>CM066035.1:690241711-692641711 GCA_033557465.1 Ichthyophis bannanicus
ATATCTCACACATTACAATTATCATGACCACCTTACTGGTTTGTGTCCCTCCAAGACTGGATTTTGAGAGCGCTGCCTTACACCTCTGTCATGTACGAGTTAGTTTGTGCTGGGTGCAGATGTCACAGACATCGGATGGTTATTTGGAATGCGTAACATTGCTCCCTGTTTCACCCAAGCAGTAACGGTGGTGGCAATGGCAATATGTTGGTGGTGGGGAGAGGTGAGGAGGAATATGACCCACTCAAGGTAACATGTTTGATGTCGGGGACATCTGCGCCTTGCCCACTCACACTCCAAAATGGCAGAGGTGTAATCCAGGTCTCTCAAAAGCGAGCCCTGGAGGGCCGAACAATCAGTCACGCTGACAGGATATCTCCAATTCATATATATCTCTGCCACACTCATTAGGAATATTTCCAACACCTGACTGCCCTGCGGCTCTACAGAACCACTCTTCACCACCCTTGATGTGGACACAGGGGTTACTGTGTTATAAATGGCCTGTTTATGTTCCATACACATCACCATCTGCAACCCTTCATACAACGACACATTGGTGCCATATGTGTGACCTGTGCCCTCACCTATATTAGTGGTCCACATGCACCCCAACCCACCATAGGGATGCATGTGACAGGGGCAGACATTTCTGTGCCGCATATTGTGCCGGCTCATATATGTGAGAACATGTGGGTCATGTATATACATCCCTGTGGCAAGTACGTCTGTGGGGCAGCCACTACATGGTAACATGTAATGCAGCACCCTGCTATCACACACCTACACACATGAGTTTCCCGACACACTGCATGTGGTGCCAATTGAGGTATCACACGCATGTTTACCTGTCAGGAATGTATGTGGCTGCACACATATGACATGCTGGCATCTATAGTCATATGCTACGTGAGACACGTGACCATTACAGGGTTCAGAAAAATACTTTAATATGTACACACAAAATAAAACTATATACATATCTAGGGTAGGGGGAAAATGCCATCACCCACCCACCAAAACAAACCCTCCCCACCCCCGCACACACACACCCGCAATAAACACACTCCCACACACTAACCCCGAACCCCCACATGACCCCACCCACCCGCAGCCAGCCCCGGGATGGCGGACAGGGCAGCACAGGGCACATGTGTGGACGTCACAGGCCCCATCAATGATGCCTGTGACGCCCTTCAGGGGGTGGCTGCCGACATGGCAGATGCTCAATGTCAGCAACCACCCTCTCCATGGCTCCCGCCATCCATTCCTGCAGGTGCACCAACCGGTGCACCCGCTGCTCCAGTGCATCCAGAGCCTCACACAGATGTACAACACATCTGCCACCACACACACACATTGTTCCTGGTGGTTGTGTGGTGGCATCTGCATGCACTGTGTGTGGGGGCCCTGGATGTTGGAGCCACCTGCCCTTGATGGCGGGAGCCAACAGTGCCCTGTGCTGCACTGTCCTCTATGTCACTCTCCCAGACACCCTACGGCCACTCTTCCCCCCCTGACTCCTCCCCAACACCCCCCACCACCTCCCCCCCACCCTCATCACCTGCGCCCTCACCCCCCCTTGTGACCCTGGCACCCACACCTTCCGTCCCAGCATCCCCCATGACCCCCTCCGCTGTGTCTTCCGCAGGACCCTCTGCCTCCTCCCCACTGGTGTCCAGGACTACCACCTCCACGGCAGCGCGGGAGGTGGGCCTTCGGAGGGCATAGGCAGAGGTACGGGGGTCTTCGTCACTGTCATCCTGATCTGTGGAAGATGACAGTCATCAGCACACGTAGATGTGTGTGACACATCACATGTACCCATGCAGGTACCATGCACACTGATGGGCCACTGTGACCTCTGATGGTGGGCAGCCATGTCATCAATACGCACCATCACCATGTGATGATTCAGCATTCCTCACGCGCTCAAGGTATGCGCCATGGTGCAGGCGCAGCTCCCTCCCTTTCTTTCTCAGATCCTCGACCTGTGTGTGTGAGAAAATATGGGTGGGAGCATGAGTGAGCACTTACGTCTGGTGGGTGGGCAACAGAAACATAGAACAGTGTGTCCTGGGTCTGGACACTTCAGCTACACTGATGTGTGTTTCATGTATAGCATAGTTCAACACCTGTCACAGGGGATCATCATGGGCACATGGAATGTGTTATCACATGTGGACAACACCATTACCAACTGAGCCTACTCACCAATGTTGGTCATCGTCACATATGTCAGTCTCTGGAGCCATGCCATGGTGCTTGCGTGATGCTACTTGCTGTCCAATATTTGCATCTCTTGTTGTGTATGTTTTGCACACCAGGAGCGGGTGAAGGGATACATTGGAGCAGTTGTTGAATGCGACACAACCCAAGGGGGACAGGGATGTTTGTTAATTTGTGCATCCTGCTGTGTCTGGCGACCACCTGTTACAGGCAATGAACTATGCTATCAGCAGCTAACAACATGGCTAAGTCACACATGTGGGAAACAGTGGGATGAGGAGGGCAGGAAAGGGTTACAACACTGATCATGTGCTGTGGAGGGTCTGTACCTCCACCCATGTTGGCTGGCCATCCTGTGTGAGAGTCAGGTTGGGGTGTAGTATGTATGGGGTATGTTTGGTAGAGCAGCCTAAACAAACATACAACAACTGCAGGTGCCCTTATCTGAGCTTACCATGCCCATGTAGGCTGGCCTATATCTTGTAGAAATGGCACTATGACCTATGACCTGTATGATGACAGCAGGTGTATTTTGATAAACCATGGACAGACACCAAACAAACACACTACGCAATTGCCACCTGTGCTCATGTGGCTGCTTGTGTCTGTGGTGTCCAACCACAAGAGGTGACTGTAGCTTTCCTACAACATCTGTTCTGTTCACCTGCTACAAGGTAATGGATTTGTAGGAGGTGTGAGGATGGGTAACCTAACTATGCATAAAGTGAGGGGAATATGGCTCTGTTACAGCCTTTGGGAATATCTTTGCCTAGGTCATGGAGATGTTGTACCTATACACACATCAACATGTGCACATAGCTTTTCATCGTGATACATCACAGACATGTGTGATGAGATAGTGACCTCACAGACTATGTGAGAGGTGCAACTTACCTGTCATAAACTACCACAACATGTGACTGCTATACCCACCAATTCAATGTGGCGTACGCCCCATGGGGGTTGTGTGTTTGTGCCACACATCAACAGCTGCATATCCCATTGCAGTGGGATCATAGACAAGTGACCTTACACAGGTCATAGGACTCCTGGAGATAGGGAGAATGTATTGAACTGGTTAGGCACACACAACCATATCACCAGGGTGCGTGATAGACCACTGTGATGGCCTCACTTAACTCCTGGGGAAAGGGATGCTCTATTAAACTCTTTATGCACACACAACCATATCAACAGGGTACGTGATTGCCAAGTGTGGTGGCTTCACTTAACTCCTGGGGAACGGGAGGATCTATTTAACTCTTTATTCACACACAACCATATCACCAGGGTACGTGATAGCCGACTGTGATGGCCTCACTTAACTCCTGGGGAAAGGGATGCTCTATTAAACTGTTTATGCACACACAACCATATCAACAGGGTACGTGATTGCCAAGTGTGGTGGCTTCACTTAACTCCTGGGGAACGGGAGGATCTATTTAACTCTTTATTCACACACAACCATATCACCAGGGTACGTGATAGCCGACTGTGATGGCCTCACTTAACTCCTGGGGAAAGGGAGGATCTATTACACTCTTTATGCACACACAACCATATCTCCAGGATGAGTGAAAGGCCACTGGGATGGCCTTTGAGGGCTCCTGGAAATAGGGAAGATGTAATGAACTGTTTCAGCACACAGAACCATAGCTCCAGGATACATGAAAGGCCACTGGGATGGCCTTTCAGGACTCCTGGAACTAGGGGAGATGTTTTAAAACTGTTTCAGCACACAGAACCATAGCTCCAGGATACATGAAAGGCCACTGGGATGGCCTTTCAGGACTCCTGGAAATAGGGAGGATGTAATGAACTGTTTCAGCACACAGAACCATATCTCCAGGATACATGAAAGGCCACTGGGATGGCCTTTCAGGACTCCTGGAAATAGGGAGGATGTAATGAACTGGTTAGGCACACACAACCATATCTCCAGGATACATGAAAGGCCACTGGGATGGCCTTTCAGGACTCCTGGAAATAGGGAGGATGTAATGAACTGTTTCAGCACACAGAACCATAGCTCCAGGATACATGAAAGGCCACTGGGATGGCCTTTCAGGACTCCTGGAAATAGGGAGGATGTAATGAACTGTTTCAGCACACAGAACCATAGCTCCAGGATACATGAAAGGCCACTGGGATGGTCTTTCAGGACACCTGAAACTAGGGGAGATGTTTTAAACTGTTTCAGCACACAGTACCATATCTCCAGGATACATGAAAGGCCACTGGGATGGCCTTTCAGGACTCCTGGAAATAGGGAAGATGTAATGAACTGTTTCAGCACACAGAACCATAGCTCCAGGATACATGAAAGGCCACTGGGATGGCCTTTCAGGACTCCTGGTAATAGGGAGGATGTAATGAACTGTTTCAGCACACAGAACCATATCTCCAGGATACATGAAAGGCCACTGGGATGGTCTTTCAGGACACCTGAAACTAGGGGAGATGTTTTAAAACTGTTTTCAGCACACAGTACCATATCTCCAGGATACATGAAAGGCCACTGGGATGGCCTTTCAGGACTCCTGGAAATAGGGAGGATGTAATGAACTGTTTCAGCACACAGAACCATAGCTCCAGGATACATGAAAGGCCACTGGGATGGCCTTTCAGGACTCCTGGAACTAGGGGAGATGTTTTAAACTGTTTCAGCACACAGTACCATATCTCCAGGATACATGAAAGGCCACTGGGATGGCCTTTCAGGACTCCTGGAAATAGGGAGGATGTAATGAACTGTTTCAGCACACAGAACCATATCTCCAGGATACATGAAAGGCCACTGGGATGGCCTTTCAGGACTCCTGGAAATAGGGAGGATGTAATGAACTGTTTCAGCACACAGAACCATAGCTCCAGGATACATGAAAGGCCACTGGGATGGTCTTTCAGGACACCTGAAACTAGGGGAGATGTTTTAAACTGTTTCAGCACACAGTACCATATCTCCAGGATACATGAAAGGCCACTGGGATGGCCTTTCAGGACTCCTGGAAATAGGGAAGATGTAATGAACTGTTTCAGCACACAGAACCATAGCTCCAGGATACATGAAAGGCCACTGGGATGGCCTTTCAGGACTCCTGGAAATAGGGAGGATGTAATGAACTGTTTCAGCACACAGAACCATAGCTCCAGGATACATGAAAGGCCACTGGGATGGTCTTTCAGGACACCTGAAACTAGGGGAGATGTTTTAAACTGTTTCAGCACACAGTACCATATCTCCAGGATACATGAAAGGCCACTGGGATGGCCTTTCAGGACTCCTGGAAATAGGGAGGATGTAATGAACTGTTTCAGCACACAGAACCATATCTCCAGGATACATGAAAGGCCACTGGGATGGCCTTTCAGGACTCCTGGAAATAGGGAGGATGTAATGAACTGTTTCAGCACACAGAACCATAGCTCCAGGATACATGAAAGGCCACTGGGATGGCCTTTCAGGACTCCTGGAAATAGGGAGGATGTAATGAACTGTTTCAGCACACAGAACCATAGCTCCAGGATACATGAAAGGCCACTGGGATGGCCTTTCAGGACTCCTGGAACTAGGGGAGATGTTTTAAACTGTTTCAGCACACAGTACCATATCTCCAGGATACATGAAAGGCCACTGGAATGGCCTTTCAGGACTCCTGGAAATAGGGAAGATGTAATGAACTGTTTCAGCACACAGAACCATAGCTCCAGGATACATGAAAGGCCACTGGGATGGCCTTTCAGGACTCCTGGAAATAGGGAAGATGTAATGAACTGTTTCAGCACACAGAACCATAGCTCCAGGATACATGAAAGGCCACTGGGATGGCCTTTCAGGACTCCTGGAACTAGGGGAGATGTTTTAAACTGTTTCAGCACACAGAACCATATCTCCAGGATACATGAAAGGCCACTGGGATGGCCTTTCAGGACTCCTGGAAATAGGGAGGATGTAATGAACTGTTTCAGCACACTAAACCATATCGCCAGGATACATGACAGGCCACTGTGATGATCTTACAGCACCCCTGGGGATAGGGATATTGTTTTGTACTTTGACAGCACACAGACCAATATCACCATGATGACAGGTGAGCCAGTGTGATGGCCTCTCTAGTCCTCTGGTGATAGGGTGTATGTATTACAGTGCTTGAGCACACACAACCGTATCTCCAGGGTGACTGATAGACCACTGTGGTGAGCTCTCAGGACCACTGGGGATAGGGGGGCATATTGCACAACATTGGCAAAAACAACCAGATCACCTGGGTGATTGACATACCATTAATGCTTTGCTTCACATACCCTTTCTGTGGACGGAAAGGTTATTTGCTGCAGCTACACATTTCACCATATTCATATGATGTGATTTGGTTATAATTAAGCTGATCTATTGGTTTGCTTTCTTACAGTATGTGTTGGCACGTCCACAGCAGCAAATGCCAGGTAATAGGGCTAGCATCATGACCTGTGTGACCATATCCATCACCACCTGGGTAGAGGTCACACCTGTCACATATTATACAAAGACAATATGGGATGTATGTTCAGCTGCAGCACATTACTGACACACAATACCTGACCCCAACAGCATGAGGATCTGCAATGCACACAGCCTCTAGATATATATGTCTATTTCTAATGACCTGTCCCCATCCACTTACCTCCCTTGGGAAGTCAGCTTCTCTATTGAATCGTCTCTGTAGCCGTTCCCAGGCCCTGCGGACCTTTCTGCTGTCCCTGTACCTGTTTTGCCCGGGGAACAGCTTCTCCTGCCTTGTGGCAATCAGGCGAGACAGGATGCGGAGCTCCCGAGGAGTGAATGCAGGCTTTCTTGTTCTGGACGCCATTTTGGGATATTATCACCTGATTGCACGCAGCGTCATTGACGCACATGCGCCCCGCAAATGCCACACATTTCCAGTGTTTTACGTGCAACTGTGCCCCGCAAATGGCGCAGTTTAGCGACGTATGGCGTCCAACTGCGCCCCAGAAATTGGCGCACTTTGGCGACGTAACACGTCTCATTGCGCTCCGCATCTGCTGCATGTTTTATAAATATTTTGTCCCACAGCGTCCCGCAACTGGCGCAATTTATACACATATGACGTTCAACTGCGCCCCGCACATTGTTTTGCGGAGCGAGTTGCGCACATGCGCACAACAACTGCAATATACAGTGCTGTGTGTCTCTTATATAAAACACATAACTATTTCATGACCTCATGGTGTTGACACATTTGGGACTTGAACTTATCATCACTTGCACACTGGTTCTTAGGCATTTGTTTGATGTGATGTGCTACGCCTTTCACATTGCACTGACTGCCACTACAACTGCTACTTCAACAAGGTGTTTTGAGGGACCATCAGATTGGCCTATCAGGCACCCTGGTGATATGGGGATATGTGTCGCAATAGATGATATTCACTACTCCATCTCAATGTCAACCCATACATTATGTATGTGATGGCATGGGGGGGGGGGGGGGGTTTGCATCTGCACATGCTACATCCACATTAGGTTGCATAGCACACATATTGAGCTTATTGAGATTGCCATGCGATGGACATGGATGTAGATGTTAGGTGGATGTGCTGACATACAGAGTGAGTGGCTGGGGTGTGCGACACATTCACTGTCATACCTACCTATGTTACAGACACGACGTAACACCATCAGCCTAATCTATATAACTTGCTGGCACATTACTATCTACTATCAACAGTGGTTTGTGTGGCCTTTGCGTTTTGGATTTGTTTTTTGAACAAACACACTGTGACATTGCAATAACCTAGTGTGGCACATCAGGTACCCTATGAGTCACTTCAGAGAGGACAATATGAGGTGCAGTGTCCACAACAGCACCTTCTAATGTTCAAATAAACGAACCTTGTAAGGTACTTTTGAGGGACCTTCATGCTACAGCATTGAGGGTGTTGTTGGTGGCACCACCAAATGACATTACAAAGGGAGGAGGCCTCAGAGAGCCATATTAGATTAGACCACTGTAGAATCAGGGGCATTACCTATGTCTGTACACGTTGTGACGTCACAGGGGGCGAAATCTCCATAGCTCTGTGTATGAGAGACACTCCTCCTTGAACCCCTAGGCCAGTCTGCTGATCAGTATAGCCCTAATTAATATGCATGAGATCTATAAGCATCAGAGCTACCCTGGCAACCTCACAGATTTGTGGCCCTACAGGTCTGTATTTTTAGACCCCTGTCTTACACCTCTGTCATTTAGGTGTGTGACTGTACAAAGTGCAGATGTCAGTGACATGAAAAGCATATATACTCACTGTGACATACTTCCTCAATTCTCATGCCCACCATGCAGTTCTATAATCTATAAGATGTTGGTGGTGGTGAGAGGCAGAGAAGCATGTTACACAGTTTATGTGAACATTTTGATGTCTTGCACATCAGCACCTTGCCCACTTACAAACGTTAATGACAGAGATGTTTGTCAGGGTTGTTGATGGCCAGCCCTGGAGGGCCACACTCCACTCCGTTTGGCAAGACATCTGTAATGCATATATATCTCATGCATCTTCATTTGTACTAACATAAACACATGTCATGGCTAGACTTTCACGGAGGACTGCTTCAGAACCACTGCCATAGCTGCTAACACACCCCTGGCTGGCTACAGTTTGAGTATGGGCCAACACATGACCTGTTTGCTTTCTTTACCACGATAGACTTCAATCACACATACCCATGATGCACTGCACATGTAAATAAGCAGTCTACAAATATAAGCACTATGGTTTATGCAGCCACTGAAACACCTACGTATGTACATGATTAATGAGCGTGTAGGTTAATGACACAGAGTTAGTCTTGGACATCACATTGTGCGGCTCCTGTGCTCACCCTGAATGTGAGAGGGGAGACCCAGAACCATGACCACAGCACCTGGCTCAGCTAAGACAGCCTATGGTGTGAGTCCACATCAGTCACAGTGTCTGATGAGTAGCACTTGTTGATGCACATGCACATACACTTCTGTGCATCTGTTATTTCCCTGTGATGTGTAGCCCTTTAAGCAATTTGCTGCAACCACATCAGTCATATCCTGTGTGGTGGCCATTGTCATCGCCACATTAGTTATGGGAGGGGGAGAAGTGTGTTAGACAGACGGATTATGTGACAACATCCAAACGTAACATTCAGACTCATCACTGCAATGGTGCTGCTGGTGGGAAGTGATAACCTCTGTCCAGCAGAGGAAAATACAACTTACAGCATGGGGCATGCATTTATGTGAACATCAATAAGGTGACAGCAGACAGATGGCATGCCTGGACATGCTCAGCAGCCCACCACCACTATCTGACATTGTCCAGCAGCAAACACAGATAAGCTGCAGCTGCTGCACCCTTCAAAGTGTGGCACCCTTACACATACTAGGTGCAAGCAGTCTGATAGCTAATCCATACTGCATACTACTGGTGACAATGTGTGCAACCCAAACTGGGACGTCTGCACACTCACCGAGCAGTTACGTTCGTGATTGGGCTCCAAAAGGCAACCCATAGTTATCACTTGCAAAAGATGTTGTTGCCACTACAGCTGACCTAGCCATGCTATGGTAACTACTCAGTCAGGGTGAGACTGACCTTCCAGGAGGACATGCTTGGGCTACCTTGTCCATGCTACTGATGACCACACACTGCAATTTCACTTACATTGCCCTACGTTCTGTCCTCATGCATCCTGCCGAGACCAGCCTGTCGGGGGTATGACCACAATACCTAGCACCTCATTATGCACAATGGCAAGCTAACACTGCACACAGTACAAACATTGTGCGCTGAGTAAGGTGTTGCATACATCACACACTGGATGTACAGCCACACAATCCCACAGCTATGCCATCACTGTGCTACTATAGATAGTTTTTCCAGTCTATGCCAAATCAGCAGTCGTGGACACAGTGCATGCATGGCTAGGCTATGAAATAGTGCTACTGTCACACCCCATGGTGGGGAACATCGTCAAACAACAGACCTGAGACACACTCCACATACATCAGACATATTGGTGTGATACCACTCAATAACCATATTGTGGTGTACGTAGACATTGATATCTGCCACTGATCAGATCAACATGTTGCTATATGTGTGGTGTATTTCAAGGTTTATGGTGACAGTGCTACAGTGCGCACATACTAGTTTTATGCGATGGACGCAACGCACACTATCATGACTGTCCAATTGGCTTTGGGTCCTGAAGCCTGTGTGTCTGGTCATTTCGCCTCCTGTTGATCGGTAATCTCTGGCACAGGTCCCCAACTCCAGTCCTGTTGTAACAGACACTGCTACATTTTCACAAATGTGCCTCAGATATATGCATGAGGTATATCTGCATACCATGGACCGGCACATGCAGATGAACAGAGACATCTTTATTTACAACATCATAACATGTGAATAAATTGTGTCCCTACAGGACTGCATTTGAGGAAATCTGATCTATGTGATGCACATTTCTCTCTTATATGTCCACCTTGAGAGACAATATACATGTACTGTCCCTGTTTGCACTTTTCCCACTACAGGTGGTTTGTTTTTTGAGAAAAATTAGGGGATGTGACAATTGCGGGGATTGGTTCGGCAGACCTGACACACGTGATTTGAACTTGTGACCTTCACCTCCTGCAGGCAGTGCCTGTGTGCTTTGCACCACCTTCTTGACACAGAGACAGTGCATTTCCAGGTACATCCATGTCTGTTTGTCAGACTAACCCTGTCTGTTGCACTACACAGCACCCACCTAAAAACAGATAGGCCATGGTGTGATGTGGACAGGTGTCACCAGTTCCCCTGCCGTCAACATGTTCACATGGCCTTATATTGGAGTCTGCATTACCCTTTAATGATGTGGGGCACTCCAGGACTGCTTTTGTTTGAGTCTGCTGTAGGTGATGCACATGTTTATGTGGTGGGTACTGTTGATGATAACATAAACATATGCCAAAATATCTTGGGTTCTCAGCAGAAAAGTATCAGTCTTTAATGCCTGGTTTTTCAGGGTACACTTATGTGCACTAGTTGCAAGGAGCCACAGACAGGATTTGAACCTGTGACCTTCTGTTGTTGCACACACTGTCTGTGTACACTGCACCACTGTTTCTAAACATAAATTCTGCATTCCGAGGGAAGTCCATGACTTTACATCTGACAGTGCCTGTCTGTTGTTGTGTACGGTGCCAGGCTACACACGCCTACGGCACTGTCTGCTGTGGCTTGCAGTCCTTATCTGGCACACCCATATAACCTGATTGCGTTGTGGCACTCCAGGACGGAATTTGAGGGACTCGCCTGTACATAATGGCCATTGCTCTGGTTTGTGTGCGGTGTGGGGTAAAATGTAGGTGTTGAGCCCATGCTTATGTTCTCTGCAGTACAGCAGTGTGTGAACTCTCACTGTTTAGTGGTGGTTAAAAATACGGGTACTGGGTTGCCAGGAACCTCAGCTGTGATTTGAACCTGTGAACCTCTCGTCATACAGTCACTGGCTGTGTCCGCTGCACCACACTGTGCCCACAGAGACTGTGCAGTATCTGGAGATAGGAAACCTGGCTGCACAAGCCTGACACCCTGCTCTGCATAGGTTTACTGTGGGCACGTTTTCTTTGTATGGGGACAGAGGTGCAGGACACACACAAATATGCCCTCCAAATAGGTGCAGTCACAGAAATAAACCGAACAGTGCATCAGTGATATCACTGGATGACCTGATATGCACTCCCAGGACAGTTCCATTACATTGCAGTGCTTTTTGAATGTGTCCACGGATCATGGACCCTTCCAATATTCATTTCAATTCTTTGGAGCTTTCCTGGGAGTGTTTATTATTGTTGCCCATTAATAGCAGTGTTGCCCAGCAGACTTAAGATTTTCGCATACTTGGTTGTGGTTATTTTCATGTTAAATTTGCGAGTTTGTTCTGTGCACATGTTTCACACTGCTCACGTTTTTTGGGTTTCCACGATGTTGCTGTACATTGCTGACGTAAATGGTTTCTCTTCCCTTTAAATCACCTCTAACGCGTGTGTTTCACTGGCGGTATTTTTTCTTGTAAATTCGGGCACGCTCCTGTGCGGGGAGTCTCTCCCCTCCCACATTCCACCCATTGACCCCATCTCTCCGCCCCTCGGGGGCCTTCCTCCGCCCTCATTTCGCCTTTCCACACCTCTATCGCACATGAGCGCCCCGCAAACGTGCGTGTTTGCGGCGCACGCGTGCGGGACCCGTTAATGTGCCGCGCACGCGTACGGGGTGCTTAAGAGCACTTAACTGCATCATTTTAGGGCGCTCAGGTGCGCCCCGCAAAAGTGCCCCGTTTAGTAAACATGCCCCTTGGACTAGTTTAGCAGGATTCAAGGAAAGGAAAAATTATCAGGTATGTCAAATTTCTCCTTTTGTGCAAAATAATATTGCTCTTTATGTGCTAGATAGCATTCCAGCATTATTGCCAAACAGGGGTTTTTGTGTGTGCAAGATATAGGTTCTGTTAATGCAGAACGCTGTACACATGCATCTGGCTTGTCTCCTTGTGTAGTGCAAACGTATTTGCATACTTGCAGCATCAGAGAGCAAAACCTTTGCGTTAGACTTAAATAAGTGAATCTTGTGCTGAGCTTTAGTGCAGGGCTCTAATGCAGGGTTTCTGCATCAGCTTCTCAGTTGTTTATTGGCTGTTGTAATTTATGAATTTTACAGTTGCATTCAGTAGTATCTCAGAGTCCTTTGCTGTCAGTTAGTGTCAATTGTTTGTAAATATTTGCCAGCTTCCTGTATGAATCAGCAGATAATCTCAGCTGAAACTGAACTTGCTGGGCAACTTAAAACAATGAGGAAGCTTCAGATTTTGGGAAAACCCCAGGATGTTTTCTCATGCAAATTAAGTTTTTCAAAGCCAGAAAACTCGAAAGCAAGTTACTTGACAACAGCTGGGTGCCCCTAACCACCTATATTCACCAAATATGTCTGTGTATACACTCCCTCTCCTTCGACACCCCCGTTCCAAAGGGATTTTGAAATATCTGAAGGTTCACAGAAAGCTGTGGGTAAGTTGTTTTAGTCTGTGGTTCAGGTAGTTGGGTACTTTTTCCCTTCTTTTATGCTGTGCCTCTTTCCTGCATACTGTCCCTTTCTTTTCCTCCTCTCTCACCCTCATTCTTTTGCTGTCATGTTGTGAGAAGATACCATGTACTCCTCTCTGATGGTGTGTTTTTCCTGTTGCAATTGCTGTCAGAACAGCAGGTATGAAATTTTAAACCTTTGCATTCCTTGGGTAAATGGTAAGAGTTATTTTGGAGCTAGTATCCAGGCTTTTCATGCACAGGTGTGAAGAGCCAGTGACTTGCCTCTGAAGAGTGTGGAGAGGCTGCTGAGGGATGGTCATTCTAGTAAAACTGGGTACAGAGGACTGGCTAAGGAAGGTAGGAGTGAAGAGTCCTAGAGGGCTGAGTGCAGTGCAGTAGTATTTTTGAGTGTACATAAAGGATCCTTCAAGGGCAAATGAGAGAGTGTGATCAGTGGGAATGGAGAAGGATGGAAAAATTCTGATTACTATTAGTGAATTGACTGGAGATGGAGGAAAAGAGTCTAGAACCTGATCTCTAGGAGTGTCAGGGTAGAAGTGAAGAGGAGAGAAATGTCACGAAGGAAATGGTACTTAGAGTGGAGAAGGAAAGAACATCCCCTAATTATAGGGAAGGCGATTTTTAAGTGTGAAGAAGCTGTGTGCTCATTTTACAGATCTTTAAAAAATTAGGTGTATGTTCTTCCTGGAAGAGATGTCACTTGGTAACCAAAGGGATGGCAGGACTGTTACACTAGGTTTATGCTTATGAGTGTTTCTATATACTGTCCTGAGGCCAAGTCATGAAGAAGATGAAAAACCACTATAAATATTCCAGATTTACCATTGATAGTGGTACCCACTGATTAGGGCATGGTTGCTTATTTAATTTTATATTTAATTTTCGTAATTTAAAAAACAAAATAGTCTGTTTTAAATTTTCCAAAACCAAGTTGTACTATGCTTATTTAGGGGTATGTTTACTAAACCGTCTTAACGTAGCAGCGGTGACATTATCGCGCGATAACATCGTCAGCGGCGTTAAGGCACACTAACGCTGTGAAATCCGGGTCTGAACACTAACGCCAGTGAAACCCTTGCATTAGAGGCACATTTGCAGGAGAGAGAAACCATTTCAGTCAGCAATGCACAGCAAAGGCAGGGACACCCAGAAAAGTGATAGTAGTTGTAATCTTCTGGTCTAGTCTCCGCTTGGTCCTGGGTTCATTTCACAGAGACAGTAAGGTAAGCATCACAAATAAGATAAACAAACAGGTGTGGCTTGGAAACAGGTCTTTATGTAGGAATAGGCTTATTACATAGTGAAGTGAGAGAGAATAGTCTATATGAAAGACTCTGTGTGTGCATGTGTGTGTGAGAGAGAGAGGTAAGAACATGTGGGTCAGAGCCTCATGGCAAGGTGTGTCCGATGAAAATAGGAAGAGAGAGAGAGGGGGGGGGGAGGAGTGAAGAGAATTGATTATCAGAGCCTCCTCTCCTTCATGTCCGATTAATAGTGGAAGAGAGAGAGCAAGAGGAAGTGTTTCTGTCCTTTATAGTGAATTTTCTCTAGCACCACCCTTTGAGGTCTGCTATTGTTTCTAGTAAGGAGGGGCTGCAGACTAATCTTCTCTAGCACCTCCCTTTGAGGTCTGCTATTCTTGATTTAGCAAGGAGGGGCTGCAGACCCATCTCAACAGGCCCTGAGACTGACATCAACAGGGGGGTCAGAGTTAATCTCATCTTGTAAACTACTCTCATTAACTTTGGAGACTGATATCACCAGAGTAACAAAGTTGCATGAAATCCAAGGTCTGGGGAAAAAGCCATGACTCCTATGCCATGTATGCTGACAGTAGTGATACATGTGCAGGAACCAAAAAGGCAAATAAACAAATAAAATGACCAAAACCACATTTTAAATCCCAATAACCAAGCTGGCCAATAGTGATATTAATGATAAACATAAAGCAACACTACTGACAAAGCGTAAAAGGAAGATATCATGTTTGGAAGGGTGTATGCTCTGTCCCCCTACAAAGTGAATGATCCCACATTGAAATAGCGCTGATCAGGGTTTCTGCCATGCAGGGGCGGCCCAAGGGGGGTGCGGGGCCATGTGCGGAGACTCGGTGCGGGGCCTCATTTGCATAAGGTGCCTCATTTGCATAAATATTTGCATAATGTTACCATACACTAACTTTTAGTAAACATGCCTCTTAATGAGTGTATGGATAAAGAAAGACTAAAAGATTTCTACATTACTATAATCCAGTGCCAACCACCAGACACATTAGGAACTACTACAAACACTGCCCATTTAGAACCCATAGAAAACCCGCCGTATCCTAACAGCACTACCAGGACTCACAAAGCACCATACCCTACCTATCAAAAGGAAACGCTGCAAATATTAAACCAATACATTTCAGAGAACAACAATACATGACCTACTGGGGAAAGAGAACAAGTGGCAATGTCAAATAGGAATTACATAAACAGAATATCTCAGCTCAGTTACACATGCAGAACATAGATCACCAAACAAGGAATCACAATTTAGAAACAGGAAGACAATAATTAAACTGGGAATCCCAAAAGCCAAACTTGGAATGTACAACACTGTAGAAATAAAACTATACATTAATTTGCTCTTGTACTAAACAAAGCGCAGACGTTAATGATGCACATTTCCCAGAGCTGACATATTCCAATTAATAAATTCAAAATAAAGAGATATTTTTCTACCTTTTGTGCATTTTTTTTTTCAGCTGCAATTGCTCCAGCCACTTTCTTCTGGTTTCTTCGTGTCTTCTGCTAACTCTCCATCGTCTGCTGTCCTTTTGTCCTTTCTTCTCTCTTCTAGTTTTTTTCCATTCTCTCTCTACATCTGCTTTAACATACTAATCTTTCTCCTTTAGCTCTTTCCTCATTCCTATTTCATCCACTCAAATTTTACCCCTCCATCCTCAATCCCCACTTACTCTCCCAATACCCGGTCAATTGTAGATTTTTTATCCCTCCCACACAAAATATTTTTCCCCTCTGCATTTTACTCTCCCAGTCCCATCCCATTCTAATCCTCCCCCAACATCAGCTCCCTTCTAGTTCCAGCCTCACCCAGCATCCATTTCCAGTCCTAGCCCCCCATCAGCCCATTTCCAGTCCTAGCAACCCCCCAACCCAATACCAGTCCTAGCCCCCCCAACCCAATACCAGTCCTAGCCCCCCCATCTACCCACTTCCAGTCCTAACCCCCCATCACCCCATTTTCAGTTTAAGCCCCCCTATAACCCATTACCAGTCCTAACACCCCCCATCAGCCCACTTCCAGTCCTAACCCCATCAACCCATTTCCAGTCAGCCCCCCATAGCCCATTGCCAGTCCTAACCCCCCCATCAGCCCACAGCCCATTACCAGTCCTAACCCCATCAGCCCACCTCAAGTCCTAACCCCTCCCCATCAGCCCATTTCCTGTCCTAGCCCCCCATAGCCCATTATTAGTCCTAACCCCCCCATAGCCCATTACCAGACAGCCCCCATCAGCCAACAGCCCATTACCAGTCTTAACCCCCCATAGCCCATTACCAGTTCTAACCCCCCCCAACAGCCCACAGCCCATTACCAGTCCTAACCCCATCAGCCCACCTCAAGTCCTAACCCCTCCCCATCAGCCCATTTCCTGTCCTAGCCCCCCATAGCCCATTATCAGTCCTAACCCCCCATAGCCCATTACCAGTCCTAACCCCATCAGCCCACCTCCAGTGTTAACCCCCCATCAGCCCATTTCCAGTCTAGCCCCCCCATAGCCCATTACCAGGCCGTACCCCCACCCCCAACAGCCCACAGCCCATTACCAGTCCCAACCCCATCAGCCCACCTCCAGTCTTAACCCCCCCATCAGCCCATTTCCTTTCCTAGCCCCCCATAGCCCATTACCAGTCCTAACCCCATCAGCCCACCTCCAGTATTAACCCCCATCCCATTTCAGTCCTAGCAACCCCCCCAACCCATTACCAGTCCTAGCCCCCCATAGCCCACTCCCAGTCCTAATCCCACCAGCCCATTTCCAGTCCTAATGCCCCATCACCCGATGTTTAGTTTAAGCCCCCCCCATAGCCCATTACCAGTCCTAACCCCCATCAACCCACTTCCAGTCCTAATCCCATCAGCCCATATACAGACTTAGCTCCCCCCAGCCCATCACCACTCCTAACCCCCCCAGCCCCCCATAGCCCATCACCACTCCTAACCCCCCAGCCCCCTATAGCCCATCACCACTCCTAACCCCCCCATAGCCCATCACCACTCCTACCCACCCCGCCCCCCCATAGCCCATCACCACTCCTACCCCCCCCCCAGCCCAGCCCAACCCAGGGAAAAATGTTTTTAAAAGAAAGCTGTCTGCTGCCGCTGCCGGGGCCGCCGCGGCAGAATCGAGTGTGCCGCGGGGCCCCCCTGCCCAGCAGAGCCTGCCCTCCCCTGTATCGCCTCTTTTTCAGCTGCCTGCAATCACACGCGCCGGCTTTCAGAGCGCGAAGGAACTAGTTTCCCTTTCGCGGCTCTGTTAAGCCCGCGGGGGCTGATGGGAACTTCCCATCAGCCCCCGCGGGCTTAACAGAGCAGCGAGGGAGAAACTATCCTCTCGCGCTCTGAAACCGGTGCGTGTGACTGCAGGCAGCTGAAAGAGAGGTGATACAGGGGAGGGCAGGCTCTGCTGGGCAGGGGGGCCCCACGGCACACTCGATTCTGCCGCGGCGGCCCCGGCAGCGGCAGCAGACAGCTTTTTTGCTTTTTTTTAAAATTTAACTTTTACATCAGAATGTTTTTTGCGCGGGGCCCCCTGAAACGCGGGGCCCTGTGCAAAAAACATTCTCGCTCAATGGACGGGCTGGCCCTGCTGCCATGTATATTGGGCAGGTTTGTTATGGTGTGCAGGTGTGCACATGTGCAGCAACAGCAGAGTGGGCATTTAGGAAACGGTAACTGTACTGATGCTGTAAATGGGATACAGGGGGCTGCAGGCGGCACATGCTGTGGTCCAGCTGGGGCACAGTGCAGACTAGGCAGATGCCTAGGTGGCACATAGGAATGCCGAAACTGGAAAGCAGCAAGACAGCAACTGACAAGGGTCCAACATGGGCACAAGTGTGTGTCCCACAGTGTCACAGGGGATATTACCCAGCAGGTACCCCCAAGGGCACATAATATTGGCAGGTGTTGCCAGGGGGAAGCACGCATGTCCAAGTAGGCACCCCTACCCAAGAACCCACACCATAGGCAGCTGCCTACCGGCACACTGGATGGCCTGGGACTGCGCACCACCGGCATAAGGGCATGTCAACATGGTGGCAGAGGGGTGCTGGTGGCAGAGGGGGTAGTGGCATCTGCCCACAGCAGACCATGGCCAAGCCCCGTTTAGGTGGGTGCCATGCACTGCAACAGACAAGGTCTGTCTGACGAACAGTCATGGTATCCCCAAGGAATAACCTGCCCCTGTGGCAACAGTTTGGTGCAGTACACACAGCCAATGTGTTCAGGGGCAGAAGGTCACAAGTTCAAGTCCCAGCTGTGGCTCCTGCCAACCTTGTCCCCATATGTTACCCAGTACTAAACCATGGTAATAAAGACGGAACCTTTATTGCAGATAAAATAAACATGCCTGAAATGCCTATATTTTATCCTACAGAGCACAGACACCATAAACATGTGCAATCCCTAGAGCAGAGTTTCCCAACTGCAGTCCTGGAGGGCCAAACACCATTCAGGTGTCATGCTGTCCCTAATAAATATGCCTGTGCTGCATTTGTATGCATCGCCCCCATTGCATGCATATTCATTAGGGACAGCATGAAAACCTGAACAGTGTTTGCCCCACCAGGACCGGAGTTGGGAACCTCTGCCCTAGAGCAGTAGCCAACAGGGGCACAAACACCCACACCCACAGGCTCCACTATCCAAAGCCTCATGGAGAGTCAGGCTGTTGGGCCCTGCGCAGAGCAGCATCACCCAATACTGGCACCTGCATACCTTAGCAATGCCATCCTAAACTTGGAAATACGTTCCACATATATCAAAAGGTTGCTATGATTAATGTCAGCTAACAAATCCTAAGTTAAACACTCTTGTAGGTTAGCTGTGCAGCACTGCGTGCATGGCACTTTATAAGTGCTGAATAGTAATAGTAGTAGTAGGAACATGCACTATGTACTAGCTAGCAGACTGTCTGCAGTTAGCATGTATATGGCTGGAACACCTTGCAGGGTGGAGACTGACTGTGCCCTCTTCTGGTGAATGTCAGATAGTGGTGGGGGGGCAGCTGAGCTTCTCCAGCGTTCTGCTTGTCTGCCATTGCCTCATGTGATGCGTACAGATCTGCATCGATTGCCCTGTAGGGTGGCTGTTCCCCAGCAGGCCTGGGGTTGATGGTCCTCTCTACTGCCACCATTGCAGAGATGTACAATGTGGATCTGTTGGTGGGAGATCCTGTCCCCCCCCCTCAGCCACAGAGGGCAGGTTGGGTGGTGCTACATAATCTGCTTTTGGGTCCAAACACCCCCCTTCACCTATAACATGTGACCATGGCACCCACACAGGATATGCACTATTCTGGGTGCATCATAGTCCACAAGGGCTAGACGTGAGTGGGAAATACAGATGGACACAGGTGTAGCCTATGTGTGTCTGCAAGGACTACGTATCACACACTGGCACTGATGGGGACCTGCAGCATAGCCTATCTCAGCCAAGCCAGGTGCTGCGGACCTGGTGCTGGGTGCCCCACCTCACCCTCAGGGTGAGCACAGGACCCGCACAATGTCACGGTCTGTAGCTACTCTGTGCCAGTAACACACACGGTCAGTTCCCCCTACCAGGCCTAGGTACTGTGGGGGTGCATACCCCATTATGTGATCAGCTGCTGATCTGCATATGCAGTGCATCATGGGTACGGGTGGGTTTACCCTATCCTGGTAACCACAGCAGACAGTTTGTGTGGTGACCTGTAGTCTTTCTGTAGCCAGCCAGCAGTGTGGTAGTAGCAATAGAGATGTAGCCTACTGGTTACTTCAATGACTGTGGAGGCAGAGGTCATGGGTTTGATCCCACAGTGGTGTGATTTAGGAATGCTGTCTGAGGCTTTTCCTTTTTATTTCAATCAGTGCCGCCAGCAGAAACACCCTCACAGTGCTGTAGCCTAAGGTGCCTGTAAAGCGCCCTATACAGCGCCCTATAGGGCACATTATAGGGTGCCTTGGCAGACAGGGCACTTTATAATGTGACCTATAGGGCGCCTTATGAGGCACCTTAGGTTACGGCACTGTAAGGGTGTTTTTGCTGGTAGCACTAATTTAAATTAAAAGAAAATGCCTCAGACAGCCTTTTTAGATTACACCATTGCGTGATCAAACCCATGACCTCTGCCTCCACAGTCATTGCAGTAACCAGTGGGCTACATCGTTATAGCTTCTAACAGTGCGCTGCCATATACTTAGGGTTAATGCGCGTTAACGAGCCACGGCGCACACTATCGCGTGATACAGATTCTTGCTACCTTAGGACAGGAACGCCTACTCCTTATATGGCATTCTTCACATTATCACTGCAACTAGCACTGGTAACATTAAGACAGTTTAGTAAACATAACCCTTAGTCTTTTTCTCCACCTATCCAAGACACATGCCTTAATTGGGACAACTGACTATAAATTAAGAGGACAAGAGATCTTTTTTTCATGATGATATTTTCATTAGCAAGTGATGAACCCTTAACAGATTATTTGCAGCTAATCTAAAGGAGTTCTTTTGTATTTGCTTCTCAATGATTTGGTATATTTTATGTTATGTATTAGTTTAGGGTTCCCTACTCCATTTCCAACTCTAAATAGTAAACAACTTGCCACTACTAAGATGATAGCCTCCATCTTGCTTCTGGACTGCTCTGCAAGTCTTTTGCACCGCGTGCCACATGTACAATTATCTCCTAGTTGATGGAAGGTCATATGTGTGCATTCTGTGTAAAAAGCTCTTGGCTCTCCTAGAAGAAATTTGAAATCTGAAGACTAGAGTAGCAGACTTAGAGAACCTGAGGCAGTCAGAGAGGTATATAGAGGAGCCCTTCAGAAACAATAGAGAAGTTCCATCTCCAGTCATGCAGCCTCTGTGATGCCTAGGAAAAGAGATCATCAGCTTGATGCGACTAGAAATGAACTCGTAGCCAGAATTTGCCCACCAGGGAGATGCAATATGTTTTTGCACACTGATATGTCTCTAGGGTATTCTGCTCAGGAGGGAAGGGTTAGGATAGCTGTTGTAGTTGACAATTCAATCATTAGGCATGCAGATAGCTTTGTGGATTGTAGGCATAAGCATCACATGGTCACCTGCCTGCCAGGTGCAAAGGCAGCAAACTTCATGTATCATCTATTACTCCTGAGTAAATTCTGTGCAAATGTGTAATGCAGAATTTGCTTAAGATTCCCCACCTGTGCAAAATTCTGCAGAGGCACTAGCAAGACAGGCTCAGAGTGCACAAACTCTATGGACGCCCGAGCCTGCCTCACTGTTCACCTCTTCACAACCACAGGAGTATTTCCCTTCTCTCCCATGGCGTCAGAAGTCTAGCACAGCCAGCACTGCAACGTTTTCAGAAGGTAAACAGAAATGCTTTCTGTTTCTTGCTAGAGAGAGGAAATGCTCCCCCTGCTGTGTTTAAAAAAAAATGCTGCTGCAGGTTGGGCAAGGAAGGTGAATGGCTTTTTTATTGCATTGGTTATTTCTTCTTCTTTTTATATGTTTCTCTAATTTTTTCCAAATATAGATGCCTGTCTTCCTCTCTCTGTGATCTCTTGTATTTCATGAAGGCCTCCCTCTTTTTCTTCACCTTTTCAGCTACTTCTTTTCAACAGCAGGATGTGAACAGCTGGGGGATGACGACTCCTTGAGGTATTGGCCCATCTTGGCAAAGTTAGTTTTCCTAAAGTCTAAGACCCTCATTTTTGAACAGGTTTTATTAGCCCTAGTTCTAATACTGAACCACACCATCTGGTGATCACTGGAAACGAGATGATCTCCCACTATAACATCACAAACACTTTCACCATTGGTAAGCACTCAGTCCAGTATGGCCCCTTCACATGTGGGTTCTGTTACCAGTTGCCTGAATAATTCTCCCCCTTGAGAATCCAGGATCTCCTTATTTCTAGATGACACTGCAGTAGGGATGTGCCAATCAACATCTGGCATATTGAAATCACCTATCAATAGCACTTCCCCTTTCCAGGCAATGCTGCATATGTGTTCTGTTAAATCTCCATCCACTTCTTCTCCTTGTGAGGGAGCTCTGTACATCACGCCAATGCAAATGGATTTCTTTTTCCCTCTTTCTCTTTCTAGTTCAACCCACAGTGCCACCTCTCTCCTTTTTAAGCCCTGTAATTCTATAGCTTTAATATTATTTTTTATATATAGTGCCACTCCTCCTCCCCTTCTTCCTACCCTGTCCTTTCTGAATAAAGTATAACCTGGCATAATTACATCCCAGTCATGGTTGTCTGTGAACTATGTCTCTCACCAAATCCAATTCAGCCTCTTCCATTAAGGCCTCAATATCTGTGACCTTATTTCCCATGCTACAGGCATTTATACACACTGCTTTCCAAATATTGCCCCTTTTACCCATTTGTAGAGAGGTTTTTATTGTTTCACTTACCAGGAGGGCCTTCTTCACCCATCCCCAATGAATCTAGTTAAAAGCCTTCTTCAGTAGGTTAGCCAGTCTGCTGCTGTGGAGGACACGTCAACCCTTCTTGGGCAGATGGACGCCATCTCTGCTCTGCAGCCCATGGAACAGCATGCTATAGTCCAGGAAACCAAAATGCTCTCAATGACACCATCCATGCAGCCATGCATTTAACTCTAGGATGCGAGCTTCTCTGCTTCGGCCTTTACCCTCACTAGGGAGGACTGAAGAGAACACCACTTGTGCATCAATCTGCTTCACCCTCTGTCCCAGAGCCATGAAGTCACTTTTGATATGCTCAGAGGGATAACCGGCAGTTTAATTTGTGCCGACATGGATGAGCAACCTCAGGTAATAGTCAGTAGGCTTGATAAGACTCGGCAAACTCTCCAGAACATCTCAGATTTTGGCAAATGGCAGACAGCATAGCTCTCTGCACATCAAATCTGGTCTGCAGATGGGCGCCATACTAAGCGTCAGAAGAGAGTCACCAACCACCACCACTATCCTTCGCTTCCTTGTGGTCAATGATTCTGCAACTTTGGGGTGCTCGAGCTCTGTTTCTTCCCTTTCCTGGAACATAACTCTTTCCCAAAAATAGCAAGGATCACTCATGCCATCCTGCATGGTAGGAGGTAGACACAGGTTAGCGCCTTCCAGAACATCTGGGCTGCAGGGTCATTTACCTTAACCCCTAGTCAGAAAATACCTCTAGTACACTCAACTCTATTTCAGATTACATAAGTTCAAAAAGGCAATTTACCCTTTACATAAGGTCTCTAGGGGGGAGAGAAAATTAACTCCTAATTCATTCTGTAATAATCCTCGAGTTAAGGAAATTGCATTCCAATTAATTAGTAGTAGGCCTCCAAATGGAAGATCATACTACTCTTTAGGTATACCTCACACCATATGAGATACCTTTTGGGTGGTAACCCACCAATTATAGTCTGGACTTTTCAAACTGCACCTGTAAAGGTCAAGTTATACATACCTATCCATTTTCACTGTTAAGTTCATCACTTAAAATTAAAATAGAATAATAAAACACAGTATTAAAATACTATTCAAATATAAATATCAGCAATGATATTATAAGAAATAGGAAGGCAGAAACTGTTTTTGAACATTTTTTAAATTTTTTACTATTTGTTTATAGAAAAATATTTATTTTGTAGATGTTCATAGTAAGACAATTGTACATTTTTTACTTTTGTATGGCATTTTTCCAAATATTTTGTGATGTTTATTCACATTTTCAAAAAACATTTTGTAAATGTTTATAATACAATTTTTCTTTATAATAAGGTCTTATGGCCATAAAGAACTCTATCAAGTCTATATCACCAATTTCTAGAAAGAAAAATATGTAGTTGTCCCAAACAGTCTCAGTAGTAACAAGATGAAAAGTGCAAACTTAAGAGTGTGACATAATAGTACATTTCCCTTTTTCTCCATTCACAGACTCAGGCATGCCTGTGTGGAGGACTGATTGCAACAGCCATGATAAAGTGTGCCTCAGTAGACTAGCAGAGGAACAGTGGGTATTGAGTATGAATCCTATTTGGAGTGGAGGAGTGGCCTAGTGGTTGGGACAAGGTACTTCGGGCCGGAAGGTCGGTGGTTCAAATCCCACTAGAGGACAGCAACCTTGGGCCGGAAGGACTGGGGTTTCTACTCTC
Source organism: Ichthyophis bannanicus (assembly GCA_033557465.1). Taxonomy (NCBI): domain Eukaryota; kingdom Metazoa; phylum Chordata; class Amphibia; order Gymnophiona; family Ichthyophiidae; genus Ichthyophis; species Ichthyophis bannanicus. The sequence goes on from CM066035.1 coordinate 690,266,466, forward strand.
ACAGGTGCTCCTTGTGGTCTTGGGCAAGCCACTTAACCCTCCATAGCCCATGTTTCCCTGTAAAATAGTTATCTCCAAGTTATAATGCCCTGTTCAATGTAATTTCAGTTTGTTCAATGTAAACTGCACTGATGCAGAATAGCGCGGTATATAAGAGAATAAAATAAATAAAAAAATAAAATAAATAGTGACCAATGGTGTATAAGATATGTGTGTGAATCAGTGTATGATTTGAATATTAAACCCCATGGGAAGAATTTAGATATTTTTCTATGGGAAGGTGAAGGTGAGATGTCATGGAGTTGGGTGATGCATTGGCATGTGTGTTGGAAGAGGTGTATATTGGTTGAGATGGGTGAATGTATCAGGAGGAGGTGTGGCTGAGCCATAGCCATGCCAGGGGATGTGGCTGTGGACATATATATTGGGAGCAGATATGGGCAGAAGTGGCAGAAGCAGTGGGTGAAGATATAGTGTAGTTACTCACCTCTAACAGGTGTTCTCCAGAGACATCAAGAATCAGTCCTCACTTATGGGTGACGTTGGCGCCGATGGAGCCCACGCGGAGCAATTCCCCAGCTTTCGAAAAAAGCCTTTGGGATTGCTGCCATGCATGCGTGGTCCCCTTCCTGCCAAAAAGGTGCCATCTTGCTCAGTCAGGTCCCCTAGCTAGAGCCCTACTAGGCAGATGGCAAGGGAAGGACAAAAATAGCAACTCTTCAGGGGAGGTTAGTGAGGACTGATTCCTGCTGTCCCTGGAGAATACCTGTTATAGGTGAGTAACTACACTTTCTCCAGGAACAAGCAGGAAGTCAGTCCTCACTTATGGGACTCCCCAGCTACAGGCTACCGCGCCTGTAACCCAAAAACGCCTCTGCGAGACCATGAGCAGAAGTCAATGCCCGGAGGAGCCCAGCTCTTGGTAGCTGTCAAAGAAGAGTTGGAGAGCAGGAGTTGCTTATACCCCAAACAGATTACGGAGTACAGTCTGGTCGGAGGCGCTGTCCCGGCAGGACTCCCTCTCCAGGCAGTAGTGGACAGCAAAAGTGTTCGCTGAAGACCAGGTTGCAGCCCGGCAGATGTCCATTAGAAGCACTGAGCGCAGCGAAGCTACCGACGCCACCTTGGCTCGGACACTGTGTGCGGTGACCCGCTGATCCAGTGGGGCACCTGCCTTTGCTTGGGCAAGGCAATGCAGTCTGCCACTCAGAGAGAGATGGTGCGCTTGGTGACTGCCTGCCCCAGGCGATTGGGGTTATAGGTGACAAAGAGCAGACCGGACTTGCGATGAACCTGGTACGCTGCAGGTAGAAGGCAAGAGCCCTCTTGCAGTCAAGTGTATGCAACACTGTCGATGCCTGATCGGCATGCGGTCTCGAGAAGAAGGTCGGTAGGACTATCTCCTGGTTGAGATGAAAGTCCAAGACTGTCTTTGGTAGGAACTTGGGATGTGTGTGGATGACCACACTGTTGCAGTAGAACCTGGTGTACAGAGCCTCAGCCAAGAGGGCATGAAGTTCACTGACTTAGCGAGTCGAAGTCAAAGCCACCAGAAAGACCACCTTCCAGGAGAGATGCTGAAGCAAGCACATCGCCAGCGGCTCGAAGGGTGCTTGCGTGAGCTGTATCAGCACTACGTTGAGGTCCCACTCCGCTGGATGGGGAGGCTTGGAAAGCAAGAGACCTTGCATGAAGCGAGAGACCAAGGGCTGCCCCGAAAGGGGTTTTCCCTCGACAGGGAGGTGGTTCACTGAAATGGCACTCAGGTGCATCCTGAACAAATTGGATTTCAACCTTGCCTTCAAGAGGAGGTACTGGAGGATCCTCCGGGTAGGAGAATGGGTCATTCTGAAGCTCAGAGCACCAAGTCGAGAAATGTCGCCACTTAAAGGTGTACACCCATCTCATTGAGTCCTTCCTCGATGCGAGGAGAATCTCCTCAACATCCTCCAGGAGGTGCAGCGGAGCTAAGGCAACCAGCCACCAGGCTGTAAGGGACAGTAAAGACAGGTTCGGGTGGAACACCTGACCCTCCTCCTCTGTCAACAGGCCCGGGGCACAGCCCAGGGGGACTGGGGGCTCGGACGAGAGCTGGAGCAGAAGCGGGAACCAAGGCTGTCGAGGTCACAAGGGGGCCATGAGGATCACCGAAGCTTGGCCTGCTGAACCTTGTGGAGGGTCCTCGCAATGAGAGGAGTGTGAGGGAATGCATAAAGAAGGCCGGAAGTCTAGTTCAAGAGGAACACATCTGGGGCCACCCTGCCTGGGCATGGAACCGGGCTGCAAAACAGGGGAAGCTGCGCGTTCACTGGACTGGCAAACAGGTCCATGGATGGGGTCCCCTACTAATGAAACAAGACACTGGTGACCTCCAGATTCAAGCGTCACTCGTGTGGGTGGAGAATCCTGCTGAGTTTGTCCGCGAGGTAGACCGCTCGCTGAGTCATGCCTCGGCGAGACGCAAAGGAACAAAGGAGGATCACCTCTCGGCAGAGGAGGCTGGATCCTGCACTTACATTTCTTCTTTGCTTAACAAATCACTCTAAATATTCATATATCAAAAATATGCAGACAATAAAAATTAAGTCAGGTCCACACTATGTTTTCCTATTGTAGCCAATTATTTCACTGCCACTTCTGCCACCATCAGGTCGACATGCCCGATATCTGCAATGAAGCACACTCAAGCATAGCATTCAAGAAAGGTCCCTGAGGGTCTCAGCAGCTCAAAAGCTGTCTTTTTTTTCACTTTGAAACAGTCATTGCGTACAGCAAGAGTTCTTCAGTCTCTATGTATGACTGAATACAGTTCAAGTGCCGGATTGTCTTTGAAAATTTCTTCCTCCAGGTAAATTTTTACTGATAAGACTAGTTCCTCTTGCCATCCATATCTACCATGATAACTATATGCTTATGGATTGAGCTGCCACTTGTGATATTGGGCCTGAATGGTGGCCTTTACAAATAGATGGTCTTTGCTGTAAGTGTGGAGTTGTATTTCTCCTCTCTGATCCATTCATGCCTCTTCAGTTTGACTAAACTCGGTTGCCATATCTCTTATGCCAAGCTCCTCACAGATCTCACATCTCTAGAGCACAGAATTAGATGTCTCTTCCCTGAACATCCATGAGTCTCTTTCAAGCTCTTCGGGGTGGGGGGCACTATGGGAAAGTCAAGCTCTTCTATACTTCCAGACCGTGCACCGTCCTCTTTCTCTGGCATCTATTGGATGCTCCACTGTATAGCTTCCTCAGGTTCCGGGCAGGAGATAAACCAGTTTGGGGGATACTCAGGGACTCTAGTGCTAGACAAAGTCCAGCATGTTGGCTAGAATCAGCAGTCCAGTGGAGGAGTGACCTAGTTGTTAGGGCAGTGTCCTAGAGTCAAAAAGACCACTAGCATTTCTTGTAGCCTTGGGCAAGCAACTTAACCCTCCATTTCCTCAGGTACAAACTTAGACTATAAGCCCTTTGGGGACAGGGAAATACAAACTGTACCTGAATGTAACTCACTTTGATCTCCCCCTGGAAAGGTATGAGCTAAATACTAAAGTGTTAACTTTCTTACTAGATGTAGGCATGCACTGGTTATGGATACTGGCTCAAAGGCAGAAACACACTGAGCTTCCTATACTTCTACTCTGTAGGCCCATGTTAGTTGTGCAGCCAGTAGCACATTCATGGAGGGACCAGGTAGCACTGGATTTCACAAGGCCTCCTTGTAGCTGTAGATGCACTGAAGTGCTTCACTTTATCTTTCTGCTGGATGACTAGTAGGCATCAATGAGATGCTGGGTGTCCTCTGGTTAGCATGGCTCAATGTCACAGGGGGGAGGGGCGGGACAAAAGATCCAGCGTGAAAGATGGCGGTCAACAGACTTTATTAGAAACTCCAATGCGTTTCGGCTGTACCGGCCTTCTTCAGCGGGTACAAGCTTCAAGAGACAAAATTAAAACAGATAAATAAATAAGATATAACTAAGATAAAATAAAACTTAAAATCATACGGTTGTGTACACGTGAAAAATCATATAAAATACAAGGAAAATGTTGAAAAAGATTGTATAATAAGCTGATGCATAAAAGACCATTAAAAATAATATACATGTAAAGGACAGTAACACATTAAAAGCAATCACAATGATACCCTGCAATATACAATGTCATAAGCAACAGTGATACTGTTAGACAAATGTCATATAACTACAGTTAAAGTCCCTCTATTGGGGGACATAACTCTGAGCAAATGGTCATATATCACATAACACTATATCCAGTTAAAAGAATAAGCATGCGAAAAATATCTGAGTGATGAGAAGGACATAAAAAGCTAAATATTTAATGTGGAGTGTAGCAACTGAATGCTTATCATTATGGAGCTACTACTAGCAAGAGAAACATATATTTAAAAGGTACCTGTGTTCTTAAGCCTTATAAGTAACCACGGAATAGGAAGCTCTAAAGGCTGAGTAGACTATTTCTGTATAAGAGGCACAATAAACATAATCATCAACAATCATGCTGTTGTAAGAGAGATAGGAGAGAGATGGACAGAAAATAAATGACTTGCAGAAAGCATAGTTACTCACCTGTAACAGGTGTTCTCTGGGGACAGCAGGAATCAGTTCTCACATATGGGTGACGTCGGCACTGACGGAGCCCTCATGGAAGCATCCCCCAGCTTTCAAAGAAAACCTTTGGGAGATGCTACCATGAATGCGTGGTCCCCTTCCCACACAAGAGTGTCATCTTGCTCAGTCAAAAATAAAAGATGGTAAAGAAGCAACTCCAAGGGGAGAAGGGAGGGTAGTGAGGACTGATTCCTCCTGTCCCTGGAGAACACTTGTTACAGGTGACTAACTACGCTTTCTCTGGGAACAAGCAGGAAGTCAGTCCTCACATATGGGACTCCCCTGCTACAGGCTACTGAAAGCTCATAGCAAAAAAACACGGTCTCCCTCAAGGGGAGCCACGAGCAGCAGCAATTGAGTCCATAATTACAGCACTCCAGTAGTCTGAAAACAAAAGGGTAGGAGTTGCCTAAACCGCAAAAAGATTACAGAGCACAGCCTGGCCAAAGGTACTGTCCCATCGGGACTTCCTTTCCAGGCAGTAATGGGCTGCGAAGGTATGGGCTGAAGACCAAATGGCAGCCCGGCATATGTCCACCATGGGGATGGAGTGCAGGTTTGCCACCGAGGTGGACAATGCTGCACGGAGCCGATCGAGAGACAGGAAGGCTCCGCAATGGTTTTACTGGCATAGCCGCGGTTCCCTAAGAGGCAGGGAGCCACGGCTGCATTAAAAGGGCAGGGCAGCTGCAGGTAGACAGGGAGAGGGAAGGAGGGGGCAGGGAACCTGCAACGGGGCTTTATATGGAGGGAGGGAGGGGTCTGACATAGACAGGGGGGCTGACATGGAGAAAGGGGGGCTGACATTGATGGATGGAGGGAGGGGGCTTACATGGAGGGAGGGCTGACATGGAGGGAGGGAGGGCTGACATGGAGGGGGGGCTGACATGGATGGAGGGAGGGGGGCTGACATGGAGAGAGGGAGGGGTGGCTGACATTGATGAATGGAGGGAGGGAGGGAGGGGGGCTGACATGGACAAAGGGAAGAGACAGGGGGACATACTGTACAGACGGGCAATAAATGCTGGACAGAGGGGGGAGACAGTGCGGGTTAGGATTATAATGGGCAGATGGGGGGGGCTAGGACTGGTAATGGGTTGATTAGGGAAGGCTAGGACTGGGAATGGACTGATCAAGGGGGGGTTGGGACTGGTAATGTGCTGATAGGGGGGTAGGACAGGTAATGGACTGATGGGGGGCTGGCACTGGAAATGAGCTGATTGGGGAGGTTAGGACTGGAAATGGGCTGATGGGGGGGGGGGGTAGGACTGGTTATGGGCTGATTAGGGGAGCCTAGCACTGGTAATGGGGTTGAGGAGGGACTAGCACTGGAAATGAGCTGATTAGGGGAGGCTAGCACTGGTAATGGGGTTGAGAAGGGACTAGCACTGGAAATGAGCTAATTAGGGGGCTTCGACTGGGAATGGACTGATTTTGGGGAGGGGAGGATAGAGCTGCTCGCCCTGGAAGAAAACTGGGGGCTAAGGCTACAAATGGGCTGATACGAGGGGATGGGAGAATGGAACTGGAAGAGAGTGGATCTGAGAGGGGCTGCCATGGTATTTGTACTAGAAGGGACTGGTCAGTGGGGAAGGAGGGGGACTGGAAGGGAATGGACACCAGTGGCAGTCATGGGAATGCAAGTTGACATTGGAAGGTACTGAGAGTGAGGACTGGAAAGGGGCTGATACTGGGGAGGGTTACTGGGACTGGAAATAGGCTGATGGAAAGAAGTGAAGAAAATGAAAGAAGAGATAAGAAATGGCAGATGGACCATAGACCACAGAAAGAGAGCTAAGAGAAGACAGGAAAGCAGAAGCCTCAGATCGGGACCAGCATGATTAGAGAATAAATTGGTCAGACAACAAAGGTAGAAGAAATAATTTTATTTCATATTAGTGATTTGACTACAAAATCATCATTATTTTGAAATCAAATATTGTTACTTGTTATTGTGATTAATTATTGTGGTTTAAATAAGTAAATTTTATAAATAAAAACATATTGCAAAGGCCTATAATATATTAATAATTCAAATGATGATTACAGCGACAATGCATTAACGGTAAAGGAAGAGAGACGCATTTGATTTTATCATTGGGGGTCACCACAAGTTGACTAATGATAAAAGGGGTCACGGTACAAAAAAGGTTGAGAACCACTGGTCTAGAGTGTGAAGGACAGTCTCACCCAGGACCGTACCTAGCCCTGTGCGAGCGGTGCAGCCGCACAGGGCACAAAGGCTTAAGGGGCGCATTTCGGCTGCCTGCTGCTGCTCTGTCGCCGCCACTTTTTCTTCTCTCAGTGGCGGCAGGGCAACAGCAGGCAGCCGAAATGTGCCCCTTAAGCCTTTTCACGGCACTTTAAGCAGGTCTGGTCCCTCCCTCCTCTGACACGATGTCAGAGCAGGGAGGAATAGATCTGCTTAAAGTGCTGGCAACTAACACATCGGGCATACGCTCTCTCCTCCACCTCTGTCCATCCACTTTCTACTCTTGCCCTGCTGCTGGCATCACTGTGGAGAAAACAGAGGGCAGCAGCAGCAAGGTAAGAGCATAAAGTGGCTGGATGAAGGTGCGGCGGGGGGGGGGGGGGGAGGTGCTCAATGTGCTAGTTGCACAGGGCACAATTCTGGCTCAGTATGGCCCTGGTCTCACCCCTAATGGTGTGAGGTCTTGGAAAGAAGATGGGAAGTACCACTTACTGACTGAGATGGAAGGAAGATACCACCTTTGGAAGGAATTTAGGGTGTGTGTGGAGCACCACCCTGTTCTTATAGAACCTGGTATAGGGCACCTCCACCACTAAGGCCTGAAGCTTGCTGATCCTATGAGCGGAGGTGAGTGCAACCAGGAACACCACCTTCCACGAGAGGTATAGTACTGTAGGTGGCAGGTAGCCAGAGGTTCAAAGGGCGGGCAAGCGAGCTGCCCCAATACCACATTGAGGTCCCACTTGGTCGCTGGAGGGCAAACCAGGGGCTTCAATAAGAACAGACCCCTTAGGAAGTGGGTCACCAGTGGTTGGACAGAGAGTGATATGCCATCCATCACATGGTGGTGTGCCACCAGGGCACTGAGGTGCACCCTGACAGAGTTAGACTTAAGCTCGGATTGCGAGAGGTGGAAAAGTTACTGTAAACTCAATCCCACCGGACAGGAGAATAGGTCCGTCCCGTGCTCTGCACACCAAGTTGAAAACCTGCACCATTTGAGAATGTAAGCTCTCCTAGTGGAAGCCTTACGAGAGGCCAGCAGGATATCCTCTACCTCACCGAAGAGGTTGAAAGAGACTAGGGTCACCCTTTCAGCAGCATGCAGTCAGTGACAGGGACCCCAAGTTGGGGTACAGAAGAGAGCCCCCCTCCTGAGACAGGAGCCCTGAAGAATTCCCCAACAGGATGGGGGTCTTCACCGATAATCGGAGAAGTAGCGAGAACCATGGTTGCCTGGGCCATCGAGGGACTATCAGGATGAGCGAGGCCTTGTCGTGGAGGGTCCTGAACAAGGTTTTGGCAATCATCATTGTGGGAGGGAAGGTGTACATGAGGCCTTCTGACTGTGAGACGAGGAACGCGTCTGCCGCCACCCTGAAGGGATGGGCCTCCAGGAGCAGACGTTGGGCAACTGGTAGTTGTCCGGGCTGGCGAACAGGTCCATCACTGGTTCCCCTCAGAGCTGGAAGAGCCAGATGACCACACTGGGGTCCAGCTGGCATTTGTGAGGTTGGAGGACCCTGCTCAATCTGTCGGCCAGTAAGTTGTTCTGGCCTGGCAGGTATACTGCCCGCAGGAGTATACCCTGTCAGACTGCATAGGAGCAAAGGACCACCACCTCTCAGCAGAAGGCTTGAGACCCCGTGCTCCCCTGTTGGTTCTCATAGAACATCTCCACCTGTTGTCCGTCTGGACCAACACCGGATGGTTACATAAGCGATGGCAAAAAGTTTGGTGGGCTAAGTATATCACCTGTAGTTCCAGGAGGTTGATCTGCTGGATACATTCATCCTGTAATCAGCTGAAATGGGTGCAGAATTCCTCGCAGTGGGCTCCCCAACCGAGCAGGGAGGCGTCCATGGTAAAGACCCTTAAGGGGCTCGGAGCTTGATAAGGCGTCCTCGCCTCGAGACATTGGAGAGTGCCACCAGGTCAGAGAGTCTGCCAACTGGCAGGTCATTGAGACTTTATCCTGGAGGGGCCCAAAGGCACTACTGCTTGGCCTTCATGTGAAGGCAAGCATATGGGGCGACATGGACTGTGGAGGCCATGTGCTCGAGGAGGCGCAAGAGGCGCCGAGCGGGCACAGAAGGATGGTGCTGTACGTCCAGTGCCAGGCCCCTGAGGCAATTAGCTCAGTCCCCAGGCAGGAAGGCCTTTACCTGGAGGGTGTCCAGCCTTGCCCCAATGAACTCCAGACATTGTGTCGGAAGGAGGTGAGACTTGAGGTAGTTTATCACAAACCCCAAGTGCTGCAGGACCTGGATGGTAAGTGCAGTTGCCTGCTGCACCTCTGAGGCCATGCCTCCCTTTATGAGCCAGTCGTCCAGGTAGGGGAAGACAAAGACCCCCCAGAGGCAGAGGAAGGTGGACATGACTGCCAGGCATTTTGTGAAGACCCTTGGGGCGAAGGCCAAGCCAAAAGGCAGCACCCTGTACTGGTAGTGCCTGCCTCCCACCATGAACTGTAGGTACTGCCTGTGGTTGGGATGAATGAGGATGCGGGTATAGGCATCCTTCAGATCCAAGGATCATAGCCAATCTCCCTGCTGGAGGTAAGGCAGCGATGTTCCAAAGGAGAGCATCTTGAACTTTTCCCTCACCAGGAACTTTTGAGGTTGTATTAGATACCCCCCTGAAGAAGCAAGTTGTCTTGCGAAACGCTTGTGAGCGCTTGATGTATGGCGTTGGGGTTCAGAGAGATCGCGTTTTAAGATCTGCTGTTGCAAGCTAAGTGATTCCTTTGGCGGTCCCTCTGCACGTGTTGTGTTGGGGTTAAGGGATAAGGTCATTGATGTGAATTAGGCATAGTGATATAGATGTTTGTGATTGAATATCACGGTTTACACCAGCCCACTGAATACTGAGACCTTTTATCCCATCTAAGTGGAAGCAACATTGTGATAAGGAAGCTTATCATAGCTCAGGAAGGAGCTATAGAAAAGGTGAAGTGACTCTGAACAAGCAACCTGTCAGTTCTGGTAGAAATAAGAAAACAGAATTTTCCCATAAAAGACTACCAGTCCCAGAATGCACCAGGTTTCCAGCAGCCATTAGAGGAGCTGAAGTGGGGAAACGTGTGTTCAATCAGGAGGGCTATGAGGTAATCCCTAAGCACTCATCTCAAAGGGCAGGGCCTTATTCAGCACAGCTGCGCTGTGTTAGGGAGGAGCACTCATCTAAGCAGAATAAAGGTAGAGTTTATTCTACAGAGAATTATCCTGAGAATCAGCTTGAGCTTGATCATCTTCATCATCAGGAGGATCACCAGAAGCAGAAGCCAAACCGGACGGACAGAGAGGAAAAGAAATCCTTTGGAAGAAAGAGGAGAAAAGCCTTTGAGAGGTCTAGAAGAGTCCAGAGCAGTACGTATACTGGGAGGCATTCCAAGGGCCAGCATACACCATTGGACTGGGGAAAGCCAGAGGAATGGTGCTGCAGAGCTAGGAATCTCCAGACGGTACCTGTGAGGGAGACGGCTGCACGTGGAAGGGACCCTAAGACCCGTGCCAGAAGGTATGTGAAGAGAGATCCAGTGTCCAGGGATCTGGATTGGAAGGCTGGACATAAGAACTGGACTACATACTGGCCAGGCTATATAGAGAGGAACTCTAACAGCAATGGAAGCTCAGGTATGAACATTGATCTATGCCCTAGCTATAACCTTGAAAGACAGCAGGAAAACAAGTATTCTCCTGAAAGTGCTCCATTGGGAGATTCATCTGTGCCAATCCATGATATTGAACCCATGCTTGTTGAAGAAGAGGGGGTGATAGCAGATGAAGAATCTGTTTACATGGACTGCTCTCTGTCTAAACTCCTTTGGTGATTTTCTGTTATAAAGTACAGCAACCATCACAAAGAAATACAAACTTGTTCTTTAATCTACTCAGAAAAGCTCCTGGGTAGGATTTTTTGTCACGCAGTAGAAAGCAAGCCAGCTAAGGGGTTTCACCTGGATAACTGCTAGCAATTGAGCCTTACCTAATTGCTTGTGAGCTAGGAGAGAATCACTTCTGAATCTATGTGGGAAGATATAAGAAGTTTACCTGAAAAGAACAGGGTTTTTTTTCTTTCTTTGTGGCTTTTGGTTTGTTGTTTGATACCTTGCTAAGAGAATATTAGCTAAAGCCTACAGAAAAGACCAGTTTGTTGCCAACCAGGTCTTATTTCTTTTGCTTTGCTTGCCTGACAAGTTTAAATGTTGTTTTCCTGATTTTGATTTTGTTTTTTTCAAGTTTAACACTGAAAGCAAGTAACCTGATTTATGTGCTACCAAGCATATCTGTGTTGGGAGAAATAATCCCATAAATAAATATCTTATTGGCTTTACACTTGAGCACAACTAAATTATTGTCAGCAGCTGTGTCTGGTGTGAATGAACTGCATTGCCCACAATCCCTTGCAAATCATATAGATATATGCACTTGCCAAGACTGTGAAGATTCTCACCCAGGCAGCCGTCTGACAAATGGCGTAGTTGGCAGGATTGCTTTTGCACAAAGGGGATTTACTTGCTGAGGATTACAACTAAAGTTCAAGTTTAAAGCTGGAAAAAAAAGATTTTCCCTCAACTGCACTTTGGAGGAGAAGTGGATGTTCCAGGCAGCTGTCCCAGGAGGAAAAGACCCTGTGCAGAGCTGGATTCATCACTGGCATAAGGTAACAAGTACCTGGGCATGTCTAGTGATGGATGGGAGTAAGGCACAGGGGTAATTGAAAAAAAAAAGTAGAAAAAAACACACCTGTTTGGAAGGTGGTGCACTTTGGTTTTTTTTTCTTTGTTTCTTGCAGGGATCAAGATGGATACGAGGGAGATGGCTAGCTGGATGGCAGCCCAGTTTAGCAGGCAACAGGAGCTATCGCAGCAAGCTCAGGACACTGCTATGAAAGCCTTAATGGACCAGCAGAGGCCAGTGCTTGATCTGGTGCAAGCCCTAGTTCAACTGCAGAACCAAAGTGGAACAGATGCAAGACCAGCAGTAAATACTGGTACACCACATGTGGACAGTGTGGGACTCAATCAAGGGATTGGGGCATTTAGTTTTGGGAAGCTAACTCCAGATGATAATGTTGATGATTTTCTAGAGTCTTTTGAAAGAGTGGCACAAGCATTAGCATGGCCAGAGACCCAGTGGGCAGTAAGGCTGGCAGCCTCATTAACTGGAGAGGCGCTTGCAGCTTATAGAGCAATGCCAGCAGCCCAGGCTTTGAATTATAAGGATGTAAAGGCTGCTATTAGAGATCGCCTAGGGTTGTCTATTTCAGAGTATAGGCGAATGTTTAGAGCTACTACATTGAGAGTGGGTGAAACACCCAGGGCTCTGAGTCAGAGAATCAGAGGTTTAGCTGTAAAATGGTTGGAGCCTGAGCAAAAGACGTTAGAAATGTTATTAGACACTATAATGCTTGAACAATTTATGTCTGCGGTCCCTAAAGATTTGCAACTTTCCTTATACAGCAAAATTGCCAAAATCTTGGAGAGGCAACCATGCTAGCAGAGAGATTCTTGGAAGCCACGCAGGCTTGCCATAGAATGGATGGCCCTCTGAAGATGGGTGCTGAGGCAAGATGTGCTGTATCAGAAAAGAAAATAATTAAAAATGTTTCTGAAAATGAATGTACTGTATCACACCAGGTGACACAGTGGAATAGAAAGAAATGTTTCAAATGTGGAAAATGGGGACATTTAGAAAAGGGATGTCAGACACACACTAGCTTAGTGGGTGTGGATTTAAAACAGCCCAAAGAAGGATTTCTTTTGATGGTTGATGTGCAAGGAATTACCACAAATGCTTTGTTAGACTCTGGGGCAGACCAGAGTATGATGTCAAAAAGGCTTTGGAAGAGGATAGAGGCCCAAGAAGGATTTGTGCCTAGAACCCCTGAAAGCCAAGTTCACATCAGATGCATTCATGGTGCTGCAACATCATATCCCACCTATAGGCTAAAGGTTAAGTGCCTGGGGGAACAAGAGGAAGTCCTGTTAGCAATGGTGCCTAGGCTACCCAATGATTTGGTTCTAGGAAGAGACTGGCCAAGATTTAAGCAGGGTCTAGTGAAAGGGCTAGGAAAGGAGGAGGGAGAAGGATTAATAGAAGTAGCTCCCGGGCCTTTCTTTGGAAGTCCTCAGTCCCTAGCTAAAAAGATGGTTAAGCTTCCAGAAGGCCAAACTATGGGTAATAAGAGGGGCCTTGTATCCACCCGCTCGCAGGCTAAGGTAGAGAGCCAGCAAAAGGAGGAGGGGGAGCAGGCAGAGTTATTAGGAGACTTACCCTCTCATGATGATTTAATAACCCCATCATCTGGTAAAGTAAGAAAGTTGAAAACACAAAAGCGGCGTGAGAGACTTTGCAGAGCACAGGGTAGGGCTGAGATGTTAGCTGGTCAAAGTTTACCCTGGGTGCCAGCTGAGTTAGTGGCAAAGTTTCCTAACTTTCCACAAGAGCAGCGGGCTGATCAAGCTCTCACCCGAGCTTTTAAGTATGCTCAGGAGGTCAGGGAGGAATTGCCCAGATTCAGACTAGATAATGAAATATTATATAGAGAGAGTCAGGACCCCAGAAATGGGACCATACGTAAACAATTGGTGGTACCCACAACTTTCAAAGGGCTAGTACTTAGATTAGCACATGATCATCCAGTGGGAGGGCATAAAGGGATGCAAGAAACGCTGGATCAAATACTTATGCGTTTTTACTGGCCAGGTATTTTCAAAGAAACTGCCCAGTTTTGTGCTGCATGTCCAGCGTGTCAGCGAGTTACAGCGGCTCACCCACCGGTGGTGCCATCGATCCCCATGCCAATTATCACAGACCCAATTGGTCGCATTGCCATGGATATTGTAGGCCCATTAGTCAAAACGCCCCGAGGTTTCCAATACATCCTAGTTATGGTAGATCAGGCAACAAGGTTTCCCTGGGCCATACCATTGAGGAATGTTTCTGCAAAAACAATAGCTTTAGAGCTAGTAAAATTGTTTTGTGAAGTGGGATTCCCAAGAGAGGTGTTGACTGACCGAGGGTCCAATTTTGTATCCAAATATTTGGCCCAGGTCTGGGATGCCTTTGGCATTCATCACATGAAAACCTCAGCCTACCATCCACAATCAAACGGTTTGGTGGAGAGATTCAACCAAACTCTCAAACAAATGTTGAGAAGGGGGTTAGCCGGAGAGGTAAAAGAATGGGATATGTTCTTGCCCTTTGCCTTATATGCCTGCAGGGAAAGAATTCAGGTGTCCCTAGGTGTAACTCCATATGAATTGATGTATGGTAGGGCTCCACGGGGTTTGTTAGATATATTGAGGGAACAATGGATTGATCCTGAACCAGGAAGTCAGGAGGTGCCACAGTTTCTATGTGACCTGAGAGCACGTTTGATAAGGACCTCGCAGGTTGCTGAGAGGAGCCTGCAGGACAGTCAAGTTCGCCAGAAAGGGTGGTATGATAGGAAGGCCAAAAGCCGCCAATTAAGCATTGGTGAAAAGGTTTTGGTTCAAGTAGCAGGTACAGCCCAAAAATTTGAAGTACAGTGGAAAGGGCCATGAAAGGTTGTTAAACAAGTGAGCCCAGTATCTTATATGGTAGAAAATGCAAGAGGGCGTAGGCAGACCTACCATATTAATGGAAGGAGAGGCCTGTAAATAATAATGACCCTGAAGCCAGTCAGGAAGTAAGTGAGCTTCAAAAAGATAACACTCTCGTAGGTATTACGGACTGTAGGAAAGAAGTTTCACCAGTTAAACCAGTCCGTAATAACTTAAGCAGGGGGGTATGTGATAAGGAAGCTTATCATAGCTCAGGAAGGAGCTATAGAAAAGGTGAAGTGACTCTGAACAAGCAACCTGTCAGTTCTGGTAGAAATAAGAAAACAGAATTTTCCCATAAAAGACTACCAGTCCCAGAATGCACCAGGTTTCCAGCAGCCATTAGAGGAGCTGAAGTGGGGAAACGTGTGTTCAATCAGGAGGGCTATGAGGTAATCCCTAAGCACTCATCTCAAAGGACAGGGCCTGATTCAGCACAGCTGCGCTGTGTTAGGGAGGAGCACTCACCTAAGCAGAATAAAGGTAGAGTTTATTCTACAGAGAATTATCCTGAGAATCAGCTTGAGCTTGATCATCTTCATCATCAGGAGGATCACCAGAAGCAGAAGCCAAACCGGACGGACAGAGAGGAAAAGAAACCCTTTGGAAGAAAGAGGAGAAAAGCCTTTGAGAGGTCTAGAAGAGTCCAGAGCAGTACGTATACTGGGAGGCATTCCAAGGGCCAGCATACACCATTGGACTGGGGAAAGCCAGAGGAATGGTGCTGCAGAGCTAGGAATCTCCAGACGGTACCTGTGAGGGAGACGGCTGCACGTGGAAGGGACCCTAAGACCTGTGCCAGAAGGTATGTGAAGAGAGATCCAGTGTCCAGGGATCTGGATTGGAAGGCTGGACATAAGAACTGGACTACATACTGGCCAGGCTATATAGAGAGGAAGCTCAGGTATGAACACTGATCTATGCCCTAGCTATAACCTTGAAAGACAGCAGGGAAACAAGTATTCTCCTGAAAGTGCTCCATTGGGAGATTCATGTGTGCCAATCCATGATATTGAACCCATGCTTGTTGAAGAAGAGGGGGTGATAGCAGATGAAGAATCTGTTTACATGGACTGCTCTCTGTCTAAACTCCTTTGGTGATTTTCTGTTATAAAGTACAGCAACCATCACAAAGAAATACAAACTTGTTCTTTAATCTACTCAGAAAAGCTCCTGGGTAGGATTTTTTGTCACGCAGTAGAAAGCAAGCCAGCTAAGGGGTTTCACCTGGATAACTGCTAGCAATTGAGCCTTACCTAATTGCTTGTGAGCTAGGAGAGAATCACTTCTGAATCTATGTGGGAAGATATAAGAAGTTTACCTGAAAAGAACAGTTTTTTTTTCTTTCTTTGTGGCTTTTGGTTTGTTGTTTGATACCTTGCTAAGAGAATATTAGCTAAAGCCTACAGAAAAGACCAGTTTGTTGCCAACCAGGTCTTATTTCTTTTGCTTTGCTTGCCTGACAAGTTTAAATGTTTTCCTGATTTTGATTTTATTTTTTTCAAGTTTAACACTGAAAGCAAGTAACCTGATTTATGTGCTACCAAGCATATCTGTGTTGGGAGAAATAATCCCATAAATAAATATCTTATTGGCTTTACACTTGAGTACAACTAAATTATTGTCAGCAGCTGTGTCTGGTGTGAATGAACTGCATTGCCCACAATCCCTTGCAAATCATATAGATATATGCACTTGCCAAGACTGTGAAGATTCTCACCCAGGCAGCCGTCTGACAACGTATTGTATTATAGTAATGTGTAAGATATTACTACCTACTTTTTGTTTTAATAGAGTGTTTTTTTTTAAATTAGTGAAGTATTGCATGCAAGCAGGAGGGTTTTAACCACCAGATTTGTATGTGTACTATGTTTTCCTGCACCTTTTTATCATGTTGGTGCTTGTCAACATCCATTCTTCTGTTTTAAGGGCTTGTTCTTTTTGAAAAATAGTTTTTATTTCATTACCTTGCGGTCTTAAGGTTTTGGTCAGTTTGATTTATTTATTTATGGTTTATCTTATGTGGGTTTGTTTGTTTCTTCTAAAGTTATTTGTATTTTGTATTTTTATAGAAATCATTATTATTTGAATTCTTATTTATGCTTATATTATTTATGTTTTTATGAGGCTTCACCCCCTGAGGAAGACACATGCTGAAATGAATTGGGGCATATTGCAATAAAGGTTGAACCTGCTGCCCTTCACTCTCCGCTTTCTGTTTGCAAGTTTAGACCTGTTCCAGGCACAAATAGGCATCGAGAAAGTGCTCATCTGTGCCGCTAACCTCTTATCTGGGCAAAAGGCATAGCGCCTAGCCAACCACTGCCTGTGGGAATGAACTCTCCAACTGCAGAGTTCGTTCCCCGCAGTGATCGTCGATCAAGCGCTGCTCTTGCCGATTACTGATCTCCCTGTTTCTCTCTGCATGGTGACTGACAGACTGTGCAGACAGAAGCAGGGGAATTGGTGATAAGCAGTGATCACTGTGGGTAACGAGTTAACTTGTCTTCCCCATTTGCTGAATGGCTAGGGTAAGGCGCGTTAACTCAGCTTCCCTAATTAAGAGATATATCCAGAAGGTGTAGAAAAAATGGCACTCCACCATTCCCAGTACTCTCCACAACCCCATTGATCCTTTTGGTGAAATTAGAAAACTTTTGTTTGTTTGAGTCACTTCTGAATGTCTCTTGGACGTCCCTGGTCTTGAATACGGCCCTGCGGATGTCCACATTGGGCACATCCCCATTTGTGAAATCGTGCCTGAACTTGGATAGGTCTGCCTTTTTTTTGGACATTCTGGCTTGGACATTCTAGATTGCAGTTGGGTTGGACGTCATTTGTAAAATGTGCCTTCATGTCTGCAGAAGCAGGGGCCGCGGAACGCTTCCTTATTAGGAGCCAAGCCCCTAAATTCACCCCAAGCTCCACTCTAACGCCACCCGTAGCCTCCCATGGCCTTCCCCTCCTTTTCTAGCAGAGATCTCATTTCCCATGGGCAGAAGGGAATAGCTGTTAATGTGGCAGACTCTTGTCTGCTCGCTAATCAGAGTCCTGCAGGCAGGAGGGGAAGGCCACTGCGATCATGGTAAAGACTCCTGTCTGCTCACAGGGATCTGATTTCCTGTGGGAAGACAGGAATCTGCTGCGAACACAGCTGCTGTCTGTGGCTGGGCAACCTTTTGGTAGGGCAAGGGCCTGCATGGCCCACCCTGTTCTGATGCCTATGTGCAAAATTAGAGGCTTAGATTTGTATCTACCTCATTTTCTAATCTGTAAAAGTCCAACAGTAGACTGTGATGTGAAAGCAGGATCCATGGCAGAAAAATAACTAGGATGAGAGAGTAGGCATCTATCCAGTAAGAACCTCTTTATTTAAGGCATATGGCTGTGAAGCTTCTGTTGTTAGCAGGGCCAAGGTAAGGATATGAGGTACCCTAGGTAGGTTTTCACGTCTGCCCCCATTGCTGCCCCTCTCTGGGACTTGCAATGGCAGCAATGACATTTAAATGGCAAGAGAGCACTTAGCCAGACTCTCAGTCCTGCATTGCTGTTCCTTTTCTCTATGATCTGCCACTTGGAGGAGGCAAAAATGGCAGATCATAGAGAAAAGGAACAGAAACAAAGCATTGGAGAGTTTGGTTAAATGCTGCATTGCTGTTTAAATGCCATTGTCACCACTGCAGATCCTGGACAGGGGAGGCAACGATGGCAATGGGCACCCTGGGAACGATGGTGCTCCAGGCATCTGCCTAGTTCACCTATTGGGTCCTACTGGCCCTGGTTGTTAGATGTGCCTGGTCATTCTTATACTCTTCCCAACTACATAACTGGTTAAAAATGCAGCCTAACAGTAGTCTTCAGAGGGGATATATACATCTCTTCTGAGAAGTTATTCATGGAAAGTCCATCAGTGACAGCAGTCCCGATTTCTGTGCCCAATACAGACCGTGCCTTTCCTTCTGTACCCTCACAGCAAACTCATTCTCCACCTGTTTTTTCTTTGAATAGATGGAAAGCTATAGCAGCAACATTCCAGTCTCCAATGGGCACTGGGCTGAGAGAACTAACTCCATGAACCGTTTGGTGACAGCTTGGTTCATGGTGCTAGCTCCCCAGGTCAGGGCCAGCTGCCATCATGTTAAAGGGGCCAAGAGGCAAGAACCCCACCATAACTCCTGTCTAAGAAAACCTAACAGACTGAAGACTGCTGAATCCTTTCATTTCTGCATAGCTGAGAAGACAGAAGGATCAAATGAAAAAAGCCTTCACACTGAAAACTGACAACTGGTATTCACCTCAGGGTGCTGAAAGAAATCATGGTTTCTGATCCAATTCAATTCAAGATCTTGCTATTAATCCACACAGCAGTATGTACTTGCACTTCAGTGTGTAGGGTGACGGCTTAAATTGGTGGTGCATCATAAGTGAACTGCTATCCATTTATCTGCATGTATACATGTGCATACATATACACACACACACACATATGTATATATGTATATATATTATATATCTATATAGGGTTAAGGAGGATGCCTACTACCCAGCTGTTGATTCCCTCTCTCTTATTCCTCCTACCTTCCCCCTCCCTACCATAGGCAGCAGAACAGGGCCACAGGGGCCATAGTTCCACCAATATTTTGCCCCCACACCATCAGCAACTAGAGAGCTTGGGGATGGAGCTGGAGATTGATTTGTTTGTCCCCTCCACCCAAAAAGCCGTTCCACTGCCCCTGCTCTCTATCCTCCACTTCCCTTTCTCCTCATGGCACACTCTCTCTCCTCCTCCTCCACACATCTCAGCACTCAAATCTCTCTCTCTCTCTCTCATCTTCCCACTACTCCTGGAAAACTCTCCCCTTCCCATGTTTCCCTTCTCGGAGTACTAGCTTTCCCTTTTTCTTTTCCTCCTCCATCCTCTCCCAGCATGCTTTCTTTGTCCCCTTTTCCTTCCTTTTTCCTCCCTAGGTGCACTCCCTTTCCTTTCTCATCCTCACCTCCAAAAGCCCAAACACACCTCCTGTGGCAGCACTAATACACCAGAGAGAATATTTTCTGTCACCCAGGCTAAAGTGATATTGCAGAGTGGCCCTGCAGCAGTTTAAGGGACCAAGCTTCACCCTCAACTTTGTCCTTTTGCTCCCACATGGGTTTCTCCCTTGACATTTATACGTCATCGTTTTTACACACATTGTCTATATAAATCATATAGAGTCAGAGTCTGCGCTACCATTAGGTGAACTAGGCAGTTGCCTCAAGCATCAGCCCTCCGGAGGCACCATTGCCACAGCTGATGCACATCTGAGGATCTGCAGTGGCAGCAATGGTTACAAATGGCCCAGCAGCACGTACCTTGAAACTTTGGCACCATAGGGCTGTTTGCTTCTGGCCCTTCCAACATCCGATGCCAACTTCCTGTTTGCAAACAGGAAGTCGTCATTAGGCGGTCCGAAGGGGCAGGAGGAAACAACCCCGAGGTGCCGAAGTTTCAAGGTAAACACTGTGGGGCTGTTTTGCGACCATTGCCACCACTGCACGTCCCAGAGAGGGGCAATGGGCACCAAAGGTGGAAGTAGGGGTACAAGGGAAGAGGTTCAGCTAGGGCACCTCATCCCCTTGTGCTGGCCCTGTATAGAGTATAATTAGTCCCAGGTCAACCAACAAACTTCCCCCTAACAACAGGTATGGAGCAGAAGTAGAATACTTAATTTTACAACTCCAATATAAACCCATTTAGCCACTATTACAAAAAAGAAAAAAATATTTTGAGGACCATCAGTGACAAGAGATCAATCTCATATAGCTTCAAGCTCTCACTCACTCATTCTCATCATCAGTCCAATTTTTTTATATAACCTTTCTCTCTCAACATACAATAGCAGAGGTTCATCAGCATAGGGCCAGAAGGCTCCAACACAGCCACATACCATTGATTTTTAAAAATGATATTACTGTCAGGGCTCAGTACGGTGAAGGAGCCACGGCAGGGAACAAGGAGGAGGAGGAGGGAAAGAGAACAACTCTAGGCAACAGCAGATGGTGGTGCATGGCACACTGTGTTTTCAGGTTGGCAGTGCACAAGCACCACTGTGCCCTAATGACGCTACGCCCATGCTAATGGACAGCTCCAACAGCAGCAGGAACCAGATCTGTCTATGCTATAAGGAGGTATGGTCATATCATCTCATCTGAGTTTTAGAAGAGTCTTTTCCACTAGAGCAGTGGTTCTCAACCCAGTCCTCTGAGTCCTCTGGAGACCACCCCCTCCCCCCCCCCCTGTCAGGTTTTCAGGATATTCACAATGAATAAAAACTACTATTAAAGCTTTGGAATTACAGAGCTTAAAAGGGAGAGAGGAGGCATTGTGGGTTAAACTAGAAAGAGGGAAAGAGAAATCTATTTGCATTGGTGTGATATTCAGACCTCCCTCACAAGAGGAAGAGGTGGACAGAGAGTTAATTGAAGATATACGCAGCATTGCTAGGAAAGGGGAAGTGCTACTGATAGGAGATTTCAATATGCCAGATGTTGATTGGCACATTCCTGCTGCAGTATCATCTAGAAGTAAGGAGATCCTGGATTCTCTACAGGAAGAACTATTCAGGCAATTGGTAACAGACCCCACACATGAAGGGGCCATACTGGACTTGGTGCTTACCAATGGTGAAAGTGTTTCTGATATTGTAGTGGGAGATCATTTTGCATCCAGTGATCACCAGATGGTGTGGTTCAGTATTAGGACTAGGGCTGTCAGAATCCATTCAAAGGTGAGGATCTTAGACTTTAGGATGACTAACTTTGCCAAGATGGGCCAATACCTCAGGGAGTCATTAGTGGGATGGGAACAGCTGGGGGATGTAGAAAACAGTGGGCAAAACTGAAAGGGGATATTTTTTGAGGGCAACCAACCTTTTTGTTAAAATGGTAAATAAAGGTAAAAGGAAAAGGAGACTGCTATGGTTTTCGAAAGAAGTAGCTGAAAAAGTGAAGAAAAAGAGGGAGGCCTTCATGAAATACAAGAGATCACAGAGAGAGGAAGACAGGAATCTGTATTTGGAAAAACTTAGAGAAGCTAGCAAAGTAGTCAAGAAGGCAAAGATTCAAAAGGAGGAGGAAATAGCCAATGCAATAAAATGGGGGGATAAGACATTTTTCAGATATATTAGTGAGAAGAGGAAGGGCAAGAATGGTATTGTCAGACTCAAGGGTGCAGGGGAGGAATATGTAGAAGCTGATAAGGATAAAGTGGAATTGCTTAACAAATATTTTTGTTCTGTGTTCACAGATGAAGAACCAGGAGCAGGACCTCAGAAAACACCTACAAATAGGAACAGAAGCGAGGGAGATTGTGAACAATTTTCAGAAGACTGTGTTCGTGAGAAACTAGCTCAACTTAAAGTAGACAAAGCGATGGGACCGGATGGGATACATCCTAGAATACTGAGGGAACTTGGGGATGTTCTAGCAACTCCACTGACTGACCTTTTCAATGCCTTGTTGGAGTCGGGAGTAGTGCCAAAGGACTGGAGAGAGGCTCATGTGGTGCCTTTACACAAAAGCGGAAGTAAGGATGTGGTTGAAAACTACAGGGCGGTTAGTTTAACTTCGGTGGTGAGTAAATTATTGGAAACGCTGCTGAAAGAGAAAATAGTGAGGTTTCTGGAGTCCAGCAGATTACAGGATCCGAGGCAGCATGGATTCACCAGAGGCAGGTCTTGTCAGACAAATCTGATTGATTTCTTTGACTGGGTGACCAGGGAGTTGGACCGAGGGAGAGCTCTAGATGTATTTAGATTTCACTAAAGCCTTTGACACTGTTCCTCACAGGTGACTTATAAACAAACTGAGCACCCTAGGGATGGACCCTAAAGTTACTGCTTGGGTTAGAAATTGGTTGGGTGGGAGGCGACAAAGTAAATGGAGCTCACTCTGAAGAGAAGGATGTTACCAGTGGTGTGCCCCAGGGATCTGTCCTTGGTCCGATTCTTTTTAACATCTTTGTTAGTGATATAGCGGAGTGGAGGAGTGGCCTAGTGGTTGGGGCAAGGTACTTCAGGCCGGAAGGTCAGGGGTTCAAATCCCACTAGAGGACAGCAACCTTGGGCCGGAAGGACTGGGGTTTCTAGTCCCACAGGTGCTCCTTGTGGTCTTGGGCAAGCCACTTAACCCTCCATAGCCCATGTTCACTGTAAAATAGTTCTCTGTGTGCTGTGCTTTCCTGTCTAATCAATGTGTTTATACCTCAAAAATTTCCTATCATGATTTGACAATTTCCAATCTGTAATCAAAACCGCTGCTGATCGCTGGAAGTAGCGGTATACAAATGTATACTAAATAAATAAAATAGCGGAAGGGCTTTCAGGTAAGGTTTGCCTCTTTGTGGATGATACCAAAATCTGCAAGGTGTTGTTTAGAGGCTGGAGGATGTAATCTCTAATGTGGTGGCAAGTGACCAGACTGGCTTTAGTAAGGGAAGGAAGGGAATTTCAAATTCAGTTCATGCTTTTTTTCAGAAATAGCTCAAGGTGAGGGCTGTCAGATTGCAAATAATGTTAGAAAAGTGGTCAACAGGAGTTTTTGGAGGCTGGTGATACCTATATGGGGTGCTGGAGAATATTAAAATAGGGAGGAATCTTTTGGCTTGGGTTAAAGCATTTTGTAAGCATTAGGAAATGAGACATTCCTATTACATAGGGGAATGAGGCAGGACTGTTCTCTGTCTCTTTGTCGTGGCTTTAGAATCCTTTGCATGCCAAGTTAGTCAGAATATAGAGATAGTGCCCATAAGTGTGCGACAGGGAGCAGAAGGTGTTTATGTATGCAGATGATGGATTGATTTGTACAGAGGAGTCTCAAGCTTTTGTTTCTCAGCTGCTAAGGGAAATAAGAGAAATTCTCAGCAATTTAGGGGTTCAAGATTAATGTATAGAAATCTTCAGCTTTGAGACTGTATTAAATGGAGGAGGAGCTGCAGGGGCTGTCACCTCAGTGGGCCTTGGGAGGGGTGAAATACTTGGGAGTTCAGATATCTACACATATTAAACTACCAGTCTTTTTAGACACATTGGGCAGGAGGGGTGGAAAGATATGACTCAAAGTTTTGGGTAGGATATCAACTTTCAAGGTGGTGATGCTTCCGCAGGTCCTATATTATTTCACAGTACTTCTGATTCAGTTGCCAGTGTGTGTGTGTGTCTTTTTTATTTATTTTAATTATTTAAATAAAAAAAATATAGGTCGCTTTGTTTGTGGAGGGAATCCCATCAGGAAAGGTTACTACCCTTGTACTGCCGGTGGAAGAGGAGGATCTGGCCTATCCACATTTTTTTGTAATCTTTTATTCGCAAATACTTAACAAAATTACAAACGGAGTTATGGGTGTGTGGTTTCTTCTACACTCTACTCCATTAATGAAATCCCACTTAAATCTTAAAAAGTCTGCAGCCATCTGCTTTTCATCTCTCCCCCAGTCCAGGCTCCACTCCTTTCTGGCACTGCCATCCCCTTCGTCTGATACAATCCGCTATTTAGGTGTTACCCGGAAATCCTCCCTATCATTCATGCTCATCTCTCTTCTCTAGTCTACCGTTCCTTCTTTGCTCTGCATCAGATTTGTGCCATGCACCCTTTTCTCCCTCCCTCACTACCCTTCTTCTTTCCCTCATGATTTCTTGGTTGGATTACTGCAACACTGTACTTCTTCGTCTTCCCCGTTTATCAACTATGTCAACTGAAGGTCATTCAAAACACTGCAGTTCGTCTTCTTGCCCACGCCTCCAACTACGATCATGTCTCTCTGCTGTTAATTAATTAATTTATTTATTTAACAAGTTTTTTATACCGCCTTTTCCTT
Source organism: Ichthyophis bannanicus (assembly GCA_033557465.1). Taxonomy (NCBI): domain Eukaryota; kingdom Metazoa; phylum Chordata; class Amphibia; order Gymnophiona; family Ichthyophiidae; genus Ichthyophis; species Ichthyophis bannanicus. The sequence goes on from CM066035.1 coordinate 690,290,752, forward strand.
CAATCAAAGCGGTTACAAAGACATACAAAGGTTAAACAAAAGCAAGGGAAACATGCACTGCTTAATCAAAACATCGAAGTAGAAAGGTGGGATACATAACATAGGTAAACCATTACAGACAATCACATTACATAAAGGTTACAATAAATGGAATCTAGTTAGGTGTTTGAGCCGTAGTGCTCTGTGAAGAGTACAGTCTTTTAATTGCTTTCGGAAGTCCTTTATATCCTCAATTGATCGTAAGTCGGGAGGGAAAGAGTTCCATATTAATAGGGCCGCTAAAGAAAGTGCTCTTTGTGTAGTGAATTTGCATGATTTTGTGTAGTTACTTGTGGTGCTGAGGGTGTCTGATGTGGTTTTCCTTCTTGGTCTGTTGTTGGTGTTAGGGAGTATGAGGGCTTGGAGGCTGATTGCAGAGCTCTTTTGTCTGATTTTGAATATATTTATGATCATCTTATATTTGATGCGGTGGCTTATTGGGAGCCAGTGGAGTTCTTTGAGGATGGGGGTGATGTGGGCTTGAGTTGTGGAGCCGGTGATTATTCTGGCTGCTGTGTTTTGAGCCATTTGAAGCGGTTTGAGTGAATGTTTTGATATTCCGTTGTAGATCGGGTTACAGAAATCCAGTATGGGAGTTATTAGCGCTTGGCAGACTGTGCGGAAGTGTTCATGGGAGAGTAGAGGCTTGAGGCGTCTGATTATTTTCATTTTGTAGTATGCGTTTCTAACAGTTTTTCTTATGTGGAACTGTAGGTTGAGTCCTTTGTCAAGGGTTATTCCGAGGTATCTGACTTCATCCTTTATTGGTATTGTTGTGTTGTTGCTTGTGATGAATGGTGGGGGGCTGAAGTCGGTGTTTCGTGTGATAATAAGTGCCTCTGTCTTGTTATAGTTTATACTAAACACCAAACGGCCGTATTTTAATTGCGCGGCGTTCTTAGCCTGCCCGAAGAAGACACGGGTGATTAGAAGGTTGAAGTTTTGTGAGCTGCGATACCATCAGATTATTATTTCTAACCTGGTCCCTTGATAAACCCCGAGTGGAGAAACGCATGGGCGCCTTCAACATTGGCGTTGGGACGTTGCCTTTCCTTTTATACACAAGGTTTGGCAAGTTTGTGTAAATCACTTTTGAATAAAAGAAAAAAGAAGGGACGTTGCCTTTCCTTTTATACACAAGGTTTGGCAAGTTTGTGTAAATCACTTTTGAATAAAAGAAAAAAGAAGAAAAAGAACCTGAGGACTGTGAAGCCTGCGACAGACCACAACATTCATTGAGCTAAGTTCATTTTTTCTTATTGAACCATTGAATCATTGGCCACAGTCTTATGGGTTTTTTAGTACTCCTACAAGCCGTTGATGTAATGCCCTTGCACATTCAAGAAACATATACAAAGTTTCTGCATGACATAGTGCTATGTGGGCAATTTTCTGAGGCTTAAGGAGCGACACAAGTAAAATTGCAGAATAGTGATACTCAAGTGAATTGTTGAATGAATTTTTGTTGAAGTTGTTATAGTTTATGGCTAGATTGTTGTGCGTGAGCCAGGCGGAAATGTTGTCAAGGCAGTTCGTTATCTTGTTGTAGTCAGGGCTGTTAAGGTTGATTGGCATGTAAATCATGATGTCATCTGCATAAATTGTGTAATCTATTTGATGGGCTGCCATGATGTGGCAGATCGGCTGGATATATATATTAAATAGAAGTGAGGAGAGCGCAGATCCTTGTGGTACTCCTTGTTTGATCTTCGTGGGTTGTGAGGTGTTGGTTCCTATTTTAACCTGGAACTGCCTGTCTCTCAAGTATGAGTTGAACCAGCTTAGGACGGTGCCGGTTATTCCAATGCTCTGTAGTCTGGTTAGGAGGATTCTGTGGTCCACTGTATCGAAGGCCGCTGATATGTCTATGAAGATCATTAGGGTTCCTCGACTGTAGTTGTCTATGGTCTGGATGATGTCATTGAATAGATATAGCAGCAGTGTTTCAACTCCATGGTTGGGGCGGAAGCCATGTTGATGTATATCGAGCGGGGCATGCTCGTCAATGTGGTCCTGGAGTTGTAGTTGTACTGTCTTTTCTATGATTTTGGCTAGGAGTGGTATGCTGGAGATTGGCCTGTATGCTGCTGGATTGCTCTTTTCTAGGTTGGTTTTCTTGGGGATAGGCCTTATTGTGGCTAGTTTCAGCTGTTCTGGCATTGTTCCTCGAGTTAGGGAGTTGGTTACGAGGTTGTGTATAAAACTGAGGAAGTTTTGCTTGGTTGTTTTGATCCATGGGACTGGGCAAGGATCCGTGGGTGCAGTGCTTGTGTTGAGAGCGGAGATGATATCTGATAGCTGCTTAGTTGAAGGAGTGTGGAACTTGTCCCAACTTGTGACGGGTATGATAGGGCTGTTGGTTTCTGTGTGTATTTGTGGCGGAGTGTGGCCTATTTTCTCCTGAAGATAATCTGCATATGTTTGTGGGTTGACCTGTATGTCTTTGTCAGGGCTTGGTTCATTGGTTAGATTTTTTACTATCTCAAAAAGTTCCCTGGGTTTGTTATATGCTTTCTGGATAGTGTTTGTGTGGTGCTCTCGTTTTGTTTTATTGATAAGATCGTTGTATTTCTTTTGCTGTGTTAAATATAAGTCCTGTGAGGTATGAGATTTGGATCGTCTCCAGTGGCGTTCTAGCTTTCTTAACTCTCTTTTAGCATTGCGTATGCTTTTGGAATACCATGGTGCGTGATGTCTCTTCTAATTCGTCTTTGTGCCTGCTTTAGTTTTCGCTGCTGTACTGATGGTATTATACCAATTGTCAACTTGTTTGTCCAGATCGAGTTCGTCTGTGTTAAGGTAAGGTAGTGTGTCTTTTAGGAATTGTTCTTTGTTGAAAGCTTTGAATCTTCTTAGTCCAAATGAAGCGGTTTGTGTCTTATTAAGCTTACCCATTTTGTTTGTGAATTCAACTTTGATTCTGTGGTGGTCTGACCATGGAACCGATGTAACTACGGGTGAAGAGATGTAGCCCTTATCTATGATGTGGTTTGGGGCGAAAATTAGGTCCGGCATGGATCCGTATCTGTGCGTAGGAGTGTTTATTAGCTGGGTGTATTGTAAAGAGTCCATTGCTTGCAGGAAGGTTTCCTTGTCATTATTGGTGGAGGAGCTGAGGTTAAAGTCACCTAGTAGGATTAGAGGTTTGTGGTTCGTGTTGACTGCGCAGATGGTTTCTAGAGTGGTGGTTAGTTCTTCTGCTGGAGCGTGTGGGGCTCTGTAGATAAGGCAAATGGCTATATACTTGTTTCCCACTGCAATAGAGCTGCATTGGTCAGAGCTGTTAGAAGTGATAGTTTGTAGCTGTAGTGAGTCTTTTGCGATGATCAGAACTCCACCTCCTCTTTTCTGAGTGCGAGAGTTGTTAAAGGCGGAGTACGTGGGGGGGACCAGTTGGTTGAGGAGGACGTTGTCAGTGGGGGTGAGCCAAGATTCTGTAATGCATAGGATGTCTGGGTGTTGGTCCTCAATATGGTCTCTGATTGTATGAATCTTGTTTCTTACTGATCTTGTGTTCATGAGTTCTATGGAGGTGGTGTTTAGGGTGTAAGGCTTTTTAGGGTGTGCCTTTGGATTTGTATGATTGTGGTACTTAATGTCGTGTCTGTTTCTGGTTTTTGTGTGTGAGCTCAGTGAGGTGCATAGAAGCATATAGTATGCTGGCATGATTGTTGGTAACCATATATACAGGGGGTGTGAGTATCGAGTTCCTATTTGATGAGGGTAGAGTTGGGTGATGAAGAGAAATTCAGGGTGGTAGGTAAGTGTGGCCATGACAGTTGATTGTTGCCCTTCCCTGGGAGCAGGGACTCTGCCTTTAACCACCGATGGCTGTCGCTGGCAACCTTCCAGAAACTAATGACACACCTTCTTTGGTTCCGACCACCATTGCACTGCTCCCTGATGAGTCACCAACCGCTTTGGTCTTAGGCATATGCCATAGCACTGGCGACGTGATGTCTGGCCCCAAACATCTGGACAAACACTCCTTCTCCACTTCGCTGCCACTAATGGTTAGTGAAAATGGATAAGCTATCCACTTATTCTGGTAAACTTTAATGGGTTTCCCAAGGTTTAAACCAAAGCTTCCAATTTAATTCCTTTTTATTGACTGCACTTTCATCCAATTACAGTGTAGCAAATTCTCTCCAGCTCTTTCACTTTCCACAAGGCATGTGTAATTGCCCCACGAAATTTTAAAGGCCTTTAACTAGTAGAAAATGTTGATAGTGATCAAACTCCACATTCGCATCAGCACTAATTCATCTACACGGCAGTCTTCTACCCCTTAATCTTTTCACTGTTTCAAAGGCATTTCATTACAGAAATACAGACGTTATGGCCAGAAACAATCAATTTAGGTATCACTGGATTTCTGTTGATCACTGTATGCAATATAAGCTACTTATCCTGGTCTATCGTGCACTTCATACCAGCTCGTTATTTTTCTGATCTTCATCTTCCTCATTACCCACACCATGCCCTCTGTAGTATTCATGCAAACCACTTTCACCTTCCTTCTGTAACTCAAGCTTGCTTGGAAACTACCCGCACTTTGGCTTTCTATTTTCTTGCGCCTGCTTTTTGGAACGCACGCCCCACTGCCCTGCACCTGGAACCCACATATCAGAAATTCAAGTCCTTTCTGAAAACCCACCTCTTTAACCTAGCCCATAATCTACCTCCCTCCTGATCTGATCCCTTCCTTTCCCGCCCACCTCTTTCCTCTTCTCCTTTTCTCCCGTTCCTTAAAGTACAATTGTTCCTTTTAACTTCTTTCTAGTTTTAACTGGCATTCTTTTCACCCCTAATTTTTCTGTTATATTATTTTAATGTTTGTACACCACTCTGCTGTTTTTGCGAAGAGCAGTAAATCAAGAACCAATAAATAAACATGCACACAAAGCAGAGAACAGACCACAATTTTCCTTTGATTTTCATTATACATCTATTGCTTTAACAAAGTGAATTGCCCTACCTTCTTTCTCCCCTCCCCTTCAAATCACTAGAAACTATATCCCAACCCAGACACTCCACCACATTTTCTCAGGGATTCAGTAATAAACTCTGTGCCTTATGCAGCAGGCTTTGAAAAAGCTGAATCTGCTACTGTCCCAGCGTAGGTGGCTCAGATTTGCACCAATTTACAAGTATACACTTGCACCCCATGAAGCAGGCCTTTCATACAAAAAATGTTTTCCCCTACCAAACAAAAACAATTATGCAGAAAGCTGTGGATACTTGCAACAAGGGCTGCACATACATGTATGTTAGAAGGGCACCCCAAAAAATGTGAATTCGTGAACATATCCAGACTAGATGCCTTAAATTGGACCCAGCTTCTCCACATTAATGGAAATTATCCGACTCAACCAAAGATGCTCTCCATGCCCATTGTGGGCTGATATAAGCATGCAACAAGAACTTATACTGCTGCTCCCGAAGTAATACTCTCTAAGAGATATTTCGTTTCTACCCAGCATCTAAAAGGTGTCAGCTTCCACCTGCACTTGAAACTCCATTGACCAACAGGCTGCCAAAAGTATAAAGTCTCTGAGTAGTAATAAGGAGAGCAATGTCCAATTCGCAGAATCCCAATCACTGTCCAAACACAAAGCATCTTTCAACTGCTCTACTGGTTCTCCCCTCAAAGCTATCACAAGCAAGCCATGCACATAGTGATGCAATGGTAGATACACATAAAAAAAATCTGTTGTGGAAGCAAGAACTCCTGTGAACTCCTCCATCGATTCATGAGCATCCGGCAATGCTCCCAAATTACAAATCCAAAAGTATGGCACTATCCAAAATCAGGCCTCCAACAGTAAATCTCTCATAATGGAATAAGGAATGTCAAAATAGAGTAGACTCCCAACTATCTCAAAATATTTCTGTCGGACTCATCAAAGTGGAGAATCCACCCATACTAAGAAATGTCCATTTTAATCATTATTTGCAGTAAAAACAGCCATATGGTCAGACAACGCTTTACTTAGCTGAAATGGTGGTAAAATGCTCTAAATCAATCCCACAAACTTCCGTCCACTCTCCAGAATCCACAACACAATATTGTGTTTTGGGTCCAAATGCATTTTTCCTAGGCTCTGCGTCAGGTAATGATTCATCAATGAGAGTTGAGTGAGAAAAAGGATCACCAACAGGCTGTTCAAAAAGTAGCCACTCTTATAAAAGAAGACGGCATCGGACATCATTTCCGACCTAAACCCATACTGCAAAGCTGATTGAAGGTTGAAAACAACCTTGTAGCAAGACTCCCAAACAGCCAGCCTAAATGTTGTGAAAGCATCAAATGACACTATGCCAATCTATCTCCAAACTGAGACCATGCAGAGAGACTGAATACATGAAAAATATCCATCTTTGTTCCTGATATTGTAATTGTGCCTCCCAATCACCTCCATGCATCAAAAGGGGTACATGATGAATAATTCTCCAATGAAACTGATGAAAAGTATGGTTTTGTTGGATGCAATGTTGCACCATAGGGGCTGTGAGTGTATTAATTCTCAAACATGAAGCATGTTCCGCCAGGCGTATTCTAAAAGAACAAATGGTCTGACCAACATATTTCAGCCCGCTTGGACAAATAATCAAATAAACCACAAATGTAGATGAACAGTCTGTGTGGTGTGTAGAATACCAAACCTTATGGGTAGATATATCTGTCCAACTGTCACCCTCCAATGTGCCCTCGCAATAATTGTAATGTCCATAAACAAAATGTCTCCTTCGGGCTGGCATCAGTCCAGAAGTCAAACTTGTCTTAACCAGCTTATCTCTCGTTTTTACCCCTAGTGAAGGCTACACTCAAGTTTTAATAAAACACGGGTGAAGGCCCAAAATTTGCCAGTGGTCTCTAAGAATCTTGACCACCCTATGAGAATGATCCATGTGGGGTAACACAGCCACTAATTTATAACTGAAAGGCCTGGTATCCCCCAAACCATTTGAAGTATGATTAGAAGGCAAAAGCCACTCACAATGGTTATGTAATGCTCGAATATAAGCCTTACGGATCACTGGAATGGGGTACCCCCTTACCAATAAACACATACCCAAATCACGTGCATGTTTTTTTATAATCCGCCGTTGTGGTGCAAATATGGCAGATACATAAAAATTGTCCAAAAGGAAAGCCCTTCTTCAGGGATCCAGGATGAAAGCTGTTGAATCGCAACAATTTGTTTCTTTGCACTGATTTTCTATATAAGGTGGTATGTACATAGGGTCACTTAAATGTTCTAATAATTGCTGATGGTATGTGGCCCAGGACTGAATCACCACAGTCCCCCCTTTATCAGCATTGAGTCGTGGATTCTGGAGAGTGAACAGAAGTTCGTGGGATTGATTTAGAGGGATTATATCATCATTTCAGCTAAGTAAAGAATTGTCTGAACATATAGCTGTTGTTACTGCAAATAATGATTAAAATGGACATTTTTTAGTAGGGGTTGATTCTCCACTTTGATGAGTCCAACAAAAATATTTTGGGCTAGTTGGGAATCTATTCTATTTTGGCTTCCCAAATTACAAATTGCAAGCACCCTGATGCACCCATAATCAGAACACTTCCTTGCAGCCCCAGTGGGAAAGTTCTATTATCCACAATAGACAACCTATGCATGTCATGCATATTCACAGCTTACACAGAGCCCACCAGGTTGCATGGGCATATGTGAACAAGATATTACCCCTGATTTCAGATGTTAAAAAGTATGTAGCAAAAAAATTAAGTTGTAAGGTACCACAAATAGGTTGCTCTAACACTAGCACCAAAAAATGATAAGTACCCCTCATCCAATCATGAACACAGTGCATTTTCTTTTTAGTGCTGTCAAGTCAGTGCTGACTCCTGGCAACCCAGCTGCCTCTGGATTTTCTTGGCAATGTATCACTGGAAGTAGTTTGCTAGACCTTTTCTTCCAAGGCAATGGAGGGTAAAGTGACTTACCCAAGGTCACAAGGAGTGCCAGTGGGAATCAAACCCTTGATCTTCTGGGTAACTAGGCAGTTGCTCTAACTACTAGGCTACTCCTCCACGCCTGAACATAGTGCATGCCATGACCTAAACTGTAATGTCACAAATCAGGAAACGACCGTCAAAATCCCCAGTGGAATTTGAGCCTTCTTGTCATTCCATAAAAATCTTCCATATCTGTGCAAATATACCTTCCATTTCTCTGCCTGTCAAATATAATGGGAGAGTCTGCAAAACATATAAACCACATGGGCAGTGTAATCATACAGTAAAGAAACATCCAACTCAATAAAAAAACAAAAAAGAACAGGTAGGGACCACCAGGACTGCAGTTCTCAGGTCAATCACATCATAGGATGAATGTTTCTCTCTCTCCAACCTTTCAAATCTGCTGGAATATGCACACCCAAATATTTGATAGAATCTTTAGGCCACAGCAAAGGAAACTCCCCTTCCTTCTCACGGACATGGCTAGGCACTGGAAGGGCTTCTGACTTAGTCAAACTGGCAATCTGTCAGGTTGTAAACGTAAACTCCCAAAGACCTCCAACGTTGTTGCTAAGGCCTCCCAGGGCCTCTTCAAAGTAAGCAAAATATCATTGGCGAAAGCTAGACACTTCACCGTTGTTCAGCTGATCTGCACCCTGTAGATGCCTTCTGTGTCAGCCAAGGCTTTCAGTAATGGCTCTACATATAGCAAAAATAGAAGGGGCAAGAAAGGGCAGCCCTTCATGAGAAGGAATGATGTGAAAAAGTTCATCATTTACCTAGACCTTCTGGGCCTGTATACAAATTGCTGTTAGAACTCAAAAGATTAAAGGGTTTGAAATAAAGAGGACCAACTAATTCTATCAAATGTCTTTTTGGCATCCAACCCAACTATAAGACTGGGCAATTCATTATGGAACAATATTCTACAATAGCCAGCAGCTTCACCGCAGAATGTCTACCTTTCATAAAACCTACTTGTGCTTTGCCAGTCAACTGCAGAAAGCTTTGTATCAGGTGGGTTGCTAAAATTTCAAGAATCCTAAAATCCAGAGGAAGTGACATCATCAAGGAGTATGGAGGCATAAACGAGAGATCCGCTTCCCCCCACATTTAAAGCAACGCTGCAGAGTGGCTCCGGAGGCTAAGGAACCAGCGAATTGTAGCACAAAGTACCCCCAATTAACCCCGATGGTGGCAAAAGACCGGAAAAAGCAATCCGACCTGAATGCTTTTGTTTGCGACAGCAGTCAGGGAGAGAGACTAGAGGAGAATAAAATGGCAGCCACTGAAACCGTGCAGAGCAGAACCTGCAGGATGAGGAGAGACAGAGGAAGCGGCTCTGATGTCAAGGAGGGAGGGCAGCCAAGTTAGGTGCAAGGCACTGATAAGGGAGGCAAAGAGAGAATTTGAAAAAAAGCTAGCTATGGAAGCAAAAATGCATAACAAAAAATTGTTGATGTACATTCGTAGCAAAAAACCTGTGAGAGAGTCAGTTTGACCACTGGTGATAGAGGAGTAAAAAGGGTGCTAAGTGATGACAAGTTTTGTTGGTCTTTAAACTTGTGAGTAATATTGCAGTTGAGCCAATGAATATCTAGATTACTCAGATAGCAAAAACTAAAATTCCACTTTTAATTTGACTCTGTCAAGTGGCTTGAATACATGCAAACAATTACTAGCATTACTTTGGGTATTTTTTGATATATATAACTAGCGGGTCTCAGACATTAGGGGAGCTCTCACATTGGCGTTTGCCATTAAATGCTCCTTTTTGGCATCAATGACCCATTTTTTAAATAGTGTAAAACTCTAGTGCTGTACATTCAAGAAATTTGAAATAGACGTTCCAAACCGTGACGAAAACTTATAAAAAAGTCAGGCTTATCTCAATTTGTTTATCCCAACGCCAGACTCAGCGCTGTCGCGTTTCACGAACCCATTTCGTTTCTTCAGGGGCTTAGTAGCCGACTCCTTATATTGTTTGTAGTCGCATGTGTTAACCGCGGACGTTTTTTTGACATTGGGCAGAGAGACCGTCCGCGGTTAACACATGCGACTACAAACAATATAAGGAGTCGGCTACTAAGCCCCTGAAGAAACGAAATGGGTTCGTGAAACGCGACAGCGCTGAGTCTGGCGTTGGGATAAACAAATTGAGATAAGCCTGACTTTTTTATAAGTTTTCGTCACGGTTTGGAACGTCTATTTCAAATTTCTTGAATGTACAGCACTAGAGTTTTACACTATTTAAAAAATGGGTCATTGATGCCAAAAAGGAGCATTTAATGGCAAACGCCAATGTGAGAGCTCCCCTAATGTCTGAGACCCGCTAGTTATATATATCAAAAAATACCCAAAGTGGGGGTGCAGTTTTTTGTTTCCTGAAAGTGGAGTTCCTGTTTGCCTACCTGATTGGTTCCCGAGTCCTGCTGAGGCTGTCCTGATTGGGGCGGCGTTCACTGAGGGCTATAAGATCTGAGCCCTACTCGCGGGACAGCGGGGTGCAGTTTTTTGTTTCCTGAAAGTGGAGTTCCTGTTTGCCTACCTGATTGGTTCCCGAGTCCTGCTGAGGCTGTCCTGATTGGGGCGGCGTTCACTGAGGGCTATAAGATCTGAGCCCTACTCGCGGGACAGCGGGGTGCAGTTTTTTGTTTCCTGAAAGTGGAGTTCCTGTTTGCCTACCTGATTGGTTCCCGAGTCCTGCTGAGGCTGTCCTGATTGGGGCGGCGTTCATTGAGGGCTATAAGATCTGAGCCCTACTCGCGGGACAGCGGGGTGCAGTTTTTTGTTTCCTGAAAGTGGAGTTCCTGTTTGCCTACCTGATTGGTTCCCGAGTCCTGCTGAGGCTGTCCTGATTGGGGCGGCGTTCACTGAGGGCTATAAGATCTAAGCCCTACTCGCGGGACGCGAAGCGGGCGCGACCCGTGGGCGTGCCCGAAGGGGCGTGACCAAAGGGGCAGGTCCCGCCCCTTTGGCGCCCCTTCGGCGTAACATCGGCGTTCGAGGTTCCCTGTAATGGGGAAATGGAGGAAACATTATCCGCAGCTGGCACAATCTAAAGTTGGGAAAACTGTGGGGCCGATGGATGCCCATGTTACTGTGGGTGAAGTGCCGTCAGCCCCTGTACGTATTTCTGAGGATTTGTCAGAAATTTCAACTGTGAGTACTCCTTTCTCGAACAATGATTCCCGCGTTATGGGTTTAACTCCCCCCATAAAAGAACTTAAGCAATTGTCTATAAACAACGCTTCTAGTGAATGTTTGCCTGAAGTGACTCAACTTGGGAAAACCCTTCCAGATTCGTTTTTGCAAGTTTTGGACCTGCCCCCTCCTTTACCTTCAGTTATTACTTTTCCATTGGTTGCTGAAGTGGCAGCTCCGCCGGCTGATTTGTCTTTGAAAGATATCTGGTTGGCGACTTCGCGAATTGAGTCTGTTCTTGGGGCATCTTTGCAGAAAGTTTCTGATTTTTCTAAAGCTACAGTTCAGAAACTCTCTGATCAAGAAAGGCGTTTGGCGATAGTTGATCAACGTATTATGGCATTAGAGTCTGACGGTGTTGCTTGTCAAGAGGTGTTGACTACCTTTGTGCAAGACTTTAGTGCTTTACACCGTCAAGATGAGATGTTAGAGAATGTTCTAAGAGCTAAAAATCTTCGGCTGTTGAATTTCCCATGTACACATTATCTTTCACCCTTGATATTATTTCAGAAATATCTTAAGGAGAATTTGTTAATTGCTGATAGTAATTCAATTATGGCATCAAAAATTTATTATGTGTTTCCACGTGTGTCTGCTTCATCAGAGCTTAAGGAAGGGGAAATGATTTCTTCACATCAAAAGGCCTCTTCTACTTTAGATATCTCAGCCTTTATAGAATCATCCTCAGATGATATTTCCTCCAGGGCCACTTTGTTGGTCACTTTAGGGTTAGAGATTGATAAAGATAGAATTATGAGAGCTTATTTTAAGAGAAAATCGGAGAAAATTTTGTGGTCAGATCGTTCAGGTGTTTCCTGACGTATCCAGGGCCACGCAAGTGAGGCGCAAGGCGTTTTTAGAATTGCGCTCGCGGGTGGTGGCCCTTGGTGCAATTTTTCATCTTAAATTTCCGTGTAAATGTTTGATACTTTTTCAGGGTGAAAGATATGTGTTTTATGAGTCTGTTCAGTTGTTAGAGTTTCTTAAAAGTAAGGGAGTATAGATAAAGTCTTACTCTGGGAACCAATGTAAGGTATTTTAGTGTTAAGGGTGGTGCACCTCCTTGATGTGGTTGAACACTTAGTTTTCTTGATTGTTTTTCAACCGATGGTTGTATTGAAGTTTATTTGCTTTTCTTGTATTATATGTATTAAACTTTATAAATAAAAAATTTAAAAAAAAAAAAACCCCAAAGTAATGCTAGTAATTGTTTGCACGTATTCAAGCCACTTGACAGAGTCAAATTAAAAGTGGAATTTTAGTTTTTGCTATCTGAGTAATCTAGATATTCATTGGCTCAAGTGATGACAAGGCCATAGCGAAGAGACTGAATAAGTTCTTTGTTTTGGTCTTTACTGAAGATGATGTAGGGAATATACCCATGCCTGAAATGGTATATAAAGTGATATATCAGAAGAATTGAAAGAAATATCAATAAACCAGAAAGATGTATTACAACTATTCGATAAATTGAAGAGTAGCAAATCATCTGGACCAGATGGCATACATCCCAGGCTATTATTGAAAGAACTGAAATATGAGATTGCAGATCTACTATTAGTAATCTGTGAGCTATCATTAAAATCATATGCAGTACCCGAAGAGTGGAGAATGGCCAATGTAACGCCAATATTTAAAAAGGGTTCCAGGGGTGATCCGGGAAACTACAGACCAGTGAGTCTGACGTCGGTACCGGACAAAATGGTAAAAACCATTATAAAGAATAAAATTACTGATCGTGTAGACAGTCATGGTTTAATGGAAGAAAGCCAACATGGATTTAGCCAAGGAAAGTCGTCTTACTAATCTGTTATATTTTTTTGAAAGTATGAATAAACAAGTAGACAAAGGCGAGCCGGTTGATATAGTGTATCTGGATTTTCAGAAAGCATTTGACAAGGTCCCTCATGAGTCTTGGCAAAAATTAAAAAGTCATGGGATTGGAGACAGTGTAGTATTGTGGATCAGGAACTAGTTAAAAGATAGAAAACAGAGTAGGGCTAAATGGCCAATTTTCTCAATGGAGAAAAGAAAATAATGGAATACTGCAGAGATCTGTGCTGGGCCCACTGTTTTTTAACATGTTCATAAATGACCTGGATATCGGAATAACGAGTGAGGTGATCAAATTTGCAGATGACACAAAATTATTCAAAGTTGTTAAAATGCAAGAGGATTGTGAAGACCTTGATAAATTGGAAGACTGGGTGTCCAAATGGCAGATGAAATTTAATGTGGATAAGTGCAAATTTATGCACATAGGAAAGAACAACCCAAACTATAGTTACACGATGCAAGGTACCACCTTAGAAACCACCACCAAGGAAAAAGATTTAGGCGTCATCATGGATAATACGTTGAAATCTTCCGCCCACTGTGCAGCGGCAGACAAGAAAGCAAATACAGTTTGCTAGGAATCATAAGGAAAAGAATGGAGAATAAAACCAAGGATATTATAATGCCTTTGTATCGTTCCATGGTGCGACTACACCTTGAATAGTGTGTGCAATTCTGATTGCTGTATCTTAAAAAGGATATAGCGAAATTAGTGTAGTTACTCACCTGTAACGGGTGTTCTCCAGGGACAGCAGGAATCAGTCCTCACATATGGTTGACATCGGCAGTTCTCATATATGGGACTCCTGAGCTACAGGCTACCGAAAACCTGTAGAAAAACACAGCCGAGCCGTGAGAAGCTGCAAGCGAGTCTGAGGAAAGACTCTAAGCACCCCAATGTCCAGGGAGAACCATCACTCTGGTAGTCTCAACAAGAAAGGTCAGAGGGTAGGAGTTGCTTAAACCCTGAACAGATTATGGAGTATGGCCTGGCTGAAGGCGCTGTCCCGTTGGAACTCCCTCTCCAGGCAGTAGTGAGCTGCAAAAGTGTGTACTGAGGACCAGTGGTGGGTGGGCAGATATCTGCCATAGGGACAGAGTGTAGGCTTGCAACAGAAGTTGCAATAGCCTTGACTTTATGCACCATGACCCGGTGCTCCAACGAGAGCCCAGCCTGATCGTGGACGGAGGCGATGCAGTCTGCCACGCAGGTGGACAGGATCCGCTTGGTAACAGCCTCCCCCAGTCGACTGGGGTCGTAGGAAATGAAAAGCTGCGAGGCTTTGCGGTGGCTCTGGGTACATTGCCGGTAGAAGGACATTGCAGGTAGAAGGCCCTTTTACGATCCAGAGTATGGAGAACGGCCGCCGCCTTGTCGGGGTGGGGCCATGGAAAGAAGGTGAGGAGCACTATCTCCTGGTTGAGGTGGAAGGTAGATATCACCTTTGGAAGGAATTTAGGGTTGATGCGAAGCATGACCCTATTCTTGTAGAACCTGGTGTAATGTGACTCGTCCACCAAAGCCTGAAACTCACTTACTCTGCGGACAGAGGTGACCACCACCAGAAAGATGTCCTTCCAGGAGAGATAACACAAATGGCAGGTAGCCAGAGGTTCAAAAGGTGACTTAGTGAGGTCCCATTCTGCCAGGGGCAGGTAGATGGGAGGCTTAGAGAACAGAAGGCCCCACATAAATTGGTAATGAGGAGCTGTGCAGAAAGAGGTTTGCCCTCTATGGAAAGATGTTGCGCCGAGAGTGCGCTCAGGGGCACTCTGACGGAGTTGGACTTGAGTGCAGTTTGCAAAAGGTGAAGCAAGTACTGTAGTACCGTGTGCACCTGGGAAGAGAATGGGTCAACCCTTTGCTCTACACAACATACTGAGAAGCTGCGCCACTTGAAGGCGTAGGCTCATCTCATCTCATGGAGTTCTTTCGAAGGGCCAGGACGACTTCCTCCATCTCTCTTGGGAGGTTGAAGGGTGCTACCAGTTCAGCAGCCATGCTGTTACTGACAGGGACCCCAAGTTGGGGTGAAGGGAGCCCTCCTCTTGGGTCAGTAACCTCAGGGCATTCCCAGAGGGACCGGGAGCTCCATTGAGAGGCAGAGCAACAGGGGAAATCCAAGGCTGCCTGGGCCACTATGGGGCCAATAGGATCATGGAGGCCTTGTCCCGCAGGACCTTGAAGAGGGTTCGGACGATTAGTGGCATGGGAAGGAAGGCATACAGAAGGCCCTCTGACTACGAGATGAGAAAGGCGTCTGCTACTACCCGGGACGAATGCGACTGAGAACAGCAGAAGTGGAGTAGCTGAGCATTGGTCGGGCTGCCGACGAGGTCCAGACTTGGGGGGTTCCCCAAAGTCTAGTTGCCATTCATGAGGCTAGAGGACCCTGCCTTGGCCTGGAAGATATATCACCCTGAGGAGTATTCCCTGACCAATCGCGTATGAGCAGAGGGCTACTGCCTCCTGGCAAAGGCGCTGAGACCCTGTGCCCCCCTGCTTGTTCAGATAGAACATAGTGACCTGGTCGTCCATTTGGACTAGCACAGACTGGTTCTGCAAGCAGTGGTGGAAGTCCTTGATGGCCAGAAAAATGGCCTTGAGCTCCAGCAGGATGATCTGTTGCTGGCTCTCCACCAGGGACCAGTTGCGCTGCGTGTGCAGTTCCTCACAATGGGCACCCCAATGGTGAGGACCATCTGGGGATTTGGGGACTGGAAGGGCATGCCCTCCTACAGGTGCTGTGTGCCCTGCCACCAGTAGAGCGACTCTGCCTAAGACCTTGTCCCGGAGCCTGCCTGTGGTTTGTGTCCACTGTGAGCGGAGACACCACTGAGCCGCCCGCATGTGGAGGCAGGCATTGGGAACCACATGGACTATAGATGCCATGTGGCCCAGTAGGTGGAGCATGGGCCATGCATATACTGCGTGAAGGTGTTGCACCTATGAACTTCAAGTCCTGCATTGGAGTGAGGTGAGACTTGTGGTGGTTTACCACAAACCCCGAATGCTGCAGGACCTTGATGGTGTGGGTCGTGGCCTGTTGCACCTTGGTGGCGGTGTCATCCAGGTATGGGAAGACGAAGGCCTCTTGAAAACAAAGGTAGGCAGCCACCATTGAAAGGCATTTGGTGAAGATTCTTTGTGTGGGGCTGAAGGGTAGTACTCTGTACTGGTAGTAGTATGAATCTTAAGTACTGCCTGTGACTGAGATGAATAAGGATATCAGTGTAAGCATCCTTTAGGTCCAAGGAGCATAGCCAATCTCCCTGCTGGAGGTAGGGCAGCAATATTCCAAGGGGAGCATCTTGAACTTCTCCCGCACCAGGAACTTGTTCAGGTTTCGCAAGTCCAAAATGGGCCTTAGGCCCCCTGTTCTTTCTGGGACCAGAAAGTAATGGGAGTAGAACCCCTTGCCCCTGAGATGGAAGTGTACTGGTTCCAGGGTCCATCCCTGATGAGGCCTGTGAATTCATGCAGTAGCAGGGCCTGGTGCAGGGGAGTCCAATGGGGCTCTTCTGGAAAGAAAGGGGGAGTTGTCCGGTCCAAGTGAAGGAGGTAGCCTTCTCTGACCACCTGGAGGGCCTAGGTGCTAGGTGTTGGTGGTTATGGCTGGTACCAATGGGGAAAGTGGATCAGAAGCCCCCCTGTTGGCAGCTGCTCCCTCCCAGGAGGAGAGGCTATGCTCGGTGAGGCCAAACCCTGACCCAGCCTGTGCAGGAGCCAGTGTTTAGGGCTTGCGCTGGTCTTGGCCTGCTCCTTTGCCCTGGTGACCCAGCTGTAGGGTCTGGGGGGCCTGGTATTGGGGATAGCCTTGGTAAGGATGGCCGTTTCCCTGAAGGTTTCTTCTTGGGAAGGGTGGAGGTTTTCCTGGAGAGCAGAGTCCTCATGATGAACTCTGTCTCAATCATACTATTCAGAAAAGCTTTAAAACTCCACCTATTCACAAAATATTACTCAGAAACCTCCAGTAATAGAAGCACATCCAACAACCTGCAAACTTCCCCCATATACCTGCCGCCCCTGCACATCATCTCCTCAGATAATGGTTAGCTTCACAAAACTAATGCAACACCCATTTACATTAAAGTATTGTACATAGTTTGAGTTAATATGTATTTAGTTCCCCTGGTTTCCTTCCCATGTTCATTTTCCTGTTCTCTGTAAAACTCAATGTTGTTTGTATACATTGTAGTATGCTTGTTTGATGTACACCGCGCTGATTTTAATAGCGCGGTATAGAAGCAAATGTTAAATAAATAAATAAAATAAATAAATAAGATATGCCATACTGGGTCAGACCAAGGTCCATCAAGCCCAGTATCCTATTTCCAACAGTGGCCAATCTAGGTCATACGTTTCCCCAAAAGACACAGGTTCCACAATGCTTGTACTGGGTCAAGCATTGATATCCTGGGTCCCTTCTTAATAATGGTTTATGGACATTTCCTCCAGGAACTTGTCCAAACCTTTTTTAAACCCAGCTACACTAACAGCCTTTACTACATCCTCCAGTAACAAATTCCAGAGTTTGATTACACGTTGAGTGAAAAATTATTTTCTTTTATTAGTCTTAAATAGTTTACCCTGTAGCTTCATTGCATGTCCCCTAGTCTTTCTATATTCTGATAACGTAAACAATCGATCTACGTTTACCCGTTTTACTCCGTTGGTTAATTTATAGACTTCTATCATATCTCCCCTCAGCTGTCTCTTTTCCAGGTTAAAGAGCCCTAACCTTTTTAGCCTTTCTTCATAGGAGTATCCTTCCATCCCCTTTACCATTTTCATGGCTCTTCTCTGAATCTTTTCTAATAACGCTATATCCTTTTTAAGATACGGCGACCAGAATTGCACACAATATTCAAGGTGCGGTCTCACCATGGAATGATATAGAGGCATTATAATATCTTTTGTTTTATTTTCCATCCCTTTCCTTATGATACCTAGCATTCTATTTGCTCTCTTGGCGGCCGCTGCACACTGGGCCGATGGTTTATCATGTTATCCACAATGACACCTAAACCTTTTTCCTGGGTGGTGGTTCCTAATGTGGAACCTTGCATCGTGTAACCATAGTTTGGGTTGTTCTTCCCTAGGTGCATAACTTTGCACTTGTCCACATTAAATTTCATCTGCCATTTAGATGCCCAGTCTTCCAACTTATCAAGATCCTCTTGCAATTTTCCACAATCCTCTTGGGTTTTAACAACTTTAAATAGTTTTGTGTCATCTGCAAATTTGATAACCTCACTCGTTATTCCCCTTTCCAGGTCATTTATGAATATGTTAAAAAGCAGCGGACCCAGCACAGATCCCTGGGGTACACCACTATTCACCTTTCTCCATTGGGAAAATTGGCCATTTAGCCCTACCCTCTGCTTTCTATCTTTTAACCAGTTCCTGATCCACAATAGTACACTGCCTCCTATATCATGACTCTTTAGTTTTACCAAAAGTCTCTGATGAGGGACCTTGTCAAAGGCTTTCTGAAAGTCCAGATACACTATATCAACCGACTCACCTTTTTCCACCTGTTTATTCACACCTTCAAAAAAAACATAACAGATTAGTAAAACAAGATCTTCCTTGTCTAAAGCCATGTTGGCTTTCTCCCATTAGGCCATGACTATCTACATGCTGAGTAATTTTGTTCTTTATGATGGTTTCTACCATTTTTCCCGGTACTGACGTCAGGCTCACTGGTCTGTAGTTTCCTGGATCACCCCTGGAACCATTTTTAAAAATTTTCCTTCATCTGTTTTCCAAAGAGATTTTCACCGAGACAGGGGACATCAAGGAGTTTCTCTTGGACCCACTGCTTGAGGTCCAATGCCTGGAGCCAGGCCTGGCATCAATGCATGCGGCGGCCACCCTTGCGTTGGACTTGAAGCAGTCGTAGACAGCTCGATATGTACTCCGAGCACTCTCCAGTGCACTTCGTGAGGGGTTGGAATCGCTGAAAGTGATCTCCACTGAGACCTGCCGAGAAACCTGTGAGTTCTTTTGCTAGGTCTCGAAGATACATGCCGATATACAGCTGGAAGGCTTGGATTCGGCAACCCAGCATTGAGCCCTGGTAGCATTTGCATCCAATGGCGCGGGACACACTGCCGGGGGGCACGGAGGAGTGAGTCTTTGGGCTTTTCTGCTGATGCATGGTCGACTCTACCACCATAGAGGTGTGTGAGAGCTGCACTTTCCGAAAGCTGGGGCCCACTAGACCCGGCACATGGTGTTGAGGCATCTGCTAACTATTGGCACTGATGCCAATGTCTCCCACATTCGAAGGAGTTGTCGCCCGAGGATGGCAGGGATGGGGGATCGTCAGGCCCTCCTTAGATGGAGCTTCATACTGGAGGATTTCAAGCTCCTCCGTGCGAGGGTCCTCCTCCGACGCCATGGTGAGAGTCAAGGCTTTCACCATGTCCCAGACAAACTCGAGGAATGATGGTGGGGACTGGCACTGTGACACCAGGGGAGACAGGTCCAAGGGGAGATTGCAGTGTTTATGCATCTCTGGGGAAGCCTCATCCTTGGACTCCCAGTATGAGTAGTCGATCACGGACTAACGGCTGGACGGTGCTTGAGGTGCCTTGCTCGGGTCTTCGGTGATCCACGGCAGCTGCTTGGCCAGATCCATAAGCGCTTGCCGGTGAGGATCTCGCTCCCGAGGATCGTGAGCAGGATCGAGACCCTCGCCAAGGATCAGCTTGAGGCTCGGGCCTCTCGGGTATCATCTTGGAGGCCTGGGAAGTCCTCAATATTGAGGTCTCTGTGGTCTTGGCACGAGCTCTGGAGGGGCCAGGCATCGATGCTTGCTGCGAGGCAAGGAAGGCAGTAACACTGGATTCCAATGCCATCATCCTGGCTTACCACTCAGGAAACACAGACACTGAGGTGACCGGGTCCAGCATCGCGTGAGGAGAGGTAGTCCTCGATGGGACAGGCCTTGGGGGTCCGTACCCATCACCGGAGGCTTCAGCATCTCTACCCTCTGGGATTGTGGCACCCGGCACAGAACTTGCCATGTGTGTCTGATTCCCAGGATGAGGTCCTCAAGGATTTCTTCTTCTTGAACTCTTGCTCTGGGGAACCCTTGTCGGAGTGTCTGTGGACCCATTTGGGCGCTGTGGGGGCTTTAAGTGACTCCGAGGATCCGTGTGGGGCCTTAGAACAAGAGGCTACCAAGAATAGCAGGGTAGAATCTGACCTGTAAAAGATGTCATCTTGCTTCTGCCGATGACTTTGGATGGCCTTCGCGGACATCTTTTTGCACAGGGCACAAACCTCTGAGTCATGGTCGGCACCTAAACACTGGAGGCAGCAGTCGTGTGTATTAGTTAGGGACATATTCTTTGTGCACTGATCATACTTTTTGAACCCACTGGCCACTGAGGTAAAAAGGACCCCTGCAAGATTGCAGACCCTCGACGCGGCCAGCGGTTAGAAAAGGGCACTAAGCCGCACTGGAAGAAAAATGAAAAAATTGTTCCGAGACTCGATGCCAGGGCAACGGAGCTCAGAGGTGGGAAAGGGACTGGTGCTAACCGGAGAAGGAAGGGCAGTTTTATGCTCAAAAATATAAACTTTTTTCCGGGGAAAGAAGACTGAGCAAGATGGCACCCTTAGGCAGGAAGGGGACCATGCATACGTGATGGCATCTCCCAAAGGCTTTCTTTTACAACTGGGGAGATGCTTCCGCAGGGGCTCTGTCGGCGGTGATATCACCCATATGTGAGGACGGACCTCCTGCTTATTCCTGGAGAAAGAAAAGGCAAGAGCCTGTAGGGATTATTAGTAGCACAAAAATAAGTTAGGCTCTCAGTTATGTCCAGGGGAAAGTAGCTACTGATACCCAGCCCGAAGTTCTATGAGTTATGCTGGTAATGAGTCACGGAAGCAGTCTGGTCAGTAGGTATGTATAATATATTATATTTATTATGGACAGCAAGATAGAAAAATATACAAAAATATAGCTAAAGATATATAATTAGAAACATGAGGTAGAAGTTTGTTGTGACAAAGAATTACAATTAGACAAAGTGATAAATCACCAATTAGTAACCAGAAGTCACTGATTCGCTCTGCACTAAGAAAAGTTATGGAATAAGTTTCTAGCTAACCACTGCCCATCAGGAGGAAGAGAGAGAGAGACTGTACCTTAGCTTCGTCTGGCACTCTGGTGGCTAGGGTCTGGAGACTCTGGAGCAGCACAAGTCCAAGGAGGCAGCTAAGCTAGATAACGCAGGCTACAGCCCTTTCGGAGGCGAGCCACGGGTGAACACAGAACCGAAGGTATCTGTGAAAGTCTTATCTCAGTCCTTAGGAGAACGGCCTGACACACACGTAGTGTGTCTTGCAGGCAGATCAGGTAGCAGAAACCAGGTAAGCAGGGCACAAACAGCAAAAAGCGCAAAAATTATTTTGCGCAGACTGTATTCTTTGTGATGAGTCTCCCTCCTAGGTCCGGCGATTGGTTGGCACAAGACAGTCCGAGGTGTTCTCAGCGAATCAGGAGGTAGGTGACAGGCATCTTTCTTGCGAAGGATCCATAGTAAGATTGTAGCAGCAAAGCGCAGACAAACCAATGATACCAGGAGTCTGTTCAAAAGGTCCAAATCATTTATTTGTGCACAAGTCTCGAACCAATCAATTTCAAAATGGCTGAGCAAAGTTTTCAAGCATTACAACAACTTTTATAGACTTCTGTTCCATTCTAGGTATAGAAAAACATTTCATTGGTCCCGGTAACCTTCCGTACCTCCCGTACCTCTTCTATTGGTCCCGGTACTGATAAGTTTATCCAATTATGTCCCTCCAGTGGGCATGACACCTGCATACCCCCCTTCTAGTCCCAATTACAATGGTCAGTTCATCAACTTGTTACTTTCACACTCTCAAGGCCATAGAACCAATTTGTACATGCAGAGGAGCTGGGCTCTGCAACTCATCTGTCAGCACTCCCAATTATTTCTTTGCAGATGTACTTTTTCTTATCAGTAACTTTTAAACATGTCTTTTCTGTATTTTTCCATCTTTCAATACTGCAGTTCTGCTTACCTAAGCTAATTCAATACTTCTACTGAGTTCTATCTTACAATAGCAGCATATTGGGGGATGTGCAATCCTATATGCCTCTCCACAGGCCTCATTTACAGGTCAAGCTAGCCATGCTGGCCTGCTTATGTTCGGACACTGTGGGTCACAGGCCTGTACCTGCCACATTCCCCCCTTTGATTATTCTCACCCTATTACTTAATAAGGTGTGAGAATTAAATCACTTTCTGAAGAATCACATCCTGGCTAAAGGATTTCTACCAGGACTGGCTGTATATAAAGCCATGATTTTTGTTGCGGTCTTCCGCTCTACCGTACTATCAATAGTATTATGAATGGAACGCATACAACAT
This sequence comes from Ichthyophis bannanicus, assembly GCA_033557465.1. Taxonomy (NCBI): domain Eukaryota; kingdom Metazoa; phylum Chordata; class Amphibia; order Gymnophiona; family Ichthyophiidae; genus Ichthyophis; species Ichthyophis bannanicus. Next base: position 690,313,235 of record CM066035.1, read on the forward strand.
GGGATTAAACATGGTAATAAGAAAATAACAGCAACAAGGATTAGTACCAATACGATAAAAGTCTTAAATCCTCCCACCCATGAAAAGAGGTTAGCAAACCAATTAGGAAATTTCAATGAGTGCCAAGTCTGCACTGGCACATAAGCATGTCTTCGCATATCTTTAGCAATTTCTTCAACTACTTGACCTTTATCATCTATTTTCAAACAGCAATTGGTTAAGTTCAGTTTACCACATACTCCTCCTTCAGCTGCTAACAAATAATCAAGTGCTAAGCGGTTCTGATATATCGCAGTGCGCATCTGTGTACTTTGTCTAGCTAAAAGCGTAAGAGCATGACTAGTTTCGTTAGTTATTATTTCAACTACTGCTTGTAAGCGAATAATACGATTAATCATATAAATTGGGGTACGATAACCATACATACCATCATCATTCCAAGTGGCGGGTCCATAATATTCAATGATTCTTTCTGGTGGCCAATCATCACCTTGCCATTTCTCCCACTTGCCTATCTGTAAGGCCTCTCTCTTCTGTCTTAGTGCTCTTTTGTGTCGGTGGGTAGTGTATACTGGGTATCCTAATTGTTCTCCATGTTCAGTGTTTAAAAGAAAGAAAGAAGGTCTGATGGTTCCTAAGACACATGCTCCTCCCCAGTGTGGTGGGAGTTGTGCATATGCTCGGTTTCCACAGATCCAATATAGGCCAGGTGGGGCTTGCCAGGCTTGGACTTTAGCAAGGTTAGTCCATAGACCTGCAAGTTCAGGAAATCTGGCTAATGGGTTAGGAGGTTCAGGATGTCCGATTCCTGACCACCATGCTATCTTCTTGGTCGTGGCATTATAGTACTTCTGGCTAAGACAGACCAGCTGTCCTACCTTTTGGGTGAACTGGGGTCCAGTTCTGGCATAGCAAAGACGTCCAACGATTGAGTGCGCTAACACCCATTCACTGGTAGTCTTGTGTAATTCAGTCTGATTGTAAATCATGGAATAATTCAATTCTTGGGCTTCCCATGGCCACTGATCTCCCATTTGGGTTCCGCCACAGAAATAACAATCTGTGATCTTAAGACTAGATACTACTGCTCCGGCTAATTCTAGAAACAAATTCTGTGAGGGGTGAGGGATCTCAAACTTATTTACATGCATGGCTTCATAAAAAATATTATGAATATGATATTTAGATGACTTGTGGGCTTGGGTATTCAATCTGATATACACAATGGTCCCTGGATCTATTGCTCCTCCAGCAATACGTAAACCAAACTTGTATCCTTGTTTCCATGCATGGGGATTGTGTATACGTAAGTGTAAGGGGTTACAAGCATCTTTCTGACATTTATCATTTTTATTTATTTATTTATTTATTTAGCTATTTCTTCTATACCGCCCCTTCCAGAGATCAGGGGCGGTTTACATGGAACAAGTAAACAAATTTGTATACTAATGTATACATTACATGAAACAGAGATTTTTTTAACTTTATACAGATAATAGTTGTTAATAGAGATTTATAACATTGTAACTTTATACAAATAACTGTGCATTAATTGTCAAAACTATTTACATTTTATATACATTAATAAGTTTCTGTATCGTAGTGTTGATCTAGTGTTGATCAGAGTTTTTTCTACCTTTTTATAGGTAGTCAGAGTTTTCTACCTTTTATATGTGTGTGTGTGGAGGAATTTATTTCCTTTTTTCATCTCTTGGGAGTATTTTGGGGTGTATGTGGTGGGTGTATGTGTGTGGGTAGTTGAGTGTGGTTTTAGGGCTTTGTGTTTGAGTGTTTGGAGATGGTGTGTGGTTGGACTAGGGGGGTCTGGGATCTGGGATCATTTGTGGTTGGCTTGGTTAAAGTAGCCATTCGTTTATCTATTTTCTCATCAGTTATACCAGTATTCCAGGTAGCATAAAAAACACATCCCCAATACGGGCAATAGTAGTCTGCTGCTGGGGCAGTACTATAGCCTGGTTCCTTTTTACCTGTACACTTTCTCCATCCTGTGGCACCTTCTGGACACATATACTTATGGTCATTTCGATACGCTTTCTCCCATGTACCACAGGTGGAGTAACTATCTCTATTAATAGCATTGCATGCATCAAAATTCAAAACAGCAGGTTTAGTAATGTCCTTAAGTGGTGGCGTTGCAGCTAATATAGGTCCATCTGCATCCTTCCATCTTATTTCCATCGTGTAATAGGATGGATTCTGATGCGGATTATAGCATGTTTTAATTTTTCCATGAGTGCAAACATTTAGTTCAGTGGTGTTATAGATACACCGAGTTACTGTTCCCTTGCAGGTATAGTAAGAATGATAAAGCAAAGTCTGAGTTACTTTCAGTCCAGTTCTAGTAGAAGTAATACAAGCAGTGCATGGAGGTAAAGCATAAGTCTGTTCAAAACCTCCAAAGAAGGCAACCAAAGCAAAGCAAAAGTAAAGATGCATGTCGATGTTGATTGGAGTTCTTCTGAATCCTCAGCTTGCTGATCTTGATCACGACGGTCTTTTATTCTTCGTCCCGTCTGCTAATGAAGCAATTTAACGGGTGCTGAGTGTTGATTGAAGATCCTCAGGTTGTCCAGTACACATTAACCAACTTATTAGCAATTTCAGTTGGCTTGTGAAGTCTGGCTTAGTCAATGTAGTCTCTAAGTAGTGTGTCAAATCACACACAAATTGGGTTCGTTGAAACAAAGCTGTTGCTGCATGGAAAACAGCAATCCTCTTCGAAAGACTTGGCTACTGCAAAGCACTTGTGATGAAGTGTCTAAGCTGCTGGTTGCCGTCTCAAAGTAACTCGCAAGGGTGTATCAAGATGCTGTTCTGCTGTCCACTGCTCAGGTTCAGGATCAGCGGCGGGCTTGACTCTGCTGTGGTGGATCCAGGCGTCGATCTCGGCTACCTTTACTGCAGTTGGGGTAGACAGGATGACGGTGTGTACGGTCCCTTCCAATGGGGTTCCAACGGTGTCTTCTTCCAATCTTTGATCCACACCGAAGTACCAGGCTGGTAGGGATGCAAGGGTTCCGTCAAGTTGATAGGCAACTGGTCTTGGATCCACGTATGGAGAGTCTGCAGAACAAAACTAAGAGCTAGGAGTTCTTGTCTGGTTACTTCTGAACCAATCTGGGCTAAACTTCCTTTGATTCCCTGCACTATTGGTGGGGGTTTACCATACAAAACTTCAAAAGGGGAAAATCCTGTTGACTTTACAGGAGCTGAGCGTATTCTGAATAAAGCTATGGGGAGCACTTGGGGCCACTTCAATTGTGTCTCTTGGCAAAGCTTGGACATTTGGGCTTTCAAGGTACGATTCATTCGCTCAACTTTCCCTGAACTCTGGGGTCTGTATGCAGTGTGGAGCTTCCACTGTATCTGCAAAGCTTTTGCTAACTGCTGAGTAACTTGGGAGACAAATGAGGGTCCATTATCTGACCCTATTACTGCTGGAATTCCAAATCTGGGGACAATCTCTCTCATTAAGACCTTGGTAACTTCTCGGGCTTTCTCAGTTCTGGTTGGGAATGCTTCTACCCACCCAGAGAAAGTACAAACTAATACTAATAGGTAATGGTACCCATTGGCTTTTGGCATTTCGGTGAAATCAACTTGGAGGTTGTGCATGGGGGTCACACCTCTTGACTGAACTCGGGGTGCTGTAATAAGGCCTTGCTTGGCATTATTCTTGGCACAAGTTTGACATTGTCGTGCTACTGAAGCTGATATGGTTGTCATCAGAGGGATGTAGAAGTGTGGTCTGAGTGCTTTTTCCATGGCACTCTTCCCATAGTGGGTAGCTTCGTGGAAAGCTTTGACAAAGGCTGGTCCTAATAGTTCAGGAATTACTATTCGTCCTGGAGGTTGACTGCCCTCTTCTGGTGGCAGCTCAATCCATCCATCTTTCAGTACTCCATTTTCTCTGTCACAATAGTAATCCAATTCTTTGGTGGTATATCGTGGGGTCCATAGATTCAAAGGTACTGGAAACAATGCTGCTTGCATTGGCGTAGCTTGTGGGGCAATTTGTCCTGTCATAGCTGCTTGTCGTGCTGAGGCATCTGCAAATCTATTTCCTCGGGCAACTTCTCCTTTTCCTGCTTGATGTCCTCGACAATGCATGACAGCTACACGTGTTGGGGCCCAAACTGCATCAAGTAACATCAATATTTCGGGACCATATTTGATTGATTTTCCTCCGGATGTGATGAGTCCTCTTTCTTTATAGAGAGCTCCATGGGCATGCAGGGTAGTGAAGGCATATTTGGAATCTGTATATACATTCAGTATAAGTTTTTCTCCTAACAACAATGCTCTGGTGAGTGCTATCAATTCGGCTTTCTGGGCTGATGTGCCTGAAGCTAGAGCTGATGATTCAACTACTTCATGTTGGGTGACGACTGCATATCCGGCACAGCGTCTTCCATTGAGGATGAGACTGCTCCCATCAACATAATAGATTTGGTCAGGATTGTCTATGGGCACATCTGTCAAGTCGGGTCGACTGGAGAACACAGTTTCCATGACTTCAATACAGTCATGTTCCGGGAGTTCTTCACTGATGGGTATCAAGGTGGGTGGATTCAAGGCATGGCTCACTTCGAGTTGTATCTGTGGATTTTCACATAACATGCTCTGATACTTCAACATTCGGGAATTGGTGAGCCAATAATTTGCTTTCTGTTCCATAAGGGCAAGGACTGCATGTGGCACAGTGACTCGTATGTTCTGTCCTAGTGTGAGCTTGTCTGCTTCGCTCACTAGTAGCGCTGTAGCTGCAACTGCTCTCAAGCAAGGTGGCCATCCTTTGGCCACAGGATCCAATTGTTTCGATAGGTAGGCTACAGGTCGCTCCCAATTTCCCAATTTCTGAGTCAACATGCCTAAGGCATTTCCCTGTGCTTCATGTACAAACAAGTGGAAAGGTTTGTGGACATCTGGTAGTCCAAGTGCTGGTGATGACATCAATTCTTCTTTTAACGTCTTAAAGGCTGTATCCTGCTCAAGTCCCCACTCCAGTGGCGACTTTTCTTCTCCTTTCGTGGCTTCATACAGTGGTTTGGCAATTTGGGCAAAGTTGGGTATCCAGATTCGGCAATATCCTGCCGCACCCAGAAAGGCTCTGACTTGCTTTCTGGTTGTTGGAGTTGGAATTCTACATACTGCTTCTTTTCTTTCTCTGCCTAATCTTCTACTTCCTTGGGTGATACGAAAACCCAGGTATTTCACTTCTTTTTGGCATAGCTGTGCTTTGGCTCTGGAAACTTTGTATCCAGCTTCCTCTAGTAACTGCAAGAGATCTTTGGTGGCTAGTATACATTCACTTTCTGATACGGCAGCTATCAACAGATCATCCACGTATTGGAGAAGCACTCTCTTCCCCGGGGCTACTGGATAGCTTGAAAGGTCTTGATTCAGTGCGGCACTAAAGATGGTAGGTGAATTCTTGAATCCTTGGGGTAATCTTGTCCAGGTAAGTTGGCCCCCTCTTCCAGAGATGGGGTCCTGCCATTCGAATGCAAACAATATTTGGCTTACAGGGGCTAATCTTATGCAAAAGAATGCGTCTTTTAAATCCAGTACAGTGAAATGGGTAGCTTCAGCAGGTATCAGTCCTAGGAGGGTGTAAGGATTGGGTACGACTGGATGTATGGTCTCAGCTGCATCATTCACTCTTCTCAAATCTTGCACTGGGCGATAATCATCTGTCCCAGGCTTCTTTACTGGCAAAAGTGGAGTGTTCCATGGGGATTGGCATACTTTTAGTAGGCCATACTCAAGCAATCTTTGTAGGTGGCGATGAATGCCTTCAATTGCGGCTCTTGGGAGAGGGTACTGTTTGACGTGCACTGGTGTAGCACTAGGCTTGAGGGTTACAATCACTGGAGCTATATGTTTGGCTAGGCCTGGGGGGCTGCCTTCTGCCCATACTCCAGGTGGTGCATCAATGCTTTTCAAAGTTTGTTCAAAATAGGTATCTTGAATCGAATCATCAATGTAGTATCTCCATTCTTCTTCTCGGGGAACTGTCAGCAGCATCACTCCTGCTGGTTTGGTTTGGGGATTTACTGTCATTTGCATTTCTCCTTGCTCAGAGAAAGATATTTGTGCTTGAAGCTTGGCTAACATATCTCGTCCCAGTAGTGGCACTGGACATTCGGGCATGTAAAGGAATTGATGAGTTACTTGCTGTCCTCCCAGACTGCATATTCGGTTTTGAAGAAAAGACTTTGTGGCTTTGGCACCAGTTGCTCCTATAATGGTGACTGCTTTTGTAGTGAATGGGGCTATCTTTTTGTCTATTACTGAATGTTGTGCTCCAGTATCAACCATAAAATCCATAATTTGGTCTCCTATTTGTATTCCGACCATAGGCTCCTGGAGACCTAAAGCAAACTTGGAGCCCGGTCTGTCCTAATCCACGTCATTCTCATCATGGGCTGGTGTGGCCAATGCTTGAATGGCTCCTCCTCTCTCTCGCTGGAATTGTTCTCGATTGGCTCCTCCTCGGCTTCGGGGATAGCTTCGTCTTTCTTCTCGCCACTGATGGCTGCTGTCGTCATCATGCTGGGCGTCTTCGAGTTGCGGGCACGTATCTCTCCAATGTCCTTCCTCTCTGCAATAGGCGCATTGGTTCACGCCTAGTCTCTGGGTCCGGCCCTCCGCCTTGACCCCGCCCTCTTCCTCTGCTCCTTCGACTAGGGACACCTCCCCTTTTCTGTTCCACTATGGCCGCAGCCAAAAAATCAGCTTTCTTCTTCATCTTTCTATCACATTCTCTCTGTCTTTCAGTATCACGATTCACATACACTTTATGAGCGACTTCCAATAACTGTGTTGCATTCATGCCCGCAAACCCTTCTAACTTCTGTAATTTGCGTCTAATGTCTGGTTGAGACTGGTTTACAAAAGCAGAATTCACCATACATAAACTTCCTGGTGCCTCGGGATCATAGGGAGTATACATTCTGTATGCTTCAGTTAATCTCTCATAAAAATCTGCTGGGCTCTCATCTATTCCTTGAATTACTCCTGCAACTTTGGAAAGGTTCATAGCTTTCTGGCCCCCCCTTTTCAGGCCTTGTAAAAAGCCTTGGCGAAAACGGGCTAGGGCTGTGGATCCTTCATCTGTATTTGGATCCCATTGGGGGTCTTCATTCGGGAATTCTCTCTGAGCTGCTTCTCGACGGTCTATTATATTCTGCCCCTGTGCCGGAGCTACAGGGTTCTCTGCCATCCATTCAATAGCTGCTTTTCTAATTCTTGCTCGCTCTTCTGTCGTGAATAGGGTGGTCAGGAGCTGACGGCAATCTGGCCAAGTGGGTTGGTGAGTTTCCATAATACTAGTTACTAATTCTGTCAGCTCCTGGGGCTTACTAGTGTAGGAGGCATAATGCGACCTCCAATTCAATAAATCAGTTGTAGAGAAAGGGATATATACATAAGTTAGGGGTCCCGCTACCACTTCATCATTATCATTCTTTACGGGCACTCCCGGGACTTGCCGTAAGGGAAACAGTTTGGCTGCCATAGGTGTCTTTTGGGATCTAAGGGTTATCGTCGTTGCCTTTGCAGGAGTCACTTTCTTTTTCTCAACAGGTTTTGCTTTGGGTTTCTCTCTCACTGGCGTACTAGTGCTAGCGCTGGCTTTCTCAATTATTTGTACACTTTCCTCCTCATCTGGGGGATTCTCTCTTTCTCCTTCTTCGGTCTCCACTTCTGACTCGCTTTTTAGGTCCTCCTCTTCTTTTCCCGCTAATTCTTCCTCTTTCTCTCCTCCGGGAGGGGGATCAGGGGTTGGGTCCCGCCTCGGCTCTGGCCGTCTCTGGGGTTCTGGGGCAGGACGCCGGGCTACTCTTACTGGACCTGGGGTTCGGGACTGCCTGAGAGTTATTTCTGGGGAATCAGGATCTGCCAGGATGGGCTTCTTTCTGGCTTTCTTATCCTGCTCTTTCATTCTAGGCTGTTCCGTTTTCTGTCTAGAATCTGTTTTAGCTAACATTATTCTGCACTGTTCCTCATAACAGCGCTGCGCCCAGGGGGGCGGATCTTCACAAATACTTAACCAGGAATCTATATAGGGGTACTGGTCGGGGTGCGCTATCCGCACTCTACGGTGTATTGACTGAATAATCTCTACTTTGAACGTTCCCTCTCGGGGCCAGATGGGGTCTAGATCGGGCCACTCCCTAATACACAAAATCTGCAAACGGGCTGCTGTCATTTTAATACCATAATCTCCTGAATATCCCTCTTTAAAATGTGCGATCATACATTCTAATGGAGTGTTTCTAGTAGACCCCGCCCCTCCCATTTCGATGTGTGCGCGCAACAACAGACAGAAGGGAAAAGGAGGGCGGACCGTGGGTAAGGGGTCCTCACGGCCCTGGAAACGTATAGGGAATACAAATAACAAGACAAGACGACAATCGCTTCCCCCTTTTCGCGACCTGAACGCGGTCGCCCGGTCAGGAAATGCGCTACTCAGGGGTCCGCCTTCACTTGGTCCGTGCTGCCAGACCTCTCATTCACACTTCGTTCACACAATCATGCTAGCAACGTATCCCAGAATGCATTTGTTTCTATCTGTTCTGACTAGTCTTTTCCAATTTCCCAATTACAAAAAGGATGGGGGTTTCACCCGGCGAATTCCCATGCGGGGTTACTCGGCCCTTCCTTGAGAGTTGATCATGCTCTCTTACCAATTCCCAATATCTCGAGATTACAAATTCCAAAGTTCCAAGTTCCAATGGCAGTACTGCTCTTTCTATTTCTGTCTAGACCCAAAATCAAAACTATACTCACCGGATCCGGTCCTCAAACTTCCCAAGCAGGTGCATGAGTTGGACCTCGGACTCCCCTCACTCGGGTTCGAGGCGTTGACTCCAGCCGGGCTCGTCACCCGCCGAGGTCCGACCAGCTCCCTCCGATACAAGGGACCGGTGGCGCCAGGGAGCAGCCCTCGTCGGAAGGGCGCGATCCCGGCAGGACCAAGCCTATAGAGGCGGAAAGTCGTGGTATATTGCCCTATATACACTTTGATTCCACAACTTCCTGGCCAATGCACCAAGGAATATGTAGCAGCAAAGCGCAGACAAACCAATGATACCAGGAGTCTGTTCAAAAGGTCCAAATCATTTATTTGTGCACAAGTCTCGAACCAATCAATTTCAAAATGGCTGAGCAAAGTTTTCAAGCATTACAACAACTTTTATAGACTTCTGTTCCATTCTAGGTATAGAAAAACATTTCATTGGTCCCGGTAACCTTCCGTACCTCCCGTACCTCTTCTATTGGTCCCGGTACTGATAAGTTTATCCAATTATGTCCCTCCAGTGGGCATGACACCTGCATACCCCCCTTCTAGTCCCAATTACAATGGTCAGTTCATCAACTTGTTACTTTCACACTCTCAAGGCCATAGAACCAATTTGTACATGCAGAGGAGCTGGGCTCTGCAACTCATCTGTCAGCACTCCCAATTATTTCTTTGCAGATGTACTTTTTCTTATCAGTAACTTTTAAACATGTCTTTTCTGTATTTTTCCATCTTTCAATACTGCAGTTCTGCTTACCTAAGCTAATTCAATACTTCTACTGAGTTCTATCTTACAATAGCAGCATATTGGGGGATGTGCAATCCTATATGCCTCTCCACAGGCCTCATTTACAGGTCAAGCTAGCCATGCTGGCCTGCTTATGTTCGGACACTGTGGGTCACAGGCCTGTACCTGCCACAAGATGTCATGAAGAGGAAACAGTATGTAGGTTCTGGGCATAGGTACAAGTGTCCAAGGCCAGTAGAACCATCTATAGATAAGCACCAGGGAAGCAGATGTTCTTGCATGTGGGCAGTGAATTGGCCAGGAACAATGGCTTCAGTATGCACACATAGAAACACTGGGCAAGCAGTTGCTTGAAGGTCAAGTCTGTGGCTGAACACAGCAAAAGTGTAGCAGGAAGCCATCTTGTTTGATCAGCTTGGTTTAGGCTTGAGCTGCTGAGCAGGCCGGAGATCTGCAGGCACAGAATTGCAGGGGTATCAGCCCTACAAGCCACCAAAATGGTAAAGGGGATGGAAGGATACTCCTATGAGGAAAGGCTTACAAAATTAGGGCTCTTGAACATGGAAAAGAGAAGGCTGAGGGGAGATATGACAGAGGTTTATAAATTAATGGAATGGAGCGGGTTAACTTAGATTGGTTGTTTACACCATCAAAAAGCAGAAAGACTAGAGGACACACAATGAAGCTACAATGAAACCCATTTAAGGGAGGAGTGGTCTAGTGGTTAGGACAAGGTACTTCAGGCTGGAGGGCCGGGGGTTCAAGTCCCACCTGGGGACAGCAATCTCAGGCCGGAGGGACTGGGATTTCTAGTCCTGTAGGCACTCCTTGTGGTCTTGGGCAAGCCACTTAACCCTCCATTGCCCATGTTCCCTGTAAGTATTAGTGTATGTGTCTCATATCCCCTTGTGTTAAATGTATCCCCCAATTGGCTGCTTTGACCCGGTGAAAAGCGGGATATAAATACAGCTAAATAAATTAAGACTAATAAGATAAAATATTTTTTCACTCAATGCGTAATCAAACTCTGGAATTCGTTACCGGGGGATGTAATAAAAGCTGTTAGTGTAGCTGGGTTTAAAAAACGTTTGGGGGAAGGGGGAGAGGAATCTCTCTGCAAGAGTCCAAAGCCAAGCAAAGAGTGGAGAAAACAGACCACGGTCCTCAATAAAGTTTGAATTATAGCTTATCCGAGTGTGGCCGTGGTCTGTTTTCTCTGCTCTTTGCTTGGCTTGGCTTTAAAAAAGGTTTGGACAAGTTCCTGGAGGAAAGGTTCATAAACCATTATTAAAGAGGACCTAGGAAATCTACTGCTTACCCCAGGAGAAGCATTATAGAACCTGTGTGCCTTTTGGGAACCTGCCAGGTACTTGTTATCTGGATTGGCCACTGTTGGAAACAGGATACTGGGCTTGATGGATCCTGGTCTGACCAAGTATGGCATTTCTTATGTTCTTATATGAAGAAAACCAAAAATATAGGTATCAAAATAAGCTATTTTGAAAGAACCCAAAACAATTCTACAGGGAATTGGGAAAGAGCATTAAGATAATAAATGCATCACCAACCAAAGTCGAAACAGAAAGCTTCTGGAGAAAACTATATGAGGAACCTATAAAGCACAATCAAGAAGCAGAATGGTTACCCTGCATACAGGAGCATTTAGAAAAAGCAAAGAAACCTATGGAATGGCCTGCAGTAACAACAAAAGAGCTGAAAAGCAGATTAAAGCGAGCCCCAAACTGGAAGAGCCCTGGCCCAGATGGAGTAACCAACCTTTGGCTCAAACAGTTAACATCACTCCACTCAGACCTGGTGAACTATAAAATTCAATTGTTTAAGCAGCCAATTTAACACCATAATAGCTTACTACAGGAAGAACATTTCTCCTTCCAAAAGGGGTCTAAGTAACACTCCAAACAATTATAGACCGATAATTTGCCTATCTACAATCTATAAGCTGTTCACTGCAATAGATGCAGAAAGAATATATGATCATATCGCGTTCAATAACATCATGGCAATAGAGCAAAAGGGCAACAAGAGAGGGACATATTCAACATTAACTGGTCTTTGGTGTCATAAGGCCATCATGGCCAGTGCTAAGAAAAGCAAAAATCTCAGTATAGCATGGATTGATTATAAGAAAGCTTTTGACAGTGTCCCACACTCATGGATAATAAATTGTCTTGACATGTATAAAATAAATCCTGATTTGATAACATTCACCAATGCAATATTGCAAACCACACTCTTTTTTGAAATATGAAGATGGTCAGTATATCATTCCTAACAAAAGGATCCAGCAAGGAGTATTTAAGGGGGATTCCCTGTTGTCCCTTCTGTTTTGTGTGGCACTTAATCTAATGAGTATACTAATCAACTCTTTGCAATATGGATTTAGCATAAATCCTAAAGAAGGTAACAACCCAGAAACATCTCATTTATTATTTGTAGATGATCTGAAGCTCTATAGTTCCAGCGACCAACAATTAGCAGAGCAACTCAGTGTGGTGAAAAGCTTTTCTGATGACATCTGGATGACCTTTGGCCTTGAAAAATGTGCTATGGCAACTTTTTATTTTTTTTTTTGAGAAAAATTAAGCAAAACAGAAAACATCTTCCTGGCTGAAGGCTGTGACATCAAGGACCTTGATCAGGAAGGTGTATATAAGTATCTTGGAGTGGAGGAAGGAACGACACTCAAGCAGAAATGACTGAGAGAAAAGATCAGTAAAGAATACTACAGCAAATTAAAATTGTTATTGAAAAGTGCTTTAACATCATGGAATAAGATACAAGACATCAATTAGATGGCAATTCCTGTACTTTCATACAGCTTTGGGGTTGTGTACTGACTTTTAATCTTGAAAACTGGATGTGCGAACACGAAAACTCCTCCATGCCCATGAAGCAATTTACAAGAATCAGTGTATGCCAAGACTGTACATCCCAACAGCTGAAGGAGGGCTAGGACTCAGATTGATTACACATACAAAGCTACTATCATAGTCCTCCAGGCCTACTTAACTGCATCCTCTAATCGAAATAAACAAAAAGTGCTGAAATATGAGAGTAAACGTCCAGAATCTGTCTCCATCATCAAACTTGGACAGACGTTCCGACGACTAGAAAGAATGCGTGAAAATCCACAAGCATGCACAGGGAAGGCAGTAACAGAATTTTCTAAACAAGAGAAAAAACTCAAGGAATTAGATCAACAAACAAGAAAAAACAAGTGGCAGATGCATAAATACAGCGGGAAATACAGAGTGTTATGCCAGGAACCCTTTGTCGATCAAGAACAGACACATGAATGATTAAGGAGGGGTGAACTGAAACCGAAGGATGAGAGGTTGATAGCTGCAGCCCAGGACAACGGCTTATGGACAAGATGGTTTACAGTGAGCATTGAAAAAACTGGAAACACAGACTTATACTGATTCTGTAAAAGACCTGGAAACGGTGACTCACCTCATAGCTGGATGTGAAGTTCTGATGGCAGAAAATTTCTATACAGAAAGACATAATAAAGTAGCGTGCCTCATCCACTGGAAATTCTGTAAGCACTACAACATCACTGTGCCTGAAAAGCACTTTGATCATGACCCTAAAAGAATTACAGAGAATGAGGTGGTTATCACCTGGGATACTCCCATTCCAACCGATAAAAAGCTGAATGCAAGGAAGCTTGATATAGTGGTTAAGGAGAAACACACCTGAACAGCAATGATAATAGAGGTGTCAGTTCCAGGAAATGCAGTCAGAGACCAAGAAAATGTGACAGAAAGATACAGAAATATTTCCCATCGTGTTGGGTGCTATAGGCTTGATAAAGAAGAATTTCCAAGGACATCTTGAAAAACTATCCATACATGTTACTTCTTACGAACTCCAACAGGAGGCTCTCTTTAGCATGATGGAAGTACTACGCCGAGCTTTAACAGTAAATTTGAGAGACTGAGATCATACTCCCCATGCCCTGGCTTAGAAGTGAGGTTCACGACTGTCATGATATGTGCAAAACTAACTATACACCAAAAATGCCCTTAGTAAAAAAACTTCCAAAGTCAACAAATACTTATTAAAGATACTAAATTTCAATTACTTCAATCAATAATGAAAGGTAAAAAAGACCTCAGGATGGCTCAAACTCTACATTTAGTGAAATTCTCCACTATAGGGAATAGCTGACGCTCACATCACCGGTCAAAAAGTCTTCATTAATTGCTTAATTTTTAATTTTAAAGCCAAATTTTTTATATTATCAAATTAAACCACATTATTTTCCACAAAAGTACTTTTTAGGATTCTTAATACCTAAAACATACTATAATATTAAAAAGAAAGACAGCGTCTCTTTTACACAACTGCAGAACCATAGAAACGAACGTGAATTGGATCTTCTTCTCCTGTAAAACAGAAGTAAAACATTTCTTAAAAGACAATTAATAGTATGCCATAGGTCTATAGTTACTTATCTTATCAAATCCACAATCCAGTACGCGAATGAAATGAAGACAGCTTCATAGCCTCCAGGCTGTTAGATCGCACGGCACCTTCCAATGCCCACCATTAAGGCAAGATATCCGCACTCTTGCCGTCAAGGCAAGAACTTAGCACCCACCCTACAAAAGCTTTTGTTTCGCCAAATAATGGCTTCTTCAGGGGTTTACAAATGGTAATTTAAATGCCAAATATAGAAAGTGCCTCCATTGCCATCACTAAGACGGCATATGACGTCTCCTATTTTTAAATAGATTGACAACCAATAGAAAAACCTAAAAAGAATGACGCTATTCATAACACAACTACCAACCACGTGACAAACACAGCCTATCATTAAAATCTAGGACCGAGAAGAGCTTCTAAGTTACACTGACAGAGCATTACAGAAAAAGTGTCCACTCGATTTTATCATTCAGTCCATGAGGTTCTAAAGTATTTAATTTATAAATCCACTTCTGCTCTTTCTGTAGTAATAGTCGACCTCTATCACCTCTTCTTATATTAAAAGGAAAGAATGACTGAAGGATAAACAATCTTGCACTAAAGGTGTATCACTTCTTGCTTTACTGATGCTGTACTTATGTTCAGCCAACCGCGTTTTCAAAGGGCGCGTGGTCTTTGAAAACGCAGTTGGCTGAACTTAAGTAAAGCATCAGTAAAGCAAAAATTGGTACACCTTTAATACAACATTGTTTATCCTTCAGTCATTCTTTTGAAGAATTACGCTGTACTGTGTTAGAACACGTTCCTTTTAATATAAGAAGAGGTGATAGAGGTTGACTATTACTATAGAAAGAGCAGAAGTGGATTTATGAATTAAATACTTTAGAACCTCATGGACTGAATGATGAAATCGACTGGACACTTTTTCTGTAATGCTGTCAATGTAACTTAGAAGCTCTTCTCGTCCTAGATTTTAGTGATAGGCTGTGTTTGTCACGTGGTTGGTAGTTGTGCTATGACTAGCGTCATTCTTTTTAGGCTTTTCTATTGGTTGTCAATCTTAGGGAGTTAGACTTCAGCCCTGCCCGGGACAGGTGAAGTAGGTACTTCAGCACTAGCTGGATGAAGCAGGAGAAAGGTTGACCCGATGCTCCGCACCCCAGACTGAGAACCTCCGCCTCTTGAAGGCGTACGCCCGACGGGTGGAGGTTTTGCGGGAAGCAAGGAGAACCTCCTCCACTTCAAAAGAGATTGAAAGAGGCCAGGGCTATCCTTTCAGTAGCCAGGCTGTGAGTGTCAGGAATATCAGGTAGGGGTGCAGGAGAGAGCCCTCCTCCTGCATCAGTAGGCTTGAATTGCACCCCAGGGGAACTGGGAGTAATGTGGCCAGGTGGAGGAGCAGGGGAAACCATGGCTGCCTGGCCCATCGTGGGGCCACCAGGATCACTGTGGCCCTGTTACGCTGGACCTTGAACAGGGTCTTGGCAGTAAGTGGTGTGGGCAGGAAGGCATAAACGAGGATCTCCATCCAAGAGATCAGAAATGCTTCTGCCACCACCCAGGAGAGGTGCGGCTGCCAGGAACAGAAGCAGAACTAACCAATCTCAAGGAGGAATATTTTAATACCACCACCCTGACTGGAACAGAAGTGGGGCTGTTGTGCATTGGCCAGAATGGCAAAGAGGTCCAACCTCAGGAGCCCCCAGTGCTGGAACAGCTAGTCAGTTACCCTGGGGTCCAGCCTCCACTTGTGCAGCTGGAGGACCCCAGCTGAGCCGGTCCGCCAGGGTGTTGTCCTGGCCTAGTTGTTAAACTGCCCGCAGGAGAATCCCGTTGCTGCTGGCATACGAGCAGAGGCTTGCCTGCTGAACCCATGCCCCCCTGCATGTTTATTTAGAACATCGCCACCTGGTTGTCGGTCTGAACCAGCACCTCCTGGTGCTGCAGGTGGTGGTGAAAAGCCCGGAGGGCCAAGGCTATGGCTCAGAGCTCCAGGAGACTGATATGCTGGAGACTCTCTGTCGGTGACCAGCTGTCCTGAGTGCAGAGGTCGTCACAATGTGCTCTCCACTCCAGCTTGTAGGCATCTGCAGAGAGGATCCTTTGGGGTGCAGGGGGTTGGAAGGGCATCCTGGCCAGCAGACACTGGAGGTTTCGCCACCAATCCAGAGAGCAAGGGGATGGGTGATGAGCACCCTGTCCCGCAAGTGTCCCGTGGCCTGGGATCACTGCAAACTGAGGGCCCATTGGGCTGCCCACATCCACAGGCAAGAGCATCTGGAGTGACATGTCCTTCCATATCAACAACTACCTGTTGTAGTTGTTGATATGGAAGGAGAGACTAGATAGGCCATGTGGTCTTTTTCTGTCATCATGTTTCTATGACATGCACTGTGGATGCCATATGCCACAGCACGAAGCATGTGGTGGACCGATGCTGAGCGATGGCACAGTGTGCTTGCTGCAAGCACTTGGAGGCATAAGGCCCTGTCCCGAGGGAGAAAGTATCTGGCTTGGACAGTGTCCAGCCAAGCCCCTATGAACTTCAGGTTCTGGGTTGGCTGGAGATGGGACTTTGGGAAGTTTATGATGAAGCCGAGGTGCTCCAGCATGAGGATGTTGCGTGCCATCGCCTGACAGGCCTCGACGGCCATGCTGCCCTTTATGAGACAGTCGTTCAGATAGGGGAAGACAATTACCACCTCCTGGAGACTGAAGTGGGCTGCAACCACCACCAGGTACTTAGTGAATACCCTTGGGAAGAGGCCAGGTGGAAGGATAGAACTCTGTACTGATAATGTTCTCCCCAAACCAAGAATTGGAGGCATTGCCTGTGTAGGGGGTTGATAAGGATGTGTGTGTTTGCATCCTGTAGATCCAAGGGGCACAGCCACTCTCCCTGCTGGAGGTATGGCAGCAATGTTCCAAGAGAGAGCAGTTTGAACTTTTCCTTCACCAGGAATCTGTTGAGATCCCGCAGGTCAAGGATGGGGCGTAACCCTCTGGTCCCTTTTTGGTACCAGGAAGTAGCATGAACATAAGAACATAAGATATGCCATACTGGGTCAGACCAAGGTCCATCAAGCCCAGTATCCTGTTTCCAACAGTGGCCAATCTAGGTCATACGTACCTAGCAGTTTCCCCAAAAGACACAGGTTCCGCAATGCTTGTACTGGGTCAAGCATTGATATCCTGGGTCCCTTCTTAATAATGGTTTATGGACCTTTCCTCCAGGAACTTGTCCAAACCTTTTTTAAACCCAGCTACACTAACAGCCTTTACTACATCCTCTGGTAACAAATTCCAGAGTTTGATTACACGTTGAGTGAAGAAATATTTTCTTTTATTAGTTTTAAATAGTTTACCCTGTAGCTTCATTGCATGTCCCCTAGTCTTTCTATATTCTGATAATGTAAACAATCGATCTACGTTTACCCGTTCCACTCCATTCATTAATTTATGAGTAGAACCCTATGCCCCTGAGGTGGGCTGGGATGGGTTCCACCACTTGGGGGGAGTCCTGGGGGAGGGAGGGGGTGTCCCAGGAAGAATGGTGAGGGTGTCTGGTGGAGGAGGTAACTCTCTCTCACCACCTGAAGGGCCCACGTGTTGATGGTAATGGACGGCCACCTGTGGGCAAAAAGCACCAGATGCCACCCTGTGTGCTGCAGGGCTGTGCCTCCTGGAGGAAGACAGGCTATGTCCAGGGAGTCAAAAGCCCCCCCCCCTTCCAGATTGTGGCCGGAGGCGCAGGCTGGGTTTTGGGGGTCTTAGTCTTACATGGGCCATGCCCTTGTCCTTTGGCCTGCTGGCCCTGTTGGGGAGCGAGGAAGGCCTGTTATTGAGGGTAGTTTCCATAAGCCTTCCTCTTCTTTGGGTATGAGAATTTTCTACCCAAGGCCTTCTTCCAGGAAGGTTCAGTGGTTTTCTTGGAGAGCCTGGTCCTAGTCAGGAACTTGGACTCCAGCTCAGCACCTTGTCTGTCATGGGTTTGCCAAAGAATTCTCTCCACGGCAAGGGATGTCAACCAATTTGTTTTGGACCCATTGCTCTAGGTTGGAAGACTGTAGCCAAGCCTGGTGCCAGGCTCTAATGCCTGCTGCAGTTACTCTAACCGCCAACTCGAAGCCATCGTAGGCTGTTTGAGTAATAAACTTGGAGCACTCCCTGACTATCGAGGAAAGGATCCGGAACCGCAGGATGGGTTCTTCCGAGAGATCAGCCGAGAACCTGGTGAGCTCCTTCTCCAGGTCTCAAAGGTACATGCCTATGTTCAACTAGTAAGCCTGGATCTGGCTGATAAGCATGAAGCCCTGAAAGCACTTTCTGCCCATAGCATCCATGGTGCGGACCTGTCCGGGGGCACTGAGGAGTGCATTTTCTGGCTCTTAAACCTCTGCATGGCTGACTCCACCACCAGAGTTGTGAGGCAGTTGGGCTTTTTGGAAACTAGGGCTCCAGCAGACTCGATAGCAGGCAGCTGGACTTGATGTAACTATGGGCACTGATACGAGGGTCTCCCACATATGGAGGAGCAGCCATTCCAGGATGGGAGGAGCAGCCATTCCAGGATGGGAAGAGCAGCTGTTCCAGGATGGGGGAAAGGGGCAGTGTGAGTGCCTCTTTCGAGGGGGGGGGGAGCTCGTACTGAAAGAGCTCAAGGTCCTCCGTGCGAAGGTGATCCTCCGACTTGGGGGACAAGGCAAGAGCCTTGGCCATGTCCCACACAAAGTTGTGGAAGACCATGTCCTCGGGTAGAAACCAGCACCTCGACTCCGGAGGGGATGGGTTCGAGGGCACATCGCGGTGACGGCAGGTATCCAGGGACTCATCCTCTGTCTCCCAATATGAATCCAGCTCTGAGAAGTCGGGGCTCCTCTGAGACTCAGGGTGCTGGCCCAAACTCTGAGGACCTCAGGGCTGCGGTGGCCCAGTGCTCGGAGCAGAGGGCACTGAGGACCAGGAACGCAGCGTCTCTCGAGGCCGGTGGCGTTCGAGGATCGGCTAGAAATCCGGGGAGTCACTCATGGTAGAGGGCCCGATGGTTGGGAGTGGTGACTCAGAGGAACCGGGCATCAGAGCCCGCTGCTGGACCATGAAGGCAGATAAATTGCACTCCAAGGCCACCATCCTGGCCTCAAGGCTAGATGGCTCCACAGCTTTTGGCACGGGCACAGAGGATTTTGGGCCCAGCGCTGGCTCTGTCGAGGGGAGAGTCCTCAACCAGGATAGCCTTGGGGGTCTGAGACCAGTCCTGGGGTGTTGATAGCTCCTAGCCAGGAAACTTGGATGGCTACTCCTTGCTGTCGTTCTCGGCATCTCATTGAGGGCTGCGGGACAGGGGCCCGTGATATTTTCCCACTTTCCCCGATTCATCGCCTGACGGGGCCTTGAGCTTTTCTGGCCCTTCTTGGTGCCATCCTCAACGTGAGAGCTCCAGCCGGAGGTTCCGAGGTCCCGGGACGCCAAGGTCATCACAGCTCCAAGAGACTCTATACAAAGCTAAGCATTCAGACTTTACAATTGCCTGTTTTTTTAATATACATTTTAACTTTTGACTATAAGTTTAGGAATATTTAGACTGTATACATTCCTTGCATAGGCTTTAAATCAGATATTTGAATGTGCCCTCAGTTCATCTAAGGTCTACTGACCAGATACACCTACACCTCACCCCATCTGGCCCAAAGTTGCATTGCCTATAAAGTCATCATATACATTGACATCTGTCCTTTAATTAGATGTTACACCCACCTTTTTTTCCTTCTTCTAGGACTGCTTTATAACAGTCTTAATCAACATGTCGTGTATTCAGTGCAATAACTGTGGTGCTTTCATTCTAAGAAGAATCATTTGGAACCTAAGAGTTTGCCCTATATGCCTCGTTAGCTACTATGCATAAAGAATGGACTCTACTAAGGGAAGAATTAGCTGCAATTAAACACACCTCTTTTAGGGTACAAATTGAACTAAATCCACCACCACTCCAACAAAGAACTAAACAGCCCAGGAACCAATAGATCATAGTGGGCTCTGGTAGGTTGCGACCTGTAATATGAAGACACCCTCTACATCAAGATATCCCTGCATAATGCCTTCTCTGCCTTGGATAATGAGGATGCCCAATCCGTGGAAACGGAAGTGCCCTTAAATGACAGAGTCAATGCTCAATCTACTGATAATGTACCAAATATGAAGAAAACCCCCCACAAAACTACTACTACTAATTGGAGATTCCATCGTCAGAGGTACCAAACTTGGGAACACAGTCCAAAGGAGAGAAAATGGTCAAATGCTTCCTAGCAGGAATATGAACCAAATTGTTGGTATAGTTCGTACAGAAAGTGAGCACTCCAAAATTGACATCATCCACTTGGGTACAAATGATCTGGCTAGAAACAGTGCCTCTGCAGTTCAAAGGGACTTCCAGACTCTGGGAGAGAAACTCAAGCTCATTGTTAACACTATAGCATTCTCAGAAGTTCTACCTGTTCTTGGTAAGAGGACAGAAAGGCTGCATCGTATAAACAACTTTAATACATGGCTCCAAACATGGTGAAAACCAAGAAGGAAGGATTTAGATATATAGGCGACTGGGGAAACAGATGGATCAACAAGAGACTATACTGTGCTGATGGACTACATGTCTCTGTCACAGGGAAAAGGATCCTAAGTGAAAAATACAGGCAGTATGTGGACAGGCATTTAAACTAGGGGAAAGGGGTGATGGATGGAGAAAGACAAGTTCAGGACGTCACACCCAGCAAAAGCATAATAATGTTGGAAACAGCCAGACTTTTAAACTACACATCAGTGGCAAGAGGCATGTAAAACAAAATCCATGCAAAATACAGGCAAGCCAGTCAAACGCTGGAAAGCAATTAGCACAAATGCTCGAAGCCTAGCCAGCAAAGATCCTGACTTGGAAGCCCTAATGGTGGAAATGGATTTGGACATTGTGGCCATTACAGAAACATGGTTTAACGAGTCACATGAATGGGATATAGCCATAGCTGGCTATGATTTATTTAGGAGAGATAGAGAAGGCAGAAAAGGAGGAGAAATAGCCCTATATGTCAAAAGCAATATTAAAGCTGCTGAAATTCCGGGGACATGGGGAAAAGAAGAAGCGCTGTGGACTGTATTGGAAAGAGTAGATGGTACTATCATCCATGCTGGTGTAGTCTATAGGCCTCCAACTCAAACCAAAGAAATGGCTAGAGACTTGATTATTGATATTGCAAAGGTAGCCATGAAGGGAGAAGTCATCATATTGGGTGACTTTAATCTACCCGATGTGGAATGGAGTATTTCTTCTGCAAATCTGAAAAGTAAAAAAATTGTGGATGCCTTCCAAGATGCATTGCTTAGACAAATGGTGATGGAACAGACTAGGAAAAGTTTGATTCTGGGTTTAGTACTCACCAACAGAGAAACTGTCGAACATCTGGGTGGGTGCCCACGTGAGCAGCAGCGATCATCACATGGTGTGGTTTGAGATAAAAGCCAAGGCAGAATCCCCTCACAGGAAGCTCAAAGTCCTAGACTTCAAAAACGCCAACTTCAGGAAGATGGCCAATTGCCTGAAGGAGGAGTTGGCAGGGCGGAAGCAGGGACGGCTCTATAATGAGGCGGCTGCCTGAGGCGGCAAAATTTTGAGGGTGGCAAAAAATGCCCCCCAAACAGCTGCCTCACTTCACCTTCAAAAGTTAAAAAACAAAACAAAACAAGAGCACAAGTTGCTGCCGCTGCCGAGTCCACTTCTCGGCAGCGGCAGACTCACCTTCTCCTTTTCCTGGCAGCCGTGGCTACTGCCTCTTAGAACTGCGGCTCTGCTAGCGATCTGCAGTTTAAACAAAAGCCAAACCAGTACGGAGCCTTCCCGGCTCTGTGAAGGAGCTGTGCAGCTGTGTCCCGTCCTCAAAGGAAGTCACATTAACTTCCTTTGGGCGCGGGATGCAGCTGCATGGCCGCTTCACAGGGGTTGAAATTGGAAGGTACTGGGAGGGGAGGACTGGAAAAGGGGGCTGATACTGAGGAGGGTTACTAGGATTGGAAATAGGCTGATGGAAGGAAGTGAAGAAAACAAGAGACAAGAAATGGCAGATGGACTATAAACCATAGAAAGAGCTAAGAGAAGCCTCAGATCAAGACCAGCATGATCAGAGAATAAAATGATCGGACAACAAAGGTAGAAAAAATAATTTTATTTTCAATTTAGTGATTGGACTTTGCACGATCTTTATGGGGAACTGCAGCTCTTATTTATCTGATGTTGCACTTTATGCAAAGTCTGGCTTCTTGGGAATTCAGTTTAATTTTTGTCTACATATTTTTATTTTTACTTTAGGTTGTAGTCACTTGTTCTGTACTTGGTGAATGTCTGTGTTCTCAGTAAGTCTGTTACTGGAGAATGTTTGTTAGATGACCAGAAACAGATTTTTTTTTAATATATTGAAGTCTGTGGGTGAATGTCAAACTTCTGCTCTGCACCCATGTTGAGGGAGAGGTTTCTGTGGATGTAATAAATATATATTTAAAAAGAAAAAGTGAGAACCATAACACAATTTATAACACAGCTTATAATCCATAATTAACACAAACACCATATGTAATTAGTTGATTGTTATACATAGTTATATTTAATGGTTAAATAAGACTTACCTGCTAATTGTTGCTCCTGGAGTAGATACAGTCTAGTCCCGGACCTCTGGGTTGACTACCTCATTCAGCAGCCTGGAGACTGAGGAACCTCCTCCTTTTTGTGATGTCAACAGTATATCCTGCCCGTAGCCAACTCCGATAGCCAGTTACCTAATGACAAAGCAGACTCACCGGAGCAACAAGTAAGCATACATCATAAAGTCAAACCTTAATAACACAGAAGTAGTCACAACAATGGACCACCCGGAATACCTGACTGTTCTATTTTTTTTTTTTGAAAACATCATGTACTGTGACCTTTAAACCTCACCGAGGCCCACCCCCACCTATGTGGAAGAGTGGTACCTAAGCCTCATCTCACCCCGGCCGGGATGTAGAAAGAAAGAAAGAAGATACCTTACCTGTACAGAACCGAAAGCTCCTGCTTGGAATCCTTCAGGCTGAAACTGCATACGAAAATATACTGGGAAGGGAACCGGGACTAGACTGTATCTACTCCAGGAACAACAATTAGCAGGTAAGTCTAATTTAACCTTCCTGAGCGTAGCTACAATCTAGTCCCGGACCTCTGGGTAAGTACCAGAGAAGTAAACTAACGGGAGGGACCGTCCATTCCAGCCTGAAGGACTGCCGCCCCAAAACCAGCGTCCTGCCTGGACTGAACGTCCAGTCTGTAGTGCCGCACAAAGGAATGCAACGACGACCAGGTAGCCGCTCTGCAAATCTCTAGCGGTGGCACAGACTTAAATTCTGCCCAGGACGCGGCTTGTGCCCTAGTTGAATGAGCTCGAAGCCCCACCGGCACCGGCACACCCTTCAACAAGTATGCGGAAGCAATCGCCTCTTTAATCCACCGCGCAATGGACGCCTTAGAGGCAGACTCACCCTTCCTGGGCCCCGCAAAAAGAACAAAGAGGCGCTCGGATTTGCGGAACTCAGTCGTCCGCCGTAGGTACCGTTTTAAAGCTCTCCGGACATCCAAAAGATGAATTCTCGTCGCTGCAGGCCCCTCAGCCGCATCGTGAAACACCGGTAAAGAAATTTCCTGATTCAAATGAAACGAAGACACCACCTTGGGCAAGAACGCTGGGACGGGACGCAACACTACTTTGGAAGCACAAAATGAGAGATAAGGCTCCTTACATGACAAGGCCTGCAACTCTGATATCCGTCTCGCCGAACTGATAGCCACCAAAAAGACCACTTTCAACGTAAGATCCTTCAAGGAAGCCCGAGAGAGAGACTCAAACGGTTCCCGTTCCAACGCTTTTAAAACAAATGGGAGATGCCACTTAGGAACTATCTGCCTAGCTGGCGGGCGCAGCAGCGACACCGCCTGTAAAAACCGCCGCACATCCAGATGTTCACCAAGCGAGCGACCACCAATCTTTCCCCTGTAACACGCCAGAGCCGCGACCTGTACTCGGAGAGACGCCGAAGCCAAGCCCTTGACGAAGCCATCCTGCAGGAATTCCAAAATCTGGGGAATGGTCGCCCTCAGAGGCTCAGCTGCCCTGTCACTGCACCATCCTTCGAACACTCTCCAGACACGCACGTACGCCAAAGATGTCGACCTCTTCCTAGCCTTCAGCAAAGTGGAAATAACCGGAGCAGAATAACCCCTAGCTGTCAGCCGTGCCCTTTCAATAGCCAGGCCGTAAGTGAGAAGTGATCCACATGCGGCATGAACAGGGGTCCCTGAGACAACAGATTTGGCCGGACCGGGAGTCGCCACGGACGCTTGCTCAGGAGTTGCACCAGATCCGCGTACCAGGGACGGCGCGGCCAATCCAGAGCTACTAGAATCACCTGTCCTTTGTGCCTTTCGACGCGCTGGACCACCCTGCCTATCAGGGCCCATGGCGGGAAAACGTAAAGGAGCTGATCCTCCGGCCAAACCTGCAGAAGGGCGTCCAGACCCTCCGACATTCGCTCCTTCCTTCTGCTGTAAAAGCGATCGACTTGCGCCGACTGAAACGTCGCCATGAGATCCATGACTGGCGTGCCCCACCGACGCACCAGCATGCCGAACACGTCAGGATGAAGCACCCACTCCGCGGGACCCACTTTCACCCGGCTGAGAAAATCGTCTTTCACGTTGTCCACGCCTGCAACATGCGCCGCCGAAAGAGACAACAAATTCTCTTCCGCCCAGTTGCACAAGGTCTCGGTCTCGGCCTCCAGCGACACACTGGAGGTCCCGCCTTGGCGATTGACATAAGCCACCGCGGCCGCGCTGTCGGAGAATACCCGAACTGCCCATCCTCCGAGCACGGCCTGGAAACTCCGAAGGGCCAACGACACCGCGCGCAACTCCAATCTGTTTATGGACCAAGACCGTCCGAGAGCCGACCACTGCCCCTGAGCGAACTGTCCCTGGCAATGAGCTCCCCAGCCCCTGAGACTGGCGTCCATCGTCACTGGTACCCAATCCAGAGCCTCCAACGGCTTCCCCTTCTGAAGAGACTCGGGGAGTAACCACCAGCGCAGTGCCTCCCGCGTCTCCACCGGGCACGGAAGCCTGCGTGACAAGGAGTCCCGCTGGTGCGACCAGCGCCGAAGTAACGCTCTCTGCAAGGGGCGCATGTGCGCCCTGGCCCAGGGTACCATTTCTATTTCCGAAGCCATCGTGCCCAACAACTGAAGATACTGCCACGCCATGGGAGCTGCACTGCTCAAGAATCTGCGGACCAGCTTTCGCAACCGCTGTGCCTTTGCGAACGGAAGAAACACCATCCCTTTCTTCGTGTCGAAACGCGCTCCCAAATATTCCAGGCACTAGGAGGGAACCAGATGACTCTTCGTCAAATTGACAACCCAACCCAGACTCTCCAAAACGGCTACAACCCTGGTTGTCGCTGCTACGCTCTCTGCCCGAGACTTGGCCCGTATCAACCAATCGTCCAGATAAGGGTGCACGAGAAGTCCTTCTTTCCGTAACGCCGCCGCAACAACCACCATGACCTTGGTGAAGGTGCGAGGAGCTGTCGCCAAGCCGAACGGCAAGGCTCGGAACTGAAATTGCCCGAAAGGCAGCGCAAACCTGAGGTACTTTTGATGATCCGATCGGATGGGAATATGAAGATAAGCCTCTGACAGGTCCAAGGAGGTCAGAAACTTGCCTGCACGAACCGCCACTATGACCGAGCGGAGAGTCTCCATGTGAAAGTGCGAAACTCGAAGACAACGATTCACACCTTTGAGATCTAGAATGGGCCGAACTCCTCCGTCCTTCTTTGGAACCACAAAATAAATGGAGAATCGACCGCAGCCGCATTGGTCGGAAGGTACAGGCACTATGGCCTCGAGGTCCAAAAGCCTTTGTATGGTCTCCCGCACCGCCCCGTACTTTGTCGAAGACTTGCAGGGGGACCGCACGAAGGCATCTCGCACCGGATGGCGCAGCTCCAGCGCATAGCCGTCCCGGATGACCTCGAGCACCCATTGATCTGACGTGACCCGGACCCAGGCGTCGTAAAAGTTCTGTAGGCGCCCCCCCCCCACAGGAACCAACACCGCCCGGGCCCCCTTGACTTCATTGCGACTTCCGAACTCCAGAACCCGAGGAGGCAGACCCACCAAAGCCTCTCCCTGCTCCCCGGAGACCCCGAAACGACTGACTCCTGTTTGGAAACCTGCCTCTCTGGTTGGGATTAAATCGTTGGAAACGAAAACGGCGAAAGTCCCGCTGTTGTCCTTTACCTGCGGGTGCCGACCTTCCCAATTTGGGCTTGTCCTCGGGCAATCTGCCCCCTTTAGATTCCCCGAGATCCTTAACCAATTTTTCCAAATCCTCACCAAACAGAAGCCTACCCTTAAAGGGAAGTTTACTAAGCCTCGCTTTGGAGGAGTTATCTGCTGCCCAGTTACGAAGCCACAAATAACGCCTGGCCGCCACTGCGGACGCCATGCTCTTCGACAAAGCTCACATCAGATTGTAATGTACATCCGCTAGGTAAGCCGCCCCAGACTCCAGCTTGACCGCTTCCTCTGCCGGGCCGGCCTCCTGGGCACTCGGGATCTTTTGCGCCCAGCGCAGGCAGGCTGGGGCCACCCAAGCACCACAGATGGCCGCTTGTAGCGAGAGCGCATTCACATCAAAGACTTGTCACAGGAGACCATCCAGTTTTCTGTCTTGGGAGTCCTTGAGAGCCGTACTCCCCTCCACAGGAATGGTGGTCCTCTTCGTCACCGCCGCTACGGCCGCATCCACTTTAGGAGGTTTAAAGACCTCCCTATCCTGCTCCACTAAAGGATAAAGGCGACCCATCACCCTAGAACCTTTAAGAGGAGCCTCTGGAATATTCCACTCTTCTTGAATTAGCTCCTGGAAAACTCTATGCACTGGGAACGCCCGGAGATTTTTCCGAAACACCTGTAACAAGGGGTCCTCGAGGGTGTCATCCGCCCCAGAACCCGGGACCGGCATGTTCAGGGCCTTTAAAGTTTCTCCAATGAGAGTGGGCAACTCTTCACGGCGAAAAACCCGTACCACTCTCACCTGGTCCTCCTTATCAGCGAGTTCGCCTTCCTCCAACTCGTCATCCATGTCAAGACTTTGACCTTCCTCCTCGGATAACTGACCTTCTGAAGGAATTGAGGGAAGCCTGAGACTCTCATCCACCTTCAGCTTCTTAGAGCCTTCCTGTGACTCCTCAAGCACCTGAGGGGATGCCGCCCTCTTCCGATCACGCCCCCTGGCCGAGTCCACCTCTGGAGAAGCTCCCCACGGCCTGTTGCAGAAGTGCCACAAACTCCTCAGAAAAAATAGCCTCGAACCCCTTGGACCAGGTTGGTAGTGAAGGCACGTCATCCGAAGCAGACGAGGGACCCTCCCCCGGATCCCCCAGCTGCGAGTGAACCGCTGAAGTCCCAGAGACCCCTTTAGCCTCAAGGAGTACCTCCGCGGACTCCACACAGCCTTCCATTACAGCTGCCTCCTTTACACAGCTTTTACAGATGCCTGTGTCTGCTGCTGAGCCCCTCTTAGCACCACAGACACAGCACTGGGGCCTCGCGGGCATCCCCACCGAGAGTGAAGGCAACCCCCCCCCCCCCCCGCAGGAACGCTCACGCCGAAAAAATAAGAAAGAAAATTAGATTGAAGAAAAATTGAAGAGGAGAAACTCCCCGGGAGGGCTAATCGCAAAACCGAAACAAAAAAACAAGAAAACAATAAAACAACGCGTACTGCACCTACTAGGCTCGCACGGACTTCCTCAGCGCGTTTTCCCGCGCTGCTACCATGCGGCCGCCAGAGCAGGCCTCTTCGCGCCCAAACCGGCGCTAGAAATGACCGGGTCACTTACCTCCCGCTGATATGCGATCGAATCAGCGCGTCAGCCCCCGCTCCGGATCCGCTCTGCTAACAAAGCGTGTACCGGCAGGAAAAACAGGAGAGAATGGGAGCACTCAGCCAAAGCGTACGTACAGGCAGGGCTTCTGTCTGACGCCGGCTGGATTCCTCTGCAGCTGATCTGCCCGGAGCCGAAGCTGCACACTAAAACTTCCGGAGGCCTGGCCCCCTCCGGTAAATAAGGAGCCCCTCTAAAGACAAGGGAGGCAGTAGAAAACGCCGATCCTGGTGAGGGGGGGGGGGGGAGGAGGAAGGAGGGGGGGGGGAGCCTTCAGCATGGCTTAAAGGCACAGGCCAGCCAAAAATGCTTAAAACTCTCCTCCATCTGCAAACCCTTAAAACTCCTTTAAATGTTATCAGCTAAACCTAAAAAGAAAAAAACCTATACTTAATTGTTCCTCCTGTGAGCCCAGACCTCTGGGCTCACTGTCTCTTCAGCTGCTTGGAGACTGAGGTAACTGGCTATCGGAGTTGGCTACGGGCAGGATATACTGCTGACATCATAAAAAGGAGGAGGTTCCTCAGTCTCCAGGCTGCTGAATGAGGTAGTCAACCCAGAGGTCCGGGACTAGACTGTAGCTACGCTCAGGAATTTCTTATCCTGTTAATTGTTTTATTACGACGACACTTAACGTTCCATGTAATGCATATATATTATAATGCAAGTTTTGAGTTAATTGTAAACCGCCTTGATTTATGAAAGGCAATATAAAAGGGCACATAAATAAACAAAATAAAATGATCTATAATTTTATAATTTGGTACTATTAACTGTGCTGCGATTCTCACTTTTTCTTTGTTTCTTGGTGTGTGTGTGAGCATCTTGCATTTCCTTTTTTTTTTTTTTTGCAGAATATATATTTACATTAACGCCACTCTGGTCCAATGTGCAGTTTCAGGAGTTATGTTGGGGTTGCCATGCCCTTCTTGGTCACAAAGTCTCTCATTTTTCAGAGGGTGGGAAGTACTGTGTTGGGACGCCAAGTTGCTCCTGTTTTTGTGGAAGTGGGAGGCGCTGCATGAATGCTGTTGAGCCCTCTTGTCTGGCATATTTAGCAACATGTTTTCTAAGCTCTGTGCCATACTGGGTAAGACCAAGGTCCCTCAAACCCAGTATCCTGTTTCCAACAGTGGCCAATCCAGGTCACAAACACCTGACAGATTCCAAAAAGGCATACAGGTTCCTCAATGCTTGTCCCGGGGCAAGCAGTGGATTTCCTAGGTCCTCTTTATTAATAGTTTATGGACCTTTCCTCCAGGAACTTGTCCAAATCTTTTTTAAGCTCAGCTACACTAACAACTTTTGCTACATCCTCTGGTAATTAATTCCAGAGTTTGATTATGTGGGGCCATAGACTAATTGCAGGGAGGCAGTTATATTCCCCTGCAGTTACTACATTTCAGCGTGGCAAAACAGCTGCAGGTGCAACTAAGACCACACACTGAGATGGCATTAGTGGCACTCACACTATTTGCACTGAGCCATTATGTTAGTTTCTGCCGACATTGCAGATGCCTGTGTGTGAGTTCTTTCTCTCGCCTTACTCTGCAGTAAAGTATAATTTTGGGTAAGAAATCCGGTAAACCTAAAGAGTAATAGGTAAAATCATTTTTTGACTACATATGTCTGTTTTTAGTTTGTATTGATATAGTCCCTACTTGGTGAAGATCTGTCTCTGTTCTATATGTGTGACTGAGGCTACATGTTCAGTTAGCATGGAGTTTCTATGTAGGGAGCTGTAGTAATCCGGCTTGTTCAGTTTTCTGAATAAAAATATGGATGTTCTATGGCCCACTACAATATTTGTGGTGCTGCCCTTTCTGGGTATGCTCCATGTTGTGTGAGTTTTGGAAGTTAGTGCTGTTATGGAGTAGTAGCTTTGCTGTAGGGGTCCTGTTCTCTGCTTTCTTGGAAAGGTCAACTTTAGGGTGTTGGTTGGGGGGGGGGGGGGTACTGGAATATGTATTGTTTTTGAGATTTGCGTTCTTTATGCTGCCAGACTGAAATTTAAAATATTTTGTTAGGTCAGATTCAAGGAAATTTCAAATTTTAAGGAAACGCCTCAGTTTATTTTTGTTTAGTAGCCTGATAGTTTCACTGCTGCTGAGTTCCGGACTTTTCCAGTTCTAACACAATCCAATCTAGTGTTTGAATTCATGGCTACCAGGATTAGTTTCTCATTTTATATCTTCCCTCCAAATCAATAATCTGGTCATAGAGAAATAAATCTGATGTGCAGATTGGTGATGGTCTGATTTGGGCGGGGGGTGGCTGTGAAAGTGGCTTTTCATTAATCAAATTTAATGTTTTATTATGTTTGGTTTTTTTGTAACATCCGATTTACTAAATTTGCATGTATATGTTTGGATTTAGATTGGTGGCATATACATTTTAAAGTAAAGTATACTAAATTTATGCAAATAATGCTGCAATGAATCTCTGCACATGGCCCTGCATCACCCTCATGCCGCCCCTGGGAGGAAGTAGATAGTGGGGGTGGAGGAAAGCAGAAACCTCAGATTAGGACCAGCATGATCAATAATGAATAGTCAAAGGTAGAAGAGTATTTTATTTTCAACTTAATGAACAGTCTTGGTGCTATCTTTATACTTTACAAAGTACAGGGAAATGCATCTCTTCCTATTTCTCTAGCATTGCATTATATGCAGAATCTGACTTTTTGGTGTTGCAGTTTAATTTTTAATCTATGTTTATTATTACCTTATGGTTACTTATTCTGTACTTTGGTGAGGATCTGTGTTCTGTGTTTGTGGCCAAGGCCAGGAGTTCTGTTAACATGGAGTTTGTACGAAGGGATCTGTACTGTAGTAGTCTGAATTGTTTCAGCTTTTCAAATAGGTATTTGGATGTTCCAGGGCCCACTGCAGTATTTACAGTTATGCTTTTTTTGGGTAGGCTCTTTATGTGAGTTTTGGAAGTGGAGCCGATATGGTATGGTATGGTAGGTTTGCTCTACAGATCCTCTGTGACTTTGTTGTAGGGTTTTGTATTAGTTCACAATATGCCTGGTACTGGAGAAGGTGAAATTAGACTTACCTGCTAATTGTTGTTCCTTGAGGAGCTCCAGTCTAGTCCCGAACCTCTGGGGTTTAGTATCTCCTCCCGCAGCTTTGGAGACTGAGCATGTCATTTTCTTGATGACATTGGCATAAATAGCCCAGGAACCGCCTCCTTGGTCCAGTAACCTATTGACAAAGCAGACTCACCAGAACAACAACTAAGTAGTTATTCAAACCTTTATTATTATTATTATTATTAATATTTTTTTAAACTTAACTGTAAAAACAAAATAACTCTTTAGAATTTCCCTTAAAAGGAACTTCTTGAACTAAACCTACTAGGCAAACCCTATTTCTTGTACTGCTTAGGCATGCCCTCTCTCTCTCCCAAGATCCCCTAAGAAGCAATTATTATCACTGAGAACTAATTCCTCCCTCCCCACCAGCAGACCGCCACCTATATAGCTGCCCCTGCAGCTCACTGATAACTTTCATTTCGCTTCAGGTTACAGTCCAAAAACAACACCAGGGAGGGATACGGGACTAGACTGGAGTTCCTCAAGGAACAACAATTAGCAGGTAAGTCTAATTTCACCTTCCTTATCGTCCCTCCAGTCTAGTCCCGAACTTCTGGGGATGTAACAGAGCAGTAAACAATTTAACGGGTGGGACCTGCCAGACCAGCCTGAAGCACTGCTGATCCAAACCAAGTATCCCCTTTTGCTTGAACATCCAGACGGTAATGCTTAACAAAGGAATTCAACGACGACCAAGTCGCTGCCTTACAAATCTCAACTGCTGGCACTAAACTACACTCCGCCCAGGAAGCCGCTTGTGCCCTAGTTGAATGAGCTCTGAGCCCCTTCAGAACCGTCCTGTTGTTCAATACATACACCGACGCAATAGCCTCCTTAGGTCATCGTGCAATGGAAGACTTTGACGCTGCTTCACCTTGCCTCGGTCCCCCAAACACAACAATCTCTCCGTCTTGCGGAACCCAGCCGTACTCTGCAAATACTGCCTTAACGCTCGGCACACATCCAGAAAACGCAGCCATTTTGACTCATCCTTACTGCCTTTCCTGAAAACACGCAACAAGACCACCTGATTCAAGTGAAACGCCAACACTACCTTAGGCAAAAACGAGGGAGCGGTCCTCAAAACTACCTTCTTGTCATAGAAGGACAAAAAAGGCTCCCTACAGGACAACGCCTGCAATTCCGAAATCCTCCAAGCCGAACAAATAGCCAACAGAAACACCACCTTGAGAGTAAGATCCTTTAACGTAGCATTACTCAAAGGCTCAAACGGTTCCCGTGCCAACGCCTTTAACACCAAATTGAGGTCCCACTTAGGCACCTCTGCTCTGTATGGAGGCCTCAAAAGCAACACCGCTCGTAGGAACCGCTTAACATCGGGATGTATCCCCAGCGGCATCCCCTGCACTTTCTCCCGATAACAGGACAGTGCTGCTAACTGAACTTGTAAGGATGCGGCCGCTAGGCCCTTATCAAAACCATCTTGAAAAAAGGATAGAACTTGTGGTACCGAGGCTTTCAAAGCCGTCACTCGCTTATCTTCACACCATGACTCAAACACGCGCCAGACCCCTCCATATGCCACCGAGGTAGATCGACGCCTCAACCTCAACAAGGTTGCAATTGCTGCCGTCGAGTAACCCTTCGCCCTCAACCTCGCCCTTTCAAGAGCCAAGCCGTAAGCGAGAAATGATCCACCTGAGGCATATTCAACAGACCCTGCATCAACAGATCTTTCCTGACCAGCAGCTTCCATGGCCGCTCTTCCATAAGACATATCAAGTTGGCGTACCACGGCCTTCTTGGTCAATCTGCCGCAATCAGGATTATGTGACCCTTGTGCCGCTCTATGCGCTGCAGTACCCGGCCTATCAACACCCAGGGTGGAAACACGTATAGGAGCTGTTCCTCTGGCCACCTCTGAATGAGGGCATCCAGACCCTCTGACATCCTTTCTCGTCTTCTGCTGTAAAACCTTTCGGCCTTTGCCGATCCAAACGTTGCCATGAGATCCATCACTGGAGTCCCCCACCGATGCACTAGTAAGTCGAACACCTCCTGATGGAGAACCCACTCCCCTGGATCCACCTTGACGCAACTCAGAAAATCAGCTGTCACATTGTCCACTCTTGCCACATGCGCCGCCGATAGAGCTTCCAGATGACACTAGGCCCAGCTTAACAGTTCTTCTGCCTTCTCTTCGAGAGCTACGCTGCTAGTGCCCCCTTGGCGATTGATATAGGCCACCGCTGTGGCATTGTCGGACATCACTCGGATCGCTCTCCCCTCCAGGTAGCGCTGAAAACCCCGAAGTGCTAGCGTCACTGCCCTTTGCTCCAACCTGTTGATGGACCAACTCCGTTCTCGTTCTGTCCACTGGCCTTGGGTGAACCGCCCTTTGAAGTGCACTCCCCAGCCTAACAGGCTGGCATCCGTCGTCAGTGGCCGCCAATCCGGGGCCTCCAATGGCATTCCCTTTTCTAGCCACTCCGGACTTAGCCACCACTGAAGGGCCTGCTTTGCCTTTTGAGGACAAGGCAGTCTTTGCGAAAGCTGATCTGACTGATGCGATCACTGTCTGAGCAAGGCTCTCTGCAACGGCCGCATGTGGGCCCTGGCCCAGGGAACCAACTCGAGCGTCGCCGCCATTGTTCCTAGAAGCTGCAAATAATGCCACGCCGTGGGAGCCCTCATCTTCAGAAATGCTCGGACAAGTTCCCTTATCCCTTGCGCTCTGATCCTCGTCAGAAATACTCTTCCCACTCTCGTGTCGACGCGGACCCCCAAGTACTCCAACTCCTGCGACGGCTCCAGCCTGCTCTTTGCTACATTGACTACCCATCTCAGGCTCTGTAGAAAGTGTACACCCGGCGGGTAGCTTTCTCGCTCTCGCTCCTTGATTTGGCCCAAATCAAGCAATCGTCCAGGTAAGGGTGAACCAACATGCCCTCTTTGCGCAACTCTGCCACCACCACTACCATCACCTTGGTAAAGGTCCGCGGAGCTGTTGCCAACCCAAACGGCAATGCTTGGAACTGAAAATGTCCCATGGGAACAGCAAACCTTAGAAACCGCTGATGCTCTAAACCAGGGGTCACCAACCTGCGGCCCGCAAGGTCCCTTCGTGCGGCCCGCGAGGCTCTACCCCGGTTAACATTACGTGCGGCCCGCCAAGGATTCCCGCCATTGTATCTGCGGCCCGCGGCATGCTCGGCGGGTTCAACGGCACGTGACCGGTTTCCCAAGAGCAGCGCGCAAATTAGAGGACCAATCAGCAATAAGGCTTAAACTTTGATTCTGTTTTTGCAGCTATCGATAGAATTCCTGTTCTCTTTTTTCCCCATGGCTTCCCCCACGAACAAGAAACGCAAGCTCAGCGATGAGAACCGCGGCTTCAACCCTGAGTGGAACAAGCTCTTCTTCACGCTGCACAAGGATCGTGCGGACCGCGAGGCTCCCGGTAGTCGGCTGTGCGGCCCGCGGCCCTCTGGAGGTTGGTGACCCCAGCTCTAAACAAACTGGTATGTGAAGATAGGCCTCCGACAGATCTAAGGACATGAGAAATTCTCCTTGCCTTACCACTATTATGACTGATCTCAGAGCCTCCATCTGAAAATGAGAGACTCAGACACCTCTTCACTCTTTTGAAATCTAGAATTGGCTGAAAAATTCCTTCCTTTTTCGGCACCACACAGTATATGGAGTACCGACCGCATCCATACTGGTCTGGAGGAACCGGCACCACCGTCCTGAGGGCTAGAAGTCTTTCTAAAGTCTCTTGTACTGCAGCCAACGTTGACCACGCCCTGCAGGGAGATAGAACGAAGGAATCGACCACTGGGCGTTGGAACTTGAGAGCATACCCTTCTCGAATTACCTCCAACACCCATCGGTCTGAAGTAATTTGGGCCCAGGCAGGATAGAACTCCCTTAGGCGTCCTCCCACGGGTACTAATCCTACCTGGACCCCCCTCACTTCATTGTGATTTCTTGAGATTCGAGGAAAGGCAGCTCCAAAGCCCCTACCTGCTCCTCAGAACCTTCGAAACCCCTGGGATCGGTACAGAAAACGACCCCTCTGGAACTGACCAACTCTCGGTGAACGAAATCGATGAAACGCCCTTTGCTGATTTTTGGTCGCCCCCACAGGACGTCCCTGCTTCTGCTTGTCTTCAGGCAACCTTCCGCCTTTAGACTCCCCTAGGTCCTTGACTAACTTATCCAAGTTTTCTCCAAAAAGGAGCTTCCCCCGAAAGGGGAGCTTACCTAATCTAGCTTTAGAGGAACCATCTGCCGCCCAGTTTCGCAGCCACAGATACCTCCGCGCCGCCATTACTGACGTCATACTGTAAAGACCTCGGATAAGATCATAGTGAATATCGGCCAGATAAGCCGCCCCGGACTCCAACCGGGACGCCTCTCCTACCACGTCCTCTACCTGTGTTCCTTGAATCCTTTGGGACCACCGAAGACAGGCCCTTGCCACCCATGCCCCACAAATAGAAGCATGCATGGAAAGCGCATTGATATCAAAGACTTGCCTCAACAAAGTGTCAAGCCTCCAATCCTGGGCATCTTTGAGCGCCACACTACCTTCTACTGGAATCGTTGTCTTTTTAGTAACGGCCAACACCGCCGCATCCACCTTAGGAGATTTAGAGAGATCCTTATCCTGGTCCGCCAAAGGATAAAGGCGAGCCATAACCCTGGAACCCTTTAATCCGGACTCTGGCATGTCCCATTCCTCTTGAATCATTTCCCTAACTACCTTATGTATTGGAAAAACTCTCTGGGACTTCCGCACAGCCTGCAATAACAGATCCTCCAACGTGGCATCCTCTGCCGATCCTGTAACTGGCATGTTAAGCGTCTTAAGCGTCTCCGTGATAAGCGCCGGTAACTCCTCTCGCCGGAACACTCGAACTAGCCTTGCCTGGTCCTCCTGTTCCGTGATTTCACCTTCCTCAAGCTCTTGCTCTACCTCCAATTCGTCCTCTGACGGATCCTCCGAGGCTACCGCCTGTTCCGCCCTGTCTTTCACCATCCTAGGCTTTTAGCAGGGACACCACCAGCCCCCGCTTCCAGGGGGATTCCCGGGTGCTGTATTCCCAGCTCCCCCTCCACGGCATTACCTCCTGCTCCCCGCAAGCCCCCCCCCCAATGGCTTGCTGGAGCAGTGTCACAAATTCCTGCGAAAATATTGCTGCCAACCCCCCTTGCAACAGAGGTTGGGAAGAGTGAAGGTCAAGAGCCGAGGATGGGCCTGCTACCGGCTCCGAGGGTGGTACAGAAGATGAAAGAGGCTCCGGCCCCTTCTGAACCTCTACCTCAGTTTCCATAGAAGGATCCACCGAAGCCACCTCTTGTACGCAGCACCTGCACACCCCTGCCTCAGAAACTGATCATCTCCTGTCTCCACACAAAAAACATTGAGGCCTAGAAGACATGATGTCCTGCCAGTCAGCACTTCACCAAACTCCTTTTTTTTTTTTTTTTAACACAAAAAACAAAATGGAGATCAATCCAAGGTGTCTCCCTTCTATCCTTGCCACCTGCAGTCCTCCGACTGATGAAACTCCCCCGATGACAGGTAATTTGCCTCACCACGGCTTCCCGCGCTGGTGCCACGTGGCCCAGGCCTAGTGGCTACGGAGCACCATTTTGCGCCAAGAACAAACCCCCGGCTATCGGCTCCCAGCCGCTCGCGTGTCTCCCTTACCTCCTGCTTTTCCGCCGCCAATGAAAACCACGCTCTACTTACTCACGCTCAACCTGTCACTCAACGGCCGCAGCATCGGGGAGAGAGGCGCCGACTCCGGAGCTGCTGGCTGACATACATAAGAACATAAGATATGCCATACTGGGTCAGACCAAGGTCCATCAAGCCCAGTATCCTGTTTCCAACAGTGGCCAATCTAGGTCATACATACCTAGCAGTTTCCCCAAAAGACACAGGTTCCACAATGCTTGTACTGGGTCAAGCATTGATATCCTGGGTCCCTTCTTAATAATGGTTTATGGACCTTTCCTCCAGGAACTTATCCAAACCTTTATTAAACCCAGCTACACTAAGAGCCTTTACTACATCCTCCAATAACAAATTCCAGAGTTTGATTACACGTTGAGTGAAAAAATATTTTCTTTTATTAGTCTTAAATAGTTTACCCTGTAGCTTCATTGCATGTCCCCTAGTCTTTCTATATTCTGATAACGTAAACAATCGATCTACGTTTACCCGTTCCACTCCGTTCATTAATTTATAGACTTCTATCATATCTCCCCTCAGACGTCTCTTTTCCAGGTTAAAGAGCCCTAACCTTTTTAGCCTTTCTTCATAGGAGTATCTTTCCATCCCCTTTACCATTTTGGTGACTCTTCTCTGAACCTTTTCTAATAATGCTATACCCTAAGATACGATGACCAGAATTGCACACAATATTCAAGGTGCGGTCTCACCATGGAACGATACAGAGGCATTATAATATCTTTTGCTTTATTTTCCATTCCTTTCCCTATGATACCCAGCATTCTATTTGCTCTCTTGGCCGCCGCTGCACACTGGGCCGAGGGTTTTAACATGTTATCCACGACGACACCTAAATCTTTTTCCTGGGTGGTGGTTCCTAATGTGGATCCTTGCATCGTGTAACCGTAGTTTGGGTTGTTCTTCCCTAGGTGCATAACTTTGAACCCTCCGAGGCCCGCACACCGCTGACTCATCTGATCGCTCTGTCTCACGTCTCCTGACCCTGCCGCGGGTTCGGGAGCCGGAGGTCTTACCGTCCACTCCCTCACTCTGCCCTGTGATGACCAACCGGCTCTCAGGGAGGGGGGAGAGGGGAGGGGAGCCCACGCAACCGTGCAATCTCACAGCACAGGGCAATCACAGCTTACTGCACCAATTAAAGGTGCTAATCCTTCCTTCCCGTTCTTTTTTTTTTTACCAAATTACCCTACCAATTCAACTACTGGGCCCAAAACCTTCTTATTCATTCCTCCAATGAGATCTGACCTCCTGGGCTCAACTACTCCTCCTGCTGCTTGGAGACTGAGATTACTGGATGAAGGAGGCGGTTCCTGGGCTATTTATGCCAGTGTCATCAAGAAAATGACATGGTAAGTCTCCAAAGCTGCGGGAGGAGGTATTTAACCCCAGAGGTTCGGGACTAGACTGGAGGGACGATAAGGAATGTTTGTTGTTATTGAGATGATCGGAATTAGATTTTTTTTTTAAAGATATTGAGTTCTGTGGGTGAACGTCCTAGTTCTGCTCTGCACCCATTGTTGAGAGAGGGGGGTTTTGTGGATGCAAAATATATGTTCAAAAAGAAAAATCAATAACCATAACACAGTTTATAACAACAAAATAAAAACGAATTATAATTTGGTGTTATAAACAGTGCTGTGGTTCTCGCTCTTTTTAGTTCCTTGGTGTGTAAACACCTTTCGTTTCCTCCACATTATCTAATCGGCTTTTTGGTTGGGTTCAGTCCCTGAATAGAGTTTTGAGAAAGCCTCCCCCCTCCCTCACCTCAGGCAGCAGATTGCCTTGAGCCGCCCCTGGGTGGGAGGAGGTAGGGAAGTGGAATTGCAGTGGACTAAAGGAGGCAATAAAAGGGGCAACAGATACATATGTGAGGAAAGTAAATAAAACAAGAGGAAAACAAAACCTATTTGTTTTCTAAAGGAATGGCTGCACAAATAAAGGCAAAAAAACACAGCTTTTACAAAATTCAGAAGTTCACAAACAGAGGAACACCAAAAAGAATACAAGATAAAGCTAAAAGAGAAATAACGATAGCAAAATCAAAGGCAGAAGAAATTATGTCTAAAGATCTAAAGCATGGTGATAAAACGTTTTTCAGGTATATATGGGAGAAGAGGAAGATCAGAGGTGAAATTGCAAGACTCAAAAGTGCTGAGAACGGATTTGTGGAAAGTGATGTTGAAAAAGCGAAAATGCTAAACAAATACTTCTGTTCTGTTTTTACTAAAGAAAATCCTGGAGAAGGACCACTGTGATTGACAAATATACAAACGGAAATGGAGTAGATACTACACCATTCACAGAAGATGATGTGTTTGAACAGTTTGTAAAACTGAAAGTAGACAAAGCCATGAGACCAGATGGGATACATCCCAGGATACTGAAAGAGCTCAGAGGTTCTTGCACGGCATTTAAAGGATGTTTTTAATAGATCCTTGGAGACAGGAGACGTTCCGCAGGACTGGAAATGGGCCAATGTGGTACCTCTTCACAAAAGTGGTAATAGGGAAGACATGGCAAACTACAGGCCAGTAAGCCTTACTTTGGCGGTGGGAAAAGTAATGGAGGCACTCCTGAAAGAGAGGAGGAAAAATTTTACTTACCGTTAATTTCCTTTCCTGTATCCCTGCTAGACCAATCCAGACAAATGGGTTGAGTCCCACTGTCAGCAGATGACGAGACAGAGAAAATTCTAGAAGCTTAGTGACATCACCCTTGATAGATAATTCTGTACCCCTAGGGGTCAGCTTCAGTATATTCGTAGCAAGCAGAGTGGCCTGAATTTGTTGTGTATGGTTTTGAACTAAGTTTGCAACACTATATTTGGGCTGAAACCCCCAGAATGAACCAACTATCCACATGGCGGGAAGTCAAGTTATGTACAAGGCAGAGACAGGCCGGACTGTCAGCTACGCCGATGAGTTCTTAGGTGCCAATACAGCCAAGTCAAGAAAAGGTATCGCAGTTAAGATAAGGCAGCGTAGAGGTGAGGGGTCTGGACTGGTTTAGCAGGGATACAGGAAAGGAAATTAAAGGTAAGTAAAATTTCTCCTTCCAGTTCATCCTGCTAGACCAGTCCAGACAAATGGGGAGTACGAAAGCTAAATCCCCTCTGGACAGGAAGCAACGGTGGCAGCCAAGATGCTGGCCCCAAACCGAGCCGTCTTCCGAGCACGGAGATCCAGGCGATAGTGCCAGACAAAGGTAGAAAGAGAAAACCAGATAGCTGCCCTGCAAATCTCTAGTGGGGCAACCTGCATTCTCTCTGCCCAAGTTGCAGCTTGAGCCCTAGTGGAATGAGCTCAGAGTCCACTGGGCATGGGCTTGTTCTGAAGAATGTAAGATGACTCAATGGTCTTCTTGATCCAGTGCGCGATGGTAGCCTTAGAAACAGCCACCCCTCTGCAGCGGCTCTGATGAGCACAAACAGGTGATCGGAAAGGCAAAAGGAATTGGTGACCTTAAGATAATGACATAACACTCTGCTGACATCGAGCGAATGAAGACTGTGAATGTTCCCTGACAGCAGCTTCAAGAAGGAGGGGAGGATAACCGACTGATTGACATGGAATGTAGTCAAGACCTTCAGCAAAAAGGAAGGAACTGGTCGAATCGTGATGCCCTCCGGGGAAAAGAATCCTGGCAAGAAAGCACCTGAAGCTCTAATATACGCCAAGCCGAGGTAATTGCCTCTAGGAATACAGTCTTAAGAGTCAAATCCTTAAGTGAAGCCTGGCGGAGCGGTTCGATGGGAGGTCTGGTAAGCGCCTTAAGGACTAAAGACAGTCACAGGGTGGAACCACCGGACGGAGAGGTGGGCAGAGTCCGAACTCCCCGCAAGAAACAAACCATATCTGGATGCGAGGCAAGAGAGCGCCCCCAGAGAGGTCTCCGGAAACATGTGAACGCCGAAATCTGAACTTTCAAAGAATTTAGGGCCATTCTGAAGGAAAGCGAAAATGTCAGGAACTTGCGCTCTCCATGGGGACAATGTTCTCTGAGAGCACCATGTGGTAAAACGCTGCCAAACCTCAGCATAGGCCCACGAAGTAGAGGGGCGCCGTACCTTTAGAAGAGTAGTCACCACCTGAGGCGAACAGCTAAGTGGCACCACTCAAGAGCCAAGCTGTAAGCAAGTAAGGAGCTGGATCGTCCATGATGATTTCCCTTGCCACAGGAGACCCTTGCGGGTGCCGAGGAGCAGAGGCACTTTTAGTGAGAGACGAACGAGATCAGCGTACCATGGATGGCATGGCCAGTCTGGTGCTACTACAATGACTCACCCCGAGTGGGCCTCGATGCATCTGAGCATCCTGCCTATCAG
Source organism: Ichthyophis bannanicus (assembly GCA_033557465.1). Lineage (NCBI taxonomy): Eukaryota > Metazoa > Chordata > Amphibia > Gymnophiona > Ichthyophiidae > Ichthyophis > Ichthyophis bannanicus. The sequence goes on from CM066035.1 coordinate 690,354,432, forward strand.
CAGCCTTGATGGAAAGACAGAGCAGCCGATCCAGGACCATCTGGTGGTCCCTGAGAACCCAGTTCTCTGCGGCAGCTGAAAAAGAACAGCGCCTTCGAGTTGGAGGCAGTGGCCATCAGATACACTGTCGAACAGCCTCAATGATTCACAATCTTCTGGAAGGTCCCTGGAGAGAATGCCCACTCACTGGAGAATGCCCAGGAGATGCCGACTGAGAAAATCCGCGTGGACATTCTCCACCCCAGCAATGTGCTGTGTGGAAAGGGCCTGCAGATTGTCCTCTGCCCACGGGAACAGGAGGGCCATCTCTTGTGCCACTCCCGGGCATTTCGTGCCCTCTTGCCAGTTCAGGTAGGCAACTGAGGTCTGATGATTGTAGCCAGGCCTGGCGTCGAGCATCGATGCCGGCGGCAGCGGCCACGCAGGCACTAGATTCAAAGCCATCGTAAGCAGCTCTGGAGAGGTATTTGGAACACTCTGCAACAGACTTCGTTAGAGCCTGAAAACACTGGAGATGGTCACCATCGAGGCCAGCGGCATAGTCGCCGAGCAACTTGGCCAGGTCAAGCAGGAACATGCCAATGTAAAGCTGGTAAGTTTAAATGCGGCAAGCCAGCATTGAGCCCTGGTAGCATTTGCACACCAGGACATCAAGCATGCGGGACTCCCTGCCCGGAGGCACTGAAGAGTGCAGTTTGGACTATTTTGCCGGTGCATAGCCGACTCAACCACCATGGAGATGTGTGGGAGCTGTGCCTTGTGGAACCCCGGCCCCCTCTGGACTTGATACATCCTGTCGAGTCATCAACTCACAATGGGGACCGAGGCTGGGGTCTCCCACATCTGGAGGAGAAGCCTGGTGAGGATGGAAGGCACAGGGACCGTCAGGGTCTCTTTCGGCGGTGCTTCGTGCTGGAGGATGTTTAATTTATCCATAAGCGGGTCCTCCTCCGACTCCGTCGTGAGGGAGAGAGCCTTGCCATATCTCAAACGAACTCAAGGAAAGAGGTATCCTCAGGCAGGGAAAGAGTAATTAGACCTTACCTGCTAATTTGCGTTCCTTAAGGAACTCCAGTCCAGTCCCTCACCTCTGGGTTATGCTCCCCTTCCAGCAGCTGGAGACTGAGCACGTCATCTTCTTGATGACCCTGGGTTATAAATACCACTGGCACCTCCCACCAGCTCCTGTATCCTACTGACAAAGCAGACTTAACAGAGAGACAATTAAGTAGATCAACAAAAAACTCCAACTTTAACTTCGGTAACAAGAAAAAAAAATACAACTTATGATCTTCCCCCCCCCCCCCACCCGGAAGGGAATACCCACCCTCCCAAAGAGGAGGCAGCTTACCTGTGAACAACTCACCCCAGAGTTCATAGCGTCAAGAAATATACAGCCTGTCCATTCCACCGCTCCACCTCTGCGCCACCAGCACCAAGAGCAAACGGGACACTCTCAGCCTCTGCACGATTTCGGGACGACTTCGCCTCAATAACATTCCAACAGAAACTAAGGGCAGGATCAGGGACTGGACTGGAGTTTCTTCAGGAACGCTAATTAACAGGTAAGGTCTAATTACTCTTTCCTAAGCGTCCCTCCAGTCCAGTCCCTCACCTCTGGGATGTAATAGAGCAGTTCAAACCACTGGAGGGACCTGTGAGCCCGGCCTGAAGAACCGCTCAGCCAAACCTTGCATCACCTTCAGCATGAACATAAGAACATAAGATATGCCATACTGGGTCAGACCAAGGTCCATCAAGCCCAGTATCCTGTTTCCAACAGTGGCCAACCCAGGTCACAAGTACCTAGCAGTCTCCCCAAAAGACACAGGCTCCTCAATGCTTGTATTGGGTCAAGCAGCGATATCCCGGGTCCCTTTTAATAATGGTTTATGGACCTTTCCTCCGGGAACTTGTCCAAACCATTTTTAAACCCAGCTACACTAACAGCTTTTACTACATCCTCCGGTAACAAATTCCAGAGTTTGATTACACATTGAGTGAAAAAATATTTTCTCTTATTAGTCTGGACATCCAACCGGTAGTGTTTGGCAAAGGTATGGCAAAAGGACCACGTTGCCGCCCTACAGATATCAAGTGGTGGCACCAGACTGCACTGCCCATGAAGCCGCCCGAGCACATGTAGAATGCGCCCTGAAACCTACCGGAACGGAACTGCCCTTCAAGGATACGCCGACGCAATGGCCTCCTTAATCCATCTGGAAATCCATCGCCGCCGCCTCCTCCCCCTTGTGTGGTCCCCCAAACAAGATAAACAGTTGGTCTGATCTGTGAAACGCCTCCGTCCTCCCTAGGTATCGCTTCAACACTCTACTAACATCCAGCCGATGCAGATGAGCCTCCATGGCCCCTTCACCTCCCCTTAAGAAGAATGGAAGAGAAACCAACTGATTCACATGAAAAGGTGACACCACCTTGGACAAAAAGGAGGGCACTGTCCGAAGGACCACTTTCTGTTTGGAAAAGGAAATTCATCTGGCTGAATGGATCGTCACCAGAAACACCGTCTTAAGGGTCAAATCCTTCAGGGAAGCTTTCCCTATCGGCTCATAGGGCTCTCCCATTAGGGACTCCAGCACCAGATTGACATCCCAGGACAGAACCGGTGATCTTTGAGGCGGCTGTATGCGACTCACCGCCCTCAGGAAACGCCCCACGTCCGGGTGCTTTCCTAACGATGTCCCTTGGATCTTAACCTTGATAACAGGAAACTGCTGCAACCAGGTCCTTCTCGAAACCTGCCTGCAAGAAATACACAAACCAGTCCAAGAACGTGGTATAGAAGGAACAGAGCTATTTTATTATACCATAATACAGGGGGAAACCACCAAAGTGACCTGACACAGGCCGTGTTTCATTCAAACTTTCATCAGGGGTTATTTGGCATGCTCTGTAGATAAATTTAGCCCATAAATGGTATTCTTTGAAAGCTCTGATAATATCTGCAGTCTCTTGAAGATCTGTTTTTTTGAAACTCGCATTAGTGTACACACGGACTGCCTTGTCGCAAACCCAGCTAGGGCAACCACCTGCAGTTCTAATCTGTTTATTGACCATTGAGCTTCCAGTGCATCCCAGCGACCCTGGGCAATGTGTCCCTCACAATGGGCTCCCCAGCCGTCTAAGCTGGCATCTGTCGTCAACTGAATCCACTGGGGGGGCTCGAGAGGCATACCCTCCTTCAGATTCCCCGGCTGTAGCCACCACGTAAGTGCTTCCTTGGTCACTGTTGGACAGGGGATTCTTCTCGACAACAGCTGGTTCTAGAGACCAGTGATGGAGAAGGGACCGCTGTAATGGCCTCATGTGGGCCCTTGCCCAGGGCGCCAGCTCGAGTGTTGCCACCATAGTCTCCAACAGTTGAAAATAGTGCCATGCTGAGGGCTCCCTCATTGCTAAGAATCGCCACACCAGAATCTGAAGCTCTCGCACTCACTGATGGGACAAAAACACCCTCCTCAGGAACTTCACCACTCTGGACATCGCCTTTGAGCTCTCCTCCTTGGACGTGGCACAGATCAACCAGTAATTGAGATAAGGATGCACCAGAATCCCTTCCTTGCGTAGAGCCGCAGTCACCACAACCATGACCTTGGTGAAAGTGTGAGGAGCCGTTGTGCTAGGCTGAATGGCAAAGCTTGAAACTGGAAGTGCCCCTTCGGCACCGCAAATCTCGCTGATGGTTCGAGCGGATGGGGATATGAAGGTACGCTTCGGTGAGGTCGAGGGATGTCAGAAACTCCTCCCTGCGAACTGCGACTATCACCAACCGCAATGTCTCCATGCAAAAATGAGGTACCCGCAGGCAACGATTGACCCGCTTGAGGTCGAGGATCGGACAAAAGGAACCCTACTTTTTGGGCACTACAAAATAGATCGAGTATCGACCACAGCCACACAGGTCTTTGGGCACCGGAACCACTGCTTCCAGGCTCAGGAGCCGCGTCAGAGTTTCCTCCACTGCTGCGGCCTTGCCTGGAGCCCGGCAGGGCAACTGGACGAACGACGGAGGAATTGGCCTAGCAAATTTGAGGGTGTACCCCTCCCTGAAAACCTCCAAGACCCACTGATCAGAAGTGACCCGGACTCAGGCAGGGTAGAACTGCCATCGTCGGCCCCCTCCCCCCCCCCCCATTGGCAGAACCCCGACTGGGTCCCCCTCGCTTCATTGTGCTTTCCTAGGTGCCGAGTTAGAGGAGGAGGAACTAAACCCCTTACCTGCACCTCAAAAACCCCGGAAACCCTGGCCCCGCGAGGGAAAACACCCCCTCTGAAGGATGTCGAATGCGTCGACTGAAACCTGCGGAACTCCCGGGGCTGGACCCGCACGGGCGCAGGGTTGTGACTGTTTAGGCTTATCCTCTGGGAGTCTATCTCCCTTAGAGTCTCCCAACTCCTTTACCAATTTGTCCAGATCATCACTGAATAGCAGCTTCCCCTTAAAGGGCAGTCTGCTAAGTCGAGCCTTGGAGGAACTGTCAGAGCCAGAGGTAATGTCGGGCTGCCACTACCAATTCCATGCTCTTCGCCAGACTCCTGATGAAATTGTAGTGTGCATCTGCGAAGTAGGCAGCTCCTGACTCAATCCTCGCAGCCTACCCTGTCGAGCCTTCAGACAGGCCTCCTGGCCGTTGAATTTGTTGAGACCAATGGAGACAGGCCCTGGCCACACAGGCTCCACACACCGACGCCTGGAGCACCATGACATTGATATCAAAGGCCTGCTTTAAGAACGTATCCAGCTTCCTGTCCTGGGTGTACTTAAGCGCCGCACCGCCCTCGACTGGGTTTGTGGTCTTCTTGGTCACCGCCACCACCACTGCGTCCACTCTCAGAGACTGCAGCAACTCTTTCTCCTGCTCCGGCCACAGGTACAAGCATGACATGGACCGCATCCCCTGCAACCAGCCTCCAGCTGATTCCACTCCTCTTGGATCATCTGTCTAACCACCCGGTGGACAGGGAATACTTTCTGAACCTGTCGCACAGCCTGAATCAAAGAGTCCTCTAATGCTTCTTCCTCAGCCAGGACGCCTGACGAAATGTTAAGGACCTTCACTGACTCACCAATCAACGCCAGCAACTCTTCCCTGCGGAAGACCCGAACGATCTGGGTCTGCTCCTCCGGGATCTCGCCCTCTTCAAGTTCTTCCTCATCCTCCAGCATCTCCCGGTCTGGGGACTCCTCCTCTGGGATCTCGGAGCGAGGGGAAAACTGAGGCTCCTCCTCTGCGAGTCTGGCTCACTTCGCCGACTCTTCTGGGAATCCCAACTCCTTTGGCTCCACAGCCAGCTTACCAGCATGCTCCAGTCCTGGTGCAGGACCCTGCATCCCTCGCTGGCGCAGGCAGAATGCTTTGTGCAACAAGACAAACTCTGGGGAGAAACCACCTTCGCTCCCCCTTTCCTCCATCCCCCATGAAGTGGAGGGTCTTGGCGGAGGCTGTGAACTGGGAGACTGCTCCGACCCTGGGAGAGGTGGACCCCCAGCCCCGATCCCGGCCTCTGAGAGGTCCCTCGGCTCCAGGGAGGGAGGAGAAGGAGGTTCCTGATTTATACTTGCCTGGATTCCCTGCTCCAAAGATGCAGCTTCTATAACGCATCCTCTGCACATGCAGTTCCACGACGGGTCCCGCATACCAAGCACTGCAGTGTCCCCAGCATGGTACCAGACAAAGATCTGCGTTAGCTCTTCTTGACCTAAAATAGAAATTGAGATGCAGGTTCAAGATTTAACCTCACACAGGCTCTCCTGCCAATTCCCCTTCAAACTGCTTTTGTACTTCTTTTTTTTTGGACAAAATCTAACTGGGATCCAGTAGGCACCATACTGAACCCACCAAATCAGCAAAACAGGCTAAATAACCCAACCAATCCCGCTAAGCAAACAAGAGATCCTGGCAACCGCTGAGAAACACCGCTGCCGGTTCCTGATGTCGCCGCAGGAACAAAGAAGAGGCGTGCGAAAGGCTCATGAACAGAGCAGGCCTGCTCCTCCCGCGCTCTCCAGCCCCCGCAACAACAGTAGGCTCCTGGCTCTTGCCTTTTTCTGCTTCTTTCTGTCCTGTCTAAATAATGGTGTTCCTTTCCCTTTCCTGCTTTTGTTGATTGAATATATTGTACACCGCCCTGATGCACATGCTTGGGCGGTATGTCAAGCAGTAAATAAAGATAAAGATAAAGGCCTCCCTGCTACACGCGGTTGGTGGTAGAAGTTTCCTTACCTTCCCACACAGCCCGCCGCCGCGCACCACACTCACTGCCGGTCTGCAGCCTAAAGGAAAAACAACTCTGGCTGCCCTCACGCCAACGTTCCTTCCTGTGCTCAGCTGCCTAAGGAGCTTCGGCAATGGGTGGAACAGCTGTAGCTGTACTCTGACGTGTGCTGAACTGGTTGATCTGCAGCTCCTCACCCGGCCCGGGAGCCACACTGGAGCCAACAAACTGCGCTCACCCTCTACCCCAAAGCCTCCTCCTGATCCGGTCCGAGGAAGGAAGGAGTGGGGAGGGGGTTCCCTTCAACTGCTCCTGTTGCAGTCAGTTGACCCCTTGGAGCAGACTGGCAGGCTATCAGTCCAAAGTTAAATATACTACAAAAATAAAGTAAGCGAAGGAAAGAAAACAAAGGGATAAAAAATCCTACACTTCCTAACCGTCTCTCTAGGAAGCCTATCACCCTGGCTTACTGCTCCCCTCCAGCTGCTTGGAGACTGAGCACACTGGAGCTGGTGGGAGGTGCCAGTGGTATTTATAGCCCAGGGACAACAAGACAATGACATGCTCAGTCTCCAAGCTGCTGGAAGGGGAGCATAACCCAGAAGTGAGGGACTGGGCTGGAGGGACACTTAGGAACGGCACTTGGCAGCTGGGGGAGACGGGTCCAAGGGGAGGTCTCGGTGGGCCCGGAACTCCAGGGACGTCTCAATGTTGGACTCCCAATCAAAGTAGTCCGAGGAGGACTCTAGGTCCTCTGGCTCCAAGAAGGCTGGCAACTCTGGTCTCGGATGCTTCGAGGCGTGGGCATAGCTGGAGCGAGAAGCACTCACCTGTGAAGATCTCGCTCCCCGGGATCGGGAACGAGACCCTCGCCGAGGATCCGCCCAATGCATGTGGCGCTTGACAATCGCAGCAGCGGCCCAGGGAGTCCTTGACGTAGAGGTCCCTGCGGTCTCAGCGGGGCTGGGGGTCGGTGCCCGCTGTGATGCATGGAACACAGAAACGCTGTTTTCCAAGGCCAACATGTGTGCTTCCTACTCGGGGGTTGCAGCCAAGGATACTGACACCAGAGTGACCGGGTCAGGCATCGAAGAGAAGAGGCAGTCCTCGACGGGACAGGCCTCAGAAGATTGTGATCCATCGCCAGAGGCCACAACTTCGGCCCTGGATACCTTCCAAGGGCATTCCTGCTTCGATTCCTTGAGAGCTCTGCAGAGACTAAGGGTCCAGGCACGGGATTTTCCATGTTTGTCCTCTTCTCCAGACGAGGTTCTCAAGGTTTTTCTCTTCTTCTTATGCGCACGCTCCGGCAACCCTTGCTCGGAGTGTCAACAGGCCTGCGGAGGGGCCGCGAGGGCCTTACGTGAGTCCAAGGATCCTTGTGGGGCCTTCGGGCATGAGGCTATCGGGGAAACCGGGGTCGAGTCTGCCTTATGGAAGATTTTGTCCTGCTTAAGCAGACAGCTCTGTATGGCCTTAGCAGACATTTTCTTGCACAAGGAGCATTCCTCCGGGTTGTGGTCGGTGCCCAAACACCTGAGGCAACAATCATGAGTGTCGGTGAGTGACATGCTTTTGGAGCACCGATCACAAAGCCGGTGACCATTGGGGGAAAAAGGACCCCAGTGAGGTTGAAGACCCTCAATGTGGCCAGCGGTTAAAAAAGGTATGAAAGTGCTGCGATGGAAAATAATCAAGACAAAAATGTATCTTGAGGTCCACTGCATTTGCAGTGGGTCTCGGGCGGTAAAGGAGCGGCAGAAGCCGGAAGGTACAAAAATAGCATGAGAAAATCAAATTTTTTCCAGGGGGAGGATAAGACAAATATCTGTAGAGCTCTGCAGAAAAAGGGAGACTGAGTAAATGGCACCCTTGGGCAGGAAGGGACTAAGCATGCATGGTGGCATCTCTCAAAGGCTTTTTTTGAAAGCTGGGGAGATGCTCCGCGCAGGGCTCTGTCGGTGTCGACGTCACCCATATACTAGGACTGACTTCCTGCTTGTTCCTGGAGAAAAAATTATATACTAACTCTGAAGCCTGCTTAGGCATAGATGAAGTCAAGTAGGTCATACCGTATTGGACGGCATAGAAGGTGCCAGAATTCTTTTTTCATTTATGTAGGGAATGTTCAGTGGTGATGGAATTCTGGGAGGAAGTAAGAGTGGGGATTGGAGGGATGAATAATTGTCCAAATGTTATTTGGGCAGTAGTCATGTTTTGTGTAGTGATCTTTTGTCAGTAAGATTTACCATTGCGTGTAACTGGATATCACCTAAGACACCCACTTATGGGGAATGGCTGGGCATATGATGAAGGCTGGACATATGATGTAAGAAAAAGTATTATATGCATAATAATAAGGGACGTGGAGGCCTTCCGTTTGAGGAGGGGGCCAGCTTGGGCTTTCCTGCAAAAGAAATAAGAGTCTAAAACAGGCCAGCTTGGGATGGGGTGGGGGGTGAAGATGTATGGTTGTTCTTCTGGGGGGTTGTAAGGGAATAAGAGTGATGTCCTGCTGCAAAACTGTGGCCCATGGGCCAAGAAGGGAAGAGGCAGGGTCTGTAATGGAGGGTGAAAGTGGAGGTTGAAATTGTATAGTGCTGGGGACCCTGTGACCTGGAATGGTGTTATTGGACATTACTCTTGTTTCCTTTGAAATGCTAATAAAAAACAGTGTTAACCAAAAAAAAAAAAAAGAGGAGAAGGCTGAGAACCAGGGAAGGTGAATAAGTCATTTTCATCCTTCATTTTCTTTGTTACAAACCAGAGATACTAAGAACAGCATACCTCAAAGAGTGTCTTCCCATTGTTGGTAGGATCCAGCCAGTCTCTGCTGCTAGTGACGCTGGATGGAGGCAGGGCAGGCTCAATTCCACGGGGGGGGGGGGGGGGAGAATGAATAGTTGCAACTAGAGATTCTAAACTCTTAAAAAATGTAAAAACAGCAATTCTTCTAAGCTTCCAGAATCTTAATGTAGAATCTTAATGACAAGTCTAACTTCCTGAGTGCATCTGACAGGGTCCTAGGCATTTGCCTAGTTTGCATGACTTAATCACAGCCCTGCCCACTGCAAAAGCTATTAGCAACAATTAAAAAAGCTGTAAGATTCAGATGGTAGGTTTGACAGTCAAATTTACAAGAACAGAAAATGAAACACATCTGAATCACTAAAAGCAAGCCATCGCTTATAGGGGTATGGCAGCATTGGGAGGGGGACATGCATAACTGGGGAAAGCATGCAGAGCATCCTCACAGAATTATTACCAATGCCTATAAGAGAGAGTTGTGCATATGTGTGCATATATTTTGTTCCTTATCATTCCTCCAGTTTAGTCCTCAACCTCTGGGTAGTGAAACTCCTCCTGCAGCTTGGAGACTGGGCATGTCAAAAACTCATGACATCACTGGATATAGCCTGCTGGTCTCTCCCATCAGCCCCCAGTGTGTCCAGTCTCCATGCAGCAGGAGGACGTAGTGAGCCTAGCTTCTGGGCTCACTTGGGGGAACAGATAAGGAGCATTTAGTGTGACAAATTCTCATCTATTTCTAGAGCCTGTGCTGTCAGAGCAGGGCTTTAAGCACTTAGCAGGGGCACTGACCCATCTGTGCCATCTTATTAAAGGCTGAGGGTGAAGAGAAGGACGTCTAGGTAGCAGAGTCTGGGGCTTAGCGCTCCAGGGCACTAGAAGGTTTCATAGCGGAAGTCAATACTCTGTGTATGCTCCATGTATTCAGCCTATGTTCAAGCGTGCTCACTGCACAGTGTTTGGGTGACAGGTGCTGGGTCACCCGGATATGTAGATGTGCATTTTGTATGTGCTCACAATTGCTTAGGTATGATTTTTGGGTGCACTCTTTGCAGAGTGAGACTGCATTTCTTTGCTCGGACTGTATTATCAGGCTAAGGTAATTTCTCCAGTAATGGGGGGATGTTGATTGTAATAAAGTGCGTGAGGTCCTCATGGTGTTACATGGGGTTGGAGATGCAGTCGTGGGGTCTGCTGTGGAGCCGTCCGGAGGAGCTACAGTGTCACAGTCACCAGTTTCCCTTTCTCTTTGGGCTTTGTTCCCTGATCCTAGCCCCTCTTTCTCTCTGATGTCCAGGACGCAAGGTCCCGGGCCCACTGGACAATCTATTCTCAGCCTTTTCTCAATGCTGGCAGAAGGACTGGGAGAGCGAGAAAGGAAGACCAGGAACCAGCACCAGCTCTGATGTCTCTCCACTGCCAGTGTTTGCTATGGTCACATATTCCCAGTCAGTTATTTATTTGAGTATACTGATTGCCTACAGGTCAGTGCGGCATACAGTCGATTACGGTATTTCTATTTCCCTTGTCCCTGAAGGGCTCACAATTTATGTTTTGGTACCTGAGGCAGAGGGTTAAGTCGCTTAACGAAGGCCAGAAGGACCACCTGTGGGACCAGGAACCCCAGTTTTTATGGCCCAAGCTTGGTGGTCTCGATTGGAATTCAAACCCTTGGTCCTCTGGCAACTTGCCTCAAACACTAGGCCGCACTGCTCCGTGTGAGCTAGCCACAGGGCCAAGCGCAGCCTGTTACTTCGAAGGCATTTCTTGTATCCTTATGAACGGAACCTTGGGGAGGTTCCGTTCATAAGGATACAAGAAATGCCATACTGGGTCAGACCAAGCTCTTTCAGGTCCAGTATCCTGTTTCTTAGGGTAGCCAATCCAGGTCTTAAGGACCTGGCTGGTTTCCAAAAAGACGGATAGGCTACTCAATGCTTGTATCGGGGCAAGCGGTGGATTCATGTATGCTCATATTTTAAGGGTTCCGTTGCATGTACAACAGATGTGATGCTCGGTTGGGTTGTGTGCCTTGTAGAACATCTTGAATTGGTGAAAGTTGGTATAAAAAAAAAAAATTATAATTTTCCAGCTTCTCTCTAATAAAAGGTTATGGACCTTTCCTCCGGGAGCTTGGCCAAAAACTTTGTTAAACTCCGCTACGTTCGGAGATAGTTTCGTGCAAGGCTCTTGGAGTACACAGGAGACCCAGTGGTCAATCAACCGACTGGAAATGCGAGCGATACACTGGGCCTTGCAGGTGTTCGAAGCTACGGTGACAGGTCGAGCGGTGCGAGTACTGTCCGACAACTCCACGGCGGTGGCCTATATCAATCGGCAGGGCAGAACCGGAAGTGTGGCCATAGAGGCCGCGGCAGAGGGTCTGTGTGTGTGGATAGAACTTTGGTTGTCAGCGTTTTCGGTGGCACATGTTGCGGGTAAGGACATTGTGACGGCGGATTTCCTCAGCTGGGTCCGAGTAGATGCTGGAGAATGGGAGTGGCATCCGGAAGTGTTCGCACAGATTGTACGCATATGGGGACAGCCAGTAATGGACCTCATGGCGGCATTTCACTCTGCGTAAACAGGTTGCTTCTTCAGCAGACAATGCGAAAGGAGATCAGAAAGCATCGGCGCACTGTTTCAACGATGGCCGTCATCTGGCCTTCTCTATGTCTTTCCACTGGGGGCACTCATAGGTCGAGTGGTTCTGCGTATCGAAGCGCTTCGGGGAAACGTGTGGTTGGGGGCCTCGGGCTGGCCGAGGCACCCGTGGTATGCCTGCCTCATACGGTTGCTCGACGGGAATCCATGGAGGTTTCTGACATTGGAGATTCTGTTGCTACGGAGTTCCCTTCGAATGCCTCAGGTGCATCGGTTTTTGCTTACGGGGTGGCCATTGAAAGGGCAAGCTTAAGGAAAAAGAGTTATTTGGCAGCAGTCTTTGCCACCTTGCCGCAAAAAAAAAAAGTCTATGTCCCTTGCATATGTGCGTATATGGCGCATCTTTGAGGACGGGTGTTCGCGGAGGCACGCTCGCGCGACAACAGTGTCAGTTCCCTTGATATTAAGTTTTCTGCAGGACGGGTTTGGTAAAGGCAGGTCCTGGAGAGTTCAGTTAGCAGCTCTGTCTTGCAATAGGGGGCAAAGGACAGGGAGTGGCTCTCATGCACAGGTCGATGTGGTACGCTTTCTCAGGCGGTTACCAGACTGTAGCCCTCTCGTAGGCTATTAATTCCACCGTGGAAGCTCAAGTTGGTCTTAGGAGCGTTAGCTAGTGCGCCATTGAGGCCCTTGCAACAGGCGTAGGTTAAGGATTTTGCCTTGAAGACGGTATGTTTGATGGTCATCTGTTCGGCGAGGCGATTTTCGGAGTTGCAGGTGTTGACCTGTCAGGAATCATTTTTTATCTGTCTCCAGACAGGTGGCGGCCTGGCGGCTGGTTCCGTTGTTGTTGCCAAAGGTGGTTTCTACGTTCACCTAACTAAAATGGTCTTTCTTCCAGCGCTAGGTGCGGCGGAGCGGAGCGTATTGAACCATAGCTTGCGCTGCTTGGACGTCAAGAGAGCGCTACAGCAGTGTTTAAAGGTTTCAGAAACTTTCGCAAGGTGGATCGTCTCTCTTCGGGGTGTTTGGAGGGCCCCACAAAGGGAAGCGGCGGCGAAGGAGTCCATTTCTGGATGGATTGGAGCGGCAAGTGTGTCGGCTTATCTTCTACGGGACCATACAGTCCCAGGGAGCTTACGAGCTCACTCTACCAGAGTGCGTCTTCTTGGACGGAGCACAGTGGACATCTGTAGGGAGGCCTCTTGGTTGTCTCCCCATACTTTCAGTAAGCACTACCGCCTAGATGTTCTGGCGGCTAAGGATGCCGTTTTCAGGGAGGCGGTGTTGAGATCCAGCTGGAAAGGTCCCTCCCAATGATTACTGCTCTGATACATCCCAGAGGTTGAGGACTAAACTGGAGGAATGATAATGAAATAGGAATTACACTTACCTGGTAATTGTGGTTCCTTGAGTGACTCCAGTTTAGTCCTCATTCCCGCCCGGGGATGGGGTCTTAGCAGTGGTTTTTCTGTTGCGGGAAGTGCAAGGTTAAATGTGGATATAGGCTTTCACTGGTGTTCAGTCGTTTTGATGCTTCCATTTGTTTTGCGCTATATTGTTATATTATGATATTGTTATATATATTGCTATATTGCTATGGATTTAGGGCTAGGCATTTGACGGAAAGGAGAGCATGCAGGAAGCAGTCCCTTTCCTTCTGGAAGGGGAGTAGTATATTCTGCGTGCCCTTGAATATAATGTTAAGTTTAAAAAAAAGTTACTGATTTTTTGCTCCTTTGAGTCTGCTTTGTCAATAGTTCACTGGGGGCTGATGGGAGAGACCATCAGGCTATATCCAGTGATGTCATGAGTTTTTGACATGCCCAGTCTCCAAGCTGCAGGAGGAGGTTCACTACCCAGAGGTTGAGGACTAAACTGGAGTCACTCAAGGAACCACAATTACCAGGTAAGTGTAATTCCTATTTTGTGAATGGTATGGTGTGTGCATGTATGCACATTTCTCATGTTTGTGTACGTACATGTATTGGCTATGCCTGTATGTGGGAGAGTAGAGAAGAGGGGAGGAGCAGTTTGAAAGGGGCAATTCTCTTCTATTTTTCACTGTATCAATAGCTTCTTTATTGCAAAAGCTAGAACTTCTCCCATAGAAACGTATTCAGCCATTTTTTGAGGAGATCAATTCTTTGGAACTCTGCCTAATCTGGCCCATTTTCAAACTGGATGTATCTTTTCACCGTTTTTTTCCATGCCAAAATTTGGTCCCATTCCATTAAATTTTCAGAGTTGTATCCTCAGATAAACATTTTTGAACCCTTATGTATAATTTTTTCCAACACTCATTGGGTTGAAAAGAATAGATTTGGACGGACAAAAATGAACAGAAACTAAGGAGCTGGTCCTGAGATAGGCAAACCTTTGGCCTTAAGGGCTACAGTGGGGGGTCCAGTCTAAGTGGAGGGAAGGCTAAACGAGTTATACAGGTAGCAGTGAGTTAGGGAATGGGTTGGTGTTCTCTTCCCTGCAGTTTCAGCTGTCTGAGGGCTATGTGGTAGTATCACTTCCAAGCTGCAGATGTTACGTTTAGGAAACATAACATGCTATTACTGCCATAGACCAGACTGAAGCCTCCTATGTGCCATAGCTTGGCCCATTACCAACCTAGCCTGTATGTAACCTCTCAGGACACCACCGCAGATTTATGGATGCTACCGATATGCATTTTCAAATGATTATCCTTAGCTTTACATACCACTATTGTCTCTTATGCATAAAAGTGAACTTAAAGTTGAATTTGTGACAAATTGAACATGGAGAGAGAAGTTCCCTCTCTTGCTTCAGCACTAGCTCCATGTTTCTCTCGTCCATGGCTGGCCTAAGAAATAAGGAACCCAAGTTTACGTGAAGCACATTTTAGAGGAGCACAACAGACAAGTCAGTGGTCATTAATTTATAATTATAATGAATTTACAAAAAAAAATACAGGCAACTGCATTAAGGTACTGTACATTTCAGTCAAAAACGATTTTCTTCTTTCCTTTGTTTACTGTTTTACAGATAGTATTTTAAATAACATGGACAAGCCAAAATACTCATACTTTTATCTAATATCACCCCCTCCTTCCAAAGCAGCTCCAATTCTCTCCTGCATGCTACCATTTAAAAAGCATTCCAGCTTTCCATTCCAAATACAATTCTATTCACAAACATCTCCAGGCCCTTTAAAATCCTTTTTAAGGATGAATATAATTAAGTAATGTCACCACACCTAACAAGGAACACACTTTCCCACATGCAATGACATCACCATTAGTCCTGATTGCTCAAAAAGCAATGCAATTATCAGCTGTGCAACACTGTCCCGCTTCTGACAGCATAAGAATTCAGATGTAAGCAGTCTTTTACATTATTCCACACTTTCTAAAAGATTTTTAAAAATGGGAAAGGAAAAGAAATGTACTAATCCCTTTCAATCTAGGGACAAGGCATAACCTCTAGATATAAGCTTGTGTGTGTGTGTGTGGGGGGGGGGGGGCCCACAGCACCAAATCTCTACAGAACAGTTGATCCTGTCCCCCCTGTCCTTTACAAGGTCTTTAACATCTAGTTCTCTTCAGCAAGCTATTCTGTTTTCTCCCGAGTCCCTTCCACTAAGCTAAGCTTTGCAGCATCTTTCTGAGAAAGGCAGAATAGGGAGCAGCTATCTGTTTTTTGGCTGGGTAGCAGATGCCATCATAAGAGCAGATCAGCTCCACTTCCCTCTCCTTAGGGCTGCTATATTAGCCCTGAAGAGCCTGAGGAAAGAAAAGAACACAAGATTCCTGCTGTATGATGCATGTCAATAACCAACAGGTTATAAAAAACATTTTGTTCAACTTACAATCTAGGACTATACATACTAAAGTAAAAGAAACCCCCAAAAGCACACACACATACACACACAACAGGAACCTTGCCCTCCTAGCCTCAGGCTCTTATCAAGAATACGTTGAAGTATTTTAAGTTTCAACTGCAGTTCCATTTAGTTTATGCTCATGCCCTGGGCCTTATGTCCTATGCTCATCATACACTGCCTTTAGTCAAATCCTAATCCCAACCAATAGGGCCCAGAAAGGAGTTCCAATTTCCTGGGCTCATACTCACTGTAACATGGCTACGGAGTGCCTGTGACCAACATTTACCTCTTCTAAAACACAAAACCATATACTGAAGTAGTGAGAAGGTAGTTACTCACCTGTAGCAGGTGTTCTCCGTGGCCAGCAGAAATAAGCCCTCACATATGGGTAATGTCACCGATGGAGCCCCGCATGGGAATGCTTCCCAGTTTCTATTGGAAGCTTTTGGAAGGCTCCACCGTGCCTGCGCACTTGTCTTCCTGCCTGCCACAGAGCCATCTTCTCCAGTATGATAACAAAGTTATAGCAGAAGACAACTCCTCGGGGAGGTGGGAGGGTTGTGAGAATTTATTCCTGCTATCCACAGAGAACACCTGTTACAGGTGAGTAAATATCTTTTCTCCATGGACAAGCAGGGATGACGTCCTCACGTATGGACTCTCAAGCTACAGACTACCTAAAACAGAGGAGCCCGAAAAGCCCAACAGGGGCAAAGTGAACTAAGAACTGAAGAATCAACTATGTATAGCACTGGTAGTCCCCAAGGGAGAGCTCATCTGATTCAGCTTCTTCACCAAACAGTTTCATTCATGCTGTATGTTTTTGGGGGAGGGGGAGGGGGGTTTGGTAACCTGGATGGAAAGAAGGGTCTTGGGGGGGGGGGGGGGAGTTGGATTCTAATCCCCAAACAGATGCCGGAGTACACATTGACCGAAGTTGCTGTCGCGTTGGGAATCCCCATCCAGACAGTAGTGAGATGTGAATGTGTAGACAGAAGACCACATTGCAGCCCTGCAGATCTCTTCCATAGAGATTGAGCACAAGCTGGCCACCGACGCAGCCATGGTTCAGACATTGTTAGCTGTGACATGACCATCAAGGCTCAGGCCAGCCTGGGCATAAGCAAAAGGGATGCAGTCTGCTAGTCAAATTGAGATAGTGCATTTGGTAACGGCAGTCCCTAGCTTGCTGGGCTCAAAAGAGATAAACAGCTGGATGGACTTTCAGTAGACCTTTGTTTGCTTTAGGTAGACGGCCAAGGCTCACTTGCAGTCCAGTGTGTGCAGTGCCGCTTCCCCTCTATGGGCGTGAGGCCTTGGAAAGAAAGTCGGCAGAACGACTGACCGATTAAGATGGAAAGTTGATACCACCACCTTTGGGAGGAATAAAGGATGAGTGCGCAGGACAACTAAATTATGATAGAACCTGGTATACGGCAGATGAGCCACTAGAGCCTCAAACTCACTAACATGACATGCTGAGGTAACCACCACCAGGAACAAAACCTTCCAGGTCAGGAACCTCAAAGAACAGGAGTCAATTGGCTTAAAGGTGACAACAGGAGCTGAACCAGAACCACACTGAGGTTCTAAGTCACCGCCAGAGGCTTGAAGGGAGGTTCTGAGAGGAGCAAGCCTTACAGGAAGCGAACTACTAAAGGCTGAGTGGATATTGACTTTCCCTCCAAATCACAATAGTAGGCCCCAGTCGCGCTGAGGTGGACCCTGACAGAGTTGGACATGAGACCCAACTTCTAGAAGTGTAGGAGGTACTCAAGAAGTCTGTCGATGAAACAATTAAAGAGATCCAGTGCCTGTGCTGCGTACCAGGAAGCAAATCCTTTCCATTTGAAAGCATAAGACCTTCTGGTCAAGGTCCTTCTAGAGGCCAACAGGACATCTGCTATGTTGTTGAGCAGGTTAAGCCCACACAGGAGCTTCTCAACATCTGTGCAGTGAGTGCCAAGAATCTGACAATGGGGTACAGAATCCTCCCATCCTCCTGAGATATAAGGTCCAGGGAAGAGCCCAACCACAGGGGTTTCCATTGGAAGAACTGACACAGAAGGGGAAACCATGGCTGTCTCGGCCCATATAGCATGATA
Organism: Ichthyophis bannanicus; assembly: GCA_033557465.1. Taxonomy (NCBI): domain Eukaryota; kingdom Metazoa; phylum Chordata; class Amphibia; order Gymnophiona; family Ichthyophiidae; genus Ichthyophis; species Ichthyophis bannanicus. The sequence continues at coordinate 690,372,042 of CM066035.1, forward strand.
AGGATCATCGACCCCCCTCTGTCTGGAGCTTCGGCAGGGTTTTTGCTATGAGAGGTATGGGAGGGCACGCGCATAGCAGACCCCCCCCCCCCCACCAGTGCAGGAGGAAAGCATCCGGAGCCAGCCTGCTGCACGAGACGACCTTAGAGCAGAACTGATCCACTTGGGCATTGTGCTGAGTGGTGAAAAGATCTACTGAGGGCGTAACCCCATTTCCGAAAGATCTGGGCCACAACAGCCCTGTCTAGAGTCCATTCATGCGCCAAGATATTCTGCTCCCCTGGCAGATACATGGCCCTTAATTCCATAGCGTAAGTGATGGCAAATGTCCACAACCAGACCGCCTCCCAGCACAGAAGATACAATCCCATTCCCTCTTGCTTGTTTACGTAGTACATCGCGACCTAATTGTTGGTCTGAATCAAAACAATCTGGTTGGCCAGGAGATCGCAGAAAGCCCTGAGGGCATTTGTTATGGCTTGTAGCTCCAAGAAATTAATCTGGTGCAGGCTCTGCTGTTCAGACCAGACGCCTTGAATGTGGAGACCATCCAGTTGCGCCCTCCAACCCAGCTTGGATGCATCCGTAGTCAGTGTCTTCTGCTGTGGTGCTTTCTGAAAAGGGAGGCTCCTGTGCAGATTCTGAGGATCCAACCACCAATGCAGGGACTGAACAAGAGGTATGCTGACCGCCACCTGGTCCCGGAGGCTGCCAGTGGCCTGCTTCCACTGAGTACTCAAAAGTCCACTGAGACTGTCTCATTGACAGACGAGCCAGGGGAGTGACATGCACTGTAGAGGCCATGTGGTCAAGTAAAGTCAGCATCCCGTGAACCATTTTCTGCCAGCTCCGCTGGATATCGCAAACCAAGGCCATCAATCTCTGAAGCGAGTCCAGCAGGAGAAAGGCCTTTGCCTGAGTCGTGTTGAGGAGAGTTCCTATGAATTCCAGTCGTTGGGTGGACTGAAGGTGGGACTTTGGTAATTGACAATGAAACCCAACAGCTGCAGCACCCGAATGATCATCTGTGTTGAATGCTGGACTCCGCCCAGAGCGGTGTTTATGAGCCAGTCATCCAGATAAGGGAAGACAAAAACCTCTAGAGTTCCGAGGCAGGCATGAGGAGCAGGAAAGTACCTGTGCTTACGCAGGTAGTAGACCTTCTCCTGGCTTCCTCCCTGATATTTTCTGCGAAAGGGGTCAGACACGCGTCGCGAGAGTCTGGTAAGGGTGATGGGCTGCTCCTCTACGATGCCAGCCTTTTCTTCCACCTGCTCTCCAAAGAGGTTCTCTTCCCGGCACCACACGTTTGCCAGCTTATTCTGTACAAACTGCTCCAGGTCAGAAGACTGAAGCCAGGCGGGCAGCAGGCTCCAATATCCCAGCTACCACTCTAGATGCTGTCTCAAAGGTGTCATATGTTGCCCTGATCAGGAACTTTAAGTAGTCTCTGCCATGACCCACCAGAGTACGATGATGCTCCAGCTTCTCCAAAGGGAGGAACAGGCACAAACTGGCAAGATCATGCATAATGTCCTTCAGGAATATGCTCATGTACAGCTGGTAAGACAGCACTCTAGCCATGAGCATGAAGCTCTGGAAGCATCTCCTGCTGAAGGAGTCCAATGTATGAGCCATTCTTCTACCCAGGGGCATCGAGGAATGAGTCTTGGTGCAGACTCATTCACTAAGGAGTGGTGCAGAAGCCGAGGCTTCTTGAAGCCCTGGGCTTTCTGAACTCTGTACATAGAGTCCGACCTTCTACTGACAGCAGGCACAGTGAGGGGGTTCTCCCACATCCTCATTTGCAGCTTTTGTAGGATATGGTGCACTGGCACAGTCACTGCTTCCTTAGGAGCAGAGGAGTACTGGAGGATCTCCAACTCCTCCACTCTGGGTTCATCCTCCCATCTTCAGGAAAAATGGGATGGCCTTGGCCATATCCCTCACGAAGTCCTGGAAGGACATGTCCTCTGGAGGAGACGTCTGCTGTTCGTGTGGAGGGGAGGGTTCTGAGGGAAGCTCAAGGGACCTGACCACCAACAGATTCTCTGATTCCACATCAGCAACCCAGCCATCAGAGCCAGACTCCGAGAGATAGTTGAAGAACTTCTGAGACTCAGCCCAGAGCTCTCTCCTGCCTCAAAGGGAGTAGGAGCATGGACAGGATCGATGACATACTGAATGCTTTTGGGGCTTTGTTGTGACATCAGAACCCAATACGCTCGCGAGAGAGATGGCCCCGCCAGATACTGGCATCTGATCTTTTCCATGCCCTGAAATTGATGCCTAAGACAGAGCATGTATTTTGAGAATCAGCTGCACAATGTTCGATGATGATGCCTTTGAGTGCCTGAAGGCATTCCTCCATGTCTTCCAAATCTGAAGGCCTTGGGGCTTGAACAGCTTCAACCAATGTCTCCGGCATCCCCATAGGGGTAGTGACTTGGCCTCTGTCATCAGGAGATGGTTGGTGCCCCTCAAAGACTATGGAGGTCAATTCCTCTCTCCAGGGCACCTTGGTGAGACGTTTGTGGCCATGACTCCTGACACTGTGTTGGGAAGGGCTCCAATGCTGATGCACAGGGGGCTTCGCTCAGAAGGGTCCCCCTTTGATACTGATGGTGTCGAGGTTCTCTTTGATTCCAAGGGGAGACTGAATGACAGCCAATGCTCCAGGGCACCACGGGCCCTTGGCTCTGATTGAGCCTGGGATCCTCTCAACGTTGATGCACCATTGGTGGAACTAACGGGAGCCAACAAGACCAATGACAGTGCCAAAGATGCTGAAGCAGACCTCTAGCCAAAGAGGGATTCTCTCGATCCTTCAGGCCTCTCATGATAGCTGGTGATTGGGACCCAAACACTGGAGGCACCAATTATACTTGTCAGTGACCGAAATGGCCTAGGCACATTTGATGTATTTCTTGAACCTGCTGGTTGGTTTCCAGGACATGTCTGGGAAGACAGCTGTGGCAAAATCACATGACTTGATTGTGACCAGAGGCCCAGTCAGCCATGGGAAATACAACATGAAAATAAAAGTACTGAAAAAAACACCAGAACTGAGGAAGAACTACGATTGAAGGACCAGACGCTACCGATGGCAGGCAGGAAAGTTAAACACAAGCAAAAAGAGACCACCTGAAGCGGAAAAAAGGAAATGTTTACTGGCGGATGACCGATTCATGTTTGTGGGGCTCCGAGGAAAACAAAGACTGGAGAAGATGGCACTACAGCAGATGGGAAAATAGGCACGCAGGCATGGTGGAGTCTCCCAAAAGCTTCCAATAGAAACTGGGGAGTATTCCTGCAAGGGGCTCCATCAGCACAGTCAACCATATGTGAGGACTTCATTCCTGCTTGTCCATGGAGAATGAGATCTACCACAACATTTAATGAACTTTTAATGGGCTCTGGTTAGCTGGGAGCAAATCTATCAACAGCAATCAGAAAATAATCAATTTCATGCCTAGTTGCTTTCCCACATATATCCTCTCCAAGGCGAAAGAACCACACTGCAGAAAGAGAACTGGTAATAGGAGGGTGAGAGAACAAGCCAGGAAGAGCATAAGACATAGCCAAGCTAGAAATGGGGCTGCAGGATTTGCTTCTGAAAGTAACGGCAGTGTGATATTCCATGGATTAATGCTGAAGGATTCCAGGAGTGAAGGAATTCCAGGATTCTGTTTTGTAAAACCTTTGGGTTGTCTCTTGAAATAACCAAATGAGAAATCAGAAGGGGAAAGGGAAGACTAGAGCACAGTGGAAGAGGATGAATATACAGCCTAAAGGAATTCATCCGATCTAAAGTCCCAGAGGCAAGCAGTGGGTCACACAACTGATGTAGCAGCTGCTGGCAGAAGAATACATGACAATACAAGCAATTACCCAAATGCTGAGCACCACCATCCTTCTTCAGACATTTGCAACAGGTCATAGCAACTTTCAAGTCACTGATGCAACTTCAGACCCATGCTCCCTGTTTCATCTCCTGCTTAATAGGCAGTCTGGGACACTGAAGACCCCCACCTGATCTCTTGAAGTATACGCTCTGTGCAGTTCCCTGCCCTTGGCAACATAACTTCATCTTTCCCTTCCTCCAAAAATCTGCTAGGAGAATCCATGGACTTTGCTGTTTCATGAGCATTAAAGTCTGGCACTGCTGATGAATTCTACCTGTTCCTCCCTTAAGTTAAGGGCAACAAATGGCTCCAGGACCCATTTGGGATGTTAGACATGCAAGAGAAAAATGGAGATCCTAAACATAAAATGCACAGTCCCAGTAGGGGAGGCAAGTGTATAGGGCCCATAAGCCTTGCCATGGGAGAGGGGGGAGTTCATGGGGTGCCCAGGCCTGCTATAGAAAGATCTAGCTGCAAAAGCAGTTCTGGATTGCACAAGGTTACAGGAGAGAAGGACCATGATCTGCAGGAGAATTCCAGATTGGAGGCTGTAAATGTGCTTTCTTTTCCTAAAATGTTTTCCTGTGGATAGCACGAGCTCCATCTTCTTCATATTCTTTCTTTGACACCCACATCTTCTTAAAAGTGTCCAGCGAGGCCAGAATGGAGCCACTAAGAGAGAGAAAAGATAAAGCATTATAACAGCAGGACTCTGGTTGGTGGGAGAAAGGGAGACTGACATGGAATGAAGGGTTAACACAGCAGGAGACCCAGGAGTGAGGCAGTGACAGGTGACAAAGGATTAACACACCAGGACTTCAGGTTGTGTGGGAGAAGCTGACAGGTGATGAGGGGTTACATAGCAATCTCTCCCCAGAGCATGGGAGGGCTGTACTATATAGCATACCCGTATCTCAATCTTACCCTATCCATGTAGAATACAATCTCTCTTGAGGGGCAGATATCTGCAAGGAATAAAAAATTAATTTCAAGAACAGGGACTACAAGATATAAAGAGTCTGGTCTCTCATATGGTCTTGAAATCTCAGAGTGCTTTTATGCATTGTATTGAATTAAAAGCCACAGAGCTGACACAGTAGCAGAAAGCAAGTAAAAACCTTTATCATCATAACATCTCATCATAGCTTTTAAAATTTCTGCACTATTTAAAAAAAACCTTTTTTTTACTGTATAAAATAAAAACAAGGTGTAAATTTTACAGACGTTTTTGGTTATCCGCCTAGACGTTAGTGTGGAATATACATCATTTTTCAAATAAATAAATAGCAGCAACATTCTATACAGTCTCAGTTTGAGTCTAGATACATTTCCTATGGCAAAATATCATAACACCCTCCTTCCCCAGACTCCTCCCCACAGTACTCCCAAAAACGGTCTAGCATTCCCACAAAGACCTAGCTCTGCACCAATTCTGAATGGTTTCACCTAGCTTTGCCAAAGACAGAAACTGCTGGCATTTGAGCCTCCTGAGATAGAGGGGATGGACTGGATCAGCCAGAGGTCATGAGACACTCCCAGTGGCACCCTTTGTTGCCTTATGTGATCAACATGCTGAACCACCATAAAGCCGATCCTGAAAAAAGAAAAAAATAACGCAACACACCCAGACATCACTACAATCTGTTAAGTCTCTCTTCATATTGAAACAAAGCTAAAAAGTGTCTCTCAATGCTCCAATTACATAGTCAAAATCAGAAAAAAGACAACATTAGCATGGCCTGCTAACAATATAGAAACATTTGTAGCTTTTTACATTAATCAATAAATATGGACTTTGGTAACCTCCACAAGAGCCCTTTTTATACAAAAGCGCAGTTACTCACTTGTAACAGGTGTTCTCTGGGGACAGCAGGAATTGGTCCTCACATATGGGTGACGTCAGCACCGACAGAGCCCTCGCGGAAGCATCCCCCCAGCTTTCAAAGAAAGCCTTTGGGAGATGCCACCACACGTGTGGTCCCCTTTCCGCTCAAGGGTGCCATCATCTCAGTCAGATGACATAGCTAAAAGACAGCAAAAATAAAAGACAGTAAAGGAGCAACTCCAAGGGGAGGAGGGAGGGTTGTGAGGATTGATTCCTGCTGTCCCCTGAGAACACCAGTTACAGGTGAGAAACTACACTTTCTCTGGGAACAAGCAGGAAGTCAGTCCTCACATATGGGACTCCCCAGCTACAGGTTACTGAAAGACCATAGCAAAAAGAGGGGCTCCCTCATGGAGAGCCACAAGCAGAAGAAATGAGTCCGTGACCACAGTAGGACTCCTGTGTCCGATGAAACTAGCACTCCGGTAGCCTAAACACAGAAGGGTCGGAGAGTAGGAGTTGCCTAAACCCCGAAAAGGTTAGGGAGCATGGCCTGGCCAAAGGCATTGTCCCGTCGGGACTCTCTTTCCAAGTAGTAATGGGCTGCGAAAGTATGGAATGAAGACCAGGTGGCGGCCCAGCAGATGTCCACCATCGGGACAGAGCACATGTTTGCCACCAAAGCCGCCATGGCCCGGACACAGTGTGCCGTGATGCGGCCTTCCAGCGAAGCCTCGCCTGTTCATAAGTGAGGGCAATACAGTCCGTCACCCATGTGGATAGCATACGCTTGGTCACCGCCTCCCCCAGACGACTTGGGTCGTAGGAGATGAAAAGCTGAGCAGCTTTGCTGTGGCCCTGAGTGCGTTGGATATAGAAGGACAAAGCCCTCTTACAGTCCAAGGTGTGGAGGATCGTCTCCGCCCGAATGGAGTGAGGTCTTGGAAAGAAGGTAGGGAGCACCACTTCCTGGTTAAGATGGAAGGGCGATACTACCTTCGGCAAGAATATGGGGTGCGTGCGAAGCACCACCCTGTTCTTGTAGAACCTGGTACAAGGCGCCTCCGTCACAAGGGCCTGAAGCTTGCTAACTCTGTGAGCGGAGGTAAGCGTGACCAGGAAGACCACCTTCCAAGAGAGGTAGCGAAGGTGGCAGGAAGCCAGAGGCTCGAAGGGCAGGCGAGTGAGGTGCCCCAACACTATGTTGTTGAGGTATCATTCGGTTGCTGGAGCGTGGACTGGGGGCTTCAATAAGAGCAGGCCCTGAAGAAAATGGGTCACAAAGGTATGGACCGAGTGGGGCCTGCCATCCACCGGATGGTGGTGCACCGCCAGGGCACTCAGGTGCACTTCAATGGAGTTAGACTTGAGCCCAGATTGAGAGAGGTGGAGAAGGTACTATAACACCAGTGTTACCGGGAAGGAGAATGGTGCGCCGAACATGGGCTAATCCTAACCAAGGACCTGCACCATTTGAGGGCGTAAGCCTTTCTAGTAGAGGCCTTGCGAGAGGCCAGCAGAATATCTTCCACTTCAGCCGAGAGGTTGAAGGGGCCAAGGTCACCCTCTCAGCAGCCACGCTGTCAGCGATAGGGACCCCAGTTTGGGGTGCAGGAGAGTGTTCCCTCTCCTGAGATAGGAGTCCCGGGGCAGCTCCACCCTCAACCGTAGGAGCAGTGGGAACCACAGCTGCCTGGGTCACCGAGAAGCTATCAGGATGAGTGAGGCCCTCTTGCAGAGGGTCCTGAACGAGGGTCTTGGCGATCAGCTGCGTAGGAGGAAAGGCGTACATGAGGCCTTCTGACCATGAAACAAGGAACGCGTCCACTGCCACCTTGGAGGGGTGGGCCTGCTGGGAACAGAAGCAGGGCGACTGAAAGCTGCCCAGGTTGGCGAACAGGTCCATCACTGGTTCCCCTCAGAGCTGGAAAAGCCAGATGGCTAACCAGGGGTCCAAATGCCACTCGTGCAACTGGAGAACTCTGCTTAGCCTGTCGGCCAACAGGTTGTCCTGGCCTGGCAGGTACACTGTCCGCAAGAGGATACCCTATTGGATTGCGTACGAGCAGAGGCCAGTGCCTCCCAACAGAGGGTATGAGACCCGTGCCCCCTCTGTTTGTTCACATAGAACACTGCCACCTGGTTGTCCGTCTGGACCAGCACCGGTGACAGGTGGTGACAGAAGACTTTCAGGGCTAAGTGTATGGCTTGGAGCTCTCATCTGGTGACTAACTGCCCCGAGTGCAGAGATCTCCACAGTGGGCTCCCCAGCTGAGCATGGAGGCTTCTGAAGTGAGGACCCTTGAGGGGTTTGGGGCCAAAAAAGGCATGCCCGCCTTGAGATGCTGGGGAGATTGTCACCAGACCAGGGAATTCGCCAAATGGCTGTTCACAAAAACTCTGTCTCTGAGGCGACCCTTGGCCTGAGATCATTGGTCCCGGAGACACCACTGTGCCGCCCTCATGTGGAGGCGAGCATCGGGGGCGATGTGGACTGTGGAGGCCATGTGCCCGAGGAGGCACAGGAGAAGCCGAACGGGCACCGAGGAATGGTCCCTGGGCAAGAATGCCTTCAACATGAGAGTGTCAATCTTTGCTCCAATAAACTCCAGAAACTGTGTCAAAAGGAGGTGAGACGAGGTAGTTTATGACAAACCCCAAGTGCTGCAGAACCTGGATGGTGCGTGCGGTGGCCTGCTGCACCTCTGAGGCCGTACCTCCCTTTATGAGCCAGTTGTCCAGGTAGGGAAAGCACACTTACCTGTAACAGGTGATCTCTGGGAACAGCAGGAATAAGTCTTCACATATGGCTACGTCGGTACCGATGGAGTCTGCGCAGGAACGTTTCCCAGCGTCCAATCAGAACGCTTTTGGAAGCATCCCAACATGCCTGCGTGCTGCCTTCCCGCCTTTCCCAACTACCTCCCCTCAGTTAAATTTTAAAGCTGAGGCAAAGAGAGAGAGAGAGCAAGGAAGGGAAAGATAGAAATAGAGAAATGCAACTCCTAGGGGAGGTGGGTGGGTTGTGAAGACTTATTCCTGCTGTTCCCTGAGATCACCTGTTACAGGTAAGTAACTGTGCTATCTCCAGGAACAAGCAGGAATGAGTCTTCACATATGGGGACTCCCAAGCTGAGATGCCCAGAGGGAGTCCTAGCATGCTGCGAATCTAGAAAGAGCCATGCTACTCCTCAGAACCTCAGGCATCCTGGGGATGGAGAGTAGGAGTTGAATACAGAAAAGGTGCTGTGGAACAGCTGGACTAGAACAGGACTTCTATAGAGGAAGACCCTGTATAGAGGGCATTTAGTAGTAAAAAATTGTAATATGGGCCTCCCTTGTTGGCATTGCAAAAGTCTACTGAGGTTCATATGGATGTTAGAAGACCAGTGAAAACCCTCAAGGAGTACCTCACTGGGAAGTAGAGGTAATAAAAGTAGAAAAAAACAAGTGGAGGTCAGAACCCTTCAGGGTGAGAATAGCCCCAGGGGAAACTGGGGTAGTATAAAGAGGTAGGGCTTCAGCGGAAGACGCAGAAGGTACTATTAGACAAAGCTTAAGCTGTTTTGGTCCAAGAACAGTACAATCCTAGGACCAAAAGAAAAATGAGTCTGACCCTTCTGGACTGGCAATGGAATTAGTCCATGTAGGAGAGAAAGGGTATGGAGACCCCTGTATCTGATAAGAAAGTAAGGACAGACTTAGGAAGCGCTAAGCTTTAGATTAACTGAAGTTCCGCAATGTCTTTCCTAAATGGGGTCAATTAGGAAAGAAAAAGGTACATGGAGAGCTTCAGAGGTACCTAACCCTGAAAGGTTATGGTAAGGAAAAAGTTTGTTAATTACCACAGGAAATGGTTATATGTGTAGAACCCCAAGTATGCTGGCACAGCATTGATAGGGGTAGTGCCCATCTGTCAGGATCATATAGGAATGTATGGATATCTGAACCTAAACAGACAGATAGATAAGTATGTGGATACATATCTACCTAAAAGATATCTCTCACTATATATATATATGAATATGTAGGCATATAGACACATGTCTCCAGGTATGTAGATGGAGAGCTGCCTATAGAACTAGATCCCCCTAGGAATATGGGGAGAGAGAAAGATTCATCTAATAGCAAGAAGGGTGATACCTGCTTGAATAGATGCATAGAGAATCTTCTTTCCCTGGTTATGACTGACAGAGTCAGAGGGATGGTTTCCCTGACAAGAAGGAATCTAGATTCCTTTCAGAAATCGAGCTCTTGAATAACCAGGATCGCCTACGTGAAAAATGCAGAGGATAACTTCAGTCTGCAGGCAGCAAGTCCAGATCTCTCCAGAACTGCAGTATGGTGATTGGATAGAGGGTGCCAGTGGAATAAGATACCATAGTGACCTGCCTATAAGGGCAAGATGGGTATCAGGCGTCCTTGAGCTGCCACTGAAAGAAAACTATCTCTGGCGAGAGTCCAAAGGAGATATGGGCCAAGCCAGGGAATTGGACATTCTTTAGGTTTTCACGTGATGAAAGGCCTGTGTCTTATGTCTCAAAAGAGATTTTAGATGAGATGGTAAGGGTAGGGAACATCTACCAGCCATGAAAACATGACTGGGGGAACCCCTCCTAACCATCTGGGGTTATCTGCTAGGCAGAATATTGATGCTCTCTAGCAAGGGTCCATAGTGCAAAGCTACTCTGTAGAGTTGCAGAGAGCATACTGCAGGTTCGTTAGAGAAAAAAACTGACTGTTTAAAGCCAGTGGGTAACTTAACTATTCTGCCAAGGGCAAGAGGGCAAAGAATAGAAGTTAACCACCCAGTCTGTGATAATAGGGTTTCCAAACAAGGTTAATAACCTGTTTGGGGTTTAGCACTGAGGCTAGAAGGATTGCTAGTGGAGGGGAAACCCTGGTTGTGTGGTGAACAGAACCACTGGCTTAACCACTAGGAATTGCTGTATCTGCAGCAACTACCAGGGCAGCGGAAGAAAATTTATTTTCTTCTCCTTTTTTAGATTGGGAAAAAGAAACAGACATAGTAGGACTTCCTATTGTCTGATGAGCTGCCCTAAGGTAATAAAGGGGGAGACAACTCTGGAAGGGAGAATCCCCCTGTGGAATAGGTAGAGGACCATAGGGGCTTACCAGTGTAAAAGAGCCACTCTTACAAATCGAATGTTGTAGTAAGAGGGAGGTAAGACAGAGTTGAAGGAGACTGACTATGCAGGAAGTCTCTGAAAAGTAAGATGATACCTGCCAGAACAGGGAAAAAACTGTCTTATTGATAGTTGTCACTTCTCTTTTCCCCAAAGAGGAAGAGAAACCTGTTAAGTATGGGCATGATCATCATAAAGACTCTTAGAGTAAAAGAAAAGATGTCTCATGAAGAGATATCTAGAAAAGGTTAGGATAAAATTAGTGCAGATACTTCAAGTGAAAAGAAGCAGGCTGCCACTCTAACCACCAACCAAGAGAGGTAATGATGATCTATTTGAAACCCTGCGACTGCTAGGTTTGCTGACCCTGTTGAGGTTGTAGTTTCTTCAGACCAGGGTGATGTTTCCCCTGTTTGGGAACATCTGTATGATGGGCAGAAGATGGATAAAACTTTTTCCCCCTAGGGGAAGAAAGTTTGGTAGGACATTTCCTACCAACTGGGAAAGAGGAAGGCGTAGAACAGCCTCTGGAAACAGGAATGTCAGTGGTTAACTGAGCAACTTGGAGTAAAGACTCCTTGTTAAAGAGATTTTCTCTAGTGCAAGGAGTATTTCCCAGTCTTTCTTGTGCCCATTTGTCCAAGTCTGAAACCTGGAGCCAGGCTTTACGTCGTGCCCCTATAGCTATAGCAGAGGTTCTGCTAACAGACTCAAAGGAGTCTCGGGAAGCACAAGTAAGGAACCTAGAGATATTTTGAGCATGACTAACCAGCAAGGAATAGTCTGCACTTTTGGGCTCTTGAAGAAGAGGAGTCAAAAACAGTAATTTCTTTGTGACCTCTTCAAGAGATAAACCCATATAGAAAATATATGAGAGAATTCTTGCTGAAAGCATGGATGCCTGGAAGGTTTGGCGTCCAAAGGCATCTAAAGTCTTAGACTCACGACTTGGCGGATAAGAAGAGTGCTTTTTAGTACTCTTAACCCGCCTCATTGCTGATTCTACAACAATGGAATGATGAGGAAGTTGAGTCCTTTGAAAACCTGGAGAGGGGAGCACCTGATATAGAAGATCAGTTGCCCTAGAAGGTGGGAGTACCGTTAAAGGAGCTTCCCACATTCGTAGAAGGAGATCCTGCAAGGAATGATGGAAAGGAAGCATGATGTTCTCCTTTGCTCTCCCAGGAATATACAGTGATTCTGTATTCCCTTGTGTAGGATCCTGTCCAGGTATAGAAATGGCAAGTGATTTTGCCATATCCAGGAGAAAAGCTTGAAAAGAAGAATCCCCAGAGGGAAATCCTTTTGGACAGGCTAGATCTGTTGAAGAACTAGCATTGGCACCCAGGGATCTATCCAATTTTATAGGAGTATAAGATCCTAAAGGGTGGAGTATGGTATCCTTAGAGGATGGTTGCCGGTACCGTAGAAGGTTGGGACCAGCAACAGTCGGTAGCATATCGTCCATGCCAGGAATCGATTCCAGACTCGGTATCGAGGGAAGCGAGCCTGATGAAAGAAGCATGGAAGGTACCGACAACGATGGTAAAAAGGATACTGGTACCGACTCCGGTACCGTATCCGATACTGGTGGACCAGCCGGTGAGGGCTCTAATGGTATCGAAAAAACCATCGATGTCGAACCTGGTTCCGAAGACTCCCACCGGGGTTTTAAAGCCAGTGTATTCTCGAGGGCAAGGCCAGAGGCATCTCTATGCTGTGCATGAGATCTACCACTCGAGGACTGGCTAGTCTTAAAAGACTGTTTTTGGGTTACCTGATCCTGTGTAGAAGAGGTGGTCGGTGCCCTGAAGTTGGATGGGGACCGCATATCGAGGGGAACTCGATGCTGAAGACTTCTTCCCATAATACTATTGCAGGAGGGACACTCCGGAGGAAAGTGGTCAGGACCCAAGCAGGATAGACACCAATTATGAGTGTCTAAAATAAGTTTTTTACCGCCACAGTTTGAACATTTCTTAGGAATAGTGGCTGGCGTTTCCATGAGGAAAAAAGGGGTAGGCCTAGAAGGCCGGGAAAACCCCGTCAGGCACTAAGAGGGAAAAAGTTATTCCCTAACAGGAATAAATTGAAGAAAAAAAGAAAAGAAACACCAGCGGTACCAGTGGCGTCGGGGAAGGCAGCCGCGACCACAAGAAAACTAAAAAATAAAAGAAGAATTTTCTGCGGTGACAGAAGGACGTCCTGTCGGCTCCGCGGAAAAACGAAAACTGAAGAGAGGCAATTGGGAAAGGCGGGAAGGCAGCACGCAGGCGTGTTGGGATGCTTCCAAAAGCGTTCTGATTGGACGCTGGGAAGCGTTCCCGCGCAGACTCCGTCGGTACCAACGTACCCATATGTGAAGACTCATTCCTGCTTGTTCCTGGAGATAGATGAAGATCCCCTGGAGCCGGAGGAAGGCGGCCACGACTGCCAGGCATTTTGTGAAAACTCTTGGGGCAGAGGCCAGGCCAAAGGAGAGCCTACTGAAAATGCCTGCCCCCGACTACAAACTGCAAGTACTGCCTGTGGTTGGGGTGAATGAGGATGTGGGTATAAGTATCCTTGAGGTCTAAGAAGCATAGCCAATCTCCCTGCTGGAAGTAGGGCAGCAATGTTCCAAGGGAGAGCATCTTGAACTTCTCCCTCACCAGGAATTTGTTGAGGTTGCACAGGTCGAGGATGGGCTTTAGGCCCCTGTCCTTTTTGGCACAAGTACCTGGAGTAGAACCCCTTGCCCTTGAGATGGTAGGTCATCGGTTCCACAGCTTTGTCCTCGAGACCTGTCAACTCCTTCAGAAGAAGGTCCCGGTGGAGGGGAGACCTGAGGGGCATTCCCGGGAAATAAGGGGGAGGTGTCTCAGTCAGGTGAAGAAGGTAACCCTCCATGACTACCCAAAGTGCCCAGGAGTCAGTGGTGATACTCACCCACCTTTTGGCATAGAGGGCCAGATGTCCCCTGCGGGCTGCTGATCTCCTTGGAGCAGATAGGCTATGCTCAAGGAGTCAAAAACTCCCCCCTGGCTGGGCCGGAGCTGGTGCCTGGGGTTTTGGAGTCTTCTTCTTACGAGGGCCATGCCTATATCCCTTGGCTTGCTGACCCTGTTGGGAAGCTGGGAAGGCCTGATAAGGTGAGTAGTTTCTGTAAGCAGCTCCCTTCCTCGGGTAAAAAGACTTTTTACCCGAGCCCTTCCATCAGGGAGAGGCAGCGGTCTTTTTGGAGAGTCTGGTCCTCGTCATGAACTCGGTCTTCAGCTCAGCAGCCTTGTCGGTCATGGGTTTGCCAAAGAGATTCTCTCCTTGGCAGGGGACATCAACCAATTTGTCCTGAACCCCCTGCTCGAGGTCGGACGACTGTAGGCAAGCTTAGCGGCATGCACCGATGCCAGCCGTGGCTACTTGAGCCGCTAACTCAAACCCATCATAAGCTGCTCAAGACCTGAATCTGAAGCACTCATGGACAGCCTTGGCCAGGTTCTTGAACCACTGCAAGGATTCCTCGGAGAGACCAGCTGAGAACCCGGCGAGTTCCTTTACCAGGTCTCTCAGATACATGCCCATGTATAGCTGGGTAGGCCTGGATGCGGCCGATGAGCATTGAGCCCTGGTGGCACTTTATGCCGAGGGCATCCAGGGTATGGGCCTCCCTGCCGGGGGCACCGAGGAGTGCGTCTTCTGGCTTTTCAGTTGACGCAGGGCTGACTCCACCACCATGGAGCTATGCGGTAGCTGTGACTTTTGGAAGCTTGGGCTCCGGCAGACTCGATACATCAAGTTGAGCCGTTTGCTCACCACCGGTACCAAAGCCGGTGTCTCCCACATGCGGAGCATCAGCCGTTCCAGGATAGGATGGATGGGCACCGTGAGCGATTCCCACGGAGGGACCTCATACTGGAGGATTTCCAACTCATCCGCCCGAGGGTCCTCCTCTGACTTGGTCAGGAATGCCATGGCCTTAGACATGTCCTTGACAAAATCAAGGAAGCCCATATCCTAAGGCAGGGGCCACCGTCGAGGCTCTGAGACAGGAGAGTCAGATGGGACGTCGCAGTGGCGATGGGTATCAGGGGACTCCTCATCCTCCATCTCCCACTCAGAGTAGTCCGTCGAGGACTCGTAGGAGGCCTGCTCTGCGGGCCTCGGGGCCTCCGATCCCCTGCAGCTGGTGCCCAGCATACTTGCTGGGGATGATCGCGGTCCCATCGAGTGGGACTCGGATCGTGACCTCAGCCGAGGATCGACTCGAGGCTGAAGGACCTTGAGGATTGGCTCGGCCTCCGGGGACGTCTTGACGTCGAGGGCCTGGTAGTTGGGGCAGATGAACCGGTTGTGCCAGACAACAGCGCCCGCTTCTGGTCCATGAAAGCATACAAACTGTGCTCCAGGGCTGCCATTCTGGACTCCAGACCAGAAGGCTTCACAGCCTTCGGCCCAGGCACCAAGGGACTCGGGCCAGACATCGGCTCCCCCGAAGGGGAATCCTCGATGAGGATGGTGTCTGGGGATAGAGGCTGGTCCGCGGTCGGATCCTTTTAGGACACCTTCGCAGGCTGCTCCTTCACAGATGCCTCGGACGGACATCTCTGACTGCGGGACAGGGGAGCACCCAGCCGGTCGGAACCATCCAAGGATGCCTCCTTCAAGGGTTTCTTCTCCTTCCTGGGTTCCCTCGAGGGAGACCCCCTTTCAGAGGACCCACGATGAGGCTTTGGTTCAGAAGGTTCTGCCCGAGATGTCTGGGCCTCAGACAAGGTCATGGCCTTCGGAGGCACTGGGGACTTGGGGAAAAACTTATCGTGCTGCTGCTGGCAGCTCTTGAGAGCCTTACTGGACATCCTCTTGCAGAGACTGCAGGCTGCTGAGTGGTGGTCTGGCCCAAAGCAGCGGCACAGCAGTTGTGTGTGTCGGTCAAAGACATAATTTTAGAGCACTGATCACACTTCTTAAAGCCACTGGTAGCCAAGGGGGAAAAAAGCACCCCTGCGAGGTCGAAGACTCTCCGAGCTGCCGGTGGGAGAAAAAAGGGCGGAAGATGCCAGGAAAAGAAAAGAACGAACGAAAACTACAGAAATAGACCAAACTTGATGCAGAGGCAATGAGGTCGGTAGGCTGGAAGAGTACCGGTGCGATACCAGAGTATGAAACTTGGAGAGAGAAAAATCAACTTTTTCCTGGGAAAAGCCAGACAACGTCTGAAGAGCTCCGTGGAAAAAAGTTGACTGAGCAAGATGGCACACGTGGGCGGGAAGAGGCATCTTCCAAAGGCTTTCTTTGAAAGCTGGGGGGATGCTTCCGCGAGGGCTCCGTCGCTGCCGACATCACCCATATGCGAGGACTGACTTTTTGCTTGTTTCTAGAGAATAATAGAGTTCAGTGTTAGGTGAAGAAATGTCCCAATTAATTACTCCCCCTTCTCAGAAATGTGATTAAAAAAAGGACTTTCACAAAGTACTTTATTCCAGCAATTAACCTGGGACAGCAAACAGATACCCAGATGCCTTTAAGTACAGAGCCAATAGATTACAAATTACCTCTATCAATTGATAACCAGATTAATATGAATAAAATACAACTTCTAAAATGCCTGTATGCAAATGCTAGAATGCTGAAAAATAAGATGGGAGAGCTAGAATATATAGCACTAAATTAAAGGTTAGATATGACTGGCATCTCAGAGACCTGGTGGAAGGAGGACAATCAATGGGACACTGTCATAGCTGGGTACAAACTATATCACAATGATAGGGTAGATTAAATTGGTGAAGGGGTTGCAATCTATGTTCGAGAGGGCATTAAGTCACAAAGGATTCAAGTTTTGCAGGAAACAAAATACACTGTAGAATCTCTATGGACAGAAATCACATGTAAAAAGGGGAAGGCGATGGCTACCGACCGCCTCGCCAGTGTACTACCGACCGCCTCGCCAGAATGAACAGACGGATGATGAAATGCTAACAAAAGTTACAACACAGTAATAATGGGTGATATCAATTTCCTCAGTATCGAATGGGTCAATGTCACCACAAGACATACCAGGGAGATAAAATTTCTAAATAAAGTAAATGACTACTTCTTGGAGCATCTGGTTTATGAAACGACAAGAAGGGAAGCTATTCTGGACCTAGTCCTTAATGGAACATAGAAACAGGTGCAAGATATAAGGGTGCTGGGGCCACTTGGCAACAGTGATCATAGCATGATCACATTTGATTTAATAAATGGAAGGAGGACGGCAAGGAAATCTATAGTACTACCTTTTAACTTTCAAAAGGGAGACTATGATAAAATGAGGAAAATAGTTAAGAAAACACTAAAAGGAGCAGCTGCAAAGGTTAAAGATTTACATCAAGCATGGGTGTTGTTTAAAAATACTATCTTGGAAGCCCAGACCAGATGTATTCCATGGTTTAAGAAAAGTGGAAGGAAGGCCAAAAAACTGCCAGCATGATTTAAAGGCAAGGTCAGAGAGGCTATTGTAGCCAAAAAAGCATCTTTTAGGAAATGGAAAAAGGAGCCAAATGATGAAAACAGGAAACATAAGCAATTGCAGGTTAGATGCAAGGCATTGATAAGGCAGGCAAAGAGAGAATTTAAAATAAGCTTGCTGTGGAAGCAAAAATGCATAATAAAAACTTTAAGTACATTCGTAGCAAAATTCCTGTGAGAGTTGGACTATTAGATGATAGAGGAGTAAAAGGGGCGCTAAGGAAGAATATGGCCATAGCGGAGAGATCAAATTCTTTGCTTTGGCCTTTACTGAAGAAGATGTAGGGACGTTACTCATGCGTGAAACAGTATTTAAAGATGATGTATTGGAACAATCACCTGGAACGGCTGATATACATCCAAAGGTATTGAAAGAACTGAAAGATGAGACTGCAGACCTACTATTAGCAATCTGTGAACTATCATTAAAGTCATCTGTAATACCTTAAGATTGGAGAGTAACCAATGTAACACCAATTTTTAAAAAGGGTTCCAAGGGTGTTCCGGGAAACTACAGACCAGCCAGCCTGACATCGGTACAGGGAAAAATGGTAGAAACCATTATAAAGAATAAACTGACTGAACATGTAGATAGTCATGGTTTAATGGGAGAAAACCAACATGGATTTAGCTAAGGAAAGTCTTGCCTTACTAATCAGTTATATTTTTTTGAAGGTGTGAATAAGCAGGTAGACCCAAGATGAGCAGGTTGATATAGTGTACTTGGATTTTCAGAAAGCCTTTCATAGTAACATAGTAAATGACGGCAGATAAAGACCAGCATGGTCCATCCAGTCTGCCCAGCAATACGGCAAGAGTAGGTGCACCTGACGCTCTGTGCAGGTCACCCTTCCCCATGTCTTTGTTTAGGGGTGGATCCACCACTCCATGTAGGACACCCCTATTTGTTGAGAAGTTAGATGGTTCAGTTTATTTTGTTTTTATTCTGTTGCTGTAAAGGGATCCGCTGTGCTTGTCCCAAGCTGTTTTGAATTCCGTCACCGTGTTTGCCCCCACCACTTCCATTGGGAGAGCATTCCAAGCACCCACCACCCTTTCAGTGAAAAAAGATTTCCTGACATTGCCTTTCAATTTTCCACCTTGCAGCTTCATGTTATGCCCTCTAGTTTTGCAGCTTCCCTGTCTTTGAAAGAGGTTTGTTTGTTCATCGTTCCTCTTTAAGTATTTAAAGGTCTGAATCATATCTCCTCTATCCCTCCTCTCCTCCAAAGTGTACATATTTAGGTCTTCAAGTCACTTCTCATAAGGTTTCTTACGCAGGCTCGAAAACATTTTGGTCGCCTTCCTCTGAACACTTTCCAGTCTTTTTACATCTTTTGCAAGATATGGTCTCCAAAACTGAACACAGTATTCCAGGTGAGGCCTCACCAGCGACCTGTACAGTGGCATAAGTACCTCTTCCTTCTGCTGGTAATCCCTCTTTGTATGTAGCCCAACATCCTCCTGGCTTTTGCCACCGCCTTGTCGCACTGTTTTGCCACCTTGAGATCATCAGAGATAATCACACCAAGGTCTTTTTCCTGAACCATGCACACCAACCATTCACACCAACCTCTCGCCCCCTATCGTGTACATTTCCCTTGCCTTTCTGCTAAGTGCATGACACTGCACTTTTTCGCATTAAATCGTAATTGCCAAGCATTAGACCATTCTTCCAGCTTTTGTAGATCTTTCCTCATGTTATCCACTCCCTCGGGAGAGTCCACTCTGTTGCAAATTTTTGTGTCATCTGCAAAAAGACAGACTTTTCCATTCAGTCCTTCAGCAATACCACTCACAAATACATTGAACAGTGCCGGGCCCAGGACCGAACCCTGGGGCACCCCGCTAATCATCTTCCTCTCATCCGAGTGAGCTCCATGTACCATCACCCTCTGTCGTCTGTCAGTCAACAATTTCACAAGGTTCCTCTTGAGAGGCTATTGGAGGCATTGAAGTATTGTGGATCAGGAACTGGTTAAAAAATAGAAAGCAGAGAGTAGGGCTAAATGGCCAATTTTCTGGAGTACTACAGGGATCTGTGCTGGGTCCACTGCTTGTTAACATTCATAAATGACCTGAAAATAGGAATAATGAGTGAGGAGGTCAAATTTGCAGATGATACAAAATTATTTAAAATTGTTAAAAACAAAAGAAGATTGTGAAAAATTGCAAAAGGACCTTGATAAATTGGAAGACTGGATGTTCAAATGGCAGATGAAAGTAAATGTGGACAAGTGCAAAGTTATGCTCCTAGAAAACAACAACCCAAACTATGGTTACACAATGCAAGGTTCCCCATTAGGAACCACCACTCAGGAAAAAGATATAGGTGTCATTGTGGATATGTTGAAAACCTCCGTCCAGTGTGCAGCAGTGGCCAAGAAAGCAAATAGAATGCAAGGAATCATAAGGAAAGGAAAGCACAGTTACTTATCTGTAACAGGTGATCTCTGGGAACAGCAGGAATAAGTCTTCACATATGGGTACGTCGGTACCGACGGAGCCTGCGCGGGAACGCTCCCCAGCGTCCAATCAGAAAGCCTTTGGGAGCATCCCACAGCGCCTGCGTGCTGCCTTCCCGCCTTTTCCAACTGTCTCTCCTCAGTTAAGTTTTAGAGCTGAGACAAAGAGAGAGAGAGAGAGGGAAAGGAAAGAGAGATAGAGAGAGAGAGAGAGACAACTCCTAGGGGAGGTGGGTGGGTTGTGAAGACTTATTCCTGCTGTTCCCAGAGATCACCTGTTACAGGTAAGTAACTGTGCTATCTCCAGGAACAAGCAGGAAAGAGTCTTCACATATGGGGACTCCCTAGCTTTAGATGCCAGGGAGAGATCCCATAAGTTGTGTGTCCCTGGAAAAGGGCTGCACTTCCCCACCTGGATCTCTGGCATCCCATGAGGGATAGTGGGTAGGAGTTGATTAAGTATGGAACAGGTGTTTAAGAACAGCCTGACCAAACAAGGCATCCTGGTGGGAGTCCTTGTCCAAGCAGTAATGGGCTGTGAAGGTATGAACCGAGGCTCAAGTGGCTGCTCGACAGATGTCGTCGATAGACACAGAGTTCAGATGAGCCATTGAGGCTGCCATGGCTCGCACATTGTGAGCTGTGACATGGCCCTCCAGAGAAAGGTTCTTGCTCTGATAGGCGAAATAAATACACTGGGCAATCCAGTTAGAAAGTGTTCTCTTGGAGACTGGTTGTCCCAAATGAGAAGGATCAAAGGCAACAAAGAGTTGGGAAGACTTTCTATGTTGCTGTGTCCTTTGTAAGTAAAAAGCCAGAGCTCTTTTACAGTCCAGGGTATGAAGATTCCTCTCTGCAATTGATGCATGAGGTCCTGGAAAAAAGACAGGTAGGTAGACCTCCTGGTTGAGGTGAAAAGGCGAGACCACCTTAGGCATAAAGTGTGGATTAGTCCTAAGGACCACCTTGTCATGATGGAACCTTGTATAAGGTGGATTAGCTACGAGTGCTTGCAATTCACTGATGCGGCGTGCTGATGTGATTGCAATGAGAAAGATAACCTTCCAAGAAAGGTATTTCAAGGAGGTGGTAGCTAAAGGTTCAAAAGGCGGCTTCATAAGCTGACCAAGAACCAAATTTAAGTCCCATGCCACCGGGGGTGGTCTAATGGGAGGCTTTGTTAAAAGGAGGCCTCTCATGAATCTTGCTACAAGAGGATGAGAGGAAATAGGTTGTCCATTTAGAGGCTTAAGAGAAGCTGCAATAGCACTCAAATGGACCCTTACTGAATTTGTCTTAAGGCCTGCATTAGACAGATGAAGGAGATACTCCAGCAAAGATTCTAGAGGTATGGCAAGGGGGTTAAGACCCTTCCCCGAACACCAGATAGTAAACCTTTTCCACTTGAAAGCATAAGAAGTCTAGTGGAAGGTTTTCTGGAAGCAGAAAGAACATCTTTCACTTGTTGAGAAAGATGAAGATCCTGGAGATCTAGGCCTTCAGCAACCAAGCCCTGAGATGCAGAGACTGGGGATTGGGATGCCATAGCTTTCCGTCCTCTTGAGAGAGGAGGTCTGGAGCAGACCCTAACTCCAGGGAGGGAGCTTGAGAGAGATGTAGAAGCAGAGGGTACCACACTTGCCGTGGCCAATGTGGAGCTATGAGAATCATGTGGCCTCTGTCTCTCTGAAGCTTGAACAGGGTTTTGGGAATTAGAGGAATGGGTGGAAAGGCATAAAGGAAGTCTTGACCCCAGTGAAGGAGGAAAGCATCCCTTGCCTGAGCTCCCTGAGCCAGAGTTCTGGAACAGAACCGGGGAAGTTTGGCATTCCACGGACTTGCAAAGAGGTCTATGTCCGGGGTTCCCCAAATTTGAAAAATCTTGGATACTTGGTCCACATGTAGGGACCACTCGTGTGGAAGCAGAACTCGACTGAGTCTGTCTGCCCAAGAGTTTTGAACACCTGGAAGATAAACTGCCAGAAGATGAATGTGATGCTCTCTGGCGAGAGCCCGTAGTCGCAAAGCTTTGTTGCAAAGCGACATAGAGCCAGTTCCTTCCTGCTTGTTTACATAGAACATGGCTACCTGATTGTCCGTGTGGATAAGGACTGTCTTGTGGCTGAGCAGGGTGTGGAAAACTCGCAGAGCAAGGAAAATTGCTCTGAGTTCCAAGAGATTGATATGTAGACAAGTCTCCTGTGGGGGCCAGATGCCCTGGGTGGAGAGGTCCTGAAGATGAGTTCCCCACCCTATTGGAGAAGCATCTGTTGTGAGAGTTGCTTGGGGTAGAGGCTGTTGAAAGGGGAGCCCCAGCAACAGGTTTTGAGGGGACTTCCACCACTGGAGGGACAAAATGAGGCAACTTGTGTTTGCTATTTTGTCTGACAGGCAGCCTAATGCCTGGGTCCATTGGGTGGATAAAGTCCACTGAGCTGCTCTCATGTGAAGGCGAGCATATGGTACCACATGCACGGTGGATGCCATGTGGCCTAGCAACTAACATCTCTCGAGAAGTTAGTAAGGGGTTTCAACTCTGCTTGAGAAGCTAACTGCACCAAGCGAAGGCAACGGGCCTGGGGAAGATAGGCCCTTGCCCTTGTAGTATCCAGCAACGCCCCTATAAACTACAGGGACTGAGTAGGGATCAAATTGGATTTTGGGAAGTTTATTACCAGCCCTAAATACTGGAGGATACGCGAGTCTTGGCCTCTGATTGAGTGGGAGCTCGAATGAGCCAGTCGTCCAGGTAAGGGAAGACGAATATTCCCAGGGTGCGCAGAAAAGCAGCTACCACTGCCATGCATTTCGTGAACACCCTTGGTGCAGAGGCCAGACCAAAAGGGAGCATTCTGTATTGATAGTGCTTCTCTTGAAAAAGGAACCTTCTGTGAGTTGGATGGATGAGAACATGGGTGTACGCATCCTTGAGATCTAGAGAACAAAGCCAATCCTGACTCTGAAGGTATGGCAGCAGAGTTCCTAGAGAAACCATCTTGAACTTTTCCTTGACTAGGAATCTGTTCAACTCTCTGAGATCTAGGATGGGTCTGAAGCCCCCTGTTTTCTTTGGAATAAGAAAATAGGGGGAGTAGAACCCTGCGCCCTGTTGTTGAAAAGGCACCTCCTCTATTGCCCCTTGGGCAAGAAGAGTGGCAACCTCCTGCTCCAACAGGCTGAGGAGGGAGGTTGGAGAATTGAACTGGTGCACTCTTGTGAGAGGGGGCAAGCTTGAAAAATGAAGTTTGTACCCCTCTCTTATGATGGAGAGTGTCCAATGCTCTGCTGTAATTTGCCCCCACCTGGGAGCAAAGTGACATAACCTTCCTGGAATGGTGGAGGGCTCTGGTCCTTCTAGAGCCAGGAAGGCTAAGTTCTCTAGTGGAAAGTCAAAGGCCCTGAGGGGGCTGAGGTTGCTGGGCTGGAGCAGGCCTCGCAGCCTTTGCTTTGCTCTGTTTGGAGGATTGCTGACGTTTGGTAGGGAACTGAGCTGCAGAAGATGCCCGCTGAACATAAGCAGGATAGAATCTTCCCTTTTTAGAAAAAGGTGTTTTCTTGAATAACCTTTTCTTAGTAGGAGCAGCTGTGGATTTGGACAATCTATCCAAAGCAGAATTTTCAGCATCCATCTGATTGGCCTTTGCTTGCCAATCCTTTCCAAACAGGTTCTCACCTGTACAAGGGATATTTCCCAATTCATCTTGAACCCAGATCTCCAAATCAGATGCTTGAAGCCAAGCAATCCTACGAGCACCTATGGCAATAGCTGAGGCTCTGCTTACGCATTCAAAGGAGTCGAAAGCTGCACGGTTGAAGAATTTGGAGATATCTTGGGCATGTTTGAGCCCAGTGAGAAAGTCTTGCCTTTTATCTTCAGACATAAAAGGACTTAAAGTCTGCAAATGGTCAGTGACTTCTTTTAAGAACATTCCCATGTAGAGACTATAAGAATTAATTCTCGCAGCAAGCATGGAAGCTTGGAAGACTTCTTCCAAAAGCATCCAGGGTTCTGCATTCACGTCCTGGAGGATTAGTGGCATGTCTTTTGGCACTTCTAATCTTTCTCATTGCAGACTCAACCACAATAGAGTGGTGAGGAAGTTGAGTTTTATGGAAACCAGGACAAGGAGGGACACGATACATGGTATCCAACCTGCGAGAATGAGGAGAGGTGGTGAGAGGTGCTTCCCACATCCTTAACATGAGATCATACAGAATCTTATGAATAGGTAAGGTAGCTGCCTCCTTAGGAGTCTTAGGATATTGTAAAATATCTAACTCCTTGGCTCTGGGCTCTGTCTCAGGGGCCACTGTAATAGAGAGGCCCCGAGCCACCTCTCTGATAAAGTCTTGAAAAGACAAGTCCTCTGGAGGAGACATCCTTTGTTTAGGAGAGGACTCCTCCTGTGGAAGAAGCATCACTGCATCGACCGACTCTTCAGAATCCTCAGAGTCCTCAGAGGAATCGAAGTATCGTCTGTCCGGATGCTCTTGTAAAGCCCGATACCCGTACCGACCAGGATCGGTATCGGGAATAACCGGTACCGGGGTATCGGTACCGGAGGGCTTCAGAGGACAGAGTACCGGCATAGCGGACACCGAAGCCGATGTCATCGGTACCGATGGCGATGCTAGAGCCAGTACCAGCAGAGTAGTCTATTGCGGTACCACGGGCGTCGATCCTTCGATGCCACAAGGAAAGCCGCCAGACTGTGTTCCATGGACAGAATCCTCTGATCCATCGACGCTGCCAATGCCTGGAAATCGGTACCGGTGGAAGCCACCGGTACCCCAGAGCATGGCACCAAGAGATCTGTCGAGGCCACGCCATCAAGATCATCCTGGAACCCCGATGAGGATGCTTTAGAGGCCGAAGCCTCCCGCCGGGGTAATTTTGCCGGTGCAGAATCCTCGAGGGCAAGGCCAGAGGCATCTCGATGCTTAGAAGGAGATCTACCCTTCGAGGACCGGCTGGATTTATGTTTAGTTACCTGAGATCCATGTGAGGAAGAAGAAGCCCTGGAAGACGTCGATGCCACCGAAGCCGCATCAGAGGGAAACAGGGTACTGAGCTTGGCAGCTCGGTTCTGTCAACCTCTTTTAGACATCATGGAACAGGACACACAATCTGTTATGGAATGGTCAGGACCTAAACATTTAAGACCCCATTCATGGGTGTCAGTGACGGAAATGGTACCGCCACATTTTGTGCACTTTTTAAATCCTGAGGCAGGCTTTTCCATATTTAAGGAAAAAAGGGTTTTGGGCCTAAGGCCCAAAAAGCAAGTGCACCTGAAGAAAAAGAATGAAAAAGGTTTTTGTTTTTTACAAGAAGAAAAGAACAAAGATCGGCGGTACCGGTACAGCATCGAAGAAGGCAGACGCGACACAAAAGAAATAAAGAAAAATAAGGAAATTCTTCTGCGGTGACAGGAACACGACCTGCTGGCTCCGCGGAAAAAGAAGAACTGAGGAGAGACCGTTGGGAAAGGCGGGAAGGCAGCATGCAGGCGCTGTGGGATGCTCCCAAAGGCTTTCTGATTGGACGCTGGGGAGCGTTCCTGCGCAGGCTCCGTCGGTACCGACGTACCCATATGTGAAGACTCATTCCTGCTTGTTCCTGGAGATTGGAGAATAAAACCACTGATATTATAATGCCTCTGTATCATTCCATGGTGCAACCGCACCTTGAATATTATGTGCAATTCTGATCGCCATATCTTAAAAGAGATATAGTGGAATTAGAAAAGGTACAGAGAAGAGCAACAAAAATGGAAAAGGGGATGGAAGGATACCCCTATGAGGAAAGGCTTAAAAGGTTAGGGCTTTTCAATTTGGAAAAGAGATGGCTGAGGGGAGATATGATAGAGGTCTATAAATTAAAGAATGGAATGGAACGGGTAAACGTAGATCGATTGTTTACGCCATCAAAATGTAGAAAGACTAGGGGACATGCAATGAAGCTATAACGTAACCCACTTAAGACTAACAAGAGAAAATATTTTTTCACTCAACACGTAATCAAACTCTGGAATTTGTTATTGGAGAATGTAGTGAAAGCTGTTAGTGTAGTGTGATTTTAAAAAGGTTTGTACAAGTTCCTGGAGAAAAGGTCCATAAACCATTATTAAAGAGGAGCTGGGAAATCCACTGCTTGCCCCGGGACAAGCTTTGTGGAACTTGTATGTCTTTTGCCTGGTACTTGTGACCTGGATTGGAAACAGGATACTGGGCTTGATGGAACTTGGTCTGACCCAGTATGGCATTTCTTATGTTCTTATGATACGAACAGGACTTTCTCAACCTGATATTCTGTCCATGTAGCACCTACGACAGGGCCCGACCACTCCTCAAGTGCATGCTTCCTTTCCCACTGGGCACTGTCCCAAGCACTCCATGCATCTTCACTTCTGCCAGGCTAGACCACTATCCCGAATGACAGCTTATGCCCTATGTCCAGAGTACTGTCACATGTTTACAGTGGATAGAGTATACTACCAGAGAGATCATACAGCTATAAAGTATCCCGGCCCCCTCCCCCCCCAATATTAAGAAAGAAGAGGCTCAGTACTACATGAGTAAGTACAATACTCATGTACAATATAACCAGGGGTTAGCACTAGCTCTAAAATTAAAAGTCCAACCAATGGCATTATAAGGACCTTGTGCAGACCCTTCTGCAGTAAATGCCCCAATATTTTTCACTGACTGATAGACCTGGGGGCAAGGGAGAGGGAGAGGGAGAGGGAGAGAGAGAGAACATTTTTCACACTTGTACCTTGATCTTAACATCTTTCGGAGCTAATTTCTTCACTTCATTGAGTAAGCGATCCCCAAAACCTTAAAAATAAGAGACACATAGAAGATATTTATGAAGTTTCAGGGCAAAAGGTCAGTGAGTCTTCAGAGGACCCTGACTGATCTTTAGCAGGCCTTTCCCAGAATAAGTTTTAGGATTTATACCTGCTGACAAAGTCTGTGCTCATTCAAATTCAGCCTACATATAGCCAACACTTTTAGGAACAGATAAAAATCTTCTTGCTGAATACCAGAATGACTTTCATAAGAAGGAAACATGGGATTATGGAAAGATATTCTTACTAATATGATGTCTTCAGAACCTGAAGACAAAAAACATACATCTGAAATGTCATACAGCCTGCCATCAATGAGGTCATTTGTGAAGGGAGTTGAACTCTTTCCACCTCAATTACCATAAAGTACCTTTAAACAGCGTGGATCCACCCGAGAGCACGATGTTAGAGAACAGTGTCCGTCGTAGGTCCATGTCTGATTTCTGGATAGCAAACACCAACACTTCATGAATCCCTTCGCTCTCATCTCCTATGAGGTCTGGTCGGAAGAGCAGTTCAGGGGCTCTGAAGCGGGCTGGACCAACCTGTCACACAGACCACCGACTGTCAGTTGCTAGGGTCTCACTCTGCTCTTTGCCTCGTTCCCCCCCATACACCCAATTCCAGGAAGTGGAATATTCTTTTTACCCCCAGTATTCAGAGACAATGCCTATTACATCCTTAATAAAACAAGACAAAAAGGGAGGGGATGCATGCAAACACACAGGGGCACCTTTCTAACCAAAGCAGACATCCCCCATCCACTTCTGCATACCATGAAAACTTCTGCAGGTCCAGGGCTGGCCTGAGGGTTTCTGCCGCCCTAGGCAGACACTCCATGCCATCCCCCAAGGATTGTGGCACCGCCTGGCTTACCCATGCAGCCCCCCCCCACTGTATCTATCTTCTCGCCTGAGGGGGGGCACGGCAATTCTTCTGCTGTTGGGCTTTAAAAGCTTGCGGTAGTGAGCTCACGGCCTATCGCTTCTGCCCCCCTCCGATACAATTTCCTGTTGGAGGGAGCAGGAGTGGCAGGCCATGAGCACGCTAGCGCGGGCACTTTAAAGCCCGATGCAGCAGAGGGACTGCCGTGCCACCCCACTTCCTCAGGTGAGAAAATTGATGCCGGGGAAGGGCGGCACGGTGGGCTAGATGGCGCTGAACTGCTGCTTTGTTAGGAGGGGGGCTATGATGCCGCCCACCAGGGCCTTCCACCCTAGGCGACCCTGTATAGGTCATCTGTATAGGGCTTTATTGTTTCTCTAACTGTTTATTTAATTATTTATTGTTTGTCTTAGTGCTAGTTCAGCTGTTTTCAGCTGTAATTTACCTTGCCTCTCTCAACTAACTGGGCTTTGTGTGGTAGCCCCCTGCCCCCCTCCCCCCCTGCTGAGGGTCCAGGACAGGGTACCTTGTAACTGCCCTCTTTAATAGGACATATCTCCCTCCCTCCCTCCCCAGCACCCACCCACCCCTGGGGTAATTGTAGTTTTATAGGTACTTGCACATCTTAGAGGAAAGGGGCTGCTCTCAGGTGCAGCTCATTATCCAAATCAGTCACACACAGAGGACCTGAGATTAATTAATTAAGCTTTAGGTACACAAGGTGTATTAGGGGTATTAGATACACTTTTATTGGTATAAGCATCTACACCAATCCTTATTATATACAGAATTTAAAAGATCTAAACACAAGCTTTAAACTAAGATGCAGACAGAAGTCCAGCAGCGAGATGGGGGTTCTCCGGTCTTTTGCATTGAGTGTCACATGTATGATTTTCTCCCAGTTGGTGAGAGATCTTACGTATGCACTAAGTGCAAAGAACTCTTTGCTCTCAGGGAACGAGTCCGTTCTCTAGAGGCTAGAGTAGCAGACCTGGAAGACATAAAAAAGACAGAGAAGTACATGGACGTGACCTTCAGGGATATAGTCCTGAAGTCCCACCTCCAGTCTGGCAGCATCCCTGTTGCCATGGAGGAGAGAGGTCACGTGACAGGAGAGCATCACCCTGGTGTGCCAGGAAGTGATCCTGTAACTGGGACCTGTCCTCCAGGTGATGTAAAACCCTCTCGCACCGAGGGCGTTTCTCCAGGGTCATGTGCCCATGAGGGGAGGGTCAGGACAGCTGTTATAGTCGGTGATTCAATCATTAGGAATGTAGATAGTTGGGTGGCTGGTGGACGTGAGGATCGCCTGGTAACATGCCTGCCTGGTGCGAAGGTAGCAGACCTCACGCACCGCCTAGATAGGATCGTAGATAGTGCTGGGGAGGAGTCTGCTGTCTTGGTACATGTTGGTACCAATGACATAGGAAAATGTGGTAGGGAAGTTCTGGAGGCTAAATTTAAGCTTTTAGGTAGGAAGTTGAAATCCAGAACTTCCAGGATAGCGTTCTCCGAAATGCTTCCTGTTCCACGTGCAGGACCCAAAAGACAGGCAGAGCTCCGGAGTCTCAATGCGTGGATGAGACAATGGTGCAAGGATGAGGGTTTTGGATTTGTTAGGAACTGGGGAACATTCTGGGGAAAGGGGGGGCTCTTCCGAAGGGATGGGCTTCACCTTAATCAGGATGGGACCAGACTGCTGGCATTAACCTTTAAAAAAGAGATAGAGAAGCTTTTAAACTAGAAAATAGGGGAAAGCCGACAGTCACCCAGGAGCGCATTGTTCGGACAAAGGTATCCTTGAAGGATACTACCAAAAGCAGTGAGGTTCCAAAAGGGGGTATAGTAGCCCAAATGCCCTTGAGTAAGGAGCAGACAGAGCATAAAGATTCCAAATTACCCTGCCTACCAATAGCCAGATTAATATGAATAAAATACAGTCTCTAAAATGCTTGTATGCCAATGCTAGAAGTCTAAACAATAAGATGGGAGAGTTAGAATATATAGCACTAAATGAGAGGTTAGATATGATTGCACTCTCAGAGACATGGTGGAAGGAGGATAACCAGTGGGACACTGTGATACCTGGATACAAACTATATCGTAATGATAGAGCTGATCAAATTGGTGGAGGGGTTGCGCTCTATGTTAGAGAGGGCATTGAGTCAGAAAGGATTAAAGTTTTGCAGGGAACAAAATTTGCTGTAGAATCTCTATGGATTGAAATCCCATTTATGAAGGGGAAGGCGATGGCAGTGGGAGTATACTATCGACCGCCTGGCCAGAATGAACAAATGGATGATGAAATGCTCAAAGAACTCAAGGAAGCTAACAAAAGTCACAACAGAGTAGTAATAATGGGTGATTTCAATTACCCCGGTATCGACTGGGTCAGTGTCACGGCAGGACAAGCTAAAGAGATAAAGTTTCTAGATGGAATAAATGACTGTTTCTTGGAGCAACTGGTTCATGAACCGACCAGAGGGGAAGCCATACTGGACCTAATCCTTAGTGGAACGCCAGATCTGGTGCAAGAAATAAGGGTGTTGGGACCACTTGGCAATAGTGATCATAGTATGATCATGTTTGATTTAATTAGTGGAGGACAGATAGTAAAGGAATCCACAGTATTACCTTTTAACTTTCAAAAGGGAGACTATGATAGAATGAGGAATATAGTTAGGAAAAAACTAAAAGGAGCGGTTCCAAAGGTTAAAGACTTACAGCAAGCTTGGGTGTTATTTAAAAATACTATCCTCGAAGCCCAGACCAGCTGTATTCCATGCATTAAGAAGAAAGTCCAAAAAACTGCCAGCATGGTTTAAAGGTGAGGTCAGAGAGGCTGTTGCTGCCAAAAAAGCAACCTTCAGGAAATGGAAAAAAGAGCCAAATGATGAAAACTGGAAACAACACAAGCACTGGCAAGTTAAATGCAAAGCATTGATAAGGCAGGCAAAGCGGGAATTTGAGAAGAAACTTGCTACGGAAGCAAAAACACAAAATTAAGACTTTTTCAAGTACATTCGTAGCAAAAGGCCTGTGAGAGAGTCAATTGGACCGTTAGATGATAGAGGGGTAAAAGGGGCAGTAAGAGGAGACAAGGCTATAGCAGAGAGACTGAATGAATTCTTTGCTTCGGTCTTTACTGAGGAAGATGTAGGGATGTTACCCATGACTGAAGTGGTATTTAAAGGTGATACTGCAGAGGAATTGAGAGAAATATCACTACACCGGGAAGATATATTACAACTATTTGATAAACTGAATAGTAGCAAATCACCTGGACCGGATGGTATACATCCCAGAGTGTTGAAAGAACTGAAATATGAGATTGCAGACCTGCTATTGGTAATCTGTGAACTTTCATTAAAATCATCTGTAATACCTGAAGATTGGAGGGTCGCCAACGTAACACCAATTTTTAAAAAAGGTTCCAGGGGTGACCCGGGAAATTACAGACCGGTGAGCCTGACGTCAGTACCAGGGAAAATGGTAGAAACCATCATAAAGAACAAAATTACACAACATGTAGATAGTCATGGCCTAATGGGAGACAGCCAACATGGCTTTAGACAAGGAAGATCTTGTCTTACTAATCTGATATGTTTCTTTGAAGGTGTGCATAAACAGGTAGACAAAGGTGAGTCGGTTGATATAGTGTATCTGGACTTCCAGAAAGCTTTTGACAAGGTCCCCCATCAGAGACCTTTGGCAAAGCTAAAAAGTCATGGGATAGGAGGCAGTGTACTATTGTGGATCGGGAACTGGTTAAAAGATAGAAAGCAGAGGGTAGGGCTAAATGGCCAATATTCCCAATGGAAAAAAGTGAATAGTGGAGTACCCCAGGGATCTGTACTGGGTCCGCTACTTTTTGACATATTCATAAATGACCTGGAAAAGGGAATAACTAGTGAGGTTATCAAATTTGCAGATGACACAAAACTGTTTAAAGTTGTTAAAACCCAAGAGGATTGTGGAAAACTGCAGGAGGATCTGGATAAATTGGAAGACTGGGCATCCAAATGGCAGATGAAATTTAATGTGGACAAATGCAAAGTTATGCACCTAGGAAAGAACAACCCACACTATAGTTACACGTTGCAAGGCTCCACATTAGAAACCACCACCCAGGAAAAGGACTTAGGAGTCATCGTGGATAACATGTTAAAACCCTCCGCCCAGTGTGCAGCGGCGGCCAAGAAAGCAAATAGAATGCTAGGTATCATAAAGAAAGGGATGGAGAATAAAACAAAGGATATTATAATGCCTCTGTATCGCTCCATGGTACGACCGCACCTTGAATATTGTGTGCAATTCTGGTCGCCGTATCTTAAAAAGGACATAGCGTTATTAGAAAAAGTACAGAGAAGAGCCACCAAATTGGTGAAGGGGATGGAAGGCTACTCCTATGAAGAGAGGCTAAAAAGGTTAGGGCTCTTTAGCCTGGAAAAGAGACGGCTGAGGGGAGATATGATAGAGGTCTATAAATTAATGAATGGAGTGGAACGGATAAACGTGGATCAATTGTTTACGCTATCAGAATATAGAAAGACTAGGGGACATGTAATGAAGCTACAGGGTAAACTATTTAAGACAAATAAGAGAGAATATTTTTTCACTCAACGTGTAATCAAACTCTGGAATCTGTTACCGGAGGATGTAGTAAGGGCTGTTAGTATAGGTGGGTTTAAAAAAGGTTTGGACAAGTTCCTGGAGGAAAGGTCCATAAACCACTATTAAAAAGGGACCCAGGATATCAATGCTTGACCCAGTACAAGCATTATGGAACCTGTGTCTTTTGGGGATATTGCTAGGTACGTAGGACCTAGATTGGCCACTGTTGGAAACAGGATACTGGGCTTGATGGACCTCGGTCTGACCCAGTATGGCATGTCTTATGTTCTTATGTTCTTATCTATAAACACATTTATTCTGCAGCTCCTAATTAATTATTTTCTCTCTCCCTCCAGTCTTCTTTATGAATTCCTTTCATTTGGCAAGTTGCTCTTACTTGTGCCCTACATCAGAGTCTGCTCTGCCAACTTTGTTACACCGTTTGCCTGGAATAGACTTCCTGTGCATCACTCTCCCTCTCTAGCCATATTCATATCCAGACTATAAAATCTCATCTTTTTGAAGTTGCTTTTACCTCTTGATCTCTTCTCACATTCTACTGCTATGCTTTATTTGATTTGTACATTTGTCTCTTTAGATTATAAGCTCTATGGAAAAAGGGATCTTCCCTGTTCTGTTGTCTGTCCAGTGCTATGTATACCTGGTAGCACTCTAGAAATGGCAAAATTATAGTAGTAGTAATAGTAGTAGTATTTTCAAAAGGGAATTTTTTTTCTCTAAAAATAAGCAAAATATGCAGGCATAAATTTGAACCTACTATTTGTACAGGTACTTTCTTCTGTAAAAACATATGCACATACTGGGAAATCTCTGCCTCAACTCTGCACCAGCAGAGTGCATGTATGCTCTATACATGCATCTGAAATGGATAATTTACAAAGGCTCATTTCTTCATATACAAGCACATTTGCTGTACAAAATGTCTTTTAAAATTGCTCTCAAGGAGGCAAAAGTGAGCAGGAATGTGAAAAAGTAAGAGAGAATGCTACAAAAGCTCTCCAAGCATGAAGAGAGAAAGCAGAACAGAGAACGCGACGCCTCTTCACCACTCACATCTAACATGCTTCCATCTGGTAGTGTATACTGGACCTTCTCCGTTTCCAAGGTCTCATCCTTCTGGGGGTTAATTGACAGATAACAAGCTCTCTGTATCAGGAGAAGGAAAAACGTGAGTGATTTAGGTACTGTGCAGCACTACCATCATAGGTGGCATCATTCTCATCTAGGTATCCCTTACTGACAACTCTATGAAACTTTACAGGAAAAGACAACTTTTAAATGAAGAAGGTTTTTTTCCCCCAAGTGAATGACACATACCATCCTGTGTTTTCTGATTCTGTTGCTCAATGTGACATATCCTTATCCTGTCATCATCAATCCCCTCCTCTCTCTAGCTTGATGCTTGTGAGGTATCACCATTTATTATCAGTCTCACCATAGCAGTTCCAATGTCAACATAAAGTAACATGTTGCTTATCAGATAATGTCCTTTCCTTGAGTCCTGTTAGACTAGTCCAGACAAGAGGGTTTTGTTCCCCTACCTGCAGACTGGTGGAGACAAAGAACCAAAGAAAAGTCCAGGTTTCAATGACATCACTCCCATGCCTCTATATGCCTCAGCCACCAGAGGTCTCTTCAGTATCCTTCCCAAAGCATATGGGAGAACATGCAGGTCTCATACAACCTCAATAGTAGGAAACAATGAGCAAACAAACAGTAGAGAACTATGTACAGAAAAGCATAAAGAGAAAGCTGTTATAGAAGATGAATCAGCAGAGCCAAATATAGGAATCATAGTGAACCCAAAGGTACCACCTCAGAAGAACAGAACAAACAGTTCTAGGGGCAGGCTCTGGCCTGGTCTAGCAGGACTCAAGGAAAGAACATTATCTGGTAAGCAAAATGTCACCTTTCATATCATCCTGCTAGACCAGTCCAGACAAGTGGGATGTACTAAAGCTATGCCTCTACTGAACAGGAAGAAGATCTTAAGAGCCAAAGGCCATGTCTACCCAAGCACGGACATCCAAATGAAAATGTTTTACAAAAGTGGAGGTGATGCCCACATTGCTGCCCAACAAATGTCTGCAGGGGCTACCAAGTTCTGCTCTGCCCATGAGGACATTTGCGCTGGGGTAGAATGGGCATGCAAACCCTCTGGAACCAGCCGGTTCTGCAACAGATCCTTTAAGACAATGGCCTCCTTAACCCAGCACCCCAATGCAGACTGAGTCACTGCAACACCTTGCGCGGGCCAACAAAATGCACAAGAAGATGATCTGACTTATGAAAATAATTCGTAACCTCCAAGAATCAGAGAAGCACCTCTGGACATTCACAAGGCGAAGATCCTACCATTCCCCCGACACTGCTCCTTAGAGAAGGAGGGCAGGCAAACCATCTGGTTCACATGAAGGAAGAAACCACTTCAGGGAAGAAGGAAGGCACAGGACAAATGAAAAACAGCCGCCTCAGAAAAAAGACAAGTAAGGATCTCGACAAAACAAAGCCTGCAGGCTCAGAAAACCACCTTGCAGAACAATTACAACTAAGACGACTGTCTTGAGCATCAAGTCCTGTAGAGCAGTGAGCTTCAATGGCTCAAAGAGCTCCATCATCATGCTCTAGCACCAGATACAGATCCCAGGAAGGGACCACAGACCATAGGTGAGGACACAGACACCAAACCTCTCTGAAAGTGGCAAGGAAGAAGACATGAAACATCTGAGCATGTGGCTAGACACTTACCAGTCAACAGCCCTCTGAAATAGGCCACAGCTGCCAACTAAACCTTCAGAGAGGTGAGAGAAAAAAAAAGGCCCTTCTTCAGACCATCCTGCAGAAAAGGCCACAGAAACGGCATCTTGGCCACCTCAGAAGCCAGCCGCCGTGTGCCACACCAGCACTCAAGACACTAGACCCGCATTTATGCTAAGTTGGTAGACCTCCTCCAGGCTCTGAGCAGAGTGGAACACCATTGTCTGAGAGTAACCTGTTCATGCTAACTATCTCCTTACAGGAGCCAAGCCATAAGCGACAAGGGAGCCGAGCCCTCCAGGACAAGCGGCCCCCGACACCATAAGCCCAGAAATGGAGGCAAGTGAAGAGGTGGAGTTCGCATAAGATCTGAGCATCACGTTCTCCTCAGCCAACCTGACGTTGCCAGAAGAATCCTTCTCAGATGGTGCTCTATACACCGAATCACACGCCCTACCAGGGGCCATGGAGAAAACACAAGCAGGTGTTGACCTGGTCATGGTTGAGCCAGGGTGCCAAGGCCTTCGGACCCTGTCTCAGTGTGGCAACTGAAAAAGTGGCACACTTTGATATTGAAGTAGGTCACCATCAGATCCCTCTCAGGGCAACCCCAGTGGCGCAGAAACAACCGAAAACACCTGACTCAACTCCCACTCTCCTGGGACCAGAGAGTGCCGGCTGAGAATATCTGTTTCCACAGTATCCCACCCGGCAATGTGCAGAGCCGACAAACTAGAAGTTCCTTCACCGCCCAGGCAAACAGGAGAGCCACTCCAGGACTACCTTGGTACTCCTTGTGCCACCTTGCCGATCAACATAAGCCACCATCGTGGCATTGTCTGAGAACATGTGAACCAACCAGCCCTTAACTGGGGGTTGGAGACGCAAAAGAGTCAACCTGATGGCACTCGCTTCTGGACAGCTGATGGACCACACCATCTCCCCGCAGTTCTAAAGGTCCCAAGCCATTCAGCCTCAGCAATGGGCTCCTCAGCCTGAGGTTCTGGTATTCATCGTCAGAAGGATCCATGAGCAATCGTCCAGCGGCACACCATTCCTCAGTCACCACCGCAGGCTGGCCCTCACCATCATTGGGAACAGAAGCTTGAACTCTGGGAGCCTGCTGCGAACAGAATAGTGCTAGGTAATCCAATAGCCTTGCTTTTCTCTACTGGCAGAAAGACTCCACACACTTGAATATCGAAAACCTGCTCCCAGGAATTTCAAGGGCCGGGAACGCAACAACTGGCTCTTCCCCAAATGATCACCCAGCTGAGGCTCATCAAAAAGGACACTACTCGGGGAGCTACCCGAGATGCCTCTGAAGGAGAATGGGTTCGGATGAGCCAGTAACCTAAATAGGAGTGCACAGAAATTCTTTGGCACCATAGCACCACAGACACCACCACCATGACCTCAGAGAAATCCTTCGGGCAGTGGAGAGTCCAAATGGAAGGGCGGCAAATCGAAGGTGAAAGTTAAGCATGGCAAAACACAGATACTTGCTGATCCCCCAGATTGGGATATGAAAATACATCTCAGCCAAAATTAGAGATGCCGGGAACTTTTCTGCGCATCGCTTGAAACCTGAATTGCAAAGTTTCCATCCACAAATGCATGACACGCAAGCACTCATTGACACACTTGAGGTCCAGAATGGGCCGGAATGTTCCTATCGTGTCAGCCACCACGAAACAGATAGAATACCTGCCCCTGCCCCGATTGTCTGGGGAATGTGGACCACTGTCTTCTGGAGAGGCAACCTGTTCAAGGTAATCCACACAGTGGCCCTGTTGTTTGCAGACCCACAAGGGAAGAAGCAGCCGGAGTCAGCTCTTTGCATTCCAGGCCATAGCCATACTGAATGGGGACTAGCACCCAGCAAACCTTGGTGACCTGGGCCCATTCCTGAGAAGAGGCAAAGCCTTCCTCAATCAGAGAAACCAAGGAATGGGCCCCCAAACCTTCATGCGCAGCCCAAGAGGGTCCTCCTCTGTATGGGACCGGGTCCCTGGACCCAAGCACTCGATGAAAGGACTGAGAACGAGCCTGAAGTCCATAAGCAGAGGGGAAGAAAGGCTTTCCAGGCCAGTAGCAATGGGAGTCCCAAGACCCCCAAGAGTCCGACCACCACGCCTGCGAAGAGTGGGCAAAGACTGGCAGAAAAGGGGCTCCTGCCCACTTCATAGGCACTTTGAACCTGTCCTCCAGGAGGCGGTAATATTTTGTCTTGCCCAGATTCTTCATCAGTTTCTCCAAATTAGACCAAACAGAAGCATCCCTTTAAGGCCAGATGGGCAACCCGGTTTTGGAAGATGAATCTGCTGCCTCGTGTCCAAGCCAAGCCAACGCTGTGTCACCATCAACAGGGCACAATCCCTGGTCACTAGACATACCATGCCATACATGGCATCAGAAAGGAAGTCCTTAGCAGATTCCAAAAGAGGGGTAGAATCACTCAGTGGAAGAGACTGAATCTACTGGAGCAGGGCTCAAGACGTCAGGCCTGCACATGCTACCAACTGAAGAATAGCAGCCACCGCTGCGAAATGATCTTCAACACGAATCCACTTTTCAGTCTAGAGTATTCTTTAAGGCCGATCCACCTTCCACAGGCATGGTGGTCAGTCTGGTAACCATTGTGACCTGAGTATCCACCTTGGAAACATCAAACCACGCAACACACTCCTTCTCCGGGAGAGCATGCATCCTCTTATACACTCTTAGCTCCTAAAGCAGGGAGTTGGGGTAATCCCACTCCAACCAGAACAAGCCCTTGGGCACCTCTAGGAATATGAAGACAGTAGTGGATATCCGCACACCTTGCAGGAATGGATGCATCCTCAGTTCCTGCTCTATGCTTGGAGCAACTGCCAAGCTCGAGGTGAATGAGACCCTAGGAATAAACGCCATCAGTTCTTCCTTCCAGAACAGGCAGATGACATTGGCCTCCTCCAGGGGCGGCTCAAGGCAATCTGCTGCCAGAGGCGAAGTATGAAAAGGTGCCCCCCCCCCACCTTAGAGGGGGTGGGGCTTTTTCAGAAATCCAATCAGAGACTGAAACAAACCAAAAAGCTGATTATATGGAGGAAATGCAAGATGTTTGCACACAGGGCCATATCGAGCTGCAATCACACCCTGTGAGACTTGCAGCTCAGGCGCACGCCCCCCCCCCTCTCCCCCATACCTCCGCATCCAGCGCTGCCTGCTCTTTCCCTGCTGCTGCAGTCCTCTGTTTTTTTTCATGGAGGCGCCAGCAGCAGGGAAAGAGCAGGCAGCACTGGATGGAGGTATGGGGAGGAGAAGGGGAGCATGCGCCTGATCTGAAAGGCACCGGCACTTTAAGCAGATCTGTCCCTCCTTGACATCGAGTCGGAGGAGGGAGGGGCCAGACCTGCTTAAAGTGCTGCGAAAAGGCTTGGGGAGCGCATTTCGGCTGCCTGCTATTGTCCTGGCAGCGGCAGCAGGGCAACCGAAATATGCCTCCCAAGCCTTTCCACCCTGTGCGGCTGCACTGCTTGCACAGGGCTAGGTACGGTCCCATTTGCACACCAAGGAAATAAAAGACAGCAAGAACTAACAGCATAGATTATAAAACTAAATTATAACTCATTTTTATTTTGTTATAAACTGTGTTATGGTTCTTGCTTTTTCTTTTTCAACATATATTTTGCATCCACAGTAGGTGCAGAGCAGAACCAGGACATTCACCCACAGAACTCAATATTTTAAAAAAAATCTGATTCTGATCATCTCACTAACAAAAACAACCACCACCACTATTCTCCAGTACCAGGCATATTGTGAACTAATACAAAACCCTACAACAAAGAACAAACCTACCATACCATACCATATCAGCACAAACTTCCAAAACTCATATAAGGAGCCCATCCAAAAAAAGTATCACTGTAAATCAGGGCTACTCAAATCGCAGACCGCGGAGGCTTTCTGAACGAACCGCGCCGAGGTCCAAAAAATTGGGGGTCAAACTGCTCTACACCGGTCCGGCGCCTTCTACATCCATGGCTTCAAGAACGGCTTCGGTAACAACGGGAAGGGCGCCGGCAGCCTCGGTAACGGCAGGAAGGGCTCCGATCGCTGCTGCAGCTTCTCTCACATCGGTGGCGCTGAAGATGAGCCGGAGACACCAGTGAGGGAGAACAGGAGACTTCCGCAGGGCCGGTTAAAAGCCAAACGAAACCCGAGAGGCTGGGGGAACTCCTTCTGCAGCAGCGCTGAGGAAGTGATGTCAGAGGGGGCGGGTGCTGCAGAAGGTGTTTCCTCGAGGACCCCAGTCATGTCTCTGTACAAATTTCTGGACCGCCACACAAACAATTTGAGTAGCCCTGCTGTAAATACTACAGTGGGCCCTGGAACATCCATACACCTATTTGAAAAGCTGAACAAGTCAAAATTACTACAGTACAGTATAGATCTTTATGTACAAACTCCATGTTAACAGAACACCTGAACTCAGTCACACACTTGCAACATCGACCCTCACCAAGTACAGAATAAGTAACCACAATCTAAAGTAAAAGTAATAATATGTAGACTAAATTTAAATTGAAACCCCATGAAGCCAGTGTCCACATGCAGTGCAACATCAGATAAATAAGAGATGCAGTTCCCCAATACTGTGTAAAATATAAAACTAGCACAAAGTCCAATCACTAAAATTAAATAAAATTATTTTTCTACCTTTGTTGTCTGACCATTTTATTCTCTGATCATGCTGGTCCTGATCTGAGGCTTCTACTTTCCTGTCTTCTCTTAGCTCTCTTACTGTGATCTATGGTCCATCTGCCATTTCTTATCTCTTCTTTTGTTTTCTTCACTTCCTTCCATCAGCCCATTTCCAGTTCCAGTAAACCTCCCCAGTATCAGCCCCCTTTCCAGTCCTTCCCTTCCAGTACCTTCCAATGTTAACTGCCTTGCATTCCCATGACTGCAACTGGTGTCCATTCCCTTCCAGTCCCCCTCCTTCCCCACTGTCCGGCCCCTTCTAGTCCAAATACCACCCCAGATATCAGCTCACGTGCACGCTCAGTGCCATCCTCCAGGTCAGCTCCCTTCCAGTCACCCTACCCTCTGTCCATCCCCCTTCCAGTGCCATTTGCATGTCAGCACCCTTCCAGCCCATCCCCAAGTGTCAGCTCCCTTCCAGTCTCCCTTCAGTACATCCCAGGTGTCAGCTCCTTTCCAGCCCTCTCCTTCCCCCGTGTCAGCTCCCTTCGTGCCCCCTCCTTCCCCTGGCAGACCCTCCCATTATCTGCTCCATTCCAGTCCCATTCTACCATCCTCCAGCATAAGCCCATTGGTAGCCCTAGCCCCTAGTTTTCTTCCAGGGCCAGCAGCACTCTCCTCCCCTCCCCCATTAGCCCATTTCCAGTCTCAGCCCATTTCCAGTCCTAAACACCCCCATCGGCCAACCTCAAGTCCTACACCCCCATCAGCCCACATCCAGTACTAAACCCCCCATCACCCATTACAAGTCCTAAACCCCCCATCAGCCCATTTCCAGTCCTAGCCCCCCCATAGCCCATTACCAGTCCTAGCCCCATCAGCCCACTTCCAGTCCTAGCCCCCCATCAGCCCATTACCAGTCCTAGCCCCCCCATCAGCCAACTTCCAGTCCTAGACCCCCATCAGCCCATTACCAGTCCTAGCCCCCCATCAGCCCATTACCAGTCCTAGCCCCCCATCAGCC
This sequence comes from Ichthyophis bannanicus, assembly GCA_033557465.1. Taxonomy (NCBI): domain Eukaryota; kingdom Metazoa; phylum Chordata; class Amphibia; order Gymnophiona; family Ichthyophiidae; genus Ichthyophis; species Ichthyophis bannanicus. Next base: position 690,412,714 of record CM066035.1, read on the forward strand.
AACTTCCAGTCCTAGCCCCCCCATAAGCTCATTACCAGTCCTAGCCCCCCCATCAGCCAACTTCCAGTCCTAGCCCATCAGCCCATTACCAGTCCTAGCTCCCCCAACAGTCCATTTCCCGTCCTAGCCCCCACCAGTCATACCCCCCCATCAGCCCATTTCCAGTCCTAGCCCCCCATAGCCCATTACCAGTCCTAAACACCCCCCCCATCAGCCCACTTCCAGTCCTAACCCCCCCATCAGCCCATTACAAGTCCTAAACCACCTCCCGAGAAATAAAAAAGAAAGAACCTGGCAGCTGAAGCCACTGCCGCCCCGGCAGAGCCCTCCTGTCTCCCTCAGCGCGGCTTACAGAGCCGTGAAGGGAGAGTTTCCCATTTCCCATATGCCTTCACGGCTCTGTAAAGCCACGCTGAGGGAGACAGGAGGACTCTGCGAGGCGGCCGCAGGGCACTTCCTGCTGCTGCAGCGGCTCCTCTCCTCTGGTTTGGTTTTTTTTGTTGTTTTTTTTTAAGGCCAGCAGCGGCAAACTCACCCTCCTTTTCCAGGCAGCCTCAGCTCCCTGCCTCTTAGAGAACAGCGGCTGTGCTGTGACTGCAGTTTTAAACAAAAATGAAACCGGTGCAGAGCCTTCCCGCGTCCGCGAAAGACCCCAATCCTGTGCAGCTTTGTCCCGCCCCCAAAGGAAGTTACATGTAACTTTAAATTGTTACATGTAACTTCCTTTGGAGGTGGGACAAATCTGCACGGGGTCTTTCACGGAGGCGAGAAGGCTCCGCACCTGTTTCATTTCTATTTAAAACTTCGGTCACAGCACAGCTGCAGTTCTCTAAGAGGCAGGGAGCCGTGGCTGCCTGGAAAAGGAGGGCGAGTTTGCCGCTGCCGAGAAGCAGACTCAGCAGCAACTTGTGCACTTCTTTTTTGGGGATTTTTGTTTTAACTTTTGGAGGCGACTGTTTTGGGGGCATTTTTTGCTGCCCTCAAGACTTTGCCGCCTGAGGCAGCCGCCTCATTTTGCCTCATTATAGAGCCGCCCCTGGCCTCCTCACAATCCTCTGAAGGTGAGAGTACTTCTTCATCCACATTAGACATCTGAATTCAAGCCACAGTCCAGATCTAGGACAGATCTCTGCTGATCCCCATCTCCAGGAAGTGCCCTTTGTCAGGGACGCTTAGCCATAGGAAATCGAACAGGACTTCCATTCTCAGCCTGCCCCTCAAGACTGCACTCGGGGGAACCCAGAGGCCGCAAGGTCTGAATTTCCACATCAGAATGATCCAGCCTGTTGTAAAAAGAAACAGAAAACCAGGGAGGACAATCTGAATTCCAGAAGCTCTCCTCAAGGAAATGAGCCTCCCTACATCAGGGGACCCAGCGGCCATCAATCCCCTAGAGGACGGGGAGCACAGCACGGTCACCGGAACATCTGGCTGGCTGGTTATCCTTAACCACAGTGCCATCCGCCACCTTCTGCCCTTAAGCAGGCAAGGCTGGACTAACCACATCCCCTGGCGTAGAGAGGGGGAGCAATCCCTCCAGGGACAACTTAGGAGCTGCCATGCTGAAAGAGAAGGGTCTAGAAGCCACAGATGAGGCACCTTGCTTGCCACAGGCTAAACAATGATTCCTGGAAGAAGCAACATAACAGCGCGCTAAGGCTGTAGCGGCCCAAAGGCATGCATTAACTGTGCTTTTATTGCAATGTGCATTACAGGTGCTAGAAAGCCACTTGGGCGAAACACGTGCTAGGACTGTGTGACCGCCAAGTGCATAATAGTAAAAAAGCTACTAACGCATGCAGAAAATGGTGGGAAACCCCCACCCTGCACCAATGGTCACCAGCGGTCCACTCCAAATTGCGACCCAGGAAGACAGAATCGGGAGCTCCCAATCAGGACAATGATGAGATCAAGCTTGGTACTCACCCCCTGAGAGCCCCAGGCAGACTATCCGTGCCAGGCTCAGCTCTACTCCCCTGAAACTATTTCTCTGACTTGGCAGCACTGAGTTTAAGGTGGCTAAAAGGCAAATTCCTCCAAGAGCCTTCTACCATCTTCAGGAGAGAGCAGGGGGGGACAGAGGAGGGAGGGGCACCAAGGTTGTGCGAAGCTGAATTCTTCCAACCTTCCAGATATTTCCAATTTTCTGGCTAATCAACAGGCACTTATCCAGAGTAAGAGCATGGAAATGAACCAATTTTCCCTCCTCCTATGGCTACCAAAAAGACCACAGTCTAGTAGAACCTCCCACGTTGCGCTCTAGTGAGAGATCAAGCCGCAGGCTGTCCTTCATGAGCATCTAATCAATCTTTTCTTCTCAATCTTAGTTTTTTCTTCCCTTCAGAGAGGAGAAAAGCCATCCCCATCTGCTGGAGTCGAAGAAATACTGAAGGGACCTCTGATGGCTGAGGTGAATAAAGGCATGGGAGTGATATCATTGAAATCTGGGCTTTTCATTGGTTGTCTCCACCAATCTGCTGGTAGGGGAACCCAACCCACTTGTCTAGACTGGCCTAGCAGAATGAAATGGAAAATACTGTTACCATTACCAGCCATCCTGCCCACTCTAGTTCTAACAACCAGAGAGACACATCCACATCATTCTCACCATCGTCACTCTACACTCTCTTTCCAACACTTCTACTCTGATGCCCACTGTGGAACTGCAGAGGCATCAAGGTCATATTGGGAAAAAAACATAATTCCCAGTTCTGTAAGTGCCTTTAGTTGCCCAACAACTGTCATGAGGAGGTTGTCCCAAAGGACACACAATAAAGTTGATGGGCTCAGCAAGGTTACTGAAGCAAACAAATGAGAACCCTTATCTCCAATTCCATCACCTCCCCAATTTAGAAGAATGGAAGCATCACCATCTCTATACAAATTCAGACTTACCTCCTTTACAGTTTTCACTACTTCAAACTCCGCTGATGTGTGGAAGTCATAGCCCTCTTTCCGCAGCAACAGGCGCAGGTAACGAGACACATCTCGTCCGGCAACATCCACTCTCATGATAGAATGTGGCATAGCAAAGCCCTCATAGATAGGGACTGCATGTGTCACACCATCCCCTGCATCCAACACCACACCAGTTGTGCGCCCCGTGGCGTATCTGTGCCAGAGAAAAATATGCCTTAGTGACTTTAACTAGTTATAAGCAAAGTAAGAAGATGGAAATACCAATGCAAAGAGGAGATACTTAGAACTACAGGAAAAAAAAAAGACTGAAAAGAACCTTGGGATTCATTCAGAGGATAGACTCCCTTGTTCACATGTTCATAAATTCATATGGAGCGCCTTTTAAATATTCCATCCAATTCTAGCTACACTGTCACCCAAAGGTCACTATCTACATAATGATTTGTTTAAAATTTGTGAATTAGAGACTGCTGAAATTGTTCAATTGTCACCTTTAACCAGAATCACCTCTGATACACAGCATGTGCCTGGACGTTCAGTTCAACACAGAATTTACCAACACTGCTACCTTTTATTGATGAAACATCTACTGAAATTGCTATCTGAACAGTAAAGGGGGCTAGAGTTGTGCATTGCCATAAAGACTTAAGTTCAATGTCTGAGCTTGTGCTTTCAGACAATATGAATGCTGGGGATGCAGCATTCACAGTGCCTGGAGCCTCATCCATCCTAGGATTTATGTTAGCTACATTTCAGAGAGAGCAACAGTTTTGTGGTCCTTAGTCAAGAACTTCTGCTGAAGTGGTTTGCCTAAAATGTGAGCTACTAGAACAAAAAAGGGAAAAATATTTTTTTTACTCAACGCATAATTAAGCTCTGGAATTTACTGTCAGAGTATTTGGTAAAAGCTAAAATACATCTGGATAAGTTCCTGGAGGGAAAAGTTCATTAACCATTATTAAGATGGATGGGAAAATCTACTGTTTACCCCTGGAATAAGCAGTATGCTTTCTGTATACTTTTTTTGGATCCTGCCAGGTACTTGTGATCTGGATTGGCCACTGCTGGAAACAGGTTACTGGGCTCTTGGACTCTTGGTCTATCCCGATACGGAAAATCGTATGTTCTTATGCCCCAAGTATTTGTGAATGAAATCTCATGATGCCATGGCTAATAGAAACTGAATTTAACTAAGCCAGAAAACCAAAGGGAAAGAAGACTATGCTGGGCCTAAAAGTAGTAAACCCTAGCTCAGAAAATGTAATATAGAAAGTCTGGTTGAGTACAGTTAATAAGGGGGCTGACGTTTTTCTGTTTACTTGCCTTGACTGAAAAGGAAGGTGGACTATTAACAGTGCTGAATACTTGGAATGCCCTCCTGGAGGAAGTGGAGACAAAACTAGTAAATAGAATACAAAAAAAAAAGCACAGGATACATGAAAAGAATCTCTAGTGATAAGAGGACTGAAACAAAGCACCGGGTAACCTGCACCTTAAACTCATTGGTGTGATCTTCCCAAAATTGTATTTATATGACTCCACTGTTGTTCCAAGAACAGGGGTGGCTCTATCATTAGGCAGGATAAGGCAGCTGCTTCAGACGGCAGATTTTTGGGTGCAGCAAATAGTGCCCCAAAATCAGGGCCGGCCCCAGAGATGGGTCAAGGTATTGGCACCATGGGCAAACCTTAAGCTTTATATCCCCCTGACTGCTAAAATCTATTGTTTAACTTTGAATGCTCTGCTCTTTGCTGCCCTCCAGAAGTTGCCGCCCTAGATGGCTGCCTAGTTTTCCTAGTGGTTAGTTCAGCCCTGCCCAAAACATTCCTATGGCAACTGCCTCACCCTGTTTTTAAAACAAAATTTCATCAAGCATCTCCCCCTGACTGCTAACGCAAGAAAAAATAAAACTGCAAGTTCAGTCTTTGCAACTCTTGCATGCTGTGAAGGCCCTCCTGGACCCAACCCCTCTGATGCACACTTTTTGCATCAGAAGCTACCGGACTGGGAGGGTCTTTGAAGTGTGCTGGAGTCACAAAGTCTCCCATACTATTTGTTTATTTGTTTTTCCAGTGCTGCAAAGGTTGCGGATGTAGTGCTGGCAGCAGTAGGCCCCGTTGGGAGGGAGGGGGGGAGATGAGGGAAGAGAGGACATGGTGAACATGAAATAGCAAGGCAGATGCTTGAAAATGGGATGGAGGTATAGAGGATGGAGGGTAGATGCTGGACAGGGAGGGACAGGAGGGGTTGGAGGGCAGATGCTGGACATGGAGTAAGGGGAATAAAGAGAGAGGATATGCTGGACATAGGGAGAGGAAGACAGAGAGGACAGATGATGAACACAGGGGAGGTGAGAGTTAGTTAAAGACTGTGAAATAGGAGGGCTGCATTAAGGCTTGAAAAGTAGTAAGCAGATGGAATAAAAAGGAGATTGAGGACTAGATGGTAAGGAGGAGGACTGAAATCAGAGTTGATAGAGACTTAGAAAATAAATGGAAGAACACTGAAATGAAAAGATCAATGTCAGAGATGGAAGAAGATGACAGGAGGGGAGAGAAGTGTCAGATGGACTGAAGGACTCTCGAAAGAAAAGACTGCGCAAAGCAGTAGTCAGAGACTGGCATCAACATGATTACAGAATAAAATGGCCAGACAACAAAGGTAGAAAAAGTAATTTAGTGAATGGACTATGGACTATGTTAGTCTTTGGAATTTACATGTTCTATCTTTATATTTTGCAAAATTCAGCAGCATCTACTGCAGAGTCTGGCTTCCTAAGGTTTCAATTTAATTTTTGGTCTACGTATTTCTATTTTTAGTTTGTGGTCACTTATTCTATACTTGATAAGGGTCTGTCTGTGTTCTGTATTTGTGACAGAGGCTAAATGTTCTGTTAGATTGTAGTTTCTATTTACGAATCTGGGGCCCGATATTGAGTTAGTACGGCTAGATGCAAGTACAGCGCCTAGCTGTCACTGCCGCCCTCTAAATCCAGATATTCAAAGCCAGGGTCATTTGCGGCCCCAGCATTGAGTATACAGGATCGTTGCACTTGCCTAGAAGGCGCAGAGGCTAACCGGGTAGCGCCACTACCTGGTTAGCTTCTATGGGTAAAGACAGGCCAGCTCTTGCTGCACCATTCTTAACCCATAGAAGCTAACCAGGCAGTGGTGCAATATCATTACTACCCGGTTAGCCTCTGTCGCCGCTTATGACATGCCCCGGAATGCCACAATGCTAAGCAGTCAGCATCAGGGTGTGCAGGGGAGAAGATCGGTGATATTCTGCGGCACTAACCGTGTTAGTGCCATTGGATATTCCACTGAGCGGCATTGACACGGTTTATGGACTGTAAACAGTGTAAATACCTTTCGAATAGTGGGCCCCTGTACTGTAGTAATCTGGCTTGTTCAGTTTTCTGAATAAGTATATGGATTTCTATAGTCCACTGCACAAAGCGAGAATCATAGAGCAGTTTAACACCAAAATAAAAAAAATAGTTATAAATAACTTAAATTTTGGTGTTATAAACTGAGCTGTGGTTCTTGCTGTCTTTTTGTTCATTGGTATGCGAGCACTTGCATCTCCCTTGTTTTCTGCAGAATATATATTTACATTTAATACTGTGTCAGTCCAGTGTGCTGTGTCAGGATCAGTATGTTTTATATTAGATTCCTAGACTACATAATTAATTACTATAATTTTTGCTGTGTGTAAACAGCATAGCATTTTTTCTAAACTTATGTAGCCTGGGAATATGTATGTTTCTTTTTTTCTTGCGGCAACCTCCTGACCTGTGTTCTGAGTGAGAGGACCCCTGCTCTCGGACTAGAGCTCTGAGAAGTCCCCACAGTTTGGATGCCTGACAGGGGTGGCCCAAAATTAGGCAACAGTAGGCAGTCATTAGGACAGCAGCTATGAGATGCAGCAAAAAGGTGTAGCAGTCAAATCAAACAATAGATCCTGACAACCCCACCAACTCGGAGCCAATACTACATACTTTTAACTGCAAAGTGAGCATACATATATATATAAGAAAAATCATACTGGGTCAAACCAAGGTGCATCAAGCCCAGTATCCTGTTTCCAACAGTGGCCAATCCAAGTCGCAAGTACCTGGCAGGTTCCCAAAAAGGCACACAGCTACAATAAAGCATAGTTACTCACCTGTAACAGGTGATCTCCGGGAACAGCAGGAATTTAGTCTTCACATATGGGTATCGTCGGTACCGACGGAGCCTGCGCGGGAACGCTCCCCAGCATCCAATTAGGAAGCTTTTGGGAGCATCCCACCGTGCCTGCGTGCTGCCTTCCCGCCTTTCCCAAATGCCTCTCTCCAGTTTAAAGCTGAGACAAAGAGAGAGGGAAAGGGAAAGAGATAGATAGAGAGATATAACTCCTAGGGGAGGTGGGTGGGTTGTGCAGACTAAATTCCTGCTGTTCCCGGAGATCACCTGTTACAGGTGAGTAACTATGCTATCTCCAGGAACAAGCAGGAATGTAGTCTTCACATATTTTTATTTATTTTTTATTTATTATTTATTACAGGCTCTTATATACCGCTCTATTTAGCATCAGCGCGGTTCACAATATAACAACATACCATACTGAACAAACTGTTTGGTTTTACAGAGAACAAGGTCAGAGAACTTGGATAAAACATGGGGACTCCCTAGCTTTAGATGCCAGGGAGAGACCCCAGAAGTTGTGTGTCCCTGGGACAGGGCTCCACTTCCCCCCATGGATCTCTGGCATCCAACCTGGGATGGCGGATAGGAGTTGACTAGGTATGGAACAGGTGTTGGAGAACAGCCTGATCAAACAAGGCATCCCAGCGGGAGTCCCTGTCCAAGCAGTAACGGGCTGTGAAGGTATGAACCGAGGCCTAAGTGGCTGCTCGACAGATGTCGTCGATAGACACAGAGTGCAGATGAGCCAGTGAAGCTACCATTGTGAGCTGTGACATGGCCCTCCAGAGGAAGGTTCTTACTCTGATAGGCAAAGGAAATACACTGTGCAATCCAGTTGGACAGTGTTCTCTTGGAGACTGGAAGTCCCAAATGAGAAGGATCAAAAGCAACAAAGAGTTGAGAGGACTTTCTATTGTGAAGTAGAGACCCCTACCGAACCCATGGAAATAGAGAGAAAGGAAGATTCCACCTTTAAAACTGACAGGCAGCTAGAGCACATGGCTCACTGTTTACATAGAAAAGGTAAACAGGGAAAGACAGGAGCTGAATTGACACGCCCAGACTCTGACGTAGTAACAAGCCCCGAGCTTAATCAAGCACACCTGTTCAGGGTGGGAGCAGAGCCAAGCCCAGGGGAACAGAATTATAAAACGTCGTCATTAGCTCCCAGGAAGAAAGCCAGGAGGAGAGCCATGAGGGAAGCAGAGAAAGAAGCAGAGAAGGAAGCAAAGCCAGGAGGGGAAGCAGCAGACAAAGGCTGGAGAAGAGGCCAGAGGGCAAGCTGGAAGGGTAATTGCAGCTTGGACGGCAGCTGGAGCCGTGGCAGCAGAGAAAGTTGGAGTTGTGGCAGAGAAGCAGCGCAAGGAAGGAAAGACAGGAAAGAAGAGAGAGCTCCTGTAAGGCAGGCTTGGAGAGGCTCAGAAACTCCAGGGAGTTGGAGACCTGATGAGAAAAGCCAGCAGACTTGAAGGAAGGAAGGCACGCCCTGTGACCAGGAACTTGCTGGAACGGAGAGAGCAGGGAGCCCTGCAATCAGAAGGGAGCCTTCAGAGTTTACACAGGTGGGAGCCCAGCACAGAAACCTTCCCTTATAACTGCCAAGAGTTAGAGGAGAGCAACAGAAGAAACTCCAGTGTAACAGGTATTTTAAACCCTTGCTGTGTAGAGTTGTATAAAGGGAAAACACCTGGGTATAAAGAAGGAAGCTATTTTAAATCCCTTGGTAACCATCTGCAAACACTGCCAGCCCTGATATAGAAGATATGCAGATAGACTCTAATGTTGAGGACATAGCAGATATGAGAATGGATTGCACGCTGTGTTTGGCTGACAACATTGAGTCACTGTGTTGAAACCTGGAAGTAAGAGTGCTGAGTTAATAGCAAAGAAAAAAGGAGGTATTTTTCTTTGTTCCAAGAAGCTGTTTATTTTCAGTTTGTACTTACTACGGGCACTGTATTGTTTTGGGAACCAGAGAGTGAAGAAGCACTTACCTTAATTACTGTATATAATCCTCATGCTAAACTCCTGGACACTGTTCTTATTTGTTTTGCACCGAAGTTCTGTTTGTGAGGGGAATAAATCCTTGTCATTTTGCCTTAAACACTCAGACTACAACTGCTTCTTTATCAGAGAGGTAAAAAGGGACTACAAATCCCAAGAGGCCTTGCAAGAGCCCTAGCTGTAGTCTCACTTTCTGCATAGAGAAATTATCATGGCAGACCAATCCTCTGCACCCTAGGCAGAGGGCTGGCCATGTGGTGACACTATGTTGCTGTGTTCTTTGCAAGTAAAAGGCTAAAGCTCTTTTACAGTCCAAAGTATGAAGATTCCTTTCTGCATTTGATACATGAGGTCTTGAAAAGAACACAGGCAGGTAGACCGCTTGGTTAAGATGAAAAGGCGAGACCACTTTTGGCATAAAGTGTGGATGAGTCCTAAGGACTACCTTGTCATGATGAAACCTTGTATAAGGTGGATCAGCCACTAGTGCTTGCAACTCACTGATGCGACGTGCTGATGAGATTGCAATGAGAAAGATAACTTTCCAAGAAAGGAATTTCAATGAGGTAGTAGCTAAAGGTTCGAAAGGTGGCTTCATGAGCTGACCAAGAACCAGGTTTAAGTCCCATGCCACCGGTGGTGGCCTAATGGGATGCTTAGTTAGAAGAAGGCCTCTCATAAATCTTGCTATAAGAAGATGGGAGGAAATAGGTTGTCCATTTAGAGGCTTGAAAGAAGCTGCAATAGCACTCAAATGGACCCTTACTTAGTTAGTCTTAAGTCCTGCATTGGATAAATGAAGGAGATACTCAAGTAATGATTCCAGAGGTATAGCCAGGGGGTTAAGACCCTTCTGCGAACACCATATGGTAAACCTCTTCCACTTAAAAGCATAAGAGCGTCTAGTGGAAGGCTTCCTGGAAGCATAAAGGATATCCTTTACTTGCTGAGGGAGGTTGAGATCATGAAGATCTAGGCCTTCAGCAACCAAGCTCTGAGATACAGAGACTGGGGATTGGGATGCCATAACATTCCGTCCTCCTGTGACAGGAGATCTGGAGCAGACCCTAACTCCAGGGAGGGGGCTTGAGAGAGATGTAGAAGCAGAGGGTACCACACTTGCCGTGGCCAATGTGGAGCTATGAGAATCATACGCCCTCTGTCTCTCTGAAGCGTGAACAGGGTTTTGGGAAATAGGGGAATGGGTGGAAAAGCATAAAGGAAGTCTTGACCCCAGTGAAGGAGGAAGGCATCCCTGGCCTGAGAGCCCTGAGCTGGAATTCTGGAACAGAACCGGGGAAGTCTGGCATTCAACGGACTTGCAAAGAGGTCTATGTCCGGGGTTCCCCAAATCTGAAAAATCTTGGCCACCTGGTCTGCATGTAGAGACCATTCGTGTGGAAGCAGAACTCAACTGAGTCTGTCTGCCCAACAGTTTTGTATGCCCGGAAGATAGACTGCCAGGAGATGAATCTGTTGCTCTCTGGCGAGGGCCCATAGTCGCAAAGCTTCGTTGCAAAGCGACAGAGAGCCTGTTCCTCCCTGCTTGTTCACGTAGAACATGGCTACTTGATTGTCTGTGTGAATGAGGACTGTCTTGTAGATGAGCAGGGTGTGGAACACTCGAAGAGCAAGGAAGATTGCTCTGAGCTCTAAGAGATTGATATGTAGATGAGTCTCCTGTGGAGACCAAGTGCCCTGGGTGGAGAGGTCTTGCAGATGAGCTCCCCAACCCACTGGTGAGGCATCTGTTGTGAGAGTTGCCTGGGGTAAAGGCTGTTGAAATGGGGACCCCAGCAACAGGTTCTGAGTGGACTGCCACCATTGGAGAAACAAAATAAGACGATTTGTGTTTGCTATTTTGTCTGACAGGCACCCTGATGCCTGGGTCCATTGAGTGGATAAGGTCCACTGGGCTGCTCTCATATGGAGGCGAGCATAAGGGACCACATGCACTGTAGATGCCATGTGGCCTAGTAGTTGTAGCATTTCTCGGGCAGTGAGCTGAGGTTTTAGCACTGCTTGAGAAGCTAACTGCACCATGCGGAGGCAACGGGCCTGAGGAAGATATGCCCTCGCTTTTCTGGTATCCAGCAAAGCTCCTATGAACTCTGGAGACTGAGTGGGAGTTAGACTGGATGTTTATGACCAGACCCAAATACTGAAGGATCCACATTGTGCAAGATAGGGAAGTCCTGGCCTCTGTCTCTGATGGGGCTCTAATGAGCCAGTCGTCTAAGTAGGGGAAGGCGAATATCCCTAGAGTACGAAGAAATGCCACCACAGCCATGCATTTCATGAACACCCTTGGTGCTGAGGCCAGGCCAAAAGGAAGAACCCTGTATTGGTAGTGCTTTCCTTGAAAAAGGAACCGAAGGAACTTTCTGTGGGTTGGATGGATGAGAACATGAGTGTACGCATCCTTGAGATATAGAGAACAAAGCCAATCCTGACTCTGAAGGTATGGCAGAAGAGTTCCAAGAGAAATCATCTTGAATTTCTCTTTGAACAGGAATTTGTTCAATTCTCTGAGGTCTAAGATAGGTCTGTATCCCCCTGTTTTCTTTGGGATAAGGAAGTAGGGGGAGTAAAACCCTGTCCCTTGTTGATGAACAGGTACTTCTTCTATTGCCCCTTGGGCAAGAAGCATAGTGACCTCTTGATCTAACAGGTTGATGAGAGGTCTGAGAATTGAACTGCCTTACCATTGTGGGAGGGGGCATGCACAGAAAGTGAAGCTTGTACCCCTCCTTTATAATGGAAAGTGTCCAATGCTCTGCTGTTATCTGCCCCCATCTGGGGGCAAAGTGACACAACCTTCCTGGAATGGTGGAAGGCTCTGGACCATTGAGGGCCAGGAAGGCTAAGTTCTCTAGATGAAAGTCAAAGGCCTTGTGGAGGCTGAGACTGCTGAGATGACTGAGGCTTGGCAGTCTTTGCTTTTCTCTGTTTAGGTGGTTGCTGACCCTTTCGGACAAGTTGACCTGCAGAACGTCCCTGCTGGGAATAAGAGGGATAAAACCTCTTCTTTTTCGAGAAGAAAGGCTTCTTGAAAGATTTCTTTCTGGCAGGATCAGCTGTGCCTTTGGATAACCTATCCAAAGTAGAGTTGTCAGCATCAATCTCATTGGCTTTTTCTTGCCAATTCTTGCCGAATAGGTTTTCACCTGTACAAGGGATATTTCCCAGTTTTCCTGCACACAGAGCTCCAAATCGGATGCCTGGAGCCAGGCAATTCTATGTGCACCTATGGCAATGGCAGAGGTTCTGCTTATGCACTCAAAACAGTCAAAGGCTGCACGACTGACAAACTTCGAAACATCCTGGGCATGCTTAACCAGTGTGAGATAATCCTGCCTTTTGTCCTCAGGAAGAAGAGGGCTCAAAACCTCTAAATCTCCTGTGACCTCTTTAAGGAACATTCCCATATATAAAATATAGGAACTGATCCTGGCAGAAAGCATGGAAGCCTGGAAAGTACGATGTCCAAAGGTATCCAAGGTTCTACACTCACGTCCTGGAGGATTAGAGGCATGCCTCTTTGCACTCCTGATCCTTCTCATAGCTGACTCCACAACAATGGAGTGGTGGGGAAGCTGAGTTTTCTGGAAGCCAGGACAAGGAGGGACTCGATACATAGTATCCAGTCTGCGAGAGTGAGGAGAGGTGGTAAGAGGTGTCTCCCACATTCTCAACATGAGATCATGTAAAATCTCATGGATAGGCAAGGTAGCCGCTTCTTTAGGAGCCTTGGGATATTGTAAAATCTCCAACTCCTTAGCTCTGGGTTCTGTTTCAGGAGTCACAGTAATGGACAACCCACGAGCCACCTCCCTGATGAAATCCTGAAAGGAGATATCTTCTGGAGGAGACATCCTACATTTAGGTGAGGAAGGCTCCTCCGGGAGAAGTATCCCGGTACCGGCAGAACTGTCAGAATCCTCGGAGTCCTTCGAGGATTCGAAGTACCGTCTGTCCGGATGCTCTTGAAGAGCCCACCAGACTGCGTTCAATAGCCAGGAACCTCTGGTCTATCGACACTGCCGATGCCTGGGTGTAGGTACCGGACGCAACCTGTACCCCAGAGCATGGCACCAGTAGTTCTGCCGAGGTTGAGGCCTCGAGAACATCCTGGAGCCCCGATGATGCTTTGGAAGCCGAAGCCTCCCGCCGGGGCAATTTTGCCGGTATGGAACCCTCAAGGGCAACGCCAGAGGCATCTCGATGCTTGGAAGGAGATCTACCCTTTGAGGACCGGCTAGATTTATGTTTAGTTACCTGAGATCCATGGGAGGAAGACGAAGCCCTGGAAAACGTCGATGCCACCGAAGCTCCATCGGAAGGAAAAAGGGCACTGAGCTTGGCAGCTCGGTTCTGTCGACCCCTTTTGGACATCATGGCACAAGCCATGCACTCGGAGATGGAGTGGTCAGGACCTAAACATTTAAGACACCACTCGTGGGTGTCGGTGACAGAGATGGTACCGCCACACTTGGTGCATTTTTTAAAACCCGAAGCGGGTTTCTCCATAGTGGAGGAAATTTTGGGCCTAAGGCCAAAATGGCATGCACCTGGAAAGAAAAGTTTGGAAAAAAGAATATTATTATTATTATCTTTTGAAAAGAAAGAAAGAAAAACCAGCGGTACCGGTATAGCGTCGGGAAGGCAGACGCGACCACAAAAAAATAAAGAATAAGGAAACAATGTTCTGCGGTGACAGAAACACGGCCTGCTGGCTCTGCGGAAAACGAAGAACTGGAGAGAGGCAGTTGGGAAAGGCGGGAAGGCATCACGCAGGCGCTGTGGGATGCTCCCAAAAGCTTCCTAATTGGACGCTGGGGAGCGTTCCCGTGCAGGCTCCGTCAGTACCGACGATACCCATATGTGAAGACTACATTCCTGCTTGTTCCTGGAGATCGGCTTTTATTACACCCTCTGGTAATGAATTCCAGAGTTTGATTATGCATTAAGTAAAATAATATTTTCTCTTATTAGTCTTAAATGGGTTATATTGTAGTTTCATTGCATGTTCTCTAATCTTTCTTTCTACTTGTAGTTTCATTGTATATTCTCTAATCTTTCTACGTTTACCTATTCTACTCCATTCATTAATTTATAGACCTCTATCATATCACCCCTCAGCCATCTGTTTTCCAAGTTGAAGAACCCTAACCTTTTAAGCCTCTCCTTCCATTCCCTTTACCATTTTGATGGCTCTTCTATGTACCTTTTCTAATTCTGCTATATCTTTTTAAGATACAAAGACCAGAATTGCACACAATATTCAAGGTGCGGTCGCACCATGGAACAATACAGAAACATTATAATATCAGTGGTTTTATTCTCCATTCCTTTCTTTATGATTCCTAGCATTATTATTTATTTATTTATTTATTATTAGGTTTTATATACCGCTTCATCATTTCAATCAAAGCGGTTTACATTGAAACTTAAACTTGGTAATGTACATTAAACAGGGACATTGATAACTTGGATACTTCTGAGGCAATGGAGTGTTAAGTGACTTGCCCAAGGCCACAAGGATTGCTAGTGGGAATCAAACCCTGGTCTCCGGGTTCCCAAGCCAGTGTTCTTAACCATTAGGCTACTCCTCTTGGTTGCTGTTGCATACTGGACGGAGGGTTTCACAAATTATCCACGATGACGCCTAAATCTTTTTCCTGGGTGGTGGTTTCTAAGGTGGTACCTTGCATCATAGTTGGGGTTGTTCTTCCCTAGGTGCATAACTTTGCACCTGTCCACATTAAATTTCATTTGCCATTTGGATGCCCAGTCTTCCAATTTATCAAGATCCTCTTGCAATTTTTCACAATTCTCTTGTGTTTTAACAACTTTGAAAAATTGTGTGTCATCTGCAAATTTGATCATCTCACTCGTTATTCCCATTTCCAGGTCATTTATGAATATGTTAAAAAGCAGATGGCCCAGCACAGATCCTTGCAGTACTCCACTATTTACCTTTCTCCATTGAGAAAATTGGCCATTTAGTCCTACTCTCTGCTTTCTATCTTTTTACCAGTTCCTGATCCAAAATACTACACTGCCTCCAATACCATGACTTTTTAATTTAGCCAAGAATCTCTCATAAGGTACTTTGTCAAAGGCTTTCTGAAAATCCAGATACACTATATCAACCGGCTCACCTTTGACTACCTGTTTATTCACACCTTCAAGAAAATAAAATAGCTTAGTAAGACAAGATGTTCCATGGCTAAATCCATGTTGGCTTTCTCTCATTAAACCATGACTATCTACATGATCAGCAATTTTATTCCTTATAATTGTTTCTACCATTTTGCCCGGTACGGATGTCAGGCTCACCGGTCTGTAGTTTCCCTGATCTCCCATGGAGCCCTTTTTAAAAACTGGAGTTACACTGGCCACTCTCCGATCTTCAGGTACTACAAATGATATCAATGATAATTCACAGATTACTAATAGTAGGTCTGCAATCTCATGTTTCAGTTCTTTCAACACCTTTGGATGTATACCATCTGGTCAAGGTGATTTGATACTCTTCAATTTATCAAATAGTTGCAATACATATTCCCACTTTATCAATATTTCTTTCAATTCTTCATATACATGACCTGCATATATCATTTCAGCATGGGGTACCTTCTCTATATCTTCTTCAGTAAAGACCGAAGCAAAAAATTCATTCATTCAGTCTCTCCACTATGGCCTTGTCCTCACTTTTACCCCTCTATCATCTAGTGGTCCAACTGACTCTCTCAGGTTTTTTTGCTATGAATGTACTTGAAAAAGTTTTTATTATGTGTTTTTGCTTCCACGGCAAGCTTTTTTTCAAATTCTCTCTTTGCCTGCCTTATCAATGCCTTGCATCTAACCTGCAAATGCTTATGTTGTTTCCTGTTTTCGTCATTTGGCTCCTTTTTCCATTTCCTGAAATGTTTTTTTTGACAGCAAAAGCCTCTCTGACCTCGCCTTTAAACCATGCTGGCATTTGTTTGGCTTCCACTTTTCTTAAAGCGTGAAATATAACTGTTCTGGGCTTCCAAGATAAAAATTTTAAACAACGCCCATGCTTAATGTAAATCTTTAACCTTTGCAGCTGCTCCTTTTTATTTTTTCTTAACTATTTTCCTCATTTTATCATAGTCTCCCTTTGAAAATTAAATGGTAGTACTCTGGATTTCCTTGCCATCCTTCTTCAATTCGTTAAGTCAAATGTGATCACACTATGATCACTATTGCCAAGTGGCCCCAACACCCTTATCTCTTGCACAAGATCCTGCATTCCACTAAGGACCAGATCCAAAATAGCTTCCTCTTGTTGGTTCACGAACCAGCTGCTCCAGGCAGCAGTCATTTATATCATCTAGAAACTTTATCTCCCTAGCATGTCCTGTTGTGGCACTGACCCAGTCGATACCATGGTAATTGAAATCACCCATTATTACTGTGTTGTAACTTTTGTTAGCTTCCCTGATTTCTTTCAGCATTTTGTCATCAGTCTGTTCTTTTTGGCCAGGTGGTCAGTAGTACACACCCACTGCTATTGCCTTCCCCATTACATGGGATTTCTATCCATAGAGATTCTACGGTGTATTTTGTTTCCTGCAAAACTTTAATCCTATGTGACTGAATGCCCTTTCAGAGTAGTTACTCACCTGTAACAGGTGTTCTCCAGGAGCAGCAGGAATCAGTCCTCACATATGGGTGACGTCGGCGCCGACAGAGCCCTCGCGGAGCAATTTCCCCAGCTTTCAAAGAAAGCCTTTGGGAATTGCAGCGCGCATGCGCGGTCCCCTTCCCGCCCAAGGGTGCCATCTTGCTCAGTCTGATGACATAGCTAAAAGACAGCAAAAAAAAATTAGCAAAAACGAAATGATAGGACTGCAACTCCAAGGGGAGGAGGGAGGGTTGTGAGGACTGATTCCTGCTGCTCCTGGAGAACACCTGTTACATGTGAGTAACTACTCTTTCTCCAGGACCAAGCAGGAAGTCAGTCCTCACATATGGGACTCCCTAGCTTAAGGCTACCGGAGACCTCAAGCGGAAAAATGAGCTCCCTCTAACTCAGTAGCACAGAAGGAAGGAATCTTCTCTGAAAACGCCCCCGACCGGTAGCCCAACACCAGGGCCGGAGGGTAGGAGTTGCCTAAACCTCAAAGAGATTATGGAGGACTGCCTGTCCGAAAGCACTGTCCCTGCGGGACTCCCTCTCCAGGCAGTAATGGGCGGCAAAAGTCTGGCTTGAAGACCAAGTAGCGGCCCGGCAGATGTCTGCCAACGGAACAGAGCGGAGATGAGCCACTGACGCAGCCTTCGCCCTGACACGATGAGCCGTGACTCGACCCCCCAACGAGAGGCCGGCTGCCCCATAAGCCCAGGCGATACAGTCAGCGACCCAGATGGACAAAGTACGCTTGGAGACAGGTAGCCCCAACTTATTGGGGTCAAAAGAAACGAAGAGCTGAACAGCCCTCCTATGCTCCCGCGTATGGTCAAGGTAGAAGGACAAGGCCCTCCTACAGTCCAGGGTATGCAGGACCATTTCAGCCCGGCTGGTGTGCGGCCTTGGAAAGAGGATCGGAAGAACCACCTCCTGGTTGAGATGAAAAGGAGAAACCACTTTTGGAAGAAACTTAGGGTGAGTCCGTAAGACTACCCTATTCCTGTAGAACCTAGTGTAAGGAGGATCAGACACCAGGGCCTGCAGTTCACTAACGCGCCTTGCAGAGGTAAGGGCTACCAAGAACAAGGTTTTCCAGGAAAGAAAACGAAGAGGGCAGGTAGCCATAGGTTCAAAGGGCGGACAGGTAATCCGCTGCAAGACCACATTCAGATCCCATTCAGGGGCTGGTGGGCGCAAAGGAGACTTAAGGAGAAGGAGGCCTCGGAGAAAACAAGCCACCAAAGGATGGTTGGAAAGAGGCCTGCCATCCACCGGTGCGTGATGCGCAGAGAGAGCACTGAGGTGGACCCTGACAGAGTTGGACTTAAGGCCCAGATTGGAGAGGTAAAGCAAATATTGCAAGACCACTGCCACCAAGCAGGAGAAGGGATTCTCAGATTGCTGAGCACACCACATGGAAAACCGACGCCACTTAAGAGCGTAAGACTTCCGAGTGGAGGGCCGCCTGGAGGCCAAGACGACCTCTTCCACCTCCCGAGGCAGCAGGAGGGGAGCAAGGACTACCCTTTCAGCAGCCAGGCCATCAGATGAAGGGACCGGAGGTTGGGGTGTAGGAGAGTCCCCTGATCCTGTGAGAGGAGATCGGGTTGAAACCCCAGAGGAAGAGGAGTGTCCATCGCCAGCTGCATTAGAAGCGGAAACCAGGGCTGTCTCGGCCACCGAGGAGCCACTAGGATCATCGAGGCTTTGTCTCGGAGAACTTTGAAGAGCGTCCGAGACACCAGTGGCATGGGAGGAAAGGCATACAAGAGGCCTGTGGACCATGGAATCAGAAAAGCATCCGCCGCTACTCTGAGAGGATGCGGTTGTCGAGAGCAGAATCTGGGAAGCTGCCGGTTCAGGGGACTGGCAAATAGATCCATGGTGGGGAGGCCCCACTTGAGAAAGATCTGCTGAACCACCAACGGATCCAATCTCCACTCGTGAGGTTGGAGGATCCTGCTCAGCTTGTCCGCCAGGTAATTTTCTTGACCTGGGAGATAGACAGCTTTGAGGAGGATGCCGTGAAGGACGTCCCAAGAGCACAGTTTTTGTGCCTCCTGACAGAGAAGGAAGGAGCCTGTGCCTCCTTGTTTGTTCACGTAGAACATTGCAACTTGATTGTCCGTCTGGACCAGCACAGACTGGTGAGAAGTGAGGTGGGAGAAGGCTCTCAGAGCTAGGCGGATGGCTCTGAGCTCCAGGAAGTTTATCTGCTGAGCAGACTCCCAAGGAGTCCAGAGGCCTTGAGTACATGTCCCTTGGCAATGTGCTCCCCAACCCAGGAGAGAAGCATCGGTTGTCAGTACCCAAGAAGGCGGAGGAGATTGAAAATCCACTCCCAGCACCAGGTTTGGCAGATGAAGCCACCACCGCAGAGAAGAGACCAGCAGGTCGGATACCTGTACTGAGTCCGCCAGGCTCCCCGTGGCCTGACGCCATTGAGTGCGAAGGCACCACTGAGCAGGTCGCATGTTCAGGCGGGCATTGGCGGTCACATGGACCGTGGAAGCCATATGGCCGAGCAGTCTCAGAAATTGCCTGGCAGAGACCAGGGAATTGCTGTGAAAGTGGCTGGCGAGATCCATGAGCCTGTGTGCCCTGTCTAGAGGCAGGAAGGCCCGCGCCTGAAGTGTGTTCAACCTTGTGCCTATGAATTTGAGATTTTGAGAGGGGAGCAAAGTGGACTTTGCAAAGTTTATGACAAATCCCAAGTGCTGGAGCAGAGTCACAGTGCGATGAGTGGCCTGAGTGGCCTCTTGGGAAGATTGGGCTCTGATGAGCCAGTCGTCCAGGTATGGAAATACAAAAAGGCCTTGAAGTCTTAGATAGGCTGCCACCACTGCTAGGCATTTGGTGAACACCCTGGGGGCGGAGGAGAGGCCAAAGGGTAGTACTCTGTACTGGTAATGATTCCCTCCCACAACAAACCTGAGATATTGTCTGTGGTCTGGATGAATAAGGATGTGAGTATAGGCATCCTTTAGATCTAAGGAGCATAGCCAGTCTCCCTGCTGGAGGTAGGGCAGCAGGATTCCAAGGGTAAGCATCTTGAACTTTTCCCTTGCCAGGAACTTGTTGAGGTTTCGCAAGTCCAGGATGGGTCTGAGGCCCCCTGTTCTTTTTGGTATCAGAAAGTACCTGGAATAAAAGCCGTGACCTCTCAGGTGGTGGGGCACCGGTTCCACAGCCTGTTCCTGAAGAAGACTTGCTAACTCCTGAAGGAGTAAGTCCCTGTGCAGGGGGAGTCTTGGAGGCTCCCCTGGAAAGTAGGAGGGAGGTACCTGGTGAAAGTGTAGAAGATAGCCTTTCTGAACTATATGAAGCACCCAGGTATCTGATGTGATGGCTGACCACCTGTGGGCAAAGTGGACCAGCCGGCCTCCTGTGCTGAGAGAAACCAGCGGAGGGGAAGAGGCTATGCTGACGGAGTCAAAAACCCCCACCCTGCTGAGCAGGGGCCGGTGTTGTGGGCTTGGGGGCCTGCTGCCTACGGGACCCATTACCCCGTCCCTTGGCCTGCTGACCCTGATGGGGAGCTGCTGAGGCCTGATAATGAGGGAAGTGTTATAGGCAGCCGCCTTCCTCGGGTAAAAGGGCTTTTTCCCCGAGCCCTTCTTCTTCTGAGAAGGGGCAGAGGTTTTTCTGGACAGCCGAGTCCTGGTCAGAGTCTCGGTCTCGATCTCGATCTGTGCAGCCTTTTCAGCCATGGGCTTGCCAAAGAGGTTTTCATCTCTGCAGGGGACATCGACCAACTTGTCCTGTACCCATGGCTCGAGGTCGGATGACTGAAGCCAAGCCTGTCGGCGGGCACCGATGCCGGCTCCGGCTACTCGAGCCGATGCTTCGAAGCCATCGTAGGCTGCTCGAGAGATAAACTTCGAGCACTCTCGAATACGAGTGGACAAGGCCTGGAACCTCTGCAAAGGTTCCTCGGAGAGACCAGCAGAGAACCCGGCAATTTCTTTTGCCAGGTCTCGGAGATACATGCCCATATAGAGCTGGTAGGTCTGGACTCGACAAGCAAGCATAGAGCCCTGGAAGCACTTCCTACCGAGGGCATCCAGGTTCCGGGCCTCCCGGCCGGGAGGCACCAAGGAGTGCATCTTCTGACTCTTGAGTCGATGCATGGCCGATTCCACCACCATGGAATGGTGCGGTAGTTGTGCCTTTTGGAACCCGGGGCTCTTGCGGACTCGATAAATGGAATCGACCCGCTTGCTTAACACCGGCGCCGACGCCGGGCTCTCCCACATGCGGAAGTGAAGTCGCTCCAGCATCGGAGGAACCGGTACAGTAAAGGCCTCCTTCGGGGGAGAGTCATACTGGAGGGCATCGAGCTCTTCAGCTTGAGGCTCCTCCTCGGGATCCGTGGGGAATGCCAAGGCCTTGGCCATATCCCGCACGAAGTCCGAGAACTGGGTGTCTTCCGGGGGGGGGACCGTCTGCGAGGTTCGGACTCGGGCGAGTCCGATGGGACACACCGAGTCCGAAAAGTACCTGGTGACTCTTCGTCCTCCGTCTCCCAGGCTGATTCCTCGGAGGAGGAATCGAGCGGCTCGGGTCGGGCGGGCACCGATGCCCTCTGCCCCGACGCCGAGGGTGTCGGCATCGACGACCTCGATCCCAAAGGGAGGCCGAGGGAGACCGTGACCGAGGATCGATTCGAGCTCGCATGGACTCGAGGATTGGCTCGGTCTCCGGGGTCGACTTGGACGTCGACGTCCCGGTGGTCGGGGCAGATGCACCGGCGAGGCCAGCGATCAATGCCCGCTGCTGTTTCATGAAGGCAGCGAAACTGCTCTCCGAGGCTGTCAACCTGAGTCCGAGCTCAGGAGACTCAGCGGGCCCCGACGGCGTCGGGCCCGACATCGGCTCCTTCGGAGGCGAGTCCACGAGGACTACAGTACTCACGTGTCCAGGAGACTCCATCTCGAGACGAGGATGTTTCGAAGGCCTCTCCGACTCCGAGGACCCAGGACGGCTATCGGGGCTATGCGACCTGGCCCTCGAGGAACCAGGAGCGTCCACTGACGCCGCCCTCGCGGGTTTCTTCTTCCTATGATGTTCCCAGGCAGGAGACCCCCGCTCAGAGGAACTCCGACGATGCTCAGGACCGGAGTCCCGGGACGTCGAAGCCTCTGACGAGGTACGGGCCCGGCCGGACGCGGAGTCAGAGAAGATTCGTTCTTTTTGATGCTGCCGACTCCTCAACGCTTTTGAGGACATCTTGCCACACGGACCACAGATCATCGGGTCATGATCGGGTCCGAGGCAGCGGAGGCAGCAGTCGTGTGTGTCGGTAAGAGACATAAGTTTCTTACACCGATCACACTTTTTAAACCCGCTGGCAGCCATCGGGGGAAAAAGGGCCCCTGCGAGGTCAAAAGACAGGGCTGCCAGTGAAAAAGAAAAATGGCGCAAACGCTAGTCACAAAGGACAAAAATCGAAAAATAAAGAACAGACCCGTTACCGGCGTAGCGGGTCCGGGCGGGAAAAGGATCCGGCGTCGAACCGAGAAAAGAATAGTAATCAACTTTTTCTGCGGCGATCACAAACAGCGTCTGTAGGGCTCCGCGGAAAAAAGAAGACTGAGGAAGATGGCACCCTTGGGCGGGAAGGGGACCGCGCATGCGCGCTGCAATTCCCAAAGGCTTTCTTTGAAAGCTGGGGAAATTGCTCCGCGAGGGCTCCGTCGGCGCCGACGTCACCCATATGTGAGGACTGACTTCCTGCTTGGTCCTGGAGAATAACAGAGCTCAACCCCTCCACCACTTTGATCTACTCTATCATTGTGATATGGGTCGTACCCAGGTATCAGTGTGTCCCATTCGTTGTCTTCCTTCCACCAGGTCTTTGAGATGCCAATTATATCTAACCTTTCATTTAGTGCTATATATTATAGTCCTCTCATCTTATTTTTTAGACTTCTAGCATTTGCATACAGGCATTTTAGAGACTGAATTTTATTCATGTCAAGCTGGTTATCAGGTGATAAGGGTAATTTGGAATCTTTCAGCTCTGTACTTAAGGGCATCTGGGTTAGTTTTATCTTTATTAGAACCTCTCTGTTGGGATGCCCTAACTTCCCTCTTTTGCTAGTATCCTTCAAGGATACATCCTTCTGAACCATGCGCACCTGAGCAACTGTCGGCTTTCCCCTATTATCTAGTTTAAAAGCTGCTCTCTCTCCTTTTTAAAGGTGAATGCCAGCAGCCTGGTTCCATCTTGGTTAAGGTGGCACCCATCCTTTTGGAAAAGCCCCTCCTTTCCCCAGAATGTTGCCCAGTTCCTAAAAAATCTGAAACCTTCTTCTCTGCACCATCGTCTCATCCACGCATTAAGACTCCGGAGCTCTGCCTGACTTTTTGGACCTGCAGGTGGAACAGAAAACATTTCAGAGAATGCTACCCTGGAAGTTCTGGATTTCAACATCCTACCTAAAAGCCTGAATTTGGCCTCCAAAACCTCCCTATCACATTTTCTTACGTCTCTGGTACCAACATGTACCAAGACAGCAGACTTCTCCAGCACTATCTAAAACCTTGTCTAGGTGGCGCATGAGGTCAGCTACTTTCACATCAGGCAGGCATGTTACCTAGTGATCCTTACAAAACACCAGTCACCCATCTACATGCCTAATGATCGAATCGCCAGCTATAATGGCCGTCCGAACTCTTCCCTCATGGGTACATGGCCCTAGAGAAACCTCGTCGGTGCAAGAGAGGATTACATTTCCTGGTGGACAGTTCCTAGCTACAGGATTACTTCCTGCCTCACCAAGGCATACAAAGCAATGTTTAATACTGATAAGTATGTTGTCCGATTATGCATTTTTACAGGATTTTTGTTAAATTCAACAATCATGGAAATCCTATCAAAATCTGTTGGGGGATGAGCATAAGGCTGGGAATTTTGCCTGGGGCACCCACTATTCTTCCACCGGTCCTGGTGCCTTCGGGAGGGGGGATGCAGGTCATCTCTCTCCTCAGGCAGCAGACTGCCTTGAGTTGCCCCTGTACGAAAAGCAAAAGTTAAGGTTACAGTCCAAAATGATAAAAAAATGACTGTATTGGGCCTGGTGGACCTGCATGTAGGGATGGTTAAAACACCAAACTTTGGGGAGCAATTTCCATACTACCCATAGAGCTGCAAGATCCATGTATATTTTTTACCTGTGGACTTTGTACTAAAAGTATACACATACTTTCACTTTAAAAAGTGTCTAAGAAAGTACCTGCACACAGTTGTGCTTCTTTCTTATGTGGCTACTTTTTAAAATATCAAAGTGTGCATGTTTTTGCAGTCCTCACCCTAACCCCACCTCAAGGAATGCCTTCCTCAAATGCAGGAAAAAGCACTTAGTGTAGTTACTCACCTGTGACAGGTGATCTCCGGGAATAGCAGGAATCAGTCTTCACAAATGGGTGATGTCGGCATTGATGGAGCTCCATGCGGAAACACTCCCCAGCATCTAATAGGAATGCTTTAGAAGCATCCCTCCACACATGCATGCCTGCCTTCCCAACAGTTCTCCTCAGTCAGGTATATAGCATTAGAAAACCTCGTAGGAAAACCGAAAAGGAAAACGTAAAAAAAAAAGTCAGTCCCATCTACAGCTCTGAGGGAAGGTGGGTGGGTTAAGACTAAATTCCTGCTGTTCCCGGAGATCACCTGTTACAGGTAAATAACTACACTATCTCCAGGAACACATATGGGACTCCCCAGCTCCCGACCATTATGAAGGACAGAGTAAGCCTATGCCAATGGGGAGAGAACCTGAAGCACTAGGAGGGTAAAGCAGGGATCTGTCAGACTCAGCCCCTCGGGCACACTCTCCAGGTAATCGCCCAAGGATGGCGGGAGAAGGTGTAGTTAAACTCCAAAAAGGAGGCCAAATTGTGCATCTTGAGCACAGTCCTTGTCGAGACAGTAATGGTTAGTAAAGGTATGTAGAGAAGACCAAGTGACTGCTTGGCAAATCTCTGAAATGGAAGAGCATAGGTTGGCTATTGTGGCGGCCATAGATCAGACATTGTGGGCCGTGACATGGCCTTGCAGAGAAAGTCCGGTGTGTGTGTATGCAAAAGATATGCAGTCAGCAATCCAGTTAGAAAGGGTCTGCTTGGAAACTGGGAGACCTAGATGACTAGGGACAAAGGAGACAAAGAGCTGTGAGGACTGACAATGACTCTTTGTTCTATCTAGATATAAAGCTAAAGCACTCTTGGAATCCAGCGTACACAATGATGCTTCTGCCCGAGAAGAATGAGTTCTTGAAAAAAAAAGGTCAGAAGAGAAATGGATTGATTACGACGGAAAGGAGAAACCACCTTTGGTAGGAACTTAGAGTAGTCCTCTGGATTCACCCTATCATTGTGGAAGCGAGCGTATGGAGCATAGTCTACTAGAGCTTGCAACTCGCTAACCCGAATGGCAGAAGTGAGAGTAACCAGAAAGCATAGTTACTCACCTGTAACAGGTGTTCTCCAGGGACAGAAGGAATCAGTCCTCACATATGGGTGACATCGGCGTCGACGGAGCCTGCACTGAGCATTTCCTTAGATTTCAAAGAAAGCCTTTGGGACATGTTACCACACATGTGTGGTCCCCTTTCCGCCCAAGGGTGCCATCTTGCTCAGTCAGATGACATAGCTAGGACGGCAGTAAAAACTAAAACAAGATAGGGAGGCAACTCCCAGGTGAGGAGAGAGGGTTGTGAGGACTGATTCCTGCTGTCCCTGGAGAACACATGTTACAGGTGAGTAACTATACTTTCTCCAGGAACAAGCAAGAAGTCAGACTTCATATATGGAACTCCCTAGCTCCAGGCTACCGAGGACCAAACCACGACAGCACCAATGGTGACCAATCAGGTAGCTGTGAGTTGCAGAAGATGAGTCCCCACTGAGTGACTCTGCAGACCCTAGCATCCAGCGAAATTATCACTCCGGTAGCCTGAACACAGAAGGGTCGGAGGGCAGAAGTTGCCTACATTCTGAGAATATTACGGAATACTGCCTGGCCAAAGGCACTGTCCCTGCGGGACTCACTCTCCAGACAGTAGTGAGCTGCGAACGTATAAATTGAAGACCACGTGGTAGAATTGCAGATTTCCATCACCGGCACTGAGCTTGGCCACAGATGCGGCTATCGCCCTCATGCGATGCGCTGTGATCCGGTGCTCGACGGAGAGGCCAGCAAGTGGACAGAGTTCGCTTAGTCATTAGGAGTCCCAGTCTGCTGGGGTCATAAGACACGAAAAGCTGCGGAGCTTTTTGATGGGCTTGAGTCCACTTTAAGTAGAAGGACAGGGCCCATTTGCAATCTAGCGTATGAAGTACTAGTTCCTCCCTGCTGATGTGAGGCCACAGAAAGAAGGTGGAGAGGACCATCTCTTGGTTGAGGTGGAAAGGAGACACCACCTTCGGAAGGAATTTGGGGTATGTGCGGAGCACTACCCTGTTCTTATAGAACCTTGTATATGGTGGATCTGCCACCAAGGCCTGGAGTTTGCTTACTCTTCAAGCAGACATGAGGGCCACCAGAAAGGCCACTTTGCAAGACAGGAACCACAGATGCAAGTGGCCAGGTGAGCTGGGAGAACACCGAGTTAAGTTTCCACTCTGCTGCTGGAGGGCAGAGAGGGAGCTTGGATAACAGGAGACTCCGGAGGAACTTGGAGACCAGGGACTGGCTTTAGAGGGGTTTTCCCTTGCTAGGGTGGTGGCGAGCGACTATGGCGCTCATATGTACCCTCACCGAGTTAGATTTCAGCCCGGTGTGTGATAGGAGCAGTAGGTACTGAAGCACTAGTTGCACATGGCAGGAAAAGGGATTCTCCTCTCTTTCTGCACACCAGACAGAGAACCTTCTCCACTTAATGGCATAAGCCTGTGTGGTGGAGGGTTTTCAGGGGGCCAGTAGGATCTCCTCGACTTCTCCCGGAAGATTGAAAGGGGCCAATGTTACCCTTTCAGCAGCCACGCTGTTATCAACCCCAAATTGGGATGCAGGAGGGAGCCCTTCTCCTGGGACAGGGAGTGCCACAGAAAGGGAAAGCAGCAGAGGGAACCAACATTGCCTGGGCCACCTGGGGGCAATCAGTATAACTAATGCCCTTTCACTCTGGACCTTGAAGAGCATCCTGGCGATCGGGTGGGGGGGGGGGAGGGGAGGGGAGGGTCGGTGGGAACACAGAGTAGGCCCTTGGTCCACGAGATCAGGAAGGCATCTGCTGTCACTCTCTCCAGGTGCGGCTGACAGCAGCAGAAGCGGAGAAGCTGCATGTTGTCCAGAGAAGCGAATAGGTCCATTACGGGCCTGCCCCAGAGGTGGAAGAGCTGCTTCATTACCATTCATGTGGGCGAAGGACTCTGCTCAGCCTGACCGCTAGGCAGTTGTCCTGGCCCGGGAGGTACACTGCTCAGAGAAGCATCTGCTGCATGCTGCGAAGGAGAGGAGGGCCACCGCCTCCTGGCAGAGAGAGTAGGAACCTGTGCTCCCTGCTTGTTGATATAAAACATGGCAACCTGGTTGTCCATCTGGATCAGCACAGGCCGGTGTCGCAGACGGTGGGGGAATGCTTGTAGGGCCAAGAAGATTGACATGAGCTCCAGGAGATTGATCAGTAGGAGTGATTCCTCCTGAGACCAGCTGCCCTGTATGCGGCAGTCTCCACAATGTGCCCCCCAACCCAGGAAGAAGGTGTCTGTGGTCAGGGTCCTCTGCAGCGTGGGTGCCTGGAAGGGCATTCCCACATGGAGGTGGCGCACGTTTTGGCACCAGTTGAGGGACTCCACCAGTTGGCGGGTAACCCTGACCCTGTCCCGTAGCCTGCCCATGGCCTGAGTACCCTGTGAGTGGAAGCACCACTGGGCTGTCCGCATCTGTAAGTGGGCTGAGGGCATGACATGGACAGTTGAGGCCATATGACCCAGCAGGCGGAGGAAGAGATGAGCCAGCACTGACCGGCAGCGCTGTACCTCTCCTGGCAGTTGCCTGAGGTGTTCTGCCCTTTCTCTTGGGAGGACAACCTTGACCTGTAATGAGACCAACTGAACACCTATGAACTCCAGGCTTTGGGCTGGAGAGAGATGGGAATTTGGGGTAATTGATGATGAACTCCAGGTGCTGCAGAAGGAGGGTTACACGTTCTGTGGCCTGACTGACCTTTGAGGACGTAACACCCCTGATGAGCCAGTTGTCTAGGTAGGGGGAAGACGAAAACCCCTTTCAGGCGCAGGTGGGCGGCTACCACTGCCATGTATTTGATCCTTGGCAAGGAGGCCAGGCCGAAGGGTAGCACCCTGTACTGGCAGTGCCCTCCCCCCACCACAAACCACAGGTACTGCCTGTGGGAGGGGTGGATCAGGATGTGAGTGTACGCATCCTTTAAGTCCAAGGAGCACAGCCAATCTCCCTGGTGGAGGTAAGGCAGCAGTGTTTCAAGGAAGAGCATCTTGAACGTCTCCCTCACCAGAAACTTGTTTAAGTTTCTCAGGTCTAGTATGGGCCTGAAGCCCCCAGTTCTCTTTGGGATAAGAAAGTATCTGGAGTAAGAGCCTGTACTCAAAGATCTATGGGGAAATTGTTGGGAAGGCAGGAAGGAAGGCACATGTGTGGAGTGATGCTTCCAAAAGCATTCCTATAGGATGCTGGGGTGTTCCTGCATGGGGCTCTGTCAATGCAGATGTCACCCATATGTGAAGACTGCATTCCTGCTTGTTCCTGGAGATGCATTATTGCACTATTACCTGCACAGAGGGCCAATGTAGAAAGGTGCACTAAGTTTGGCACACAGATTAGCGTGGCTTTAGTGCACAATTTTGTGTCCTACCAATGCGTGAGCAAGTTTTGCACACAAACTATCTGTGCACAAAGCCTCAAGCAGACAGCAACACACTTACATTATCATATATTTGAATGGATTTATCAACTAGCTATGCAGTGCAGTTGGCAAAGAAATGCGCAGAAAATCAGAAGGGTAAGCTTAATGCTGGGGATTTTCACACAAGGTCTGAGGAGATGTAAAGCGTAGTTACTCACCTGTAACAGGTGTTCTCCAGGAGCAGCAGGAATCAGTCCTCACATATGGGTGACGTCGGCGCCGACGGAGCCCTCGCGGAGCAATTTTCCCCAGCTTTCAAAAAAAGCCTTTGGGAATTGCAGCGCGCATGCGCGGTCTCCTTCCCGCCCAAGGGTGCCATCTTAGCCAGTCTGATGACATAGCTAAAAGACAGCATAAAAATTTGCAAAAAAACTTAAGCAGATGATTGCAACTCCAAGGGGAGGAGGGAGGGTTGTGAGGACTGATTCCTGCTGCTCCTGGAGAACACCTGTTACAGGTGAGTAACTACGCTTTCTCCAGGACCAAGCAGGAAGTCAGTCCTCACATATGGGACTCCCAAGCTTAAGGCTACCGGAGACCCCAAGCACAAAAATGAGCTCCCTCTAGCTCAGCGGCACAGAAGGAAGGAATCTTCACTGAATTATTACCCACCGGTAGCCCCCATCCGGGATGGAGGGTAGGAGTTGCTCAAACCTCGAAGAGATTTCGGAGGACTGCCTGTCCGAAAGCACTGTCCCTGCGGGACTCCCTCTCGAGGCAGTAATGGACCGCAAAAGTCTGGCTCGAAGACCAAGTAGCGGCCCGGCAGATGTCTGCCAACGGAACAGAGCGGAGGTAAGCCACTGACGTAGCCTTCGCCCGAACACAATGAGCCGTGACTCGAATTTCTAACGAGAGTCCGGCTGCTCCATAAGCCCAAGCGATGCAGTCAGCAACCCAGATGGACAGAGTACGCTTGGAGACCGGGAGCCCCAATTTATTGGGGTCAAAAGACACAAAAAGCTGAGCAGCTTTACGGTGCTCCCGCGTACAGTCAAGGTAGAAGTTCAATGCCCTTCTACAGTCCAGGGTATGCAGGACCATCTCAGCTCGGCTGGAGTGTGGCCTGGGAAAGAAGGTTGGAAGTACCACCTCCTGATTGATGTGAAAAGGGGAGACCACTTTTGGAAGAAATTTTGGGTGAGTCCGTAGGACTACCCTATTTTTGTAGAACCGAGTGTAAGGGGGATCAGACACGAGGGCCTGCAATTCACTTACGCGTCTAGCGGAAGTGAGGGCTATCAGGAATAAAGCTTTCCAAGAAAGAAAACGGAGAGAACAGGTAGCCATAGGTTCAAAAGGCGGACAGGTGATCCGCTGTAAAACCACATTCAGATCCCAGTCAGGTGCTGGCGGGCACAGAGGTGGTTTAAGTAGAAGGAGACCTCGGAGAAACCTCGCTACGAGAGGGTCGCTGGAAAGAGGTCTGCCATCCACCGGTACATGATGTGCTGAAAGAGCACTGACGTGAACTTTGACGGAGTTGGACTTAAGTCCCAGATTAGAGAAGTAGAGCAAGTACTGCAAGATCTCCGACACCGAGCAGGAGAAGGGATCCTGAGACTGCTGGGCACACCAAGCGGAAAAGCGACGCCATTTAAGGGCGTAGCATTTGCGGGTAGAAGGTCGCCGAGAAGCTAGGACGACCTCTTCCACCTCTGCCGGCAGTAGAAGGGGAGCAAGGACTACCCTTTCAGCAGCCAGGCCATCAGATGTAGAGATCTGAGGTTGGGGTGTAGCAGGGACCCCTGATCCTGTGTTAGGAGATCCGGTTGAAACCCCAGAGGGAACGGATCCTCCACCGCTAATTGCAGCAGGAGTGGAAACCACGGCTGTCTGGGCCAGCGAGGAGCTATCAGGATCATGGAAGCTTTGTCTCGGAGAACCTTGAAAAGAGTTCGAGAGACTAGCGGGATGGGAGGAAAAGCATACAGAAGGCTCTTCGACCATGAGAGCAGAAAAGCATCCGCCGCTACTCGAAGGGGATGCGGCTGCCGAGAGCAGAAGCGAGGAAGTTGCCTGTTGAGAGGACTGGCAAAGAGATCCATCGTGGGGAGGCCCCACTTCAGGAAAAGTTTCTGAACTACCAAGGATCCAGGCGCCACTCGTGCGGCTGGAGGATCCTGCTGAGTTTGTCGGCCAGGCAATTTTCTTGGCCTGGGAGATAAACTGCCCTGAGAAGAATGCCGTGGCTGACGGCCCAAGAGCAGAGCTTCTGTGCTTCCCGACAGAGAAGGAAGGAGCCTGTGCCTCCTTGTTTGTTCACGTAGAACATGGCAACCTGATTGTCTGTCTGGACAAGGACGGACTGGTGAGAAGTCAGGTGGGAGAAAGCTTTGAGAGCCAGACGGATTGCTCTGAGCTCCAGGAAGTTGATCTGCTGAGCAGACTCCCACGTGGTCCAGAGACCTTGAGTACATGCCACTTGGCAATGCGCTCCCCATCCCAGGAGAGAAGCATCGGTCGTCAGCACTTGAGCCGGTTGAGGGGACTGAAAAGGCATTCCGAGCACCAGGTTCGGCCGATGAAGCCACCACTGTAGAGAAGAGGCCAGCGGCCCGGAGACGCGCACTAAGTCGGCTAGGCCGCCCGTGGCTTGTTGCCACTGCTTGCGAAGGCACCATTGAGCAGGCCGCATATTCAGGCGGGCATTGGGGGTCATGTGGACGGTGGAAGCCATATGGCCGAGTAGTCTCAGGAAGCGCCTGGCTGAGACCAGGGACTGGCTGCGAAAGCGGCCGGCTAGGTCCATGAGCCGTTGAGCCCTGTCAAGAGGCAGGAAAGCTCGTGCCTGAGGAGTGTGCAGTCTTGCGCCGATGAACTCGAGATCCTGTGAGGGGAGCAAAGTGGACTTTGCGAAGTTTATGACAAAGCCCAAGTACTGCAGAAGAGTCACAATGCGGTGTGTGGCTTTTGTGACTTCCGGAGAGGACGATGCTCTGATGAGCCAGTCGTCTAGGTACGGAAAGACATAGAGGCCGTGAAGCCGTAGATAAGCCGCTACCACTGCGAGACATTTTGTGAAGACTCGCGGTGCGGAGGATAGGCCAAAGGGTAGTACTCTGTACTGGTAATGATTTCCTGCCACCACAAACCTTAGGTATTGGCGGTGGCTTGGGTGGATGAGGATGTGCGTGTAGGCATCTTTTAGATCCAAGGAGCATAGCCAATCTCCCTGCTGGAGGTAGGGCAGAAGGATTCCAAGGGTAAGCATCTTGAACTTCTCCCTCACGAGGAACTTGTTGAGGTTGCGCAAGTCCAGGATGGGTCTGAGGCCTCCTGTTCTTTTTGGTATCAGGAAATACCTGGAATAAAAACCTTGACCTCTCAGGTGGTGGGGCACCGGTTCCACCGCCTGTTCCTGAAGAAGACTTGCTAACTCCTGAAGGAGTAAGTCTCTGTGCAGAGGGAGTCGTGGAGGTTCTCCCGGGAAATAGGAGGGAGGGACCTGGTGGAAGTGGAGAAGATAGCCTTCTCTTACGACTTGAAGCACCCAGGCATCTGAAGTGATGTTGGACCACCTGTGGGCGAAGTGAAACAGCCGGCCTCCGGTGCTGGGAGGAACCAGCTGAGGGGGAGAGGCTATGCTGATGAAGTCAAAAACCCCCACCCTGCTGAGCAGGGGCCGGTGGTGCAGGCTTGGGGGCTTGCTGCCTACGGGATCCGTTACCCCGTCCCTTGGCCTGCTGACCCTGTTGGGGAGCTGCGGAGGACTGATATTGAGGGTAGTGTTTATAGGCAGCCGCCTTTCTCGGGTAAAAGGACTTCTTTCCCGAGCCCTTCTTTTTCTGGGAAGGGGCGGAGGTCTTCCTAGAAAGCCTAGTTCTGGTGAGAGTCTCCGTCTCGATTTGTGCAGCCTTTTCAGCCATGGGCTTGCCAAAGAGGTTCTCACCTCGGCAGGGGACATCGACCAACTTGTCCTGCACCCAGGGTTCAAGGTCAGACGACTGAAGCCAAGCCTGTCGGCGGGCACCGATGCCGGCTGCGGCCACTCGAGCCGATGCTTCAAAGCCATCATAGGCTACTCGGGACATGAATTTGGAGCATTCCCGAATACCAGTAGTCAAGGCCAGGAACCTCCGCAAAGGTTCCTCGGACAGCCCAGCGGAGAATCCGGCTACCTCTTTAGCCAGGTCTCTGAGATACATGCCCATGTAGAGCTGGTAGGTCTGGACCCGACAAGCAAGCATAGAGCCTTGGAAACACTTCTTACCGAGGCCATCCAGGTTACGGGCCTCCCTGCCAGGAGGCACCGAGGAGTGCATCTTCTGGCTCTTAAGCCTATGCATGGCCGATTCCACTACCAAGGAATGGTGCGGTAACTGTGCTTTTTGGAAGCCGAGGCTCTTGCGGACCCGCTTGCTTAATACCGGCGATGATGCCGGACTCTCCCACATGCGGAAGAGTAGTCGTTCCAGCATGGGAGGAACCGGTACAGTAAAGTGTTCCCTGGCGGGAGAGTCATACTGAAGGGCGTCGAGCTCTTCGGCTCGAGGCTCCTCCTCGGGATCCGCAGGGAAGGCCAAAGCCTTGGCCATATACCTGACGAAGTCCGAGAACCGGGCATCCTCCGGAGGGGACTGCTTCTGAGGTTCGGACTCAGGTGAGTCCGAGGGGACACACCGAGTCCGAAACGAATCAGGTGACCTCTTCCTCTTCAGACTCCCAGGCCGACTCCGAGGAGGAATCGGTGGGGTCGGCTCGGGCAGGCGGAGGCGTCGGCTGCCCCGACACCGAGGGAGTCGGCGTCGACGACCTCGGTCCCGAACGGGAGGCCGAGGGTGACCTCGACCAAGGATCGACTCGAGTTCGCATGGACTCGAGGATCGGCTCGGTCTCCGGGGTCGACTTAGACGTCGACGTCCCGGCGGTCGGGGCAGCGGCGCCAGCGAGGCTAGCGATCAGTGCCCGCTGCTGGTCCATGAAAGCAGATAGTCTGCTCTCCAAGGCCGTCAACCTGAGTCCGACCTCAGGTGACCCAGCAGCCCCCGACTCGGGCCCCTACGGCGTCGGGCCCGACGTCGGACCCCTCGGAGGCGAGTCCAGGAGGACTACAGGACTTACCCAAGCAGGCAACTCCGACTCCAGGCGAGGTCGCTTCGGGAGGTGCTCCTTCTCCAAAGACCTGGGACGGCTATCGGGGCTATGCGACCTGGCCCTTGCGGAGCCAGGAGCGTCCACCGACGCCGCCCTCGCGGGTTTTACCTTCCGTCGATGGTCCCCGGAGGGAGAACCCCTGTCGGAGGAACTTCGGCGATGGTCAGAGCTGGAACCTCTGGACGCCGAGGCCTCCGACGAGGTCCGGGTACGGCCGGGGTCAGCGAAGATTCGTTCCCGCTGGTGCCGCCGACTCCTTAACGCTTTGGAGGACATTTTGCTGCAGGCCCCACAGATCAGTTCTTCGTGATCCGGGCCGAGGCAGCGGAGGCAATTATCATGTGTGTCAGTGAGTGACATATTTCTGTCACACTGAACACACCGCTTGAAACCACTGGCAGCCATCGGGGGAAAAAGGGCCCCTGCAAGGTCAAAGGACCGGGCTGCCAGCGAAAAACCGAAAAAACGAAACTGACCAAAAATCAGAAAAACCGAAAAATAACAGAAGGACTCGCAACGGCGTCGCGAGTCCGGGCAGGAAAAAGACCGGCATCGAACCGAAGAAAGAAATAGAAATAAATTACTAAAATCAACTTTTTCAGCGGGGACACGACGGGTACGTCTGTAGGGCTCCGTGGAAAAAAGAAGACTGGCTAAGATGGCACCCTTGGGCGGGAAGGAGACCGCGCATGCGCGCTGCAATTCCCAAAGGCTTTCTTTGAAAGCTGGGGAAAATTGCTCCGCGAGGGCTCCGTCGGCGCCGACGTCACCCATATGTGAGGACTGACTTCTTGCTTGGTCCTGGAGAAAGGGTTAGTTCATAGGTTTGCGGTCAGTGCCAATGAGGAATTTATGCCTGTTCCTTCTCTATCTTAGATGTACACAGCACCTGCAACTTTTTTCTGGCTTTGCTGAATAAAGTGGTGGGGGGGGGAAAAAACTGCAGGGGAGATGTGCTAGAACAATGTTATGTGTATGTGCTGGAATGCTATTTGGCACATAATCAATATTTTGTGCAGAATATCTGTGTTTTTGAATACAAAAATTATTCTGAGCAAAAATTCTGCACAGAGTGATACTGCTGGATGCACCAGATAGCATTCCATCACAAGTGCCAAAGAGATTTCTTTTATGCACAAGACATAGGTCCTGCTGAAACAGACCATGGTGTGCATGTGTCTGGCTTGCTCTCTTTGTTTAGCACTGATTTTTGTGCATTGTTTATTTGCATGCTGTTTGCATACAGCCTCAGTGAGCAAAACCTCTGTGTTAAACTTGTGCCAGGAAACCTTACGCTGAGCTTTTGCACAGAGCTTTAATGCAGGGTTTCTGTATTGGATCCACAGGGTAAGCAATTTACCAAGTTGATTTACAAGGGTCACTCATGGAAATCGTTTTTAAAAATGCCCTCATTATCAGCCTGGGGAGTTTAGATTTCAGCATGGAAGGGGGCCTGGGTCTAAGTATTAATTTGTAAGAAGCAAAACTGAAGGGGGAATCCAAGATGGCGAGAGCCAGCATTTGACTTGCTGACATGTTTATCAGATGGGGAAGTGAAAGGGGAAAGAGGCTAAGTCTCCCCTGGCTAGCTGCACCCCCTTCTTTGTTTACTTTTAATTGGGGCCTTTGGGCCGTTTTCTTGTTCTGTCCGTGCAGCAGCAGCCCGTCAGGAGCAGAGAGAACATTATCTCAACCATGGGGACGCTGGAGCGGGGGTAGCTCGGCATCCTCCTCCTTGGGAGTTGATCTGACTCCTCCGGAAGTGTGGTGCCCAGGGAAGCGCTTTGACACCACCGTGTGTTGAGTCCAGGAGATTGGTCGGTAGCCGGAGGACTATGGAACTGTTTGATCTAGGGGGACCGGAGCCCAGAAGTAGCAGAGCCAGTGTGGAAACCCTGCAGGATCAGCAATCCAGCGGTGGTGCAGCTGTGGCAACGGATATCAGTAGTGCCAATTCAATGGCTGAGCATGCCAAGAGGAGTGAGCTGCAAGGAGGGGTTAGTGGTGTTACTTTGGTGTTTCTTACGCCGCCTGACCGGGTTACTCTCGATTCCATTTGTTGCACTATCAAGCAGTTTGTGGAGGCGCTGTTACCTCAAGTTCAGTCTATGAAGTCGCAGCTCCAGTCTACACTAACTGTGTTAAGAATTCAGAGGACATTTCGAGTCTGCAAGCATTTAATAATGACTTATCCATGAAGCTGGCAAGTATGGAAGGTAATATAGAGGCTACAATTAAGGATAACACTTTTTTGAGAATGAAGACAGAATAATTGGAGAATGCTTCGAGACTTATCTAATTTCCATCTTATCGATTTTCCTAAATCTTCGTGGGTATCACCTAAGGAGATGTTTAAGAAGTATTTGACAGAGGTGTTAGGAGTTTCTCCGGTATCCCACCCGCCGATTACTAAAATATAGTATCTTCCACAAGGTAAGCAGCCCCCTGTTGTTGGGGGGAGGGGGAGGGGGAGCTGCTCCAGCAAATTGAGGATTTGGATGTTTCTGCAATCATGGATAGTACAGATGAAACTGTACCTGCAACATGTTTAGTTCAAGTCGCTCTTTCATTGGATAGGGATTGTTTTTTGCATATGTTTTGTTTGGTTTTTTTAACATGATCTTTATTGTATTTTCATACCAACTAACATACAAACTGTGAAACTAATAATCAAACACCTGCTATATCTCCTTTCTCTTCCCCTCCTACCCCTCTCCATCCCCCTCCCCCACCCCCCGCTCTCCATAAGCTATTAAATGTTCCATTTTACAACAGCCAGTCCATCTTTATATCCACCTTGATGTCCCCTCACTCCAGTGCTTTTCATTTCCAATGTCCAGAGTATCCACCGTTCAAACTCTTCCATCTGTTTATACAGTTCCACCACTTCTCAGCCCCCAACCCTCTTCCTTCTTCTTTTTATTATCATTATTATTATGTCTTCTTCTCGTATAATCCCTATAACATCCTTACCAACATTAGCATAACATTAACAGTGTCATTATCAATTTCATTTTCATAATTGAACCTTTTTTTCCCACCCCCCCTTTGAATTTATACCATGCCTTCCGTCTCACTTTTCCCAGTTCTTCTCACCCCCTCCCCTCTTATGCACTCATACATCTACCCCTCCACCACCCCTCCTTTTCCCCTCAGTTTCTTTGGTCGTTCTTTTTCCATTCTTCATATTTTTCCCAACTTAGATGCGCCTCCCTCCACCTTAGTAATTTTATGGCTGTTAATTTATTCATATTATAGTTAAACTCAAATCTTTTTAAGATGTCTCTCCTGCCTGGGAGTTGCCCACAGCGCCATACCTCTGCCACTGCCATCCTTGCAGCCAGCTTACCTGAATTGCAAACCTTCCGGTGGGATCTTCATCTTTTCCCCAACCCTTAAATAACAGTATAAATTTGGGTGTACATTCCATCTTCTGGTTTGACACCTCATAATATATATCTGCTATTCCCTCCAATAGTCCTGTACCCTTGGACAGCCCCACCACATATGATAATACTCTCCCCTCTGTCCATATCCTCCTTTCCAACATTCTGGGCTTCCCCCTTTACTCCATCCACTTATCTTTTGCGGCGTCAAATATATCCTGTACATTACTTTCCAACAGTGTTCCTGTATTGCTGCCAATCCTCCTACCTTGACCATTCCTTGAAATATCTGTGCCCAGATATGCTCATCCCATTCCCTCCCACCCATACCCCTTTCCCAGGCTATCATAAAAGCTTCCTTACCCTTAGGGGTCATCAGCTGTTGATAGATCTGTGCCAGTTGCCCTTTCTAATATCCTCCTTTCCTCACCAACTGTTCAAAGGTGAAATTAGACTTACCTGCTAATTGTTGTTCCTTGAGGAACTCTAGTCCAGTCCTGGAACCTCTGAGTTTAGTACCTCCTCCAGCAGCTTTGGAGACTGAAACACGTCATCGCTTTGATGTCACCGGTATAAGTAGGCAAGGACTGCCTCTCCACACCAGTACCTATTGACAAAGCAGAGTCAGCAGAGCAACAAATAAGTAGTTAATTTACAATCCAAAAACAGCCTTAGCCATACCCTTAACCACTCTTTTTTTTTTTTTTTTTTTAAACATAACTCTTAAACTTCATCATTTTCAGTAACAACTTTACACCTACGAAAATCTTCCCTGGAAGAAGAACTTCATCGAAAAACTAATTACTGCATAGGCAGGATTTCCTCTCTCTGCTAGAGAATAAACAAACAATCTTATGAGAGCCCCCCTTGCGATCCGATGACCGCCGCCATCCTGAAAACGGCTGCCTACCACAACTCTGACCTGCCAGGACTTCAGGCTGAGAAGAAACTTGGAACACCACCTCGGGTGGGATCCGGGACTGGACTAGAGTTCCTCAAGGAACAACAATTAGCAGGTAAGTCTAATTTCACCTTCCTTTTCGTCCCTCTAGTCCAGTCCCGGAACCTCTGAGGATGTAAGAGCAGTAAGTATCAACAGGAGGGCCCTGAAAGAGCAGCCTGAAGTACTGCTGACCCAAACTGCATATCACCTGCTGCCTGCACATCTAGCCGATAATGCTTGACAAACAAATTCAAGGATGACCAGGTTGCCGCCCTACAAATCTCCACCGCTGGCACCAAACTGAATTCTGCCCAGGAGGCCGCTTGCGCCCTAGTCGAATGAGCCCAGAGACCCTCCGGAACCACCTTAACTTTAAAAATATATGCCGCTGTAATGGTTTCCTTCAACCATCTGGAAATGGACGCTTTAGTCGCAGCCTCCCCTTTCCGCGGCCCTCCGAACAACACAAACAACCGATCTGACTTACGGAAGGACGCTGTCCAACAGAGGTACCGCTTAAGAGACCGACGAATATCCAGAAGACGTAATCTACCTCCCATAGCCTCCTTCTCCTCTCCAGAGAACACTGGTAACGAGACCGTCTGGTTGAATTGAAAAATCGAAACCACCTTGGGCAAGAACGCGGGAACCGGCCGCAGCACCACTTTATGATCTGAGAATGACAGAAACGGTTCCCTATAGGACAAAGCTTGCAACTCAGAAATCCTGCTGGCAGAGAAAATGGCCACTTGAAAAATCATCTTTAATGTCAAATCCTTCAAGGATGCCTTACCTAACGGCTCAAAAGGCGCTCTAGCCAGCGCTTCCAACACTAGATTCAGGTCCCACGGGGGAACCGAACACCGGCGTGGAGGCCGCAAGAGCAACATAGCCCGTAAAAACCGTTTGACATCCGCATGCGTCACCAACACCTCTCCTTGAACTTTACCTCGGTAACACGAGATTGCCGCTAACTGTACCCTCAAAGAACTGGCCGCCAGCCCCTTCTCGAAACCATCCTGCAAAAACGAAAGGATCTGCGAAATAGACGCCACTGAGGGACGTATCCGCCGGTCTGCGCACCAGGCCTTGAAAATGCGCCAGACCCGCACATAAGCTAAGGACGTAGATCTTCGCCTCGCCTTCAGCAACGTAGAAATGACTGACGCCGAATAACCTTTGGTTTTCATCCTCGCCCTTTCAAGAGCCAAGCCGAAAGCGAGAATCAACTCACCTGCGGCATGCAGAGCGGCCCCTGAAGCAACAGGTCCTCCTGCAGCGGGAGCCACCACGGACTGTCTTCCAGCAACCGAACCATACCACGGCCTTCTCAGCCAGTCTGGCACCACCAGAATCACCAGGCCCCTGTGTCGCTCTATGCGCTGCACCACCCATCCGATGAGCGCCCATGGTGGAAAAACGTAGACGAGACCCTCGACTGGCCACCTCTGCATCAAAGCATCGAGACCCTCCAACATTCTTTCTCATCGTCTGCTGTAAAATCGGGCCGCCTTTGCGGACTCGAATGTCGCCATCAGATCCATTATTGGCATCCCCCAGTGCCTTCCGATTGAAGCATCCACTCTCCTGGATCCACCTTGCGATGACTCAAATAATCCGCTTCTACATTGTCTACTCCTGCTACATGCTGAGCCGAGAGGGCCAGCAGATTTAGCTCGGCCCAAGCCAATAGCTGACTTGCCTCTGCCTCCAACGCCGCACTCCCCGTGCCACCCTGGCGATTGATGTAGGCTACTGTGGTCGCATTGTCAGAGAGTACCTGAACCGCCGACTGACCCAGGCATGACTGGAACTCTAACAAGGCCAAATACACTGCCCTCATCTCCAGTCTGTTGACTGACCAGTCCTTCTCTAGCACCGACCACTGCCCTTGCGCAAATCTTCCTTTGAAATGCACTCCCCAGCCTGTGAGACATGCATCCGTCGTCAAGGGCCTCCAGGTTGGAGCCTCCAGGGACATTCCCTTCTCCAAGTTCTCTCGCCGTGACCACCAGAGAAGCTCCTGTCTCACCTCCAGACGACAAACCAGCCGCTGCGACAGCGCATCCGACTGGTGTGACCAACGCCGTAGAAGTGCCCTCTGCAATGGCCTCATGTGAGCCCTGGCCCACGGAACCACCTCTATCGTAGCCGACATTGTTCCGAGCAATTGCAGGTACTGCCATGCTGTGGGAGTCCTTTGGGACACAAATTTCTGCACCAGCGCAGTCAAGCCCTGCAACCGCCCCATTGGAAGAAAGACCTTCCCCTGCGCTGTGTCGAACCGCGCCCCCAAGTATTCTAGGGACTGCGCCGGGACCAGCTTGCTCTTGGAGAAGTTGACCACCCATCCCAGACTCTGTAACATGTGCACTACCCGGGTTGTGGCTTTTCTGCTCTCTTCCTCTGACTTTGCCCGAATCAACCAATCGTCCAAATATGGATGCACCAGCACCCCTTCCGTGCGGAGAGCTGCTGCCACCACCACCATAACTTTGGCGAATGTCCTTGGTGCCGCTGCCAGGCCAAATGGCAAGGCTCTGAACTGGAAATGCCCCATGGACACCGCAAACCGAAGAAATTGTTGATGCTCTTGCAGAATAGGAATATACAAATAGGCTTCTGTTAGATCCAACGACGTAAGGAACTCTCCCTTTCTGACTGCCACAATCACGGACTGCAACATCTCCATATGGAAATGAGACACCCAGAGACAGCAATTCACTGCTTTGAAATCTAGAATGGGCTGAAACGCGCCGTCCTTCTTTGGCACCACAAAATAAATGGCGTACCGACCGCAACCGCACTGTTCTGGCGGAACTGGCACCACCGCCCGAAGTTGTAGCAATCTTTGAAGCGTCTCCCGCACCGCACGGTACTTGAGCCGTGCCCTGCAAGGAGATTGGACAAACAAGTATATACCACTGGACATTGGAGCTCCAGAACGTACCCCTCTCGAATGACCTCCAACACCCACAGATCCGACGTTACTTGGACCCAGGCAGGGTAAAAGTTCCACAGGCGCCCCCCTACCGACTTGTACCCCACCTGAGTCCCCCTCATCTCATTGTGGTTTCTTAAGGTTCAAGGACGAGAAGGGCGCAAAACCTCTACCTGCCCCTCGAAATCCTCGAAACCCCTGGCCTCCCACAGGAAACCTGCCCCGCTCAAACTGTCCAAAACGGGGAGAACGAAACCTACGAAATTCTCTCTGCGACCCTTTGGGAGCTGTACTAGGGCGGCCTTGTTTTGGTTTATCTTCCGGCAACCGACCCCCTTTAGACTCCCCCAGATCCTTGACTAACTTGTCCAAATCAGAACAGCAGCTTCCCCCGAAAAGGAAGCTTACTGAGTCGAGCCTTGGAGGAACTATCTGCCGCCCAGTTGCACAACCACCAATACCGCCGGGCTGCCACCACAGAAGCCATACTCTTTGCAAGGCCCAGGATCAGATCATAATGAATATCTGCCAAATAAGCGGTCCCGGACTCTAGCCGAGACAACTCATCCACCTGCTCCCCTAACTGATCTACCTGCAGTCGCTGAGACCAATTCAGACAGGCCCTCGCCACCCAAGCCCCCGCTATAGAGGCCTGCATGGACAGGGCGCTTATATCAAACACTTGTTTCAACAACGTATCGAGCTTCTTATCCTGACCATCCTTAAGCGCTGACGATCCTTCTACCGGGATCGTTGTCTTCTTCGTAACTGCCGATACCGCTGCATCGATCTTTGGGGAGTGAAAGAGCTCCCTATCTTGGTCAGACAACGGATAGAGTCGAGCTATAGCCCTAGATCCCTTGAGGGCCGACTCGGGCAAATCCCACTCTTCCTGAATCATGTTCCTAAAGACCCTGTGAATAGGAAATACCCGCTGCGTCATACGTACGGCCTGCAACAACGGATCCTCTAATGCCTCATCCGTTGCTGGAACCGCAGACGGCATATTAAGCGTCTTGA
Source organism: Ichthyophis bannanicus (assembly GCA_033557465.1). Lineage (NCBI taxonomy): Eukaryota > Metazoa > Chordata > Amphibia > Gymnophiona > Ichthyophiidae > Ichthyophis > Ichthyophis bannanicus. The sequence continues at coordinate 690,454,768 of CM066035.1, forward strand.
GGGTTTCGTAATCAGCACTGGCAACTCTTCCCGTCTAAACACCCTGACTACTCTTGCCTGCTGTACTGCATCAGGCAGCTCACCCTCTTCTAACTCCTCTACCGAATCTTCCTCGAGATCCCCTTCTGCTGCCTCCAGATCTTCTAAGGGCGTAGGCATCAACATCTCTACCCCCACTCCCTTACCTCTCTTAGCAGGGGTACCAGCTGACTCCGGCCTCAGCGGACTCCCCAGGCGTTTCTCCCCCCATGCACTGGCAGGACCTATGGCCATAGAGGGCTGCAGCAGAGAAAATGCCTGATGCATTAGCAAAAAGAAATCTGGAGGGACCATGGGCTGCCCCCCCGCCGGACCCTGTCCCGGCGGAGAAGGCCCCACCGCCATAGACGGACCGTCTACGGGCTCCTAGGGAACAAGGGACGGAGGCAGGACATCCTCCTGAGTCTGGGACACCATCCCCTGCCCCCCTGTCCCCCCCTCTAGTGCCTGCTCCATCAACGCTGCTTCTTGGGTGCAGCCTCTACACATCCCCGAACCTAGGGCCGAGCCTCGCCTCGTGCCACAAACTAGGCACCGAGGCCTAGCCGGCATACTATACCAGAGCCCGATGCCCCAGGAAAATCAGCCATTAGGAGTCCTCAAATCACTCCCCAGTTGCTAAATTCTCCTTCCTTCTGGTGCTTTAAAAAACCCTTTTTTTTTTTTTTTTTTTTTAATGTATGCCTCTTTAAAACCTAAACCTCCACAGAATCCAGGATCCACAAAACCCCCCCCCCGGGAGCCTGCTGTGCTGCAAAAAAAAAACAACCCCAAAATGTCTTTCCTCGCGCTTCCCGCACGAACACCACGCGGTCAGGCCCGTCGCACCCGATCAGCACCAAAACGCTACGATCGGAGCTCCCCGGCCTCACCGCACGTGGCCGAACACCCAAAAATACAAAACGGAGGCTTACCGCGGTCCTCTGCACTTCGGGGGCCTCGATCCACCAACGGAGCTCAGCCGACTCGGCAGCTTCGGCTCCGGGGCAGAGAGACACACTGCAGCGATCCTCCCCTTCAAGACCCACTGCCGGCTGCGCCTGCCACCTGCTCCTCACCTGTTCACGTGGGATCGGGAGCAGGGGGGCTCTTCATGCCGGATCTCTACAATGGTGCTTTCTTCCGTGTGCGGGGGGGGGGGGGGGAGGATGAGGACAGAGGTATAGAGAGACAGAGGAGGCAACCAAACCTTTGCAGCCCTACTCTATCCTCTAACCCCTGGCCACTGCTTAAAAACTGCACAAGAAAAAAACCCCAATTTAAAAAAAAATCAACTCTGCCTTTTTTGCCACTGCCTGAGTCCAGACCCCTAGGCTCAACACCTTCTCCAGCTGCTATGGAGACTGAAACTACTGGTGTGGTGAGGCGGTCCTTGTCTACTTATACCGGTGACATCTTTATTTATTTTATTTATTTATTTATTTATTAACATTTTTTATATACCGCACTATTCATTATCAGCGCGGTTTACATGGAACAAGAAAACTTCAGACAAGTTACATTTATCTGGTTATTACATAAAACAGGAAAATTAACTTGGATAACAGGAGCAACTATTTACAACAAAACAACAACAAGAGCAACTATTTACATACAAGTATCATGTTGTCTGAAAAGTGTACTATTAATCTGGTAAAGTAGTGTAATGTGTTGTTGAGTCAGGGAAGATTATGTGGTCGGAAGGTAATTATTGCTATTTGGGTGTAACTGTATTTCACATCAAAGCGATGATGTGTTTCAGTCTCCAAAGCTGCTGGAGGAGGTACTAAACTCAGAGGTTCTGGGACTGGACTAGAGGGACGAAAAGGAATTTGGTTATTGCTTTTGAATCGTCTCCTCTCCCAAGCCTCTCTCTGAGGTAGTGCACCACTTGTATATACGGAAATTAGCTTCCATTCCCCATCTCATATCTACGCCTGAAAGTCTTATGCTCATGTATTTGGCCACCATCTGTTAGCATTTGCCCCCAGACTCTCAACCCCTTCTCTCCTCCCACTCTAGAAATTCCTTCGTTTCACTCCCTGCCGGGAACTCCACTGTTTCTCTTATTCTTTGATTCAAAATTCGTTCATCCACCAGTCAGAAGGGGTTTTTTTTGGACTGGACTGACGATGATTATTCAAGTGAGAAGAGCTTAGCTGGAATCACATAGTATTCTAATATTGCCTAAAAGTATAACCCCAGTGTGGGCCGTATAATCAAATCAACGGATTAACTGAGCCAATCAGGATCGGAGGTTCCCTTGACAAATGGGAGTCTTTCCCCTTCTGACTGGTGGATGAACGAATTTTGAACCATTTTGATTGGCTATTCATTTTGGTTTCATCAGCATCAACGTCAGATGCCGGTTCTTTATAATGTTGAACAGTTCTGCTCTTTGTTCATTGAAGCTTTCACAACTACAGGAATATTCTTAACCTGATGCAGGGTCGGCATATTCAGACCCGAAACGTGACACGTTGTTACTTTTGATTTCCGTGGTGATTACAAACTCGAAGAAAAGCTAAGTGTTTAATTCTGTTCACTTATTCAAAAATATTATTAAAAAGGAGCAGCCACAGCGAGGGGATGGATACTATTCCTCACACTTTTGTGTTACAACTCCGACAAAAAGAGGTTTTTTTACTGTTGAAAGTCAGGGTTTTTTTCTATAGGCTAATATCTTCACCAATATTTCTGCATCCAGATTTATCAGCGAAATCAGTCTATATGAACTACATACTGTCTCATCCTTCCTTGGTTTTGGAAGTACTGTGATACCTGCTATCCCCATTGTGTCTGGCAGCTTACCCCCCTCCACCACTGCATTGTACATGGTTGCCAGCACTTCGGCTAGCTCTCCTGCAAATGTTTTGTAAAATTTGACAGTCAGGCTGTCTTAGCCTGGTGCCTTATTTTCTTTTAGGTCTCTAATGGCATCCTGTACCTCCTCCACTGTAATTCTACTGCCCAGGAATTCTCGTTCAGTGTCCTGTAAAGTCTCCAGGAGGGAGGTCTTTTCAGAAGTTTTCACCCAACCTCTTCCCCTCCCCCTTCCACTTCCACTTCAGATCTATATAGTTTTTGATAGAATTCCACAAAAACTTGTACTTTTGCTGTGGTAAACTCCATACCCCCCTGTCCATTTCTGATCTTTAATATAGTCTGCTGTGCCCTTAGTTTATTCGCCAACCACGTTCTCATTTTGTTTCTATATTGAAAAGGCCCATTCCTCTACCTGAATCTTTTGCAGCTCAGCCCGTATCCTCTCCATTTCCCGCAGTGGTCTCTTTCCCCCCTCCCTTTTATATTTATTAGCCCAATGTGCCAATTCCCCCCTTAGCTGTTCCTCTTTCCGTCCTTTTCCCCCGCTTTTTGCTTGTCTGCAACTGTATAAATTCCCCTCATATAAAGGCTTTAAAGCTATCCCACATTACCTCTCGTCCCATCCCCAGGGTATTATTCTGGAAAACTCTATGCTTAGTATTCTTAATCTGTTTACTGAATTTTTATCCTCCAGAAGCGCTTCATTTAACCTCCAAAACTGTAGCCCCCCCCCCCCTATTTTACCCCCCATTCTACTTCTATCTCCACTATTGCATGATCCGACCATTCAATCTGGTCTATGCCCATCTCTACTACTTGCGGGATGAATGACCCATCCATTAAAATCATATCTATTTGGCTGTATGTATTATGCACAGGGGAGTAGTATGTGCAATCCTTCTTATTCCTCATTTTATGCCTCCATACATCCACCACTTCTATAGCTGCCATCAACCTTCTTAATTTGCTTCTTTGTTTCCCCTTTCCTCCCCCTCTGCCTCCTGAATTATTCACTCGTGGATTGAGTGTCATATTAAAGTCTCCCCCCACCATTATGGGGGCCTCAACTTCCTTTGCTATCTTTTTGTGCATCATATCATAGAACTGACCTTGTCTTTCATTAGGGACATATACACATACTATCCCTACTGGTTTATTATTTATCTTACCCTCCCATATCAGCCATCTCCCCTTTCCGTCCCTCTTAACTTCCCCTCCTCAATAAGTAAGCTTCTGGAAAACAGGATCCCCCCCCCTTTCCTGGCCTTGGCTTTGTTGCCCGCTAGATATACCTGTGGGTATTCTTTCGTTCTTAGCATACCCTCCTGTATTGATGTCATATGTGTTTCTTGAATCAGTGTAATATTAGCCCGCTTTTGCCTCCCCTCCCAAATTAGGCTTTGTTGTTTCTGCCAGGATGTTAAACCCTTAAACATTCAGTGTGACTATTCTCCCCCTCCCCCTCCCCCCCAAACCTACTCTCCCACTCCCCCCTCCCATTCCTTCCCGCTGTCCGAGCTACCTCCATCTGCAAGGATTGACTTCACCGAACCTCCTGCCCACCCATTCCCTTTCCCGCTTCCCCTTTCTTGTCCTGCCCCCCTCTCCCCCCTTATCCCATTTATCATATCTTCCCCTCTCTACTCCTCCCCTCCCTTCCTCTTTCCTCGCAATTTTCCATTCCCTCCCTTCACCCACCTTGTATACACTCAGTCTTACAATTCACATCATTCATTTCTATAATACTTTACAGTCTGATACTATACCCTTCTCCCTCTGCAGAAAGTGGTATTCATACTGAGGACCAAAACCGCCAAATACTGTTTATGCAGAGGGAGCGACCCTCCGACTGTGAATATAATTCCTGTAATTGTCCCATACTAGGATCCATCTACCTCCTGCTGGTTCTTCCACCTGCGTTGCCATTCCACTGTCTCCCATTTCTGCTGCAAGCCCTTCCAATTCCTGGGAGATCTTGGCCCTCCTGTGTTCTTGGGCAAGTCCTTAAGCTCCATCTCCAACACTGCTGCTCTCAAATCCTCCTCTGTGTTTGCTCTCTTAGTAATCCCATCTTTAGTAAAGGCCAGTCCTTGTGGGTACAGCCATCTATATCGTACTTTTTCCAGCCTAAGTATAGCAGTGTATCCACTGCATGCCCGCCTCCTCACCAGTGTTGCCGTAGCAATGTCTGCAAACACTACTATGAGATGCCCGCTCCACAAAAATTTGACTGCTTTCCTCATTTGTGCAGCTATGCATTCCTTTGTCCTGTAGTCATGTAAACATACCACAATGTCTCTCATTTGGTTACTTTTTACTGGGCCCAGGGTCTTATGCGCTCGGTCTGTTTTGATGTCTTCTTCTCCTTCACCTGCTGTTTTCTTTTCTAGATGGTGTTTAAAGATTTCCTTCGCTATCCTGGCACAATCTGCATAACTATATCCCCTTCAGGGACACCTTTGATTCTGAGATTTTGCCTCCGCGATCTATTCTCCAAATCTTCCAGTTTTAGGGCCATCTCCTTATTTTCCTTCTCCAATCTTTACCATTCCTTTTTCAGCTTTTCCACAACTGAACTAGTATCCTCCAATCTATTTTTCTGTTCCTCCACAAGCTGCCCCACCTCGGCCACTTCCGTTCCGAGACCTGCCACCATTACTGCTGCCTCCTCAGCCCCTGCAATGTCTCTTCGGACTTCTGCAAACCACTTTTTCATATCTGCTTTGGTGATCTGTCCCAGGGAGTCTCACCCAAATGCCCCCTCTACCCCGGAGTCCGTTTCTGCATGTTCACTAGCCTGTACACGGTCATCGGCCATCTTGTCCTCTCCTTTGTTGGACTGCTTGTGGCTTCTGAAAGCAAATTATTTTAGATCCGCAGTTTTCCGCGATGTCGTCATCATTACCAGCTTCCTCCGGTTTTCCGCTATCTCCTCCTTACTTTAAAGTGCCACTTGTAGGGGCCACCTCCTTTTTTTCTCTTCAAAGCGGGATCGGTTCTCAGAGCTTTATCGCGGCACAACCATTCAGCCCAGTGACGTCACTTCCACCCACCTTTTTGCGTATGTTTTTCAGGAAGAACAGCATTGGATTTCAGGGATTACAGGTTTGGGCTTTTCCTGATCTGGTGTGGGAGACTCAACGGAAATGGAAGGAGTTTCTCCTTCTGCACCCTAGGGTCTCTCAGCTGGGTGCTGTTTTTTTCTAAAGTACCCGTGTAAATGTATTGATAAATTTCAGCTACATACTTATATGTTTGTCTATCCTTCTCAGCTTGTTTCATTTCTTAATGCTCACCTCTGTTCGGGTACTGTTGTGGAGATATCTGAACCTGCCTCGTTAAATGATTGGTTGCACTCTGGCTCCCTTTTTCCTTCATGTATTGTAATTTTCCTTCTCTATGGATTTCCCTCTTGTAGTGGGCTAGGGGTTGGGTCTGGTGTATTTTGTTTCTGATTTGTTTTCCTGGCTGATATAGTATTGATAATTGTATCAGGCTGTATATTATTCCCAGTTCCATGTTTTCTTTAAGTAAAGATTTCTACTGCGGTATATTTGTAAAATGCATAAATATTTAAAAAAAAAAAAAAAGAAGCAAAATTGAAGATGGAAAAGCGTGCAGAACTGCTGAAGTCGTTACTGCTGCAGATTTTAGATGTGTTTAGAATAGCTAAGGTGAACAGACAAAGGAAATGGGTTGAGAAGTCAGAGAAAAGACAAAAGACAAATAAGACATGGGGAAGTGGGGAGCTGTTATTGAGTTGCATGTGGAAACGCATGTGTGCATTTATGCAAAGCGTATTAAAATGTCAACTCGGCAGAATGGATGGGCTATTTTAATCATTCCTTGCCATCATTTACAATATATCTAGAAATCTGTTACATAAATGAATAAGACCAGGGCGGGGGGAGTGGGGAGGGAGAGGTAAGAGAAGGCACAGTAAATACTAACCCATGGATAATGGGGGTGCAGACAAGTATCTGTATATCTGACCATCCCTCTGTGATACTTACAGGAGCAAGACCATGAAGCGTATGAGCAATCCAGGCAGAATCTTAATTTAAAATACAGAAGTATTATGAAAACCAAGATGTAGAGCCAAGCTCTTCGATACAGCATTCCATATTTTACTTAATAGCTAAGAAATAACATGTGTGGGAAGGAATGGTAAGAGACCTTTAATACAAATATTCTTGGTGCTACTCACAAGCTGAGGACGGCTTGCATGGAGATGAAGAGAGCTGGAACATTGAAGGTCTCAAAGAAAACCTCAGCTGCCCTCTCACGATTCTTGCTTGGGTTTAATGGTGCTTCAGTCAGTAGGACTGGGTGCTGAAAGACCACAGACACAGAAAGACCAGCAAGAAATTAGTCACAATACTTTTTAGGTAAGAAATGAAACCAAGGTCCTGTCTACCTGTAAACAAGAGTGACCAGCAGATCGGGAGTGGGACTTGAGGGAATTTATAACTTGGGGATGGGATTAATGTGTTTTGCATCATTACTTTGAAGACAATTGTTTTAATATGCATTCTTGATACTATGCTGCTATTTTATATTTATTGCAATGAAGTTGAGAGGAAGTGTTATTTTGTAGGAGTGTGATGGGTAGGGCTATACGAGTATTAGAGATTGTTTAAAAAATGTTGTATGTATTTGGCTTATATGATATAAATTACTTTTTGTGGGGAAATAAGGCTGTACGTAAACCTAAGAACAGAAGTGAATGGAATAGTGTTATAGTATAGTGGTTAAAGCAGTGGACTGAGAACCAGCAAAGCAGAGGTTCAAATCCTGCTTCTCCCACTACCAGTTATGATGTCAGGCATGTTTCTTCACCCTCTATTGTGTCATGTACAACTTAAGACAGCTTAAAAACTACAATATCTAGCAGATTTGGAAAAGGAGAGTAATCAAATCTAAAATCCAGATTAGAAATATGAACCACTGTTTCAGGGCTCGGTTCCTTCTGACCAAACAGCCTGGGTAGATTCAGAAACTATTCTCCTTATTTGGTGCATATTTGCCAGGATTAGTTCTCTGAAGTAGCTTCAATATATGTGTTACAGTAAGAAATCTCAAAGCATGAAAGAGGTGTATCAAGCATACAGAAAAAAATAGCAGTGGAAAACAAAAACAAATAAAACATATTTATTGAGTTCATTATTTATTTAGCTGTATTTTTATCCCGCTTTTCACCGGGTCAAAGCGGTGTAACAAATAAGGGGGGGGGGGGGTTTAATCGGTTATAGGGTAGGGCCATCACCGGGGGGACAACATTGATGATTTTGACAGAGGATGGACATAGACATGGACAAGAGGACACAGATTTTTGAACATGAGTTCTTGAGGGTGGGGTTTAGGGGGGGGGGTTATTTTTGGGAGGGTGTTCCAGTTCTGAGATGTTCTTGGAAGAGGATGGTTTTTAGCTGCTTTTTGAAGGAGAAGAGATCGCCATTGTTCCTGATGTCTTTCGGTAGCGAGTTCCAGAGGGAAGGAGCATAGAGTTCGAAGGCCCTGTTGCAGGTCTGTTGCGTGCATTTGGTTCTTTTGTGAGGGATGGTGATGCAGTTGCTAGAGGTCTGTCTGGTTGTCTTGCTGTGGGCTGGTCGGGGTAGTAGGGTGTGGAGCTGGGTGTTCCGTGTTTGGTGGATGGTTTTGTGGGTGAGTAGAATAGCTTTGTATTTAATTCTTGCTTTGAGGGGGAGTATGTGAAGGTCCCTCCGAATTGGGGTGATGTGGTCCCGTTTCTTTGCATTCTGAATGATTCTTGCTGTGGTGTTTAAGGCAGTTCGGAGGGGGTTGGTCTGTGTGGCGGGTAGTCCATGGTAGATTATGTTGCAGTAGTCCAGGTGTGGGAGGTTCATAGCTTGCATTACTGTTCTGAAGTCTTGAGGTTCGAGGAGAGGTCGGAGACGTACAGTTTTAGCTTTGTGGAATATAGTTCCGGTGGTCTTAGTGATGTGTTGCTTGAGGGTTAGAGCTTGGTCGATGGTAATGCCCAGATATCTTATTTGTGGGTGTATTTGGATTTGCGTGGTCCCAATGTTGAGGTGTGTGGGCGGCTTGAAGTCCGGGTCTTTCGTCACTATAAGGGCTTCAGTTTTCTTCATGTTAATGGTCAGGTTGTTCCCTTGCAACCAGTGGGATACATCAGTGAAGCAGGCTGATAGCTGATCATTTGTTGGGTTTGTGGTTGTAATTGGGGCATAGAGCATTATGTCGTCAGCATAAATGTGGAAGTTGATGTCGTGGGTCCGTATGACTGAGCAGAGTGGTCGGAGGTAGATGTTGAAGAGCATGGCCGATAGTGTGGATCCTTGAGGTACTCCTTGATGTTGTTGGAAAGGGGGTGAGGTGGAAGTGCTGGTGCGGATCAATTGTTGTCGGTTATTTAGGTAGATCTGGAACCATCGGAGTACAGTATCTTTGATCCCAATTGTTTGGAGTCTGTGTATGAGGATGTATAGCCAAAAGAATAGATGCAGACACTCAAGAGTTGTCCAACTACACAGTAGGAAAAATATAATTTATATGAGTGCCAGGGCATATCTGCTTCAAGCTTTATTCTTCACTTAGCATGTATATGCAATCTGCACATCTAGCTTTCAGTGTTTACTGCTTAGTCCCATCTCTAAGATCAACTATTACAATAGCAAATTGGTTGGCTTTCCTCTATCCTCTGCCCGCTCAGGCCTCCTCAAAGCTCTACAGCTCATCTCCTTTATCACTTTCCTCACTATTCCATGCTATACACCTCTCCTTGATAACTTGTGTTGGATTCTGCTTAGAATTCAGCTACCAGTTCAAGATTCTTGATTTTGCTTATAAAATTACTCAGGGCTCTACTTTGTCTTTTCTGTCTAATCTTTCTTTATCCCTTTCTTCCTAACACTGTACCTCTCAGCCAGCTCTTTGTATGCCTCTTCTTAAGCAGGATTCTTCTCAGCTTCAGGCCTTCTCTGTCCTATCACCTCATCTATGGAACATTATTAGCACCCTTGCATCTTAGGTATGCTGTGTACAATATCTTAAGAAATAATTGGAAATATTCCAACTGTATGTCGTCATAATAATTTAATAGTACATTCAAAGGTATACAACAAAAAAAATGCCTGTGCAACTTAGACGTAGGAATTTCTGAGAAAAAAAATATGACCTGGACAGGATTAATAGCACCCTTCACTAATATTTGGTGACACAACCCTTGGCAGTGATGACAGACTCCATAGCACCCTTCACTAATATTTGGTGACACAACCCTTGGCAGTGATGACAGACTCCAAATGTTTCTTCTAGCCATCTATAAGTTTCATACATCAACTGCTGGTAGCTTCTCCCACTCATCAACTACGATTTGTTCCAGCTCAAGAATGTTTCCAGGATTCTTTTTATCAATGGCAGATTTCAGCTCTTTCCAAAGTTTCTTGATTGGACTGAGATCAGGACTCACTGCTGACCACTTTAAAACAGCCCATTTTTTACTTTTTAACCATTATTTTGTACTTTTGGATTATGTTTTGGGTCACTGTCCCGCTGGAGAGCTCATGACCGTTGACCAAGGCCTAGCTTTCTGACACTAGGTAGCACATTTTACTTCAAAATACCTTGGTAGTCCTCAGACTTCATGATTCCTTTAATATGATCCAAGCCTCCAGGCTCCTGAGGCAGCAAAACAGCCCCACAATATTATGGAACCTCCACTATATTTAACTGTAGGAAGCTGTATTTTTCTTAATAAGCTTCATTTCTTCGCCTGTAAATGTATTGCTGGTCTGCATTGCCAAAGAGCTCACATTTGGTTTCATCTGTCCACAGAACATTTTCCCAGAAGGATTGTGGTTTTGGCAAAGACTAGGCATGAATTTTTATGGTGATTTTTGAGCAGCGGGGTCCTCCTTGGCCTTCGCTCATGATGTAGTCCTTTGTTTAGTGCATGGCGTATGTGGGTTGAAATCACCACTCCAGATTGCTCTAGGTCAGCCTTAAGAAGCTCTTTGGATGTTGTACGTGGTGTTTTTCTAACAGTCTGCACTAACCTTCAAAGAATTTTTGGATTAATTTTCCGCTTCCCACCACATCTTGGAAGGTTCTTGACAGTTCCATGAGCAGAAAACATCTTAAGAACATTGGAAACTGTAGACACAGGAATCCCAAGGTCTTTGGAGATGGCCTTGTACCCCTTTTAAGTTTGGTGATAATGGTTTTTCTGATGATCTCTGTCAGCTCTTGTCTTCACTATTGTGAAAATGGAGCAAGGCATGAATGTGACCATTTTAAATATTAGAGCCATCTTTCATTGATTGATTCAAGTCATGTGAGTACTGATAATTATGTCCTACAAAATAAATGAAAGCTCCCGTGATCCTAACTTTCAAACTTTAGCTCAAATCTATCTATCCAGCATTTTTTTGTCGGATCACTCACCATGAGGGATTACTCCCTCTCGAGGTGAGTCCTCCTTTTTAATCAAAATTTTTTATTAAAACTGTAGACCAGAATTATGTATGGGATACCACTCATCAGGATATTCCCACAAAATTCAAACCGATTGCTCCAACTTCTAATGGTAAGTGATCCAAAATCAAAATGAAATCTCCATCATAGAGTCTCCACACTATTCAGCATGATACTATACTTCTTTAACTTGTGAAGCTGAATCACAAAATTTGGCATGAGCCACCCCACCTTACATTCCAAATTCTTCAATCCCCAGAATTGTACTTATTTGAGGTCCATAGAGAATGTATTGGGGTCCAAATGCCTACTCTGGATCAAAGCAGAGCCCAGGAATCTGCCGAATTTTGTGATTCAGCTTCACAAGTTAAGAAGTATAGTATCACGCTGAATAGTGTGAAGACTCTATGATGGAGATTTCGTTTTGATTTTGGATCACTTACCATTAGAAGTTGGAGCAATTGGTTTGAATGTTGTGGGAATATCCTGATGAGTGGTATCCCATATGTAAGACTGGTCTACAGTTTTAATACAAATTTTGATTAAAAAGGAGGATTCACCTTGAGAGGGAGTAATCCCTCATGGTGAGTGATCAGACAAAAAAGTGCTGGATATATAGATTTAAGCTAAAGTTAGAAAGTTAGGATCACGGGAGCTTTCATTTATTTTGTAGGATATGTTGAGGGTGAAAGTTTGGGATTTTATAAGAGGATAATAATTATGACCTGGCAATGTCCCAGATTTTTTACTTTTTCCTACTATTTCCTTTTTTAATTGGTCTTGTTTTATTTGATTCTTTTATGTGTCAAATATGTGTGCATATAGGGCCAGATATTCAGTTGGGCAGGCTATGTGCCGTGTTGGTGCATAGCCTTGCCTGCTGACATCTAAACCCGGATATTCAATGCTACAGCGATGGCATTGAATATATGGGTTAGGCACAGAGGGGATTCACTTGCAGAGCCTAACCGGGTAGCGGCAATATTGTTCCGCTACACGGTTAGCCATCCACGGCTAGAACTAAGCGATCCAAAAGCACACCTAATTTTAGCTGTGGATGGCGGTCCAATATCACTGCTATCCAGTTACCAGGACTCCCCGCCTCCACTCCACCCCAGAATGCCCCATCACACCCTGATGCTAACCAGATAGCATCAGGGCACGTAGGGGACATAGACGAGAATATTCAGTGGCACTAACCGTGTAGGTGCCGTTGAATATTCCTGTCTAAGGCATTTGCACAGCTTACAGGGCTGTAAAATGTGTAAATGCCTTTCAAATATCAGGCCCATATAGTCCAGAGCCATTTCACTGGCCACTTTTTTCTAGGAGATGCTGGACATTAAGGGGTTGAACTGTAAGGGTGCCAATAATGTTGACTACATCTGTAAGTGTCTGTCTGACACATTGATGACATTTAAATCCAAGTTAAAATACCCATTTTTATCTACTTTCTAAAGGGAAGGGAGGCATATTCAATCACCCTGTCTATGTGTGCCAGTTCCGACCAAGAGGAGTTGGATACAAGTTTTTTTCCAGATTAAAATAGTCAGTGAAAATACCTGAACTGCTGTCATCCTTAAATAACTTTTTGTTTTGTACCCAAAGCACACTAAATTTTTATCATATATCAGAGGGTGTAAAATGATCATAAAAGTTGAATTTGGTGGGGGGGGGGGGAGGACACTTAATCCATGAATACATACAACTGTGCCATCTAAGAACTTTTTGGTTTACATTTGATGCACATAAAACTTTCAACACACATCGGGGATATATGAGGATCATGCAAGATTTGATTGATTATGCTTACCTAACTATTTTCCTTGAATCCTGCTAGACCAGTCCTAACAACTGAGTTATACCCTCATTACAGCAGATGGAGACAAGACCAAACTGTTTGTCTTCCCTATATATGCTGGTGCATAGCAGACGCTGATCTGTATCTTGTCACAGCTCCCCTTATTAACTTTTCTATAGCTTAGAATTCTCATATTTTTTATGTACAGTGGCCTGGGAATACCACCTCCATCTCTCCTCCCTGAACTCTAGGCGGCCTCTCATTCATTCTGACTGTAATCTTCTTCTCCACATCATCCTCTCTACCACCTGGACCTCCTTGGGCAGTATCTGGAGTGGTTTGACAGGACACAAGGAAAGACAATGATCATGAACCTGACTTAATGAATGGGACATACCCAATGTACTCCTGTAAGCTGAGCAAGGGGTATTCCAGGGTGACCTTCAAGACCTCCACGCCAGAGGTTACCTAGCAAAATGTCCAACCTGTATTGTTGCAGAAAGGAGTGTAGAGTCACCCAGGTGGCTGCTCTGATTGATCTATATTCTTTGTAGGAGGAACACTGAGCCCTAGAGGAGTATGCCCTATAGCTCTTTAGGAGAATGAGCCCTAATGCAGTAGTCTATAGCTCCCAAAGAATCCTGTGCTCTCCCTACAAAATAGCCAGAAGGATCAGAGAAACAACAACAACATTGACCTATTGAGGCTGCCTCCCCTTTCTTCATTCGCACATAGAATATAAAGAGCCAGGCTGTTGTCCTGAATAATTCCATGACCTTCGCACGTATCTCTGTAATGTCTTCCTAACATCTAGAAGGTGTAAGGTCTTGTCCCTTTTTTCATTGCTAGCATTTTTTGAAACCTGGTAATTCTATGATCTTATTCAAGTGGAAATGGGAGATCACCTACAAGGAATGACAGTATTATGCATAAGGAAATCTTATTCCTAGAGATCCTCCTGATGTAAAGCCCCCTGCCAAGAGTGCCTGCAATTCAGATATGTGCCTAGCTAAAAATGTAGCAACGATGAGAACAAGACCATGGGAGAAGCCCGTTTCAAAGGATGAAAGAGATTCTCAGTTAGGGCATCGAGTACTAGATTCAAATATCAGGAAAATAAAGTCTGCTGCACTGGAGGCTTTATAATGTTTCACACCACTCAAAAATCATATATTATGTCTCCATGAGATACCAAGAACTTCCCTTGGATTATATATGGATTATATATATATATATATGCCTTGGATTATTTACTGGTAATTATCTTTGTCATCAATGTTAATGTTTTGGATTCAAATGGTTCCCTGCAAAGTTATATGGGTTTCTTATATGTAGTTAAATATTCTTTATAACTTTAACACATTCCATGTTATGTTATGTGTAAACCATTTTGAACATTGGAAATGCAGTATATAAACTTCTCAAATAAAAATAAATAGTGTCTAATTCATTTATATATTTACATATACATTTTTAAAGTATTAATTACAAAATCAGTTAAATCATTTTTCCATTCCTGTTCATTATTTTGCCATGTCAATTCATCAGATTAAAGTTAGCTAGGTGGTCAGTAAAATCAGCCAGGTGATGTGCCCATTCAAAAAGGTCCAGAGGAGAACACTGTGAACAGTTATTCTGTCTAAATCAGCTCCTGCCTTAGTACCATCCTGGTGTAAAACCAGCCTCTTCAAATCCCTGTACCATGACTTTCTAGGCCAATCCAGAGCTACTAGGATAACAGGCCCGCCAAGACTACCTATTCTATTAGAACTATGGTGGAAACATACAGCAACTTTCTCCTTCGAAATGCCTGTACCATGGCATCTTGTATTGAACCCAAAGAAAACTGAAGCTGTCTGGATTTCCTTTCAGGAAAAAACAAATTCCATTTTCTCCATTAATAAAGGTGACTCCAATAGTAAAGCGTAGTTACTCACCTGTAACAGGTGTTCTCCAGGAGCAGCAGGAATCAGTCCTCACTTATGGGTGACGTCGGCGCCGACGGAGCCCTCGCGGAGCAATTTTCCCCAGCTTTCAAAGAAAGCCTTTGGGAATTGCAGCGCGCATGCGCGGCCCTCTTCCCGCCCAAGGGTGCCATCTTAGCCAGTCAGATGACATAGCTAAAAAAGACAGCATAAAAATTTGCAAAAAAAGTAAAGCAGATGATTGCAACTCCACGGGGAGGAGGGAGGGTTGTGAGGACTGATTCCTGCTGCTCCTGGAGAACACCTGTTACAGGTGAGTAACTACGCTTTCTCCAGGACCAAGCAGGAAGTCAGTCCTCACTTATGGGACTCCCAAACTTAAGGCTACCGGAGACCCTAAGCACAAAAATGAGCTCCCTCTAGCTCAGCAGCACAGAAGGAAAGAATCTTCGCTGAATTATTACCCACCGGTAGCCCACATCCGGGATGGAGGGTAGGAGTTGCTCAGACCTCAAAGAGATTACGGAGGACTGCCTGTCCGAAAGCACTGTCCCCGCGGGACTCCCTCTCGAGACAGTAATGGACCGCAAAAGTCTGGCTCGAAGACCAAGTAGCGGCCCGGCAGATGTCTGCCAGCGGAACAGAGCGGAGGTAAGCCACTGACGTAGCCTTTGCCCGAACACAATGAGCCGTGACTCGACCATCCAAGGAGAGTCCGGCTGCCCCATAAGCCCAAGAGATACAGTCCGCAACCCAGATGGACAGAGTACGCTTGGAGACCGGGAGCCCCAATTTATTGGGGTCAAAAGACACAAAAAGCTGAGCAGCTTTACGGTGCTCCCGCGTACGGTCAAGGTAGAAGTTTAAAGCCCTTCTACAGTCCAGGGTATGGAGGACCGTTTCAGCTCGGCTGGAGTGTGGTCTGGGAAAGAAGGTTGGAAGTACCACCTCCTGATTGATGTGAAAGGGGGAGACCACTTTTGGAAGAAATTTCGGGTGAGTCCGTAGGACTACCCTATTTTTGTAGAACCGAGTGTAAGGGGGATCAGACACGAGGGCCTGCAATTCACTTACGCGTCTAGCGGAAGTGAGGGCTATCAAGAACAGTGTTTTCCAAGAAAGAAAACGGAGAGAACAGGTAGCCATAGGTTCAAAAGGCGGACAGGTGATCCGCTGTAAAACCACATTCAGGTCCCAGTCAGGCGCTGGCGGGCGCAGAGGTGGTTTAAGTAGAAGGAGACCTCGGAGAAACCTCGCTACGAGAGGGTCGTTGGAGAGAGGTCTGCCGTCCACCGGCACATGATGTGCTGAAAGAGCACTGAGGTGAACTTTGACGGAGTTGGACTTAAGTCCCAGATTAGAGAGGTAAAGCAAGTACAGCAAGACCACCGACACCGGGCAGGAGAAGGGATCCTGAGACTGTCGGGTACACCAAACGGAAAAACGACGCCATTTAAGGGCGTAGCATTTGCGGGTAGAAGGTCGTCGCGAAGCTAGGACGACCTCCTCCACCTCTGCCGGCAGGAGAAGGGGAGCGAGGACTACCCTCTCAGCAGCCAGGCCATTAGGTTGAGAGACCTGAGGTTGGGGTGTAGCAGAGACCCCTGATCCTGAGTGAGGAGATCCGGTTGTAACCCCAGAGGGAATGGATCCTCCACCGCTAATTGCAGCAGGAGCGGAAACCACGGCTGTCTGGGCCAGCGAGGGGCCACCAGGATCATGAGGGCTTTGTCTCGGAGAACCTTGAAAAGAGTCCGAGAGACTAGCGGGATGGGAGGGAAAGCGTACAGAAGGCTCCCCGACCATGAGAGTAGAAAAGCGTCCGCCGCAACCCGAAGGGGGTGTGGCTGACGAGAGCAGAAGCGAGGAAGTTGCCGGTTGTGAGGACTGGCAAAGAGATCCACCGTGGGGAGGCCCCACTTTAGAAAGAGCTTCTGAACTACCAAGGGATCCAGACGCTACTCGTGCGGCTGGAGGATCCTGCTGAGTTTGTCCGCCAGGTAATTCTCTTGGCCTGGGAGATAAACTGCCTTGAGGAGAATGCCGTGACTGACGGCCCAAGAGCAGAGCTTCTGTGCCTCCCGGCAGAGGAGGAAGGAGCCCGTGCCCCCCTGCTTGTTCACGTAGAACATGGCAACTTGATTGTCCGTCTGGACAAGGACGGACTGGTGAGAAGTCAGGTGGGAGAAGGCCTTGAGAGCCAGGCGGATCGCCCTGAGCTCCAGGAAGTTGATCTGCTGAGCAGACTCCCACGTGGTCCAGAGGCCCTGAGTACGTGCCCCTTGGCAATGCGCTCCCCAGCCCAGGAGGGATGCATCTGTTGTCAGCACCCGGGCCGGCTGAGGTGACTGGAAAGGCATTCCGAATATCAGGTTCGGCTGCTGAAGCCACCACCGGAGAGACGAGATCAGCGGCTCGGAGACGCGCACTAGGTCTGCTAGGCCGCCTGTGGCTTGTCGCCACTGCTGGCGGAGACACCATTGAGCAGGCCGCATATTCAGGCGGGCATTGGGGGTCACATGGACGGTGGAAGCCATATGGCCGAGTAGTCTCAGGAAGCGCCTGGCGGAGACCAGGGGCTGGCTGCGAAAACGGTCGGCTAGGTCCATGAGCCGTTAAGCCCTGTCGAGCGGTAGGTACGCTCGTGCCTGAGGAGTGTGCAGCCTTGCGCCGATGAACTCGAGATCCTGTGAGGGGAGCAAAGTGGACTTTGCGAAGTTTATAACAAAGCCCAAGTACTGCAGAAGAGTCACCGTGCGGCGCGTGGCGTTGGTGACCTCCAGAGCGGACGCTGCTCTGATGAGCCAGTCGTCGAGGTACGGAAAGACATAGAGGCCGTGAAGCCTGAGATGGGCCGCCACCACCGCGAGACATTTTGTGAAGACTCGCGGTGCGGAGGACAGGCCAAAGGGCAGTACTCTGTACTGGTAATGATTCCCTGCCACCACAAACCTTAGGTATTGGCGGTGGCTTGGGTGGATGAGGATGTGCGTGTAGGCATCCTTTAGATCCAAGGAGCATAGCCAATCTCCCTGCTGGAGGTAGGGCAGAAGGATTCCAAGGGTAAGCATCTTGAACTTCTCCCGCACGAGGAACTTGTTGAGGTTGCGCAAGTCCAGGATGGGTCTGAGGCCTCCTGTTCTCTTTGGTATTAGAAAATACCTGGAATAAAAGCCTTGACCTTTCAGGTGGTGGGGCACCGGTTCCACCGCCTGTTCCTGTAGAAGACCTGCTAACTCCTGAAGGAGTAATTCCCTGTGCAGATGGGGTCGTGGAGGTTCTCCCGGAAAATAGGAGGGAGGGACCTGGTGGAAGTGGAGAAGATAGCCTTCTCGCACGACTTGAAGCACCCAGGCATCTGAGGTGATGCTGGACCACCTGTGGGCGAAGTGAACCAGCCGGCCTCCTGTGCTGGGAGGAACCAGCGGGGGGGGAGAGGCTATGCTTAAGGAGTCAAAAACCCCCACCCTGCTGAGCAGGGGCTGGTGGTGCAGGCTTGGGGGCTTGCTGCCTTCAGGACCCGTTACCCCGTCCCTTGGCCTGCTGGCCCTGTTGGGGAGCTGCAGGGGCCTGATAATGGGGGTATTGTTTGTAGGCAGCCGCCTTCCTCGGGTAAAAGGACTTTTTTCCCGAGCCCTTCTTTTTCTGGGAAGGGGCGGAGGTCTTCCTAGAAAGCCTGGTCCTGGTGAGAGTCTCCGTCTCAATTTGTGCAGCCTTTTCAGCCATGGGCTTGCCAAAGAGGTTTTCGCCTCGGCAGGGGACATCGACCAACTTGTCCTGCACCCAGGGCTCAAGGTCAGACGGCTGCGGCCACTCGAGCCGATGCTTCAAAGCCATCATAGGCTGCTCGGGACATGAACTTTGAGCATTCCCGAATGCCAGTGGACAAGGCCAGGAACCTCCGCAAGGGTTCCTCGGACAAACCAGCGGAGAATCCGGCTAGCTCTTTAGCCAGGTCTCGGAGATACATGCCCATGTATAGCTGGTAGGTCTGGACACGACACGCAAGCATAGAGCCCTGGAAACACTTCTTACCAAGGCCATCCAGGTTACGGGCCTCCCTGCCAGGAGGCACCGAGGAGTGCATCTTCTGGCTCTTAAGACGATGCATGGCCGATTCCACTACCATGGAATGGTGTGGTAGCTGTGCTTTTTGGAAGCCAGGGCTCTTGCGGACTCGATAGATAGAATCGACCCGCTTGCTCAGGACCGGCGAGGTGGCCGGACTCTCCCACCTGC
Source organism: Ichthyophis bannanicus (assembly GCA_033557465.1). Taxonomy (NCBI): domain Eukaryota; kingdom Metazoa; phylum Chordata; class Amphibia; order Gymnophiona; family Ichthyophiidae; genus Ichthyophis; species Ichthyophis bannanicus. The sequence continues at coordinate 690,474,034 of CM066035.1, forward strand.
GGAAGAGTAGTCGTTCCAGCATAGGAGGAACCGGTACAGTAAAGTGTTCCCTTGCGGGAGAGTCATACTGGAGGGCGTCGAGCTCTTCGGCTCGAGGCTCCTCCTCGGGGTCCGCAGGGAAGGCCAAAGCCTTGGCCATATCCCTGACGAAATCCGAGAACCGGGCATCCTCCGGGGGGGACTGCTTCCGAGGTTCGGACTCCGGTGAGTCCGAGGGGACACACCGAGTCCGGAAAGAATCAGGCGACTCTTCCTCTTCAGACTCCCAGACCGACTCCGACGAGGACTCAGTGGGGTCGGCCCGGGCAGGGCGCGGCGCCTGCCGCCCCGACGCCGAGGGAGTCGGCGTCGGCGACCTCGGTCCCGAACGGGAGGCCGAGGGTGACCTCGACCGAGGATCGACTCGAGTTCGCATCGACTCGAGGATCGGCTCGGTCTCCGGGGTCGACTTGGACGTCGACATCCCGGCGGTCGGGGCAGCGGCGCCAGCGAAGCCAGCGAGCAGTGCCCGCTGCTGGTCCATGAAGGCAGACAGTCTGCTCTCCAAGGCCGTCAACCTGAGTCCGAGCTCAGGTGACCCAGCAGCCCCCGACTCGGGCTCCGACGGCGTCGGGCCCGACGTCGGCTGTCGCGGAGGCGAGTCCAGGAGGACCACAGGACTTACCCGAGCAGGCAGCTCCGACTCCAGGCGAGGTCGCTTCGTGAGGTGCTCCTTCTCCAAGGACCCGGGGCGGCTATCGGGGCTATGCGACCTGGCCCTCGCGGAGCCAGGAGCGTCCACCGACGCCGCCCTCGCGGGTTTCACCTTACGTCGATGGTCCCCGGAGGGAGAACCCCTGTCGGAGGAACTCCGGCGACGGTCCGAGCTGGAACCTTTGGACGCGGAGGCCTCCGACGAGGTCCGGGTATGGCTGGGGTCAGCGAAGATCCTATCCCGCTGATGCCGCCGACTTCTCAACGCTTTGGAGGACATTTTGCCGCAGGGCCCACAGACCATTTCTTCATGATCCGGGCCCAGGCAGCGGAGGCAAAAGTCGTGTGTGTCAGTTAGTGACATATTTCGGTCACACTGACCACACCGCTTGAAACCACTGGCAGCCATCGGGGGAAAAAGGGCCCCGGCGAGGTCAAAGGACCGGGCTGCCAGGGAAAAACCGAAAACGAAAACTGACTAAGTCAGAAAAAACCGAAAAGAAGAAGAGGACTCGTGACCGGCGTCGCGAGTCCGGGCGGGAAAAAGACCGGCGTCGAACCGAAGGAAAAAGAATAAAATTATGAAGAAATATCAACTTTTTCGCGGGGATGCAACGGGGACGTCTGTAGGGCTCCGCGGAAAAAAGAAGACTGGCTAAGATGGCACCCTTGGGCGGGAAGAGGACCGCGCATGCGCGCTGCAATTCCCAAAGGCTTTCTTTGAAAGCTGGGGAAAATTGCTCCGCGAGGGCTCCGTCGGCGCCGACGTCACCCATAAGTGAGGACTGACTTCCTGCTTGGTCCTGGAGAATTAAAGATACTATGAAATTATTAGGCGTGACTTGGGACAATACACTCTTTTGTCTCTCAGATTTCACAAATAGTAAAAATGCTGATATGCTGCCTTTCGAAGAATAAGCTCTTTGAAAGATTTTCTGGATTCTAGGGATGCCCTCATTAAAAACTGGTTGGACTACTGTAATTCACTGCTTGGTGCAGTTCCACAGCATCAGTTAAAAAGACTCCAGCTAATCCAGGACACTGCTGTAAAGTTAATTGTATGGCGCAGGAAAAAAAGAGACCATGTGACACCTCTTCTTAAGGAGCAACACTAGCTCCTGGTAGCAAGTTGAATTCAATTTAACATCCTCCTGTTAACTCACTGTGCATACTACACAGGGTTTCCTATCTAGATGTCATACAGAACATTAAGATCTTCAAGCCAACTATGTGTCTACTGGAAAGGAGCAAGCTAAATACTAATAAATAAATAAATCTTGCAACACCTTCCAAAATATGGCTTAGACTTACTTTCTTTCAGAATTCTGCCTTTAGTTACCAGGCCCCCCGCCCCCAACCTCTGGAACTCACGCCTTTTGGAGCTCCATTTAGAAAGCTCATATAAAAAACAAACTTTTAATAAAGAAATAAAAATATCTCTCTTCAACAAGGCCTTTGATTAATTCCCAGTCACCTCGCTCCTGCTATTTTAGTCGCTTATATTTAGTTAATTTTTAGATCCAAGTCAAACATCCTGTTAGTATCCTTTATCCTTCCCATTTGTTTCTCAGTTATGTGTTCTGCCTATAGGTAATTATTACTGTTCTATTCGGCCCTCCATAATGAGTCTATTACAGGACTCGACAAATCTCGGGCGCTAGGTGATAGCGCTAGGCGATAGTGGAGAGATTGAATGAATTCTTTGCTTCAGTCTTTACTGAGGAAGATGTAGGGATGTTACCCATGACTGAAGTGGTATTTAAAGGTGCGGAAGAATTGAAGGAAATATCGATACATCGGGAAGATGTATTACAACTATTAGATAAACTGAAGAGTAGCAAATCACCTGGGCCGGATGGTATACATCCAAGGGTGTTGAAAGAACTGAAATACGAGATTGCAGACCTGCTATTAGTAATCTGTGAACTATCATTAAAATCATCTCTAATACCTGAAGACTGGAGGATCGCCAATGTAACACCAATTTTTAAAAAGGGTTCCAGGGGTGATCCGGGAAACTACAGACCGGTGAGCCTGACATCAGTACCGGGAAAAATGGTAGAAACCATCATAAAGAATAAAATTACTCAGCATGTAGATAGTCATGACCTAATGGGAGACAGCCAACATGGCTTTAGACAAGGAAGATCTTGTCTTACTAATCTGTTATGTTTCTTTGAAGGAGTAAATAATCAGGTGGACAAAGGTGAGTCGGTTGATATTGTGTATCTGGACTTTCAGAAAGCCTTTGACAAGGTCCCTCATCAGAGACTTTTGGCAAAACTAAAGAGTCATGGGATAGGAGGCAGTGTACTATTGTGGATCAGGAACTGGTTAAAAGATAGAAAGCAGAGGGTAGGGCTAAATGGCCAATTTTCCCAATGGAGAAAGGTGAATAGTGGTGTACCCCAGGGATCTGTGCTGGGTCCGCTGCTTTTTGACATATTCAAAAATGACCTGGAAAGTGGAATAACGAGTGAAGTTATCAAATTTGCAGATGACACAAAACTATTTAAAGTTGTTAAAACCCAAGAGGATTGTGGAAAATTGCAAGAGGATCTTGATAAATTGGAAGACTGGGCATCAAAATGGCAGATGAAATTTAATGTGGACAAGTGCAAGGTTATGCACCTAGGGAAGAACAACCCAAACTATGGTTACACAATGCAAGGTTCCACATTAGGAACCACCACCCAGGAAAAAGATTTAGGCGTCATTGTGGATACCATGTTAAAACCCTCGGCCCAGTGTGCAGCGGCGGCCAAGAGAGCAAATAGAATGCTAGGTATGATAAGGAAAGGAATGGAAAATAAAACAAAAGATATTATAATGCCTCTATATCGTTCCATGGTGAGACCGCACCTTGAATAGTGTGTGCAATTCTGGTCGCCGTATCTTAAAAAGGATATAGCGATTTTAGAAAAGGTTCAGAGAAGAGCCACCAAAATGGTAAAGGGGATGGAAGGATACTCCTATGAAGAAAGGCTAAAAAGGTTGGGGCTCTTTAACCTGGAAAAGAGACGGCTGAGGGGAGATATGATAGAAGTCTATAAATTAATGAACGGAGTGGAACGGGTAAACGTAGATCGATTGTTTACCTTATCAGAATATAGAAAGACTAGGGGACATGCAATGAAGCTACAGGGTAAACTATTTAAGACTAATAAAAGAAAATATTTTTTTACTCAACGTGTAATCAAACTGGAATTTGTTACCGGAGGATGTAGTAAAGGCTGTTAGTGTAGCTGGGTTTAAAAAAGGTTTGGACAAGTTCCTGGAGGAAAGGTCCATAAACCATTATTAAGAAGGGACCCAGGATATCAATGCTTGAACCAATACAAGCATTGTGGAACCTGTGTCCCTTGGGGAAACTGCTAGGTACGTATGACCTAGATTGGCCACTGTTGGAAACAGAATACTGGGCTTGATGGACCTTGGTCTGACCCATTATGGCATATCTTATGTTATGTTCTTATGTAGGTCGCCATGGCACCTAAAAATTGCACCCTGGCACCTGGGATTTCATGCTCCTCTCCCTTCGGTGTCCCCCCCTCTAGAGTCTCATTTAAAAAAATAAAACATTAAAACCCCCCAAAAACGACAGGGAATAAGGTTCTTGCAGCAGCCCTATTTGAGCTCCTGTTGACACAATTTGGCAGCAAGCTCCCTGAGGGCAGGAGGCTGCTGTGCGTGACTCATTGGCTGGTAGAAACAGTTTGTGTTCTCTCTGCTGGCTATGATGGGGGCAGGGAAAGCAACCCAGTTAGCTCTTTGCTGTAGTGGTGGGTCATGCGGCTCCATGGATGGCATGCTGTGTAGGGGGATTTGTCTCGGTGGCAGTGACTTTCAGGAGTTTGCCACGTTAGGAAGAGTTTTGGACCTAGATTATGTCTCCCGGAAGGCTAGGCTGCAGGCAGAGAAATCCTTCATTCTGTGCCATGGTCGGCGCTGTATTGCTGTGGCAAGCACCATCCAGCTCAGATGGAGGATGGGCTCTGCAAACAGTGCGAAGCTGATCTTGGTGGCACTTTTTGGGCAGCAAACCACAGTTGCTCAGGCCTCACTGATGTCACGTGGTCTGGTGAGAAATCTGCAAGGCTGTTTACCTGCCCCAGGAAGGAAGATGAGAGACTGGGGGGAGGGGAGGTGGCTATGAAAGAGATGTAGTGATTATGACAGGCAGAACACCAGATTAAGGCTGGGGGGGACCATGACACTGAGGCTGTGGGGGGGGGGCAGGCTATGAGATAGAGAGACACTAAATGATGTCTGCGAGGGCAAGCTATAAGAGAAAGATAGTGGATGATGGCTGTGGGATAGGGGCTATGACAAAGACAGTGGGTGATTGCTGTGGGGGGAATATGAGAGAGACAATGGATGATGGCTGTTGGGAGCTATGAGAATGAGACTGGATGATGGCAGTTGTGGGGGGGGGAGGGACTATGTGGGATTTTTTTTTTTTGTTCTATGTATTACCAGGCCATGGTGCTGTGAAGTAAAAAATGGAAGCTGCCTCAAATGCAGCTATAAAAGGTCACTGATATGCTGCTGACAACATACTCATTGGGGTTGGTGGGAGAGGTAGGAGAAGGGGGAGTGTCATTGTCTTCTGTTGGCACTATGTGATGGTATGTTAAGGGCCCAATTCATAAAGCTTTCTTCTCTCATAAAAAAATGGGAACACTGTAAATCAGGCCCTTTAAAAAGGAGCTGCGATACACCTTTTGGAGGATGGGGGGGGGGGGGGCATTGTGATCAAGGGCACAGTGGCCAGCTCAAAACCTTTTAAGCTGGCTCCTAAATGCAAAGAAAATTTGTCAAGGTCCGTTCTATTAATTTTTGTGGCTACTACCTTATCCTGGTTATTAAGGTCGCTTTGTTTTTAATCAAGGTAAACTGCTAAGCTGTAAAATTTGAATAGTGGTATAACAATTCTTTTAAATAAATAAATCTATTCCCCTGGACTTCTGACCTTCTGTGGCTGGAGAAATTGAGCACCTCGGTTTGTCGTCTTGTAGCCATGAGGTGAATGTGAGACATCCCCCATCTAGCCACAATCATGGCAAACACCTTGTCAGCTAGTTCCCACTCTCCTACATCCAGGGAGTGAAAAGAAGCCCACTTTTATACTGTCAATACCTGGTACATGACCTGCAGGCACCCATCAGTTGATGAGAACTGCTTCCCAAACAACCTGTGGACTGCAGGTTCCTCCTTCCTTGTTTGCATATGCTACTGCTCGGGGTTGATTCAAGGCGTTTTTAGCACCCTGAGTCAACTTTTACTTTTGCACACCCTTCTTGGGTCTGATCTTGTAGTGCAAGCTATGCAAACAGGGATAAATTTTCAGTTGATTGGCTAGTTAAATGCCACCCTCCCATCTGTTTATTCTATGTCACTATTCATATAGATAGCAACACTGAATATACAGAGAGTGATGGCTTGGTAACTGTAATATCTGTTTAGGCTTGGGCTGATATTACATAGCTCTAAACTAAATGTGTAACTTACCTGAATAGTGGCTGAATATTGCCACTATCTGGATAATTTTCTCACCTACCCTCACTCCTCTCCTAACATGCCCCACAAGTATACAGATAATAACCTGGCCATTTTGCAGTTTAAACAGCCTGATATTACAGTTGTGGTCAACATTACTGGCATCCTTGAAGTTCAACCCCTTAATGTCCAATATCTCCTAAAATAAAATTGACCTGTAAAGTGGCTTTATATATGCACAAATATTTGACACATAAAAGAATCAAATAAAACAATACTAATTAAAAAGGAAATAGTAGGATAAGAATATAAACATTGGGACATTACCAGGACTTGATTATTCTCCAATCAAAGTGAATATGAAAAAGATCCTAACTTACAAGCCTATCCCAAAGTACTATATCCACCTGTTTTTGTCAGATCACCCATCATGAGAGATTGCTCCCTCCCAAAGTGGGTCCTCCTTTTTAATCAAAATATTCATAAAAACTGGAGTCCAGCTTTTCAACACGGAATAACACTCAACTGAATGTTCCCACAAAAATCCCCAACAAGCTCCACATACTTCTATTGTCGAGGCCAATCAAAAAATCCAAGGAGAACAATATCTCTCAAACATCACTGTCCTTATTCACTTCCTCCTTCTGCGGTAATTTAAAACATGTGAGAAAAATCACAGACTGGCTTAACAAAACCCCCGTTTCTTATTCAAGCTTCATTTCTCCCCATAATTGTACTTAACTGAGGGCCTTATGAAGTACAGTGGGTCAAACTGCCAAGTCCAAGTCAAAATCGTAGCAGCAATCGGGAACCGCAACACGTGCTGTGTTTCAAGCCTTGTAACTTCATAGCTCTTTCTCAAGCATTGTTTCTTGATCATCTTTCTGGTTTTACCCTTCCAAAGCGGATCAACAACAGCTGAGCTGAATCTTGAAGTAATTAGGTATGCAATAACTGTTCAAATAAAGCAATTATGCATCCCCCTCCCTGTCACTTAACGTAATGACCACCACACCACGTCAGAATTTAAACCCCCCGGGGACACCAATCGTAATTGAAAAAGGGTAAAACCGAGTCTTGAAACCATTCATGCTTCCTGCACCATGTTTCTAATGGCCTGGAGGACAGCAAACAATTGCTGGTATGATACAGGATCCCCCATCATTGCTTGATCTAGTTTCTGTTCCTCAGAGATCCTTAATAACTTTGTAACTTGACCAATGAAGTCCACTAGCTCCTTTTCCTAAAATGTCTTACCTACTGAGGCTTCTTCCTCTTCTCCCTGATCTTCCCAAATCCTCTAGCTCCTCACTGCTTCCTGACTGGCTTCCCAGCTTGAAGCCTGTGAGTGAAAGGAACCATCCAGGGATGCCTCCCAGAGCAGGGACCACCTGGAATTTTTTGTTCCAGGTTCCATTTCTAGTTTTATCAGCACTTTTTGTGCCCAAGTACAGTACATTTGACACATTATTATAATAAACCTGGGGCAAAATGTGGCCTAGAAATGATCCCTGTACTATCAGGGGGGTAGGAGCAGCTGCTCTTGTTGGTCCAGGAATCTCCCTATGCCTAACTTCATGTGATAAAAAGGGCCCTGGAGTCAACTGCTCCGAGTCCTCCCTCCCCCTTCTTCTCCAAAGCATTTTCTTTCCGTTTCATCCCCAGGGGATCGGCTGCTGGAACCTCCATGCTCCAGCCCACATCTGGTGATGAAGTCTCACACCTCATGCAAAAAGGAAACAAAGTTCTGTAGCAGGATCTATCTCCACAACTCCTGCACTGTTTCCCTCACTCAGAGGATGTAGACATAATGGAGACTGGTGATCGAGGAAAGGGAAAGTCAGCAACCAAGCATTTTCCGAATACTAGCGGTCAATCTCACCCAAGAAACAAAGGAAAACAGTCTCGCATGTTCTTCCTTTTTCCCCCCAGCTTACGAGATCTAACCTCTGCCATTACCACATTAAGGGACAATCAATCAACAAGAATGGTGGGCAACCTCAAAAGTCTCCCTCTGTGCTGGGATGAAGGGGGGCGGGGCAAAGAAACCAACTACCTTCCCGGCATATTAGCAACTCCATACCTGCTGTGGCTACCCTCTAGGTGTCCAACAATCCTAATAGGTCACAAGACTTCAGAGAAATATAACAGTTAAGCCACAAAAGTTCAATTACTCCAATAATATGTGAATATTTCCCCATACAAATCTCCTCGTTTTCTATCTCGTTTAGATTTGTGAAACCGGGTCTCAGACTATTAGGGAGCTATAGTGATAACAGAACCACTCATTGCTCCGTGTTTGCATCAATGACCCGTTTTTATATTTTCAATTGTTGATCTGGAATGAAACATTAATGAAAGAAACTTTAAATCGAGTGAATTGAAAATATAAAAACGGGTCATTGATGCAAACACGGAGCAATGAGTGGTTCTGTTATCACTATAGCTCCCTATTAGTCTGAGACCCGGTTTCACAAATCTAAACGAGATAGAAAACGAGGAGATTTGTATGGGGAAATATTCACATATTATTGGAGTAATTGAACTTTTGTGGCTTAACCCTCTAGGTGTCAGCAAAAAACAACAACAAAAAAGAAACCTGAATGTGATACCAGTACTGATCTGAAGAGCATATCATTAAAACAACTTCAAATTATATATAAATGGAAAAATTTGGTCTTACCTGCTAATTTTCTTTCCTTGAGTCTACCATACCAGTTCAGAATGAATGTATTATGCTCCTCTACCAGCAGATGGAGAAAGAGACCAAAACTCTTGTTAAATCTGCCCTATACTGGGCACTGTGCAGCCACATGCTCTCCAGGATTATCTGCAACACAAAAGCAATCCCCCAATATCAACCTATACCCAGGGAGGCAGGGAACCCAATCCTCCAAATGCTCATCAGGGAGCACCCCCAGAATATTCAACAGTACAGCCAAAAACTACATACATCTGTATGACAAGAGCCATTTATTCACCCAACAAAAAACAAACCACCAAAACAAGACAACAGGGTGGGCCTCTGGAGTGGTCTGGTAGACGCAAGTAAAGAAAATTAGCAGTAAGACCAAATTTTTTCTTCCACAAGACTAGTCCAGAATGAATGGGATTTAATAAACCAGTTCTAAGCACTCCTACTTCAAAAGGCCGCTTTTTCAGACAAGCACAACAAAAGCCTAAGCCTTTTCTCAAAATGGCTGAAACGGCTGTAACAACAACTGCGTCACCACTCTAAAACCCCAGATGGAGAAGGCAACAAAGCCTCCATGCAAACGGTCACTACACCTCTAGAGGAAAAGCTCACAGCCCTTGGGAACCATATCCTATACCCACAATGGAAAGAGTTCAACTCCAAGGAATAAATCTATGGATAAGATAGGCAGAGGAAACGCATCCTTAGACCATCATGCTGTAGTATATTTCGTAGCAACCACTCTTCTTGGGTCCCTAAGAATAAACCAAATAGCAGTTTCAAGCTCATGTCTACTACCAGGCAGGGCAGCAGAGCCTTGAGCACACGCCAAGTATGGAGGATCCTCCCCACTGTCCTCTCTCTAGCTAGAGCCAGCAAGAACGAAATGAAAGTAAACCACACATTCTGAAGGGAAATGCCTGGATCTAGACACCTGCTACCAGACTCACAAGTAGTGTGCCTACCATGACAACACCTGTGATGGAGCCCTTAAGGGGTTCAAAAGGCTGAATTCTCTAGGTTTTTAGAGAACCAGACTAAGATTCCAGACCAGATAAAGACTCCATCAGCCTAGGGAAATTAAAGCACAAGTTCCCTTTCAGGGATGGACCATCTCAAAGAACAAAGTCAACAACCCCTCAAACATGCTAGCACTGTCAGCGAATTCCCAGCTAATGGAGAGATCAACCTCCCCTGAGACCTTCCTACTGAAAAGGTATAGGAGGCACAACGGAGACCCAGAAGGCAAGATCCCTTGCCTAAATCACTCTCTAAACTCTTACATATAGTACAGAGGAAGACTCCTTCCATACTTGAAGAAAGGCACCTGACCTAGGTCAAGCTGCCTCTCTGCCTTAGGTGACCTAAGCACAGGGGGAGATGAGTTGGCCACCTGTGCTGGACACTAAACAAGAACACCCTTCTCTTGCAGAGGTCTTAGCTCCTGGCATAGACTAGCTGAACCTAGATCATATACCTTGGACACCAGGATCCATCTAGGACCACCCTTAAACCAAACTGAGATGCTCCACCAACTTCTGCAACAGATGGCCTAAGAGGCTCTCAAAAGACCTAGCAGAAGCCAATGGGAGTAATAGAAAGAGACCCGACCAGGGCAATAAGGCCTTCCACCCACTGCTGTTCCCACCCCATAAGGAAAAATTGTAAGATAAAACAGAGGGAAGGAAATTTCAGCATATACTCATTAATCCAACACACTCCAATTCCATTGTGAGACCCCATTGTGGGTGCTGGGGAGCTCTCCAATCTGAAGCACTTGCTGCCCTATCAGTTCCATAGGATGAAGGTCAGTCTATAAAACTGGGCTGCTGAACGTCCACCATTTCTGGCCAATACCTGAACTCTTGAACCTGCTTCCTAGGAACCTGTGAAGCTGGGACCCTAAGTTCCAGTGCCAGTCTGACAAAATTCCCTCCAAAGAAAAAAGTGTGCCTGTAAGGGAAGCTTGCTGAGCTGGACTCAAAAGGTATACTGCTGGTGAAACAGATCCAATCTGGCAACCCAAGGCAGCAGCCCCAAACAGCCAACCAGCCTGCAAACAAGTAAACTCCTTGGTGTCCAGGCCACTCTGCTCCAATAGGGCAAAGCAGACCTGTGGAGACCAGCGCAACCAGCCCTTGGCCTTGTGCCTGCTGCTAACTTCAGCTTTATGCTCTTAACTTCCTCTACGGGGACAGCAGTTGTCTTACTCTCTGCCAGCAATGCCTCCCTAGGAGACACATTCACTAGCTCCTGAGAAACCAACTAATTACTAGGCCACAGTCCTACTGACCAACTCCAGCCTCTGGAATGGCCCACTCCACAACAAATCAGAGTAAAAAACTTTCTAGGGTTACACAGCCTCTCCAGAGCCAGAACTTTGGACAGCTACGCCTTGCAGCACCAAGGCAATGAGATATGCAATGCCTCAAAGAGCCATGCAAGCATAACTGGAAGGTATGCCCTCTAAAAGACCTGAGCCACAGCGGGCAATAACTGCCAACACTTCCTCTTAAGGATTCCCACAAGGCTCTTCCTGGATTCCACCAGTGGCCTGTTGCATCATGATGCGAGCCCATTTCCAGCCAGACAGATCCAGCCCTAATCTCTATCCAGACTGTGAAACTCTGACAGGGGGAGGGAGAGCCCCAATCCCTTAAGGCAGGGGTCTCCAACTCCAGTCCTGGAGGGCTGCAAACCAGTCAGGTTTTCAGAATGTCCCTAATGAATATGCATGAGATAAATTTGAATACAATTGGGCAGTGCATGCAAATATATCTCATACATATTCATTAAACAATTCAAACACACTCTAAGAGTTACCTACAAAAACCACAAAAAAAGTTTTAAAAAAAGTTTTAGGATCTGGGTTAACACCACTTTCAAATTTTAGACACTTTTTCCACCACCCAAAACTAACTCAAAACTTCAAGCCTTCAAAAGGCAGGAAAACGATAAACAGGCATAAGCTACAATTTTTTTTATAATTTTAATGTTTTAAATATTTTAATAATGGGGAGAAAAAGCTTTAGGATAGTAGCTTGTCCCACTATACGGCACCAAAGAGCCACAGGGGAAACAAGGAGCTTTTAACATCATAGGCTCAAAAAATCTCACCCCATTTATCAATTATTAAAACTGTAGAAGTGCTTAAACAATGCCCTAGTCAAACAGAATACAGTGTTCTATCTCAGTTTGCAGTCTGCTACTTTCAGATAAGTTACTGATCGGGGCTGTGTGGGAATGGGTTATGTGATTTTGCTAATTTTATGTATTTTGTTAGGAGGAATATATTACTGCTGAAACGTGGTTGCTTTTTGGCTTGAACTTACTTGATAGTTGATATTTATAGTATAATACAATTTTGGTATTCTGTAGTGTATGCCTGTTTGTCGGTTTCCTGCCTTTTAAAGGCTTGAAGTTTGAGTTCGTTTTGGGTGATGAAAAGGTGTCTAAAATTTGAAAGCGTTGTTAATTAAAAAGATTTTAGGATCGGGTGGGGGGGGTTGTGATTTTTGTATGCAAATTCATTAGGGACATCCTGAAAATCTGATAAGCTTGTGGCCCTCCAGGACTGGAGTTGGATATCCCTGTCTTAAGGGATAAGAACATTGGTAACGGATGCCCCAAACAGGAACTAAAGGGACAGCAGCACTACCTCTGGGGGAAAAAGGCATCTCCCTGAGCCAGAAACCTACTAGTATGGGTGCCCTCCAGAACTTATTGGGACCCAACCCCACAACCCCCTATCTCTGCCCCTTCCAGAGCCAACACAGAGGAGGGAGAAAATCAGTGGAAGACATTGCTACTATATCCATCAAACTATAAAATAGTCGTTATTCCAGCACTGCAGAGGCCATCGGGGCCTCTACTACAATACAGCTTCTTGAAAACAGATCCAGGCAGTCTACCTCCAGATCCGGTCCCAGTCACCACCGAGCGAACTCTACAGACAGAATATGAATCATTGCTGAAGCAGCTATCCTAGTCTGGAGCTCCCTAAGCTGTGGCAGCATTTGGCAAGCTTGATTTTTTTTTCTTTTGGTTAGCAGGATATGGCATGCTCATCAAGCACTACCATCTCAGGTCCCTAACTGAGGCTGCTGCTATCATCAAATACACTGTGACATCTATGGAACTGAAGGCCTCCTGTTGTGCATTTCACACTGCTACCAGCACTACAACTAGACCTCGCCATTGCTGAAGCTCCACAACCAGGTGCTACTCCACCGCTCCTGCTGCTGAGCCAATCCACAATATGCTGCTAACAGGCCAGACAAATCGTGCTCCAATACTGCTGAACAACCCCCATGCCGCTTCCGGTGCTCAACGCGACCATCCTGGCAAAGGAGACCCCCAACTGCATCGGGGTTCCAACACTGTCTATTTCACCGCAACTTCACCCTCATATGATGAAATTAGACTTACCTGCTAATTGTTGTTCCTTTGCGTCCCTCTAGTCCAGTCCCGGAACCATAGAGTTTAGAATCTCCTCCAGCAGCCTTGGAGACTGAAAGACATCATCGCTTTGCTGGCACCAGTATAAGTAGGCAAGGACTGCCCCCTTCATCCAGTACCTACTGACAAAGCAAACTGAGCAGAGCAACAAATAAGTAGAGCAAAAGTAAGAAAACCAACAACTAACCCGAAATCCCGGACGTGAAGGGTTTTTTTTTTTTTTCCAATTCCTTATTAGTTAATTTTATGATAAAGTCTATTAAACAGTGCTACAGAGGATTCCCCCCCAACTGGCTCCACCTTCCGCCTGCGGGGAACCTCTAGAGAACCAAGCTGTACCGCCTACCATGTACTTCAGGCTGACAACCCCCAACACTCAGGGCGGGCTCCAGGACTGGACTAGAGTTCCTTAAGGAACAACAATTAGCAGGTAAGTCTAATTTCATCTTCCTTTGCGTCCCTCTAGTCCAGTCCCGGAACCATAGAGGATGTAACAGAGCAGTGAATATTAATGGGAGGGACCTGCAAGTCCAGCCTGAAGCACCGCTGAACCGAAACGCACATCCCCCTCCGCCTGCACATCTAGCCGATAGTGCTTTACAAAGGAATGCAACGACGACCATGTCGCCGCCCGGCAAATTCCGCCACCGGAACCAAACTGAACTCCGCCCAAGACGCCGCCTGCACCCTAGTTGAGTGAGCTCGCAAACCTTCCGGCACCACCTTTCCTTTCAACAGATACGCTGAAGCAATCGCTTCCTTCACCCAATGGGAAAGCGAGGACTTCGCCGCGGCCTCCCCCTTACGCGGGCCCCCGACAGCTACAGACAACCTATCCGACTTGCGGAAGGGAGCCGTCCTCAGTAGATACTTCTTAAGGACCCGCCAAACATCTAACCTATGCAACACGCCTCCTGACTGCTCCTTTTGCTGGTCCGAAAACACCGGAAGCGACACCACTTGATTAACATGAAACATGGAGACCACTTTTGGTAAAAACCCTGGAACCGTACGGAGAACCACCTTATGATCGAAAAAAGACAAATACGGCTCCTGACAGGATAACGCTTGCAGTTCAGAAATCCTTCTCGCGGAACAGATAGCTACCAAGAAGACCGTCTTCAACGTCAGATCCTTTAGAGACGCCGTGGCCAACGGCTCAAATGGCGCCCCGAGTAAGGCCGCCAACACCAAGTTCAAATCCCATGCTGGAACCATACAACGCTTCGGAGGACGCAAGAGTAACACGCCCCGCAAGAACCGTTTCACATCAGCGTGAGCCCCCAACTGTTGCCCCTGCACCTTACCATGGTAACAGGAGATGGCCGCTAACTGCACTCTCAAGGAACTTGCCGCAAGACCCTTGTCCACACCGTCTTGCAAAAAAGAAAGAATCTGCAAAACCGAGGCTCCCAAGGGTTTCAGCCCCCGCTCCGCATACCAGGCCTCAAAAATGCACCAAATCCGAATGTACGCCAACGACGTAGATCTTCTACGCGCCTGCAGCAAGGTAGAAATGACCGCTGCCGAATACCCCCTGGCCGTCAACCTCGCCCTTTCAAGAGCCATGCCGTAAGCGAGAATCGATTCACCTGGGGCTTTCGCAACGGCCCTGTGCAACAAATCCGCTCGCTGCGGCAGACGGCACGGCTTGTCCGCCAGCAGCCACACCAAATCGGCATACCACGGTCTTCTGGGCCAGTCGAGCGCCACCAGGACCACCAGACCGTGATGACGCTGTATTCGCTGTACCACTCTGCCGATGAGTGCCCAAGGCGGGAACACATAGAGAAGACCTGATTCTGGACACCGCTGGGCTAGCGCGTCGATCTCCTCCGACATGCGTTCCCGCCGCCTGCTGAAGAACCGCTCCACCTTCGCTGACTCAAACGTCGCCATCAGATCTATTAACGGGAGACCCCAGCGGTGCACCAACAGTGAAAACACCTCCGGGTGCAGAACCCACTCTCTGGGATCCACCCTGCGCCGACTGAGAAAATCTGCCTCGACATTGTCCACGCCTGCCACATGCTGCGCCGACAGACCCGTCAGATTTCGCTCGGCCCAAGCTAAAAGCCGGCTGGCCTCTGCCTCTAGCATCGCGCTGCCAGTGCCGCCCTGGCGATTGATGTAGGCCACTGTCGTCGCGTTGTCTGACAACACACACACCGCCTCCTGCCTGAAGGTCTCCTGAAACTCCCGCAGGGATAAAAACACCGCTCGCATTTCCAACCTGTTGATGGAACATTCCTGCTCTTCCTGAGACCACCAACCCTGAGCAAAGCGGCCGTCGCAATGCGCTTCCCAGCCCAGAAGACTGGCGTCCGTCATCAGCAGTCTCCAGGATGGAGGCTCTAGCGGCAGCCCCTTTGACAAACTCTCCGGCCGCAACCACCACCGAAGATCCTGACGCACGTCCTGTGGACAAACTAGCTGATGCGACAACGCATCCCGTTGAGGAGACCAACGCCGAAGAAGCGCGCTCTGCAACAGTCGCATATGCGCCCTGGCCCACGGGACCACCTCTATCGTGGCCGCATCGTCCCGAGCAATTGAAGATAATACCATGCCGAGGGCGCCGGTCTGGCTAGAAACCGCCCCACGAGCTCCCGCAACCCCTGAGCTCGGTGGGCTGGAAGAAACACCGCGGCCTGTTGCGTCTCGAACCGCACCCCCAAGTACTCTAGGGACTGCGAGGGAACCAGATTGCTCTTTGCTAAGTTGACCACCCAACCCAGGCTCTCCAACATCTGAATCACCCGAGTGGTGGCTGACACACTCTCGTCCCGCGACTTTGCGTGAATCAACCAATTGTCTAGGTAGGGATGCACCAGCACCCCCTCTTTGAGAAGCGCCGCCGCTACTACTACCATAATCTTGGTGAAAGTCCGAGGCGCTGTCGCCAGTCCGAACGGCAACGCTTGAAACTGAAAATGCCCCATTGGAACCGCAAAGCGCAGGAACCGTTGATGCTCCTGCCACACCGGGATATGGAGATACGCGTCCGTCAGATCCAGCGAGGTCAGGTATTCCCCCGCCCTGACCGCCGCTATGACAGAACGCAGCGTCTCCATCCGGAAATGTGTGACCCGGAGACACCGATTCACCCTCTTTAAGTCCAGAATCGGCCGAAAAGTGCCTTCTTTCTTCGGCACCACAAAATAAATGGAGTATCGACCGTACCTGCACTGATTTCTTGGCACGGGCACCACTGCCTTGAGTTGTAACAGATGCTGCAGGGTCTCTGAGACTGCCCGGCACTTCTGCGGGGCTTTGCAAGGGGACTGAACAAAGAAATCTAAGATGGGTCGATGGAGCTCTAATGCATAACCCTCTCGAATGACCTCTAGGACCCACTGGTCTGACGTAATTTGGACCCAGGCAGGGTAAAACTCCCGCAAACGACCTCCGACCGGGATCACCTCCACCTGAGTCCCTCTCATCTCATTGTAACTTTTTAACGGCTGAGGATTGGTAAGGGGCAAAACCTCTACCGCCCCCTCGGAAACCGCGAAACCCCTGGTCCCGCGTTGGAAATCTCCCACGCTGAGATTGGATAAAGCGGGAGGACCGAAACCTACGAAAATCCCTGGGAACCCCCCGGGACCCCGCAGCACTCCGTCCCTGCTTAGGCTTATCCTCTGGAAGGCGACCCCCTTTAGACTCACCTAAATCCTTTACCAACTTTTCTAGATCCTCTCCAAACAAAAGCTTACCCCGAAACGGGAGCTTGCTGAGTCGAGTCTTAGAGGAAGTGTCCGCCGCCCAATTACGCAGCCAGAGGTACCGTCGAGTCGCTACCACCGAGGCCATACTCTTAGCTAAGCCACGGATGAGATCATAATGAATGTCCGACAAATACGCAGAACCTGACTCCAGGCGCGCTACATCGTCCAGCCGCCCCTCCAGGTGGTCTCCCTGCAAACTCTGAGACCACCGCAAACAGCCTCTCATCACCCACGCCCCCGCTATCGAGGCTTGCATCGAGAGAGCACAAACATCGAACACCTGCTTCAACAGAGTATCCAACTTCCTATCCTGGACATCTTATAGCGCCGCGGCCCCTTCAACCGGAATCATAGTCTTCTTAGTAACTGCCGAAACCGCTGCATCTACCTTGGGAGAGCGAAAAAGTTCTCTATCCTGATCAGACAACGGGTAAAGCAGAGCCAAGGCCCTGGACCCCTTCAGAGCCGACTCCGGTACGTCCCACTCTTCCTGAATCATACTCCGAAACACTCTATGAACCGGAAAAATTTGATGGGATGTCCAAACCGCCTGCAGCAACGGATCTTCCAAGGCATCCTCCGCCCCCGACCCTTCCGAGGGCATATTCAAGGTCTTAAGAGTCTCGGCAATCAAGGCGGGTAGCTCCTCGCGCCGAAACACTCGGACTACCCTGCTCTGCTGTTCCGAATCAGGCAGCTCTCCCTCCTCCAGCTCTTCTCCTGAGAACTCTTCCATCTCCGTGTCCACGCCTCCCAGGTCTTCCCAGAGGCGCGACCCAGGGCTCTCCCCCCCGGACACTCTACGTCTCTTGGCTGAGGAAAGGCCCTCGACAGCTGGATCTACAGATCCCCGCCGCTTCTGTGCCTGCGCACCTTGGGGAGGAGACACCATTGCGGGCTGCAGCAGAGCAAAAGCCTGCTGCATGAGGGAAAAGAAACCTGGTGGTACCGCTGGAGCAGGCCCACTGAGACCCTGCTGCTGAGACACAGAAGACGGCTCACCCGAAGACAACCCCGGCAGAGGCTCCGTGGGGTCAAGCCGTCTGTCCCTGCAGGCAGAACCGCCTCACGGTCCTGGGAGGACTCCTCCGTCGGCCCCTCCATAACCTGCGCCTTGCGGGAGCAAGCCCCACCGACACCTGAGCCCAGAACCGTACTGCGCTTCACACCGCAAACCAGACACCTGAGCTTCGCCGGCATCCCACTGCTAAGCAGCGCCGCCCACACAGCACCTCTCTGAGCAAGCGCACTGGTGGAAAGTAGCCCAAAGGTACTCAGTCAAGAAGACCCTAAGCCTCTGCCTACTGTGGGACTCCCGTTTTTTTTTTTTTACACTACTATTCGCTTCCCCTAAGGTCTCCTGGCTAGGAAAAAGCAGCAGCAAGCAAAAACGAAGCTTCTAACCCACCCAAACCGCCTAAATTAAAAAGGAAACAGAAGTCTCCCAAAACGTGGGTTAGTTTTAAAATGGCCGCTGCCGGCGCAGATTCCCGCGCGGAGACACGCGGCATGCCAACCTGCCCCAAAAGAGCTAGTCGACTTCCTAAGACTGCCCCTTTAATTAAAAAATGAAATCGATGCTTGCCGGCCCACTCACTCACCTAAACAGTGCTCCCGGTGAGGAGAGACGCTGCAGCCACGCCGGAGCTCAGCCGAACAGCGGCTGCAGCTCTGGCACCTGCCTTCCCCTGAGGCACTGCTGCTTCTTGCAACCGGCTCCTGCCGCTGTGATGCAGTCTTCCACCTGCTCCTCCCCCTTACACTCGGGTTCGGGAGCAGGGAGGCAGAAAATACCCAGAGTGAAAAAAAAACTGCTGTCCCTTATGCTCGTTTAAACCACGGGGAAATGAGGGGGAGGAGGGGGGGGGGAGAACAAACAAGGAGAGAGATGGAGCCACAGAAAGGAGCCTCCAGCTACAGCACTGCCCCTGCAAAATAAAGAAAAACAACTTAGGATCTGAAATCAAACCCCCCTAAATTTAAAGGAAATATTTAGCTCTGCTAATTTGTTTAAACTGAGCCCAGTCCCAGGCTCAGAATCTCCTTCAGCTGCTTGGAGACTGAAAGTACTGGATGAAGGGGTGCGGTCCTTGCCTACTTATACTGGTGCCAGCAAAGCGATCATGTCTTTCAGTCTCCAAGGCTGCTGGAGGAGATTCTAAACTCTATGGTTCCGGGACTGGACTAGAGGGACGCAAAGGAACCACTCTTTTTCCACTCTGCTCGATGTCTATTTTATCATGAACCATTTTGAATAATCTTGTGTTATAAATATGATATATGTATTTATTTATTACAATCTCTTATATACCGCACTATTTACCATCAGCGCGGTTTACATAAAACAAAGGACCATAACACAAGCTGTTTGGTTTTACATAGAACAGGAAAATCAACTTGGATAACATAGGGAAATATGAACTTGAACAATTAACATATGTACAGTAAGCTTTGTACTAAGGATTAGGATACTATCTTAAAAGGTAGGCTAATGTCGAAAGGTGTAGATAAGTTGGTGTCTGGCTAATCTAAGCGTTGTACTACGGATTAGGATACTATCTTAGATGGTAGGCTAATATAGAAGAGGCATACTTAAGTTGGTGTCTGGGTAATCTGGTAGTAATGGAGGAATAGGTGGAATTTGAGTGTTTTTCTGAATTGCGCTAGATTGGTGACAGCGCGGATATCTGGTGGTAATGTGTTCCAACATTTTGGAGCATAGAGACTGAAGGCCCTGTTTGAAGTTGTTAATGTGCATTTAGTTGATGCCTTTGGAATTACTAGAGCGTTTGTGGATGTGGATCTTCTCGTTTGGTTAGGCGGGATGGACTGAATGAGGTCAATTAGTGAAGAGGAAGTGATGCCATTGATGGCTTTGAATGTGAGAAGCAAGGTCTTGAACAAAAGTCTTCCATGTATGGGGAGCCAGTGGAGCTGCATCAGGATAGGCGTTACGTGGTCACTTCTCGATGCTCCAAAGAGGACTCTGGCAGCGGCATTCA
Organism: Ichthyophis bannanicus; assembly: GCA_033557465.1. Lineage (NCBI taxonomy): Eukaryota > Metazoa > Chordata > Amphibia > Gymnophiona > Ichthyophiidae > Ichthyophis > Ichthyophis bannanicus. Next base: position 690,494,109 of record CM066035.1, read on the forward strand.
TGGCAAGTTGCAGTGGATTTAATGTAGATTGTGGGAGACCTTGAAGAATGGCATTGGCAAAGTCGAAATGAGGTAAGATTAATGCTTGGTATACTGTCCTGAAGTCATATGGGTCTAATAAGGAGCGAAGATGTCTGAGTGACCGGATTTTGAAGTATATTGCTCTAACAGTATTGGATATATGTAGCTTCATGTCCAGACGTTGATCCAAGGTGACCCCTAAGTATCGAATTGTGGGTTTAGTTTGGAGCTTGGCTTCTTTCACTTTTATTTGGGGTGGCGGGGTGGCGGGGTGAAGCTCTGGTCTCTCGTGATAAAGAGCACCTCCGTTTTCTTGTGTTGAATACGGAGGTTTTGAGACAGAAGCCACTCGGACACTGCATCAAAACATTCAATTATGGGGGAGAGGTCCATTTGCGCTGTAGAGAATGGCATGTAGAGAAGAATGTCATCAGTGTAAATTAGACAGTCCACCTTGAATGACCTGATGATATTGCAGATGGGCTGTATGTATATATTGAACATTAGTGATGATAAGGACGACCCTTGTGGTACGCCCTTGTCTTTGGTGGAAAGGTTCAGATGCTGCTGCTCCGGTTTTTACATGTTGCCATCTTCCATCAAGGTATGATCTGCACCAGTCAAAAGCGATGCCATTGATGCCCTTTTCTTTTAGTCACCCTAAGAGCAGACCGTGGTGTACCGAGTCGAAAGCTGCGGCGATGTCTATGAAGATAAGCACAAAACCTTGGTGGATGTTGTCAATACCTGTGATAATATTGTTGAAAAGGGTGGTAAGGAGGGTTTCAATGCCATGGAACTCCCTGAAGCCGTGTTGACAATGGTCTAGTGGGGAGGCGGTATCGATGTGGTATTGAATTTGTCTTTGTGCTTCTTTCTCGATTATCTTAGCTAGGAGGGGTATACTAGCTATGGGTCTGTAAGATTCAGCTTTACGTGGGTCGAGTTTGGGGTTCTTCAGAAGAGGTCTAATGGATGTTTGCTTGAGCGCTGAGGGGAAAGATCCAGTTGTGAAGGATATGTTCATCATTCTTGTGATTAAAGGGCTGAGTTCGCTGCGTAGATCCTTTATCCAAAAGGCGGGGCAGGGGTCAGTTTGTGCAGTGGTCGTATATCCAGGCACAGCTTACCTCCACTATAGTCTAGGCCTCACACTTCTCCCCAGACTAGATTACTAGGATTTTTTTTCTACTGAGACACTAGTGGAGGGAAGATAAGAAGGGAGAGAAGGCACCACAGATAAGGAGTGGCAAGAAAAGTATGTATATATAAGCTAGATAGATACACACACACTGAGCGTGCCAGAACGGGAAAGGACCTGGACTCCTCCAGGTATTCTTCAGGGCCCAGCAGTGGACTTCCAAAACAAACACCTGCTCTGACTCAACTGGATATCCAGTTCTCCAACTGGGTCCAGGAGTCCCATCCACCAGAACACTGCCTGCATGCTCATCTACCATCTGCTGGAGACATGTGGCTGCATAGTGCCCATTAAAGGGCAGAGTTCAAAGCGTTTGGTCTCCATCTGCTGGTATAGTAGCATAACCTATTCATTCCAGACTGGTCTGGTGGACAATAAGGAAACAGCAGTTAAAAATCTGTTTCATGGACAGATCAGACCACTCTTCTCTCCTTTTCAAGCAACACTGGATGCTTGTAGTCTTCAGGCTCAAGTTTTAGGGCTTACTTTTGGTCCAACAAACTCCTCCTATTTCACCTCTTGAGATAATCTCTAAATAATCTCCTGTACCTGCCCACAAACCTGAAAATAACCCAACACACTTCCTTTAGCTATCCCCTAATATCCTCCCTAATGACCTTCAACTGGAATATTCTTATTGAAAGTTTAAAAAAGGTCTTAAGATCGTTTTTTAATGAAAGCATTTGATGAGCACTATTGATGTGGTCTTTGAGGTTCCCCAAGAGGGAATTTCTCTGCCTGGTACAGAGAAGGGCGTGTAAATGTTTTTACACGTACAGTATAGGGCATCTATGGCATGATGTTTGCACAGAGGTATAGAGGCTATTTATAGATTTTTATTTTATTTACAAAAACTTGTTATACTGCTATTCAACAATGTGTTTACATTTCTCCACTATCTATCCAAGCATGATGTCTGTCATTTGCCGATGTCCAGTCTTCTCTTCTCATCTTTATTCTTTCATTAACTGTTTTGCTTTTATACTCTTCTGTTATTTCTTTTCCCCCCTATGTACACTGCTTTGGTGTTTGCATACATATACTATCAATGCACTCCAGCTCCCTTGGAAGTGCCTCCCGAGCTGCAGCCCTACACTCAAGCTGCTAACGCCTGTGTCTACCACTCTTACTCCCAACTGAACCATGGCAATGTGGTGCTGCTGTGGCTCCAAACACACTAACTCTTTCCCACAGTGGCTCTGCAACTCTAGATGGACTTCCTCTACTCCTTCATTGCAGGGCCCCAGCATGTTACCAAGGCAAAAGTTATCACCTGTTATTTTAGTTTTTAATTTTGTAAAATGTTATTATTCTGAAGCAGGGAATTTAACAAAACCCTAGTCTAACTTCAAAGGGAAATACTTGCAAGTTCCTGAGGAGAGAAGGAACAGTCGCTACCAAATTTGGGACCCAGTTCAGTATCTCAGCAGAATCAGAGAAAGTGTAGTTACTCACCTGTAACAGATGATCTCTGGGAACAGCAAGAATCAGTCTTCACATATGAGGTGAACATCACCTACGGAGCGCGCGCGGGAACCCTCCTCACTCCCAGCATACAATAGGAAAACCTTAGGGAGCACTCCACTGCACCTGCGTGCCTGCCTTCCCAATTCTTCTCCTCAGTTGAGTTTGTAGCTGAGAAGAAGAAAAATAAAAGAACCCTATAACTCCTAGGAGAGGAGGGCGGGTTGTGAAGACTGATTCCTGCTGTTCCCAGAGATCACCTGTTACAGGAACAAGCAGGAATGCAGTCTTCACATATGGACTCACTAGTTCCCAGAAACCAAACTGGTATAGGTGGGGGGGAGAGTAGTATGATCCCAGAGGCAAAAAACGTGTAGCTGAAGAGTCTGGAAGAGTTGTGAGCCATTGGACTTGATTCCACGAGGCAATACTCCCCCAACGATAGTCTGGTATTTTGTAGAAGTCTGGGACGGAGGGAAGGAGGTAAGTCCCAAAGAGGTGCTGGAGTACAGCTTGGCCAAAGACAGCATCCTGATGAGAGTCTCTGTCCAGACAGTACTGTGCAGCAAAAGTGTGAATAGAGGACCAGATAGCTGCCCGGCAAATGTCCTCAATAGCCATTGAATGGAGATTAGCTACAGATGTTGCCATAGCCCTTACAATATGAGCAATGACATGACCCTCTAATGAGAGTCCTGCTTGTGCATAATCAAAAGAAATGCAATCTTTGATCCATCGAGACAGAGTATGTTTTGTCACTGGTAGGCCCAGGTGACTAGGAACAAACAAAATGAATTGAGAGAATGTCCTGTGAACTTCAGTTCTATCCAAGTAACAGGCCAGCCCTCGTTTGCAGTCTAAAGTGTGTAGTGCTGCTTCAGCCCAAGACACATGTGGTCTATGGAGGAAAACTGGACGGTTTACCGACTGGTTTAGGTGGAAGGAGGAAACCACTGTTGGGAGGAAATGAGGCTAGGTGTGCAGAACCATCTTGTTATGGTGGAACAGATTATAGGGGGAGATCCGCCACTAGAGCTTGAAGCTCACAGAGGCGTCGAGTTGAAGAGAGGGCAATAAGGAAGATGACTTTCCAAAACAGAAACTTAAATGAAGAGGTGGCTAAAGATTCGAAAAGTGGCTTTAGAAGCTGCACCACAACCACATTCAGATCCCGGGCCACCAGAGGTGGCTTAATGGGTGGCTTGGACAGCAGGAGACCCCACATGAAGCATGCTACTAAGGGGTGTGAGGAGATGGGCTGTCAATCCATTGGTCTGTGAGAGGCCACAATGGCACCAAGGTGAACTCTCACTGAGTTAGTTTTAAGACATGTCAAGGATAAGTGAAGGAGATATTGTAGAAGAGACTCCACCAGGTAAGCAAAGAGATCAATGCACCTTGAATATTGTGTGCAATTCTGGTCGTCGTATCTTAAAAAGGATATAGCGATTTTAGAAAAGGTTCAGAGAAGAGCCACCAAAATGGTAAAGGGGATGGAAGGATACTCCTATGAAGAAAGGCTAAAAAGGTTAGGGCTCTTTAACCTGGAAAAGAGACGGCTGAGGGGAGATATGATAGAAGTCTATAAATTAATGAACGGAGTGGAACGGGTAAACGTAGATCGACTGTTTACCTTATCAGAATATAGAAAGACTAGGGGACATACAATGAAGCTACAGGGTAAACTATTTAAGACTAATAAAAGAAAATATTTTTTCACTCAACGTGTAATCAAACTCTGGAATTTGTTACCGGAGGATGTAGTAAAGGCTGTTAGTGTAGCTGGGTTTAAAAAAGGTTTGGACAAGTTCCTGGAGGAAATGTCCATAAACCATTATTAAGAAGGGACCCAGGATATCAATGCTTGAACCAATACAAGCATTGTGGAACCTGTGTCCCTTGGGGAAACTACTAGGTACATATGACCTAGATTGGCCACTGTTGGAAACAGAATACTGGGCTTGATGGACCTTGGTCTGACCCAGTATGGCATATCTTATGTTCTTATGTTCTAATGTCTCTTGGGGAGCAACAGAGGGCAAACCTATGCCATTTGAAGGCATAAGATTGCCTGTTTATTTTTTATTTATTTATTAACAATTCTTATATACCGCACTATTAGACATCAGCGCGGTTTACATTGAACAGAAAACATCCGACAGTTTACACATGTCTGGTCGTTACATTTAACAGGAAGTATAACTTGGCGAAATAGGGGAAACTAAATACAATGCAGGGTTATCTGATAAAGGATATCCTGGTTAACTATATACAACAGTGGTACAGTAGTATATGGAACAACTTGCTATTTACATTGTGAAGTTGGTCTGTTGCGGGGTCTATCTGTTTGACCACTTCTGCTATTCACCTGGGGGAATTTTTACGAGATGCAAGGAGGACATCCTTGACCAGGTGTGGTAGGTCGAGGTTGGCGAGCACCAGCCCTTCAGCAGCCATGCTGCCAGGCATAGGGAGCGAAGATTGGTATGGAGGAGTGTCCCATGGTCCTGAGAGAGGAGGTCAGGTGCACATCCCAGATTGAATGACTGCGTCTGCATAAGGCGAGGCAGCAGAGGAAACCACAGTTAATGGGTATGCTGCCTGTTTTTTTGCTTGTTTTCCCTCCAGGTCCTGCGCTGCTGTTCTGTTCCCCGGCTCCCTCCATTGTGCCAGCTCCGCCCCCCCCCCGGAGGTTACATGGACGCGTGAAACGCGTCCACTTCAGCGCCCAGGTACCTCGCTCTTGTTAAAACCCGGACCGGCACGCGCCGAAGGAGCGCACAGAAGGAGCACAACATGCTCCTTGGGCAAGCTCCTTGGGGCGGCGACGGGGGCATGTACTCACAGTCCCGTTCCCAAGCCATTCCTGTTCCTCACATCCATTCCCTTTTGCTTCTCACTCTGTTGTTCTCTGTCCAGCTTTCTTCACATTCACTTTTGGCTGCTTCTGCTGTCAGTCCAAGGGCTCCCTCCCCCTCTTCACCAGCGTACCTCCTGGTCCACCCTGCTACTCATACATTACACTCTATGGCTACCATTCCCGTGTTCTGGGGTCATCAACCCCTTCCCACTCACTTCCCATCAAGTGGAGCGATCACCCGTAATATACACAATCTTCTCCCCTGCCGGCCCAGCCGCTTACCCCCCCATCCCCCGGCATCCGCCCCTCCATGTTTGTCACTTCTGACAGTCTCTCTTGCTCTCCTGAACTGCCGGTCTTTATGCACCAAGACGCACTTAATCCATGACCTCCTAAGCCAATATTCACTCGATGCCCTTTTCCTCACAGAGTCCTGGCTCCGGGACGGGGAGGATGGCCTCCTTCACCAATGCCTCCCTCCCGGTTATACTGCCTTCCATACCCCCAGGTTACATCGTACGGGGGGAGGAGTTGCAGTCATTCACCGTTCGTCCCTTCCTTTCTCTCTCATCTCGCCTCCACCACAGTATCCCGAGTCCCTCCTTTTTTGTACTCTCTCCCCTACACCCACATATTTCCTGCCATTATACGCGCCTCCATCCCTGCGCGCAGATCTTTGGGACTCTCTCCTCCTTTCCCTCTCAGAAGCTGTCCTCCTTTCCCCCCACCTCCTCTTCCTCGGTGACTTCAATGCCCATCTAGACTCCCAGGTGAGGCAACGCGATTAAGTGCTCTTCTCTCTTTTCAACGACCTTTCTCTTGTTCAGCACGTGTCCTGCCCCACCCATACCTCAGGGTATATCCTCGACCTGATCCTTACTCCAGATTCCTCTTCACTATTGCCAGCCCACATCACACTGCTATCTCTTCCATGGTCCAACCATAGTTGTATTTTCTTTTCCCTTTCCTTCCCCCCACATCTTGCTCGGACTCACTTTCTCCCCCTCAGCGCCTGACACGGCGTATTACTCCCGCAACAGTCCAGCGCTTCCCTCCTGTGGAGTCTATCTTCCCTTCTGAATTTTCTTCTCTCCCTGTAGACCAGCAGGTCGATGTTTGGACTTCCACTCTATCCTCCACTCTCGATGCTATCGCCCCTCTTCGTCCTGTCTCCACTTATTCTTCCTCTCATTACCCTTGGTTTCATTCAGGACTTTATTTGCAACGCTTCCATCTCCGCCGCGCAGCGTGGCACAAGCATCCCTCTGACGCCTCCCTCTCTGTCTTTCGCCATACTCAAAAGTCCTACCACTCCATGATAATCACTGCCAAGCAATCTTATTATTCGGATCTTATCCAGTCTTCCTCTAACTCCTCTCGTCAGCTCTATCGAGTTTTGAATTCTCTCTCTTTGGCCCCTCCCTCTTCCTCTCCGTCATCCCTATCCTCTGCCCCCAGCCCTACAACTCTTGCTACTTTCTTCTCTAGCAAGATTCAGACCCTCCGCTCTTCATTTGACTCTTGCCCACCCCCTCTTTCCCCTCCCCCCACTTCTCCTATTCCAGTCTCTATCTGCTCCCTGGTAGCCACCTGCACATTCCCTCACACCTGGTGCACGTTTCGCCCCATTACCCCCGCCGAGCTGACTAAACCTATCTCAACCTCCCATAAAACTACTTGTCCACTTGACCCATTGCCTTCCTTCTGGCTCCCTGAACCTTCACTTACACTCACCTCCTATGCCCTTACCATTATCAACTCCAATCTCACTTCCGGCTGTTTCCCCTCTGCTTGGAAACACGCACTTGTTCACCCTCTTCTCAAGAAACCCACCCTCGACCCAGAGGTTCCCTCTAACTGGCGCCCTGTCTCCAACCTTCCTTTTCTCTCCAAAGTCCTCGAAAAACTCATCTTCCACCAACTTACTGCACACCTTGACTCCACTATTTCATTGCACCCCCGGCAATCAGGTTTCAGGACCGGTCACAGCACCGAAACTATCCTTGTGGCTCTTCTTAATGAACTGCACCGGTCTCACGAAAGGAGTGATTTCACCATTGCTGTTTCTCTGGATCTTTCCACCGCATTTGATGTCGTCGACCATCGCACCCTTCTTTTCCATCTATCTGATCTTGGTATCCAGGGCACAGTCCACCAATGGTTTCGGTCTTTCCTCTCCTCCCGTTCCTTTGCTGTCAAATCGGGCCCCACCTCTTCTGCCTCTATTCCCCTTCACTGTGGTGTACCCCAGGGCTCTATCTTTGCACCACTTCTTTTCAATGTCTTTCTCGCCCCTCTTGCCCTCCTCATACAACAATCCGGTCTATCCGCCTACTTTTTCGCGGACGACATTCTTTTGATTCACCATACTTCTCCTTTAGCCCCAGATCTCTCTCACCTCAATGATTGTCTCGCCTCCATTGCCGATTGGTTCCAAAGTAACTTTCTCATTGTTAATCCTTCTAAGTCAGTGGCTATCTGGTTCACATTTGGTGCTCCCTCCCCTACCCTGATGCCACTTATGTCCAACTCACCAATCCCCTTGGTCCCAACTCTTCGTTACCTTGGGGTTACCCTGGACCCTTCATTCTCATTCCATCAGCACATTTCCGGAGTGGTGCGTAGCTCCTTTTTTCATCTTCGTAAGATTAGGGCTGTTCGATCTCTCCTCCCACTTGCCTCACTCACTACCCTTGTTCTCTCCCTGGTAACCACTCGGCTCGATTATTGTAACTCTCTACTCGCCGGACTCCCCCAATACCAACTCCAAAGACTACAACTAATCCAAAACACAGCTGCCCGTCTTCTTACTTTCTCTTCCCACTGAGACCATGTTACTCCATGTCTTCTCTCCCTTCACTGACTCCCTATCAAGGCTCGATATCTTTATAAGATCCTTACCGTCACTCACAAGGTCCTTCACACAAACACTCCCCAGTATCTGGCCGACCTTGTCTATCTCCAACCTACTCCTCGCCTGCTTCGTTCCGCACATGGCAATCGTTTTTTTCTACCATCCCCAACTCAGGCCCAACTCGAGTCCACCCGTCACGCTGCTTTCTTCTTCGTAGGTCTTGCTCTTTGGAATTCCCTCCCACACCCTCTCCGTACCAAAGCATCTTTCCCCCGGTTCAAGGCTCTTCTTAAAAACTTACCTTTTCTGTCAGGCTTTCGATCTTCCCACTCCCCCAACTACCCACAGCTACCTACCTGCACTAGCGCCCACTCAACAACCAAAATATACCATTACCCTCCATAATCCTTTCCGTCCTCCCGAATACTCATCTCCCCATTGTGTTCTTCCCCCGGTGTTTTCCCTCTGTTGTCCTCTGTCCTTTCCTGCCTTTCTCTCTCTCTCTTTCTATCTACTTTCCTGTCAATTTATGGCATTCCTTTCTCTCTTTTCTTTCTCGCAGCCTCAACCTTTTATTGTACACCGCCTTAACACCTCGGTAATGGGCGGTATTTCAAATGTTGTAAATAAAGATAAAGATAAAAATAAAAGGGGGTTTTGAGAATCATCAAGCCCTTGTAGGGCTGTAGCTTGAACAGCGTCTTGGGTATCAAGGGGATGGGAAGGAATCTGTAGAGCAGTCTATGTCCCCAGTGGAAAAAGAAAGCATCTGGGGCCTATCGGTGCAGCAAAAGCATCATGGAGCAGAAGAGTGGAAGCTGTGTGTTTTGCGGAGTGGAAAAAAGATCTACATGAGGTTCCCTACATCTGGAAAACCAGAGCAGCCATATCCTGATGCAAGGTCCATTCATGTGGACGAAGGATAAAGTTTAGTCTGTCTGCTAGGACATTGAGTTCACTCGGGAGGTACACTGCTCTGGAGGTGGATGCGGTGGGAGATGGCAAAGGACCAAAGGCGAATTGCTTCTTCGTAGAGGGGATGGGACCCCGTTCCCCCTTGTTTGTTTAAAAAGAACATGGCAACTTGGTGATCTGTTCTGACTAGAAAAGGTTGCCCCTATAGTTGTGGTTGAAAACCCCCAACAGCATTTGTCAGTGCCCATAGTTCTAGCAGATTGATCTGGAGGGCATATTCCTGCTGTGTCCATAGACCCTGTGTGGTCAGGTCGTTCAGATGCGCCCTCCAGCCTAGCTTGGAAGCATCCGTTGTCAGGATGCATCGAGGTAGAGGCATCTAAAAAGGTGACCCGATGAGTAGGTTTTGTGGGAGACACTAAAGGAAATTGATCAGTTGAGGTATGATGTGGATCTTGTCTCTGAGGTGCCCCTTTGTTTGCATCCATTGAGAAGACAGTCCATTGCGCTTGTCGCATGTGTAATCGAGCGTAGGGGACGACATGGACTGTGGAGGCCATGTGTCCTAATAGTCGTAGCATCTCTCGAGCTGTTACTCGGCTTTGCTGTTGTAGCTCTTTTGCCAACTCAATGAGGCAGGCACAGCGATCCTGTTGGAGGAAAGCTCGGGCCTGTCGAGTGTCTAAGAGTGCTCCGATGAAGTCTAGACTTTGCATCAGAGCGAGGTGGGACTTTGCGAAGTTTATGACAAAGCCCAAGCATTGGAACACCGTGATGGTGCAATGAAGGGAGAGTCTTACCTCTTGAGGGGGGTATCCCCTGATCAGCCAGTCATCTAAGTAAGGAAAGACGAAGATCCCCAAGTTGCGCAGGCAGGCAGTAACGAATGCCATGCATTTTGTGAAGACCCTTGGGGCAGAAGCTAGACCGAAGGGGAGAACCCGATATTGATAATGGTTTCCTTGAAACATGAAGCGCAGATACTGTCTGTGCAAGAATGGATCAGTAAATGTGTGTACGCCTCTTTTAGGTCTAGAGAACATAGCCAATTGTGTCTCTGGAAGTATGGTAGAAGAGTTCCTAGTGAAATCATTTTGAATTTTTCTCAGACCACGAACTTGTTTAGATCCAAGAATGGCCTGAATCCTCCCGTTTTCTTTGTAATGAAAAAATATGGAGAGTAGAAGCCCAACTTTTCTTGAGGAGGAGGAACTCTTTCTATAGCACCCTGGGACAACAGGGTGATCACTTCTTCTTTTAAGAGAGTGCTTTGAAGGGGTTGCATGGGATAATCCCCTGTGAAGCAGGTGGGGGGTAAGGTTTTGAAGTGGAGGAGTAGCCTAATGGTTAGCGCACTGGCTTGGAAACCCAAGAGACCAGGGTTCGATTCTCACTAGCACTCCTTGTGGCCTTGGATAAGTCACTTAATCTTCCATTGTCTCAGAAAAAGCCAAGTTATCAATATCCCTGTTTAATGTACATTACCAAGTTTGTTACAAGGTAAACAGCTTTTACAGTATAAAAAGCCTGTTAAATAAAGATAACCCCTTTGGACAATCTGGAGTGTATTGTTATGAGGTAGCATCTGTGGGCAGACTGACAAAATCTGCCTGCTATGTGGAGGGGCTGGGGGCCCTCCAGGGCATATTGGTAATGCTGTCAAGAAAGGAGTAAAAAAACAGGTGCAGGCTGTGCCTATGCCACTGGTTGAGGCTTAGGAGCCTTGGGTTTCTTGGGTTGGCGAGGACCCTGCTGCCGATGCTGAGGTTGATAGTCAGCTGAAAGTGGGTAATATAGTTATCTCCAAGTTATAATGCCCTGTTCAATGTAATTTCAGTTTGTTCAATGTAAACCGCACTGATGCAGAATAGCGCGGTATAGCACAGTTACTTACCTGTAACAGGTGATCTCTGGGAACAGCAGGAATTAGTCCTCACATATGGGTACGTCGGTACCGACGGAGCCCGTGCGGGAAAGCTCCCCAGCTTCTTAGAATAGAAGCTTTTGGGACCTCCCACTGCACATGCGCACTGCCTTCCCGCCTTCCTGAACAGCTCTCCTCAGTTTCGAGTTTATAGCTGAGTCAACAGAGAGAGGACAGGAAGATAGATAGATAAAAGATACAACTCCTAGGGGAGGTGGGTGGGTTGTGAGGACTAATTCCTGCTGTTCCCAGAGATCACCTGTTACAGGTAAGTAACTGTGCTATCTCCAGGAACAAGCAGGAATAAGTCCTCACATATGGGGACTCCCTAGCTTAGATGCATGGGATCCCCTGTAAAGGTTCGCCATCTTCGTATGGATCTCAGGCATCCATTCTGGGAAGGTGGGCAGGAGTTGTTTAGGAATGGAACAGGTGCTTGAGGACAGCCTGGCCAAACAAGGCATCCCGGCGGGAGTCCTTGTCCAAACAGTAATGGGCTGTGAAGGTATGAACCGAGGCCCAGGTAGCGGCTCGACAGATCTGATCTATGGAAACAGAGTGCAGATGAGCCATAGAAGTTGCCATGGCCCTCACATTGTGAGCAGTGACATGGCCTTCCAGAGAAATGTTTTTGCTCTGGTAAGCAAAAGAAATACACTGAGCAATCCAATTGGAAAGTGTACGCTTGGAGACTGGAAGTCCCAAATGGGAAGGATCAAAGGCCACAAAAAGTTGAGAAGACTTTCGATGTGGCTGAGTCCTATTAAGGTAAAAAGCGAGAGCTCTTTTACAATCCAGAGTATGAAGGTTCCTCTCTGCATTGGATGCATGAGGAGCTGGAAAAAAGACAGGTAGATATACCTCTTGATTAAGATGAAAAGGCGAGACCACTTTAGGCATAAAGTGGGGATTCGTCCTAAGGACCACCTTATCATGATGAAATCTTGTGTAAGGTGGATTAGCCACTAAAGCCTGCAGCTCACTGATGCGGCGAGCCGAAGTGACTGCAATGAGGAAGATGACCTTCCAGGAAAGAAATTTCAAGGAGGTGGAAAACATTGGCTCAAAAGGTGGCTTCATAAGTTGACCGAGCACTAGATTCAAATCCCATGCGACCGGGGGTGGTCTGATGGGAGGTTTAGTGAGAGTCAGGCCTCTCATGAATCTTGCAACAAGAGGATGAGAGGAGATAGGTTGTCCATTTATATGTTGCAAGGATGCTGCAATAGCACTTAAATGGACTCTTACCGAATTCGTCTTGAGGCCTGCATTGGATAGATGCAGGAGATAATCAAGAAGAGAATTCAAAGGAAGTGCCAGAGGGTCAAGACCCTGCTGAGCACACCAAATGGAAAAACGTTTCCAGTTGAAAGCATAGGAACGCCTGGTAGAGGGTTTCCTAGAGGCAGAAAGGATATCTTTCACTGGTTGGGAAAGATGAAAGTCTTGAAGGCTTAAGCCTTCAGTAACCAAGCACTGAGGTGAAGGGATTTGGGGTTTGGGTGCCACAAAGTCCCCTCCTCCTGAGACAGGAGGTCTGGCGCAGCTCCCAGATCCAAGTAGGATCCCTGGGAGAGCTGTAGAAGTAGAGGGAACCACACTTGGCGTGGCCAGCGTGGAGCTATGAGGATCATAGTTCCATGATCCCTCTGGAGTTTGAACAGAGTCTTGGGAATCAAAGGAATGGGTGGAAAGGCATATAGGAATGCCTGACTCCAATTCAGGAGAAAGGCGTCCGTAGCCTGAGCTCCCTGACACGGAGTTCTGGAACAGAACCGGGGAAGTTTGGCATTCCACGGACTTGCAAAGAGGTCTATGTCCGGGGTCCCCCATTCCTGAAAGATTCGGTTTATTTGGTCCAAATGTAGGGACCATTCGTGTGGCAGCAGAACTCGACTGAGCCTGTCTGCCCGAGAGTTTTGAACTCCTGGGAGATACACTGCTAGCAGGTGAATCTGATGCTCTCTGGCGAAGGCCCATAGTCTTAGAGCTTCGTTGCAAAGCGACAGAGAGCCCGTCCCTCCTTGTTTGTTTATGTAAAACATGGCCACCTGATTGTCCGTCTGAACTAGGACAGTGAGGTTGGCTAGGAGGGAGTGGAAGACCTTGAGGGCAAGGTAAATTGCTCGCAGTTCCAGAAGATTGATATGAAGGGTGGTCTCCTGTAGAGACCAAGTGCCCTGAGTGGAGAGAGTTTGCAGATGGGCTCCCCACCCTGTTTGGGAGGCATCTGTTGTGAGGGTTGCTTGGGGTAGCAATGGTTGAAATGGAGCCCCCAACAACAGATTCTTGGTGGAAGTCCACCAGTGGAGGGACCAAAACAGACGATCGGAGGTTTGTATTTGGTCTGAGAGCGCTCCTGACGCCTGAGTCCACTGAGTGGCCAGGGTCCATTGAGCTGCTCTCATATGAAGACGAGCATAGGGCACCACATGCACTGTGGAGGCCATATGACCCAGTAGGCGTAGCATTTCCCTGGCTGTCAAGTGAGTGCTGGACTGAGCTTGGGAGGCCAAACTCAGGAGGCGCTGGCCTCGAACATGTGGAAGGTAGGCCCTTGCAGTGATGGTGTCCAACTGGGCCCCTATGAATTCTAGAGATTGAGTAGGGATGAGTTGGGACTTGGGAAGGTTTACTACCAGTCCCAGATACTGCAAAAGGCTCCTTGTGTGGTCCAGGGAAATCTGGGCCTGTGACTGAGTTGGAGCTCGGATGAGCCAGTCGTCCAGATATGGGAAGACAAAGATTCCCATGCCTCTTAGAAATGCGGCTACGACTGCCATGCATTTTGTGAATACTCTTGGAGCAGAGGCTAGACCGAAGGGGAGTACTCTGTATTGGAAATGTTTTCCCTGAAACAGAAAGTGAAGATACTTTCTGTGGGATGGATGGATGAGTATATGTGTATACGCATCCTGTAGGTCTAGAGAACAAAGCCAGTCCTGACCCTGGAGGTAAGGAAGGAGAATGCCGAGAGACAGCATTTTGAATTTCTCCTTGAAGAGAAATTTGTTCAATTCTCTCAGATCTAGGATTGGTCTGAATCCCCCTGTCTTCTTTGGAATGAGAAAATAAGGGGAGTAGAAACCGGACCCTTGTTGAGGAAGAGGAACCTCTTCTATGGCCCCTTGGGCAAGAAGAGAGGAAACCTCTTGACCCAACAGGGTTAGGAGAGATGGGGGAGAATTGAATGGTCTCACCATATGATGGGGAGGAAGGCTGGAGAAATGAAGTTTGTAACCCTCTCGAATGATAGAGAGGGTCCATTGTTCTGTTGTGATTTGTTCCCATCTGGGAGCAAAGTGAACCAACCTTCCGGGTATGGTGAGAGGTTCTGGTTGTGTTAGAACCAGAAGTGGCAAGTTCCCTAGGAGCAAGTCAAAACCCCTGAGGGGTTGGAGCCTGCTGAGCTACAGTAGCTGCTGCAGGCTTAGCTCGTGCTTGTTTGGATTGCTGACGCTTAGCAGTATAGCGAGGTTGAGAAGACTGCTGGCCAGTATTTGAAGCAACTCTGGCCTTCTTATAGTAAGGCCTTTTAAAAAGACTTTTTCTTAGTAGGAATTGAAGTGGACTTTGAAAGTCTTTCCAAGGTGGCATTTTCAGCATCCATCTGGGTGGCTTTGATTTGCCACTCTTCCCCAAATAAGTTCTCACCTGTACAGGGCAGATTCCGTAAGCCATCTAGAACCCAAGGTTCCAGATCAGAGGCCTGGAGCCAAGCAAGACGTCGGGCTGCAATAGCAATGCCCGAAGCCCTACTGGCTCCCTCAAAGGAATCATATGCTGCCCTATTAGAGAACTTAGAAACCTCTAAGAGTTGTTTCACTAGGGAAAGGAATCCCTGCTTTTTATCCTCAGGGATAAAGGGGGCAAAATGCCGCACCTTTTTGGCAAGTTCCTCCAGGAACATGCCCATATAGAGACTGTAGGAATTAATCCTGGCTATAAGCATACTAGCCTGGAAAATTTTCCTACCAAAAGAGTCCAAAGTCTTACATTCCCGTCCTGGAGGGGTGGAAGAGTGCCTTTTGGTACTCCTAATCTTCTTCATTGCAGACTTCACCACAATAGAGTGGTGGGGCAATTGAGTCTTTTGGAAACCAGGAGAAGGAGGGACCCTATACATGGTGTCCAACCTACGGGAATAAGGAGACAAAGTCAAAGGATTTTCCCAGAAATCCATCAGTTGTTCTTGAAGGATTTCATGGATAGGCAGGGTAACTGCCTCCTTAGGGGCCTTTGAGTATCCCAAAATATCCAGTTTTTTGGATCTGGGTTCCTTTTCAGAGGATGTGGTAATAGAAAGGGCTGTAGCCATATCTAAAACAAAGTCCTGGAAGGACAAATCCTCTGGAGGGGACATTCTCCTTTTAGGAGAAGAGGGCTCCTCAGGTAAGTTGAGTGAAAACTCAGCAGAATCATCAGAGGAGTGAAAATCTTCAGAGGAATCGGTGCTTTCCTCTAACGCACGATACGCGTACCGATCGGTATCGATATCGGGCGTATCGGGTATGGAACCGGTATGGAGCGAAAGCCCATACGGTACCGACTTGCGTTTAGAGGTGGACGGCCTCGATACCGGCATGGCGGACGATACCGGTATCGGGCCCGGAACCGCTGAAAGCGGAACCGATGGCGTTGCAGCTTTAATGAAAGCCATGACGGCCTGCTGCATGGACTGTACAGTATCGCCCATGGACGCCATAGCTGCCTGGATGTCGGTACCGGAGTGACCCGGTACCCCAGAGCAGGCTAACAGGTGATCTGTCGAGGCCGTAGCATCGATATCAACCTGAGACCCCTGAATTGGCGTTTTTGGAAGTTGGACTTCCCGCCGGGGTTGTTTGGCTGGGGCAGGGTCCTCAAGTTCTAAGCTAAGAGCCTCTCGATGCTTTGAAGGAGATTTGCTCTTTGAGGACTTGCCCACAGAAGGTTTGGTTACCTGAGATCCATCCGGAGAAGAAGACCTGGATGACTGTGATGCTGTATTCTCTGAAGCAAACAGCACATGGAATTTGTTGGCCCGGTTCTGCAGCCCACGTTTAGACATGTGGGAGCAAGATGGGCAGTCCGGTATGGAATGGTCAGGCCCCAAACATTTCAGACACCATTCATGGGTGTCTGTGACTGAAATAACAGCATTACATTTGGTACACTTCTTAAATCCAGGGGCTGGCTTCTCCATGAGGAGAAATTGAGTAGGC
Source organism: Ichthyophis bannanicus (assembly GCA_033557465.1). Taxonomy (NCBI): domain Eukaryota; kingdom Metazoa; phylum Chordata; class Amphibia; order Gymnophiona; family Ichthyophiidae; genus Ichthyophis; species Ichthyophis bannanicus. The sequence goes on from CM066035.1 coordinate 690,510,552, forward strand.
CGAGAGGCCTCTCTGAAGTGACCAAAAAGCTAAAAAATAAGAAAAAAGAATTATAATTTTTTAAAGAAAGAAAGAAAAGACCGGCGATACCGGTATCGGTATGGGGAAGGCAGGTACGCGGTCTAAAGAAACAAATAAAATAACAATTTCTTCAGCGGTGACAGGAACACGACCTGCTGGCTCCGCGGAAAGCACAGTTACTTACCTGTAACAGGTGATCTCTGGGAACAGCAGGAATTAGTCCTCACATATGGGTACGTCGGTACCGACGGAGCCCGTGCGGGAAAGCTCCCCAGCTTCTTAGAATAGAAGCTTTTGGGACCTCCCACTGCACATGCGCACTGCCTTCCCGCCTTCCTGAACAGCTCTCCTCAGTTTCGAGTTTATAGCTGAGTCAACAGAGAGAGGACAGGAAGATAGATAGATAAAAGATACAACTCCTAGGGGAGGTGGGTGGGTTGTGAGGACTAATTCCTGCTGTTCCCAGAGATCACCTGTTACAGGTAAGTAACTGTGCTATCTCCAGGAACAAGCAGGAATAAGTCCTCACATATGGGGACTCCCTAGCTTAGATGCATGGGATCCCCTGTAAAGGTTCGCCATCTTCGTATGGATCTCAGGCATCCATTCTGGGAAGGTGGGCAGGAGTTGTTTAGGAATGGAACAGGTGCTTGAGGACAGCCTGGCCAAACAAGGCATCCCGGCGGGAGTCCTTGTCCAAACAGTAATGGGCTGTGAAGGTATGAACCGAGGCCCAGGTAGCGGCTCGACAGATCTGATCTATGGAAACAGAGTGCAGATGAGCCATAGAAGTTGCCATGGCCCTCACATTGTGAGCAGTGACATGGCCTTCCAGAGAAATGTTTTTGCTCTGGTAAGCAAAAGAAATACACTGAGCAATCCAATTGGAAAGTGTACGCTTGGAGACTGGAAGTCCCAAATGGGAAGGATCAAAGGCCACAAAAAGTTGAGAAGACTTTCGATGTGGCTGAGTCCTATTAAGGTAAAAAGCGAGAGCTCTTTTACAATCCAGAGTATGAAGGTTCCTCTCTGCATTGGATGCATGAGGAGCTGGAAAAAAGACAGGTAGATATACCTCTTGATTAAGATGAAAAGGCGAGACCACTTTAGGCATAAAGTGGGGATTCGTCCTAAGGACCACCTTATCATGATGAAATCTTGTGTAAGGTGGATTAGCCACTAAAGCCTGCAGCTCACTGATGCGGCGAGCCGAAGTGACTGCAATGAGGAAGATGACCTTCCAGGAAAGAAATTTCAAGGAGGTGGAAAACATTGGCTCAAAAGGTGGCTTCATAAGTTGACCGAGCACTAGATTCAAATCCCATGCGACCGGGGGTGGTGGTCTGATGGGAGGTTTAGTGAGAGTCAGGCCTCTCATGAATCTTGCAACAAGAGGATGAGAGGAGATAGGTTGTCCATTTATATGTTGCAAGGATGCTGCAATAGCACTTAAATGGACTCTTACCGAATTCGTCTTGAGGCCTGCATTGGATAGATGCAGGAGATAATCAAGAAGAGAATTCAAAGGAAGTGCCAGAGGGTCAAGACCCTGCTGAGCACACCAAATGGAAAAACGTTTCCAGTTGAAAGCATAGGAACGCCTGGTAGAGGGTTTCCTAGAGGCAGAAAGGATATCTTTCACTGGTTGGGAAAGATGAAAGTCTTGAAGGCTTAAGCCTTCAGTAACCAAGCACTGAGGTGAAGGGATTTGGGGTTTGGGTGCCACAAAGTCCCCTCCTCCTGAGACAGGAGGTCTGGCGCAGCTCCCAGATCCAAGTAGGATCCCTGGGAGAGCTGTAGAAGTAGAGGGAACCACACTTGGCGTGGCCAGCGTGGAGCTATGAGGATCATAGTTCCATGATCCCTCTGGAGTTTGAACAGAGTCTTGGGAATCAAAGGAATGGGTGGAAAGGCATATAGGAATGCCTGACTCCAATTCAGGAGAAAGGCGTCCGTAGCCTGAGCTCCCTGACACGGAGTTCTGGAACAGAACCGGGGAAGTTTGGCATTCCACGGACTTGCAAAGAGGTCTATGTCCGGGGTCCCCCATTCCTGAAAGATTCGGTTTATTTGGTCCAAATGTAGGGACCATTCGTGTGGCAGCAGAACTCGACTGAGCCTGTCTGCCCGAGAGTTTTGAACTCCTGGGAGATACACTGCTAGCAGGTGAATCTGATGCTCTCTGGCGAAGGCCCATAGTCTTAGAGCTTCGTTGCAAAGCGACAGAGAGCCCGTCCCTCCTTGTTTGTTTATGTAAACATGGCCACCTGATTGTCCGTCTGAACTAGGACAGTGAGGTTGGCTAGGAGGGAGTGGAAGACCTTGAGGGCAAGGTAAATTGCTCGCAGTTCCAGAAGATTGATATGAAGGGTGGTCTCCTGTAGAGACCAAGTGCCCTGAGTGGAGAGAGTTTGCAGATGGGCTCCCCACCCTGTTTGGGAGGCATCTGTTGTGAGGGTTGCTTGGGGTAGCAATGGTTGAAATGGAGCCCCCAACAACAGATTCTTGGTGGAAGTCCACCAGTGGAGGGACCAAAACAGACGATCGGAGGTTTGTATTTGGTCTGAGAGCGCTCCTGACGCCTGAGTCCACTGAGTGGCCAGGGTCCATTGAGCTGCTCTCATATGAAGACGAGCATAGGGCACCACATGCACTGTGGAGGCCATATGACCCAGTAGGCGTAGCATTTCCCTGGCTGTCAAGTGAGTGCTGGACTGAGCTTGGGAGGCCAAACTCAGGAGGCGCTGGCCTCGAACATGTGGAAGGTAGGCCCTTGCAGTGATGGTGTCCAACTGGGCCCCTATGAATTCTAGAGATTGAGTAGGGATGAGTTGGGACTTGGGAAGGTTTACTACCAGTCCCAGATACTGCAAAAGGCTCCTTGTGTGGTCCAGGGAAATCTGGGCCTGTGACTGAGTTGGAGCTCGGATGAGCCAGTCGTCCAGATATGGGAAGACAAAGATTCCCATGCCTCTTAGAAATGCGGCTACGACTGCCATGCATTTTGTGAATACTCTTGGAGCAGAGGCTAGACCGAAGGGGAGTACTCTGTATTGGAAATGTTTTCCCTGAAACAGAAAGTGAAGATACTTTCTGTGGGATGGATGGATGAGTATATGTGTATACGCATCCTGTAGGTCTAGAGAACAAAGCCAGTCCTGACCCTGGAGGTAAGGAAGGAGAATGCCGAGAGACAGCATTTTGAATTTCTCCTTGAAGAGAAATTTGTTCAATTCTCTCAGATCTAGGATTGGTCTGAATCCCCCTGTCTTCTTTGGAATGAGAAAATAAGGGGAGTAGAAACCGGACCCTTGTTGAGGAAGAGGAACCTCTTCTATGGCCCCTTGGGCAAGAAGAGAGGAAACCTCTTGACCCAACAGGGTTAGGAGAGATGGGGGAGAATTGAATGGTCTCACCATATGATGGGGAGGAAGGCTGGAGAAATGAAGTTTGTAACCCTCTCGAATGATAGAGAGGGTCCATTGTTCTGTTGTGATTTGTTCCCATCTGGGAGCAAAGTGAACCAACCTTCCGGGTATGGTGAGAGGTTCTGGTTGTGTTAGAACCAGAAGTGGCAAGTTCCCTAGGAGCAAGTCAAAACCCCTGAGGGGTTGGAGCCTGCTGAGCTACAGTAGCTGCTGCAGGCTTAGCTCGTGCTTGTTTGGATTGCTGACGCTTAGCAGTATAGCGAGGTTGAGAAGACTGCTGGCCAGTATTTGAAGCAACTCTGGCCTTCTTATAGTAAGGCCTTTTAAAAGACTTTTTCTTAGTAGGAATTGAAGTGGACTTTGAAAGTCTTTCCAAGGTGGCATTTTCAGCATCCATCTGGGTGGCTTTGATTTGCCACTCTTCCCCAAATAAGTTCTCACCTGTACAGGGCAGATTCCGTAAGCCATCTAGAACCCAAGGTTCCAGATCAGAGGCCTGGAGCCAAGCAAGACGTCGGGCTGCAATAGCAATGCCCGAAGCCCTACTGGCTCCCTCAAAGGAATCATATGCTGCCCTATTAGAGAACTTAGAAACCTCTAAGAGTTGTTTCACTAGGGAAAGGAATCCCTGCTTTTTATCCTCAGGGATAAAGGGGGCAAAATGCCGCACCTTTTTGGCAAGTTCCTCCAGGAACATGCCCATATAGAGACTGTAGGAATTAATCCTGGCTATAAGCATACTAGCCTGGAAAATTTTCCTACCAAAAGAGTCCAAAGTCTTACATTCCCGTCCTGGAGGGGTGGAAGAGTGCCTTTTGGTACTCCTAATCTTCTTCATTGCAGACTTCACCACAATAGAGTGGTGGGGCAATTGAGTCTTTTGGAAACCAGGAGAAGGAGGGACCCTATACATGGTGTCCAACCTACGGGAATAAGGAGACAAAGTCAAAGGATTTTCCCAGAAATCCATCAGTTGTTCTTGAAGGATTTCATGGATAGGCAGGGTAACTGCCTCCTTAGGGGCCTTTGAGTATCCCAAAATATCCAGTTTTTGGATCTGGGTTCCTTTTCAGAGGATGTGGTAATAGAAAGGGCTGTAGCCATATCTAAAACAAAGTCCTGGAAGGACAAATCCTCTGGAGGGGACATTCTCCTTTTAGGAGAAGAGGGCTCCTCAGGTAAGTTGAGTGAAAACTCAGCAGAATCATCAGAGGAGTGAAAATCTTCAGAGGAATCGGTGCTTTCCTCTAACGCACGATACGCGTACCGATCGGTATCGATATCGGGCGTATCGGGTATGGAACCGGTATGGAGCGAAAGCCCATACGGTACCGACTTGCGTTTAGAGGTGGACGGCCTCGATACCGGCATGGCGGACGATACCGGTATCGGGCCCGGAACCGCTGAAAGCGGAACCGATGGCGTTGCAGCTTTAATGAAAGCCATGACGGCCTGCTGCATGGACTGTACAGTATCGCCCATGGACGCCATAGCTGCCTGGATGTCGGTACCGGAGTGACCCGGTACCCCAGAGCAGGCTAACAGGTGATCTGTCGAGGCCGTAGCATCGATATCAACCTGAGACCCCTGAATTGGCGTTTTTGGAAGTTGGACTTCCCGCCGGGGTTGTTTGGCTGGGGCAGGGTCCTCAAGTTCTAAGCTAAGAGCCTCTCGATGCTTTGAAGGAGATTTGCTCTTTGAGGACTTGCCCACAGAAGGTTTGGTTACCTGAGATCCATCCGGAGAAGAAGACCTGGATGACTGTGATGCTGTATTCTCTGAAGCAAACAGCACATGGAATTTGTTGGCCCGGTTCTGCAGCCCACGTTTAGACATGTGGGAGCAAGATGGGCAGTCCGGTATGGAATGGTCAGGCCCCAAACATTTCAGACACCATTCATGGGTGTCTGTGACTGAAATAACAGCATTACATTTGGTACACTTCTTAAATCCAGGGGCTGGCTTCTCCATGAGGAGAAATTGAGTAGGCCGAGAGGCCTCTCTGAAGTGACCAAAAAGCTAAAAAATAAGAAAAAAGAATTATAATTTTTTAAAGAAAGAAAGAAAAGACCGGCGATACCGGTATCGGTATGGGGAAGGCAGGTACGCGGTCTAAAGAAACAAATAAAATAACAATTTCTTCAGCGGTGACAGGAACACGACCTGCTGGCTCCGCGGAAAAAGAGAAACTGAGGAGAGCTGTTCAGGAAGGCGGGAAGGCAGTGCGCATGTGCAGTGGGAGGTCCCAAAAGCTTCTATTCTAAGAAGCTGGGGAGCTTTCCCGCACGGGCTCCGTCGGTACCGACGTACCCATATGTGAGGACTTATTCCTGCTTGTTCCTGGAGATATAAGAGAATGTAAATAAATAAAATAAATAAATAAAGAAGGATAATATCTCTTCTTTTTAGAATAAAAAGAATGCTTGGGAAGAGCCTTCTTTTTGGATGGGTCAGCTATTTTCCTGGAAAGGCATTTTAGGGCGAGATCATCTGTTTCAATCTCCTCTCCTTTTTTCCCTCCAGTCTTTGCCAAAAAGGTTTTCTCCAGTACATGGGATATTGGCCAGTTTATCCTGGATCCACTGCTCGAGGTCTGATGCCTGTAACCAAGCCATTCTGCGAGCCCCAATGCAGACTACTGAAGCTCTCTGCTTGTGGATTCAAAAGCATCAAAAGAGGCCCTGGTAAGAAACCTGGAAATTTTCTGGCCTTGTTTGATGAGTTTCTGAAATGCACCCTGCTTAACTTCAGGAAGCAAGGCGGTGAAAGTCTCCAGATCCCTGGCGCCATCCTTCAGAAAACATGCCCATGTATAGCATGCAAGAGTTGATTCTGGAGGCCAACAAGCATGCTTGGAAACACCGACGACCGAAGGTATCGACTGTCCTCATGTTTCTGCCGGGAGGCATGGATGAATGGTTCTTTGAGCTCATTATTCGGCATATGGCTGATTTCACCAGCATTAAGTGGAGGGGGAGCTGAGGTTTTTGGAAGACTGGGCACTCTGATACTCTGTACATGGTATCGAGTCTCTTGCTGACAGGCAAAACCATGAGCAGGGCCTCCCACATGCAGAGAATAAGGATCCTGCAGGATACGATGCACTGGTAAGGTAGCCGCCTCCTTGGGCATGAGAGGGTATTGGAGTATCTCCAATTCTTCCACCCTCTGTTCCTTCTCTGTGGCTACTGTGATGGAGAAGCCTGCTGCCATGTCACGTATGAAGTACTGAAAGGACATATTTTCTGGTGGGGACAGACGCCGTTCCTGAGACGGTGGAGGGTCCGAAGGCATGTTGGGAAGGTCTCGGGAATCGAATGATCCCCCCCATCAGATTCTTAAGAACTTAAATTTGAGTTTGGCAAGAAATCAAAGTATTGGCGGTCTTGGGTTCCACCTCGATGTTTCATGGAAGTCTATGGTCCAGGTTGACACGTCAAGATATCAGAACCAAGCCTGAGTCTGTTGGATACCGGGGGCATCGAATGGTTCCAACGGAGGAATCTGCCTTGGGTGCTCCGACTATGCCAATTCGAGGGCTGGAATTGGGCCCGATGAGCCTTGCTGTAGGCTTGGTGCCGAAGCCTGCACTACTGAAGCTCTTGATGTTATCAGTACCAAGGTTGCCAGGAGTGCTGCCAAACTCCTCTTGAAAGTCAGCATGCAATGGTCTAGAGGGATGGCCAATGTCTAGGTGGAATCACGTATGGAGCTCTGAGCCACCGTCCGGAACATGGAACCGGTAGCTCTCTGGAGGTTGCTTTGGAGCTCCATTTGTGCTTTGGAGGACAGATCCTATCACCGGGGCTGTTTGGCTGGCTGGTCTGCATTGGAAGCACCTCTAGGGGAGTCTCGATGCTTATGCTGGGACTTCCCCCTGGCCTCAGAATCTGTCTTTGATGCCAAAGATTTTGAAACGGCCCCAGACTTTGACTTATTCTTATGTTTGGACTTTGAAGAAGCTCGAGAAAAAGTTGATGCCCTTGATGAAGTGGAAGCCACTGAGTCCAAGGCGAACAATGATTCAAACTGTCTGGCTCGGTTCTTGAGGATTCTCTTTGTTATTTGCTGGCACAAAGCACAAGAAGTGGGTTCATGTACAAGAACCAAACATTTTAGACACCAGTCATGATTAGTAACCAAAATGGTATTGGCATCCTTGGTACATTTTTTAAACCACTGACTGGTTTTTCCATGCCTGGAAAGTTGTCTTCAAGACTAAAGATAAGGCTATGGAGGCCTAGAGGCCTAGTTTAGCGGTGAGAACCGTCGAGAAATCAAGAGAAAACAAAAATTGAAAATAAAAAAGGCAAATATCGGGAATGGTGTCAGATTCGATGGAACCAGCATCTACAGAAAAGCAGAAGCACACTGTACTCTGAAGGGCACAAAAGAAGAAAGGTTTTTCGGCAGTGACAGGATGATGTGTCCTACTGGCTCTGCAGAAAACAAAGAACTGAGGAGAGGAATTGGGAAGGTGGGAAAGGCAGGCACACAAGCGCAGTGTAGTGCTCCCAAAGACTTTCCTATTGGATATTAGGGAGCATTCCCGCGTGGATTTCGTTGGTGACGTTCACCCCATATAGGAACACTGCATTCCTGCTTGTTCCTGGAGATATCCAGGCCTCTGCTACTGGAACCTACTCTAAGTTACCTGCTGCAACAACTGGCTATCTTCTGCTGGAGACAGAGCAATACTGAATGGCTTTCCCTGCTGCACTAGCATATATCTTTATTTATATCTATATATACCTGGCAAGCAGTTTTGCTATGTCTCCATCTGCTGGAATAACCCATGTGGACTGGTCTGGCAGGATGAAAGGGAAGGTGACAATTTACTTACCAGATAATGTCTTTTCCTAGAGTCCTGCTAGAAAAGTCCAGACAAGTGGGTTGTGTTCCACTACCAGCAGATTGGTGGAGATAAAGAACCAATGAAAAGCCCAGGTTTCAATAACATCACTCCCATGCCTCTATCTGGCTCAGCCACCAGAGATCCCTTCAGTATTCATCCCAAAGCACATGGGAGATACAGAGAAAGCTTTACACAACCTCAAATGTGAGCAACCATGAGTAATCAACAGTAGCGAACTATGTACAGGAAAGTAGAAACAGAAGGCTGTCAGTAGAAGAGGAGCCTGCAGAGCCAACTATAAAATCATGGCAGACCCAAGGGTACTGCAACAGTAAAAAAAAATAAAAAAATAGAGCAATACAATTCAGGGGCAGGCCCTGGACTTGTCCAGCAGGACTCAAGGACAAGACATTGTCACCTTCCATATCATCCTGCTAGACCAGTCCAAACAAAGCTATAACACCATTGGGTGGGAAGAAGACACAGCAGCTTGCAAAACTCTCAAGCTGAAGGCCATGTCCTTCCGCACGTGGACATCCAGGCAGTAATGCTTGACAAAAGTGGAAAGAGATGCCTATGTTGTTGCCCAACAAATGTCTGCAGGGGCCACCGAATTCCACTCCACCCTGGAGGATTCTTGTGCTTGGGCAGAATGGGCATGCAAGCTCTCCAGAACCGGCTGCTTCCATAACAGATATGCTGAGGGAATAGCCTCTTTAATCCAGTGCCCCAAGATCAACTTGGTCGCCACCTCACCCTTGCGCGGGCCAGCAAACAGCACAAAAAGATGGTCTGATTTACGAAAGGAATTTGTAACCTCCAAGTACTAGAAAAAGCACCCTCTGGATATCCACAAGGCGAAGATCCTTATACTTCCCCTGCACTGCTCCTTAGAGAAGGAGGGCAGGCAAACCACCTGGTTCATATGAAAGAGTAACATCACTTTAGGAAAGAAGGAAGGCACAGACCGAATGGAAACAGCTTCAGTTGAAAAAGGATAGATAAGGATCTTGGCAAGACAGAGCCTGCAGTTCATAGATCTGCCTTGCAGAGCTAATCGCAACCAAGAAGACTGTCTTGAGCATCAAATCCTTCAAGGTAGTGCACTGTGATGGATCAAAAAGGGGCCGCAATCAGGGTCCCGAGCACCAGAGACAGATCCCAGACCGAAAGGGGGGGGGGACACAGACATCAAACCCCTTGGAGAAAAAATGGGAGACGTCCCAGTGAAAGGCCAAGGAGTTGCCCACCACCAGACCACGGAAACAAGCCAAAGCTGCCACCTGAACCTTCAGGGAGCTAAATGAGAGGCCCTTGGTCTAGACTATCCTACAGAAATGTCAACAGGGATGACACCTTGGCCACCTCAGGAGCCAACTGTCATGCACCGCATCAGCACTTGAAGAAGCACCATATCCATATGTATGTTAGTGTGGTAGGCCTCCTCTAGACACCAAATATAGCAGATCTTACTGCTGGAGGGTAGCCCTTATGTGCTAGCAGTCTCCTTTCAAGAGCCATGCCGTAAGCAAGAAGGGAGCCGGGTCTTCTAGGACGATCGGTCCCTGCCACAATAGCCCCCGAGACTGAGGCAGCTGAAGAGGAGATGCTTGAAGGAGCTGCATCAGGTCTCCAAACCACACTCCCCATGGCCAATCCGGCACCACCAGAACAATATGCCGGGTGGAGTTTTATATGCCTACTCACACGCCCCACCAGGGACCATGGAGGAAACATGTACAGTAGTCACTGAATGGCCAAGACTGGGTCAGGGTATCGGTGCCCTCAGACCCTATCTCCGTGCAGCAACTGAAGAAGCAGCACACTTTGGCACTGAAGCGGGTCACCATCAGATCCATTTCGGGGTGACCCCAGCAGTGCAGAATCAACTGCTTCCTGACTCAACACTCACTCGCCTGGATTTAGTTAGTCCGCAAACAAACCCCAGCTGTTGGTAACATCAAATAATTCAAAATATTACTAAATTACCACTGCAAACTCTTCCCAAAATAACAATACATAAAAAACTTATTTTTGTTGGGTGAAACCAGGGGAGGTTAGAGAAATTGCTCTAACCACACCAGATGGCAACATCCATTTTACTCAAGCACAAAAACTGCTTAACAGCATTAAAAAGAACTTAGCTTATAAATGGTGAAGAACGTGTTCAATTGCAGTAAAACACAATCCTCTGTGAGTAAGGCACGACATGCACGTTTCGGAAGCAATTCCTGTATCAAGTGCAATGCTCTTCAATGTGTGTTCACCGCTTGATACAGGAATTGCAGAAGCATCGGCCAAGTTCAAAGCAGATGAGACCCTGGAAATGAACTCCGCCAGTTCCTCCTTCCGGAACAGGTGGATCACACCAGCCTCTTCATAGTCTTCTGAAGGTGATAGGAGGTCCTCCTCCACATCAGAACCCAATACCGATTCATTTGGGTCTGAGGCATAATCAACATCTCGAACAGCTCCCAAGTGATCCTCCTCTTCAGGGAGTGTCCCGTACTGGGGATGCTCAGCCAAAGGCAATCGAGCAGGGCTTCTGCTTCCAGCCTACCTGGTATGAGACCGCATACGGAGATACTCACGGGCCACACGGTCTGATCTGCTATGCCTGAAGGACCAGGCCTGTTGCAAAAAGGAAAAGAATTCCGGGGAGGACAATCCAGACTCTGGAAGCTCTCCTCTCAGAAAAGGGTCCCCGATGCCAGAGGGCATAGCCGCCACAGACCCCTTAGAGTATGAAGAGTGGCTCACAGCATGGCTGTCGGAGCCCATGGCCGGCTGAGCATCCTTACCCTTAGCACCCTCCTACACCTCCTGCCCTGAGGCAAGTAAGGGAAACTAACTGTATCCCCCTCGGCTGAGAGGGGAAAAGCATGCCCTCCAGGAGCAACTCAGAAGCTGCCATACAGTAAAGGCACTGTCCAGAATCCAAGGATGAGGCTCCTTACTTGCCACAAATCAAAACATTTCCTGGAAGAAGACAGAGAGTTAGGGTAAGTATCACCAGAGCGCTCATTAAGGCTGCATCGGCTAGCAAGCATACATTAACTGCGCTTTTACAGAACACGCATTAAAGGCACTAGGGAAGGAGTATGCACTGGAGCTGCTTAGGCAGAACCAGTGTTAGGACCGCACAACTCCCAGGTGCACAATAGGCAAAAAGGTTACTAACGCATGCAGAAAAAATGGTGGGAAACCCCACACTCAGTGCCAACAATTGTTAGCAGTCCATCCCAAATTGCGTCCCTCAGAGACAGAACCGGGAGCCCTCAACAAGGACACTAACAAGGTCAAGTCTCGGTACTCGCCCCCTGAGAGAGCCCCAGGTGTAGGATCCATGCCAGGCTCAGCTCTATTCCTCTGAAACTGCTTTCCTGGCTGGATTTATTTTTCAGCAGCACTGTGTGGAAGGTGGCTGGCAGGCAGACCCCTCTGAGAGCCTTCTGCAATCTTTGGGAGACAGCAGGGGGGAAAGGAGGAGGAGGAAGGGGCGCTGAGGTTGTGTGAGGCTGCTGTACTCTTATCATGATAGGGGCATGGAGCTGAACCAATCTTCCCAGCTCCGATGGCTACCAAAAAGACCGCAGTCTAGTGGTGCCTCCCACATCATGCTCAAGTGAGAGAGACACCCCTTTAGGGCTCGAGTTGTTTGCTCACAAGCATTTAATCAATCTCTTTTCCTCTCAATCTTTAGATTTTCTACAAAGAGGAAAAAATCCAACCACCATCTGCTGGAGACACTGAAGTGACCTCTGGTGGCTGAGCCCGATAGAGGCATTATAATCCGTAGCACTCAGCTCTGCCAATGTACTTGGATGAAGACAAGTGCAAAGGAAGATCCTCATCCAGCATTTTAAAAAATATGATGAATGTTACCTAAATGAGCCAGTTTTATTTATTTATTTTATTTATTTATTTACATTCCCTTATATACCATGCTATTCTGCATCAGTGCGGTTTACATTGAACAAACTGAAATTACATTGAACAGGGTATTATAACTTGGAGATAACTATTTTACAGGGAACATGGGCTATGGAGGGTTAAATGGCTTGCCCAAGACCACAAGGAGCACCTGTGGGACTAGAAACCCTAGTCCTTCCAGCCCAAGGTTGCTGTCCTCTAGTGGGATTTGAACCCCCGACCTTCTGGCCTGAAGTACCTTGCCCCAACCACTAGGCCACTCCTTCACTCCAAGGTTTTGATATTATTTTCTGGCTCAGAGCCCCACCAAAGCTGTTTCTTCCTCTTCCATAAACAAATGATATTCTCACCTCTTCGGAGAAGGTCTGGAGCTGATCCTTGGAGTACACATACTGCCAGATCCTCTCCATGTCATTCCAGTCACGGACAATACCATGCTCCATCGGGTAACGGATGGAGAGCAGTCCTCGGTGCTCCTGGAAATACAGAAATAGATCAGTCAGCAACTTAGGAACGTGTACCACATTTGACTTGAGAAACATGTGCTGAGATGGTACAGCAGGCCTCAATGCTTCTTGGAACGCAGACAAAGACACAGCACATTTTACTGGGTAGGATGGGGGAGGTTAGAGTGAGGAATGGAACAGAAAAATGCCTTGGTTTATAAACCTTACTGTATGGACACAAGCTGCCTATTAATGAAAAACAGTAGATGCTGTTCATCTACATTTAAAATATAGTATTTTCCACAAGATGTTTGGGAAATTGCACACTATAGCTTTGAGTAACTGCAGTAATCTATTTTGCTCTCAGCTGACATGAAAAATCAGCTTTGACAGCCAAAAGTGGATTAGTGTTCAAATACAAGATGGAGGCAAGGAAAGCAGACGCCCAAAGAGATGAAAATAATGACCAACCCAACAAAAGAAAGAAAAGTGCAGGTAAATGAAGACGGTGGGGTTAGTGAGAAGGGGATTGATCAGAGGGCTGAAATCTTAAAAAGTAATTTTTGCAGGGGCAGCCAGGGCAGACTCCTGGAGGCAAATCACGATAGCGGGGATGCAGAGGTGGTTTGCTGAGGTCCGGAGAGACAGACATCACAGGGATCAAGGGAAGGAAGTGACATCACTGGGCTGAATGGCCGCTTAAGTGCAGAGCTCTGGGGGCCGAACCCGCAAAGAGGAGGCAAAAAGTGAGGGAATCCTCCGGACTCACCCTCACATTCAGCAGAAGATTCTGGAGGTTGCGAGGGAGCCAGTCATGGCTGCAATGCAGCGAAAAAACACGGACCTCAAAGAATTTGCATTCCGCAAAACTAAACAGCTGCACAAGGAGGATGGCAAAATAGTGGATGACCGCACGCAGGCCAGCGATCAATAAGAAACAAATTCGGAGCTTGAAGGGGCAACCGGGGCAGACTCCTTGGGGGCAAATCATGAGAGCGGAGATGCAAAGGTGGTTTGCTGAGGTCCGGAGAGACATCACAGGGATCAAGGAAGAGGTGGCAGATATGGTGGCAGGCCTTAGGATGGAAGTGGCCGAGGTCGGGCAGCACTTGAAGGAGCTTGAAAGCATGGTGGAGGAGACAGGCTCAGCAGTGGAAGCTATGCAGAAGGAATGGCACCAGTTGGAGGATGAAAATAAGGAATTGGCCTTAAAGTTGGAGGACCTGGAGAACAGGACACAGAAGCAAAATCTCCGAATCAAGGGTGTCCCTGAAGGTGAGGACTTTGTTGATTACACCAAGATCGTGAGGGAAACTTTTGGACAATTATTGGAAATGGAAAAAGCAGGAGCAGGACCAAGCGCACAGAACTCTGGGCCTGGCAAAAAATAAACAAGCACGGGACATTGTGGTATGCTTACATGATTATGGAACCAAAGAGCACATAGCCACACAAATGAGGAAGGTAGGGTACATTTGCATGGAAAGGACATTCTATTGCAGTATTTGCTGACTTGGCCACTGCAACACTAGCGTGGAAGTGGGCATGGAGTGATTATACTGCCATACTTAGACAGGAGAATGTACGTTACAGATGACTGTTTCCACAGGGACTGGCTTTCACAAAGTATGGGATCATCAAGAGAGCGACCACAGAGGAGGACTTGAGTGCCACAATGTTGGAGATGGGGTTCAAGGACTTGCCCAAGAGTATAGGGGGCCCAAAATCCCCTTGGAGTTGGAGAGCTCTGCAAAGAAAATGGGAGACAGTGAAGCGACAATGCAGACTGAAGGGCCCGTGAGAAGTAAACTGCTCCTAGTCTGTGACTTTCCCCTCTCCTATTTTTCTTTTTTTTGCTTTCTATCAGACAGAAGTAGACTGATAGAGGGGTAAATGTATACTCTGGTAATTTGAATGACTGCGCATATGAATAAGGGCGAACGGTAGGGGGAGCACATGGGGTATCTGTGATATCGGGAGTAAATGAGGAGGAGGAAGACTCAAGAAGAGGAGTACGGGAATGGTGTGAAGGGAGAAGATGGACCTGTGAGTAGCGGTGGGAGGGGGAGCAGGCACAATGCAGTAGCAGTGGGAAGAGGAGGCAGGTGGGTATGGGGCTCGGTGAAGTTAACCCTCGCCGATGGTGAAAGCTAAGGCAGTGAAGGGTGTTAAAGACAGGGAGGGAGAGGGGATGGGAGGGTGGGAAGGGAAGGGAAGGGGAGGGGAGGCAGGGATGAGGGGGAGGGGAGGAGCAGAGCTGGGAGGGGAGAGGGGGTGGTCTTAGCCACACTGAATGTTAAAAGGTTTAACATAATGGCAGAAAAAGCAAAGCTTGCTCCGGGAGGGGGGGGGGGGATGCCGAAAGCAGGCAGACATTCTTTTTCATCCATTTGACATCAAGGCAGGAGGTATGCTCAGACCAAAGGAATACTCACAGGTGTACTTGGCTGGGAACAGTTTGGGCTAGGAAGGGAGGGGTGGGGATACTATTCTCCAGAAACTTGCATGTCAAGGAACAAAAAGTTAAGAGGGACAGAGGGGGTCGGTGGCTATATGGGAGGGTAAGATAAACACTAAACCTGTAGGGATAGTGAGTGTGTACGCTTCCAATGAGGAACAAGAGACGTTCTATGACATGCTGCACAAAAAGGAAGCAGAGGAGGTTGAGGCCCCCATTATGTTGGGGGGGGGGGGAAGACTTCAATATGTCGCTAAATCCATGCCTAGATACTTCAGGTGGGGGAGGGAAGGGGAATCATAGAAGCAAATTGAGGCAGCTGATGGCATCCCTGGGATTGGTGGAGGTATGGTGACAGAAGATGAGGAACAAAAGGGATTACTCTTACTACTCTCCAGTTCACCATACATACAGTCGAATACAAATGCTCTTGATGGATGGCGCATTTTCTCCCCAAGTGTTAGAGGTGGAAATAGAACAGATTGAGTGGTCAGATCATGCGACGATGAGGGCTGCAGTGGAGTGTGGCGTAATAGAAGAGGATCTTCAGTTCTGGAGGACAAAAAGGTAGTAGAGCGATTAAATGCCCTAAGCAGAGGGTCTTTCAGATTAATTGCACACTGGGGATGGGATTGGAGGTGATGTGGGATAGCTATAAAGCTTTTATGCGAGGCAAATTAGAAAGGGTGGGAGCTCGTAAGAAGCAGAAAGAGGGCAAGTGGAGGAGCAGCCGAGGGTAAAACTGGCCTACTGGGCTAATAAACATAAGGCGGAAGGGGAAAAGAGACCCATGAGGGAAATGGAGAGGATACGAGCAGAGATATAGGGGGTACAGATGGAGGAGTGGGCCTTCTGGCTGGGTAGGCTACAGCAACAGAACTATGAATATGGAAATAAATTGGGCAAGTGGTTAGCCAGTAAATTAAGGGCAAGGCGGACCCAGCAGTATATCTTTAAGATTAGAAATGGGCAGGGAGGCATGGAATTCACCTCTGCTAAGATTCATCAGGCCTTTGTAGACTTTTACCATAAGTTATACACATCTGAAGTGGAGGGGGGGGGAGAGGTTAGGAAGGACCTTTTGCAAGATCTCCCCATAGAGATGCTACAGGAAACAGAGTGGGAGTCCTTGGGGAGAAATATCATAGTAGAGGAGGTATAGGTGGCTATTCGGGGATTAAAAGAGGGAAAAGCATAGAGTTTAGACAGCCTTACTATCCACTTTTACAAACGTTTTGTGGGTGAGGTGGCTGAGGTGTTGGTAACCATGCTTAATGCGGTGGTGAAGGCGGGCAAGTTGCCAGAAACAATGGAAGTACAGACATTACAGTCCTACCTAACCTGGGAAGGACGAGACCTTATGCAGTTCCTATCTTTAATAAACTTGGATTCTGGCAAAAATATTGGCAAGCAGGGTGCAAGGATTCCTTCTAAAGCTTGTAGGGGCAGATCAAACGGAGTTCATATCAGGCTGGCATGCACGGGACAATGTGCGGAAGCTCCTCAATATTATATGGCATGTGTAGAGGCAGAAGGAGCTGACGGTTCTGATGGCTCTTGACGCTGAGAAAGCCTTTGACAGAGTGGAATGGGGCATTATGTTTGCAGTGCTGAGGAAGAAGGAGGTGGGGGACACTAATGGGAAGGCTCCAAGCGATATATCAAAGGCCCAGGGCTAGGATTTGAGTAAACAGTAAATATTCAGGGGAATTTGAACTGGGCAGGGGAACACAACAGGGATGCCCCCTTTCACTGCTATTGTTCGCAATGGTGATAGAACCCTTGGCAGTGGCAGTGTGGACCACAGTGGACATTAAGGGGATGGAGGTGGGTGGCAAAGAATACAAAATGGCCTTGTATGCAGATGATATTACATACATTATGAGTCACTCCTTAATGACACTTCCAAATTTGATGAAGATGATTGAGAATTACAGAAAGGTATCGGGATATAAGATTAACCTGGCAAAAACAGAAATATTGAAAATAGTATTGGATCCCCGAATGGAGATGGGATTGAAGGCTGCATTTCTGTTTAAATGGGGGAAGACAGCAATCCAATATTTAGGGATCCAACTGAGGGGTGATTTAAGGGAGTTGTTTAAGCTTAACTATGTTCTCCTATGGCAGCAGACAAGCCGGGAATTAGAAGTATGGGACAAACCATATTCTTCCTGGGGATGCAGGACTGCCATAATTAAGATGAATGTATTACCACATTTACTGTTCCTATTTCAGATGTTGCTAGCTCAGGTGCCATTCACATTCCTCCGTAATTGCCAGCGCCAAATTTTCGGGTATATTTAGAATGAAGGCCCCCAGGGGTGAATTGGAAGGTGATGTGCTGGTGGCGAGGGGAGGGAGGAATGGAAATCCCGGACCTGCAGGTGTACTAATCAGGCACCACAGCTCCAAGCCCTGATAGAGTGGGGGGATCTGACGGGGCATAGGCATTGGGTGGAGATGGAATGGGGGCTGCTGCAGGGAGATCCCTGAGAATGGATCTGGGGAGCAAGGAGAGGGAAAAACGTAGGGGAGATAGGCCACCCCATTGCACAATTGACTCGACAAATATAGCAGGGAGTCCATGACAGATTGGTATGATATAGGGGATTCCTGCTGCAAAGAATAAGGGAAATGCTAGAATTCCCACCAGGGAGGGAGATGAAGGGCTTTAAGGAGTGGGAGGAGAGGGCTGATACTATGGGGGCACCTGATAACAGATAGGCAGATACATGAGTATGAAACCAACAGGCACAGATATGAGGTGCGGCAAGAAAGCTACTTCCCCTATATGCAGGCAATGCATTATCTTCGAGGGAAACTTGGGAGAGGGGGAGAATCGTTGGTAATTACCAGATTTGAGCAACTGGTGGACAAAGGAAGGTATCAGAATGGGCAACTGGCTCAGATATACAAATAGCTTATCATTCTCAGGGATAAGGGAGCCTTTATGGAAGCCTTGGAACGTGATTTAGGAGTGAAGTGGGACGTGCACACATGGACTCAGATTTTCCAAGGAGTGGCAAAGGTAGGCAGCTCAGCAGCAATGCAGAACACTATTGGAAGGTCCTATAACTTATTTAACACCACAAAAGATAAGTGGATGGGGAAAAGAGGGTAGCTCGGTTTGTTGGAAAGGGTATGGGCAGAAGGGGGAATATTACCATATGTGGTGGGGGTGCTCTAGGGTGCAGGAATATTGGGGAGGGGTAGCTGACCTAAATCAAGAAGTGATGAGGTGGGATATGGACCTTGCACCCAAATTTACGCTCTTGTTTAAGGGAGGGGAAGAGGGGGATGATCCCATAAGAAGGTTTGCAATATAGGTGGTGCTAGCAGCCAGGATGGCACTGGCAGGGGTATGGCGCAGTGGCAGACCGCAACCAGGGAGGACATCCTAAAGAGATTGCAAATATGGATATAATACAAGTCAGTTGACAGCTTACCAACATCAAAGAGGGGGGGAGAGGTTCAACAAAGCAGCATATTATGAAGAATGACAGAGGCAAGAGCAGGGGGCCAGGGAGAATGCAGTATGAGAGGTGGATGGCTATGTGTGCAAAAGATGGGAATGGGGAGTATAGCATAGCAATATGTTAAAGGAGTAGCATGGTGGCAAGGGGTATTAGGGTATTTGGTGGTCAATTAAGGACACACATGAAAAAGTATGACAAGTGGTGTATTGACGAATGCCCATACTACCAGAGCAGTGGAACTGTATATGAGGCTCAGGGGACTTGGAAAAGAGGGTTATGGGGCAAGCCATGAATACATGGGGATAAGGTTGAAGAACATCAATAAGATAGCTTTTGTTATGATAATGTTAATGACAATGTTAATGTTATTCTTCTTACTACTGATGTAATAGGAGAGTTCTTGATATGGCAATGGTTAATAGATGCTGTGAGGGGGGTGGGAGAAGGAGAGTGAGAACCTGATGACACGTACAGAAGCTGTCGGAAGAGAGCCCTAATGGGCATTTTAGACATTGGAGATTTAAGTCCACTGGAGTATTGGTGATCCTTGTGGCTATAAGGACTGGTCAGACTTTGAAAAATGAGACAGCTCCTAGAGTGCATTGTTGGGAGGAGGGGGAAGAAGGGAGAGTGAAGAGTAAGTGGGTTTGTTGGCATATGTTTTGTTTTTTTGCGAAAATGCAATAAAGTTAAAAAAAAAAAGTAATTTTTGCTAAGTATACACAGAATGAGGAGATAATGAGTTGCTCAAGTTGGCATATATAATTATGAGATGATCCCAAATTCATTTACAGAGGGCATATTGACAGAAATTAACCAGATAAAGGTAGGGAACACTGAATGAGTACACTGTAGCATAATGAAAGTGCTGACTATTTCCCCTCATAGCTCCATTTGACTTGTTTTTAGAGACATGAGAGGCACTGTTGGACTGGAAAACGCAGGTACTCACTTGTAACAGGTGTTCTGCGGGGACAGCAGGAATCAGTCCTTACATATGGGTAATGTCGGTGCCGACAGAGCCTGCACAGATCCACTCACCAGCTTTCAAAGAAAGCCTTTGGGAGATACACCGCGCATGCGCGGTGACCTTCCTGCTCAAAGCTGCCATCTTGCCCCAGTATAACGACATAGCAAAAATGAAATGGAAAACAACTCCATGGGGAGGAGGAAGGGTTGTGAAGACTGATTCCTGCTATCCCCGGAGAACACTGTTACAGATGAGTAACTGCACTTTCTCCGAGAACGAGCAGGAAGTCAGTCCTCACATATGGGACTTCCAAGCTACAGGCTACCGAAAAAACTGTAAAAGCCACGAGCAAACCAATAAGCGGACCGTAAAGGGCAGCAGGGGGTGCTGACTGACTGAAGTCTAACATTGCAGCAGCAGCATCAGAGATGCAATCCCTTCAATGATAGCCTGGACACAGAGAGCTGGAGGGAAGGAGTTGCATCATTTCCCGAACAGGTGGCAGAGTACCACTTGCCCAAAGGCACTGTCACTGCGGGAGAACTCCTTTAGACAGTAGTGCGCCACAAAGGTGTGCACGGACGACCAGGTGGCTGCCTGGCAGATGTCCACCAAGGGCACCGACTGCAGGCTGGCTACAGAGACCACCATGGCCTGCACATTGTCGGCTGTCACATGATGCTCCAGTGAGAGTCCCGCCTGCTGGTAGGCGAATGCTATACAAATCGGCCACCCACCAGGAGAGTGTACATTTGGAGACAGCTATTCCCAAGCAATTGGGATCAAAAGACATGAAGAGCTGTGTCGCCTGGCAATGAGCCTGCGTCCTCTGGATATAGAAAGCCAGGGCACGTTTACAGTCCAATGTGTGTAGAGAGGCCTCCGCTCTGGAAGCATGAGGTTTTGGAAAGAAGGTGGGCAGCACCATCTCCTGGTTCAGGTGAAATGCTGAAACCACCTTTGGCAGGAACTTCGGATGTGTCCAAAGGACTACTCTATTTCTATGGAACCTGGTGTAGGGTTCATGCACTATGAGTGCTTGCAGCTCGCTTACCCACCTGGCAGAGGTGAGCGCCATGAGAAAGACAACCTTCCAGGAGAGGTACTTGAGAGGGCACATAGTCAATAGCTTGAAAGAAGCCCCCATGAGCTTCCCGAGTACCACGCTGAGGCCCCACAGCACCAGTGGTGGGTGGACCGGGGCCGTGAAAGGAGGAGACCATGCATGAACTGGCTCACCAAGGGGTGGACAGACACGACATGGATCTCCACATCATGGTGATACACCGAAATGGCACATAGATGAGTGAACTGGATTTCAGGCCTGTGCTGAACAGGTGCAAGAGGTACCGAAGGACCTCCGCCACTGCACAAGAAAAGGGGTTAAGGCCCTGTTCTGCTCACCATAGGGAGAACCTGTGCCACTTAAAGGCATAGGCCTGTCTCATAGAGTCCTTACGCGAGGCCAGCAGGACGTCCTCCACTAGCTGGACTAGGCCGTGGTGGGCAATGGCTAGCTTCTCAATAACCAGGCTGTCAGTGATAGGGATGGAAGGTTGGGGTGGCGCAACATTCAGCCCTCCTGTGAGAGGTCTGGGGCGCACCCTGGTGACTAAAGGGTCTCCTGCGATAGCTGCGGCAGCAGGGAGAACCAGTGCTGCCTCAGCCAAAGGGGTGCAATGAAGAGGATGGAGGCTGCTTCCACTTGAATCTTTAGCAGTGCCCGCGGTACCAGAGGGGTCGGCAGGAAGGCATACAGGAATCCCTCAGACTACGGGAAGAGAAAAGCATCCGCTGCCTCCCGTCCCCACCCGGCCTCCTGGAGCAGAACCTGGGGAGCTGCACGTTCTCCGGGCTGGCAAAGAAGTTTATCTCTATGGTTCCCCATCGCCGGAAGATCTTCACCAGGATGGATGGGTTCAGTCTCCATTCATGGGGCTGGATAATGCGGCTCAGGCGGTCTGCAGTAGGTTGTCCTGGCCTGGCACATACACTGCTGTGAGGAAGAGGTACGACCCTGTGCCTCCCTGCTTGTTGATATAGAACATTGCTACCTGATTGTCTATCTGAATCTGGACAACCCCCCCCCCCCTTAGATGGTCCACGAAGAGCCACAGGGCATGGTAGACCGCTCGAAGCTTGAGCAGGTTGATCTGCAAGGCACTCTCCTCTGGCAACCACTGTCCCTGTGACCAGAGATGGTCGCAATGAGACCCCAGCCCAGCTTGGACGCCAGTTGCCTACACCCACTGAGCATTGCCGCATGCGTAGGCGGGCAAAAGGAGTCACGTGGATGGTGTATGCCATGTGATCCAAGAGACGGAGCATCTGCTGGGCCGACAGGAAGGCTACACCCTGCACCTCCCTTGTCAGGGTGGCGAGGCATTGGACCCAGTCCCTGGGAAGGAACACCTGTGCCTGAGTGGAGTCAAGCAGGACTCCAATGAACTCCATGCGTTGGCTTGGTATGAGGTGGGTCTTGGGAAAGTTCACCATGAACCCTAGATGCTACAAAACCCCAACATGCGCTGAGTGGCAATGTGCACCTCTCCTGGAGTGCTGGCCCGTACAAACAAGTTGCCCAAAGTAGAGGAACACAGAGACTCCAAGCTGAGCAGCCACGACTGCTAGGAACTTTGTGAAGACTCGTTGGGCGGAGGCCAAAGGGTAATACCCTGTACTGGTAGTGCTGGCCTCCCATGACGAAGCAGAGGTACTGACAGTGCCTCGGGTGGATCAGAACATGAGTATAGGCATAGCCAATCTCCCTACAAGAGGTAAGACAGCAAGGTTTGAATTTTTCCTTGATCAGGAAGCCATTGAGGTCCCAAAGGTCCAGGATGGGCTGGAAATCTTCTATCTTCTTGAGGACCAGAAAATAGCGGGAGTAGAAGCCCCGTCCTTGCAGATGAGGGGGGACGGGCTTGACTGCCTGATCTTGGAGTAACGACTTGAGCTCTCTCAAGAGGAGCTCCCTGTACAAGGTGTCCAACGGTATTTCCCCCGTGAATGAGGGGATAGGCAGCTCAGAAAAATGCAGGAGGTAACCCTCCATGATCAGTTGCAGCATCCAGACATCCGTGGTTATCGTGGGCCACCTGTGTGTGTGAAGTGGACAAGCCTCCCCCCTGTGAACCATAGGCCTGTGACCTCCTGAGGGAGGGAGGCTATGCCCAAGGAGTCAAAAGCTCACCCCAGGCTGTGGCTGAGCCACTGTTTGGGGCTTAGGAGCTTTGGGTTTACGGGGGCTGTGCCCTTGGCCCATGGCTTGCTGCCCCTTAGGGGGAACGGGGTAGGCCTGGAATTTAGGGTAGTTTCCATAAGCCTTTTTAGTTTTGGGGTGAAAGGATCTAACACCTTCTTGGAGAATCTGGTCCTCACCATGAATTCCTTCTCCAACTTGTCAGCCTTGTCAGTCAACCTCTTTGGCAAACCCATATCTCTTCAGCAGGGAACGTTGGCTAATTTGTCCCTAAGTCAGAGGACTGCAGCCAGGCAAAGTGGCAGGCACTAATGCCCATTACGGTCACACGAGTCACCGACTCAAAGCCGTAAAAGGCTGCCCAAGTCTGAAATTTGGAGCATTCCTTGACTAAGGGACCAGGGTCCGAAAGCATTCAAGGGGCTCTCCTGATAAACCAGCCAAGAACCCGGCGAGCTCCTTCGCCAGGTCTCTCAAGTACATACCCATGTACAGCTGGTAGGCCTGGATCCAGGCTGTGAGCATGGAGTCCTGGAAGCACTTTCTACCAAACGCATCCATGGTACAGGGTTCCCTGCCAGGGGGCACCAAGGAGTGCTTCTTCTGGCTCTTAATCAGACACATAGCCAACTCCACCACTATGGAATTGTGTGGGAGCTGTGTCTTTTGAAACCCCAGGCTCGTGCCAACTCGATACTGGGACTCAAGTCAATGGTTCACAATCGGCAGTGTCACCGGGTTCTCCCACATCCTGAGCAACAGGTGCTCCAGGATAGGGGGCATGGGCACTGTCAGTGCTTCCAGAGAAGGGGCCTCATACTGGAGGATCACCAGGTCCTCCGCACGAGGCTCATCCTCTAACACTGCCACAAAGGTGAGTGCCTGGGACATCTCCCTCATGAACTCGAGGAAGGCCAAGTCCTCCGGATGTGACCTCCACAGAAGATGCGGCGGAGAGAGATCAGAGGGAACGTTCCACTGCATCACGGTATTGGGAGAGTCATCATCAGTCTCCCAGCCAGACTCCAAACTCGAGGATTCAACGTTGGTCACAGAACCGACTATACGCCGATGACTCCTGATGCCGATCCAATGGCATCGCATTGGTTGCTGAGGGCCTCGACACCAATCGAGCAATATGCTCCAAGATAGGAGGAACCTCCTCTGGAGAAGTCCTCAGCAAGGATGCACCCCTGTGGGGCGCCGTTGACCCGGAGGGTCCGGGAGTTGGGCCCCGCTGTCACTCAAGGAATGCAGTAAAGCTACAGTCAAGTGCAGCCATGTGAATCTCTATGACAGAGGGCTCCGAAGCTGGACCAGGCCTCAATGGCGTCGGGCCTGGATCAGACTCCCTGGTCGGGGAGTCCCTGATGGTAATGGAGTTGGGCCACTGCTCTTCAAGGCCACACAGGACTCGTCTCTCCAGGGATGCTTTGACAGCCACTCCTGACTGTCGTCACCTGAGTCGCAACAAGGGCTCCGAGGCCTTCGAGGAGGACTTGCCCCCCAACTTCGGGTCGGTCCTCGGCACTGGTCTCGAGGGTGCAGTCAACACCGGGAGGTCCTCCGAGGAAGACTCCAATGCCCCCTGTGCTCCAACTGAGCCAGGGCACATAGAGGCGCATTGCCCAGTACTGGCAACAATGGAAGGGATTCCTCCCCAATGCCGAACCAGAGGCAGCCTTGCCAAACAGCTCCCCCCGTTGCCTTTCATGCTCCCTCTGGGTTTTGGCTGACATGAGGACAGGAGCACCCATCGTGGTTTGACCAGAGGCATTTAATGCAGGTGCTGTGGCAGTCCTTGCAGCACATAGTACATTGCACTTAGCACACTGCTTAAAACCTCTGATCGAAGCCATAGCGGGGAAAGAGTAGTTACTCACCTGTAACAGGTGTTCTCCAGGAGCAGCAGGAATCAGTCCTCACATATGGGTGACGGCGCCAACGGAGCTCCCGTGCGGAGCATTTCCCCAGCTTTCAAAGAAAGCCTTTGGGAATGCAGCACGCCTGCGCGGTCCCCTTCCCGCCCAAGGGTGCCATCTTGCTCAGTCAGATGACATAGCTAAAAGACAGCAAAAAATCTAAATGAATGATATGACCGCAACTCCAGGGGAGGAGGGAGGATCGTGAGGACTGATTCCTGTTGCTCCTGGAGAACACCTGTTACAGGTGAGTAACTACTCTTTCTCCAGGACCAAGCAGGAAGTCAGTCCTCACATATGGGACTCCCCAGCTCTAGGCTACCGGGAACCCAAAGCTGAAAAAATGGCTCCCTCTCAAGAGCCTCAGCATCCGTGATAAGAATATCCCCTGAGAATGCCCCCGTATGGTAGCCCAACACAAGGGCCGGAGGGTAGGAGCTGCCTAAACCTCAAAGAGATTATGGAGTACTGCCTGTCCGGGACTCTTTCTCCAGGCAGTAATGGGCTGCAAAAGTCTGGCTAGAAGACCAAGTTGCGGCCCAGCAGATGTCTGCCAACGGAACAGAGCGGAGATGAGCTACTGACACGGTGGGCCATGACTCGACCCTGCAAGGGGAGGTCGGCTGCCTTATACGCCTAGGCGATACAATCTGCTACCCAAGTGGACAATGTACGCTTGGAGACAGGTAACCCCATCTTATTAGGGTCAAAGGAGATGAAGAGCTGAGTAGCCCTTTGATGCCCCCATGTACGTTCAATGTAAAAAGACAATGCCCTCTTACAGTCCAGCGTATGCAAGACTGTTTCAGCCCGGCTGGCAAGCGGCCTGGGAAAAAAGGTTGGAAGGACCACCTCCTGATTGAGGTGGAAAGAGGAGACCACTTTTGGAAGGAACTTGGGATGGGTCCGTAGGACCACCCTGTTCCTATAGAACCGCATGTATGGTCTATCAGAAACCAGAGCTTGTAGTTCACTCACACATCTGGCCGAGGTAAGAGCCACCAGGAAGAGCGCTTTCCAAGAGAGGAAGCGCAAATGGCAAGTAGCCATCGGCTCAAACGGTGGGCGAGTAAATTGCTGCAAGACCACGTTCAAATCCCACTCAGTCGCCGGTGGACGAACCGGAGGCTTGAGAAGAAGCAGACCTCTGAGAAATCGGGACACCAGGGGGTGAACCGACAGAGACTGTCCTTCCACCGGTGAGTGGTGCGCTGACAAGCACTGAGGTGGACCCGAACAGAGTTAGACTTAAGGCCTATGTCTGAAAGGTGAAGTAGATACTGCAGTACTACTGGCACAAGGCAAGAGAAAGGGTCTTCATTGCGCTGAGCACACCATACCGTAAACCTACACCACTTGAGGGCATAGGATTTTCTGGTGGACTGTCTCCTAGAGGCCAATACCACCTCCTCAACCTCCTTAGGTAGGAGTAAGGGAGCGAGAACTACCCTTTCAGCAGCCAGGCCATCAAATTGAGGGACCTGAGATTGGGGTGCAGAAGGGAACCCTGCTCTTGAGACAGGAGATCGTGTTGCAACTCCAGAGGGAACGGAGTTTCCACTGCCAACTGCAGCAGAAGTGGAAACCACGGCTGCCTCGGCCATCTGGGGGCTACCAGAATCACCGAGGCCTTGTCCCGTAGAATCTTGAACAGAGTTCGGGCCACCAGGGGCGTGGGAGGAAACGCATATAGGAGGCCCGTAGACCAAGAGATCAGAAAAGCATCTGCTGCCATCCTCAGGGGATGCGGCTGTCTGGAGCAGAACCTGGGCAGCTGACCGTTCAGTGGACTGGCAAAGAGATCGATGGATGGAAGTCCCCAGCGGAGGAAGATCTGCTGGAGCACCACTGGATTCAACTGCCATTCGTGAGGCTGGATAATCCTGCTTAGCTTGTCTGCTAGAAAGTTTTCTTGACCAGGTAGATAAACCGCTTTGAGAAACATACCCTGCCTGACTGCAATGGAGCAAAGGGTCAGAGCCTCCTGGCACAGGAGTTTGGACCCTGTGCCCCCTTGTTTGTTCACATAGAACACTGCAACCTGACTGTCTGTCTGAACTAGGACAGACTGGTGAGAGAGGGCATGAGAAAATGTTTGCAGAGCTAAGCAGATTGCTCGCAGCTCCAAAAGATTGATTTGCTGTGTGGCCTCTCGAGGAGGCCACAGGCCTTGAGTGCACGTGCCCTGGCAATGTGCACCCCAGCCCTTTAAGGAAGCATCGGTCATCAGCACCTTTGTGTGTGCTGGAGCCTGAAAAGGTACCCCATGAGAACGTTTGGGACATGTAGCCACCACTGTAAGGAGTCCAAAAGTGGTCTGGACACCTTTACTCTGTCTCGGAGGTCACCTGTGGCCTGCGTCCACTGATCTCTGAGGCACCATTGAGCTGCCCGCATGTGCAGACGGGCATTCGGAGTCACATGTACAGTGGATGCCATGTGGCCCAGGAGCCGCAGGTAGTGCCTGGCGGAAACATGAGAATTGCTTTGGAACAAGTTGGCCAAGTCCATCAGTCTGTGGGCCCTGTCTTCGGGCAAGTAAGCTCTTGCCTGAAGGGTGTCTAATCTTGCCCCTATAAACTCTAGGTTCTGAGAGGGGAGCAAAGTGGACTTTGCGTAGTTTATGACAAAGCCCAGATGCTGAAGAAGAGAGACAGTGCGAAGAGTGGCTTGTCGGGCCTCCTGGAGAGACTGGCCCCTGATGAGCCAATCGTCCAGGTATGGGAAGACAAAAATTCCCTGATTCCTGAGATAAGCTGCCACCACCGCCAGGCATTTGGTGAAAACCCTGGGGGCAGAGGACAGGCCAAAGGGAAGTACCCTGTACTGAAAATGATTTCCTCCCACCACAAATCGGAGATATTGTCTGTGGTCTGGATGGATGAGGATGTGAGTATAAGCATCCTTTAGGTCTAAGGAGCACAGCCAGTCTCCCTGCTGGAGCTAGGGCAGCAGTGTCCCAAGGGTAAGCATCTTGAACTTTTCCCTCACCAGAAACTCGTTTAGGTTTCGTAAGTCTAGGATAGGCCGGAGGCCTCCTGTCCTTTTTGGTACTAGGAAGTACCTGGAGTAGAAGCCTTGCCCTTTCAGGTGGTGAGGCACCGGTTCCACCGCCTGTTCCTTTAGAAGACTTGCCAACTCCTGAAGGAGGAGGTTCCTATGTAGAGGGAGTCTTGGAGGCTCCCCTGGATAGTAGGAGGGGGGTAGCTGGTGGAAGTGGCGCATGTAGCCCTTTTGGACTATGCTCGGTACCCAGGTATCCCCTGTGATGGCTGGCCACCTGTAGGCGTACAGGGTCAGCCGACCTCCTGTGCTGAGTGCAGCCACCGGCGGAGGAGAGGCTATGCTGTAGAAGTCAAAACCCTGCTTCCTGCTGTGCAGGAGCCGGAGCTGGCGGCTTGAGGGTCTTCTGCCTACAGGGCCCATGCCCCTGCCCCTTGGCCTGCTGGCCCTGTTGGGGAGCTGGAGAGGCCTGATACTGAGGGTAGGTTTTGTAGGCAGCACCCTTCCTCAGGAAAAAGGGCTTTTTCCCCCCGAGCCCTTCTTTTTTTGAGAAGGGGCAGAAGTCTTTCTGGACAGCCTTGTCCTGGTGAGTCTCAGCCTCGATTTCTGCAGCCTTTTCAGTCATGGGCTTACCAAATAGGTTGTCACCTCGGCACGGGACATCGACCAACTTGTCCTGCACCCATGACTCCAGCTCCGATGACTGTAGCCAGGCCTGACGGTGTGCACCGATGCTGGCCGCAGCTACCCGGGCCAAAGCCTCGAAGCCATCATAGGCTGCTCGAGAGATAAACTTCGAGCACTCTTGGATTCCTGTAGACAAGGCTTTGAACCTCTGCAAGGGTTCCTCAGAGAGGCCAGCTGAGAACCCGGCAATCTCCTTTGCCAGGTCCCGTAAGTACATGCCCATGTACAGCTGGTAAGTCTGGAGATGGCAAGATAGCAAAGAGCCCTGGAAGCACTTTCTACCGATGGCATCCAGGTTCCAGGCCTCTTCAGGCGGTGCATGGCCGATTCCACAATCATGGAATTGTGTGGTAGCTGCGCCTTTTGGAACCCAGGGCTCTTAGGGACTCGATAAATGGAATTGACCCGTTTGCTAAGAACCGGTGCCAAGGCCGGTGCCTCCCACATACGGAAGAGCAGCCGTTCCAGCATCGGAGGAACCGGTACAGTAAAGGCTTCCTTCAGAGGAAAATCATACTGGAAGGCATCGAGCTCCTTGGCTCGAGGCTCATCCTCGGCTTCCGCAGGGAATGCCAAAGCCTTGGCCAGGTCCCTCACGAAGTTCGAGAACCGGGTATCCTCCGGGAGAGACCTTCTCCGAGGCTCAGACTCTGGGGAGTCTGAAGGGATGCACCGGGTCTGGAAAGTGTCTGGGGACTCCTCGTCCTCGTCTCCCAAGCCGAAACCGAAGATGAGTCGAGTGGCTCCGGCTGTGTGGGCCTCAGTGCCACCCGCCCCGATGCCCCAGGTTTTGTCTTTGTTGATGTTATAGAGCTTTTCCATCGTTGACTTCCACAGATGTAATCAATTTTATTTTTGTACAATCCATTGGGTGAAGTCCATGTGTACAGTCACTGCTTGTGCTGCTGGAAGAAGGTGTTTGAGATGACTAGATTGTTGGTCTTGCAGAATTCTATCGGTCTTTCTCCAGCTTCATTTCTGTTGCCAAGTCCATATTTTCCAACTACTTTGCCTTCTTCTTTGTTGCCAACTTTTGCGTTCCAGTCACCCATGACTATCAAGATATCCTGTTTGCATGTTCTGTCAATTTCAGCTTGAACTTGTTCATAGAACTCGTCAATTTCATCCTTTTCTGCAGCTGTTGTTGGGGCATATACTTGAATTATAGTTGTGCTGATAGGCATTCCTCATAGACAAATAGAGATTACGCGTTCACTGACTGCATTGTATTTCATTACAATTTTTGCAAGTTTCTTCTTTATTATAAATGCACCATTTCTTCTTTGTCTTTCATTTCCAGCATAGTAGATAGACCATGTGATCATCTGATGCAAAGTGCCCGATGCCAGTCCATTTCAGTTCGCTGATACCCAACAGACGAAGTTGTAGAGGAAGCCGCCGCCATCATCAAGCTCCCCCGATTGGGGTAGAGCACCCGAGTGGGCCTGCAAGCCTCCCGCTCGGCGACTCCAGTCCAATCGGGGCTGTGGGAGGAGACAGCAGGCACCTTTAATAGCGCCGCTGCCAGGCGCGCCCATGCCTTGCGGGCCCGCGCCTGAGGGCCTCGCAAGAGGGCCCTTTGGCATGGCCCTTAGGTGCGAGTCCGCGGGGCGGGGGACCATACAGATCCCTAACCAGTCCAGCTTCCGTGCTCCGTGTATGACCACACAGAAAATCCTATGAAACGGAAGACACTTCAACCCTCACGTGCAGCTTCTCCGCTCCATCAGGGGCAGGCCATCAACGCTTCCTAAGCAGCACCAGTAGATGCACTCACGCTTACCGTTCCAGCAGGGCCATTCCGGGAACTTGTTTGATGGAGCTAGGAGCTTGTCCCATCAACCACGAGCAACCTCCTCAGCACAAGTCTACACAACGGGAAACTACTCAAAGGACAACGCGAAGAAGTGGGCGTTCTGACCTTAATGTCTTCTTGACAAGTAACTTTGTGATAGAATGTGTAGTAACATTGCCTTTACAATGTTAACAATCAGCCTGCCAGATCACATTATTCTATGTAGTTATGACTCATGCTGCTATCACTGCCACTAACTAACTAGCCTCTCTGATTGCAAGTTTCTTCCTTATCTCTCATGCACTCTCATGTTTAGCCTGATAGCCTGAGTATACTGTTTCTGTCTCATACTCCCTGCTGCTTGAGCAGATAATTACCCTGTTTAACTGGCAACCTGTCTGATCTGTACTCATTGCAAATAAATTGTTTGATACCAGCTTACTCCTACATTTTGTACATGATTGTATGCTATCTGTGCCAGACTACCTAACCAATTTAGCCCTAGAGACAAGCCACTAGTGAGTTGTTTACAACAACTAGTGTATCAAAATGGAGCACCCTAGCACTGCCATATTTTGTCTCCTTTTCCTATTCATTAGTGAGCTCACAAGCTCTTTAGCCCTAGCCCCCACATACAATCAGATCCCGATCCTACAGAGCCATGGGAGAAGATGGACAGGTGCATCCCATCATAATGTAAATTGGGACACACAATCGCATCACCCCCATCTTCTACACATTGCACTCCAACACTCTATGAAAGCTAAACAGGACAAAAGCCCCTACCCACGAAGCCTAAAATGTGCCCTCAATGCCCGCTCAATCCGTAAGAAGTGGCCAGTGATCGCGGACATAATATCCCTCCATAATCTCGACATCCTCATGATTACCGAAACATGGTTATCCCCTGAAGACAACGTCATACTCAACCAACTCCTCCCTTTTAACTTCTCAGCGTTTACAAGCCATAGACAAAACAAAAGAGGAGGAGGAGTTCTCATCCTCAGCAGGGCAGAGCTCCATTTCCAGCTGATCAACTCCACCAGTACAAACCACTTGGAGACGGTCTCCATTTCCAACAAGAGCTGCTCTATAAATCTGCTTTATAGAGCGCCTTCAGCCTCCCCGGATGATCTCCCATCTATTATAAACCTCGCATCCAATATCCAGAATC
Organism: Ichthyophis bannanicus; assembly: GCA_033557465.1. NCBI lineage: Eukaryota > Metazoa > Chordata > Amphibia > Gymnophiona > Ichthyophiidae > Ichthyophis > Ichthyophis bannanicus. The sequence continues at coordinate 690,541,925 of CM066035.1, forward strand.
CAAATACACCAAATTGGATTCTGGGTGATTTCAACCTGCCAGCGCTTCAGGATAACCAATCTTCTGCATTTCTTGAAGCCCTCGAGATCCTAGGATACAAGCAATTAGTAAAAGAATCCACTCATGTAAAGGGAAATACACTAGATCTTATATTTGCTCCGCAGACATTCTCGGACCAATCCCATGACTCTGGAATGTCCATGACTACTGTACCATGGTCAGATCGCAAACTCATTATTTTCCACATTACCACTCATGACGGTCATAGTTCAACAGAACTCCTAGTAAACCCCATAATCTACCGGCTAGAAGTTTCCGCCCATTCAATAGAGATCTTATCCTGGCAGAAATGGGTTCGCTCCTTAATGAGACCACCCTAAACCTGGAAGAACTGATCACGTGCTGGAACGATAACCTCAGTGCAGTCGCACTTCGTCCGCCACCCAACAGGTCATCAAGGAAAAGAGCAACAGCTCCATGGTACACAGCTGAACTGAAAGCATCACTCAACTCACTACGAAAACTTGAGAAACGTTGGCGAAGGTCACACTCCATTCAAGACCAGACAGCATACACCCATCAGCTAACCATTCACCGTGAAGCCATCACAGAGAGAATGAAACACCACACAGACACCCTGAAACGCTCACTAAATAAACCTCACAATCTGTTTAACCTCGTCAAGTCTCTATCCAAGGAGCCAACACCTGAGCACCAATATGAAATACATCCGCAGGAGTTCGCCACCTACCTACAATCTAAGTTATGTCAGACAACTAAAATTTCAATTGGTGTCTCCTCCACAGACCATGTGTGTACAACATCTCTAATGTCTTTCTTGACCCCCTCCAAGAAGTGCATCGAAGATACTATAATGGCCTTCAATATCACTACAGCGCAAACAGATCCTTGTCCAGCTTTCTGGATAGAAGAACTGCGCAGCGACCTCAGTCCGATAATAGCCAAGGTAATGAACCTATCTTTCACAAGCGGTTACTTCCCATCTGCCCTCAAGCACACTTCGATCAGACCGCTGCTAAAAAATAGTAAACTAGACCCCCAAAAGGTAGACTCCTACAGACCCATTGCAAGCATTGTTCCCTCTAAGCTGTGCGTGTGTGCGCGCGCACACACCTCGCCGAGCGAGCGCACATACTTTACAACAGAGCGCACAAAAATTACGGTTCTGATTCTGATAGAAAACAACACAGACGTCTTAAAATTTAAAAGTTGTGATTGTAATTACTAGAAATTTTCCGCTTCATTTAGTAATTGTCTATTTTCATTTAATTTGATTAAAATCAGTGTGGTGTACATACTGTATTCTGACGTGTAGTCAAATTTTAAAGTATATAACTCTGAGTGTCGTTATGTGGCGCACAAAAATTTAACCTTCCTTCAAAAGCTGCACAGCTGATATTTTATGAGCACACAGCCTACAGAAAATTAGAGGGAACATTGATTGCAAGTATACCTTTTCTCGCAAAGTTGATCGAAAAAGAGGTGCACTCTATTCCTGATGAAAGAATTTTCTTCCCCCCAAACCATACTGCAAAACACGTCTAACTAAACTGGCTGGGAGAACAAAACAAGAAACCACAATGAAATCCAACCCCCCCAGCCAATCCCACAGCTAAATACTGCTCACCTGGCTCTCTAAAATGGCGCCGCTTTTCCCGTGCTACTCTGAATGGCAGTCCTTTCACCACGCGGTCCTACTTGGCGGCTATGCCTGGCCCAATGTTGCGCACTGTAAGTCTTCCGTTCTCAGACTTACCGGCTCCTGCTTCTCCCCTCCCCTGTTCAGCCCTATCATCAGTGGTGGGAGCCTCAGCGGCAATGGCTTGAAAAAGGACTGGCCTGCTCCGTTCCTCATGGCCCCTCACCCCTTGGGGATTGGGAGCCGCAGCCTAAACACTTCTCCCCCATTGCCTACCAAACTCGACCGCCAGCGCTGGGGGGAGTCTTTTGCTGACCTGGGTCACCTGCGTGGATCAGTTTTTTTTTTTATACTGCCGCTCTACTAATCGGCTCTCTAAAAGAGCCAGCTCCTCCACTGCTCTTCTCACACTAAGGAACTAAAAATCAAACCCTAGAGCTATAAGTAAGGGAAAAGACCAACTGGAAAGCAAGTAAAAAGCCTAAACTATCACATCTTGTGAATCCCCTGGTGGGAATCACCCCCTCCAGCTGCTTGGAATCAGACAATATTGGACCTGGTTGGTGGTGGCATTGCTTTATGTAGGGTGATGTCATCAGGTTTTGATACTATCAGTTTCCAAGCTGCTGGTTGGAGGTGACAACCAACACATCAGGACTGGACTTGAGGTACAAAAAGGAACCTACACTTTGAGGAATTAATGAAGAAGAAAAGTGCCCCAAAGGATCTCTTCTCTATCCTCTATCAGGTGTTATGGAATACAGGAGGGGAAAGATTGGAGAGCCATGAGGAGATGGGAAGAGGAACTACCAGGATCATGGGACGAAGGGAGGTGGAAGACAATCTATAAAGTGCCTGTAAGTTAGCCCCGGGAACCCCCTTTTTAGAAAACAGCCTGAAGCTCTGCCTACGAATGTTTAGGACCCCAATTAAATTACAGGCAATATATAAGAATAGTTCAAGTGACTGCTAGAAAGGATGTTGGGGAAGTGGAGACTTCTGACAATTAATACAGAGTTACCCTAAGGTGCAAGAATTATGGACAGCAATGGAGGGACTGTATAGAGATATCAATAAGGTACAGATACAACTGACCCCAGAGATGGTAGTACTGAATGAAGTATGGGGGGTGGACATAAAGTGCTGGAAACCTTTCTTGGGTACTGTGTGGGAGCAACGAGAATGACACTTAATATGGTGAAAACAGCAAATGTCCCTACATTAGGTGAGGTTGTGCGCAAATTGGACCAGGTGTGGAGCTTCTGTGCGGTGGTAGCCTACAGATATAAGCGAGTATACCAAAGACACGTGGCACTTGTATGAAGAATGGAGGAAGGAAGGATTAGAGAGAATTTAAGAGAATGCAATTTGAAAAAGTCAATAGGGGTGAAGGGGAGGGTGGGGGGAGAGAGAAAGGGGAAACAGGAGCCGGGGGAGGGGCTAGGGTTGAAGGAAAAGTGGGGAAGTTGAGGGCTACTGAGAATATGGCAAGAAAAAGGTATATAAAAGCATGAGTCCTGTTGTAGTTTGTTCAGTTGGTAGATACATGATTGATGACGTTATGTGCTTCTCTATCTGCTGTTAATGTAGGGGGTTGAGGGGAGGGCAGGGAAGAGGGGTCTACAATGAATGAAAATTGTTCAGATGTGGGAAGCTTCATCCCACTCCCCTGGTGCTGAGGCCAACCAAAGCCAAGGAACCACCTGCACTGTTTAAAGCACAGGCGTGCCTAGGCGCACCAGTGCCTGGCGGGCCCGGCACGGAGGTTCAGCACAACCACAGTATACCTGCAGTATACCCCCTGCTTCCCCTGAGCTATCCTTACCCTCTCTGTTCCTTGTCCCCTTCCTCTTAACTCCCAGCCTTTTCCTTTGCCCCCTTCCTCTCGCAATCAGGGACCTCCTCCTCTGACTCTCCACTCTCAGCCCCATGGATCATGCCTCCTATCCCTATTCACTAAACATGGCGGCCCACTCCCACACCTACTGAAAAACTGGGCCCCTCTCAGGTGTTATCTAACCTCATTACCTGCTCACGCTCCCCTACAGCCCCAGGCCTGCCCTCCATAGACCCCGCCTCTACTCTTTTTACCATGGCCCTTGCTTTGCTCAACTGCCGTTCCCTGTGCTCTAAACCAGAGTTTGTTCAAGACCTTATATTACAGAGTTCTCTCAACGGCATCTTCCTCATGGAGATCTGGCTACGTCCCGGCGAGGAGCCTATCCTCAATCAAGGTCTTCCCCCTGGCTTCTCTGCTCTCTCTCTATCCCACTCAGACGGAGGATTAGCTCTCCTCTACTGTTCTTCCTTACCTTTTCAGGAAATATCCTCCCCAGCTCTCCATTACCCTGAGGCACTTCTTCTTCGTCTCAGGTTTTCCCCACCCAACCATTATCTCCTTCTGTAACAGGTATTCTCCAGGGACAGCAGGAATCAGTCCTCACTTATGGGTGACATTGGCACCAACGGAGCCCATGTGGAGCAATTCCTCAGCTTTCAAAAAAAAGCCTTTGGGATTGCTGCCAAGCATGCGTGATCCTCTTCCCGCCCAAAGGTGCCATCTTACTCAGTCAGGTCCCATAGCTAGAGCCCTACCAAGCAGATGGCAAGGGAAGGACAAAAATAACAACTCTACAGGGGAGGTGGGAGGGTAGTGAGGACTAATTCCTGCTGTCCCTGGAGAACACCTGTTACAGGTGAGTAACTAAGCTTTCTCCAGGAACAAGCAGGAGGTCAGTCCTCACTTATGGGACTCCCCAACTACAGGCTATCAAGCCGGGAACCCAAAAGTGCCTGCGCGAGGCTGTGAGCAGATGTCGATGCCCGAAGGAGCCCAAGTCTTCGGATCCCCGGGGCGAAGCTCTCAGTAGCCGAAGAAGGGTCAGAGGGCAGGAGTTGCTTATACCCTGAACAGATTACGGAGTACAGCCTGGCCGAAAGCACAGTCCCGGCGGGACTCCCTCTCCAGGCAGTAGTGCAAAGCGAAGGTGTTCGCTGAAGATCAGGTCGCAAACCGGCAGATGTCCGCTAGAGGCATTGAGCGCAGCGAGGCCACCGAAGCCACCTTGGCCCAGATGCATGTACGGTGACCCGTCGATCCAGCGGGGCGCCCGCCTTTGCTTGGGCGAAGGCGATGCAGTCCACCACCCAGACAGAGATGGTACGTTTAATGACTGCCTGCCCCAGGCGATTGGGATCGTAGGCAACAAAGAGCCAGTCGGACTTTCAATGAACCTGGATACGCTGCAGGTAGAAGGCAAGAGCCCTCTTGCAGTCGAGTATATGTAATACCACCAATGCCCAGTCGGCATGCGGTCTCGGAAAGAAGGTCGGCAAGCCTATCTCCTGATTGAGATGAAAGTCCAAGACCACCTTCAGTAGGAACTTGGGGTGGGTACGGAGGACTACCCTGTTCCCATAGAACCTGGAGTAGGGAGCCTCAGCCATGAAGGCCTGGAGTTCACTGACTCGCCGAGCCGAGGTCAGAGCCACCAGGAAGACTATCTTCCAAGAGAGGTGCTAAAGCGAGCACGTCGCCATCAGCTCGAAGGGTGATCACGTAAGCTGCATCAGCACGATGTTCAGGTCCCACTCCGCTGGAGGTGGCCGAATGGGGGGCTTGGAAAGCAAGAGGCCCCACATGAAGCGGGAGACCAGGAGCTGTTCCGAGAGGGGTTTAACCTTGATGGGGAGGTGATGTGCCGAGATGGCGCTCAGGTGGACCCTGACCGAGTTGGACTTCAGCCCCTCTTTCGAGAGGTAGAGGAGGTACTGGAGGACCCACCTGATAGAAAAAGAAAACGGGTCAATCTGGAGCTCAGAGCAGACCAAGAAGCATAGCCACTTGAAGGCACAGGCCTGTCTCGTCGAGTCCTTCGTCGATGCGAGGAGGACCTCATCAACCTCCCCAGGAGGTGCAGCAGGGCTAAGGACACCCGTTCAGCCACCAGGCCGTAAGGGACAGCGAGGCCAGGTTTGCTCCTCCTGCGTTAGCAGATCCGGGGTGCAGCACAGGGGGACTGGAGGCTCTGACAAGAGATGGAGCAGAGCGGGAACCAAGGCTGTCGAGGCCACAAGGGGGCTACGAGAATCAGTGAAGCACGTTCCCGCTTAACCTTGTGGAGGGTCCTCACAATGAGAGGAGTGGGAGGGAAAACATAAAGAAGCCCAGAGGTCCAGTTCAAGAGGAGCACATCCAGGGCCACCCTGCTCGGGTGTGGAACTGGTCCACAGAAGTGGGGAAGCTGCGCATTCACCAGGCTGGCAAACAGGTCCATTGACGGAGTCCCCCACCGATGGAACAAGAGGTTGGCAACCTCCAGATCCAGGCGCCACTCATGTGGGCAAAGGATCCTGCTGAGTTTGTCCGCGAGGACATTCTCTTGGCCCGGGAGATAGGCCGCTCGGAGGGACATCCCCGGCAAAAGGCAAATGAACAATGACAGAGGAGGCAGGAGCCTGTGCCCCCCTCCTTGTTTATGTAGAACATGGCTACCCTGTTGTCAGTCTGCACGAGAACCGACTTCCCTCTCAGATGGCTCTTGAAGGCCCTCAGGGCCCACCGGACCACCCGAAGCTCGAGCAGGTTGACCTGCTGCTGAGATTCCTTGGGAGACCACTGCCCCTGGGTGCACAAATTGCCCCAGTGGGCTCCCCAACCCAGCAGGGAAGCATCCATCATCAGGACGAGCTCGTGCTGCGGGGCCTGGAAGGGCATTCCCCAACGGAGACTACAGGGATCCCGCCACCAATCCAAGGAGCTGTAGAGACTTTGGGAGACCTGGATGGGGTCCCTGAGGTGACCGGAGGCCTGGCTCCACTGCATCATTCGCATGTGCATTCGGGCATGGGGGACGACATGGACAGTGGAGGCCATGTGTCCCAGGAGGCGCAACATGGCCCATGCCGAGATTTGAAGTCTGCTCTGGATCTGGGCTGCCAGGGCGTGTAGGCGGTCTGCCGGTAGGAAGGCGGTTGCCCGCTCCATGTCGAGGAGTACGCCGATGAACTCCAAGGTCTGCACCGGTTCGAGGTGGAGTAGTTGACTAGGAAGCCAAGGCTTTTGAGGAGGAGGATCATGCACGACACCACCAGGCGGGCTTCCTCAGCCAGTCGTCTAAGTATGGGAAGATGGGTATGCCCCATCACCGGAGGAAGGCAGCGGCCGTGGAGAGACACTTTGTGAAGACCCGCGGAGCGGATGCGAGCTGAAGGTGAGCACCCTGTATTGGTAATGCTCTCCCTGCACCCTGAAGCGCAGGATCTGCCTGTGCTGGGGGTGGACTAAAATGTGGGCGTAAGCGTCCCTTAAGTCTAAGGAGCATAGCTAATCACCCTGCTGGAGGAAGGGCAGCAGGACGCCAAGCGAAACATTTTGAACTTCTCCCGCAACAGAAATTTGTTTAGGTTCCTGAGATCGAGGATGGGGCGCAGGCACCCCGTCTTCTTCGGAAAGAGGAAGTAACGGGAGTAGAACCCGCGACCTCGGAAGTGCGGCAGTACTTTCTCAACCACCTGCTGGGCGAGGAGGTTGGTCAGCTCCTGTTGCAAACAACTCTGGTGCGAGGGGAGCCGAGAAGATTCCACTGGGGAGAAGGGAGGAGGAGGCCTGTCCAGGTGAAGACGATACCCGTCCCAGATCACCCGGAGGACCCAGGTGTCTGACGTGATCGATGCCCATTGGAAGGCGAAAAAGGACAGACATCCCCCCACCGGCGGAGGTACTGCCAAGGGGTGAGAGGCTATGCCTTTGGCGTCAAAAACCTAGAGTGGGTTGGGGTGGCTTGCGGTGGCCATGCGCTCCACCCTTCCCATGTGTGCCGGAAGTCAGCTCAGGGGTGGGCAGGTAGGGCAGGTATCCCCAGTAGGGAAGCCCCTTCCTCTGGAAGAATGGTTTCTTAGTTTGCTTCTTCTTCCGAGGAAGAGAAGAGGTCTTATGCGAGAGGCGGGTCTGAGTCACGAACTCCGTCTCTATTTTGGCGGCTTTGTCCTCCATGGGCTTGCCGAACAGTTGTTCGCCTAGGCAGGGGATGTCTAGGAGCTTCTCCTGGACCCACTGCTCCAAGTCAGAGTACTGGAGCCATGCCTGGCACCGGGCCACGATGTCAGCCGCCGCCACTTGGGTGGAGGACTCAAATCCATCATATGCAGCATGGGAGAGGTACTTCGAGCACTCCGCGATAGACCTCAGGAGAGTTTGGAACCTGAGGAGGGGCTCACCTCCGAGACCTGTGGAGAATCCACTGAGCTCCTTGGCGAGGTCACGCAGGAATATGCCCAAATACAATTGGTAAGCTTGAATATGGCATGCGAGCATGGACCCTTGATAGGCTTTGCGCCCAAGGGCATCAAGGGCTCTAGACTCCCTGCCTGGCGGGACCGAAGAGTGCTCTTTTGTTTCCGCACTGCTGATTCCACCACCATGGAGGTGAGCAGAAGTTGGGTCTTTCGGAACCCCGGGCCGTGCTGGACCCTATACATGGCAACGAGGCGTTTGCTCAAAATGGGAACCGAAGCAGGTGCATCCCACATGCGGAGGAGCAGCCTGGACAGGATGGGAGGAACCGGGACAGTAAGAGACTCCTGAGGTGGGGACTCGTACTGTAAGATGTCGAGCTCCTCAGCCCGCAGGTCCTCCTCAGCCTGCGTTGCAAGGTTGATGGCCTGCACCATGTCCCATACAAACACCAGAAAGGATGTGTCCTCGGGCGGTCAGCACCTCTGAGAGGTTGGCAGAGATGGGTCTGAGGGGAGGTCCTGGTGAGCATGGGTCTCCAGGGAGGTGTCCCTGTCTGACTCCCAGCCCGACAGGTCTGAGAAGGAGTCAGATTTGGGCTGGTTGCCCTGTCTGGAGGCGGAGGCCCGCTTGGAACCAGAGGCCTTGGAAGATCTCGCTCCCGAGGAACGGGAAGGCGAGCGAGACCAATGCCTAGGACCCTCACGAGGCCCACGGCTCTTGGGAGTTTCCAGGGCGGGTTCAGGTACCCCTCTCGAGGGAACCGAGGTCTCGAGGCGCGGGCCAGCCATGCTGGGCACAAGTGCCTGCTGGACAGCTAAGAAGGCAGAAACGCTGTGCTCTAGTGCCAGCATGCAGGACTCCCACGTGGGCATGGGGCCCTGCACCACCGACACCGGGGTTTACCAGGTTAGGCGTAGACAAGGAGAGAGGGTCCTCACCGGGACGACCCTCCGGAGACTGGGCGCCATCACCGGAGGCCTCCGTGTCTGTACGAGATACCTTTCGAGGCCGCTCCTTGTCCGACTCTCGGGAACACCGAGGAGGGCTGAGAGACCAAGCGCAGGAGTGCTCGCACTTGTCTGGTACCCCTGACAGTGACTTTGAGGTCTTCTTCTTCTTCGGGCGTGCCGCCTTGAACGCAAGGCCAGAGTCGGGGGATCCCACCAGCAGAGGGACCACCGAGGGTGCCACCGGGGATTCCGGGGCCACTTTTATGGACAATGTCATCGGACTTCTGCTTATGACTCAGCAGGGCCTTGGAGGACATTTTCTTGCAAAGAGAGCAGAGCATCAGGTTATGGTCGGCCCCCAGACACCGAAGGCAGCAGTCATGGGTGTCCGCGAGTGACATATTTTTGGAACATCTGTCACATTTCTTAAAACCTGTGGCCATTGGGGCAAAAAGTGCCTCCGCTAGGTGGAAGACCCACGAGGCCAGTGGTTGAGGAAAAGGGCGGGAAGCCCGTAAAAGCTGGGGAATTGCTCCACGTGGGCTCCGTCGGTGCCGACGTCACCCATAAGTGAGGACTGACTTCCTGCTTGTTCCTGGAGAATAAGTATGATGAATGTTATTTCTTATGGCATCTAATGGAGTGTATTAATGACCCTTGCTGTGTGCAATATTCTTAATAATGAGGAAAAAAATTCTTTATAAAAATGATACACTGCACAGCAGAAGCTAAGTGGCAATAAAGTACACATACACCATAATAACTAATATAGAAGAATGGCTAAGAGGTGGAATTGGTTTTATTAAAAATGGCACAGACTAAGCCTCTCAACAGGAGCAAAAGAATAGAACTCTTGAGGGTATTTACCTCAGCTTTGGGTCCTATGAAGAGGTCCCCTTCCAGGGCTCCAGCCATGACACGTACATGCTTTGGACGTCCAACACTAAAAAAGTGATAAGAAACTGTGTTAAGCTAGGAGTGGAAGCAAGTTTAGTTTAGCATGCGCAAGGGTTGTGCTATGGCCTCTAGAGCAGGGGTTTTCAACCCAGTCCTCGGGGAACCCTAGGCCAGTCAGGTTTTCAGGATTCCCAGAATGAATATGCATGAGAAAGATTTAAATGTTCTGCCTTCATTGTATGCAAATCTATCTTATGCATATTCATTGTGGGAATCCTGAAAACCTGACTGGCTTAGGGTTCCCCGAGGACTGGGTTGAAAGCCTATGCTCTAGAGGATGGAAATTAAGCCTGTCTCTTAGGGTCCAGAGACAGTGTTTGGCAATCTTGGCTTTCTGACCAGCACACCACTTTTTCCATCCCTGCTGAAACCTGGCTTGAATCCTCTATGACAGACAAGCTGCAGCAAGTACTTCTTACATACTGGGTACAAACAGGGGTAAGTTGGAGTGACCAATCATCCCTACCCTTGACAGGTATGTTTCACTTAAAGGGACACTCATTTTGAACAGAGATGGTCACTCTCAGCTGCAGGCTCCTGATACAATGCACAACCTTATTGTTCTGTATACAGTGTGCCTTATATGCCATCCATCTTCTGTATCACTATCCTTTACTTCTTATTACTACCCAAACTAGAAAATGCAGAAGACATACAGTATGAAGTCCAAGACAAGTTCCAAAACTACTAGACAATAAAATCAAAGAATGAAGTCAACCTGACAGGTCTGGGCTTATAGCATCATAGTTCCATAGTATTCATGCAAAGATCCAGTTCAATCAATCCCATGTATCTTGCTCTCATAAAGCAGCAGAAAGGTATGAAGGCATCTGTATGGATTTCCTGACATATCACACCTTATAGATAATCATCTTTCCTCTCCCCCAAGTATTCCTCTGGCTTCCCATAGGAAGGAAATAGGAACGTAATAGTGGAGAGTCCTCATTCTTTTCTGACGCCTCTTTACAGAGATGAGGTACTACCAATGTTTGCATCCAAGCCTCATCTAATATTCCTACAGACAACCCAAGCTCTGACCTCATGAGAATCTCAAAAGTTAGCATGAGTAGGCAAAACTGGATTTAGGTTGGGACATCTCTAGGGAACAGGGATGCTGCAGGCAATGGTATTAATGGCTAAGCAGAAAGCAGTCTCTTCTCCTTCTCCACCACACATCAGCATTGAACCAATGCCCCAATATGATGATCACGATGAAGGGGCCAATAGGTAGAATCTGTATAAAGTAGGCTTTTTCGATGACCACGCATGCGCGGCGTCTTTTGACAATGACAAGCCCGTGATGAGAGCTCTAAGGTACGATTTCTCCTGTTGCTATGCTGAACTGTTTTTTTCAAAGAGATGAATGTCTGAAATTAATGGAAGTAAGAAAATTACTGATTTTGTTTATTTGTATTATTTAGAACGTACAGAGCAGAACAGTTGCTGCATGATAACAAAAAGCTGAATTCCCCCGAAGAAACCGCATGGGCGGTGAAACGCATCAGCGCTCAGGATTAGCGTTGGGATCTGTGTCTTGACTCAAACAGTTTTTACAGATAAGCAGTTTTGCTATTTTTCATGTGGTTAAATGAGTCATGACCATGTCAACAGCTGAGTTATACCAGGATAGTGGCTGGATTTAAAAGATTATATTTAAAGGGAAAATTATGGTCCTTGATGCAATTTAGGGGTTTGGAGCTCTAAAGGTTTTTACCTGATATGACCCTTCCCCGCTCAGTCTGAGACCTATTCCCTAAGTGACACAGTATTTTCTGAATTTGTGAGTGAGTTGAGCAATTTTTGCATTTGTAATTGACGTTTACATTGCTCTATAAAACCCAACTAGAGTTACGTTGTCTAGTCCAATAAGATGTATGGCAATGGCTCAGTCACATCAAGAAAGGTTGCTCCCTCTCACTCTGGGCCTCCACTTTGACCTACACCCAGTAGCAGCAGTGAAGATGGGTCCTATAAGTCAGTGAATGTTCACAGGGCTTGCCCTCTCCTGGACTTCCTTTTAGACGGAACACACATAAACAGTACTGGGGACTGTGAGCACACATTGGCACACAGGACCCTGTGCTTCAAGCTGATACGGAGTTTCCACCACTGCTGTCTTCATGCTTTGGATAAATGAAGCGGGGAGGGGGTGAAAGGAAGGAGAAGTGGACGGGGAGGGAAGTGGAGGGTGTGATATTTTGTTTTCATCATAATCCAGAGTCAACTGAACTTTTAAGCGTTAAAGAGGTCATATTAGACAAATGTTTGGGAAGCATTAAATGTAGAGGCAATACTGTCATACTTTAAAGCCAATGTTAAGCCAAGGTCCTGCATACCAATGAATATTAACTATTTGACATCACGTTTTGCTAGAGTAGGTGTGCTACTGTCACCAGGAAAGGCCATTTTCCAAATCTTATTCTTATACCACCTCGGTAGTGATGAGCCAGCATCTGAAGAACAGATGCACAAGTCGATGTACAGTTGTGGTCAACATTATTGGCACCCTTGCAGTTCAATTCTTTAATGTCCAATATCACCTAAAAAAAAGTGGCCAGTGAAATGGCTTTGGACTATATATGTACGCATATTTGACACAAATTTATATCCAAACTCACTGAGTGTGCCATTCTCTCTCTCCACTCATTTTCTCTTTGATTCCCTTCAGTCTGGCTTCTGACCTCTTCATTCAACTGAAATAGCCCTTGCCAAGGTCTCTAGTGACTTATTTTGGCAAGGTCTAAAGGCCTATACTCAATTCTTATTCTTCTTGACCTTTCTGCTGCCTTCAATACTGTTAACTACTCTCTTCTCCTTGCTACATTATCTTCTCTTGGCTTTAGAGACTCTCTTCTATCTTGATTCTCTTCCTCTCTAATTACTCATTCAATGTCTGTTCTCAAGTTATATCCTTCTCTGCTATCCCTTTTTCAGGTGGTGTTCCCCAAGGGTCCATTCTCGGCCCACTCTTTTTCTCCCTTTTTACATGATCACTTAGTTCCCTTTTCTCATCCTTTGGCTTTTAGTATCACTTCTATGCGGATGATTTTCAAATCTCTCTCTCTTCACTGACCTTTCTCCTTCTCTTCAGGCACGTATCTCCACCTGCTTATCAGACATCGCCACCTGGATGTCTCAGCGCCATTTAAAATTGAACATGGCCAAAACTGAGCTTCTGGTTTTCTCCCCTAATCCAGCCTCCATCCTTCCTCCATCACTGTTGATAATGTTCTATTTCCTCTGCTTGTAACCTCGTTTTTGACTCTTTCCTGTCATTCTCATCTCATATCCAACAAATTGCTAAATCCTGTCGCTTCTTTCTCTTCAACATTAACAATATTTGTCCTTTGCTCTCTGCTTCTACAACTAAGACTCTTGTTCACTCCCTTTTTATCTCCCGACTTGACTATTGCAACCTCCTCCTGCGGTCTCCCTCAATCTCATTTTTTCCCTCTATAATCCATTCAAAACTTTGCTGCGTGGTTAATTTTTCGCCAGTCATGTTACTGTCATATTACTCCTCTTCTAAAGTCCCTTCACTAGCTCCCTATCTGTTACCACATCCAGTACAAACTACTTATCTTGACACATAAATGCATTCACTCTGCTGCTCCTCCTTACCTTTCCTCTCTCCCTATACCCCTCCCCGTGATCTCCATTCCTCTTCTACCTTCCTTCTCTTTATGCTGCTCTCTTCTTTGCTAACTCCAAGCTTCGTTCTTTTAACCTTGCTGCTCCATTTGCCTGGAACAACTGACCCTGACCCTCCGTCAAATCTCTTCCTTCACCCTCTTCAAGTTCAAGCTCAAGACCCACCAGCAATATATTTACAGACGAAGTAATGAAGCTTATAAAGGGAAAAGAACATCCTTCCTACAGTTAAATATGGTGGAAGTTCCATAATGTTGTGAGACTGTCTTGCTGCCTCAGGAACTGGAGGCCTGGAACGTATTAAAGGAATCATGAAGTCAGAGGACTACTAAGGTATTTTGGAGTGAAATTTGCTATCTATTGTCAGAAAACTAGATCTGGGTCGAAGGTCATGGGTCATCCACCAAGACAATGACCCAGAACATACATCCAAAAGTACAAAAGAATGGTTAAAAAGGAGCAAATGGACTGTTTTAAACTGGCCACCAATCTCAATCCAATCAAGAACTTTTGGAAAGAGCTGAAATCTGCCACTGGTAAAAGAAATCCTGGAAACATTCATGAGCTGGAATAAATTGCAGTTCAAGAATGGAAGAAACTAACAACAGATAGATGTAAAACTTATAGATGGCTACAAGAAACATTTGGAGGCTGTCATCACTGCCAAGGGCTGTGCAACCAAACATTAGTGAAGGGTGGCATTAATCCTGTCCAGGTCATCTTTTGTTTTTTCCTCAGAAAATTACTACCTCTAAGTTGCACAGACATCTTTTTTTGTTGTATACCTCTGAACATTCTATTAAAATATTATGACACACAGTTGGAATATTTCCAATTATTTCTCAAGCTATTGTTCACAACATACCTAAAATACAAGGGTGCCATAATACTGATTACAACTGTAGATTAGCCCTCTTCAAAATGTATCTGACGCATGCCAGTCTCTCAAAATCATTTTATAGAAGATAATTTACTATTGTGCAATAAAGTAACGCCTTTCTAAAGTCTTTTATGCAATTATATTTAAAATCACTACACCTGTGGAGGGTAATTTTATAAGACAGCATCTATTTTAAGCATGAAAGTAAGCACCCATGTAGGTGCCAGCTTTCTTTATAAAATATGGTTTATTAATTTTTGTTATAACACCTTTCGATAAATAAAATAAAATGAAATAGAAAACAACCTCCAATGTTATTAAATAGAAAGGAGAGTAGAAAACAACAAGTTATAGACAGTAGATAATAAGCATAAGAAAAAGCAAACAACACTGAGTGCCAAACCATATAGTCATCAGATCAGGCTCCTCTGAAAGCCCCCTCAAAGAGACAGGTTTTGACACTGTTCTTATTCGAGAGATTTCTTATAAAAAGTTCAAGATGGGGGGGGGGGGGGGGGGAAAGAGGTCATTCCACAACATAGGTGACTTGAATTAAAGAGCACAACGTCTGGTGCACTCGTTAGCTTGAGAAACAGGGTGGAGGGGTACATGATTTGCATGGATTGGGCAAAGCAGTTGAAAACGGGTGTGCAAAGTAATGCAGGAAGCGAGATAAAATGAGTTGCTCTGAATGGGTTAGTTCTGCGCATAGATCAAAAACACCACTGCACTAAGTGATTATAACCAATCAATACAAAAAAACCCTTAGATAATTAACAAACTAATCCCACATAATCGCTCAACCTCAAATGGAAAAGCATAAAGCATTAAGCTATCAACCAAGACTAGTGGACCTTATGTATATATAGTACTTACAATTAATGGGGGGGGGGGAGAAAAAAAGTCTGTCCATTATAAACTAATGCACCCCTGAGGAAGCCCTATACGGGAGAAGCAAAGATCTTTGTTGGGCGATTAAGGCTGAGTGGCTTTTTAAGCAAGCAGTGGACATTAAAGCAGGTAAGTGTAGCATATTTGCTTAATAATTGGTTCACTATTTTGGATAGTCACCCTGTTGTTCTGCTCTGTTTCAGGGAACTGCTACATGTGGAGGTCGTTTGATCTTATGAGAGCGGCAGGTTGCTGTATCAATAGAAGAGTGCAATATCCCTATGTATGGTAGTTGGATACATGACATCTGAGGGCTTTATATAAGTAACTATTTACTATACATTAAAAAAATTAAAATAATAAAAAAATTAAAAAGTACTTTTTTTGATATACTGAATTGGAATATGTTATTGGTCTTCTGACAATATTGGGGAGTTTTTTGAAAGACCGGTGATGTGTGAGATGAGAGTTTCCCTATGGTAATTCAGTTTGCCACAAAGAAGGAGTACTGGTCGTACTGAGGTCTTTTTCTCCCCTTATTAACTGTAAGTACTACATGTACATAAAGTCCACTAGTCTTGGTTGATAGTTAGCTTTATGCTTTTCCACTTGAGGTTGAGTGAATATGTGGGATTAGTTTGTTAATTATCTAAGGGTTCTTTTTGGATTGATTAGTTTTGCGCATACCATAACAGTCATGAACCTCAGCTCTAAGCCAGGGTATATGGAGTATGATCTCACTCTCTCAAATTTACTATTAATACTTGATGTAGTACTTGCATCATGCCAAAGACAGCCTCCCTCTGGAGTTTGTAAGATGTTACGTGTATGGGTAATTTATCAAGGTGTGCTTGGAAATTCCTCTTAATTAAGTCTATGGCACCCAACACAATATGAAATAATTCTGTATCTTTCTGCCACATTTTCTTGGTCTCCAACTGCATTTCTTGGTGCTTAAAGATTTTCTCCCTCTCAATGCAATTCAGCTGGAACTGATGCCTCTTATAATAAATGCCATTTGGTGTTTTTCCCCTTTAATACTATATCTGGCTTCTTCGCAGCCAGCGTTTTAATCAGTTGGCATGAGAATAATAAAACTGCTGTATTTGGTTTGCTTGCCGCGGCGATCGGGACGGTGTAAGGATGATGTCGGCGTCGTAGGCTGTGAGTGAGAGCTTTGCCTCATTACCTGCTTCTGTCAAGTACATCCAGGCAGCAGCGGTTTATAAGCAGCCATTTCTGCGACGTATTCCTGCCTGGCTTGAATTGTGATGAGAAAAGATTATGGTCAAGTTTGTCTGGAAGGACTGAGCTGTGGTGGTACGATATTCTACCTCTCTGGATGTTATAATGAGCCTTTCCTCTTGTCTCTTCTATTTCTTTGACTATCACTGTATCTCTTACTCTGTCCTATCTTATTAATGGCGTTGTTTTCATATTTTCAGTATCATTTATGTAATATTGTAAACCGCTCTGATGCTTTGGCCTGAGTGGTATATCAAATGTAATAAACATAAACATTATATCCCAGTAGATCATAACCTCTTCATTCTCTGTAATTCTTTTAGGGTCATGATCCCAGTGCTTTTCAGGCACAGTGATGTTGTGTTTACAAAATTTGCAATTGATGAGGCAATCTACTTTATTGTGCCTTTCTGTACAGAAATTTTCTGCAATCAGAACTTTAACAGGTTTTCTATATCGCTTTATCCTATGGTCAAGGCAGTTTACACTGAAACAAAACTTGATACATTGTAACAGGGCAAAGAACTTGGAGAGGAGTTAATATTAAGGGAGAACAATGTTTATGGGGAGGGGAGGAAGATGTGAAAGGGACAGAGGCGAGTGCATGAAGGCATTATATCTTGTCCTTAGTGAAATAGGCTATAAATAGGTGAGTCTTGAGAGTCTTTCCGAATGTTAGTAGATTCTTTGTGGCTTGGAGTTTATATGGAATTGAGTTCCACAGGGAGGGTGCATATAGGGAGAAGGTTCTACTGGATGTGGTGGTGCTGGATCTGGTGAAGGATGCTGGGGTAGCTAGGGTGCTCTGGGAGCCGGTTCTCCTTGTGTGGATATCTTTGGTCTCATGTATTACTGTTTGAAGGTGAGCAGCTGATAGGCTGTTGAGGATCTCGAAAACTATAAGGATGGCTTTAAATTTTTGTGTGTTCAATGAAGGGTAGCCAGTGAAGCTGCTTGAGCAATGGAGTTAGGTGCTCAGTTATGCTGGCATTGCAGAGGATATGTGTTGGTGTACTGAGAGCCAGTTGAAGCGGGTAGACTGTTTTCTTAGGTAGGCCTTGGAGGATGAGATTGTAGTAGTCTAGATGTGGGACGATGAGAGCTTGAAGGACTGTGCGGAAGTTTTGTTGGGGTAGGAGAGGCTTGAGATGTTATACAGTCTTGAGTTTATAGTATAAGCACCTGGTGATGTTTCTTATGTAGGAAGCGAATGTTAGGTGTTGATCGAGGGTGATACCTAGATAACATATATCTCTTGTCGTACATGAAGTTGAGTTCCATTTAGGCTTATGGTGTCCGGCGGGATGAAGCTGCCATCTCTACAAATATATAGAGCTTCAGTTTTATTGAAGATTATGGCCATGTTGTGGGTGATGAGCCATGAATTGACTGTGGTGAAGCATTTAGTTAAGGTTGTGATATCTGGGTTCAGCATATTGATGGGTGCATAGATCATGACATCATCAGCATATATGTGGTAGAGGACATTGAAGCTTTGTACAATTGTGCAGATCGGATCTATGAAGATGTTGAATAATAGTACAAAGAAGACGGATCCTTGGGAGACTCCTTGAGTTTGAGTATATGGTCTTGACTTTGTAGAGCCTGATTTTACCTGAAGTCTTCGGTTTGATAGATAGGATTTGAACCAGCTCAGAGGGATGCCTGTTAGTTCTATTGCTTGCAGTCTTTTGATGATTAGGGCATGAGGTATGGAGTTGAATGCTGCCTTGATGTTGAGGAATATAAGTAAGTAGCCAGTGTATGGTCTCTCTGTGCCTGCTAAGTTTTGTAGAAGTGCTGTTGAGAGGGATTCTGCACCATGGTGGGGTCAAAAGCCATATGTTGGGGGTCGAGAGGGGAGTGTGTGTCAATGATCTTTTCCAGTATCTTGGCCATAAATAGAAGACTAGCTATGGGTCTGTAGAAAGCTGGATGATTGATGTCATTGGTAGTACCTTTTCTTATTGGTCGGATGGAGGCTATTTTGAGCTCAGGTGGTACGTATCTTTGCTGTAGAGAGAGCTGTGTGATCTTGAGGATTGTCGATGAGAGTTCTTATCTGGCCATCTTGATTCAGCTGACTGGACATGGGTCAAGAGGGGATGTGGTTGTGTTGATGCTGGAGATTATATCTTCTAGGTGCCTAGGTGTGACTGTAGAAAATATGTCATCCAAGTGTGCTGGGGTTCCAACCAGTTCGGAGCTGGGGTGTCCAGGAAGGTGTTTGTTGTGTTACAATTGGGTGAGGTTAGAGTTTGGAAGAAGTAAGCCATTTGCTGTGAGGTCAGAATTGTACTTTTTGTTTGCTGGGCATGATCTTTTGTGAGAGACTTGACTACATCAAAGAGTTTGAGGGCAGTTGATAGATTTTTCGATTAGTTTTGTGTAGTAATCTTTTTTTGCTTTGAGAGTTGCCATTTGATATTCTTTGGGTTTGGTATTGTAGGCGGTGAGACCGTCAGGTGTTCTGGAATTTCTCCATTTTCTCTCAGTAGCTCTTAGGGTGCACGTCATGTTTTTCAGTTGTGTCGTGTACCATATTAAAGATTTATGTCTTTTTTTGTAGTAGGGGTTTGGGGGCATTGTTGCTGCGCTAGATATAGTTTTGTTCCATGTTTGCATATGGTAGCTGAGGTCTTCCAGAGCAGCTTGAAGGTCAGGTAGGATTTTCTCTAGAAATTCTCTCGTCGAGGTTTAGGAATCTGAGGGTAGCAGGTTCGGAGTTGCGTAGTGTCCAATCTAGTGTGGTTTGAGTAAGGAGACTATTTTGTGATCTGACAGAGGATGTCATTGTATTTGGAGGTGGGATGGAGTGGCTCTTGATGATACTCTCTGTTAACAAGATCAGGTCATGTGTAGGTTGAAGAATGAGTTGAGCATAGTCCAGGGCTTCCATGGCCTCTAGGAAGGTCTTTACTTTGTTTGGTGTGATGGAGGTGAGGTTGAGGTCACCAAGGACAGTGAGGTAGTTGGTGTGTGATTTGTGACTACATGCTGCTTCTGAGTGTGTCAAGTTGGTCAGGACTGGAACTGAGCGATCTGTAGGCAAGTAGGATGGTTATGTTGCCATTTGATATTGTTATGGTGTCCAGTCCTTTGTCTGAGTTCTTGGTGAGGGTGTGGAAGTTGAGGGATTTCTTGGCTAGGATGAGTACACCTTCTCGATGCTGCATTTTTGGAGAATGATAAAGGCTGTAGTCGTGTGGTGTCAGCTGATTCAAAAGGACATAATCTGTTTCATTAAACCAGGATTTGGTGACACATGTCTATTTCGTTGTCCAGTAGGAGGTCCGTGATGAGTTGTATTTTGTTCCCTGCTGTTCTGGCGTTGAGTAGGGTACAGTTCAGGTGAGAGGTGCTGCATGTGTGTCTATGTGTAGATGGGATTTGTGAGAGTGCCTTTGTTTTAATATGTATGATGTGCTGTGTGGTTCTCGGTTTGTTTTTGTGGATGGTGTGCAGTGGTAGCATGAGTGGATATGGGTAAGAGCATATGATAGGCAAGAAAGTATAGGTGACTGTAAGAGCTGAGGTGGTAGTGAGAAGTGTAGTGAGGCAGAGAGCAAGGAGAATGGCCAGTGGAGCCATAGTTTTGCTGTTGTTGGAGTCTGCTGGATCGGTGTTGGAGTTCAGCTGAGGTGTTCTGTTCTGTGCGTATGAGGAAGCTTACTGGTTGGAGTGGGAGCCAGGATTGTGCCATGGTTATTCCTGCACTTTGGGCTTGGCTGGCGAGGTGTTCCCATTGTTTCAGGTGTTGGACCTTGCCTTCCTTTGCTGATGTGTGTGGGACTGCTTGCTTCACGAGGAAATCTACCAAGGGTGGGTCCGGGTGTTTGTTGCTTGAGGCAGGGGTAAGTGCATGGGGGGTTGTTATTCTCGTCTGTAGGTCGTGGGTGAGGATAGAGTTTTGTAGTGGTGGTGCTTGTTCTGACAGTTCCTGCCTAAGGGCCACGCCAAAGGGCTCTCTGGCGAGGCCCACAGGCACGGGCATGCCTGAAGACGCTTGAACTTTTAAAGTTACTTGCAGTTTACTGATTGGCCCAATTAGCTTTGTGAGGGTGATCGGGGAGGGCTTTCCTTCACGTTCACCTCCCCGACGCCTATCAGGCTTCCTGGTGGCTGTGGCAGCGTTCTCAGCATACCTGGAGGCACTTGAACTTTTAAAGTTTCTTGCTGTTAACTTTAAAAGTTCAAGCACCTCCCCAGGCGCGCTGAGAAGCTAAAGCTAGCTATGAGGCGAGTCACCGTTTCCAGCTCTTTCTTACAGAATCTACATATGTCTGTTTTGCCAGTTTCTTTTTAATGCTCACTGTAAACCATCTTGTCCGTAATCCACTGTCCTAGGCCATAACTATCAATTTCTCATCCTTCGGTTTCAGTTCACTCCTACTTAACCATTCATGTGTCTGTTCTTGATTGACAAAAAGGTTTCTTGGAGTAACACTCTATATTTCCAACTGCAGTCATGCATTTGCCATTTGTTTTTCCTTGTCTGCTGATCTGATTCTTTGAAGAGTTTTTTCTCTTGTTTTGCAAATTCTGTTACTTCCCTCCCTGTGTATGCTTGTGGATTCTCTCATTTCTTCTAGTCATCAGAACGCTTTTCCAAGTTTGATGATGGAGAGAGACTCTGGATGTTTACTTTCATATTTCAGCACTTTTTGCGTATGATGGTTGCTTGTATGAAGAGCCTTATATACCAGCATAAGAAATTTAAAATATATGCAGAGACTGGGAGCCAATGGTAATGCATTAAAAGAGGGGTAGCTACTGAAATACTAGTGTAAGTGGCTAAATCACACTTTAGGTTAAAGGAGCAGACATTTACACCAGGCCTAAAGCAGATGTAAATGCCCACACCTATATTTTTTAAGTATGCATGCAAATAATAGTATTTTAAAATCTATTCTGCTCAAACTCTTCCCATGTGCACGCCCACTGGAAAATTATGCAACACCAAATCAACAAGCATACCGAGTTCCATTTTATAAGAGACCACATACATGCAGAAACTACTAAATTACCCCTTAAGTTGTCCTTTAACAGATATTATTTTATCAAATTTTCACTCAAAATGGCTTCACTGCATTTTTGGTTTGGTGCACAAAAATATGTTCTTGAAGCAGGGATTTGCTGTGCTGCTAATCTTTACTGTGCACTACAAGCGGAATACTTACTAGTTTGGAAAGCAGTACTTTGGGATCTGATCTCCAGCAAAACCAGCCTTAACAACACCTGAGCCCTAAAATGAGGAAGAGAGTGCTATAAGTTTGAGCAGCAACAATGCACACACTTATTCTGATCCAGTATAAGAAACCAGAAGAGTGTAAAATTGAGAATTGATACTAATGAGTATGTTTACTAAGCAGCAGTAGCAGCTTCCGTGCAATATCACACAGAAGCTGCTACCGCTGCTTAGTAAACATACCCCTAAGTCCAACATAGCCCATGCCAAAAAAGGAAAAAAACTTGCACACTATCCAGCATGGTAAAAGCACAGGTACTCATTGCATCCCAGGAAATCTATTGATGTGTGCAAGTAAGCCCTTGCAACAGCTCTGTCTATAAAAATCTCACAGATTATGGCCTCAATGCAGAAAACTGTGCTAGAGCCTAGCGCTAAACCTCCTATATCTTGCGCAGAAAAAGAAAACAGTTTGGCATGTGTGCATGTTCTAGACAATATGTGGCACATACAGCAATACTATTCTGCACAGAGGCTCTGCTCAAAATATTGGCGTTTATAAAAACAGCAATAATCGGCACAGAAATTCAGCACAGAATATTGATGTTTATGCACCAGATAGAATTCCAGCACATGCACATAACATTGTTTTAGGACACCTCTTACTCAGCTCCTATTCCCCTGTCATTTTTTTTTTTTACCACCACTCCCTTCAGCAAAGCCAGAAAAATTTTGCAGGTGCTGTACGCTCACGAAGCAGGCATAAATTATTCACCGGATAACCATTAACATTTCCTTGGGCCTTGTGTTAAAATCCCAGCATCGAGCTCAGTCTTCTGCACACTTCTCTGCATCTGTGCTGCACAGCCAATTCATTCATTGCTATCCATTTAAATGGATTTAAATGCACTGTGTGCCACTATTAGCGCAGCCATTTGCGCATTGTGGGTGCAGAATGCAGGAAGGGATTTAATACACCAATGCACAAAATTGTGCACGGACCCTGCCCTATTGACAATGCTAATGGGCAGCACACTTTGCTGCACAGAAGCCTATGTAAAAGAGCACTCACATACAGCCAACCCAAGAAACCTGCAGGATGAGTACTGGAACAGCCACACCCACACCCTCAACTCCCTCCTATTCTCTAGTGCTTGTAATATTAATTTTCCCCATCCTCAAAAGATTGCTTTCCACACATGTCTAGTTAGCCTATCTGCTTCTTTACTCCCCACCCCACCCCCCAGTCTATATCTCCCTGCTCTAGCAAACAGAGACTTCCGATAGCAATACTAACGGGACTCTTAAAAACATCACTTTGAATTTTCTATTCTTATATTTTAAACACATTTTTTAAGTGTGAATTTAGGAACATAAATGTGTTTACACAAAGAAACAGGACCGATTTTCAATCAATCAATCAGTTTTAGGAAATATTCAAACTGCCTGCAAATCTGCAAATTCTGAGGATTATTTTTACTATGGACTTTGCACCAATTTTCAAAACCAAAGTTGCCCAACAAAAGAGTACCCAAAGATATCTACACCTTTTTTTGCTCTGGTCTCTTTCCAAGTAAAATAGCATGCTTACTTCTGAAAATCCAAGATAAATACATTTCCAAACCCCACCTTCAGGGATGCCTTCCCCTACTGCTGGTAAAGTATATGTGCTGTGATACAAAGTGTGTAATTTTACCCACATATAGGGTGTGCAACTTTGTAAAAGCCCATTTCCATGAGTAAAGTATAGTTTTATCTATGCAAGTGGATTCTTGAACTGAATGCTTAAATGAAGAAGTGAGGACCTGGTTAAACAACTAAATACCTGAGGTATTTGTATTTTAGCTTTCCAGTAGTAGTTCAAGGCAATTTACAGTCAGGTACTGTAATATTTCCCTTTCCCCAGAGAGATTACAATCTAAGTTTGTACCTGAGGCAACGGAGGGTTAAGTGACTTGCCCAAGGCTACAAGGAGTGCGAGTGGAATTTGAACCCTGGTCCTGCTGGTCCCAGGCTGCGACCCTAACCACTAGGCTACTCCCCATTAAGTGGGTACTCTATGGACAATTTTGATATCTAAAACTGAAAATTAGTTCAGCATGTCCAAGCATAAGACTTCATAGATAGGCTGTCCACACTTTTAGACCCCTACATTTAGCTGACTCCACAAACAGCAACTATCTTGCAATTCTGAAAATGTACTAAATAACTTGTACTCAATTTTCAAAGTTTTATATAGCATAAGACACAAAAAAGTTTCACCACTGTCATATTCCCTGACTTTATCTGTGGTATAGTCCTGCTATACAAGCATCATTTTACCCACATGATACCAGCACTGCATTGTCTCTTGTTTTACTGAAATTCACAAATGGCAGGTGAGTTTAAGCAGAACTTTAAAAAAGCTTTAGCACTAATGTCACACAAAATGACAAAATATAGGGCTCCTAATGGTTTTAACTGCAGACTGAATTACTTTAGAGGTAGTGCCATTTCCCACCTAATGCTCGAGAAAGAAAATTGCTCAACAGCAGCTGTCAACTCTATAAATCTAGATATAGATAGACACACAAACAGTGCACCATACACCATACAATAATTAGCAAAGTAAATACACAGAGTGTATGCACACAGAAATTTTACTGCAAACACTTTTCTTAGCAGGAGAACTATCACATTTATTAAAAATCAACACAGAGCAAATAATCCACACACACCCAGGGGGACATGCTAAGCCAGCCTCACCTTGCTTCTTTAATTGCAAAAGACACATCACATAACCAATTAAACCCTAAGAGAACAAAACAGTATAAGTGTAAAATACTATGCCAGCTTCTTTAAAGATGACAGACTTGTATGTACATGCATACAGAGAGAAACAGGTTAAACGTTTAGTCTGATGACCTTATTTTATCCAGACCAGTGCTCACACAGACATTCGGCAAGCCACTTAACCCTCCATTGCCTCAGGTACAAAAACATAGATTGTGAGCCCTTCGGGGACAAGGGAAAAAATATATATACATACAATACCTGAATGTACACCGCTTTGACTGGTAGAAAAGCGGTATATAAGCCTAGTTCAATAAATAAATTCTACATTGACACAAACTCATATGCTAGTAAGAGTAAGATGCTTGTCCCTCCCTCACTAGTGTAAGTTGCCCATCTTGCACTCACTAAGTTATTTATTCAGATGTTGTAAGCTACTGGACTTTTGCATGCTCGCACCACTTACTATGTAAACTTACAAAGTCTGTATGTAGTTCGCAAAGTGATATTCAAGCAAACCACCTTTCCATACCCACTGTAACCTCTATGCAGAATACGAACGAATAGTGTTTCACTCTGAAATGCATCTCTCTGAGCCAGATTTGCTAAGGGGTCCCCCCCATTCTGTGTCCATGCAAAAAAGGCCTTGATAAATCAAGCAGTGTGTGTCTCTGCAGAATCCTAGGTGTATCTCCAGCACATTCTGAACTGGCTCTGTGGTAAAACCATATGCACAAAGAATTAGTTCTTTGTAAGTGCTTGTATTAACCATAACCTTTACAAAAAAAATATAGATAGATAGATTGTACATGTCACATAAAGTTGATGTTTAAGGATTATCCAGAACAGAAACGGAGCCTGTCTCTCCTTGGTATTTGCTCAATGTTAGAATACCTATCTTCCAGATCAGTACTGTCTGTTCCCTAGACAGGTGGTATAACATTCATATTGAATAGAACAATTATATCCCGGATCCATTAAATGCTAAAATGTATTTGATAACATGGATAGGTACAACTTAGAATTACTATTAGAATGCCCACGACATAAATCTGATATTACAATGTCTGCACCCCAGGTGTAGATCATCCGATATTCAGACTCAGAAAGAAATAATGAGCAGTACTTAACAGTTTATCTCTGGTAGCAGTGTGCAAGTCACTGAGCCTGTAACCTAGAACTGATCTGCTAAATGAACAAAGACAGAAACCTTCAGTGAATGGGACTGCGAATTAGTTCTGTAATAGCCACAACTGCCAGGGTGCTCTCGCTGCAATGGAACAAGAGCGCATGGCCCTTGGCAGCTTCATCCTCGTCAGTCTCTAAGTCGTGACACGTGTGCATGTGTCATCTATGTTAGTGTAATCTTTCACTGTATTTGCGTGGTAGATCCTGGCAATAGCAGTAGGCATTCATGGTGGGCACCGAAGAGATGCAAACCGCAGTTCTATGCTCAGGTGGAGATAGAGACGGCAGTCCACACCCGAGGACTCCATCGTAGGCCTACTGCCTTTAGGAACTATACTGACAGACCTACTGGCTGGATGGGCGCCCAGATATACGCTTCATCCATCCCCGACACCACTCCCCTCGCCCAGGCCCCATAACCACCGCCGCTCCCGGCCTCACATTATCTATCACCACGGGCTGGTTGGCGATGATATCATAGGACTCCATAGCCTTCTCCCACCAGTCCCGCGTCGTCGCCGCCGCCGGCCAGTGACTCTGCTCTTCCGGGACCGCAACGAATCCGAACCCACCCCAAACCTCCCCCCTCCAATACCAAAAACTCCTCAGAACCCACGGTCACTGCGCTCAGCCACTACCGGCGCCGGACACACCTAAACAACAGTGCCTAGGCAGGGCCTAACGCAGCCAATCACAGCCTAGAATAGTTCGAATGACAAACGCCTATACCTATAAAGTCAATTGGAAAGGGGCGGGCCCGGTGGATCGTTGTTTTGACAGCAGACCAATCGGATGAGACTCAAGAAGGTCGGAAAATATAATTTTTTTTTGTTCATGATCGCTTGGATATCACGGGGCATGATGTCATGGTCTACTCTGTTTTTAAAGGGACAGCGTGACAGACGTGGCTAGAAGGTGGTAACTTCACTTTGGTTTTTGACAGATCAAGGGTCTGGGAAGAGTCTCTCGATACTGGGCTAATCTGCTGTCAGAGACCTCAAGGTCCCACAGAGAGATTTTTCTGGTTACTCGTCTTGTCACACTTAATTTTTTAAGTGTGTGGGAGTCCAACGAAAAATAAAATTCAGTTTGCAAAACTAAGAAAATGTAATTCTCCTGCTTTCACAATAGTCGCCTGGAAGGTCGCTCCCGAATTGTTGGTGTTTCTGTCTCCCTGCCTGGCCACATTCAAATTATTTATTTATTTATTTATTTATTTAACAGTTCTTATATACCGCGCTATTTTTTTATCAGTGCGGTTTACATTACAACAAAATTTTACTCAGACATTTAGGACATGTCTTAAGTTTACAAATAACAGGGAATGCCTAAAACACCATTCTTTGACACTATTGTCAATTCCCAACCCGTCTCTTGCTATCGGATTTTTTGGCTGGCCCAGTTCATTTGTATCATGGCTCCACAGAAGCAAGGATGCCCCCTGTGTGTGCACCTATTGTGGTGATTCTTATCTAAAGCAGTGCGGTTATCAACCTTTTTCTGAGAGGGCATACCTAATGGATGATGCTCACATTGACACTCCACAGTGTTAAATGTAAGCACGTGGTGGGTAATTTTATAACCGTATGCCTATCTTATGCAGGGTGGGCCCCAGAGTTGATTCAAGGTGTTGGTACCCTAAGAAAACCTTAAGCCTTATGCTCCTCCTGCTGTCAGAATCTACTGTTTAGCTTTGAATGCCCTGCTCTTTGCTACCCTCCCCCCCCCCCTCTCCCCCCAAGCTGCTGCCCTAGGTGACTACCTAATTTGCCTCATGGCTGAGCCAGCCCTGATCTTAAACCTATTTCATTTTTAAAAAGCAGCCTGCTGCTTTTCTTTATAAAAATATGGGTTTAAGTGTCTGAAAACCTATTTAATCTAGGCGCAAGCACTAGTGTAAATGCCCACGTTTAGATTTTTAAAGAATGGGCATATTTTATACTATGCACTTCACCCCTCTGCACACCCACATTTAAAGTACAGTCAAACCTCGGTTTTCATTTGCCCCGGTTTTCATACGCTTCGGTTTTCAACGTCTTTTCTGACTGAGATTTTGTCCCGGTTTTCATGCATTGCTTCGGTTTTCAACGTCTTTTGACTGAGATTTTGTCCCGGTAGCAGGGAAGAAAAGCTGTCAACGTAAGCAGGAGATGTTGCATGAATGTGGGAGGCAGTTCTTTCTCTTGCAG
The DNA here is from genome assembly GCA_033557465.1 of Ichthyophis bannanicus. NCBI lineage: Eukaryota > Metazoa > Chordata > Amphibia > Gymnophiona > Ichthyophiidae > Ichthyophis > Ichthyophis bannanicus. Next base: position 690,569,734 of record CM066035.1, read on the forward strand.
GGTACGTCTGAAGCTATATCATTAAGATTTTCTGCCATTCTGAAGCATTGAGCAGATAATGTAAAGGTATTTTAATGGACTGAATTCAATGTGATTCCGAAGAGAGCTGGGCACAGCAGCTTGTCAGGGGTGGCTAAGGCCAGATGTTAACATACTGTACTGTACAGTACTGTACTTAGCTTGCTTTCAGTGATGTTAAATGTTCATTTATCCATTTCATTAGTCATTTATATTTATTTCTCATTGTTTTCTGTATGTAAAAATATAGTTATTCTCTATAAAATGTATTTTTTGTGAATATTTTTGGGTGTCTGGAACGGATTAATTGGATTTACATTATTTCTTATGGGAAATATTGCTTCAGTTTTCATATGTTTCGGTTTTAGTCAGACTTTTTCGAACGGATTAATCATGAAAACCGAGGTTTGACTGTATGTGCTATCAGCCTGACATGCATACTTACAAAATAGCAACAGGCTAAAGTGCATATGCAAAGGCCCATCCATGCGAATAAGTGATTGAAAATGCACAATTTAAACTTGTCAATAGTACATAACTGTATGTGGCGGCTTATAAAATTTGCTCCATACCCTGCATCTACAGAATCCTAACTCCCACTCCTCCAACAATAGGTGCCAAACAAATTAGGACAGTTCCGCATAAACTTTACCATATAAAAAAAATCTGATTCTGCCATCATCTCAATAACACAAATGTTTCCACTTCCAGGCAATTCAAGGCTGGCCCAAGGGTGTCTGATGACACCCTAGGTCAGTGGTTCTCAACCCAGTCCTCTGGGACCCCCAGACCAGTCAGGATTTCAGGATATCCACAATGAATATGCATGAGATAGATCTGCATACAATGGAAACAGTGCATGCAGAGCTATCTCATGCATATTCATTGTGGTAATCCTGAAAACCTGACTGGCCTCAGGGGAGTCCCAGAGGACTGGGTTGAGAACCATTGCCCTAGGAGATCCTACAACCATGACCCCCCAAGGAAGGATTAAGACAATCTGCTGCCTGAGGCAAGGGATGAGATGGCACCCCTTCCTCCAAGATACCTAGAGGAAGGACTTTCTCAGTAGTTGAGAAAGGAAGACACAAATTTAGCACTGGAGAGCAAAGCTAAAATTACTACATTAATGAAATACTGAAAGATAAAGGCACAGGGAGTTGAGCAAATTCAGTAGAATGTATTTATTTATTTTATTTGTAAGTTTTTCTATACCATTCCTGCTTATTATCAAGTGCTGTTTAAAATGAACAAACCATGATACATAAAACTTAGATCAATGGTAATACATTAAACCGTAAGCAAACTATTTACAGGAAAAATATTTACAGACAACATATTTGCAAATGCAATTTACTCTAGTTTAATCCTGCATTAACTATAGGGAATACTCAATGATGATTAGGGTTTCTGTAGTAGAGATGGGTATTATGTAAGTTGTAGCTAGATTGGATACATTTCGTTATTGTCATGAATGTTACCATAGTGTTCAATGAATAAATAAGTTTTAATTTCCTTTCGGAACATTTGGAGGTCCTTAATAGATCTTAATGTTGCCAGTAGAGTATTGCAGAGGATAGGAGCTACGTAGGTGAATGCCCTATTAATTGTAGATCGGTTTGTATTATGAGAGTCAGAAAGGACTATTATTGTGTTTTGTGTACATCCTCTTCTGATTCTTTCATTAGTGGGTGTGTTAATTAGGGAAGAGAGATATGATGGGGCAATGATATTCAGGAGTTTAAAAGTGATCATTAGTGTTTTATATTTGATCCTACTTGTAACTGGTAACCAATGAAGATTATAAAGTATAGGGGTGATGTGTTCTGTGCTATGGGACTTACAAATGATATGGACTGCAACATTCTGAGTCATTTACATAGAAACATGACAGCAGAAAAAGACCACATGGCCTATCTAGTCTGCCCTTCCATATCAACCACTACAACAGTCCACTTTTTTCCTTTAGAAATCCTCTGACTTTGTCCCATGCTTTTTTAAATTCAGATACTGTCCTAATCTCTACTACCTCCACTGGGAGACTATTCCACGCATCTGCCACTCTTTCTGTAAAGAAATATTTCTGCATATTACTCCTGAGTCTATCCCCTTTCACCCTTAACCTATGTCCCTTCGTAGCAGAGCTTGCTTTCAATCGAAAGAGGCTCTCCTCCTGTACCTTTATGCAGGGTTGGCCCAAGGGGGATGCGGGGCCATGTGTGGAGACTTGGTGCGGGGCCTCATTTGCATAAATATTTGCATTATGTTACCATACACTAACTTTTAGTAAACATGCCTCTTAATGAGTGTATGGATAAAGAAAGACTAAAAGATTTCTACATTACTATAATCCAGTGGCATCCGCCAGGCACATTAGGAACTACTACAAACACTGCCCATTTAGAACCCATAGCAAACCCGCTGTATCCTAACAGCACTACCAGGACTCACAAAGCACCATACCCTACCTATCAAAAGGCAACACTGCAAATATTAAACCAATACATTTCAGAGAATAACAATACATGACCTACTGGGGAAAGAGAACAAGTGGCAATGTCAAATAGGAATTACATAAACAGAATACCTCAGCTCAGATACACATGCAGAACATAGACCATCACCAAACAAGGAATCACAATTTAGAAACAGGAAGACAATAATTAAACTGGGAACCCCAAAAGCCAAACTTGGACTGTACAACAACACTGTGGAAATAAAAATATAAATTAATTTCCTCTTGTACTAAACAAAGTGCAGACGTTAATGATGCACATTTCCCAGAGCTGACATATTCCAGTTAATAAATTCAAAATAAAGAGATATTTTTCTACCTTTTATGCATTTTTTTTTTCAGTTGCAATTGCTCCAGCCACTTTCTTCTGGTTTCTTTGTGTCTTCTGCTAACTCTCCATCGTCTGCTGTCCATTTGTCCTTTCTTCTCTCTTCTAGTATTTTTCCATTCTCTCTTTAGATCTGCTTTAACATACTAATCTTTCTCCTTTTGATCTTTCCTCATTCCTGTTTCATCCACTCAAATTTTACCCCTCCATCCTCAATCCCCACTTACTCTCCCAATACCCAGCCAATTGTAGATTTTTCTTCCCTCCCACACAAAATATTTTCCCCTCTCCATTTCACTCTCCCAGCCCCATCCCATTCTAATCCTCCCCCAACATCAGCCCCCTTCTAGTTCCAGCCCCACCCAGCATCCGCTCCCTTCTAGTCCCTGCATCAGCCCATTTCCAGTCCTATCCTAGCCCCACCATCAGCCCATTTCCAGTCCTATCCGAGTCCCTCCATCAGCTCATTTCCAATCTCAGCCCCCCATCAGCCCATTTCTAGTCATTTCCTACCCCACCATCAGCTCATGTCAAATCCTAGCTCCTCTCCACTCAGCCCATTTCCAATTCAAGCCCCCCATGAGCCTACTTCCATTCTAGCCTCTCCATGAGTCCATTTCAATCCAAGCCCACACCACAACCCATTTCCAATCTTAGCACCCCCCAACAGCCCATTTCCAGTCCTATCCTAGCCCCTCCATCAGCCCATTTCTTGTCCTAGCTCCCTTCCCTGACTCAGCCCATTTCCAGAGCTAGCTCCCTCCTCTCACAGCCTATTTCCATTCCAAGCCCCCTCCCCATAAGCTATTTGCAGTTCAAGCCCCCCACTTTCACTCAGCCCATTTCCAGTCATAGCAACCCCCTAACTCATTACCAGTCCTAGCTGTCCCATAGCCCATTACCAGTCCTAACCCCCCCATCACCCCATTACCAGTCCTAACCCCCCATCAGCTCACCTCCAGTCCTAACCCTCCCCATCAGCCCATTTCCAGTCCAAGCCCCCCTCCTTAGCCCATTACCAGTCCTAACCCCCCATCACCCCATTACCAGTCCTAAACCCCCATCAGCCCACTTCCAGTCCTAACCCCCCCCCCCTCCCATCAGCCCATTTCCAGTCTTAGGCCATTACCAGTCCTAATCCCCCATCAGCCCACCTCCAGTTCTAACCCTCCCCATCAGCCCATTTCCAGTCCTAGCCCCCCCCCATAGCCCATTACCAGTCCTACCCCCCATCACTCCATTTTCAGTCAGCCCCCCATAGCCCATTACTAGTCCTAACCCCCATCACTCCATTTTCAGTCTTAACCCTCCCATAGCCCATTACCAGTCCTAACCCCTCATAGCCTATTACCAGTCCTAACGCCCCGACAGCCCATAGCCAGTCCTAACCCCCCTCCCCCCATTAGCAAAATTAAACAAAAAAAACCAAACTGGCTGCTGTTGCTGCTGGTGCCGCCGTGGCAGCGGCAGAATCAAGTGTCCCGCAGGGCCCTTCCCTGCCTGGCAGAGTCCTCCCTACCTGCATCAGTCCCTCTCCGCGCCAGCTTTCAGAGCTGCGAAGGGAGAGTTTCTTCCTCGCGGCTCTGTTAAGCCCACCGGCGCTGATGGGAAATGGGCATTTCCTGTTTTCCATCAGCCCCGGCAGGCTTAACAGAGCCACGAGAGGGAAACTCTCCCTTCGTGGCTCTGAAAGCCGGCGCTGAAGGGACTGATGCAGGGAGGGAGGACTTTGCCAGGCAGGGGGGGGGCCCATGGGACACTTGATTCTGCCGCTGCCACGGCGGCTGCAGCTGCAGCCAGTTTGGGTTTTTTGTTTAATTTACCTGGGCATTTAATATAGAATGTTGTTTGCACGGGGCCCTGTGCAAACAGCATTCTTGCTCAATGGACGGGCTGGCCCTGCCTTTATGCCACGGAGGTATTTAAACATCTCAATCATATCACCTCTATGCCGCCTTTCCTCTAAAGTATACATATTAAGATCCTTAAGTCTGTCCTCATATGCTTTATAATCATTTTAGTAGCCACCCTCTGTACTGACTATAACCTGTTTATATCCTTTTGAAGGTGCAGTCTTCAGAATTGCACACAATACTACTACTACTACTACTACTACTACTACTGAGCATTTGTATAGCGCTACAAGTCATATGCAGCGCTGCACAGACATGTAAGAGACAGTCCCTGCTCATCAGAGCTTACAATCTATTCAAGACAGACAATACAGAAGGTAAAGGCATGGATAAAACCAGGGGGAAAGAAAAAGAAAAAGGAGATCAGGTGAGTCAAGATCCAAAGGCAGCAGCGAAGAGGTGTTTTCAGCCTGGATTTGAAGAGGGTCAGAGAAGGTGCCTGGCATACAGACACAGGTAGTTTCTTCCAGGCGTAAGGTGCAGCAAGGTGAAAGGAGCGAAGTCTGGAGTTAGTAATATACTCCAAATGAGGTCACACCAAAGACTTATACAGAGGCACTATCACCTCCTTTCTTCTCTTGGCCATTCCTCTCCCTATACACCCAAGCATCCTTCTAGCTTTTGCCATTGCCTTTTCTACCTGTTTAGATACTTTAAGATCATCAGACACAATCATGCCTAGGTCTCGCTTTTCTTTTGTGGACAGAAGTACTTCACCCCCTATACCAGCGATGGCGAACCTATGGCACGCGTGCCAGCTGTGGCACGCGAAGGCCTTGCAGCTGGCACGCGGGAAGGTCCGCAATTAAGTAAAATTGAAAAAGAAAAAAAAAACCTGTCTGCTGCCGCTGTCCGGGCCGCCGCGGCAGAATCGAGCATGCCGCGGGGCCCCCCTGTACCCGGCAGAGCCTGCCCTCCCCGTAGCAGCTCTCTCTTTGGAGTTGCAGTCAGACGCGCCGGCTTGCAGAGCGCAAAGGGAAGAGTTTCCCTTTCGCGACTCTGTTAAGCCCGCGGGGGCTGATGGGAACTTCCCATCAGCCCCCGCGGGCTTAACAGAGCAGCGAGGGAGAAACTCTTCCCTCGCGCTCTGCAAGCCGGCGCGTCTGACTGCAGCTCCAAAGAGAGAGCTGCTACGGGGAGGGCAGGCTCTGCCGGATACAGGGGGGCCCCGCGGCACGCTCGATTCTGCCGGGGCGGCCCCGACAGCGGCAGCAGACAGGTTTTCTTTTTTTTTTTATTTTCCCTGGGCTGGGCTGGGCTGGGGGGGAGTTAGGAGTGGTGATGGGCTGGGGGGGGTTAGGAGTGGTGATGGGCTGGGCTGGGCTGGGGGGGGTTAGGAGTGGTGATGGGCAAGGCTGGGCTGGGCTGGGGGGGGTTAGGCCTGGTGATGGGCTGGGCTGGGCTGGGCTGGGGGGGTTAGGAGTGGTGATGGGCTGGGCTGGGCTGGGGGGGGTGTTAGGAGTAGTGCTGGGCTGGGGGGGTTTAGGAGTGGTGATGGACACTGGGCTGGCTGAGGGGGGTTAGGAGTGGTGATGGGCACTGGGCTGGCTGGGGGGGTTAGGAGTGGTGATGGGTGCTGGGCTGGGGGGGTTAGAAGTGGTGATGGGCGCTGGGGGGGTTAGGAGTGGTGATGGGCGCTGGGGGGGGGCTTAAACTAAAAATTGGGTGATGGGGGATTAGGACTGGAAATGGGCTGGTGGGATTAGGACTGGAAGTGGGTTGATGGGGGGTTAGGACTGGTAATGGGCTATGGGAGGGCTTAAACTAAAAATTGAGTGATGGGGGATTAGGACTGGGAGTGGGCTGATGGGGAGGTTAGGACTGGTAATGGGCTATGGGGGGGCTTAAACTGAAAATTGGGTGATGGGGGATTAGGACTGGAAATGGGCTGGTGGGATTAGGACTGGGAGTGGGCTATGGGGGGCTAGGACTGGTAATGGGTTGGTGGGGTTGCTAGGCCTGGACCTGGGCGGCGTGGACGGGGGCTTGACCTGCAAATCGCTGTTGGGGATGGGGCTGGGCCGGGACATGGGCTGAGGGGAAGTGGGGGGCTTGAACTGCAAATAGCTGATGGGGACGGGGCTTGGAATGGAAATGGGCTGAGGGGAAGTGGGGGGCTTGAACTGCAAATAGCTAATGGGGAGGGGGACTTGGAATGGAAATGGGCTGAGTGGAAGGGGGCTTGAACTGCAAATAACTGATGGGAAGGGGGGCTTGGAATGGGCTCTTAGGGGAGGGAGCTAGGACAGGAACTGGGCTGATGGATGGGCTAGGATAGAACTGAGAATTGGGTGTTGGGGGGAGCTAAGATTGGAAATGGGCTGTGGTGGGGGCTTGGACTGAAATGGACTCATGGAGGGGCTAGAACTGGAAGTAGGCTCATGGGGGGCTTGGATTAGAAATGGGCTGAGTGGAGGGGAACTAGGATTTAACATGGGCTGATGGTGGGGCTAGGAAAGGACTAGAAATGGGCTGATGGGAGGCTGGTATTGGAAATGAGCTGATGAAGGGACTCGGATAGGACTGGAAATGGATGGGTGAGCTAGGACTGGAAATGGACTGATGAGGGGACTAGAAGGGAGCGGATACTGGGTGGGGCTGGAACTAAAAGGGTGCTGATGTTGGGGGAGATTAGAAGGGGATGGGGCTGGGAGAATGAAATGGAGAGGGGGAAAATATTTTGTGTGGGAGGGAAGAAAAATGTACAATTGGCCGGGTATTGGGAGACTAAGTGGGGATTGAGGATGGAGGGGTAAAATTTGAGTGGATGAAATAGGAATGAGGAAAGAGCAAAAGGAGAAAGATTATTATGTTAAAGCAGATGTAGAGAGAGAATCAAATTGATTCTCTGACAATACAAAGATTCCAACCTTTACAAATGATGTTACATAGTTCAGGCAACTTTATAAAGAGTTTTTAGATACTAAAATCTTGTTGTTAAGGTTTAATTGACGTGCTGGCACTTTGAGGAAATTCTTTGGTTTTGTGCGGCAGTTTGGGCACTCGGGCTCAAAAAGGTTAGCCATCACTGCCCTATACTATATTGCTCCCTTGAATTTCTGCATCCTAAATGCATAACCTTGCATTTTTTAACACTAAATCTCAGCTGCCAAATTCTAGACCATTCTTCAAGCTTAGCTAGATTCCTCCTCATGTTATCTACAACTTCCTGGGTGTTTACTGCAGATTTTGGTATCATCGACAAAGAGGCAAGCCTTACCCAATAGCCCTTCAGCAATATTACTAACAAAGATCTTAAAAAGAATCAGACCAAGGACAGATCCCTGCGGCACACCACTGGTAACATCCTTCTCCTCAGAGTGAGCTTCATTTACCTGTACCCTTTGTCACTTCCCACTCAACCAATTTCTAACCCAAGTAGTAACTTTAGGGTCCATCCCTAGGGTGCTCAGTTTGTTTATAAGTTGCCTGTGCGGAACAGTGTCAAAGGCAAAAATCTAAATACATCACATCTAGGGCTCTCCCTCGGTCCATCTCCCTGGTCACCCAGTCAATCAATCATATTTGTCTGACAAGACCTGCCTCTGGTGAATCCAAGCTGCTTTGGAGCTGATTAGTAACCTTCTTAGGCAAACCTTATAATATGCTATTACAGAAATCCAAATGTGGAGTGATCAAGGCCTGGAGCACAGATCTAAAATCATAACTATCAAGCAGTGGTTTTAGGTGTTCGATGATCCGTAACTTGAAGAAGATAGATCTGGTAACTAGTTTTAAGTGTGACACGATGTTAAGAGGCTGATCAAGGCTAACCCCAAGGTATTTCACTTCATTTTTTACTTCCAGTTCAGCTTTTTGAATGGAGAGTTTAGAGGGGGAGGTAAAGGTTAGAGTCCTGATAACATACAAAACTTCAGTTTTATTGTAATTTATTTTTAGGTTATATGTTTTCAGCCACTTCACTGTTTCATTGAGGTAGGATGACATTTGATGTTGGGTGGGCTTTGTTATATCTATGGGGAGATACAACATTATATCATCCACATAGATGTGATATCCTACTTTGAATTTTTTAAAGATATTACAAATTGGTTGTACGTATAAATTAAATAGGAGTGCTGATAGGGAATACCCTTGTGGTATGCCTTGCTCCTGTTTGAAGGTTGATGATGTCTGTTGGCCAATCTGAACTTGTTGGGTAGGGTCTGAGATGTAGGACTGAAACTATTGGTGTACAGTGCCCTTTAGCCCTATCTGGTGTAGTCTTGTAAGTAGTATGTTATGGCTGATACTATCAAAAGCAGAGGCAATATCCAAAATACGAGAACAAATGCTTGTTTAGGATTATCCACACCTCAAATAAGTTTATCAAAGAGGACTAAGATGAGTCTCTACACCACAAAATGGTCTAAAACCATATTGTTGTTCATCTAAAGGAGAGTTCAGGTCAATGAAATCTTGTAATTGAGTTTGGACAACCTTTTCAATTACTTTAGCCATGAATGGAAGACTAGATATTGGCCTGTATGAGTTAGGATGTTCCTTGTCTAGAGATTTGTTTTTTAAAATTGAGCGAATCATAGCATGTTTTAATTCCAAAGGCATGTAACCTTGTCTCAGAGATTGGTTGACCATTGTAAGGATAAATGGAGACATTTCAGCTTTAGCCAACTTAATCCAGCTAACCGGACAGGGGTTGAGCGGGGAGGTGGTAGTATTAATTTTGGTGACTATATTCATCAAGTATTTTAGGTCAATCATATGGAAGTTATGCCAGTTATTTGTTGACAGATCACTGTCTGAGCAAGAGATATCTCCTGTATCCTGTCGTTTTAATTTGTTAATGTGGAGGCACAGTCTAATCTGCCCCTGTACAGCAGTAGCACCCAATTCTTATCCTGCGGGGCTAAACATGCCCACGAGATCAGAATCGGGTCTAATGGCCTGGATGTGCAGGTCGGGCCTGATTCTGATCAGCCGTATGTCCTGCCGATGCCTGGCTAATTCAGTCAGGCTCCTGAATGGAGCTGCAGTGTCATGGCGTCATGGCACCATGGCTCCATTCAGGAACCGCAATCCCCGGCCGCCAACCAAAGACCCCTTTCCCCGCAACCTGACCCTCAATCTGGCCTCCCATAGCCAGGGTCGGGCTGCGGGGAACCCCCTGCACCTCCTCACCTCCTTTGCTGGTCCCCGCGCAGCTGTCCCCTGATGTCTAGGGGGACTTATTCCACCTCTGAGTTGGAATAAGTCCCCCGTCCATTTTGCAGACGCCGGACGTACAGGGCCGACCTCAGCATTGGCCCTAAATGTCCAGGATCAGTCACCACCCACTGCCCAGTCTCGCTCCTCCCCTAGCCAGCCTCCTCCCACCCACGAACAGAGCTCCCTGCACAAATTGGGTGAATGTGCAGGGAGCTCTGTTTCCCCCAGCGCCGGCCAGATGAATAGCCAGTCTGGACGTCCGGATCAGCCGTCCAGACCCCCTATTCGGGGTCTCAGAATAAACCCCATAGTGATTAGCAAGGGTTTGTGGCTTGATGTTGATAATATTTACTTCTGGATGAGGTCTGAGTTGGGGATTTTACAATTTCAAAAAGTTCCCTCAGATGATTGAGTGATTTAGTGAGTATCATAGTGTGATATTTTTTTCCTTGTTATTAATAGTTTCTTTGTATGTATGAAGAAAATTCATATAAAGTAGTTTGTCATTTGTAGATTTAGTAGACCTCCATCTGTGTTTGTTTCCTTATTTTTTGTTTTAATTTTCTTATAGCTTGCGAATACCATTTTTCAGAGGGTCTAAGTGTAGTTCTGTGGTATGAATTTGTTGTGGAGGCAACTTTAGAGATAGAGGTATTCCAATTTTTTAATATATCATCCAGATCAGTTAATGGAGAATCTATATGTGGGAGGATATCATTCAAAAAAGTTTCCTTATTAAAGGATCTAAATTGCTTTTCTGTGATTTTATTTATTTATTTATTTATTACAGGCTCTTATATACCGCTCTATTTAGCATCAGCGCGGTTCACAATATAAAAACAGACCAGAACAACAACTGTTTGGTTTTACAGAGAACAGGATATTGATATTGATAGTGATATTGATAGTGATATTGTATTATGAGGCAAAGGGGGGAAGGAAGCGAGGGTAGAATGAATTCTATTATATCATGGCCCATCCAGGGGACCTGCATTACTTGTGGGGGTGAGTAGCAGTCATGTATTAAAATATTATGGGGTAGAAATATTAAGTCTAGCATGTTACCTTTATTGTGAGTAGGCATCTGTATTATCTGCTGATAATAGTAAAAAAAAACACAGGAGAAAAAGGTATCCGCAGGAACAAGCCAAACCAAAAGCGGACACCAAAAACCAGGCCTACACGAAGGTGTGGTAATATAGTTTATTAAAGGACCCAACTAAAAGGCCTACACGAAGGTGTGGTAAATAGTTTATTAAAGGACCCAACTAAAATGTTTCGGCCTGAGGCCTTCTTCAGGGGTCTAAAACAAAGTAAAACATACATATTAAAATATATATAAAATATTTGCATAAAAAATATAGCATATATAAAACATAACAACTTTCAAATAATCGAATTAGATGGACACATCCATAGAATTAAAACAATAACAGAAAGGTTGACTTAAAAAAGACAACATTTCATAAGAATATAAAACAAATTAAAAATTGATTATAAAGGAACACACATGATAATAAGAATACATTACCGCAAAGGTGAAGCAACAACATATAAAGAGGCAGAAAGCTCTCCTCAATCTGTATAAATTGAAGAAAAGCATTCATAACCTAACATCCAAAAGCTATGATCACATTTAATTGGTTTGTACGTTTTTCATCTTCGGATTTTTTAATTATAATGTCTTCTCTGGTTTTTCATTCACGTTGCTTGCGTGGGTGCGCTTTTTAGTTGCCGACTGATTAACATACATTTTTACTATGTATCTAATCTGTAAGCTTCGTTTTTTATTCATTCAGGGTTTATCGAATGGTTCTTTTTTCCTTCTTATGCTGTCTCTTGTCTTTGCGGTTGCCTTTCGTGGCATGTCATATATGTATTTAAAATGTATACAGGCTGTTCTTTATTTATGTACGTTATTTGATAGTGTTATTTTAGTGCTCAGGTTTTTTTTGTTTTTTTGGGGGTTAATTTTCCCGTTGTCAGATATGACCTGCCACTTTACCATTGCACTTTTAATTGGTTGCATTCTGTCGAACTTTAATCACTGTACACCGATATGGTCACGTTAAACTAGATCATAGCTTTTGGATGTTATGTTATGAATGAGTCCACTGCAAATTATAATTTCATTGATTCCACAATATGTTAAGTTTATTATTCTAATAGGTATGACATCGTTCAGTTTAAACAACTCTATGCTTTTCTTCAATTTATACAGATTGAGGAGAGCTTTCTGCCTCTTTATATGTTGTTGCTTCACCTTTGCGGTAATGTATTCTTATTATCATGTGTGTTCCTTTATAATCAATTTTTAATTTGTTTTATATTCTTATGAAATGTTGTCTTTTTTAAGTCAACTTTTCTGTTATTGTTTTAATTCTATGGATGTGTCCATCTAATTCGATTATTTGAAAGTTTTTATGTTTTATATATGCTATACTTTTTATGCAAATATTTTTTATATATATTTTAATATGTATGTTTTACTTTGTTTTAGACCCCTGAAGAAGGCCTCAGGCCGAAACGTTTTAGTTGGGTCCTTTAATAAACTGTGTTTGTATATTACCACACCTGCGTGTAGGCCTGGTTTTTGGTGTCTATCTGCTGATAATACCAGTGAGACAAAAAGCAGAGTACAGAGAAACAGCAGCAGAGTCTAGAAAGCTCTAGACTAGGAAGTTCCCTCCTCTCTCATGCATTCTATGGAATGTCCACTCTGCCTCTAACAAACTTGCCTTCATTCATGACCTTTTTGTTTCTAATGCTCTGCATCTTCTTGCTCTCACTGAGACTTGGCTTCTTCCTAAAGACTCTGCTTCTGTTCTGTCATAGAGGCTACCTTTTCTCCCAAACACCTTGCTTAGCTGGCCGCAGTAGTGGTGCTGGATTGCTACTGTCTCCTTTCTGCCAGTTTCAACTTCTCCTTCCACATCAATCTCACTCCTTTTCTTCTTTTGAATTCCACTCCATTCGTCTATTTATTTTACCACCTCTCCAGGTAGCTGTCATTTATTGACCCCCTGATAAGTAAAAGGGGCAGTAAGAGAGGACAAGGCCATAGCAGAAAGACCGAATGAATTCATTGCTTCAGTCTTTACTAAAGAAGATGTAGAAAATTTACCCATGCCAGAAATGATATCTAAAGGTGATGTATCAGAGGAATTGAAACAAATATCAATAAATTGGAAAGATGTAATAAAGTTACTGTATTTGATAAATTAAAGAGGAGCAAATCATCTGGACCGGATGGCATACATCCCAGGGTGCTGAAAGAACTGAAATATGAGATTGTAGACCTACTTTTAGTAATCTGTGAGCTATCATTAAAATCATCTGTAGTATTTATTTATTTTATTTAACAGTTTTTATATACTGCTTTTATACCAAAGTGGTTTACAATGAATAGCACCACATAACATACAAACAGTAAAGTGTAAATAGTTACTAGTCGTCAGTTCAGACAACTATGTACATAAAGCATTTGCTTCATGTTAAATGTACCTATGGATCTATGTAAATAGTTCAACCTCTGTTCTTTGTAATATGTTGTGTTAAATGTAAACCGCCCCTGATCTCTGGAAGGGGCAGTATAGAAGAACCAAATAAATAAATAAATCATCTCTGGAGATTTTTTTTACATAGAACAAGGGGTATACAACTTGGAGATAAATATGGGATATGTTTAAAATTACAGGTCATTGCTGGCTGTTGTATATACACTTATGCTATGTCATTTGACCCAAAGTGATCTATGAAGAGATGTGCTTTTAGTAATTTCTTCATATCTTTGGTGGACTGCGCAAACCTAATGGTTTTGGGTAGTAAGTTCCAGATTGTGGGAGCATATATCGAAAAGGCCCTGTTGCTTGTCTGTTTTGTGCATTTAGGGGCTTGTTTACAAAGCCGCAGTAGCGGTTCGCGATCGTTATCGGAGCCGCGGCCCATGCGCTACCGCGGCTTTGTAAACAAGCCCCTTAGTCTTGAGTGAAGTACCTGAAGACTAGAGTGGCCAGTATAAAGCCAATTTTTAAAAAGCGTTTTAGGGGTTATCCGGGAAACTACAGACTGATGAGTAGAAACCATTATAAAAAACAAATTACTGAACATGTAAATACTCGTGACTTTTTTTTTAAATTATTTATTTATGAAATTTTCAAAATAAATCAAGAAAGGTTACAATGCCCCCATTCTTGAAGCAATAGAAAGGCATACAGAAATAATCCACATAGACCAGGATACAATCAAGGAAAATATCATTACATAAGAAAAAAATGCCTATTCTCTCTAGCCCACAAAAAGGGGGAATTTCATTAGAAATTAAACACAAATACAAGAAGAAATATGCATGCAGTCATAACTCGGAACCAAAATCTATGAGCCCGAGGGGGTCTCCTGACGCTTGGCGTTAATGAAAGCCAGCAACTGGGAGGGTTCAAAAAATATAAGAAAAAGTTTGGTATTTCACCAAACACTTGCATGGATGCTTAAGAAAAAAAAAGCCCTCCCAGTTGCAAAACCCCAGACCGAAGCAACAAAAACTCCCTACGTCGCTTCTGTGTTTCTCTTGATAAATCAGGGTATATACGTACTGAAAGCCCATGAAACAAAAGTTTCCGCTTCTGAAAAAACAGTTTCAATAACCACTCTTTATCAGACAACAAGGCAAAAGTAATCAACAGTGTGGATGATACTTGCGACTCTAATCCAGAATTTTCTATTATATCTGAGAGATTTAATACATCCCCTGATTTTGATTCCCTCCCATCTCATTACGGGCCGAAGCCCGTCTAGCAGTGGGTAAATAATAAATTTTCACCAGAGAGGGGACCAAGTCAGGGGAAACCCCTAATGTCTCCACGAGGTATTTTATAAACATATCTCTAGGGGAAATTGAAGGTACTTTAGGAAAGTTAATAATTCTCAAATTGTTAGCGCGAGTGAGATTATCCAAATGTTCAATCTTCATCTGTAAACAGTAAATACTCGTGACTTAATGGCAGAAAACCAACATGAATTTAGTAAAGGAAAGTCTTCTCTCACTAATCTCTTACATTGTTTTGAAGGTGTGAATAAACAGGTCGATAAAGGTGAGCTGGTTGATACAGTGTATCTGGATTTTCAGAAAGTCTTCAACAAGGTCCCTCATGAGAGACTCTTGGGGAAATTAAAAAGACATGGGATAGGAGGTAGTGCACTATTATGGATTAGAAACTGGTTAAAAGTGAATAGTGGAGTACCGCAGGGATCTGTGCTGGGCCCGCTGTTTTTTAACATATTCATAAATGACCTGGAAATGGGAATAACGAGTGAGGTGATCAAATTTGCATAGTTCTAAAACCCCCAAATTATTCATAGTTGTAAAAACACAAGAGGATTGTGAAAAATTGCAAGAAGACCTTGATAAATGGGAAGACTGGGCATCCAAATGGCAGATGAAATTTAATATGGACAAGTGCAGTGTTATGCACTTAGGGAAGAACAACCCAAACTATGGTTACACGATGAAAGGTTCCACATTAGGAATCATCACTCAGGAAAAGGATTTAGGCGTCATCGTGGATAATACATTGAAAACCTCCACCCAATATGCAGTGGCAGCCAAGAAAGCAAATAGAATACTAGGAATCATAAGGAAAGGAATGGAGAAGAAAACAAAAGATATTATAATGCCTCTGTATCATTCCATGGTGCCACCGCACTTTGAATATTGTGTGCAATTCTGGTCGCCATATCAAAAAGGATATAGCAGAATTTAAAAAACAGGTACAGAGAAGAGCCACCAAAATGGTAAAGGGGATGGAAGAATACCTCTATGAGGAAAGGCTTAAAAGCTTAGGGCTCTTCAACTGGGCAAAAAGACGGCTGAGGGGAGATATGATAGGGTCTATAAAATATTGAATGCAGTGGAACATGTAAATGTAGATTGGTTGTTTACAGCTTCAAAAAGTAGAAAGACTAGGGAAAAGATATAGTAAAAGCTGTTAGTATAGCTGAGTTTAATAGAAGTTTGGACAAGTTCCTGGAGGAAAAATCCATAAACCATTATTAAAGAGGAACAGAGAAGTCCACTGCTTACCCCGGGAGAAGCAACATGAAATCTGTGTACCTTTTTGGGAACCCGACAGGTACTTGTGAACTGGATTGGCCGCTCTTGGAAAGAGGATACTGGGCTTGATGGACCCTTGGTCAGACCCAGTATGGTATCTGTTATTCTCTTATGTTTTTCCTTTCTCACTGACTTTGATGCCTGACTTTCTGTCTTTCTGGACCCATCTTCCCCTTTTCTCATTCTTAGGGATTTTAACATTCATTTACAACTCTCAATTCTTTCCTCAAAGTGCATCCGCCCTTGACCCCTCCTTCCCCTTCAATCTATACAAAATCACGTTGTCCGACTAATCTTCCGCCAGTCTCGCCATGCCCACATTACTCCACTTCTCAAGTCGCTTCACTGGCTTCCTGTCCAATTCCACATCCAATTCAAGCGTCTCCTATTGAACTATAAATGCATTCACTCTACAGCCCCTCAATACTTCTTATCTCTTTTCTCTCCCTACGTCCCCTCTCGGAACCTGCGCTCCGCTAGTAAATTACTTTTATCTATGCCTTTCACCCGCACCGCCAACTCACGACTTCGCTCCTTCCACCTCGCTACACCATACGCCCGGAACAACCTACCTGTGTTGTACGCCAGGCACCCTCCCTGGCCCTCTTCAAATCCAGATTAGAAGACCCACCTCTTCACCATTGCTTTCAGATCCTGACTTCTGCCCCTATCTTATGCCTTGCACTGAACTGACTTATACTCTGTATTACTGACTAGATTGTAAGCTCCGATGAACATGACTCTGACGGGCAGGGACTCTCTTTTGTATGTGGGCTGCCTCTTATAGGTCAGCTGTACAGCGCTGCGTGCGTGGCGCTCTATAAGTGCTAAATAGTAGTAGTAGTAGTATCTAAACCTTGGCTGATTTCCATGATAAGGTTTACAAGATTAGTCTTGAGTTCTCCACAGGGGCTACCATCTCCACCTTCCCCCTCTTCACTCTCAACCCCTTCCTTCAAACTCCAGCACCCTTTCTTCCTTTTCTAATATCTCTGAGAAGGAAACTGCACATCTCTCCTCTTCAAACTTTCTACCTGCTCCTCTGATCCAATTTCTGTTGTTGTCCCCTCCATCTGTCATTTCCTCAACCTATCACTTTCCACTGCAGCTGTTTATGCTGCCTTCAAACATGCTGTGATTATACCTCTCCTCAAAAGCCTTCATTAGATCCTACCTGCCCTTCCATTTATCATCCCATCTTCCTTCTCCCTTTTGCATCCGAACTACTCAAATGTGCAGTTCAACGCTTGACTTTCTTTCCTCTCAAGCCATTCTGGATCCCCTGTAATCTGGCTTTCGTCCTCTACATTCTACAGAAACAGCACTTGCCAAAGTCTCCAGTGACCTGTTCCTGCCCAAGTCCAAGGGCCCTTACTCTATCCTCATCCTTCTTGACCTATCTGCTGCTTTTGACATTGTTAATTACCATCTTCTCTTCAATACCTTGTTCTCACTTGGAAATAGGGACTATGTTCTGTCTTGGTTTTCTTCTTTTCCTCCACTATTATCCTGCTGTAAGTTGGTGTACGACAGGGCTATGCCTTGAGACCTCATTTTTCTCTCTCCGTGAATTGCAGTCCCATCTTTATACTGATAACTCTCAGACTTACCTCTCTGTATCTGAAATCTCTTCGGGAATCCAGGCCCATATTTCAGCCTGCTAGTCTGATGTTGCTACCTGGATGTCCTGCTGCCATCTGAAACTGAACATGGTCAAGATGGAACTCCTTACCTTTCTCCCTAAACCAGCCTTCCCCCTTTCTCCTTATTAATATAATGGGTACAGCATTCATCAAACTGATTGACAGGTGAGATAAGGATGACATCAGCCAGTCAGCATTCACTTCTGGGTTAGGCCATGGCCTCCCATAGAAATTAATAATGTTAGCTCTGCCCAAGCCCCACCCACAGGGGCTGCCCAAGGGGGGTGTGGGGCCATGTGCGGAGGCTCATTGCGGGGCCTCATTTGCATAAGAAGTCCATTTGCATAAACATTAACATAATGTTAACATACATCTTAATGAGTGTCTGGATAAAGAAAGACTACCAGATTTCTACATTACTATACTCCAGTGCCAACCGCCAGGCACATTAAAAAGTACTATAACACTGACCATTTAGAACCCATAGCAAACCAGCCGTATCATAACAGCTCTACCAGGACTCACAAAGCACCAAATCCTACCTATTAAAAAGGCAACATTGCAAATATTAAATCAGTACATCTCCTACTAGGGAAAGAGAACAAGTGGCACTGTCAAACAGAAACTACAAGAATAGAATACCTCAGCTCAGTTACACATGCAGAACATAGACCATCATCATACAAAGAACAAGGAATCACAATTTAGAAATCGGAAGATAATAATTAAATTGGGAACCCCTAAAGCCAAACTTGGAATGTACAATAACACTATAAATTAATTACCTTTTGTACTAAACAAAAATGCAAAGACATTAGTGATACACATTTCCCAAAGCTGACATATTCCAGTTAATAAATTCAAAATAAAAAAGTATTTTTCTACCTTTTGTTGTTTGGGCATTTTATTTTTCAATTGCAATTGCTCCAATCACTTTCTTCTGGTCTCTTCTGTCTTCTGCTAATTCTCCATTGTCTGTTGTCCATTTGTCCTTTCTTCTCTCTTCTAGATTTTTTTCCATTCTATCTTCTACATCTGCTTTAACATACTGATCCTCCGCAATGATTGTACACGTTAATGGATTTGGAGTTTAGAATACATTTGCTCCGTCTGTTACCTTTATGGTTAAACCACAATGCTGTTTCTATCAACAAGGTTTTAAGCTCCGATCCTTCCTCCGCAATGATTGTACACGTTAATGGATTTGGAGTTTAGAATACATTTGCCCCGTCTGTTACCTTTATGGTTAAACCACAATGCTGTTTTGCTGATATTTTCTCTTTCATCCTTAAGGTATATTTTCATATATATTGTGGTAGCGCAGAGCCTATTCATGGAGAAAAAAGGGTTTTAAATCCTGAAAAAAGATTTTATCATCAGCTGCAATATTATGAGGAGCCCAATAGAGGGAGCAGGAGTGACCTTCCAAGGCCCAGAGAACTGCACCTCAGAGCTGATGAGGTAATGCAACCTAACAGCCAATGGAGAAAAGGGGGAGTTCCCCTGAAGAAAGGCTGGGAACTTGAAAAGGAGGAGCTAGGACAAGTTAGAGAGAGACCAGGGAGAGAGAGACCAAGGGGAGGCATACCAAGGAAGGCCTACCAAAAGGAGGCATACCAAGAAGAGGCTTATCAAGGAAAAGCAGACCACGGAGAGTCACATCATAGAGAGCTTCTGGAAAGGAACCAAGAAGGAGAGCACCATAAGGAGTGTCCAGAGCACCAGAGAGGAAGGAGTTCCTGGCAGGAGGGCATAGTGAATCCGAGGCCACAGAGTTCCAGGAGTCCTTGGTTGAGAGGTACTGGAAAGAAAGGCACAAGGGGAGAAATAAACCCCAGAGTTTGGTGTGAAGAACCGGCAGCAGTAAATGCAAGACACAGTGAGCATTATCTGAGCAAGGATGAAGTCTTTGCTGCAAATGGTAATATTCCTTATTCAAATGGTAAAAGGTGTGAATGTGAGAGAGTGGTGACTCTGCATGAAGGCCAGCTGGAGTGTGAAAAGCCTACTGCTCAAGACAGGCTGAACTACAGCGGGACCAGGCCGTGGGGCTCAACTAAACAAGGTAAAATACCTTTTTATTCTGATAAGCAATATAAGTTAAGAAGACAGGAAACACAAGATACTGGAGTATATCCTCCCTATCAAACTGTTGGTGAAACAAGGCACAAGCCCTTGGTAAAAAGACTGTATAACATAAGGCAGCCTGCAAGGGGAAGTAACTGCCATAACAAACACTCACATGGGCGCGGCCCTGACTTGAATGCTGAACATTGGAAGCTAGTAAATGTGTTATATGAGAAACCTCAGTACACTCCTCAAGAGTTTACTGACACTGATTCACAGCTGTCTGATACTCAGCCCATGCAGGTGGAATTCAACGAAGACCCACCTGAAACCCCGATGGACTGTAGCTACTGTCAGGCAGGTAGCCTAAGGTCTGTGCATGAAACATAAAACAGTGAACAGTAGCGAATGCCTGTAAAGTTTGTTTATGCCAAGTACTGTGAAGCAACAGTTAAACAAAGCAAGTGTGAATATATTTTCTTTTTGTTGCCTGAAGCAAGGTTTCTTTCAGTTTGTTGAAGTAGTCTCCCATAACTTGAACCATTGTGCTTAAAGGGAAATAAAGCCTTATTTTCCCTACATTCTGGCTAGTGTGTTCTCTTGAACTTTGGCCCTCGGTAGGTCCTGGGAACATTACCAAGACCTCTTACAGAAGGACCAAATTCAAAATATATAAAAAACCTCTCATGTCCATCTGACCTGCCCATACCAACCTTGGCCTCTGGGGCGGCAGCATGACAATATTTATAAAATTAATTGACCAGTTATTACACTAGGTAGTCTCCCCAAGCGCTGATAGGAATATGTGAGTTCTAGTCAATATATGGGTGAATATACCCATCTCCTCGGTTTTTCCAGGTTGGCAAGCCCTCCCCCTTCGCTCCTGCTGCTGTTTTTCGTTTGTTTTATTGTATTATGTTGCTTTATATTTTAATTTTTTTATTTTTGTTTTAGCTATACAAGTATAATCTTAGATGAAAGACCATTGTGTATCGTGCTTTCTATGCTCCATAGAGGTATTTATCATATGTAAAGCTTCTATGTAATGCTCCCTGTTATATTTATATATTTATTTGACCCATGTTTCACTGTTGTATTGCCTATTGTTTTATTTATTAATCTATTTATTCAATTTGATTCGTGTCCATTGTGTTTAACCTTGCGATTTTATTATACCCTATTATTTATTATCATTTATTTGGTTAAGATGGTGTTTTAATTGTTCTTCGCATTCCACTAGCACTTATTATCTTCCTTAATGATTCCAGTATACTTTTAAGTGATTTTTTACCTTTTTAATTATTTATGATATTTATGTTTTAAATGTACATGTGATTTTACATTAGTTATAGGTATCTGTTCTCACGCGATATTTTATACATTCTTATTTTATGTCTATGTTTTTATGTTATAGTGTTTTGCCTCATCAACCCCTGATGAAGTTTTACGAAACACGGCCTGTGTCGGGTTGACAATAGGCTTTGATTGAAATAAAGTTGTTTTTCTACTATCTCATGTCTTGACTGTGTCCAAGTTAAAAGCAGAGACTTGGGTTCAAATCCCATGTCAGCTTTTTTGTGGCTTTGAAAAAAATAAATACAGAGAAAAAAAAGGCATGTCTGAACATGCCCATGTGACTGTAGAAAACTTAAGGAAATGACGTGGCAACATATGTTTGGCTTTGAAAAATTCACTACAGAGAAAAAAAGAGAGACGTCTGAACATACCCATGTCACTGTAGAAAGAATAGGCTGTACTTTAAAACACATAGGATTTGTGGAATAAATACATTCTGAAGATGTTAGCAAAATAAAAATAATGGGCCCGATATTCAGTTGGGTGATGCTATGTGCTGCTTTGGTGCATAGCCTGCCCGCCATCCGTCTATCCTGGATTTTCAATGCCGGCAGTCATATGGAGGAGTGGAGTGGAGGAGTAGCCTAGTGGTTGGGGCAAGGTACTTCAGGCCGGAAGGTTGGGGGTTCAAATCCCACTAGAGGACAGCAACCTTGGGCCGGAAGGACTGGGGTTTCTAGTCCCACAGGTGCTCCTTGTGGTCTTGGGCAAGCCACTTAACCCTCCATAGCCCATGTTCCCTGTAAAATAGTTATCTCCAAGTTATAATACCCTGTTCAATGTAATTTCAGTTTGTTCAATGTAAACCGCACTGATGCAGAATAGCGCGGTATATAAGAGAATGTAAATAAATAAATAAATAAAATATGCGGCCCCTGCACTAAAAATCTGGCTATCACCGCAGAATCCAGAAGCTGCATGAGCTAGCCAGGTAGCACTGATTTTCAATGCTACCCGATTAACTCCATGCCTATCTTTAAGGTGCCGAGGGCTAACTGGGTAGCATTGAAAATCAGTGCTATCTGGTTAGCCACTTCCTCAGCCCGGAACGACCCCGGAATGTTCCGATGCTAACTGCATAGCATCAGGGCGAGTAAGAGACAATCCAAGGAATTTTCGAAGGGAGTACCTGTGTAGTTGCCTTCGAAAATTCCCTGTTAAGGCATTTACATGGGTAACTAGGGCAGTTACCCATGTAAATGCCTTTGAAAATCAGGCCCAATATTCAAAACATGGCAAGTATGAAGGAAACCTTATTGAAGAGCATGTACTATGACCCAAAAGCAATAGGGAGCTTTGGGAGCATAAAATCCTCTACTTCAAGCTGCTAAAAAGCATGATAAAACAGTCAGCAGAAAAGATGTAGCCAGATAGATTACAGGACAAGATGCTTATACTTTACACAGAACTGCTAGGGTCCGTTTTAAAAGAAATAAGACGATCATGTCAGACGTGGATGCGCATTGACAAACTGATTTAGTTGACATGTCTGCCTTGTGCCATTATAACAATGGCTACAAATACATCTAACCGTAGTAGACATCCTGTCAAAATATAATTGGGTCATGAATTTAAAAATGAAAACCAGCCATGAAGTTGCTAAAGCCTTTGAAAAAATATTTAATATAGGTCATACACCTGAAAAAATACAAACAGACAAGGGTAAAGAATTTTTAAATAGGTCTCTGAAGAATTTATTAAAATAAAGAAGGGTTCATCATTTTGTAATGATGTTAAAGCAGCAGTGGTAGAAAGGTTTAACAGGACTTTAAAATCCAAAATGTGGCATTATTGTACAGCACACAACACCTTTAGGTATCAAGATATGATGCAGGCTTTTGTACACAAATCTAGAGCTGACTATGGTACAGATCACCAGCTACTAGTATGCAAACTCATACTAAAGCTGAAATAGAGCAAGCCACTCATGAATGTAGCAATATACCACCGGAATTTAAAGACTGCCTGCAAAATTGTTTTGCTGCTTTGGATACAAACCAGAAGAGTTATGGGATGACATCAAGAAAGTTGTGCTCAAAGAAAGTGAGAAGTCTCTACAAAAAATGAAAAAGTAAAAACGGCCAAAATGGATGGCCAAAGAAACTCTGAAGATTGCCCAGAAACACAAAGAAGCTAAAGCCAGAAAACGAGAGGTAATCACAGAACCTAACAGAAATTTCCAACATGCAGCAAGATGAGACAAGGAGAAGTACTACAATGATGCATGCAAGGAAATAGAAAATATTAGAAGAAAAAAAGATTAGCTTTCCTAAAGCTACGAGAGTTAAAGAGAAAACTCCAGACTCGAGTTAGAATGCTAAAAGATGCTCAAGGATCGATGTTGAATTTGCTGAGGAAATCACGATAAGATGGAAAAAGTACACAGAGTTATTATACCATAAAGATCAAGTGGACCAACAACTGTTTCAACCTGTACCTTATGATCAGGAACCGTTGGTGATGAAAGAAGAAGTCAAAGCAGCACTGAAAGCATTATGAAAGAACAAAGTACAGGGCATTGATGGCATTCCCATTGAAATATTACAGCAATCAGATGTGACTGTTATGATATTTACAACGCTCTGCCAGGAAATTTGGAAGACAACATCATGGGCAACTGAGTGGAAAAGATTTGTGTTCATACCAATACTGAAGAAAGATGATCAAATCAACTGTGGAAATTATCGTACAATCGTTCTGATCCCACATGCCAATAAGATTCTACTCAACATCATTTAGTGGAGACTACAGACATACCTGTAACGAGAACTACCTGAAGAGCAAGCAGGGTTCAGGAAAAGCCAAGGAACAAGAGGCATGATTTATTTATTTATTTCTATACCGCTTTATCTTGCAATCAAAGCGGTTTACATTCAACAAACCATTCTACATTAACCATGTTTTAAATTAAACAGGGAGATGGTATTGGGACAGTTAAAGAGTAACAGTTACAATTAATAATTACATTTCAAGCTTTCTATTTTTCTATTATTAACAAAAGAACAGTTAAGGTATAAATAGTCGTATGCTTAGTAACTTATGATGTTGTTTATGTGAGATGAATCCTTGAAAAGACAAGAGAATACCAAAGGATATCTATATGTGCTTCATTGACTACAGCAAGGCCTTCAACTGTGTAAATCATGAGAGACTCTGGGCCAAATTAAAAAGCATGGGTATACCAAAACCTCTGATAGTTCTCATACACAACATTTACATTTATCGAAAAGCAACACTTTGAATGGAACAAGGAGAATCAGAATGGTTTAAAATCAACAAAGATATACAACAAAGCTGCATAAAATTTCCCCCTACCTGTTTAATTTATATTCAGAACAAATCATCAGAGAAGCAGGACAACCGAGGTGTAAAGATTGGTGAAAGACTCCTCAACAACCTTTGCTATGCTGGTGATACCACATTACTGGCTGAAAGTGAAGATGATGTGAAACATTTGCTTCTCAAGATCAAGAAACATAGTCTTGAAATGGGCCTGTACCTTAACGTGAAGAAGAGAAAGATCTTGATAATTGGCAAAATCAATATGTTCATTGCTGATGGAGAAGAAATAGAAATAGTGGACAACTTAAACCTGCTTGGATCAATAATCAATAAAGAAATTACAAGCATTCCAGAAATTTGACAATGCATTGTTCTTGGCAGAATGGCTATGATGGACCTAGACATGATTCTCAAGAGCAGAAATGTATCTCTCCATACAAAGATTGGATGTCCAACTCATGGTATTTTCAATAACGTCATATGGATGCAAAAGTTGGACAGTGAAAAAGATAGGAAGAAAATTGATTGCCCAAAGAACAAACCAGTCGATACTAGAGGAGATCAAACCCAAGCTTTCTTTAGAAGTTCAGATGACAAGACTTCAACTTTCATACTTTGGACATATCATGTGAAGAGAGAGATCATTAGAGAAAGACATAATGCTTGGCAAAATCAAAAGAGGAAGGCCAGCAATGAGATGGATCAATACAATAACAGCAGTAATGGATGCCACTCTATCAACAATTTGCCACCTGAGTGAAGATCATAGTTTAGGACAAATAACTAGAGAGTCGCCATGAGTTGGTACTGACTCGATGGCATTTAACAACAGCATTTGTAGGAACGTTGAAATAATAGCCATGTCTTAATGAACTTTCAGAGCAGATATAAGTCAGAAGAGAATTCCTCAATGCTGAGGAGTTATCAGAGAAAGTGGAATTCAGAATCTATTTATATCATAGTTTCTGAATGACAGAAATGTAACTACTAACAAATAAGCATGTGACTATCTTAGTTGGCATTTTGTGGAGTATGCAGTCAACAAAAGAAAAAGATAGAGAGGATAACTGGTACAAAAACATGATGGACTATCATCAAGATTTCAAATTTTATGCATCTGGAGATTGGCAGCCAGTGTTGCTTGATCAAAAGTACTGTAACATGATTGGTTTGTTTGGAAGCATACATAAGCTTCATGGCCTCTTTTTGAATCAGTTGTAGGCACTTTATGGTGTAATGATGGAAACCTATCAATGAGTTCAATCCAGCCTATTGAGTATAAAAGCATGAAACAAAATTTTCAGTGCCTTTATATCCAGATAGGGTCAAATGGACCTAATTATTCTCAAGAGGAAGAAGGATTTTTTTGATTAAAGAGGATATGTATGATGATTCCCAAGGCTGTGACTGTGTCTTTGACTGGAATAGGGATGCCAGCTATATGTGGAGAGTACTTACAAAGAGATCCATTCTTAAATAATCTTATTGCTGATGACTTACTAGTAGTCAGAATAAATCGTGCAAAGACATCCAATCAGCAATTTTAATCAACTGATCTGAAAGAGAGAACTGAAATGTGCAATCCCAGGTGTCACAATTAATTATAACCCGAATATTATTGGTGTATTGAAATTAGAACTATAAGTTCCTCCATGCAATGGGGTAGAACCCAGATCTCAAGCAACCCTGTCAGGTGATTCTGAAGCTAGTTAGAGATCCTAATAATGACTTAAAACATCCTGTATTAATATGTAGATAAACATAAGACATATAGTGAGAAGGAGGAGTAGCCTAATGGTTAGAACAACAGCTTAGCACCCCAGAGATCTGGGTTCAATTACCACCTTGGGCATGTCACTTTACCCTCCATTGCCTCAGAAAAAAAAAGGCCTGGAAATCTGCTTCTAGTCATACCATGCCAAGAAAGCCCAGGGGCTGTTGGGTCACCAGGAGTCAGCATTGGCTTGATGGCACTTAAAAAAAAGACATATAGCAATAACCTCAAAATGCTGCTGAGTATCCCACTGAGTGCCATTTAGGCAGTTGGCAAGTGTGCAAATGGCCTAAATGGCTTTGAATATCCCCCCTTACATTGTAAGCCTTCCAGGAACAGGGAATTGATTTCTGGATAAAGCGGTATATAAATCCTTTTAAATAAATAAAATAAAATAAATACTGTACCTAAGTGTACTAAAAGGGCACGATCAAGTCCCAAATAAAATAAACATAAACTAAGAGCATTTAGAAGAGGGCAAGCCGGCATTTTGTGGAAGGGAGCTTTACATGATGACTTTTCACTCTTAGACCTTGCTGACTTTGGAGCGATTTGGTCAAGTTCAGTGACTGCGAGCTGGCTGCTTGGTGCGCTATGTCTTTAAGAGTCAGACCAGAGCAGAGCAGCACGGGGAAAGGAGGCGTTTTGGGTGTCTTTGCTGATTGCTAAGCAGCCGGAAGCTGCTCCCTAACCTCCGCACTTTTGCTTTCTGTATTTCTTGCCCTTCCTTTTTGGAAGGTTGTGGTTGCTGGAGCAATGTTGGCTGTGGAGGAGGAGGCCATCCCAGAAAGGTAAAAAGAAAGGGAGGACGGCCAGCTGAGCAATCGAGGCAGTCACAAATATTTTGTTTATGAATAAACTGGAATTAGTTATTCTCTTACACGAGGGACAGAGCCGGCTGATCTTTAGTCATGAGCTGGGCATCTCCTCTACTGCCTTTCTCTGCTCTCCGGGTTAATTACCCCGCCTGTGAGCTCCCTGGTTTTGCCCGATTTTAAAAAGGGCATCTGCCGGAATTGTCTCGTTATTGTGGCGCTTTGTCGGTTGTTCCTTCCTGGAAACGCGTGCGGGGCGTTCTTCGCCCAAACTAAGGCCCTCTGCTTTCAGGGATTGACAGGCTGGTCACTTGAGAACCAGGATATGTTTATAGAAATTGAAAAGGTAAATATGGGTGGGGTAAGAAACCATTCCTGGACTTCTTTGAGCCTGATGCTTTCTACAAACAGAAATTGCCAGAAAGAACTGAGCAAAATGCTTTAGATTGTAAAATTGTCTTTGCATGGACGTGTCTCTTCAAGGCCTGATTTATATTTGTCATAGAAACTGTGGCTAGGCCACGTGGGAAACTTACTTTTTTAAAAATTTTTTTTTTTTTTTTTTAGTGCCGTCAAGTCAAACTCAACAGTCCCTGGGTTTTCTTTGGCAATTCATGACCGGAAGTAGATTACCCTCCACTGCCTTGGAAGAAAAGTCTGGCAAAGTGACTTGCCCAAGGTCGCAAGGAGTGCCAGTGGGAATCAAACCCAGAGCTCTTGAGTACTAGGCTGTTGCTCTAAATCAGGGGTGGCCAACTCCAGTCCTGGTGCAGCACAATCCAGCCTGGTTTTCAGGATGTTCTTAATGAATATTCATGAAGTGTTTGCATACAGTGGCAGGCAGTGGATGCAAATATACCTCATGAATATTCATTAGGGACATCCTAAAATTCAGGCTGGATTGTGGTGCACCAGCTCTGGAGTTGGCCACCCCTAGATCTAGAAACTTATAGATTTGGAATAAAGAAAACAGTGTAAGTGGATGTATCTTCAAGCTTCTGAAAATGTTAAAATGGAGGGGAATTTTCAGACTGCCTTCATCACTGTAAAGTCGGCAGATACGTTTTTACCTGCTGACTTTGCACCAGTTTTCAAAGTGAAAATGTTTGCTTACTTTCACATTTATTTATTTATTTTATTTATTTACATTCTCTTATATACCGCGCTATTCTGCATCAGTGCGGTTTACATTGAACAAACTGAAATTACATTGAACAGGGCATTATAACTTGGAGATAACTATTTTACAGGGAACATGGGCTATGGAGGGTTAAGTGGCTTGCCCAAGACCACAAGGAACACCTGTGGGACTAGAAACCCCAGTCCTTCCGGCCCAAGGTTGCTGTCCTCTAGTGGGATTTGACCCTTCCGGCCTGAAGTACCTTGCCCCAACCACTAGGCCACTCCTCCACTCCATGAAAATTGCCCCAGGGACAAAGTATCTATTTGCATGTTTTTTTCCCTATAAATACTTTCTAATGAAAATTAAAATGTGTAGATTCGCAAATGAAATTCACAAGAATTTTTTTTTCCTCCTTAAGCTAAACAGGTCCCCAGATGTGCCTTTTCTTAATGTAGCTAAAAGTATGTATGCAGTTGAACAGTATGTGTGCTTTCAGCTGGTGTATTATAAGGCAGCCCTGAAGATGAATTTCTTTGTTCTGGCTGACCCAAGCAGGTGTAGTGGACCTTAGTGTCAGTTGGCTTCAGTGGGGGGGTTTTCCCCTGCTCTTCTAACCCCAATGTCCATTTGTGCTTAGTTGTAAACCACATTGTTTGGCTTTAGCTTCCAATGTGGTATAGTAAGTCCTGAAATAAATAAAAGGGGGTATTTGTAGAAAGATGTTTTACTATGGTCATCACAGTGTGGCGAGACCCAAGGCCTGTGTTTTGTAGGCCTGTACTGTGAATAGAGGTGGATTTACCAATAGACGGACCACAACACTATCTAGTAACTGCCCTTCTGTGGCCATATCATCACAATAGGAATTGGCTAGTCATCTGGTGCGATGCATCTGGCTGTGCACATACTTTAGAGTTGTGAGTATAAATCCACTGCTGATGAGTCTGTGTTGGGGGACATTTACCAGAGCATGTGACAGGTACAGGATTTGCTGATGTATTCAATGGCTGCGTCCTGGGGACATGTAACAAACATGTGCGAGATGCAGGATTCATTGTTTTTATATTTTCTCCCCATGTTAGGCACTGCTGGGTGTGCTTTGCCACTGAATGTGATGATTATATTGCCGAGTGGGTGAGCCCATGCCGCTGTCGGGGCTCCACAAAATGGATCCATCAGTCATGCCTGCAGCGTTGGCTGGATGAGAAACAGAAGGGGAACAGCATGGGGAGTGTGAGCTGCCCCCAGTGTGGCACAGAGTATCGCATTGTCTTCCCAAAACTAGGTAATAACAGGGGAGGGGAACCATTAATTTATTTAGCATTTTTTATATACCGCATTTCCAAAGGTCAGTGCCGTATACATGGAACAATTTTAAAGTTAATATTCCCTGTTCTATGTAACATTAATATGGAGTAATAACATTTAACATTCAACAGGGAATATTAACATGAAATGAGCTTTTTACAAGTGCTAATTCATTTGAGGTAGACTATAATAAATGATTTATGTTTATATGGTATGGTCATGTTTGAATGGGTAGTTGCAGGTCATTTTAAATTTGATGATTAGAGGTTTGGACCATGCAATGGCATCCTTTTAAAACAAAAGAAGGCTAGTTAAAAATGTGTTTGTACTGCTTTTCAAGCATAGTTCAAAGGAATATACAATGGAAGGATGAAAACAAATCCAATTAGTTTGTGTTGTCTGAAAGTGCAGCTAAACATGAAATCTGTGCTATGTTCATCCTATTAACAAGAATATAGTGGGCAATATGTGTGTTCAGGAGGGACAGTTGGGCCTTTGACATAGCCCTCAGTGGTGAGAGCAATGGGTGGCTTCTCTAGGGATCCTAGTCATGGGGCCATGGTTGGTTGCATTGGGGCTCTAGTTTTATTTAAAACCCGGCAGAGAGCTTTTAATTTAAGTTTAAAACTCAGCTAGGGTCTAGTATCAGAAGATTGATTGATTTTATTTAAATTAAAAGCTGAGTATAGCTTAGCATAGAAGGAAGAATAGGGTAAATATTCTTTGAGTAGAAAGAAATACATTGTTTCTAGAAACCTTTTATAAAGAAGCCTTCCAATTAGGAGGCAAGAGGTCTGTGAATTTGTTTTAAATAGGTGTTAAAGCCAAGTGACAAATCAAAGGGGCAATTTGAAAGGCTCTCTCTATCAAACCAAGGGCTCTGTGAATTAGCAAAGAAATTGTAAACAGATTATCATAGAAGCACTGGTCTGGGACCTGTGTAGCAAGCCAGTATTTACAAAGTGTTATTCTCTCCCACCTAGTACCGGCATAATCTTAGCTTTATAGGCTCTAAGGCCTATTAAAGGGGATGAGGTGGTCAAATTCACTTTCAGGTTCAGCTGGTTATCATCGCCAGGCATAGATTAAGGCCCTGAAATAGTTCACCTTAAATTTATTTGGTATAATTGTATCAGTACAGGTACCCTAGTAACTTTAAACAATTTAAATAGCTAAACAAAAACTTAAAACTAAGATGCAGACAGCAGTCCAGCAACGAGATGGGGGCTCTCCATTCTTTTGCACTGAGTGTCACATGTACGATTTTCTTCCAGTTGGTTAGGGGTCTTACGTGTGCATTAGGTGCAAGGAGCTCTTTGTCCTCAGGGAACGAGTCCGATCTATGGAGGCTAGAGTAGCAGACTTTGAGGACATAAGGAAGACAGAGGGATACATAGGCGAGACCTACAGGGACATAGTACTGAAGTCCTACCTCCAGTCTGGCAGCCTCTCAGTTGCCATGGAGGAAAGAGGTCACATGAAAGGAGAGAATCACTTTGGTGTGGCAGGAAGTGATCTTATAGCTAGGTCTTGTCCACCAGGAGATGTAAAACCCTCTCACCGAGGAGGTTTCCTCAAGAGCCATGTGCCCATGAAGGAAAGGATAGGACGGCCGTTGGCGATTCAATCATTGGGTATGTAGATAGCTGGGTGGCCGGTGGATGTGAGGATCGCCTGGTAACATACCTGCCTGGTATAAAGGTAGCGGACCTCACACGCCACCTAGACAAGGTTTTAGATAGTGCTAGGGAGGAGTCTGCTATCTTGGTACATGTTGGTACCAATGAGATAGGAAAGTGTGGGAGAGAGGTTCTGGAGGCCAAATTTTAGACTTTTAGGTAGGAAGTTGAAATCCAGAATTTCCAGGGTAGCATTCTCTGAAATGCTTCCCGTTCCACGCACAGAACCTAAAAGGCAGGCAGAACTTCGGAGTCTTAATGTGGGGATGAGATGATGGTGTAAAGAAGAGGGTTTTGATTTGTTAGGAACTTGGCAATATTCTGAGGAAGGAACGGGCTTTTCAAAAGGATGGGCTGCACCTTAACTGGGATGGAACCAGGCTGCTGGCATTAATCTTTAAAAAGGGGAGAGAGCAGCTTTTAAACTAGAAAATAAGGGAAAGCCGACGGTCGCCCAAGAGCACATGGTTCGGAAGGATGTATCCTTAAAGGGTACTAGCAAAAGAGGGAATATAGGACATCCCAACAGAGAGAGGCTTCGATAAAGATAAAAGTAACCCAGATGCCCTTAAGTACAGAGCTGAAAGATTCCTTGTAACTGCCCTCTTTAATAGGACTTATCTCCCTCCCTCCCTCCCCAGCACCCACCCACCCCTGGGGTAATTGTAGTTTTATAGGTACTTGCACATCTTAGAGGAAAGGGGCTGCTCTCAGGTGCAGCTCTTAATCCAAATCAGTCATACACAGAGGACCTGAGATTAATTAAGCTTCAGGTACACAGGGTGTATTAGGGGTATTAGATACACTTTTATTAGTATAAGCATCTACACCAATCCTTATTATATACCGAATTTAAAAGACCTAAACACAAGCTTTAAACTAAGATGCAGACAGAGGTCCAGCAACAAGATGGGGGTTCTCCAGTCTTTTGCATTGAGTGTCACATGTATGATTTTCTCCCAGTTGGTGAGAGGTCCTACATATGCACTAAGTGCAGGGAGCTCTTTGCTCTCAGGGAACGAGTCCGTTCTCTAGAGGCTAGAGTAGCAGACCTGGAAGACATAAGAAAGACAGAGAAGTGCATGGACGAGACCTACAGGGATATAGTCCTGAAGTCCCACCTCCAGTCTGGCAGCATCCCTGTTGCCATGGAGGAGAGAGGTCACGTGACAGGAGAGCATCACCCTGGTGTGGCAGGAAGTGATCCTGTAACTAGGACCTGTCCTCCAGGTGATGTAAAACCCTCTCGCACCGAGGACGTTTCTCCAGGGCCATGTCCCCATGAGGGGAGGGGAGGGTCAGGACAGCTGTTATAGTTGGTGATTCAATCATTAGGAATGTAGATAGCTGGGTGGCTGGTGGACGTGAGGATCGCCTGGTAACATGCTTGCCTGGTGCGAAGGTAGCAGATCTCACGCACCGCCTAGATAGGATCATAGATAGTGCTGGGGGGGAGTCTGCTGTCTTGGTACATGTTGGTACCAATGACATAGGAAAATGTGGTAGGGAAGTTCTGGAGGCTAAATTTAAGCTTTTAGGTAGGAAGTTGAAATCCAGAACTTCCAGGATAGCGTTCTCCGAAATGCTTCCTGTTCCACGTGCAGGACCCAAAAGACAGGCAGAGCTCCGGAGTCTCAATGCGTGGATGAGACAATGGTGCAAGGATGAGGGTTTTGGATTTGTTAGGAACTGGGGAACATTCTGGGGAAAGGGGGAGCTCTTCCGAAGGGATGGGCTTCACCTTAATTAGGATGGGACCAGACTGCTGGCATTAACCTTTAAAAAAGAGATAGAGAAGCTTTTAAACTAGAAAATAGGGGAAAGCCGACAGTCACCCAGGAGCGCATGGTTCGGACAAAGGTATCCTTGAAGGATACTACCAAAAGCAGTGAGGTTCCAAAAGGGAGTATAGTAGCCCAAATGCCCTTGAGTAAGGAGCAGACAGAGCATAAGGATTCCCAATTACCCATGCCTACCAATAGCCAGATTAATATTAATAAAATACAGTCTCTAAAATGCTTGTATGCCAATGCTAGAAGTCTAAACAATAAGATGGGAGAATTAGAATATATAGCACTAAATGAGAGGTTAGATATGATTGCACTCTCAGAGACATGGTGGAAGGAGGATAACCAGTGGGACACTGTGATACCTGGATACAAACTATATCGTAATGATAGAGCTGAACAAATTGGTGGAGGGGTTGCGCTCTATGTTAGAGAGGGCATTGAGTCAGAAAGGATTAAAGTTTTGCAGGGAACAAAATTTGCTGTAGAATCTCTATGGATTGAAATTCCATTTATGAAGGGGAAGGTGATGGCAGTGGGAGTATACTATCGACCACCTGGCCAGAATGAACAAATGGATGATGAAATGCTCAAAGAAATCAAGGAAGCTAACAAAAGCCACAACAGAGTAGTAATAATGGGTGATTTCAATTACCCCGGTATCGACTGGGACAGTGTCACAGCAGGACAAGCTAAAGAGATAAAGTTTCTAGATGAAATAAATGACTGCTTCTTGGAGCAGCTGATTCATGGACCGACCAGAGGGGAAGCCATACTGGACCTAGTCCTTAGTGGAACGCCAGATCTGGTGCAAGAAATAAGGGTGTTGGGACCACTTGGCAATAGTGATCATAGTATGATCATGTTTGATTTAATCAGTGGAGGACAGATAGTAAAGGAATCCACAGTACTACCTTTTAACTTTCAAAAGGGAGACTATGATAGAATGAGGAATATAGTTCGGAAAAAACTAAAAGGAGCGGTTCCAAAGGTTAAAGACTTACAGCAAGCTTGGGTGTTATTTAAAAATACTATCCTCGAAGCCCAGACCAGCTGTATTCCACGCATTAAGAAAAGTGGAAGAAAGTCCAAAAAACTGCCAGCATGGTTTAAAGGTGAGGTCAGAGAGGCTGTTGCTGCCAAAAGAGCAACCTTCAGGAAATGGAAAAAAGAGCCAAATGATGAAAACTGGAAACAGCACAAGCACTGGCAAGTTAAATGCAAAGCATTGATAAGGCAGGCAAAGCGGGAATTTGAGAAGAAACTTGCTACGGAAGCAAAAACACGAAATAAAGACTTTTTCAAGTACATTCGTAGCAAAAGGCCTGTGAGAGAGTCAATTGGACCATTAGATGATAGAGGGGTAAAAGGGGCAGTAAGAGGAGACAAGGCTACAGCAGAGAGACTGAATGAATTCTTTGCTTCGGTCTTTACTGAGGAAGATGTAGGGATGTTACCCAAGACTGAAGTGGTATTTGAAGGTGATACTGCAGAGGAATTGAGAGAAATATCGCTACACCGGGAAGATATATTACAACTATTTGATAAACTGAATAGTAGCAAATCACCTGGACCGGATGGTATACATCCCAGAGGGTTGAAAGAACTGAAATATGAGATTGCAGACCTGTTATTGGTAATCTGTGAACTTTCATTAAAATCATCTGTAATACCTGAAGATTGGAGGGTCGCCAACGTAACACCAATTTTTAAAAAGGGTTCCAGGGGTGACCCGGGAAATTACAGACCGGTGAGCCTGACGTCAGTACCAGGGAAAATGGTAGAAACCATCATAAAGAACAAAATTACACAGCATGTAGATAGTCATGGCCTAATGGGAGACAGCCAACATGGCTTTAGACAAGGAAGATCTTGTCTTACTAATCTGATCTGTTTTTTTGAAGGTGTGCATAAACAGGTAGACAAAGGTGAGTCGGTTGATATAGTGTATCTGGACTTTCAGAAAGCTTTTGACAAGGTCCCCCATCAGAGACTTTTGGCGAAGCTAAAAAGTCATGGGATAGGAGGCAGTGTACTATTGTGGATCGGGAACTGGTTAAAAGATAGAAAGCAGAGGGTAGGGCTAAATGGCCAATATTCCCAATGGAAAAAGGTGAATAGCGGAGTACCCCAGGGATCTGTACTGGGTCCGCTACTTTTTGACATATTCATAAATGACCTGGAAAAGGGAATAACTAGTGAGGTTATCAAATTTGCAGATGACACAAAACTATTTAAAGTTGTTAAAACCCAAGAGGATTGTGGAAAACTGCAGGAGGATCTGGATAAATTGGAAGACTGGGCATCCAAATGGCAGATGAAATTTAATGTGGACAAGTGCAAAGTTATGCACCTAGGAAAGAACAACCCACACTATAGTTACACGATGCAAGGCTCCACATTAGAAACCACCACCCAGGAAAAAGATTTAGGAGTCATCGTGGATAACATGTTAAAACCCTCCGCCCAGTGTGCAGCGGCGGCCAAGAAAGCAAATAGAATGCTAGGTATCATAAGGGAAGGGATGGAGAATAAAACAAAGGATATTATAATGCCTCTGTATCGCTCCATGGTACGACCGCACCTTGAATATTGTGTGCAATTCTGGTCACCGTATCTTAAAAAGGACATAGAGTTATTAGAAAAAGTACAGAGAAGAGCCACCAAATTGGTGAAGGGGATGGAAGGCTACTCCTATGAAGAGAGGCTAAAAAGGTTAGGGCTCTTTAACCTAGAAAAGAGACGGCTGAGGGGAGATATGATAGAGGTGTATAAATTAATGAATGGAGTGGAACGGATAAACGTGGATCAATTGTTTACGCTATCAGAATATAGAAGGACTAGGGGACATGTAATGAAGCTACAGGGTAAACTATTTAAGACAAATAGGAGAAAATATTTCTTCACTCAACGTGTAATCAAACTCTGGAATCTGTTACCGGAGGATGTAGTAAGGGCTGTTAGTATAGCTGGGTTTAAAAAAGGTTTGGACAAGTTCCTGGAGGAAAGGTCCATAAACCACTATTAAAAAGGGACCCAGGATATCAATGCTTGGCCTAGTACAAGCACTGCAGAACCTGTGTCTTTTGGGGAAACTGCTAGGTACGTATGACCTAGATTGGCCACTGTTGGAAACAGGATACTGGGCTTGATGGACCTCGGTCTGACCCAGTATGGCATTTCTTATGTTCTTATTCCAAATTACCATATCAACTGATTAACCAGATTAATATGAATAAAATACAACCTCTAAAATGCCTGTATGCAAATGCTAGAAGTCTAAAAAAATAAGATGGAAGAGCTTGAATATATAGCACTAAATGAAAGGTTAGATATGATTGGCATCTAGGAGACCTGGTGGAAGGAAGACAACCAATGGGACACGGTGATTCCTGGTTACAAAGTATATCACAATGATAGGGTAGATCACATTGGTGGAGGGGTTGTGCTCGGTTAGAGAGGGCATTGAGTCATATAGGATTAAAGTTTTGCAGGAAACAAAATACCCTGCAAATCTCTATGGATAGAAATGCCATGTAAAAAGGGGAAGGTGATGGCAGTGGGAGTGTACTACTGACCGCCTGACCAGCATGAACAGATGTCTGATGAAATGCTGAAAAGAAATCAGGAAAAATAACAAAAAGTTTTAACAGTAATGGGTGATTTCAATTACCCTGGTATCAACTGAGTCAATGACACAGCAGGAGATGCTACGGAGATAAAGTTTTTAGATGAAATAAATGACTGCTTCTTGGAGCAGCTGGCTCACGAACAGACGAGAGGGGAAGCTTTTGTGGACCTTGTCCTTAGTGTAACACAGGATCTGGTGCAAGAGATAAGGGTTTTGGGGCCACTTGGCAATTGTGGTGATAGAACGATAACATTTGATTTAATAAATGGAAGAAGTGTGGCAAGGAAATCCACAATACTACCTTTTAACTTTCAAAAGGGAGACTATGATAAAATGCTAAAAATTGTTAAGAACAAACAAACCTTCAGGTATCTGACCATTTTACTGGTCGGTGTTTTTGAAGACTAGGACTTTGAGCTTGCTGTGATTGGACTCTGCCTTGGTTTTTATCTCATACCACACCGTGTGATGATCGCTGCTGCTCCTCACATGGGCATCCATCCAGATATTTGACACGCTGTCTCCGTTGGTGAGTACTAAATGCAGCATCAAGCTTTCCCTGGTCGGTTTCATCACCATTTCTTTAAGGTGAAAGATTACATCAAGCATGGGCGTTGTTTAAAAATACTGTCTTGGAAGCCCAGAACAGATGTATTCCATGCTTTAAGAAAAGTAGTAAGAAGGCCAAAAAAACTGCCAGCATGGTTTAAAGTCGAAGTCAGAGAGGCTGACAAAAAAGCATCTTTCAGAAGATGGAGAAAGGAGACAAATGATGAAAATGAAAAACACAAGCGTTGCCAAGTTAGATGCAAGGCGTTGATAAGGCAGGCAAAGAGAAAATTTGGAAAAAAAACTTGCCGTGGAAGCAGAAATACATAATAAGAAACGTTTTCAAGTGTATTTGTAGCAATACACCTGTGAGAGAGTCAGTTGAACCACTGGATGATAGAGGAGTAAAAAGGGCACTAAGGGAAGACAAGGCCATAGCAGTGAGATTGAATCAGGTCTTTGCTTCGATTTTTACTGAAGATGTAGGGATTACCTGTGCCTGAAATGGTTTATAAAGGCGATATATCAGAAGAATTGAAAGAAATATCGATACACCACGAAGATGTATTCCAACTCTTTGATAAATTGAAGAGTAGCAAATCATCTGGACCAGATGGTATACATCCGAGGGTCTTGAAAGAACTGAAATATGAGATTAGTAATCTGTGAACTATCATTAAAATCATCTGTAGTACTGGAAGACTGGAGAATGGCCAGTGTAATGTCAGTTTTTAAAAAGGGTTCCAAGAGTGATCTGGGAAACTAGAGATCAGTGAGCCTGACGTCAGTACAGGGCAAAATGGTAAAAACCATTATAAAGAAAAAAAATTACAGAACATGTAGATAGTTGTGGTTTAATGGGAGAAAGCCAACATGGATTTAGCCAAGGAAAGTTTTGTCTTACTAATCTGTTATATATATTTTTTGAAGGTGTGAATAAATAGGTAGACAAAGGTTAGCAGTTGATATGGTAAGAGACTTGGTGAAATTAAAAAGTCATGGGATTGGGGGCAGTGTAGTATTGTGAATCAGGAACTGGTTAAAAGATAGAAAGCAGAGAGTAGGGCTAAATGGCCAATTTTCTCAACGGAGAAAGGTGAATCGTGGAGTACCCCAAGGATGTGTGCTGGGCCCACTGCTTTTTAACGTATTCATAAATGACCTGGAAATGGGAATAATGAGTGAAGTGATCAAACTTTCAGATGACACACAATTAAGCTTCTCTCCCTTACCTCCTCACATAACCTTCAACTCTGTTCCACTGCCCCCACTCACCGACATGGTCACTGCCTTGACTTCATTTTCTTCTCTTACTGCTCACCTTCCAATTTCTGTAACTCTGTCCTTCCCTTATCTGACCATCACCTTTTAAGCCTTACTATTCATCATCCCCCACCCCAGCCTCGTCCTGTCTGAACTAACCTATTTAGAAACCTTCTTGCCATTGATCCTTTAGCTCTCTCCTCCTCTTTCTCTCCTTATCTCTTTCATCCACTCTGCTTTCCAATTCTATTGATGAGTCTGTGACCTCTTATAACACTGCACTCTCCTCCACCCTTGATACTTTTGCCCCCCTCATCCCCCGTCCTGTTAGGTGTTCTTCTCCTCAGCCCTGGCTCTCCCCTATTGCCCGCTTTCTGCGCTCTTGTGCCTGCTCTGTTGAGCGTGCCTGGCTCAAATCCCACTCTTATCCTGACTTTCTCCACTTTAAATTCATGCTCTCCTCCTTCCAGTCAGCCATTGCGCTTTTCAAACAAATTTACTTCCTCGGTCTGACTAACTCTTTCCTCTAATCCTCTTTGTCTCTTTAGCACACTCAATTCTCTCCTCAGTGTGCCTCCACCCCTGATTCCTCCCTCCCTTTCTGCCCAAACCTTTGGCTAACTACTTCCATGACAAAATCCACACAATCACCCTCCCCAAACTTCTGTCACCCTTTCTTACTTCCCTATGGTCTCTGACGAGGAAACGTCGCTCCTTCTCTCTTCCTCCAAACCTACTACCTGCTCTTCTGACCCCTTCCCTACCCACCTCCTTAGCTCATTCTTTTCACCTCTCGTCCCTTCTATTTCTCATATTCTTAACCTCTCTCTCTCCACTGCAACCTTCCCTTCTGTTTTCAAGCATGCTGTGGTTACACCCCTCCTCAAAAAACCTTCACTTGATCCCACTTGTCCTTCTAACTAGTGTCCCATCTCTCTCCTTCCTTTCGTCTCTAAACTACTTGAGCGTGCAGTCTATCACCGTTGTCTTGATTTTCCTCTCCTCTCATACCCTCTTGGATCCTTTACAATCCGGCTTCCGTCCCCTACACTCCACTGAAACTGCCCTAGCTAAGGTCTCGAATGATTTGTTCTTGGCAAAGTCCAAAGGCTTTTACTCTGTCCTCATTCATCATGATCTCTCTGCTGCCTTCAACACTGTTGACCATAACCACCTTCTTATCACCCTATCCTCACTTGGATTCAAAGACTCTGTACTATCTTGGTTCTCTTCCTATCTATCCCATCGCTCTTTCAGTGTGTGCTTCGATGGCTCCTCCTCCTCTTCAACCCCTCTACCTGTAGGAGTTCCTCAGGGTTCCGCCTTAGGTCCACTCCTCTTCTCTCTCTATACCTAATCCCTTGGCACCCTTATCTCTTCCCATGGCTTTCACTATCATCTCTATGCCGATGACTCTCAAATCTATCTTTCTGCACCTGTCATCTCTCCTGATATCCAGTCTAAGATCTCTCTGCCCCTCTGACATTGCTGCCTGGATGTCCCACCGCCGCTTAAAACTGAACATGGCCAAAACTGAGCTTCTTATATTTCCCCCGAATGCTTCCCCTCCTCTTTCCCCTTTCTCTAACTCTGTACTCCTCCCTGTTTCTTCAGCACGTAACCTTGGTGTTATCTTTGATTCCTCTCTCTTTCTCTTCACATATCCAGCTCATTGCTAAAACCTGTCATTTTCTTTCTATACAATATTTCCAAAATTTGCCCCTTCCTCTCTGACACCACTAAATTGATTGTCCACTCCTTAATCACCTCCCGTCTTGACTATTGTAATGTTCTCCTTGCCGGCCTCCCTGCAAGCCACCTCTTTCCTCTTCAGTCAATTCAACACTCCACTGCTCGACTCATTTTCCGTCAGTCTCGTTTTTCCCACATCACTCCTCTCCTCATGTCGCTTCATTGGCTTCCCATCCGTCTCCGTATCCAATTTAAACTTCTCCTCCTGACCTATAAATGTATTCACTCACCTACCCCCAGTACTTTTCATCTCTCATCTCTCCTGACACCCCCTCTGGGTTGCTTCGCTCTTCTAACAGTGTTTGTTTATCTGTGCCCTTTACTCGTACTGCCAATTCCAGACTTCGCTCCTTCCAACTGGCAGCACCCTTTGCTTGGAATAGTCTTCCTATCTCTGTGCGCCAGGCGTCCTCCCTGGCCATTTTCAAGTCCAGACTAAAATCCCACCTCTTCACTATTGCTTTCCATTCCTGTCTTACCCTATCTTGATCTCTCTATCAACATTTGCTTACTTTGTCCTGTAAATTTTTGTTATTTGTAATATGTAACTTATTTTGTTTTCTGTCTTATTAGATTGTGAGCTCTGAGCAGGGACTGTCTCTCTTCTATGTTTGTACAGCGCTTCGTATGTTGCGGTGCTTTATAAGTCTTTAATAGTAATAATAATAATTACTCAAAGTTGTTAAAACACAAGATTGTGAAAAATTCCAAGAGGACCTTGATAAATTGAAAGACTGAACGTCCAAATGGCAGATAAAATTTAATATGGACAAGTGCAAAGTTATGCACCTAGGAAAGAATAACCTAAACTTTGGTTACACGATGCAAGGTCCCACCTTAGACATCACCACTCAGGAAAATAATTTAAGCGTCATCGTGCCTAATACGTTGAAAACCCTCTGCCCTGTGTGCAGTGGCAGCCAAGAAAGCAAATAATATAGCATATATGACGGCAGATTTGCCCAGCAAGGTAGCAAGAGTAGGTGCACATACTACTCTGTGCAGGTCGCCCCTCCCTATGTCTTTGTTTAGGGGTGTACCCACCACTCTGTGTAGGTCACCCCTATTTCTTGAGATATAAGAGAGATGTTTGTTTTGATTTTATTCTGTTGCTATAAAGGGATCCACTGTGTCTGTCCCATTCCATTTTGAAGTCTGTCACTGTATTTGCCCCCACCACTTCCATTGGGAGGGCATTCCAAGCATCCACCACCCTTTCTGTGAAAAAGTATTTCCTGACGTTGCCTTTCAGTTTACCCACTTGCAGCTTCATGTTTTGCCCTCTAGTTTTACAGCTTCCTCGTCTTTGGAAGAGGTTTGTTTTGTTTGTTCCTTAATACTCTAAGTATTTAAAGGTCTGAATCATATTTCCTCTGTCCCTCTTCCCCTCCAGAGTGTACATATTTAGGTCTTCAAATCTCTTCTCATAAGTCTTCTGACGCAGGCTCCAAATCATTTTGGTTGCCTTCCTCTGAACCGTTTCCAGTCTTTTTATATCCTTTGAGAGATGTTTTCAAAACTGAACGCAATATCCAAGTGAGGCCTCACCAGCGACTTGTATAGTGGCACTAGTACCTCTTCCTTTCTGCTGGTAATTCCTCTTTGTATGCAGCCCAACATCCTCCTGGCTTTTGCCACCACCCTGAGAACCCCAGAAACAGTCACTCCGAAGTCCTTCTACTGGTCTATGCACACTAATCCCTCGCCCCCTATCGCATACAATGCCCTTGGATTTCTACTTCCCAGGTGCATGACACTGCACTTCATCACATTTGATCTAATGCTTGCAGTTAAGATTTTTCTTTCAGCTTTTGTAGATCTTTCCTCATGTTGTTCACTCCCTCAGGGGAGTCCACTTTGTTGCAAATTTTCGTGCCATCTGCAAAAAGACAGACTTCCATTCAGTCCTTCAGCAATATCACTCGCAAATACTTGAACAGTAGGGGTCCCAGGACTGAACCCTAGGGCACATTGCAAATCACCTTCCTTTCATCCGAGTGAGTTCTGTTTACCATCACCTTCTGTTGTATGTCAGTCAACCAATTTCTGATCCAGTTCACCACCTTGGGACCCATCCCCTAGCTGTTGAGTTTGTTGATAAGCCTCCTATGAAGAACAGTATCAAAGGCTTTCCTGAAATCTAGGTAGGTCACATCAGTCACATGCCCTTGATCTAGCTCTCTGGTCAACCAATCAAAGAACTCAATCGTATTTGTTTGGCAAGATCGTCCTTCGGTAAACCATGTTACCTCGGATCATGCAACCTGTTGATTTTGAGAGAGTCCACTATTCACTCTTTCAGGGGTGCCTCTATTACTTTTCTCGCCACAGAGGTAAGGCTTATTGGCTGGTAGTTTGTCACTTCTTCCCTATTACTACTTTTGTGAAGAGGTACATCAGCCCTTCTCCAGTCCTGTGGAACGTCTCCTTTCTCCAAGGATCTATTAAAGGATGTTTTTAACGGCCCTGCAAGAACCTCTTTGAACTCTTTCAGTATCCTGTGATGTATCCCATCCGGTTCTATGGCTTTGTCCACTTTCAGTTTTGCAAGCTGTTCTAACACATCATCTGTGAATGGTGTGGTATCTACTCCATTCCCATTTGTGTACTTGTCGGTCACAGGTGGTCCTCCAGGATTTTCTTTAGTAAAAACAGAACAGAAGTATTTGTTTAGCATTTTCACTTTTTCAATGTCGCTTTCCACAAATACTTTTCCGGCACTAGTGAGGCCTGCAATTCTACCTCTGATTTTCCTCTTCTCCCGAATATACAGTACCTGAAAAAAGTTTTGTTGCCATATTTCACATCTTTAGCCATCTTTTCTTCTGCCTTTGATTTTCCTATCCTTATTTCTCTTTTTGTTCTGTTAGTTTTATCCTGTATTTTGTTTGTGTTCCTCTATTTGTGAACTTCTGAATTTTGTGAAAACTGTTTTCTGCCTTTTATTTGTGCAGCCACTTCTTTGGAGAGCCAAATAGGTTTCCTTTTCCTCTTCTTTTTATTTACTTTCCTTACATATATATCTGTTGCCCCTTTTATTGCCTCCTTTTAGTTTAGCCCATTGCAATACCACTTCTCTTATCCCCACCCTACCTTCAGGTATCTGACCATTTTACTGGTCGGTGTTTTTGAAGACTAGGACTTTGAGCTTGCCGTGATTGGACTCTGCCTTGGTTTTTATCTCAAACCACACCGTGTGTTGATTGCTGCTGCTCACATGGGCATCCATCCGGATATTTGACACGCTGTCTCTGTTGGTGAGTACTAAATGCAGCCTCAAGCTTTCCCTGGTCGCTTTCATTACCATTTCTCTAAGTAATGCATCTTGGGAGGCATCCACAATTGTTTTATTTATTTTTTAAGTCTTTCCAGATTTGCACAAGGAATACTCCAATCCACATTGGTTAGATTAAATTTGCCCAATATAATCACTTCCCCCTTCATGGCTATCTTTGCATTATTAATAATCATTTGTTATCCATTCCTTCGGTTTGAGTTGGAGGCCTGTAGACTACACCAGTATGGATGACAGTGCCATCTCCTCTTTCCAACACAATCCACAGCGATTCTTTTCCTCACGTCCCCTGCATTTCAGCAGCTTTAATATTGCTTTTGACATATAGGGTTGCTACTCCTCCTTTTCTACCCTCTCTGTCTCTTCTAACTAGATTATAGCCAGCTATGGCTATATCCCATTCATGTGACTCGTTAAACCATGTTTCTGTAATGGCCACAATGTCCAAGTCCATTTCCACCATTAGGGCTTCCAGGTCAGGAACTTTGTTGGCTAGGCTTCGAGCATTTGTGCTCATTGTTTTCCAGTATTTGTTGACTGGCTTGCCTGTATTTTTCATGGATTTTGTTCTACACGCCTCTTCCCACTTGCCATTGATGTGCGGCTGTTTCCAATGTTATGCTTTTGCTGTGAGTGACAACCTGAACTTGGCCTTCTCCATCTGTCACCCCCTTTCCCTAGTTTACATGCCTGTCCACATACTGCCTGAAGTTTTCTCTTAGGATTCTTTTCCCTACGACAAATAGAATTCTAGGAATCATAAGGAAATGGAGAATAAAACCAAGGATATTATAATGCCTCTCATCGTTTCATGGTGCGACTGCACCTTGAATATCATGTGTAGTTCTGGTTGCCATATCTTAAAAAGGTGTAGCAGAATTAGAAAAGGTACAGAGAAGAGCAACAAAAATGGTAAAGGGGATGGAAGGATACCCCTATGAGGAGAGACTTAAAAGGTTAGGGCTCTTCAACTTAGAAAAGAAACAGCTGAGGGGTGATATGATAAGAGGTCTATAAATTAATGAATGGAGTGGAACGAGTAAACGTAGATTGGTTGTTTACGCCATTGAAAAGTAGAAAGACTAGAGGACACGCAATGAGGCTACAGTGTAACCCATTTAAGGCTAATAAGAGAAAATATGTTTTTATTCAACATTATTCCTTACGAGAGGATGCAGTAAAAGCTGTTAGTGTAGCTGAGTTCAAAAAAGGTTTGAACAAGTTCCTAGAGGAAAGGTCCATAAACCTTAGAGAACCTGGGAAATCCACTGCTTACTCCTGGATGAGCATTGTGGAACCTGCCAGGTACTTGTGACCTGGATTGGCTACTGTTGGAAACAGGATATTGGGCTTGATTGACCTTGGTCTGACCCATTATGGCATTTATGTTCTTATGACTTGAGATACTGCCTTTCTGTTAACACAGCCATGAGCCCAGAGAGGGGTAGAAGAGCGAAAGAAAACAGTGTTACGTCAGAGGACTGAAGTGTAATGAA
This sequence comes from Ichthyophis bannanicus, assembly GCA_033557465.1. Taxonomy (NCBI): domain Eukaryota; kingdom Metazoa; phylum Chordata; class Amphibia; order Gymnophiona; family Ichthyophiidae; genus Ichthyophis; species Ichthyophis bannanicus. The sequence goes on from CM066035.1 coordinate 690,614,603, forward strand.
AGAAGCTTGGTCAGGCTGGTGGCACCCAACTATGAGGACCGTGACTGGCCACACTGAAGCGCCCAACTGTGAAGCAACTGTAGATGTTTGTAGAGATCTATGGGGTTTGGATTTTGAAAAGCAGAAAACTGCAGCAAATGTGGTAGATGTTTGTATGATAAATTTGCTGAAAGATAAGCTTGACCTATGACCTTTTCTGTTTTCAGGTCCTCTGGTATACTTTCTGCAACAAGTAGATCGGGTGCTGTCCAGAGTGAGCCCGTTTGCTGCAGCTGGCATTGTGGTCGGGACAGCATATTGGTCCGCTGTGACTTACGGAGCTGTCACAGTCATGCAGGTAACATGCCACGAACAGGCCAGGCACTCCTGTCCTGCATGTAACATGTTTATAAAAGTGCAGATGCTTCTGATAGGCCAGGCACTCATGTTATACATGTATGTCACGGAGAGCAGTGTTAAGGATATATCTTTAACATCATCTCTAGCTATCCTACTAAAGATAAACAGGGCTCCCTACCTCTCATGTCCTTGCTCATTGTGGCTTGAAGATATCTAGATGACGACGACGACGATTACTACTACTGTTGACGAGACTGACTTCTCTAATTAATGTGGTATTAAGGGATAGCATAGTGCATAATTGTCTTGAGCAGCCCATGCCTTATCTCTAGCTTGCCTTTTTCAGTTATGTTGTTGGGAGTTGTTTATGATTGGCTACAAAATTTCTTAAGGGGGGGGGGCTATGCAGCATATGGTGGGGTTTTTTTTTTTTGGTTTTTTTTTTTTTACACGCAGTGAGGTAGTAATGAGGTAGCAATGGAGTCTACAGGCTGTACAGGATATGTTATTTTGCAGGCATTGAGGTAGTAATGGAGTCTTCGTGCAATGCAGCATGTACTATCTTACAAGCATTGCGGTAATGGAGGTAATGAGGTAGCAATGGAGTCTACAGGCTATGCAGCATATGTTTATTTTGCAGGCAATGGAGGTAGTAGTGAGGTAGCAGTGAGGTAGCCATAGAGGTAGTGATGCGGTAGTAGTGGAGTCTACATGTTATGCAGCATATGTTACCTACAACCAGTCATTGCTGGTAAATATAATGTTGGTTCGTCGTTGTGGAGTCCTTTTTAATTGTTGTGTTGTGAGCTTCTGGTGGTACAAGTTTGTTCCTGCGACACGGCTCCCGCCAAAGGGCCCTCTGGCGAGGCTCGCCAGGCGCAGGCGTGCCCAATGGCACTCCTTTTATAATGGGCACTGTTCTGGCGAGTTGGGGCCGGTCGCTGGAGGTGGGATGCTGGTGGAGGCCCTGGCTCAACCCCGATCGCTCAGGGGAGCTCGTTGGTGGCGTCGGGCAGTAAAGAACTTCATTCTACCTAACTATAACATTAGTAGGGAGAAAAGGATCTCGAACCCATAGAGCCAACAGTTCAGGCATATCAAATCTTAGACAAATGTTCAAGAACATCAGGGATCTTAGAAAAACTCCCAGTAATCATGGATGGGTAGTTTTAATTCAATAACCCTTTTTTGTCGTCTTTAATAATTTCAAATATTCAAATAGAAAAATATATTCACATGCCCCCTTGCCCACAGAGCATATACAGTATTTGAAAACTGCAGCATATACTTTAACATCAATCATCCATATACGCAGGCACAAATCATATCTGCGGGGGCATGGCTATTTGCTATTTGGATATTTGAAATTATTAACAAAAAGGGAAAAAACGGTTATTGAATTAAACTAACCGACCTTGATTACTAGGAGTTTTTCTAGGATCCTTGATGTTCCTGAGCATTTGTCTAAGGCTAAGATTTGATATGTGCCTGAACTATTGGCTCTATGGGTCTGAGATACTTTTCTCCCTACTAATATAGTAGTTAGATATATGCCTGAAGATGTTTTGATAGGTAGAATGAAGCTCTTTATTGGAGGACATGATTATTGGCGCCCTTACAAACAATTCAAATCAGTTGGAACAGAAGAACTACATTCCCATTGTAGTAAAATGAGACACACCTGTGATCGGTTGTCAGTACTCGCATGATTTGAATCAACCAATGAATGATGACTCTAATGTTTAAAATGGCCACACTCACTCTCTGTTACATTTTCACAATGGTGAAGCAAAGAGAGCTGCCTGAGACCGTCAGAAAAGCCATTATCACCAAACTTCAAAGGGGTACAAGGCCATCTCCAGAGACTTTGGGATTCATGTGTCTAGTTTGCAATGTATTAAGAAGTTTTCTGCTCATGGAACTGTCAAGAACCCCCCAGGACATGGTGGAAAGAGGATAATTAATCCAAGAAATCTTCAATGGTTAGTGGGAACTGTTGGAAAAACAGCACGTACAACATCCAAAGAGCTTAAGGCTGACCTGGAGAATCTGGAGTGGTGGTTTCAACCTGCACTGTATGTTGCACACTAAACAGATGGATTTCATGGGCGAATGCCAAGGAGGGCCCCACTGCTCAAAGACGGATATAAAAAGGCATGCCTGATCTTTGCCCAAACCTACCTTGAGAAACCACAATCCTTCTGGGTAAATGTTCTGTGGACAGATGAAACCAAACTTGAGCTCTTTGGCAGTGCAGACCAGCAATACATTTACAGGCGAAGAAATGACGCTTTTAATGAAAAATACACCCTTCCTACAGTTAAATATGGTGGAAGTTCCATGATGATGTAGAGCTATTTTGCTGCCTCAGGAACTGGAGGCCTGGAACGTATTAAAGGAATCATGACGTTAAGAGGACTACCAAGGTATTTCGGAGCAAAATGTGCTACTTAGTGTTAGAAAGCTAGGTGTGGGTTGAAGGTCATGGGTTTTCCAGCAGGACAATGACCCAAAACATACATACAAAAGAATGGTTAAAAACAGTCCATTTGCTCTTTATTTTTTTTTAAAGTGGCCAGCAGTGAGTCTGATCTCATCCAATTGAGAACCTTTTGGAAAGAGCTGAAATCTGCCATTGGTAAAAAGAATCCTGAAAACATTCATGAGCTGGAACAAATCGCAGTTGAAGAGTGGGAGAAACTACCAGCAGACAGATGTACGAAACCTATAGATGGCTACAAGAAATGTTTGCCTCTGCCAATGGTTGTACATCCAAATATTAGTGAAGGGTGCCATTAATCCTGTCCAGGTCATATTTTTTTTTCTTAGCTGTGCAATTTAGACATAGTAATTTTCTATCTATCTCTTTCTTTTTTGTTTTTCATATCGTCCCTCCAGTTCGGTCCAGATGCATGTGTTATGCCCCTTCACCAGTAGATGGAGATTGAGAACCACAGGATTTTGTTGTTGTCCCTCCATAAGGGAACTATGCACCTCCTTCCATCCAGCAGTCTCTGCACATGGTGAGGAACTGTGTGCACTGGAATCTTCTGGAGGGATTATGGAAAGAAAAATAGAGATGTTTGGTCTGTTTTTTAAAGCTTTTAAACAAAGTCAACATAGAGTAGTGGAGCATTGCAGGCTGCAGTGTCTGGAGAGCCAGGGTAGTTAAGTTGGCCTACAGGACCTCCTAGCGTGCATCAACCACTGTGCCAGGTCCCACCCCCGAGTTCCCCGGACCCAGCTTCCTCCATTGGCTGCAGCGGCTTGAGTGCTTGGGTGAGCCTTTGGTGTTGCTACTTGCCATGTAAAATGGAGTTTGCAAGGCGGTACAAAAAAAAACCCAGAGCAGCAGGGAGTCATTGGAGCAACATGGCAAGGCCGGAGGCCCAGGGCTTTAGTGCTGCCAGCGGTCCTGCTGTCATCACTCATGCAGATAAGAATCTTGGGGGCTCTCTTGTATCTGCTGGGGTTGAAAGGGTCAGCAGGCATCAGTGCAATGCCTAGCAGCAAGCTGGCATGTGCGGCCTGTGGCTCATGGTAGGGAACCCTTAATTTGCTGGGAATCTGCCATAGGTGCACAGAGTGCCAAAACCACTGAATTGTGGCTGCAGGCTCCGCCTCGTGGGATCCAGGGTCATTGGAGAATGGGTATTTGACTAATATCTCTCCGGGGCTCATATAGTTGTGGCTTCCATGTTTTTTGGCGGGATCTGCGACCATCTTGCCCACTACCAGTACTGGGGCTGGAAGTTACAAGCTCGAGCCCGGGAACAATGGGAATCGGGTTGCAAGGGAGCAGGAACTGGGGTTTGTTTTGTGGGGGGGGGTTTTCCCCACCAGATTTTGTGCTCTTATGCACCAGGCCTACTCCCTGAAGCAGGGTCTGGTGGAGGGCCCTGGGCAGAGGGAGAAGAGTCTCTCTCCCTAGCTAAGGCAGTTCCTGAGCCAGTGGCAAAGTGGAGGTTGACTATGCTCAGGAGGATGTGGCCTCTGGGGAGATCTGGAGAGTCAGAGGATCCCTTAGAGGGACCTTCCTGCCTTTGGGAGGAGTCTTTGTTGCCAGATCTGGAAGAAAGGGCGATTGCCCCTGGGAAGGATCCGAGCATTGTTAAGAGGTGTGTTTTTTTTTTTTGTTTGTTTTTTTTTCCAGAGGGAGGAATTATCTGCTCTGATTTTTGCAGTACCTAGGGGCTCTGACTATTCCTCAACAGGTGCCGGAACAGGGTCCTCTCTTGGTGGATCCCTTGTTGCAGGGCATCAAGAAGTCTGAAGGCCTTCCCAGTGTGCTTGGCGATTTAAGAAACTAATTGAGGCAGAGTGGAAGATCTTTGAGGATGGTCTGTGGGGGACCAGAGCGATGTCTCGCTTGTATCAGATTCCTGTAGTGGAAAAGGATCTCCTCACAGTTCTGAAGGTAGATGCCATTCCTATGGAAGGTGGAGCCACCTTTAAAGGACTTCAGGATTGGAAGCTTGAGACCATATTGAAGCAGTCCTTCGAGGTCAATCTTTTAGTGCTGCAGGCCGCATTTGTGGGGCTTACATGGCTCGAGCCTGCTTGAGGTGGGCACAGAGCTTGCCAGAGGACGAATCGGGGCAGCAAGTGGCCATTTCAGAGGTGACCAAACTGGAGTCAAGTTCGGCATTCTTGGCAGATGCACTCTGATTTGGTGCGTATGTCCCCGAAGCGTATGGCTGCGATGGCTTTGGCCCGCCAGCTGCTCTGGTTCTATAGTTGATCGGCGGATGTATCATCAAAGGCATGCCTCAGCCGGCTGCCTTTTAAGGGTAAACTACATTTTGGGGAGGCATTGGAGAAGTTGGTGAAGGATTTGGGAGAATCCAAGGGAGCGAAGCTACTGAAAGACAAACCCAAGACGCCAAAACCTTCTGGCTCCGCAAAGAGCCAAAACAGGAACTTCCATAGGTTTTGGACAGTCCGTTTTGCTCCCTTTTTAATGAGATTGATACCTGTGTTGAGGGCATTTCTTTCAAGACAGGAGGGGCATAGGTAGGGGCTACTATGTAAGAGCCTCTGCCACATCTAAGAAGCTACAGTGAAGCAAGGGGGACTCGGGAGGAGTTGGTGCTGGTGGGTGGCTGGCTAAGAGACTACTTCTCCTCTTGGGCCTGGGTTACATCTGACCAGTAGATGCTCGAGGTCATCCGGGATGGGTATGCCCTAGGGGCTTTCATCAGCTCTCCGTGCAAAACCCCTGCCAAAGCAGCCATGGTGGTGGACACTTTGGGCAGGTTGCTGCAGCTGGGGGCTGTAGTGCCACTGGAGCAACACTGTCTTGATCGATATTCCAAAAAGGAGGGCTCCTTTTGGCCACTTCTTGACCCCAGCCATGTGAACAGAGCCTTGTGTGTTCCACACTTGCGCATGGAAACCCTGCATTCAGTGATTGAAGCCATGAGGAAGGGTGAGTTTCTTGCAGCCCTGGATCTCATCAAGGCTTATCTACATATTCCCATTTGTCAGGAGCAGTAACATTTTCTCTATTTTGCCATCTGTTTTGCTCTATGATGAGGTGGAGTGAGGTAATAGCCTCAGGTGGCAAACTTTTTGGGGGTGGCAAAAATGGGTATTTCAGTTTCAAACCTTGCCATTTTGGGCCGGTGCCTTGGACCTTCACGGAAGTGATGGGCGGGGGGGGGGGGCGCGTCAGCCTTGCAGAGCGAAGAGGTATTGGTTCATATGTACCTTGATGATTCGCTGATTAGGACAAAGTCGGAAGCAGAGTGTGTCGAGGTCATATGGAAGGTGATTGTGTTCTCGCAGGGACGGCTGGGTGGTCAACTTTGGCAAGAGCTAGCTGGTTCTTTCGCAGGTCCTGTTTTACCTGGGGGCATGCTTTTGATACCCAGAGATGAGTCGTGTCCTTGCCGGAAGACCAGGCTGGAAAGCTTAGGCTGCAGTTCAAGTGGTTCTTGAAGATGTCGGCCCTGTTTTCATGGCATTACCAAAAGCTGCTGGGCTCCATGGCAGCCACTCTGGATCTGATGTCATGAGCCAGGGCGCATATGAGGCCCTTGCAGAAGCACTGTTGTCCAGATGGTCCTCTCAGAGGCATGCCCTGTTGAGGTTGCCCTGCCCGCCAGAAGCAAGAGCGTGCCTCGGCTGGTGGTTGGATCTCAGCAAGTTTTTCAGTGGGCATGTCGTTGGAGCCACCCAATTGGGTGGTAGTTATGACTGATGCCAGCCTGTCTGGTTGGGGAATGCACTGTAGGGGGCAAGGGACAGAGAGTCATTGGTTGATGGCAGAGTGCATGGTCCTTAAATCATTTGGAGATGCAGGTAGTGTTTCTAGAGTTGTGGCACTTTCACCCATTGCACCGGCAGGCAGTAAGAGTTTTCTTGGACAACGCAACCATAGTGGCGTACATCAACAAACAGGGTGGCATGAGCAGTGTGAGCCTGGCAAGGGAAGTGGCCCCGCTGTTCAAGTGGGCCAAAAGCAACCTTTAGGCATTCTCGGCACCGCATGTGGCCAGAAAGGAAAATCTCCAGATCGATTTTCTAAGCAGACATCAAGTAGATCCAGGGAATGGTCCTGGGAGGACTCTGTGTTTCGCGACTTGATCCGGCAATGAGGACAGCCGATGATTGATTGATCTCATGACATCAGCCAACGCAAAGGCACTGAGGTTTTTCAGTCACAGAAGGGGAAAAAATGTCTGAGGGGCTGGACGCTCTGGCGCAAGCGCGGCCAACAGATGGTATCCTTCATGCATTCCTTCTGTGGCTGCTAATAGGATTTCTTTTGCAAGGGTAGCAGCTCACCTGTGCCTGGTAGTGCTGGTGGCTCCAGATTGACTGCAAAGGCTGTGGTATGCCAACCTGATCCAGCTACAGGTGGGATGATCTGTGGTGGCTTCCGGTGATGAATGATCCACAGGGGCCGATTGTCATGCCTCAGGTGGATCACTTCTTGCTTACAGCCTAGCTCTTGAGAGGAATAGGATGAGGAAGAGAGGTTATTTTGGCTCAGGTCATAGCCACCTTGCTGCAGGTGTGCAAGCATTCCACTTCGATCTCATATGCTAGAGTGTGGTAGCTCTTCAGTTGGTGTGAGCAGAAGGGTCTGCGAGCGTGGGTGGCTGCAGTGCCAGAGATGCTGGCATGGGCAGCTCTATAATGAGGCAGAGTGAGGCGATGGCCTCAGGCGGCAAACGTTTGGGGGTGGCAAAAATGTCCCCCTTCAAACAGCTGCCTCATTCCACCTTCAGTTTAAAAAAAAAAAAGAGGCAGGCAGACGGCTAATATAGCGGTAATTTTAAAATGAAAGGAAACCGGTGTGGAGCCTTCTGGCCCTGTGGAACTCCTGCTGCTGCGTCCTGCTCCCAAAGGAAGTGATGCTAGAGCGGGATGCAGCAGCAGGGGTTCCATAGGGCCGGAAGACGCCATACCAGTTTCCTTTTCATTTTAAATTACTGCTATCACTGTCACTGAGGAAAGGGAAGGAGCAGAACGGAGATTTATTTATTTTTTATTTATTTGTGTGCTTTTCTATACCGCCCCTTCCAGAGATCAGGGGCGGTTTACAAGGAACTTTAAAACAACAATATAGCAAAACAGTGCAATATTGCATTACATTAAACATTAGGTGAACATAAAACTAGATTACATAAGAACTAGGTTACATGGAAAACAATGTGTGGGTTATTAACATAAAAGGAAACATAAAACTATGTTACAAAGAACCAAAAAGTAGCTTTACATGGTTAGCAAGAGATTATAATAGTTATTTGTGATCATAAGTACAGTGTTGGGAGTAGACTAACTTGGGTGGATATGAAAATGGAATTAGGTGGGGTAGACTTGTGTTTGGTTTGTTGCATGTTTTTGTGTAGTAAATTTGATTTCAGGTTGATTTCAGGTTGATTTCAGATGACAAGGACAGCAGAAGAGGGAGCGGAATGGAGCTACACGGGGGAAGGGGAGGGAACAGAGCTGACATGGGTGGCAGGGGGGGAGCGTAACTGAGCGACATGGTGGGTAAGAAAAGGGGTGGAACGGAGCTACACGGGAAGGAGAGGGAGCAGAACAGCTACGAGGGAGAGAGAAAGGGAGTGGAACAGAACTACACGGTGGGGGGGGAAGACGGAGTGGAATGGAGCTACATACTGGGGGGAAAGAGATGGCTGGCTGGAAGAGAGCTGAAAGAAGGCTGGAAGGGAGCTGACATGTGGGGAGGGTTGCTAGGACTGGAAATAGGCTGATGGAAGGAAGTGAAGAAACAAAAGAAGAGGCAAGAAATGGCAGGCAGAATGCTAAGAGAAGACAGGAAAGCAGAAGCCTCAGATCAGGACCAGCATGACCAGAGAATAAAATGGTCAGACAACAAAGGTAGAAAAAATAATTGTATTTTCAATTTAGTGATTGGACTTTTGCGCTATCTTTTTATATTTTACATAGTATGGGGAACTGCATCTCTTATCTGATGTTGCACTGCATGCAGAGTCTGGTTTCTTTGGGTTTTTGTTTAATTTTTGTCTAAATATTTTATTTTTACTTTAGGTTGGGATCACTTATTCTGTACTTGGTGAGAATCTGCATTTTGAATGTGTGACCAAGGCCATGTGTTCTGTTAACATGAAATTTGTATGCAGGGATCTGTACTGTAGTAATTTTGCCTTGTTCAGCTTTTCAAATAGGTGTTAGATGTTCTAGAGCCCGCAGCAGTATTTATAGTGCTGCTTTTTCTGGGTAGACATCTTTTGTATGAATTTTGGAAGTTTATGCTGGTAATGGTATGGTAGATTTGGCCTTGTAGGTAGATCTTTGGTGACGTTTGTAGGATTTTGTATGTTAGTTTATTAGTTCCCAATATGCCTAGTACTGGAGAATGTTTGTTAGTGAGATGACTAGAATTGGATTTTTTTTTCTTAAGATATTGAGTTCTGCCGATTGAATGTCCTAGTTCTGCTCTGCACCCACTGTTGAGGGAGGGGGTTCTGTGGATACAAATATATGTTCAAAAAGAAAAATGCAGTTTATAATAAAATAAAAATGAGTTATAATTTAGTTTTATAAAGTGTGCTGTGGTTCTTGCTCATTCTTTTAGTTCCTTGGTGTGCAAACATCTTGCATTTCCTCTGTATTAACTAATCAGTTTTTTGGTTTGGTTCAGTCCCGGACACAAGTTTTGAGAGAGCGCCCACCCCCCCTCCCCCACTATGGGGGTGCAGCACCATCTCATCCCTCGCCTCAGGTTGCAGATTGCCTTGAGCCACCCCTGAATGCTGGGTTTTCTCTAGGCGGGGCTAGACAAAGGTCTAGAGTGGAACTCTCTGCGTGTACAGGTAGCAGCCTTGTCCTGTTTTCCGGGGTTGGATTCAGGGGGTGTTGCTTGTAGCCCGTCCGGATGTGGGATGCTTCCTCAAAGCAGCCAAGCAGGTCCGCCCTCTGTTTCAGCATCCGGTGCCTGTGTGGGCTCTCCCCTTGATGTTAGCTTTGACAGAGCTTCTCTTTGAGCCTCTGGGCCAGTGTATGGTCAAAGATCGCACACTGAAGGCTGGGTTTTCTTTTTCTTCTCATGGCGATTTTTTCTTGGTCCATAGAATTTTGGAGTTGCAGGCTTTGTCCTGTAGGGAGCCTTTCCTGGTCATGGCCAGGGGTGGTCTTCCGTCCGTTTCTGTCCTTTTTGCCAAAGGTGCTTTCGGCGTTTCACCTTAATCAGGTGGTGATGCTTCTGGTGTGTTTGGGCATGGATGAAGAATTGGTGGGTCGTCAACAGTGCTTGTTGGACATTAGAAGACTTTGTGCCACTATCTCAAGTGTATGGCTCCCTTTCGTCTGAACCTTTGTTCTGTTTGGGAGGCCATGCAAGGGAAAAGATGCATCAAAGGCCTCTATCCTGCAATGGTTGAAGGAGGTAATTGCGTCGGCTTACCTGCTTAAATGCAAGCCCTTTCCATCGGGGTTGCATGCACACTCGACAAGGGTGCAGGCGGCATCTTGGGCAGAATTCAGTCTTGTGCTTCTGGTGGAGATCTATAAGGCAGCAACATGGTCTTCGCTCCATTCATTCATCTGCTATTATCGGCTGGATGTGCAGCCCGAGGGGTGATGCGTGTTATGGTAAATGGGTGTTAGAGGCCAGGCTCACTGGTCCCTCCTTGCCTTGGGTACTGCTCCTGGTACATTCCATGCATCTGGACTGGACTGGAGGGACGATATGGAAGGTTCAATTAGACCTTACCTGCTAATTGTCTGTCTTTGAGTCCCTCTAATCCAGTCCAGGACCCTCCCCTGCTTTTTTTTTTTGTAACCCCCAGCTAAGAAGTCATTGCTGTCCCATGGTCAGGAACCGGGGTCTGGGATTCTTCCTATTCTTATGTCCTTTTCGGGGTTTAGTCTCTGATTCGGAGTTCTGCCTCTGGCGATGCAAACTCTGCTCTCTGTGGGGCGGTGTCTTGGCATGCTGCACGAGTCACTAGTTATTTCTATGTATATAGTTGTTAGGTTTCTTTTGCTTGGAATCTGCTTTGATGGGTCATTACTAGATTTAAGGAGGTGCATAGTTCCCTTATCGAGTAACATCACCAAAATCCTGTGGTTCTCAGTCTCCATCTGCTGGGGATGGGGCATAATCCATGGGACTGGACTGGAGGGACTCCAGGAAAGACAATTAGCAGGTAAGGCTTAATTGAACTTTTCTGTCGTATACCTTTTGAACATGCTATTAAAATAATATGATGACACAGTTGGAATATTTCCAATTATTTCTCAAGATATTGTACACAATATACCTAAAATACAAGTATACCAATAATGTTGACCGCAATTGTAAAAAGGGGTCTTCAGCATTCTCCTTGCAAAATTTATGAAGTTAGACGTGCCACTAAAGGGTGAGAGGAAATAGATCCTCTCTCCCACATGTTTCATGATATTATAACCTTCTGAAAGTTATTGAAAACCCACCTCTTTAAGGAGCACTTTGAAGGTATTACCTAACCACCTATCTTCATGAACCTTGAACTTTCTCACTGCACCTGCTGTGCGCACATCACCTTGCTCCTCAGTTGCTAACTGTTCCCAACTAGCTATTTTAATGTTAAAGCTGTTAATTGCACTGTTACAATGTTCTCTGCAAAGTTATTTTGTGTTATATGTAAACCATGTTGATCATTAGAAATGCGGTATATAAGCCTTTAAAATAAATAAATACTGCCATGGTGCTGAGGTGAACTGTTAACAAATTTTGTCTTCAATCCCAGCATCAGAAAGGTAGAGGAGGTAGTCCAGCAGCTGAATGGGGCCGATTGATTAGATGTCGGGAGTGAGGCTTACAAAAATTCATTTGTCTGAGGTGGCCATGTGTCAAGCCTCTCTGAAACCTTTTGAGCAGCTTGTCCAAAATAACCCTAGTTTTTTGTATTGGGTGTGTCAGCTGAGGTTGACATTTTTTTGTCCCTTGCCTTTGCTGAAGTCTGAAGAAGCTGTATGGGTGAGTGATGGAACATTGCTAGGAGCAATGGGCCTTTGACTGATTATGGTTTGTTCTGATGAGAATTTATAATAATGGAGAGGGAAGTGATGCCACCCGGGGTGAAGGACAGCTCTCTAAGATCTCCGGAGCGATGCTGCTCAAATTACTAAAAATCAAAGCACAAAGCTCACCACCTTCCCCACTGTGCTGTCACAGCCAAAGGTAGCAGCAAAGGTGCTGCATTTCAATTGTCGTATGCTCGTAGTGAGTCTTCCCACATCTCATGAAAAGGAGGCAAGATGGCCACCGAGAGTGCCGGCGCTATGGAGAAGAAAATGGATGCCGAAAGGGGCACGGGGGCAGCTGAGACTCTTAAATCCTGGCTGGGGGAGCTATAGGATGATCTAAAGGCTGACATTGCCTCAATAAAAAAAAAATAACTTTAAAAGAAGCCCTGACCGCACTGCAGCAAGACATGGATGAGCTTGAGACCCACATGGAACAGCATGATGACTCCATGGCTCAGTTAAGTGCGGGCTGGGAGTAGCTGAGGAAGGAGCAAGAGCTGGTATGGGAGAAGTTCGAGGATATGGAGGATCTGTCAGGCGCATCCTTAGGGTTCAGGGCATCCCCGAGGAGAGACAGCATAGCGAGTGTAAGCAGGTACTACAGCGGCTCTTCAAGGCATTGATGGCAGGTGACACGACCAGTAGAAGAGGGGGATGACTGGGTGTTCCACAGTGAGTGAGCACATTACAGTTAGGGCCTGGTGAGGGACAATAAACCCCAGGACATTATAGTATGCATGTACTACTATGTGATGAAAGACGTTTCTGCCAGCATCCAGGCGACATGGGCCCTTTAAATGGGAAGGATGTGTGGTAGAACTGTACAAAGACCTGTCACAGGGCAGCATAGAGCTCTATGTGAGGTGACCACATATTTGCACAAGGGTGAAATACTACACAAGTGGATGTACCCATTCAGCGGATTGTTGTTTACGGCCAAGGGACTGACGCGACGGATCAAGACAGCTGAGGAGGCCTGGACTGCCCTTGTGGAGTTAGGCTTTGAGAGCTCTGGCGGCCAGTGAACCTGGTGAGGGAGCTAACTCTTTTAGGCCCCAGTGGTAGCGGGTGGTTGCTAGAGGGAAGAGACTGAAAAGACTTTCAAAAGGTGTGAAGGGACTAGCCACGGACATACATGAACACTGGGACTGAGATCTGGTAGAGTTGGTGTGACATGGAACTGGAGGGGTCAGGGTTTGGATTATGGGCCATAAGGAGCCTCTGAGGGTTTGTGCTCTGAATGTGGTGGGAAAGGGGAGGGGGATCGGGGTTATATGTGCTGTTTTGATTGTTTCATTGCCGAGTTGAGAGGGGAAGTATGAGGGGGAGGGAAGAGAAGGGGGTGGGAGGAGAGGGCAGGGAGGTGAGATGAAGGCGAGCGGTGAGAGTGGAGAAGAGCAGGTAGGCAAACTGGGACATCACTTTGACTTGGAGAATTCCCAAGCATGTTCTGAGGGTGGGGAGTGGGGGTGAAGGACTGGGGAAGTGCGAGGGGCAGCAGCAGCAGTTAGGGAACTAGAACAACTGAAATGGGACATTGTGTTTGTACAGGAGGCACATCTGAGGAAGTAGGATAAGGGGCTCTGAGGCAGAGCCACTTTCTGCAGCAATTTTTTGGGGCCCCGAGGGGGGAGGGGAGGGGAAGAAAGCGGGAGGTAGCTATCCTACTGTGAAAGGGGTGCCCATTTCAAGTGAACGATGTGGGGGGGGGGGGGGGAGAAGAGGATACTAATACTGAGGGGCAACCTTTTGGGGAAGAGTATCACAGTGGTGGTGATATATGCTCCTAATGGGAGTCAATTGGCTTTCTGGAAGGAAGTGCATGCTTGCTAAAGACTAGTGTCCAAGGCAAACTTATGCTAGGGGAATTTAATTTAGCACTACATCCATGGAAGGATTGTCAAGCTTGAGGAGTGGAGGGAAAGGGGCAGCTTCTGCGGGGTATACTGAATTTCTTTTTTTTTTCCCTGGTAGATGCGTGGAGGACCTTACACCCCAAAAGATGGGAGTATACTTTTTTATTCGCATCCACATAGGAGGTAGTCAGTCAATTCGGCTATAGCTGCTATGTGGATAAGACTTGGGAGGTGAGGCTGGAAAGGCCGGAGATTGAGAATATTACATGGTCCGACCATGCGCCCGTATGGGTAGGTGTGGAGTGTGCAGGGGAGCAAGCTGAAACATTGTTTTTGAAGACTGAATGAGAGCTTGCTTAAGCATGCAGACGGGCCCAATATTGAGTTGGGCAGGCTATGCGCCGCAGTGGCGCATAGCCTGCCCGCTGACTCCCCCAACCCTGATATTCACTTCTGTGCCAGCGGAAGTGAATATCAGAGTTAACCTGGATGCCCCGGTAACCGCAGAGGCTACACGGGTAGCAGCTATTTTTTTTGTTGCTGCCCGCAAAGCCTCTGCTTTTTAAAGATAGGCGAGGCCTCAAAAATCGCTGCTACCTGTAAAGCCCCTTCCTCCGCCCCAGAACGCCCCTAACACGCCCTGATGCTATGCAGATAGCATCAGGGTGCGTTAGGGACTTAGCTGGGATTTTCGAAAGGCACTGCCCCCGTAGGTGCCCTTTGAAAATCCCAGTTAAGACCTTTACACAGGTAACTAAGGAAGTTGCCCATGTAAAGGCCGTCGAATATCGGGCCCGTGGTGATGGATGCGAAGGAGTGTCTTCGGGAATATTGGCAGACTAATGATAACGGGTCGGTAGGGGATGTAAAACCTTGGGAAGGGATGAAGGCGGTGGTAAGGGGGAGATTAGTGAAGTGGGCCTCCCAGACTGAAGAAGCAAAAGGAGTGGTTTCAGGAAGTGGCATATTGGCAGATGAGTTTTAAGAGGGGCCTGCAGCGAATGATTCAGTTGCAGGTAGGAGTTGCAAAAGTTCAGTTGGATTCAATTGCCTTTCAGAGGATAAGGCAGCAGTTTTATGAATTGGGCGACCAAGCTGAGAAGCTCTTGGCTAGCAAATTGAAACTGAGGAAAGCAACAATTTCCCAAATTAGAGGAGGCTGTGGGGATGCGACAGCTGAAACAGACCTTTCCCTTCCAGTGGGCACGGGAAGCCATCAAGTATTTGGGGGTCCGCATCGCAGCAGATATGGCGACATTGTACCAGACAAATTATACAGTCCTGTGGCATGCGGAGGGAAAAGATTTAAGGAAATGGGAGGGACTGGAGCTCTCCTGGCTGGGGTGAGTGGTGTTTGTGAAAATGAATAATCTGGTCAGGGAGGAGTGGCCTAGTGGTTGGGGCAAGGTACCACAGGCCGGAAGGTCGGTGGTTCAAATCCCACTAGAGGACAGCAACCTTGGGCCGGAAGGACTGGGGTTTCTAGTCCCACAGGTGCTCCTTGTGGTCTTAGGCAAGCCACTTAACCCTCCATTGCCCATGTTCCCTGTAAGTATTAGTGTATGTGTCTCATATCCCCTCGTGTTAAATGTATCCCCCAACCGCTTTGACCCGGTGAAAAGCAGGATATAAATGCAGCTAAATAAATAACCTACCCAGGGTGTTTTGTATGCTTTTCACGCTCTGCCAATCCTGATTTCTGTGGGGGATCTGCAGGCGGTCAGTGGTGGGTTTCTCGCTTCATTTGGTGGCTGAAGCTCCCAAGGGTTGCAAGGGGGGTGACGCATAGGCCGCGGGTGGAAGGAGGGCTAGGGATTCTGGATTACCAGGTATATTGGGCAGTGCAAATATGCCACCTTATGGACTGGAGGGAGGTGGGAGAGAGGGAGGATGGGCGAGGGCCTTTGGAGAGTTTGCTTTGGATGCAAAGGGAGGAGAGGGGCATGGGCATGGGAATCCCTTTTGTGAGCCATTTGCTTTGGGTTTGGGATAAGGTTTAGTATGGCGAGGATGAGGGGTTTCTCCCTGATGCAAGCCCTACGTTATACAAAACATTTTCCACCTGGGCAGGAAGGTGGTGGGGTATATGGGTGTTAGAGCCATTGCAGTCCCATCCTATCAGTTTGTAGGGAAGGGAATTGATCTCTTTTGAGGAATTGAGGGGGAACTATGTATTGCGCCCCACTGATATCTATCAGTACGGGCAGGTAGTACATTTATCTAGTACAGAAAATGGGGAAAGCTGGATTAGGGAGAAACTGTATGGGGTTGGAGGTTCTTTGGTATTGGAAGAAGAGGTCCTGGGGATTGACCTCAGCACTGTATAAGGTGTTGAGGGGGTCTTCCTGAGGAAAACATCATTACATGTTAGAATGGGAGAAGAATCTGGGGGAGGTGTTGGAGGTGAGACAATGGGAAGCCATATGGGACCAAGTAAGATGGGCCCCCCGGGTCCATTGCTATCCGGGAAAATTAGTACAAGGTGCCCATGAGATGGTAATATACTCCTTCCCAATGGCATGAGATGTTTCTGTTGGTATTGTCAGCTTGCTGGAGGAGCTGTGTGGGGGGGGACGGGGACATATTTCCACATTTGATGGGCATGCCCGAAGGAGGTGGTCTAGCAGGCTATCCAGAGAGGGATACAGGAGGTGGTGGGTTGGAAGTGATGGCAGATTCATATATTTACCTGTTAGGGTGGTGGAAGCATGAGGGGGCCCTCCAAAGAGCACAGACAAATTATGGCATGCCTGTGTGCAGCCAAGTGTGAGCTGGCATACTGATGGAAACAGTTGGAGGCTCCTCTATTAGAGCACTGCGTGGGGCAGCTGAGACAAGTGCTGCTTATGGAAAAGCTGACTCCACTGAGGAGGCAAAGGGTGGCAGAATATCTGCAGGGGGAGGAAGGGTATTGTAACTCTGTTATAGATGTTGCATGGTTTAGATTTTCAATGTTCCTTGAAGCTTGAATACAATTTTTAAATAATAAAAAAACAAATTGATAATATTGCTTCTTGAACTCAGGATAAGTCTTGGCATGGGCTTGTTGATAACTCAGAGTAGTGCAGTGATCCTTTATTTAATGTGCAGTGTTCACTTTTCTCTAAAAAGGTTATCCCACAGATATAGGGGGAATGTCCAGTCTATCCTGGGCATCGTCTTGGAGACCAGGTGCTCTTGGCCACACCATCCTACATAAGAACTACCATACTGGGTCAGACCAAAGGGCCATCAAGTGTAGTATCCTGTTTCCAGCAGTGGCCAATCCAGGTCATAAGTACTTGGCAGGATCCCCAAAATTAGCTAGATTCCATGCTGCTTATCCCAGGGATAAACAGTGGCTTTCTCCATAAACCATTATTAAGTTAGACTTGGACTTTTCCTCCAGGAGCTTATCCAAATCTTTTTGAAAACCCAGCTACACTAACAGAAGATCTCTAAAGATAAAAAGGGACTGTAGAGTAGAGGAGTAGCCTAGTGGTTAGAGCAACAGCCTAGTACCCAAGAGATCAAGGTTTGATTCCCATTGGCACTCCTTGTGACCTTGGGCAAGTCACTTTTCCCTCCACTGCTTCGGAGGAAAAGGCCTGGCAATCTGCTTCCAGTCATTCCTTGTCAAAGCATAGGGGCTGCTGAATCACCAGGAATCAGCATTGACTTGGTGGCACTTAGTCAGTATGGAAGGACAGACTGGATATGCCATATGGTCTTTTTCTGCTGTCATGTTTCTATGTTACATCCTGTAGCAGCAAATTTCAGAGCTTAACTATGGTCTGACTGAAAAACATCTCCAGTTTGTTTTAAATTTACTATGTGGCAAATTCATGTGTCCCTTTAGTCTTACCCATTCTACACCCCTCATGATTTTATAGGTCACCTATTTTCCCCTCTGCCATCTCTTTTCCAAACTGACTAGCCTAAGCTCTTTAGCCTTTCCTGATTAAAGGTATTCCATTGCCTTTATAGTTTTGGTTGCCCTTCTCTGTACCTTTTCTAATTCCGTTATATCATTTTTGAGAGGCAGCAACCAGAATTGCACACAGTATTCAAGGTGTGTTCACACTATATGGCACGATATAGAGGCATTATGACATTCTCTATTCTTTTCCTAATAATTGCCAACATTCTGTTGCTTTTATAACCACTGCCTCACACCAAGCAAATTTGTATTGACCACAATGACACCTAGATCATTTTCTTGAGTAGTGACTGCTAATGTGAAGCCTAGCATCATGAATTTATTTGAGTTATCTTTACTTACGTGCATCACTTTGCACTTGTCCACATTAAATTTTATTTTATGTATACCTGTGGTGATTGCAGATTCTAGATTATATTTAATCTCCAGGAACAAGCAGGAATGTAGTCCTCACATAAGGGTATCGTCGGTACCGACGGAGCCTGGATGGGAACGTTCCCCAGTGTCCAATAGGAACGCTTTTGGGAGCATCCCTCAGCACATGCGCGCTGCCTTCCCGCCTTTCCAACTGTCCCTCTTCAGTTCTTTGTTTTCCGTGGAGCCAACAGGACCTATTCCCTGTCACTGCAGAAAATTCCGTCTTAAATTCTTTTTTGTGGTCGCGTTTGCCTACCACACGATGCCTACCAGTACCGCCGGTTCTTTTCTTCTTTAAAAAAAAAAAGACTTAGACTGTTTGTTTCTTTTCAGAAACTTTCCTGTTTTGGTGCTAGGTGCCATTTTGGCCATTAGGCCCCATTTTTCCAAAATCATGGAAAAGCCAACTAGTGGTTTTAAAAAATGTACTAAGTGTGGCGGTACCATTTCCATCACTGACACCCATGATTGGTGTCTAAAATGTTTAGGACCTGATCATTCTCCAACTGAATGTCTCTCCTGCATGGGGATGACCAAAAGAGGAAGACAGAACCGGGCCGCAAAGCTCGGTACCCTCTTTTCTTCAAATGCCAGATCCATTGCTTCGACATCGTCAAGGGCCTCTTCTTCCTCCCATGGATCTTGGGTAACTAAACATAAAAGCCAGTCCTCAAAGGGTAGCTCTCCTGCTAAGCATCGAGAGGCCATTGGCATTGCCCTTGAGGGAACCACACCGGCAAAACAGCCCCGGTGGGAGCTTCGGCTTCCAAAGCATCGATTGGGGCTTCAGCATGTTCTCGAGGCTTCAACTTCGCAAGAACTACCTGTGCCATGCTCAAGGGTTCTGGCCGTTCTTACCGGTACCGACACCCAGGCATCAGCAGCGTCGATACACCAGAGATTTCTTGCTATCGAACGCAGTATCGCAGCTCTTCTCTCAGCTGCGGTACCGGTGGTCCCAAGGGCACCGGTGCCGACATAGACATCGATGCCGGTACAGACACCAGTACCGACACCGATGCTGGTACCGATGGTACCGGCCCCGATGGTAACTATCCACTCCAGCCAGGAGGTGGAATGGGAAGAAAGTGGTACCGGGTCACCTCGGTACCGACTTCGATCAGTACCGGGATCGTGCTTTGCAGGAGCATCGGGGTCAGGAATACTTCGATTCCTCCGATTCCGAAGACTCTGACAATTCTGCTGGCACTAGAGGGTTTCTCCTAGAAGATCCCTCTTCTCCCCAATGCAGAATGTCACCTCCAGAGGACATGTCATTTTCAGGATTTCATACGTGATATGGCTAAAGGTCTTTCAATCAAAGTAGCTCCTGAAGAGGAACCCAGAGCAAAGGAATTGGAAATCCTCCAATATCCTAAAGCTCCTAAGGAGGCAGCTACTCTGCCTATCCATGAAATTCTGCATAGCTTGATGCTCAGAATGTGGGAGACACCTCTGACTACTTCTCCTCACTCTAGGAGACTTGATACTATGTATCGAGTCCCACCATGTCCTGGATTTCAGAAAACTCGGCTGCCACATCATTCAATGGTAGTGGAGTCAGCCATGCGTAGGATGAAAAGTGCAAAAAGACGTGCATCCAATCCTCCAGGTCGTGAATGCAGGACTCTGGATGCTTTTGGACGCAGAACTTTTCAAGCTTCCATGCTTTCAGCTAGGATCAGCTCATATATCCTATATATGGGAATGTTCCTTAAAGAAATCACAGCAGACTTGGAACTTATGAGCCCATTTCTCCCAGATAAGAGACAAGACCTTTCTTACTCTGGTTAAACATGCTCAGGATGTCTCCAAGTTTGTCAATCGTACAGCCTTTGACTGCTTCGAATGCATCAGCAGAACTTCTGCTATTGCCATTGGCACACGACAGATTGCCTGGCTACAGGCATCAGACTTGGAGACTTGGGTACAGGACAAGTTGGGCAACATTTCTTGCACGGGAGAGAATCTCTTCGGCAAGAACTGGCAGGAGAAGGCTAACAAGTTAGATGCTGACAATTCTACCTTAGATTGTCAGTCTACAGCCACTCCAGCCAAAAGGAAGCCTTATAAAAGAGGAAGTTTTATCCCTCCTATACCCAGCAGACTCAGACTCCAGGTCAGGTTGCCCAAAAGGGACAAACTAGACGACAAAAGAAACCAAAAGGCCCGAGAGCCCAACCAGCTCTCCAGGTTCAGCCCCCTCAAGGGCTTTGACTCCTTCCTAGAGAGCTTTGCCTTCCTGCCTCCGAGGGGTCCTCAACCCCCCATTATTCCCAGCAAGTTATGTCACTTTGTCAACAGATTGCATCAAATAACAGCAGAAGATTGGACTTTGTCCATTGTAGGGGAGGGGTACAAACTTCATTTTCACAGCTTACCCGCTCCTACAGTTCTAAAGCAGTTCTATTCACAAACCTCTGCAGACAATCTGCTAGATCACGGGGTCTCCACACTTCTTGCCCAAGGGGCAATAGAGGAAGTACCCATTCTTCAACAGGGTGCAGGGTTCTAATCCCCCTATTTTCTTATTCCAAAGAAAACAGGAGGACACAGACCCATTCTAGACCTCTGAGAACTGAGCAAATATCTGTTTCGAGAGAAAATCAAAATGATTTCTCTGGGAACTCTTCTGCCATACTTTCAAAGCCAGGACTGGCTTTGCTCTCTAGACTTAAAGGATGCATACACTCATCCATCCATATCACAGGAAAGTTTTACATTTCCTTTTCAGGGGAAAACATTTCCAGTACAGGGTTCTTCCTTTTGGTCTGGCTTCAGCACCAAGGATAGTCACGAAATGCATGGCAGTAGTAGCTGCATTTCTACGAACCCTGGGGATTTTCGTCTTCCCTTACTTAGACGACTGGCTCATCCGAGCCTCCACAGTGGCAGAGGCCAGCACTGTACTGTCCCGTACAATGCAAATCCTCCAATACTTGGGATTGGTAATAAACTTCCCGAAATCTCAACTAGTTCCTTCCCAATGCCTAGAATTCATAGGAGCCTGTCTGGATAATAGACAGGCAAGGGCTTTCCTTCCACAAGCCCGGTGTCTTCGCATAATGCAGTTAGCTTCCCAAGCAGCAGGCAAATCCTCCCTCACTGCTCGGGAGCTACTGCAGTTACTGGGACACATGGCATCCACAGTTCATGTAGTCCCATATGCTCGTCTCCACATGCGAGCAGCTCAGTGGACCTTCTCCACATAGTGGACACAGGCCACAGGTCATTTGTCGGACAAAATAACAATCCCTCAACGACTAATTTTGTCCCTCCAATGGTGGCAATCATTAGAAAATCTGACAGTAGGGTCTCCTTTCCATCAACCCCTCTTTCAGGCCACCCTAACAACAGATGCATCACAGGTGGGTTGGGGAGCACACCTGAATCATCTCTCTACCCAGGGCACCTGGACTCCACAGGAGGTTGGTTTACACATAAACCTCCTGGAGTTAAGAGCAATTTATTTAGCTCTTCGAGTGTTCCACGCCCAGCTCAGCTACAATACAGTCCTAGTCCAGACGGACAATCAGGTAGCCATGTTCTATGTGAACAAGCAGGGCGGGACAGGCTCTGTCATTATGCAACGAAGCTTTACGACTATGGGCCCTTGCCAGAGAGCATCAAATTCACCTTCTAGTGGTATATCTTCCAGGCATTCAAAACCTTTGGGCAGGCAAACTCAGTCGAGTACTGCTATCTCACGAGTGGTCACTCCACCTAGACCAGGTGGCAAAGATATATTTAATCTTTGGGGCACTCCAGACATAGACCTCTTTGCAAGTCCACTGAATGCCAAACTTCCCCGGTTCTGTTCCAGGATTCCGGCACATAACTGTCAGGCAAGGGATGCCTTCCTCCTTCACTGGGGTCAGGACTTCCTTTATGCCTTCCCACCCATTCCCCTCATCCCCAAGACGTTCTTCAAGCTTCAGAGATACAGGGGTTGCATGATTCTCATAGCGCCACGATGGCCACGCCAAACGTGGTATTCCCTGCTTCTGCATCTCTCTCAAGCGGCACCTCTGGAGTTAGGGCATGCTCCAGATCTCCTTTCCCAAGAGAATGGGACGCTATGGCACCCAAATCCCCAGTCCCTGCACCTCACGGCCTGGTGGTTGAAGGCTTAGACCTCCAGGATTTCAACCTGTCCCAGCAGGTAAAAGATATCCTTCAGGCTTCTAGGAAACTTTCCACAAGAAGATCTTATGCCTTCAAGTGGAAACGTTTTACTATATGGTGCTCCAAGAAGGGATTAAACCCCCTGGTCATACCCTTAGAATCGATACTCTAGTATCTCCTTCACTTGTCTCATTCTGGGTTAAAGACCAATTTGGTAAGAGTCCATCTTAGTGCAATTGCTGCTTCTTATAAGCCTCTAAATGGACAACCAATTTCCTCTCATCCACTCCTATCAAGATTTATGAGAGGCCTTTTGTTAACCAAACCTCCCATCAAGCCACCACCGGTAGCATGGGATCTAAATCTAGTTCTCGGGCAGCTCATGAAGCCGCCTTTTGAACCTTTAGCCACTATAGCCCTTAAGTTTTTGACTTGGAAGGTCATCTTCCTGATTGCAGTCACCTCTGCCCGTCGCATTAGTGAATTGCAAGCTTTAGTGGCTGATCCTCCTTATACTAGATTTCATCATAAGGTTGTTCTTCGAACTCACCCACACTTTATGCCAAAGGTGGTTTCGCCTTTTCATTTAAACCAATCAATTTATCTTCCTGTATTTTTTCTGAGGCCTCACGCCTCTAATGCAGAAAGAAACCTTCATACCTTGGATTGTAAAAGGGCCTTAGCCTTTTACATTCAAAGAACACAGCAACATAGAAAGTCCTCGCAACTTTTTGTAGCTTTTGACCCTAGTCATTTGGGACTTCCAGTCTCCAAAAGAACTGTATCTAAATGGATTGCCCAATGCATATCCTTTTGCTTATGAGAGTAAGGGTCTTCCTCTCCATGACTATGTCACAGCTCATAATGTGAGAGCCATGGCAGCTTCTATGGCTAATATCCACTCTGTGTCTATCGATGACATTTGTCGAGCAGCCACCTGGGCTTCGGTACACACCTTTACAGCCCACTACTGCCTAGATAAAGCCTCCCGTCGGGAGGCCTTCTTTGGCCAAGCTGTTCTTCAAAATATCTTTCAAACCTAAACCAACTCCTACCCACCAACCCTGGTGGGATGCCAGAGATCCATGGGAGGAAGGATTCTCACCTTCAGTGGCACCTTCCTGGGGCTATCTCCCTGGCATATTCAGCTAGGGAGTCCCCATATGTGAGGACTACATTCCTGCTTGTTCCTGGAGATAGCGTAGTTACTCACCTGTAACAGGTGATCTCCGGGAACAACAGGAATTTAGTCCTCACAAACCACCCACCTCCCCTAGGAGTTGTGTGTGTCTTTGTGTCTCTCTGTCTCTCTTTCCTCTCTCCCTCTATCCTTTCACTCGGTTACAAACTTAACTGAAGAGGGACAGTTGGAAAGTCGGGAAGGCAGAGCTCATGTGCTGAGGGATGCTCCCAAAAGCGTTCCTATTGGACCCTGGGGAGCGTTCCCGCACAGTCTCCGTCGGTACCGACGATACCCATATGTGAGGACTAAATTCCTGCTGTTCCCGGAGATCACCTGTTACAGGTGAGTAACTATGCTTTATTTATTTGAATAGTTTATATATCACATTTCCAAGGATCAACATAGTTTACAGATAATATGTTCCATGTGAAGTTATATTCTGTTAACATTAAAGGAACAAAGGTTGGAGTCATAGAGTAAATTAAGGTGTACAGTATTTCATACTAGGCCAAATGGTAGAGAACAGCATTCAGGCTGGTATTCCAGTAGAAACATTCTGAGAACAATGTGAACCTGTTGCAACAAGATTGATGGTATTGCATGATTTGTAACTGGTAGGTCAAAATCTTGAGTGCTAGAATAGCTCCCTGAAAAAGTGTTCCTATCTTAACTTCTAGCAGTTTGAGGCCTTTTGCCCAGAGGAGTATTGGTGTGTGTTCTATAGCCTTTATTTCTTTTGAGGGCTGTCAGACTACTGACTAGTACAGGAATTGTCTTCTCATTACCTGGGGCAGGTTTCATCATATACTTGAAATATAGGAGCATGGAATGTGATCTGATATGCCTTGGACTGAAGATCCATTACAATCTGATGTACAGATAAGGCAACCAATTCCCTGGGAGCATCAGTGAACTTAAGGAAGCCAGTAAACTCCTGCATCTCCAGGAACAAGCAGGAACGCAGTCTTCACAGATGGGTATCGGTACCAACGGAGCCCGCATGGGAACACTCCTTGGCGTCCAAAAGGAGAGTTTTTGGGAGCACTCCACTGCGCCTGTGCAGCTGCCTTCCCATCTTCCTCACTGCTCTCTTCAGTTGTTTGTTTTCCACTGAGCCAGCAGGAAGCCCTTCCTGTCACCGCTGAAGAACTTGCTTTTTTTGGTTTTATTTCTGTGCTCTGCCTTCCCATCAACACTGGTACTCTACCTGGATACTGGCTCTTTCTTTCTTTATTTTCTTTAATTTTATTATGTTCTTGCACAGGAAATGCCTGTTTCCCATCAGCGCCGGTGGGCTCAACTTTAACAGAGCCGTGGAAAAGAAGGGAAACGCTCTCCCTTTGCGGCTCTGCAAAGCTGAGCCAGTGCTGGGAAAAGAATGGCAGGACTCTTCTGGGGCAACGGGGGACCGCGGGGCAGCAGCTTCTCCAACCATTTTGTTTTTGTGTAAATTTCCCTGCATATCAGCTGAGAAGGGCTGGGCTGGGCTGGGCTGGGGGGGGTAGCACTGGAAATAGTAATGGTCTGATGGGGGGGGCTAGGACTGGAAATGGGCTGATGGGGGGGGGGGTAAGAATGGAAATGGGCTGATTGAGGTGGAGGCTAGGAAAGGTAATGGACTGATCCCGGGGGGGGGGGTGGTTAGAACTTGAAATGGGCTGATCGGGGGTGGGGCTAGGACTGGTAATGGGCTGATCAAGGGGGTTAGAACTGGAAGTGGGCTGAGCGGGGGTTAAGAATGAAAATAGGCTAATCGGGAGGGGGCTAGCACTGGTAATGGGCTGATCGGTGGAGTTGAGTCTGGAAATAAGCTAGGACTGGTAATGGGCTGATTGGGGGGCTAGTACTGGAGTGGGCTGATAAGGGGGATAGGACTGGAAATGGGCTGATGGGGGGGAGTGGAGTGCTGCTGGCCCTGGAGAAAACTAGGGGCTAGAGCTACGAATGGGCTGATTGGGGGGGGATGGGAGAATAGTATTGGAAGGGAGCGGATACTGAGATGGTCTGCCAGGGGAAGAGGGGGGGGCAGGAAGGGAGCTGACACGAGGAAGAAGGGGCTGGAAAGGAGCTGATATGGGGGGAGGAAGGAGGGGGCTGGAATGGAGCTGACACTTGGTATGTACTGAAGGGGGACTGGAAGGGAGCTGACACTTGAGGATGGGAGTGGTAGGTGGCTGGGTAATGGGGAGGAGGTTGGAAGGGAGCTGACGTGTGAATGGCACTGGAAGGGGGATGGACAGAGGGTAGGGTGACTGGAAGGGAGCTGACACTTGAGGATGGAAGTGGTAGGTGGCTGGGTAATGGGGAGGAGGTTGGAAGGGAGCTGACGTGTGAATGGCACTGGAAGGGGGATGGACAGAGGGTAGGGTGACTGGAAGGGAGCTGACTTGGGGGATGGCACTGAGAGTGGACGTGAGCTGATACCTGGGATGGTATTTGGACTAGAAGGGGCTGGACAGTGGGGAAGGAGGGGGAATGGAAGGGAATGGACACCAGTGGCAGTTGTGGGAATGCAAGACAGTTAACATTGGAAGGTACTGGGAGGGGAGGACTGGAAAGGGGACTGATACTGGAGAGGGTTACTGTAACGGGTTAATGGAAGGAAGTGAACAAAACAAAAGAAGAGATAAGAAATGGCGGCAGATGGACCATAGACCACAGAAAGAGAGCTAAGAGACAGGAAAGCAGAAGTCTCAGATCGGGACCAGTATGATCAGAGAATAAAATGATCAGACAACAAAGGTAGAAGAAATAATTTTATTTAATTTTAGTGATTGGACTTTGTGCTATCTTTTATATTTTACACAGTATGGGGGAACTGAATCTCTTATCTGATGTTGCACTGCATGCGGAGTCTGGCTTCTTGGGGTTTCAGTTTAAATTTTGTCTACATATTTTTATTTTTACTTTTGATTGTGGTTATTTATTCTGTACTTGGTAAGCGTGTGACTGAGGCTTGGTGTTCTGTTAACATGGAGTTTGTACATAAAGATCTATACTGTACTGTAGTAATTTGACTTGTTCAGCTTTTCAAATAGGTGTATGGATGTTCCAGGGCCCACTGTAGTATTTACAGTGACTCTCTCCTTCTTTTTTTTTTTTTTTTGGATGGGCTCCTTACGTGAGTTTTGGAAGTTGGTGATGATATGGTATGGTAGATTTGCTCTTACTTTGTTGTAGGGTTTTGTATTAGTTCACAATATGCCTGGTACTGGAGAGTGATGGTGGTTAGTGAGATGATCAGGATCAGATTTGGGTTTTTTTTTTCTGTTTTAAGATATTGAGTTCTGTGGGCGAATGTCCTGGTTCTTATCTGCACCCACTGTTGAAGGGGGTTCTGTGGATGCAAAATATATATTGAAAAAGAAAAAGCAAGAACCATAACGCAGTTTATAACTAAATAAAAATGAGTTATTTAGTTTTATAAACTGTGCTGTTGGTTCTCACTCTTTTAGGTTCTTGGTGTGCAAACATCTTGCATTTCCTCCATATAATCTAATTGGCTGCTTGGTTTGGTTCAGTCCCTGTTTGGAGTTCTGAAAGAGCCCTGCCCCTCTCTACAGGAGGGGGGGGGGTGCCATCTCATCCTTCGCCTCAGGCAACAGATTGCCTTGAGCCACCCCTGCTATCATCTAATGGTCCAATTGACTCTCTCACAGGTTGTTTGCTACAAATGTACTTGAAAAAGTCATGTGTTTTTGCTTCAACAGCAAGTTTCTTCTCAAATTCTCTCTTTGCTTGCCTTATCAATGCTTCCATTTAACTTGCCAGTGCTTGTGCTGTTTACAGTTTGTCATTTGGCTCTTTTTTTTTTTTCCCATTTCCTGAAAAATGCTTTTTTGGCAACAGCCTCTCAGACCTCACTTTTAAACCATGCTAGCAGTTTTTTGAAGTTCCTTCCATTTTTTTAAAGCGTGGAATACAGCTAGTCTGAGCTTCCAAGATAATATTTTTTAAACACCCAAGCTTGATGTAGGTCTTTAACCTTTGCAACTGCTCCTTTTTAGTTTTTTCTTAACCATTTTCCTCATTTTATCATAGTGTCCCTTTTGAAAGTTTAAAAGGTAGTACTGTGGATTTTCTTACCATCCTTCCTCCATTAATTTAAATCAAATGCGATCATGCTAAATCTGATGACTATCTCCATTTATTCACCTTCCACGGAGAAAATGGGTAACTGGAAACTAGTAGAATATTCTGATACAAGATGTTCTGATATAATAAGATTATGAAAATGTTTTTTAATGGATTGAGTTTTTATTGGCAAATTTATATATTAGTGTTGCACTAATGGGTGAATGAATTCACTGGAAATTGCCGTCATGACCGGAGTGAATTGCCAACTGTTCCGGCGTCTGTGAAGCCTGCTCTGGTGACGTCAGGAAGAGGGCCTATAAGATCTTTAGCTCCCTCCGTGGGACACGGTTGCTTGTCTGCCTGCCTTGCTCTGAAGGGGTGTATCCAAAGGGGCAGCCCCTTTGGACATGCCCTTTAGAGCACGAAGGAGCTTATTGAAGTACATGAGATGGACTCTGTGCCTTGGAGTATAAGGGGCCAAAGAGGAAGTGAAGAGGTTTAATGGCTGGGAAGAAATCGGTGAAAGTGACTGGCCCCTTGGATCAGCATGTAAAACATATCTCTCAAAAGCAAGAGATGGCATCCTCAGTGAGTACTGAATCCCCCCTTGACTCTCCTGCATCAGGTTGACCCTGCTCAGATGTTCTGAGAGTCTTTTGGAGCCTGGTGTTGCCCCCCAGGTTGATGGGGGGGGGGGGGTTACAGCCAGCCTCCTCTCCCCTTCTTCAGACTGAGGAATTATTTTTAT
The DNA here is from genome assembly GCA_033557465.1 of Ichthyophis bannanicus. NCBI lineage: Eukaryota > Metazoa > Chordata > Amphibia > Gymnophiona > Ichthyophiidae > Ichthyophis > Ichthyophis bannanicus. The sequence continues at coordinate 690,642,775 of CM066035.1, forward strand.
CAAGATTGGTAGGGTCTTTTCTTCCCCTCCCTAAAGCTGTGTTATTACTATCTCTGGCTCCTTTTGTGTCTGCTCCAGGGATAAAGGACATATCTTTAAAAGACATTTGGGACATTGTGACCCGAACTGAGTTGACTTTGAATAGTTCCCTTAAACAATTCTCCACTTTTACTTCTGAAACAATTTCTAAGCTTTCAGAATTTGATTCCAAGCTTCTGAAGCTTGGAAAAAAGTGTAAGTTGGATTCACAAATAGTGATGTTTCAATTTGTATCTGATCCTCTGTAAAAGATTCCTTAGATATTCATAGACAGTTGGAAATCATGGAGAATCAAGCTATGGTACAAATTGTGTGTGTTTTGGTTTTTTTTTTAATTTTCCTTTTAAGTCGGTATCTATCACCTTTATTGCTATTTCAGAAATATTTGAAAGAGGTTTTGCTTATTGTACAACCTGAGACGATTCAGATATCTAATGTATAATCTTCCAAGGTTATCTAAGGTGTTAGAGGGGGAAGAGATGGACCAGCTATCATCAGTTGATAGCTTGGGATCTGTCTGCATTCATACTACTACTACTACTGATCATTTGTATAGCACTACAAGGCATTGGCAACGCTGTACAGACACATGTGAAAAAACGGCTCCTGCTTATCAGAGCTTACAATCTAATCAAGACAGACAGCACAGCAACTGACGGCAAGGGAACAGCTAGGGAAATGGTAAAGAAACACATAGGAGACTAAGTGAATCAAGATCCAAAAGTGGCCTTGAAGAGATGAGTTTTCAGCCTGGTTTTGAAAAGTGCCAGAGATGAATCCTGATGCACAGACTCGGGTAGTTTGTTCCAGGCATAAGGAGCCGCATGGTGGAAGGATCGAAGTCTAGAGTTGGCAGTAGAAGAAGAGAAGGGCACAGATAGAGATATGCCAGAAGAGCGGAGGAGAAGTGTAGGGAAAGATAAGAGAGGAAAGGTAGTGAGGAGCAGCAGCAGAATGAGTGCACTTATAAGGTCAGTAGGACAAATTTGAACTGCATATGAAAATGGATAGGGAGCCAATGAAGCGACTTGAGAAGAGGGGTTATATGAGCATATCGAGACTGGCAGAAGATTAGCCATGCAGCTGAGTTTTGAACAGATTGAAGGGTAGAGAGATGATTCAGAGGGAAATCAGCAAGGAGGAGGTTGCAATAGTCTAGACAGGAAGTGACCAAAGAGTGGTATGATGCAGTTGACAACCCCTTCAATGGTGTTCATGAGATCACTGCATTCCCTGGGTTAAGGGAGCATAATGGCCCTTTTAAGAGCTGGGGGAGGGGAACTCAAACCAGGCTAGCATTCTCATAGCAGAGTTCCAAACTCCACCCAGAAATAGCCTCTGCCAATCTGAGTGGGGAACAGAGGCAGAACTAGAGATCTCCAGGAACAAGCAGGAATGTAGTCTTCACATATGGGTATCGTTGGTACCGATGGAGCCACGCAGGAACGCTCCCCAGCGTCCAGTAGGAAAACTTTTGGTAGCATCCCACAGCGCCTGCGTGCTGCCTTATCGCTTTTCCAACTGTCCCTCTCCAGTTCTTCATTTTCCGCGGAGCCAACAGGTCCCATACCCTGTCACCGCAGAAAATTTTGTCTTTAATCTTTGTTTTTGTGGTCGCGTCTGCCTTCCCTCGACGTTATACCAGTACCGCTGGTTCGTTCGTTCTTTCTTCTTAAAAAAAAAAAAAAAAACTATAGTTTTGAGGTTTATTTCAGAAACTTTTTTTCTTTAGTGCTAGGCGCCATTTTGGGTACTAGGCCCAATTTTTCCTCAAAAAATAGCAAAACCTGCCTCAGGTTTTAAGAAATGTTCTAAATGTGGCGGTACCATTTCCGTCACCGACACCCATGATTGGTGTCTCAAATGTTTAGGTCCTGACCACTCTATTTCAGAGTGCCTCTCCTGTGGAATGATGTCAGAAAGGGGCCGGCAGAACCGAGCTGCTATACTTAGCACCCTTTTTCCCTCAGACGTGGCATCTGTTGCATCAACGTCCTCCAGGGCTTCATCTTCCTCCCATGGATCTCAAGTAACTAAACATAAATCTAGCTGGTCCTCAAAGGGTAGATCTCCTAAGTATCGAGATGTCCCTGGTGTTGCCCTTGAGGAATTTTCACCGGCAAAACTGCCCTGGCGGGAGGCTTCGGCTTCCAAAGCATTAACGGGGCTCCAGCATGTTCTCGAGGCCTCAACCTCGGCAGAACTACTGGCGCCATGCTCGGGGGTTCCGGCCGCTTCTACCAGTACCGACACCCAAGCATCGATAGACCAGAGATTCCTTGCTATCGAACGCAGTCTAGTGACTCTTCTCACGGCTTCGGTATCATTGAAACAGCTTCAGACACCTCAACCGATACCAGTACCAACTGCATCGACATCGGCGGGTATGCCACCCATACCAAATCAGGCGTCTCTCTCCGGCATCGACAGATCGGTACCGGAACAACCCGATACCAACTTTGATCGCTACTGTGCTTTGCACGATCACCGGGATCAGAGATATTTTGAATCCTCGGATGAGTCTGAAGACTCCAAAGACTCTGCCGATACCAGAGTACTTCTCACCGAGGATTCCTCTTCTCCTCAATGCAGAATGTCTCCACCAGAGGATATGTCCTTTCAGGACTTTATCCGTGATGTGGCCTGAGGCCTTTCCATCACAGTAGCTCCTGAAAAAGAGCCTAGGGCAAAGGAGATGGAAATCCTCCAATACCCTAAGGCTCCCAAAGAGGCAGCTACTCAGCATAAGATCATGTAAGATCTCATGAATAGGCAAAGGATGTGGGAAACGCCTCTAACCATATCTCCTCATTCTCGAAGGCTCAATACCATGTATCGAGTTCCACCTTGTCCTGGCTTTCAAAAAAACTCAATTACCACACCATTCAAGGTGGGTGGAATCGGCCATGAGAAGGATGAAAAGTGCAAAGAGACATGCATCCAATCCTCCAAGTCGTGAATGCAGGACTCTCGATGCCTTTGGGCGTCTGCTTCCATGCTGTCAGCTAGGATCAGTTCCTATATCTTGTATATGGGAATGTTCCTTAAAGGTGACTTGGAGCTTATGAGCCCCCTTCTGCCTGATGACAAAAGACAAGACTATCTCACTCTTGTCAAACATGCTCAAGATGTTTCCAAGTTTGTTAATCGTGCAGCCTTTTGACTGTTTTGAGTGCATAAGCAGAACCTCTGCTATTGCCATTGGTGCACATCAGATCGCCTGGCTTCAGGCATCTGACTTGGAAATTTGGGTACAAGATAAATTAGGAAACATTCCTTGCACAGGAGAAAATCTCTTTGGCAAGAATTGGCAGGAGAAGGCTAACGAGAGAGATGCTGACAATATCATACTGGATAGATTGTCCAGATCTACAGCCGATTCTGCAAAGAAAAGATCCTCTAAGAAACCATGTTTCAATAAGAAAAAAGTTTTATCCTTCTTATACCCAACAGGGACACCATCCAGGTCAGACTGCCCAAAAGGGACAGCAGCAACAACCTAGTCAACAAAAGAAGCCAAAAGCTGCAAAACCTCAGCAGGCTCAGCCTCCTCGGGCTTTGACTCCTTTCTAGAGAACTTCGCCTTCCTGCCCCTGAAGGGTCCAAAACCCTTAACCATCCCAGGCAGGTTATGTCATTTTGCCCACAGATGGTACCAAATAACAGCAGAAAATTGGACTCTGTCCATTACATGAGAGGGGTACAAGTTTCATTTTCACAGCCTGCCCCCTCCTACAATTATAAGACAGTTCAGTTCTCAGACCTCTCTCGACAATCTCTTAGGTCAAGAAGTCACAATGCTCCTTGCTCAAGTACCCATTCCCTATCGGGGTACAGGGTTCTACTCCCCATATTTCCTTATTCAAAAGAAAACAGGAGGACACAGACCCATTTTAGACCTCAGAGAATTGAACAAATCTGTTCCGAGAGAAGTTCAAAATGGTCTCTCCAGGAACTCTGCTGCCATACCTTCAAAGTCAGGATTGGCTTTGTTCTCTAGATCTCAAGGATGCGTATACTCATATTCTCCATCCAAATCACAGGATATTCCTCTGATTCCTGTTTCAAGGAAAGCACTACCAATACAAGGTTCTTCCCTTTGGCCTGGCATCTGCGCCAAGAGTGTTCACAAAATGCATGGCTGTGGTAGCAGCATTTCTCCGCACTCTGGGAATATTCGTCTTCCCTTACTTAGACAACTGGCTCATTCGAGCCCCTTCAGTGCCAGAAGCCAGCTCTGCTCTATCTCGCACAATGCAAATCCTTCAGTATTTGGGACTGGTCATAAACCTCCCAAAATCCAATCTTGCTCCCACTCGGTCCCTAGAGTTCATAGGAGCTCATCTGGATACCAGACAGACAAGGGCTTTCCTTCCGCAGCCCCGCTGTCTTCGCATAGTACAACTAGCTTCCCAAGCAGTGCTCAAGCCTTGTCTCGCTGCTCGGGAAATGCTACAATTGCTAGGCCACATGGCATCCACCGTGCATGTGGTTCCTTATACTCGCTTCCATATGCGAGCAGCCCAGTGGACTTTATCCACTCAGTGGACACAGGCCTCAGGTTGCCTGTCGGACAAAATAACAAACTCAGACAGTCTTATTTCGTCCCTCCAATGGTGGCAATCACCCAGAAACCTTCTGGTGGGGTCTCCTTTCCAGCAACCCCTATCCCAAGCCACCCTAACAGATGCTTTACAGGTGGGATGGGGAGCACACCTGCACAATCTCTCTACCCAGGGTACCTGGACTCCATAGGAGGCCTGTCTTCACATCAACCTCCTGGAACTCAGAGCAATCTTCCTTGCTCTTTGAGTATTTCATGCCCAGCTCAGCTACAAGACAGTCCTAGTTCAAATGGACAATCAAGTAGCCGTGTTCTATGTGAGCAAGCAGGGCAGAACAGGCTCTCTGTCGCTATGCAACGAAGCTTTGCGACTATGGGCCCTCGCCAGAGAGCATCAGATTCATCTCCTTACAGTGTATCTTCCAGCATTCAAAATTCTTGGGCAGACAAACTCAGTCGAGTTCTGCTTCCACACGAATGGTCTCTCCATGCAGACCAGGTTGCCCAAATATTTCCGATTTTGGGAACCCCGGATATAGACCTCTTTGCAAGTATGCTGAATGCCAAACTTCCCCGATTCTGTTCCAGAATTCCGACTCGATGTCATGCAAGGGACGCCTTCCTCCTTCACTGGGGTCAGGACTTCCTATATGCCTTCCCACCCATTCCCCTCATCCCCAAAACCCTATTCAAGCTTCAGAGAGACAGAGGTCATATGATCCTCATAGCTCCACATTGGCCACGGCAAACGTGGTACCCTCTGCTCCTACATCTCTCTCAAGCTCCGCCTCTGGAGTTGGGATCTGCTCCAGATCTTCTCTCCCAAGATGACGGGATGCTGTGGCATCCCAATCCCCAGTCTCTGCATCTCATGCTTCTAGGAAACCCTCCACAAGACACTCGTATGCCTTTAAGTGGAAAAGGTTTACCATATGGTGCTCGCAGAAGGGTCTTAGCCCTCTTATGATACCTCTGGAATCGATACTGGAGTATCTCCTTTATTTGTCAAATGCGGGTCTCAAGACAAATTCAGTAAGAGTCCATCTTAGTGCTATTGAGGCTTCTTACAAGCCTCTAAGTGGACAACCTATTTCCTCTCATCCTCTCATAGCGAGATTTATGAGAGGCCTTCTTTTAACAAAGCCTCCCATTAAGCCACCACCGGTGGCATGGGACTTAAATCTGGTGCTTGGGCAGCTCATGAAACCGCCCTTTGAACCATTAGCCACTACATCTTTGAAATTCCTTTCCTGGAAAGTCATCTTCCTCATTGTAATCACATCAGCACGTCGCATCAGTGAATTGCAAGTGTTAGTGGCTGATCCTCCTTATACAAGGTTCCACCATGATAAGGTAGTTCTTAGGACTTATCCACACTTTATGCCAAAGGTGGTTTCGCCTTTCCATTTAAGCGGTTTACCTTCCTGTATTCTTTCTGAGGCCTCATGCCTCCAGTGCAGAAAAGAACCTTCTTACCTTGGACTGTAAAAGAGCTTTGGCCTTTTTACTTGCAAAGGACACAGCAACATAGAAAATCTTCTCAACTCTTTGTTGCTTTTGATCCTAGTCATTTGGGACTTCAGTTTCCAAAAGAACACTGTCCAACTGGATCGCACAGTGCATATCCTTTGCCTATGAGAGTAAGAATCTTCCTCTTGAAGGCCATGTCACCACTCACAATGTGAGAATCATGGCAGCCTCAATGGTTCATCTTCACTCTGTGTCTATCGATATCTGTCAAGCAGCTACTTGGGCTTCAGTACATACCTTCACAGCCCACTACTGCATGGACAAGGACTCCCGCCGGGATGCCTTGTTTGGCCAAACTGTTCTTCAACACCCTTTTCAAACTTGATCAACTCCTACCCACCGTCCCTGGTAGGATGCCAGAGATCCATGGGGGGAAGTGGGGCCCTTTCACAAGGGCTGACAACTTCCTGGGGCTATCTCCCTGGCATCTGCAGCTAGGGAGTCCCCATATGTGAAGACTACATTCCTGCTTGTTCCTGGAGATAGCGTAGTTACTCACCTGTAACAGGTAATCTCCGGGAACAGCAGGAATTTAGTCTTCACAACCTGCCCACCTCCCCTAGGAGTTGTATCTCTCTTTCTCGCTCGCTCTCTCTCTTTTGTTTCGGCTATAAACTCAACTGGAGAGGGACAGTTGGAAAGGCGGGAAGGCAGCACACAAGTGCTGTGGGATGCTCCCAAAAGCTTTCCTATTGGACACTGGGGAGCGTTCCCACGCAGGCTCCGTTGGTACCGATGATACCCATATGTGAAGACTAAATTCCTGCTGTTCCCGGAGATCACCTGTTACAGGTGAGTAACTACTCTTTCCCAGGTGTGGTAAATGCTCACTTCCCACAGGAGAATCGGGAAGAAAGAGGAATCTGCTTGCGTGGGCAGCAGGGAGCCTGGGCAGGACCCTCAGGAAAAGAGGGGGAGGGCTGATGGCCTCTGGAAAAGAGAGGCCCAGGAAGAGAAAGCAGCTAGGATCTGGGAAGTCCTATCAGGTTTGCGGCAGGCAGAGCCACAAGATGAGCAGGAGAGAAACCTCCAGGCAGGGGCCAAAAGGAGGGTGAGTCTCTCATCCTTAGTGGCAGGGGCAGAGCCAATGTAAGGCTGCTCTATAATGTTTAAAGTGTATAGAAGCATGACTCATGGTACCTTTTGTGGTCATGGGGTTAAGAAGTCTAAAAGGAAGACTTGCAGTTTTGTTTAAGAATTATAGAAATTTGCATAAGACATTTACTTTGCATTGCTGTTAAAACGCTTTTATTTTGATGATAAACTAGAAGAGGAATAAACGTTTGCTACCTGTGTGTACTGTTTGGAACTCTAGTTTGTATGGAAAGGGGCTTGCTAGTGGAGTAGGTAGGCTGAGAGTCAAACCTTAAGTCTGCTAGAGAAGCAGGACCTCTCCTAGGGGGAGGGGTAATTTGCAAGATGGGCTATAGGGATTAGCCCTGCCCTAGATTGGGACCAGGGAAGTATAGTGAGTGCTGGACATGCAGGATTTACTTTCCTTTTGAGAGGGTCTGCAGACAAGCAGACCTGGAACAGGGGACTACAGAGACCCTGACTATTAGTGCCGGTTCGGCAGTGATTGACAGCGTGACGTTTCACTATTAAAAGGGGAGTACTGCACAACAAACATTTAAACTAAGCTTAGGCTGTGTTTGAACAATTTCTGGAAGTATTTTGTTTGGACTTAGAGGATTGTAGGAGGTTATACAGATGAGTGTGACCCCCGGATTCCTCATCCATGGGTGCAGTCACAACCATCACAGTGGATAAGTGTCTTAGTGGAGTGTGTATAGAAAGGAAGGGACAAATTTTCAGTGTTTTATAGGAAGCAACAGGTTTTAGCCTTCTCTATCTGTTACATGTGTGCAGAGAGAGAGTGTAGAATCAAAAATGACCCCAAGGTTGTGAGCTGAGGAAACAGAGAGGAATGTAGTGTTATCCACAGAAATAGAGAAAGGAAGAAGGGGAAAAGATAAGGAGCTCAGTTTTGGTCATATTCAGTTTCAGACGGCAGTGAGACATCCAGGCAGAAAGGTCAGATAAGCAGGCAGAGATCCGGGCCTGGATTCCTGGAGAGATTTCAGGCACAGAAAGGTAGATCTGAGAGTAATCATCGTAAAGATGGTACTGAAAACCATGGGAGGAAATAAGTGCACCAAGGGACTGTGTGTAGAGAGAGAAAGAGGTCCTAAGACAGATCCCTGAGATACACCAACTGAAAGCGGGATGGCAGTAGAGGAGGAACCATCTGGAGTCTTCTGTAGATATACAACTCGGGCCATATTGTTGGTTCGTTTTTCCTTAGAAACTGATAATTTTGAAACTTTACTTTCAAAAGAAAAATGTTCCTTTCTGTGGGTAGAATATTAATGTCTTTCCTGATGTGTGTAGAGCTACCTTGTTGCGACATAGTAACATAGTATAGTTTACGACGGCAGATAAAGACCAGTATGGTCCATCTAGTCTGCCCAACAAGGCGGTAAGAGTAAGTGCACTTGTGTAAATGTCTTGTGAGTCATCAGGAAACTCTCTTTACCCACCTTAGCTAGAGGATTTTTTGAAGGGGAAAAGTTCTTGTTTCCTCTGTTTGTGTATTACAGAATGGTCTAGTTAATGAGGGTCTTGTTATATATTATGGGCAATTCATCCAGGATGTGTTTTTGTTCTTTGTTTGGTTTTCATTTCCTAGAGATTGTAGCTATCTCTGTGATGTGGACTATAGAGTGGATTTGTTTTGTATTTTTACTATTTGTGTATTTCTTTGCTTTACTCCTCATTAGAAATGTAAAATGTTATTAAAAATAAAAAATTAAAAAAGACACTGCACTAAATTGGACCTGTTGGAATATCTTGAGGCTATATGTAGAATATCTTGAGTACAATTCTGGTTCTACAAATTTTTTAACAATTAAAAATGTAAATGATATGAATATTGGGCTTGATTGGGTTTATTTATTTATTTATTTAACAGTTATTTATATACCGCTCTTTCCCTTGTTTCAAGTGCGGTTTACATGTAACAGTAGGTTAATTGGTATGAGATATACCAGGACATTTTACATAGAACAGATAATTATAAATTACAAGGAAAATTGTAACATTACAAGTATAACATATTAGAACATATATACATTGCTAGTTAAATTATTAATCATGTAAATGAGTGTGTAGTATGGTTAAATTAGTGTATTAGTGTCGTTTATTTTTGAAAATAGGGTATATAATATTAAAAATAAATTTTAGCCTGTATCCCTTTGAGAATTCTGTTTTGGGAGTGTATTATAGTGTAATGTAAATAAGTGAGTTTTTAGGTTTTTTTTTTAAATTCTTTTATGTCAGACAGTAGGCGAATGTTGTCAGGTAAATTGTTCCAGAGTATTGGAGCAGAGTGTGAGAAAGCTCTCTTATTGGTTTGTTTTCTGGCTTTTGTAAAATCTTTTGGTATTGTTAAAGTATTTATGTTTCTGCTCCTTTGAGATCGTTTATCAATGTCAATGTTAATCAGTGTATTTAGTGCAGATGGTGCAAGTTTATTTATAAGTTTAAATGTAGTGACAAGAATTTTATATTTGATTCGGGAGTAAATTGGTAGCCAATGAAGTTCAGCTAAAATTGGTGTAATATGTTCAAGTGGGCTTATATTCATAATCGTTCTAGCAGCTAAGTTCTGAGTTATTTGTATCTTTTTAATATTTTGTTTCGAAATACCATTAAGTATTGTATTTGCAAAATCGAAATGTGGGGTAATAATAGCATGAATTATGTTAATAAAATCTTGTAGAAGAATCAAAGGTCTTAGTTGTTTTAGTGTTTTGAGTTTGTAATGTATATTTTTAGTTAAATATTTTATATGTGAATCCATATTTAGATTATTGTCAAGTATCACACCTAAATATTTTACTTCTTTTTTTATATTAATTTCATGAGTATCTAGTGTAATCGTGTTTGGGGGTATATATGTTTGATTTTTAGTGATAAATAAAATATCTGTTTTAGTAAAGTTGATAAGTAGATTTTGTTCTTTGAGCCACTCAGTTAGTTCATTAAAACATTCTGTTATTTTTTGGAGAGGTGGGTGTGGGATTTCAAATGGGAGGTAGAACATTATATCATCGGCGTAAATATGATAAAAGACATTGTGGCGTTTAAAGATGTTACAAACTGGTTGTAAGTAAATGTTAAATAATAGTGCAGATAAAGCAGATCCCTGCGGAAGACCTTGAGTTTGTTTGAAAGTGTTAGATATTTGGGTGTGGATTCTTACATTTTGGGTTCTGTTTGATAGATAGGATTTGAACCAATTATAAACAGTAGATGTTATACCAATTTTCTGAAGTCTGTTTAACATTGTTAAGTGATCAACACTGTCAAAGGCAGCTGATATGTCAAGGAAAACAAGAATAAAGGCTTGTTTAGTATTATCAATACCTCTTAATATTGTGTCATAAAGGATCGTTAGTAAGGTTTCTACTCCATGGAAGGGTCTAAAGCCATATTGATGTTCATCAAGAATGTTTAATGTGTCAATAAATCTTGTAGTTGAATTTGTACAATTTTTTCAATAAGTTTAGCCATAAAAGGAATACTTGATATAGGTCTGTAAGATTTTGGGGATAGTTTATCTAATGTGTTATTTTTAAGTATAGGACGTATTTGAACATGTTTGAGGGATGGTGGTAAATAGCCTTTTTGCAAGGATAGATTCACTAAAGGTAGAATGAAAGAAGAGAGTATTGGGAAAGTCTTCTTTATCCAATCAACTGGGCATGGATCAAGGTATGAAGTTGTTGTATTAATGTTAGTTATTGTAGTTTTGAGATTAGTTTTTTGATATTAAGTTGAAGTTGGTCCAGTTATCAACTGTAGTTTGCTTTAATTGTGTTTTAATTTGTGGTTGAGTAATATTTGATGGTATTATTTGTAGGTTTGTTTTGTTGCTATAGTATTGAGCTAATTCTTGTGGGGAGATATCTATTGATATTTCATCATTATTTAGTGTTTTGTTTGTTAATTTCTGTACTATACAGAATAGTTCTCTTGGTCGATTAGTGGCTCTTGATATTATATTAGAATAATAATTTTGCTTGGAGTTGTTTATTGTTTGTTTATAAATTTGTAGTGTTTTAGTGTAATTCTCATGATTTATTAATGATTTTGATTGTCTCCATTTCCTTTCCTCTTTTCTTAGTTGTCTTTTTAATGTTTATACATGTTATACATGTTAATGTATTTGGTGTAATTCATTACACTTTTTACTGTATTTTCCTTTGTTGGATATTTCTACTAGTATATAATTAAGTATATATCTGTATGTTCACTTATAACTTTGAATGACTGGTCCTATTTTCTTTAAATCAGATTTGGACTGGCTCTCTTCTCTTCTCTACCATGGGCAGGGTAGGAGAAACCCTTTTGTAAACCGATCTCAGCACACTTACAGCTTTTTTTGAACTTTATATTTATTGAAATTTTCCATTTTATCAAGACGAGCTTGTACAAAAAGGTGTACAACAACAATATAGGTACATAATAAAGTTGGAGAAACAATTTGTATGACAATACCTACAGGCCACAATTTAAAGGGGACATGTCAGTTAAAGCAATTGGTCAGGGGGAAATACTCCAACTGCTATCAAAAGAGGAAAAAATAAACAAGAAGTAAAATTTTGCATTGACAACAAGAAAGCAATTATACATTCATAGCGAATACAAAATATGCATTCACAGCAAGAAACCACTCATACTTTCATGGCAAGTAAGCAAGAAGGACACGGAGGATCAAGGCCAGTAAACTATACACATGATTAAACTACCTCAACACAATCGGTGTGTAAAGATGTTAGACAATCTGGCATTTTGATAAAGGCAGATAAATCACTAGGTTGAGATTTATACACTACTAAACATTTGCATGGAAAACGTAGGTAGAAGGTAGCATCCAGCTGCAAGACACCAGGCTTAAACAAAAAATGCTTTTGCCTCTTTTGAGACTCCCTAGAGAGATCGGGGAAACATAGAAACAATAATCCCATTAAAAGGATGACAACACTTCTTAAAATATAATTTCAGTAGCCAATCTCTGTCCGATACTAATATACATCTTACCAGAAGAGTAGAAACCTTAATACCCTGATGTCTAGAAGAATCTCAAAGATCTGAAACATTGACCATATTTCCCTCCCAAATTAGTGGAACTCTGCTCCTTTTTCCCCCCTCAGGTAGATAAAATGTTCTAGCAATTGGTGGCATCAAGTCCATAAGGACCTCAGACAGATATTTTTTAAACATATCTATCAGTAGAATGCCCAAAATTCTTGGGACATTTAAGACCTGTAAATTTTCAGTACGGACAAAGTTCTCCAGCATCTCTAATTTTAGCACGAAGTGCAACATTATCTTTAATAATAGCCATAGTAGTGTCTAACCAAATTCAGCTTCTGGACATTCTCCTCCACTTTCAGACTTAAATTATCAGTCAAACTTACATACTGCTCCAACTCCTCCATGTTTTGAGCAACTTGGGCAGAGATCCCCACATTTTGGTGGAAAATGACGTCTGAAAGATTTGTAATAGCGTCCCAAATACTAACAAGGGTAATCGTCTTCGGATGAGTAAATGTAGGTAGAGTTGGTGACAGAGCAGCCACAGGGACCTCCCAAAATTTTACCTGCACCACAACTACTGAACAAGAGGGCTTCCAATGGCTTCACAACTCCATGAGAGCCACTGGGACACTTGGAGGCAGCCACACCACTTTTCACCACCACATCTCCCCGCACAAGCTCTGTCCCTGCACCAGTTTCAGGTGCAACAGGCATGCTGACAGCCGGTGTAGGGGCAGTTATCCCCAGAGGTGGAGGCGAGCTTCATACATTGGGAGAGGGTGATATCCAAGTCCGACAGCTGTGCAGACTCCATCCCCACCATAGCAACACCTGCTCATATCTCCTGCTTGGTAGCCTCGGTGAGCTCAACAAAGCGGTCTTTTGGACCAGTTACAGCTGGCTGTGACTTGGCAGGGTAAGCCTTAGCCTTTTTCTCTTCAGCATAAGAACAGGTAGCAAGCTCAACCCTCATGTGGCCAGCTTGGAAAAACCATGCCTCCCGCCTACAGCATTTTGCAATCATGTTCATACCATTGTCTTCATTTTTTGTATAGAGAGCACCTGACAGCTTGTTATGCTTTCTCCCCCCTCCCTCTTCAGGTGGTTGGCCATAAGAAGGGACTGAATGTGATGGAGCGAGCAGACCCCCTCTTCCTGCTAATGGGGCTGCCCACCATTCCTGTCATGTTGACACTAGGGAAGATGATCCGCTGGGAGGATTATGTGCTGCGTGTCTGGCGGAAGTACTCCAGCAAGCTACAAGCCCTCAACGTGCTCGTACCTGGTGAGTGGTTTGACTCCGGAAGCAGGAGTTAGGAACCCCATCCAGCCAAAACTGGAGCTCACGGTTAAGGGGAGATCTTTGGTTGAGCTAAAATGCTATAACACTGACTTACAAAGTCACAGTAGACTGATGTGTTGCAGCTCCCCTCCCCGCCCCCAGCTCTGCAGTTATGAGCCTAGTGATGGCTTGTGTCTATCCCTTTTTAATACTGTAACCTATCTGGCTAAAGTATAAAATATTTATTTTACTAGCTCTCACAAACCCTCTTCACTCCAGTTGCTTCTCTGTGTCTCTCTCAAACCCTCCCCTGTCACCACCTCTGTTTTTCTCACCCCCTCCATCCCTTGCCCTTTGCCTCCCGACTCTCATCACAGATTCTCCATCTTCACCTCTCCCTCACTCCAAGCCCATCTTCGGCTTTTTTTCACAGACATCCTTCTCTTCCAGCTGTTTTCCGCAGCTCTTGTGCCCCTGTATTTCCATGCTGCATTCTCAGACAACCATACCCTGTTTTTGCCCCATATCCACATTTCTTGAGCATCTCCTCCTCTGGCCCTCTCACCCCATCTCTATCCCCCCTATCATAACCTCACACCTGCTTGAGAACACATAGCAGTATAGATCTTGGAGGAAGTTGCCAAACAGCCCAAGTTTGCATTGCTGATTTCACCTACAGTACAACCCCCCCCCCCCCCCATTGCTTATAGGAGTTACAGCTGTAGTGTGAGACTGAATGGTCCAGCTTCAACCCTCTCTTCCTCTCTGTGAATGGCAGGAGATTAAGAGCTGAATTAGGGAACAGATTGATTCTTCTGTGCCCCAGGATCACCCTCTTCCTCCTCCTGTATCATATAGCAGTCGGGGGGGGGCTGTTCCCTTTGGGGTACTATCCAACCATGGTACAAGGAAGGACTTTTCCACTGGTTCTTCATCACTCTCATTGAGAAGAAATGACCTGTAGGAGCCCTATCTCACTGTAGGACTCTGTTGTGTGGCTGTTCTCTCCCACTTCATATAGGGTACCCTGTTCTCTGTCTGTGGTCTTCCTCTATCTGCAGTTAGGTGTTGCACTTCTTACTTTCTGGCTGTGGGCATCCCCCTCTACCTGTAGGTTTTCCTGCTGTCATCTGGTTATGGGGACACCATTCCTGCAGAGTCTATCATTCATATAACGCACCCAAAGTAGTATGAACAGCTGAAGCATGATCTTATCAGAGGAGGTTTGTTAAACAGTGGGTGGTCATAATGACAGGGGCACTCCTTTTGATTACAAATGGAACAAATGTTATCCAATGTTTTTATTTAATATATAAATTAAAAGAGCGATAGGAGCAAGAACATTACAGAAGCAGTGCCTACCAATATAAGAACATAAGGAAAGCCCTGCTGAGTCAGACCAAGGTCCATCATACCCAGCATCTAGTCTGTCTGGGTCTCAAGTATCCAGCAGATCCCAAAATGTAAGCTGGTAGTTTTGAGCACATCTTCTGGCAACCCATTCCACAATTTAATCTGCGCTGCATGAATCTGTTGGTCACTAGTTTTATGGAGTGGTGGTGTGTTGGACAGGTTAAACAACTGTTTCCCTGTTTAACTGTTCTACCCCTTTCATGATTTTATCAATTTCTATTATATCTCCTCTGTTTTTCCTCCAAGCTGAAGAGCCCTAACCTATTTAGTCTTTTTCATAAGGAAAGTGTTCCATCTCCATCATCATTTCTGTCGCCCTTCTCAGGACTTTCTCTAGACTCGCTATATCTCATTTTTTTTTTAAATGGAGAAACCAGAATTGCCCACAATATTGAAGGTGTGGTCACATCAGGAACCTAAACAGAGGCATGATATTGTTTTGTTCTCCATCCCTTTTCAGATAATCCCTAATGTTCTATTTGCATTTTTGACAACCACAGCATACTGAGCTAAAAGTTTGTCCATAGTGACTCCAAGCTTTTTTTTTGACTCCTAACTTAGAACCCAGAATTGTGTACTTGTAGTTGGGACTATTTGATCCTATGTGCATCATTTTGCACTTACCCACATTAAATTTCACTTGCCATTTAGATGCACAGTCTTCCAATATCCTTCTGCAAATCTTTGCAGTCCTGTACCATCTTAAAGACAGGTTGCAGTTTTAATCATGAAGACGAATGTAAGAGGCGTGGCTCTGCTGCTCAGCTGTAGAGCAGGAGCACAGACGGTCCCTTCCACACAGTGAAAAAAATGCAAGGCCAGTTCACACCGAGTTGGTGACAGCAATGGACACAGTGGGCTTCAGCATTTGGCTACTGAATCACTCTTGTAATCTGGTAGAATGCTTTTTCACCTATAGTTTGCCCAGCTCTGAGAAGAGAGACAGTGCGACTCATTGTTTTTCACTCTGTTTTGTACAGGTATCGGGCGCCCTGCTCCTCCCATACCGGCTGAGACTTGGTCTCAGAGTGATCATCTCTCCATTTCACGGACACTGTGTGGAGCTCTAGTTTTCCCCACCATTGCAAATCTGGTAGGCAGGTTGATGTTCGGTAAGGTGAACTCCAGCCTTCAGCGCACTGTCCTGGTAAGTATGCTGACAGTCACTAAATAGAGCATGATATCTAGGGAGAAATCTGATGCAGACACACCACCAGATCTTTAGTGCTTAAGTAAACTTTATTAGAGGTTCATTCAACACCAGTTGTAGAAGCGTTTCTCAGATGCTCTCTCCGCTGATAAGGAAAAATGTTCTTTTCTCTCTATCTTATGTTGTGTAGTGTTGCTTAATAAATTCTTACTGGAGTCCAGATTATCTTACTTTAGCAAACTAAACCCACACAGACACTACAGTCCACAGACAGCAGAAGAGTTGTTCTCCAGGACCAAGCAGGAAGTCAGTCCTCACTTATGGGTGACGTCGGCGCCGACGGAGCCCTCGCGGAGCAATTTTTCCCCAGCTTTCAAAGAAAGCCTTTGGGAATTGCAGCGCGCATGCGCGGTCGTCTTCCCGCCCGAGGGTGCCATCTTAGCCAGTCTTCTTTTTTCCGCGGAGCCCTACAGACGTCCCCGTCTTGTCCCCGCGAAAAAGTTGATTTTCTTCTTTATTTTATCCTTTTTTCCTTCGGTTCGACGCCGATCTTTTTCCCGCCCGGACTCGCGACGCCGGTCACGAGTCCTCTTACTTTTTTCGGTTTTTCTGACTTAGTCAGCTTTCGTTTTCGGTTTCCCTGGCAGCCCGGTCCTTTGACCTCGCAGGGGCCCTTTTTCCCCCGATGGCTGCCAGTGGGTTTAAGCGGTGTGGTCGGTGTGACCGAAATATGTCACTAACCGACACACACGACTTTTGCCTCCGCTGCCTGGGCCCGGATCATGAGGAACTGATCTGTGGGCCCTGCAGCAAACTGTCCTCAAAGGCGTTGAGAAGTCGGCGGCATCAGCGTGAGAGAATCTTCGCTGACCCCAGCCGTACCCGGACCTCGTCGGAGGCCTCCGCGTCGAAAGGCTCCAGCTCGGACCGTCGCCGGAGCTCCTCCGACCGGGGTTCTCCCTCCGGGGACCATCGTCGGAAGGAAAAAACCCGCGAGGGCGGCGTCGGTGGACGCTCCTGGTTCCGCGAGGGCCAGGTCGCATAGCCCCGACAGCCGCCCCGGGTCCTTGGAGAAGGAACACATCCCGAAGCGACCTCGCCTGGAGTCGGAGATGCCTGCCCGGGTAAGTCCTGTGGTCCTTCTGGACTCGCCTCCGCGACAGCCGACGTCGGGCCCGACGCCGTCGGGGCCCGAATTCGGGGGCTGCTGGGTCACCTGAGCTTGGACTCAGGTTGACGGCCTTGGAGAGCAGACTGTCTGCCTTCATGGACCAGCAGAGGGCACTGCTCGCTGGCTTCGCTGGCGCCGCTGCCCCGACCGCCGGGACGTCGACGTCCAAGTCGACCCCGGAGACCGAGCCGATCCTCGAGTCAATGAGAACTCGAGTCGATCCTCGGTCGAGGTCACCCTCGGCCTCCCGTTCGGGACCGAGGTCGCCGACGCCGACTCCCTCGGCGTCGGGGCGGCTGGCGCCGCACCCTGCCCGGGCCGACCCCACCGAGTCCTCGTCGGAGTCGGTCTGGGAGTCTGAGGAGGAAGAGTCACCTGATTCTTTCCGGACTCGGTGTGTCCCATCGGACTCACCGGAGTCCGAGCCTCGGAAGCAGTCCCCCCCGGAGGATGCCCGGTTCTCGGACTTCGTTAGGGATATGGCCAAGGCTTTGGCCTTCCCTGCGGATCCCGAGGAGGAGCCTCGAGCCGAAGAGCTCGACGCCCTCCAGTATGACTCTCCCGCGAGGGAACACTTTACTGTGCCGGTTCCTCCTATGCTGGAACGACTACTCTTCCGCATGTGGGAGAGTCCGGCCTCCTCGCCGGTCCTGAGCAAGCGGGTCGATTCTATCTATCGAGTCCGCAAGAGCCCTGGCTTTCAAAAGGCACAGCTGCCACACCATTCCATGGTAGTGGAATCGGCCATGCATCGTCTTAAGAGCCAGAAGATGCACTCCTCGGTGCCTCCTGGAAGGGAGGCCCGTAACCTGGATGGCCTTGGCAAGAAGTGCTTCCAGGGCTCTATGCTCGCATGTCGTGTCCAGACTTACCAGCTATACATGGGCATGTATCTCCGGGATCTGGCTAAAGAGCTAGCCGGATTCTCCGCTGGTCTCTCCGAGGAGCCCTTGCGGAGGTTCCTAGCCTTGTCCACTGGCATTCGGGAATGCTCAAAGTTCATGTCCCGAGCAGCCTATGATGGCTTTGAAGCCTCGGCTCGAGTGGCCGCAGCCGGCATCGGTGCCCGCCGACAGGCTTGGCTTCAGTCGTCAGACCTTGAGCCCTGGGTGCAGGACAAGTTGGTCGATGTCCCCTGCCGAGGCGAAAACCTCTTTGGCAAGCCCATGGCGGAAAAGGCTGCGCAAATTGAGACTGAGACTCTCACCAGGACCAGGCTTTCTAGGAAGACCTCCGCCCCTTCCCAGAAAAAGAAGGGCTCGGGGAAAAAGTCCTTTTACCCGAGGAAGGCGGCTGCCTACAAACAGTACCCCCATTATCAGGCCCCTGCAGCTCCCCAACAGGGCCAGCAGGCCAAGGGACAGGGTAACGGGTCCTGTAGGCAGCAAGCCCCCAAGCCTGCACCACCAGCCCCTGCTCAGCAGGGTGGGGGTTTTTGACTCGCAAAGCATAGCCTCTCCCCCCCCGCTGGTTCCTCCCAGCACCGGAGGCCGGCTGGTTCACTTCGCCCACAGGTGGTCCAGCATCACCGCAGATGCCTGGGTGCTTCAGGTCGTGCGAGAAGGCTATCTTCTCCACTTCCATCAGGTCCCTCCCTCCTATTTTCCGGGAGAACCTCCGCGCCCCCCTCTGCACAGGGAGTTGCTCCTTCAGGAATTAGCAGGTCTTCTGCAGGAACAGGCGGTGGAACCGGTGCCACACCACCTGAGAGGTCAAGGCTTTTATTCGAGGTATTTTCTGATACCAAAGAGAACAGGGGGCCTCAGACCCATCCTGGACTTGCGCAACCTCAACAAGTTCCTTGTGCGGGAGAAGTTCAAAATGCTTACCCTTGGAATCCTTCTGCCCTACCTCCAGCAGGGAGATTGGCTATGCTCCTTGGATCTAAAGGATGCCTACACGCACATCCTCATCCACCCAAGCCACCGCCAATACCTAAGGTTTGTGGTGGCAGGAAATCATTACCAGTACAGAGTACTGCCCTTTGGCCTGTCCTCCGCACCGCGAGTCTTCACAAAATGTCTCGCGGTCGTGGCGGCCCATCTCCGGCTTCACGGCCTCTGTCTTTCCGTACCTCGACGACTGGCTCATCAGAGCAGCGTCCGCTCAGGAGGTCACCAACGCCACGTGCCGCATGGTGACTCTGCTGCAGCACTTGGGCTTTGTCATAAACTTCGCAAAGTCCACTTTGCTCCCCTCACAGGATCTCGAGTTCATCGGCGCAAGGCTGCACACTCCTCAGGCGCGAGCGTACCTACCGCTCGACAGGGCTCAACGGCTCATGGACCTAGCCGACCGCTTTCGCAGCCAGCCCCTGGTCTCCGCCAGGCGCTTCCTGAGAATGCTCGGCCATATGGCTTCCACCGTCCATGTGACCCCCAATGCCCGCCTGAATATGCGGTCTGCTCAATGGTGTCTCCGCCAGCAGTGGCGACAAGCCACGGGCGGCCTAGCAGACCTAGTGCGCGTTTCCGAGCCGCTGGTCTCGTCTCTCCGGTGGTGGCTCCGGCAGCCGAACCTGATATTCGGAATGCCTTTCCAGTCACCTCAGCCGACCCGGGTGCTGACCACCGATGCATCCCTCCTGGGCTGGGGAGCACATTGCCAAGAGGCACGTACTCAGGGCCTCTGGACCACGTGGGAGTCTGCTCAGCAGATCAACTTCCTGGAGCTCAGGGCGATCCGCCTAGCTCTCAAGGCCTTCTCCCACCTGACTTCCCAACAGTCCGTCCTTGTCCAGACGGACAATCAAGTTGCCATGTTCTACGTGAACAAGCAGGGGGGCACGGGCTCCTTCCTCCTCTGCCGGGAGGCACAGAAGCTCTGCTCTTGGGCCGTCAGTCACGGCATTCTCCTCAAGGCAGTTTATCTCCCGGGCCAAGAAAATTGCCTTGCAGACAAACTCAGCAGGGTCCTCCAGCCGCACGAGTGGCGTCTGGATCCCTTGGTAGTTCAGAAGCTCTTCCTCAGGTGGGGTCTCCCCACGGTGGATCTCTTTGCCAGTCCTCACAACCGGCAGCTTCCTCGCTTCTGCTCTCGTCAGCCACACCCCCTTCGGGTTGCGGCGGACGCCTTTCTGATCTCGTGGTCGGGGAGCCTTCTGTACGCTTTCCCTCCCATCCCGCTAGTCTCTCGGACTCTTTTCAAGGTTCTCCGAGACAAAGCCTTCATGATCCTGGTGGCCCCTCGCTGGCCCAGGCAGCCGTGGTTTCCGCTCCTGCTGCAACTGGCGGTGGAGGATCCAATCCCTCTGGGGGTACAACCGGATCTCCTCACTCAGGATCAGGGGTCCCTCCTGCACCCCAACCTCAGGTCTCTCAACCTCATGGCCTGGCTGCTGAGAGGGTAGTCCTTGCTCCCCTTCTCCTGCCGGCGGAGGTGGAGGAGGTCGTCTTGGCTTCGCGACGGCCTTCTACCCGCAAATGCTACGCCCTTAAATGGCGTCGCTTTGCAGTCTGGTGTACCCAACAGTCTCAGGATCCCTTCTCCTGCTCGGTGTCGGTGATCTTGCAGTACTTGCTGCACCTCTCTAATCTGGGACTTAAGTCCAACTCCGTCAAAGTTCACCTCAGTGCTCTTTCGGCACATCATGTGCCGGTGGACGGCAGACCTCTCTCCAATGACCCTCTCGTAGCGAGGTTTCTCCGAGGTCTCCTTCTACTTAAACCACCTTTGCGCCCGCCAGCGCCTGACTGGGACCTGAATGTGGTTTTGCAGCGGATCACCTGTCCGCCTTTTGAACCTATGGCTACCTGTTCTCTCCGTTTTCTGTCTTGGAAAACACTGTTCTTGATAGCCCTCACTTCCGCTAGACGCGTGAGTGAATTGCAGGCCCTCGTGTCTGATCCCCTTACACTAGGTTCTACAAGAATAGGGTGGTCCTACGGACTCATCCGAAATTTCTGCCTAAAGTGGTCTCCCCTTTTCACATCAATCAGGAGGTGGTACTTCCAACCTTCTTTCCCAGACCACACTCCAGCCGAGCTGAGACGGTCCTCCATACCCTGGACTGTAGAAGGGCTCTGAACTTCTACCTTGACCGTACGCGGGAGCACCGTAAAGCTGCTCAGCTTTTTGTGTCTTTTGACCCCAATAGATTGGGGCTCCCGGTCTCCAAGCGTACTCTGTCCATCTGGGTTGCGGACTGTATCTCTTGGGCTTATGGGGCAGCCGGACTCTCCTTAGAAAGTCGAGTCACGGCTCATTGCGTTCGGGCAAAGGCCACGTCAGTGGCTTACCTCCGCTCTGTTCCGCTGGCAGACATCTGCCGGGCCGCTACTTGGTCTTCGAGCCAGACTTTTGCGGTCCATTACTGTCTCGAGAGGGAGTCCCGTAGGGACAGTGCTTTCGGACAGGCAGTCCTCCGTAATCTCTTTGAAGTCTGAGCAACTCCTACCCTCCATCCCGGATGTGGGCTACCGGTGGGTGATAATTCAGCGAAGATTCTATCCTTCTGTGCTGCTGAGCTAGAGGGAGCTCATGTTTGTGCTTGGGGTCTCCGGTAGCCTTGAGCTTGGGAGTCCCATAAGTGAGGACTGACTTCCTGCTTGGTCCTGGAGAAAGCGTAGTTACTCACCTGTAACAGGTGTTCTCCAGGAGCAGCAGTAATCAGTCCTCACTACCCTCCCTCCTCCCCTTGGAGTTGCAATCGTCTGCTTATGTTCTTTTTGCAAATTTTTATGCTGTCTTTTTTAGCTATGTCATCTGACTGGCTAAGATGGCACCCTCGGGCGGGAAGACGACCGCGCATGCGCGCTGCAATTCCCAAAGGCTTTCTTTGAAAGCTGGGGAAAAATTGCTCCGCGAGGGCTCCGTCGGCGCCGACGTCACCCATAAGTGAGGACTGATTCCTGCTGCTCCTGGAGAACACCTGTTACAGGTGAGTAACTACGCTATATCTGAATTGCTCGCTATGCCTAACAGATAACACTCAATCCTGGTGCTTAACCTCTAATGCCATCCAGTTCTTCTGCTCTCACTGTGAGTTATCCATCACCCATTGGTGCATTTGAAGACCCACAATACTCATAGTTTAGGAAATTAATCCAGGATGTTTTTTCCTTCATTTCTCTGGACCTTAAGCTTGTTCTGCACGCAGCTGAATTAACTGAGATAACGTTCTTTTAAAGGAGCTGATACAAGCATAAGTCTCTTATACAGCTCCTGGCAAAGAACACTTGAAGAGAAAATTTGTTCCCTTTTACTGAAACATGCTCAGTGCCTGGCTCAACCATTCTTGCCTTCTGCACAGTGTGCCTGGAATATACCAGTTTAGTGAGTAACCATGGTTTACACTCAAGCCTGAAAGTATGCAAGGCTGATGTCAAAACGTTTGGGAAGATGCAAAAGATAGGCACGTAGCAATGACATTCACTTTTTCACTTAGTCATATTGCATCCCATCCTCCCTTATGTTCTAAATGACTTCCCCCTTTGTCCAACTTGAGCTGGAGGTCTGTGATCATGCCATTGCAAGTGGTAGTTCAGTTATGCATGCCTGAGGTAACACAGAGTTGTTTCTCCTTCTCCATGTATTTCCTGTATTTCACTTACTTTTATGGTATCCTTCACCTAAAGTGCTACACTTTCCAGCCTGTCCCCAATTTCTCTTGTCCTTTCGGAAGCGGTGCCCCAGCCATAGTTCCCATTGCACACTGTCTCTGATAATCCAGACCACCTTTGCCATTCATCCCTCCAAGTCTGGGGTTTTATTATCCAGATTTTAAACTTTGGTGTACGTGCCCCTTCAACTCTTGTTCTGTTTCCCCTCACATCTGCCCTCACTCCTTTCTAGCTCTGTTTTTCAATATCGTCATGCCTCCTATATAATCCTGTGTCCCTCCAAGGGAATTCCCCCTCTAATGTAGTTATATCTTTTCTTCTGTTTTCCTGCTCCTTCAACCGTGCTTAGACATCTCCTGGTATGTAGCATCCTATTCTCCAGGAACAAGCAGGAAGTCAGTCCTCACATATGAGGTGATGTCAGCACCGACGGAACCCTCGTGAAAGCATCCCCCAGCTTTCAAAGAAAGCCTTTGGGAGATACCACCACGCATGCATGGTTCCCTTCCCGCCCAAGGGCGCCATTTTTTTCAGTCTCCTTTTTTCCACGGAGTCCTTCAGATGTCTGTCTGGTCTTTCTCTGGAAAAAGTTGACTTTTTTTGACCTGAGTTTTATACTCATCTCTGGTAGTACACTGGTACTCTTCCTGCCACCCGAGCTTGTTGCCTCAGCATCAAGTCTCGGGCTTTTTTGCAGGTTTTTTTTCCTTTTGGAGCCTTCATGCCTTTTTTCCAACTGGCAGCACTGCAGGTCTTCGATCTCATTGGGGTACTTTATTCCCCCATGGCTACCAGTGGTTTTAAAAAGCGTGCTCGGTGTGCCAAAATAATATCCCTGACTGACACACACGACTGCTGCCTTTGCTGTCTGGGGTCCAATTACGACCCCACAGCCTGTGGCCTCTGTAGGGGGGGGGGGAGTCCAACAAGGCCCTCAAGAGTTGCCAGCAGCAGCACGACAAGTTCTTCCCGGAATCCCCGGTACCTCGGAAAGCCAGGACCTCGTCTGAAGCCACGACATCGCAGACTGATCCTACGGACCCTGAGTGGCATTGTGGTTCTTCAGAGAGGGGGTCTCCCTCAGGGGAATCCAAGAAGAAGACCTCGAAGGTGGTGACCCAGATGGCTCCGACAGGCCGGGTAAGCCCCAAGCTAGATCCCACAGTCCTAGACGCTCGTCTGAAGGATCAGAGATGGAGCAGCTTGCGAAGGTTCCCCAAAATGACTCTATCTTGGACTGGCCTCTGTTGCCAGACACCATCCTAGTCGAGAATTTCCCGTCAGGGAACCAGCGCTGGGCCCGATTCCCTCGGTGCCTGCGCCGATGGCTGCAGAGCCTTCTGGCCTAGAGATCAGGATGGTGGCCCTGAAGCTGCCTTCATGGATCAGCAGCAGGCGCTGTTGTCCGGTACTACCGGTTCCTCTGCCCAGACCACCGGGCCCTCGACGTCCTTGGAGGCCAAGCCGATCCTCGAGACTTTTCGGCCTTGATTCGATCCTTGGCTGAGGTCTCAATCCAGTTCCCGCTCAATGGGGCTGCAATCATCCCCAGCCAGTGCGCTCTGCGCAAGCCATGGGGCTTTCGAGGGCTGCAGGCTGGGGTCAACTGCGGAACTCGCGAGCCAGCCTTCCCTCGAGTCCTTGACGTACTATATCAAGCTATGCTCCTTGAATCTGAAAGATGCATATATTCACATCCTCATCCACCCCAACCACAGACAGTACCTGCGATTCATGATGGGGGGGGCGGTCACTTCCAATACAGGGTGCTGCCTTTCGGCTTGGCCTCCGTCCCAAGGGTCTTCACAAAGTGCCTGGCAGTCATGGCCGCCTTCCTCCGCCTACAAGGAGTCTTTGTCTTCCCCTACCTGGACGACTGGCTCATAACATGAGGCTTGGTCTCAGAGGTGCAGCAGGCAACCACACGTACCATCCAGGTCCTGCAGCACTTGGGGATTTGTAATAAATGACCCCAAGTCCCACCACCTCCCGACACAGTGTCTGGAGTTCATAGGGGCAAGACTGGACACCCTCCAGGCAAAGGCCTCCCTTCCCATGGACCGAGCCGACCGTCTCAGGGCACTGGCCCTAGACATATAACACCATCCTTCAGTGTCCACTCGGCTCCTGCTGTGCCTACTCAGGCACATGGCCTCCACGGTCCATGTTGCCCCAGATG
This sequence comes from Ichthyophis bannanicus, assembly GCA_033557465.1. Taxonomy (NCBI): domain Eukaryota; kingdom Metazoa; phylum Chordata; class Amphibia; order Gymnophiona; family Ichthyophiidae; genus Ichthyophis; species Ichthyophis bannanicus. Next base: position 690,667,769 of record CM066035.1, read on the forward strand.
CCTTCACATGAGGGTCTCACAGTGGTGTCTTCGGGACCAGTGGAGGCAAGCCATAGGCCATATCCGGGACAGTGAACTGCCAGTTGGCAGACTCCCTGACCTGGTGGCAAAGTCCCCAATACCTCGAGGCAGGGATGTCACTCCAAAGCCCGAGCCCAGTAAGGGTTCTCACTACAGACACCTCCCTGCTAGGCTGGGGATCCCACTGTGAGGAACTCCGCACCAAGGGCACCTGGTTGCAGGACGAGAGCAACCAGCAGATCAATTTCCCAGAGCTGCGAGCAATATCCTTAGCCCTCCGAGCCTTTTGCCACTACCTGTGGCGCAAACCAGTGTTGATCCAAACCGACAACCAGGTGGCGACGTTCTATGTGAACAAGCAGGGGGACACAGGGTCTCTTGCCCGCTGCCGCGAGGCAATGACCCTCTGCTCCTATGCAGTCCAGCAGGGCATGCTCCTGCATGCAGTATGTCTGTCAGACCAGGGCAACTCGCTGGCCGTCAGATTGAGCAGGGTCCTCCACCTGCACGAGTGGCAGCTGGATCCCAGAGTGGCCAACCGGCTCTTTCAGCTCTGGGGGGGAAACCTGGATAGATATGTTCGCTAGTCCAGACAACTGTCAGTTGCCCTGCTTCTGCTCCTGCTCCAGGCAAGCCCACCCCTCTAGGGTGGCAGCAGACGTGTTTCTCATCTCATGGTCTGAAGGTCTCATGTATGCCTTCCCTCCCACACCACTAATTGCCAAAACGTTATTCAGGACCCTCCGTGACCAGGCCTCCCTCATCCTGATAGCCCCTTGATGGCCCAGGCAACCATGGTTTCCACTACTCCTCCGGCTATCGGTGGAGATTCCCATCCCATTGGGAAATTCTCTGAGGCTCCTGTCCAGGAGGGGGGCTCCCTCTTGCACCCTAATCTGAGGTCCCTGTCGCTGATAGCGTGGCGGCTGAAGAGATGAACCTGGCCCCTTTCAATCTCTCAGGTGAAGTGGAGGAGATCCTATTGGCCTCTCTCAAGGCTTCCACTAGGAAAGCGTACACCTTCAAATGGCACAGTTTCTCAATTCTCTAGGTGTGACCATGTGACGCCTATCCTGAAGCAGCTTCACTGGCTCCCCATACATGGAAGGCTTGTTTTCAAGACCTTACTGCTGACCTTCAAGGCCATCAATGGTGTCTCATCCTCCTCACTTACAGAGCTCATTCACACCTTGCCATCCAACAGATCCAGAAGACCAACAGCTTTAAACTCTCTCTAATAATTCCGAAGTCCTTGACAAAATGCAACCTGACAACGGAGAACAGGGCATTCAAATTTTTCGCCCCAAGATGCTGGAATGCTCTACCATCTGACGTTCGTGCTATCGTTGACTTTGCTCAGTTCAGGAAGGCACTCAAATATCATCTGTTCCTCAAGTACTACCCAGTCAGCACTGAAGCCTAGATAACCCCACCAAAGAAAATAACCACATGTTACCTCTAGAGCTTTATTATCACGCCTACATGTAGATATTTTATGTAAATAGTTTACCCATGTTATCCAAGTTTGTACACCTGTTCTCTGTAAAACCGAACAGCCTGTTCTGGTCCTTTTTGTTTTAATGTAAACCGCGCTGATGTCGAATAGTGCGGTATATAAGAAATTGTAATAAATAAATAATAAATAAAATTTGGTGTGCAGAGCATGGTACTGACCCATTCTCCTGACTGGCGCAGTACCTTCTCCATCTCTCGCAATCCAGGCTTAAATCAAATTCTGTCAGAGTGCACCTCGGTGCCCTTGTGGCGCACCACCACCCGGTGGATGGTAAACTCCTCTGTCCAGCCGCTGGTAGCCCGCTTCCTGAGGGGACCTCTCTTATCGAAACCCCCAGTTTGCCCTCCAGCAATCAAGTGGAACCTTAATGTTGTATTGGCACAGCTCACTCGCCCGCCTTTTCAGCCCTTGGCTACCTGATACCTCTCGTGGAAGGTGGTGTTCCTGGTCGTGCTCACCTCCGCTCGCAGGGTTAGCGAGCTCCAAGCCCTGGTGGCGGAGGCTCCATATACCAGATTCTACAAGAACAGGGTGGTGCTCCGCACACACCCTAAATTCCCTCTGAAGGTGGTGTCGCTCTTCCACCTCAGTCAGGAGGTGGTGCTACCCACCTTCTTTCAAAGACCACACCTTTCAAAGACTGTCCACCACACCTTGGAGTTGCTTTTTTATCATCTTATTTTTTGCCTCCTTTTAGCTATGTCATCTGACTGAACAAGATGACACCCTTGGGTGGGAAGGGGACCATGCATGCGTGGTGGCATCTCCCAAAGGCTTTCTTTGAAAGCTGGAGGGATGCTTCCGTGAGGGCTCTGTCAGCGCTGATGTTACCCTATATATGAGGACTGATTCCTGCTGTCCCCAGAGAACACCTCTTACAAGTGAGTAACTACACTATCTTCCCACTACTATGGATGGGGCATTACTTTGGAAAAGGTCATTTTATCAGTTTTTCTCCCTGGCAGGGAGCTCCATCACCAGAAGTTTCCTTATTCTCTGAAATCCTGAGACCCTTCTTGTGTCCTTGATGTGTCCCCCACTTCCCACAAATACATTCATTTACACCCTCTTGTTCCCCTATGAAATAATTCCTGGTCATGAAAGAACTGTGTAGTGCAGTGATTAAAGGATCTTTATATGGCCTGTTGTCTTGACCTTCTAAAACTACTGTAGTCCCCCTGCTTCAGAGAGAGAATCTTTCAGAAAATGGAAAAATGAGCCAAATGATGAAAACAGGAAACATAAATACTGGCAAGTGAAACGCAAGGCATTGATAAGGCAGGCAAAGAGAAAATTTGAAAAGAAGCTTGCTGTGGAAGCAAAAGTGCTTAATAAAAACTTTTTCAAGTATATTTGTAGCAAAACACCTGTGAGGGAGTCAATTGGACCATTAGACCACGAGAGAGGACAAGGCCATAGCAGAGAGACTGACTGAATTGTTTTGCTCCAGTCTTTACTGAAGAAGATGTAGGAAATGTATCCATGCCAGAAATGATATTTAAAGGTGATATATCAGAGGAATTGAAACACATCTCAATTAAATTGGGAAGATGTAATGCAGCTAATTGATAAACTAAAGAGCAGCAAATCACCTAGACTGGATGGCATACATCCCAGAGTGCTGAAAGAACTGAAATATGAGCGTGTAGAACTATCATTAAAATCATCTGTAGTACCCAAAGAATGCAGAGTGACCAGTCTAAAGCCAAGTTTTAAAAAGGGTTCCGGGGATGATCCGGGAAACTACAGACCAGTGAGCCTGACATCAGTACCAGCCAAAATGGTATAAACCATTATAAAAAAACAAAATTACTGAACATGTAGATAGTCATGGTTTAATGGCAGAAGGCCTACATGGATTTAGCCAAGGAAAGTCTTGTTTCACCAGTCCCTTATATTTTTTATATGGTGTGAATAAACGGGTAGATAAAGATGAGTCAGTTCATACGCTATATCTGCATTTTCAGAAAGCCTTTGACAAAGTCTCTCATGAGAGACTCTTTGGGAAATTAAAAAGCCATGGGATAGGAGGCAATGTACTATTGTGGATTAGGAACTGGTTGTAAGATAGAAAACAGAGTAGGGCTAAATAGCCAATTTCTATATCGTCCTGCTAGACCAGTCAAGACAAGTGGGTTGTGTTCCACTACCAGCAGATTGATGGAGACAAAACCAATGGAAAGGTCAGATTTCAGTGACATCACTCTACCTCCTATTTGCCTCAGCCACCAGAGGTCTCTTCAGTATTTCTTTGTCTCCAGCAGATGGTGGAAGGATTTTCTCCTCTCTGAAGAAAATCTGAAGATTGAGAAGAATCTTTATATGGCTTGTTTTGACCTTCTAAAACTACTGTAGTCCCCACTGCTTCAGAGAGAGAATCTTTCAGAAACTGGAAAAATGAGCCGTATTTCTATGTTTCTATAATTAAGGGGACTGTTGTAGTTGTTGATATGGAAGGACAGACTAGATAGGCCATGTGGTCTTTTTCTGTCGTCGTATTTCTGTTTCTATAATTTCTAAGATTGATTAAATGCTTGTGAACGACAGCCTGCAGATTGATCTCTCTCTAGAGCGTGATGTGGGAGGCTCCACTAGACTGCGGTAGCTATAGGAGGAGAGAAAAATGGTTCAGCTTCATGAAGTTACCTTGGATAACAGCCTGTTGAGCAGCCAGAAAATTGGAAGGATCTAGAAGGTTGGAAGAATTCAGCAGCCTCGCACAACCTCAATGTCCCCTCCTTCTTCTGTCCCCACTGCTCTCTCCAAAGATTGCAGAAGACTCTCAGAGGAATCTGCCTGCCAGTCACCTTAAATGCAGTGCTGCCAAGCCAGAGAAACTGTTTCAGGGGAATAGAGCTGAGCCTGGCACGAATTGTCTGTCTGGGGCTGTCAGGATGTGAGTACCAATGCTTGACCTCGTCATTGTCCTTGTTGGGGACTCCCGATTCTGTCTTCCTAAGACACAATTTGGGGTGGACCTCTGGTGACTGTTGGCGTGGTGTGGGGGTTTCCCACTGTTTTCTGAACGTTAATAGCATTTTTACCTATTGTGTGCTTGGTGGTCGTGTGCTCCTAGAACGTGTTCCACCCAAGCGGCTCCAATGCGCACTTCTTTCCTAGCATTTGTAACACGTGTTGCAATAAAAGCATAGTTAATGTGCGCCTTTGGGCCACCACAGCCTTGGCGCACATTGTTGTGATATTTGCCTTAACACCCTGTCTTCCAGGGAACATGTTTGACCTGTGGCAAGTGAGGTACCTTGTCTCTGGATTCTGTGCCCTGCTCTTCTTGAATGGCAGCTTCTGAGTCGTCCTTGGAGGGCCTGCTTTCCCTCTCCCAGCCGGGGGATGCAGTTAGTCTGGCCTTAACTGTCTTAGGGCAGGAGGTGACTGATGGCACTATGAGTAAGAATATCCAGCTGGCTGGAGGATTTGGCGACCATGCTGTGAGCTGCTCATTGTCCTCTAGGGGTCTGTGGCGGCTGTGCCCCATGGTATTTGGGGATCATTTCTGAAAGTAGAGCTTTCACGGGATTGTCCTTCCCAGACCACTTTTTTTTTGCAGCAGGTCTGGTCCTTCTGGCATGGAAATTCAGATCCTGCGGCCTCTGAGTGCCCCCGGATGCAGTCTCGTGTGGGACATGCTGAGTGGAAGCCCTGTACAAGTACCCTTAGCTAAGTGTCCCTGGTGAGGGACGCCCCCTGGGAGCTGTCCGAGATTTTGACTATGACTCTGATTCTGATTCAGATGGCTTGCTACTGGGCCGTTGGAACTGCAGGGAAGTGGTGTAGTCCGTCAACCACCTTGAGAGGGCCATCAGGTTGGCTCTTCTGCATTTTCAGCACTTCGTCGAGGGCCAAGCAGTTTGAGTGTTTTCAGGCAACACCACAGTAGTGACTTCTGTCATTTCAGTGCTGCACGAGGAGTGCCAGGGTAGCTTTGGAGATGGCTCTCCTGTTTGCCTGGATGGAGAAGAACCTCTTAGTCTTGTCAGCTCAGCACATTGCCTGGGTGGACAATGTGGAAGTAGACTTCCTCAGCTGGCACTCTCTGGATCTTGGAGAGTGGGAGTTGAGTCAGGAGGCGTTTCAGTTGATTCTGCACTGCTGGGGTCACCCCGATATGGATATGATGGTGACCTGGTCCAATGCCAAAGTTTGACACTTCTTCAGTTGCCACACAGAGACGGAGTCCGAGGGCGTCGTCACCCTGACCGAGCGTTGGTCAAGTCAGCACCTCTTGTACTTGTTTTCTCTGTGGCCCCTGGTGGGGCATGTGCTTTGGTGTATAGAATGCCTCCTGGGCGGGATTGTTCTGCTGGAACCAGATTGGCTGAGGAGAGTGTGGCTCTGAGACCTGATGTAGTTCCTCTAGGCACCTTCTCTTCAGTTGCCTCCATCTCGGGGCTTATTGCAGCAGGGACTGATCATCCTGGAGGACCCAGCTCACGACTTTGCACTTGAAAGGAGATGGCTAGCACGTGAGGGCTACTCTCCAGTAGTGGTCTCTACTCTGCTCGGAGCCCGGAGGTCTACCATGCTGGCATATGTGTGGATCTGGTGCCTCTTTCAGTGATGGTGCGGCACTCGGTAGTTGGCTCCTGAGGTGGCCAAGTGGCCATCTCTGTTGGCCTTCTACAAGATGACCTGGAGAAGGGCCCTTTCCCTTAGCTCCCTGAAAGTTCAGGTGGCAGCTTTTGTCCTTTTTCCGAGGTCCGGTGGCTGGTAAGTCTCTGTCCTTGCATCTGAACATCTCACGCTTTCTCCAGGGGGTTCAGCGTCTGCATCCTCCCTTTCGGTCTGTGTTCCCTTCCTGGGATCTGTGTCTGGTGCTCAGGACCCTGATGTCATAGAAATATGACGACAGAAAAAAGAACACATGGCCTATCTAGTCTGTCCTTCCATATCAACAACTACAACAGTCCCCTCTTTTTTCCTTTAGAGATCCTCTGTGTTTGTCCCATGCTTTTTTTGAATTCAGATACTGACCTCCATCTTTACTACCTCCACTGGGAGACTATTCCACGGATCCACCACTCTTTCTGTAAAGAAATATTTCTGCATATCACTCCTGAATCTATCCCCCTTCACCCTCATCCCATGTCCCCTCATAGCAGAACTTGCTTTCAGTTGAAAGAGGCTCTTCCCCCTGTACATTTATGCCACGGAGGTATTTAAACATCTCAATCATATCACCTGATTCCCGTCTTTCCTCTAAGGTGTACATATTAAGATCTTTAAGTCTGTCCTCATACGCTTTATAATGAAGACCACTAACCATTTTAGTAGCCACACTCTGTACTGACTCCATCCTGTTTATAGCCTTTTGAAGGTGGTGTGGTCTCCAGAATTACACACTATACTCCAAATGAGGTTGCACCAAAGACTTATACAGAGGAACTATCGCCTCCTTTTTTTCTGCTAGCCATTCCTCTCCGTTTGCACCCAAGCATCCTTCTACCTTTTGCCGTCGCCTTTTCCACCTGTTTAGCTACTTTAAGATCATCAGATACAACCACGCCTAGGTCCCGCTCTTCTTTAGTGGACAAAAGTACTACACTCCCTATACTATATTGCTCCCTTGGATTGCTGCAGCCCAAATGCATGACCTTACATTTTTTTTTAACATTAAATCCCAGCTGCCAAATTCTAGACCGTTCTTCAAGCTTAGCACCCTTTGAGCCGTTGAAGCGTGCTACTTTGAAGGATTTGGCACTCAAGACTGTCTTGGTCGTGATTTCTTCTGCAAGGCGGATTTACGAGCTGCAGGCTGTGTCTTGCTGAGATCCTTATCTCTCTCTTTCAAAGGAGGCAGTTTCCATTTGGCCTGTACCTTCCTTCTTGCCTAATGTGCTTTCTCCCTTTCATGTGAATCAGGTGGTCTGCTTGCCCTTCTTCTTGAAGGAGCAGTATTGGAGGATGGATAAGGATTTGCACCTTTGTGGATGTTTGGAGGGTGTTTCTCCAGTACTTGGAGGTTACAAATTTCTTTTGTAAGACCGACCATCTTTTTGTGCTATTTACTGACCCATGCAAGAGTGATGTGGCGATCAAGTCAACTTTGGGGCATTGGATAACGGAGGCCATTGCCTCCGCGTATCTGGTGTGGAACTGGCCAGTTTCGGAGGGTTTGCACTCCCATTCTACCCAAGCACAAGCATCCTCGTGGGCAGAGCGGAGCTGAGTAGTCCCTGCAAACACTTGCCGGGCAGCAACATGGGCATCACTTTCCACTTTTGTCAAGTATTACCACTTGAATGGCCTCATGTGGGCAGACACGGCCCTGGGCTCAAGAGTTTTTTATGAGCTGCTGTGTCTTCTTCCTGCCCAATAGAGTTGTAGCTTTGGTACATTCCACTTGTCTAGACTGGTCTAGCATGATATGGAAGGTAACATTTTACTTACCAGTTAATGTCCTTTCCTTGAGTCTTGCTAGACCAGTCCAGGGCCCACCCCTAAAATTGTGTTTGCTCAGTTGTTCTGCTATGACTTTTTTTCACTTTATGCTTTCCTGTACATAGTTCTTTACTGTTGATTTCTCACTGTTGCCCACAATTGAGGTTATGTGAGCCTTGCCATGTTTCTCCCATATGTTTTGAGATGAATACTGAAGGGACCTCTGGTGGTTGAGGCGAATAGAAACAAGAATGATGTAATTTAAATCTGGGCTTTTCATTAGTTCTTTGTCTCCACCAATTTGCTGGAAGGGTAACATGGCCCACTTGTCTGGACTGGTCTAGCAGAACTCAAGGAAAGGACATTAGCTGGTAAGTAAAATGTCACCTTACTCATTACAGAAAGGTAAATGAAGTACCCCAGGGATCTGTGCTGGACCTGCTGCTTTTTGATATATTTATAAATGACCTGGAAATGAAAATGAGTGAGATGATTAAATGAGCAGATGACACCAAATGTATTCAATGATGTTAAAATGCAAGAGGATTGTAAAACATTGCAAGAGGACCTTGATAAATTGGGAGACTGGGCTTCCAAATGGCAGATGACATTTAATGTGGACAAGTGCAAAGTTATGCACTCGGAAGAACAGCCCAAACTACAGTTACACGATGTAAGTTCCCACATTAGGAACCACCATCCAGGAAAAGGATTTAGGCTTTATCCTGGATAATACATTGAAACCCTCTGCTCAATGTGCAGCAGTGGCCAAGAAAGCAAGTAGAATGTTAGGAATCATACATAAAGGAATGGAGAATACAACCAAGGATATTATAATGCTCTGTATTGCTCCATTGTGCGACCACACCTTGAATATTGTGTGCAGTTCTGGTCACTATATCTTTAAACAGGATATAGCAGAAATAAAGCAAAACAAAACAAAAAAACAGAAGAGCAACAAAAATTGGTAAAGGGGATGGAAGGATATCCCTAAGAGGAAAGGCTTAAAAGGTTAGGGCTCTTCGACTTGGAAAAGAGACAGCTGAGGGGCGATCTGATAAAGGTTATTTACATTAATGAATGGAGTGGAATGGGTAAAAATAGATTGGTTGTTTACACCTTTTAAAAAGGAGACAGACTAGGGAACACGCAATGAAGCTACAATGTAGCCCACCTAAGAGAAAATAGTTTTTTACTCAGTGTAATCAACTCTGGAATTCATTACTGGAGGATAAATAAAAGCTGTTGGTGTAACTGGGATTCAAAAAAAGTTTGGACAAGTTCCTGGAGGAAAAGTCCATAAACCATTATTAGAGGACCAGGGAAATCCACTGCTTATCCCAGGATAAACATTGGAAACCTGACAGGTACTTGTGACCTGAATGGGTCACTATTGGAAATGGGATACTGGGCTTGATCGACCTTGGTCTGACCCACTATGGCATGTTCTTATGAATCGGGGCATGCTGGAGGTTAATAACTTAAAGATAGCTATATATAGATAGATATATATATGTCTAATCTCCTTCTCTTCCCCTGACAGGGTGGGATAGCCTTCATTGCAATTAAAGGCGTGCTGAAGGTATATTTTAAACAGCAGCAGTATCTGATCCAAGCTAACCGTCGCATCCTCAACTACCCGAACAAGGGAGATGAGGAAGAAGAGGAGGACAATGCAGCAGTGCAACCTGACAATGAAGACAGTGGTAGTGAAGAGAATATCACTTAATACACATGGAGACTTGCTGCTGCTCCCTGGGAATTCTGTATGATGCACTGCAGAATCCTGTAGCCTACAATGAAAAGGATGCAGAAGCGCCTCCATTCTTTCTTCTGGTTAAGAATCCATCGTGCATGTCATTACTTTTATCAGTAAGGGGTCTGCCATCCCACCAGGTATGGCAACAATTTTGCTTGACAGAGTAAATTTGAGTATCTAGTAAAATCTTGTGATTTCCTGCAACTTCTAGAAGGGAAATATATTAAACCAAGTTTTTGAATCAAAAAGTGCTCTCTTCCTAAATGGTGGAAACAAACTAATTTGTTGGCTTTTGCTCTGCTTTTGCAAATCCAGCAGTCTGATCCTTAATATAACCAACCTGCACTCCTTGCGCACTCTGACTATTTCTGCCTGCCATTCAGGCCACAAGCATTCCAGAAAATCAGATTGTTGGACTTGCTGAGCCTTCTCATCCTGGGTGCATTTCTGGTACGATGTCTACTCAGGCAGGAGAACTGCAGCTGGACTGTTACACCACCAACTGCAGGGGGAACATTATCCTGTGGATCTTAACCATAGAGATTATCCAGATGAGGGCACACAGAGATTCAGTCTGGATAGTGCTGCTGAAGATGTCCACAGACTGCCTTGTCACTATCTGGTTAGTGCAGGAGTGGTCCATGAGCAGAGCAAGGGCAGTACAGCCAGTAGATTATCATGACACTTACCCAGGTAGCAGCTGAAAATCACCACAGTCTGGATAGTGGATACACAGTCTAAGATACTGCTGTTGAAAATCCATTAGATATTTAAACACCATAGCTGACTGCCATGGTATTTAAATATTGGACCTTTTTGAAAATTGACCTCATACTATATTAATTATAAAGCCTACATAAAATGTATAAGTGCTTTATAATATAAGTGTTTCTGTTGATATATCTTACTGTATAAGACCATGATTTTGCACAGATCTGGTTTGCCTAGTATCAGTCTCATCGATTTCGCTGTAAATCCCCCCATCATTACAGCACTTATAAATGATTCCTCCACTCAAGTTTTCAAATCCAGCCCCCAAGAAGCCCAACTAGATCTGGTGTGTCAGGCAAACAAAATATGGAAACTAAATTGGTCCCCAGTTCACATCTAAGCAGTATTATGACTTGCAGTACATATGGGAGTTTGGGACTATTAGAAAATAAGATGGTTACCCTCTTGTTATGGTTTCTTTGCTTTTGAGATGCTAAAATTTTTGTTAAAGGTTAATTTATAACTACATCTTGTGTATTTCTCTAAGTGCATAAATAACAGAAAAAAAAAGTTAATAAAAGTATATGTTTACATTTTGGCAAAATAAACAGAAAATTATTAAAATATTGTAGTCATTAGTATTTCCTCTCTCAAGTTGTAGAGAGCTCCCTTGAGGAGATAGGTGATGTTCCATAATTCATCTTTGAGCACCTATCCATTTACATATATCTTTATTCTGAAGAAGTGGTTCATGGTCATGTTCCTGGTGATTTTTGCATCATCAAGACAGATTGGGAATGCACATACAGACAAATGAGCTAAACATGGTGCCTTGGGCAGAGAGTCCTTCCATTATACCCAGTGGTGTGTAAATTGTTCCTCCCCAAACCGCTGAGCATTTGGCTACAGTTAAATAGTGAGATGAACATAAATGTGTGGATGTTTCATGATTCCTTTGTCATGACCATGGACAAATTTCTGTTCCAGTGTTCATTATGGCCCCATTATCCTTCTTGCCGGTATGCTGCCTCCGTCCCCCACTGCACACACAGAGCTTCTGTGTGTGCTGTGGGGGACAGGGGCAGAATGTGGGCAGGACTGATTCTATTGACGGCCCTGTATGTCTGGGAGCACCAGGGCGACGCATTGCTTATTCTACCTCGGAGGTGGAATAAGTGCTGGTCTTCTGTGTGCCCCAGCCCGGCAGTCCCCCCCCCCCTCCCCAATGCAGCAGATGCACAGCAGGCACTGCCCTGCCAGCCGATCCCAGGCTCTGTGGGCCTGCCGAGGGCCAAGCGGTGGGGAAACCGAACTTGGGGGGGGGGGGCGGGCATTGGGCCGTCTGCGCATAGGTGGGATCGGGGGACCTGGCTGTGCTGACCGGAGGACATTCCCATGGAAGTGGAAGGGGCGCGCCTTAATCACGTTTGACTTTTAAAGCCAGCAGATGAAATAAGACAGGGAGGAGCTTGCTCCCACTCCCAACAGCACAGCAGTTCTCAGTTATCTTGTTCTTCTGACCACATGCGTCTCCCTTCTTTTTTTGATGTGCTCTGTTTCTGCAGTTGTCTTTTTCCAGCTTCTCTTCATGCGTTTAGTCGGTGGCTGCTTCCTGGTTCTTTTTGCTGTTTCCTGCCATAATTTTCTGTGCCGCGGCTGCCATCTTTCTTCCTGTGACTTTTTCTTTTATCCTGTTGTGAAAATGCCGCCTTCCCTACAGTGCCACTTGGGTTGTGGGAAGAAATGCAAGGCTTTGACAGGTAGTTTGTGTTCCTCCTGTGGCTCTTATCAAGGGGGTCCTTCTGCATCTGTAGGTCCTGGTTCCCTTAGCCTTCCAGGTCTTTTGCTTTACCTCAGGGTGATGTGAGATCTCAAGATGCCCTTCCTGTAGTTTTGTTGCCTAAGCAGCCTGTTCTAGAACTCTATTCAGCCTATACAGATTTCAGCTGACAGTTCTGATCTCCAGTTTATGCAGCTATTCCATCAGGCTTGTGATATGTGGTGGTCAGCAACTGGCTACTCCGACCACTGCCGATCCTCCGTCTAGAAAGTGTGCCTGCCAAAGTTTAGCTGGAGCTTCTTTAGATCTGGCCAAGGATACCTACTCTACTCCAAGGGATTTGTGCCTTGCAGGGGAAGACAGTGATAGTCCTTCAGATGTACATTCTATCACTTCTGAGTCTGGCTGGGAAGGAGAGTTCTAGCCATTGGAAGGTGACCAGGAGCCTCGAGGTCAGGATATCTGGTTATTCTATAAGGAAGAGCTTCCTGCTCTCACTGCGCCGCATGCCTTTTATTTCAGCATACCTTTTAAGAATTTTAAAATGTCCTTAAAAACATACCTTTTCACTAAAGCCTTTGGAAACCTGTGATTGGCTTTTAGCAGTCAGACTGGTGGATGGTGTCTGGAAAATGTCACCACCTCTAACATGCTTTCGTATCATGGTGAGGCAGTTCTTTGCTATTAATCTTTGTTTTTAGTTCATTGTGAACAGATTTGATGTGATTCATGAAAGGTGGTATGTCACACACAAATAAACCATTATTTAGGTCAGAATGGTAGTTGCTGTTTGACCAATTTTCCTTGATTAAAGGGGTAATCAAGTAATTTTGATATTCATCATCTTACAGGTGTCTTATAGCAAACTGACTATTATTCATTGCAATAATTGTGGTGTCCTAGTCTTAAGGAGGATTATTGGAAGTCTTAGAGCTTGCCCCATCTGGCTTTAACTCTGCAAAGAAAAAGTTGTTGATACAACTCAAATGCTACTCTATCAACAATTAGCCACCTAACTAAAGACTGAACACAGTTTGACAACTATGTAGAGGATTGCTATGAGTCAGCACTAACTCGCCAGCACTTAACAATTCAAACAGAAATTAAGAACAATGAAAGAAGCCTTCTGGACTATACAGCATCCAGACAATTTATTCCCTCTACCACAGAATAAAACAATCCAAGAACAGATGAATTACAGTGGGTTCTGGTAGGGTACAACCTCTGACACACATATCCCTACAAAACGGCACTGGAAAATTATGATGCTCCAGACATGGAAGCTGAAGTGGTGTCAGAAGAAGACGACCAGTACACACAAAATTCCCAGAACATAGTAAAAAAAAAAAAAAATTCAAAACAGAAACTTTCCTTTTGCTGGGAGACTTCACCATTGAAAGCATGAATTTGGGAATACAGTTTGAGAGGCACAAAAAGATTAGTAAACATGCCCCTTAATGTGCACTACCTAATAGTACGGGGTTTAGCCCAAGTTTTGGGCACCACACTAAAAATTCCATGCTACCAGGGTTACACACGATGAGGTGGAGACTGGGCAGGCCAGGAGCAAAATAGAGGCATTGATGGCAAATCGTGGCTAGTGCGGGTGTTAGTAGCCATTACGTTAAGTACACCCATGTGCCAGCTTGCACAGTGCTGCGCCTTGAGCCCATGCTAATTGCCGAGGGATGGATGCACAATGCTCTCTGTAATTGGTGTAGGCCCCCCCCCCTGTGCTGGTAACATGGCCCACGTGCACATTACCAGCGTGGGCTTTAGTAAACATGCCTCTTAGGACTATCAGCTAGCAGGAATGCAAAACAAATACTGAATGTAATCCGTGAAGAGGGTAAGGGTACTAAAACTGATGTGTTAAAACATCGGAGGACAAAAGGCTTGGCTGGAAACAGCATCTTGGTGGTACAGATAAACTCAGTCCATGCCAAGACAGAAGTACTACACATTTGCAGAAAGCGAGAGGAAAGGCTATGTCATTTAGCAAACTTTAATACTTGGCTCAAAACCAACATATTTAAAATTACAAAGACAAATCGCTGTGAGCCCAATTCCATCCCGGACGTCGATCCCCTCTGTGTATCTGGTGCAGGCTGGGATTGCGATTCAGTCCAGCCTGCACGTGCAGGACTGTCCCCGGCTAACTCAGTCAAGGCTCCTCAATGGAGCTGTGGTGCCATGGCGTGATGTTAATATGGCATCGCAGCTCCATTGAAGAGCCGTGATGCCAGACTGCAGGACCTCATTCCCCGCTGTCCGATCCCTGATCTGGCCTCCAAAGGCCAGGGTTGAGCTGCAGGAACTGCCTTCAGGCCCCCACTGCCAGCCCCAGGCCCAATGCAAAATGACACATGTGGAAATTTATTCCACCGTGGAGGTAGAATAACTTCCCGATATACATAGCTGTCCCTGGACGTACAGGGCTGACATTAGAATCGGCCCTGTACATCCAGGGCCAGCGACCACCCAGACTCTGCCCCTTCCCCACCCCCGTCTAACTTCTCCGCACAACTGGCAGGGAAGTTAGTCGTGGCTGGGAGAAGGCACAAATAGCGGGGATGGGACATCCATCCCCACTATTCGTGACATAGAATAACCCCCTATATATATACAACATAAGCAGAAGTACAGTTTGTCTTGTTGATTTTTGAAGATAGATCTGTCCAACTTTCACCACTGTGCAAAAAATTGGCAAGCACCACACAAAATGACCAACATTCGTGTGAATATACTCTGAGGGGAAAAAGTAGTTTGCAAAATCCAAATACAAAATCCCAAATGTTTTTACCCCTTGTATATGAGATCATTAACTTTCTGAAAACAATCATGCATTTGAGTGACATGCCAATGTTTATCTACTGCTCTATCATTCGACAACCTTTTCTGGGGAAAAAAACATTGAGTGTCACATGTATGATTTTCTCCCAGCTGGTGAGAGGTCTTACGTGTGCACTAGGTGCAAGGAGCTCTCTGCTCTCAGGGAACAAGTCCGTTCTCTAGAGGCTAGAGTAGCAGACTTGGAAAACATAAGACAGACAGAGAGGTACATAGACGAGACCTACAGGGATATAGTCCTGAAGTCCCACCTCCAGTCTGGCAGCATCCCTGTTGCCATGGAGGAGAGAGGTCACGTGACAGGAGAGCATCACCCTGGTGTGGCAGGAAGTGATCCTGTAACTAGGACCTGTCCTCCAGGTGATGTAAACCCCTCTCGCACCGAGGAGGTTTCTCCAGGGCCAAGTGCCCATGCGGGAAGGGTTAGGACAGCAGTTATAGTTGGTGATTCGATCATTAGGCATGTAGATAGCTGGGTGGCTGGTGGACGTGAGGATCGCCTGGTAACATGCCTGCCTGGTGCGAAGGTAGCGGACCTCACACGCCACCTAGATAAGGTCTTAGATAGTGCTGGGGAGGAGTCTGCTGTCTTGGTACATGTTGGTACCAATGACATAGGAAAATGTGGTAGGGAGGTTCTGGAAGCTAAATTTAGGCTTTTAGGTAGGAAGTTGAAATCCAGAACTTCCAGGGTAGCGTTCTCCGAAATGCTTCCCGTTCCACGCGCAGGACCCAATAGGCAGGCAGAGCTCCGGAGTCTCAATGCGTGGATGAGACAATGGTGCAGAGATGAGGGGTTCGGATTTGTTAGGAACTGGGGAACATTCTGGGGAAAGGAGGGGCTCTTCCGAAGGGATGGGCTTCACCTTAACCGGGATGGAACCAGGCTGCTGGCATTAACCTTTAAAAAGGAGATAGAGCAGCTTTTAAACTAGATAATAGGGGAAAGCCGACAGTCGCCCAAGAGCGCATGGTTCGGAAGAATGTATCCTTGAAGGATACTACAAAAAGCAGAGAGGTTCCAAAAAAGAGTAAAGTAGCCCAAATGCCCTCGAGTATGGAGCAGACAGAACTTAAAGATCCCAAATTACCCATGTCTACCAATAGCCAAATTAATATGAATAAAATACAGTCTCTAAAATGCTTGTATGCAAATGCTAGAAGTCTACAAAACAAGATGGGAGAGTTAGAATATATAGCACTAAACGAGAGGTTAGATATGATTGGAATATCGGAGACATGGTGGAAGGAGGACAACCAGTGGGACACTGTGATACCTGGGTACAAACTATATCGAAATGATAGAGCTGATCAAATTGGTGGAGGGGTTGCGCTCTATGTTAGAGAGGGCATTGAGTCAGAAAGGATTAAAGTTTTGCAAGAAACAAAATTTGCTGTAGAATCTCTATGGATTGAAATTCCATGTAAAAAGGGGAAGGCGATGGCAGTGGGGGTGTACTATCGTCCGCCTGGCCAGAATGAACAAATGGATGATGAAATGCTCAAAGAAATCAAGGAAGCTAGCAAAAGTTACAGTGCAGTAATAATAATGGGTGATTTCAATTACCCCGGCATCGACTGGGTCAGTGTCACAACAGGACATGCTAGGGAGATAAAGTTCCTAGATGAAATAAATGACTGCTTCTTGGAGCAGCTGGTTCATGAACCGACCAGAGGGGAAGCAATATTAGACCTAGTCCTTAGTGGAACACCAGATGTAGTGCAAGAGATAAGGGTGTTGGGGCCACTTGGCAATAGTGATCATAGCATGATCGCCTTTGATTTAATTCGTGGAGGAGGGATAGTAAGGAAATCCACAGTACTACCCTTTAACTTTCGAAAGGGAGACTATGATAGAATGAGGAAAACAGTTAAGAAAAAAACTAAAAGGAGCAGTTGCAAAGGTTAAAGACGTACATCAAGCTTGGGTGTTGTTGAAAAATACTATCTTGGAAGCCCAGACCAGCTGTATTCCACGCTTTAAGAAAAGTGGAAGGAAGTCCAAAAAATTGCCAGCATGGTTTAAAGCTGAGGTCAGAGAGGCTGTTGTTGCCAAAAAAGCATCTTTCAAGAAATGGAAAAAAGAGCCAAATGATGAAACCTGGAAACAGCACAAGCACTGGCAAGTCAAATGCAAGGCATTGATAAGGCAGGCAAAGAGAGAATTTGAGAAGAAGCTTGCTGCGGAAGCAAAAACGCGAAATAAAGACCTTTTCAAGTACATTCGTAGCAAAAAACCCGTGAGAGAGTCAGTTGGTCCATTAGATGATAAAGGGGTTAAAGGAGCACTAAGAGGCGACAAGGCGATAGCGGAGAGACTGAATGAATTCTTTGCTTCGGTCTTTACTGAGGAAGATGTAGGGATGTTACCCACGACTGAAGTGGTATTTAAAGGTGTGGAAGAATTGAAGGAAATATCGATACATCGGGAAGATGTCCTACAACTATTAGATAAACTGAAGAGTAGCAAATCACCTGGGCCGGATGGTATACATCCAAGGGTGTTGAAAGAACTGAAATTTGAGATTGCAGACCTGCTATCAGTAATCTGTGAACTATCATTAAATCATCTCTAATACCTGAGGATTGGAGGATCGCCAATGTAACACCAATTTTTAAAAAGGGTTCGAGGGGTGATCCGGGAAACTACAGACCGGTGAGCCTGACATCAGTACCGGGAAAAATGGTAGAAACCATCATAAAGAATAAAATTACTCAGCATGTAGATAGTCATGACCTAATGGGAGACAGCCAACATGGCTTTAGACAAGGAAGATCTTGTCTTACTAATCTGTTATGTTTTTTTGAAGGAGTGAATAAACAGGTGGACAAAGGTGAGTCGGTTGATATTGTGTATCTGGACTTTCAGAAAGCCTTTGACAAGGTCCCTCATGAGAGACTTTTGGCAAAACTAAAGAGTCATGGGATAGGAGGCAGTGTACTACTGTGGATCAGGAACTGGTTAAAAGATAGAAAGCAGAGGGTAGGGCTAAATGGCCAATTTTCCCAATGGAGAAAGGTGAATAGTGGTGTACCCCAGGGATCTGTGCTGGGTCCGCTGCTTTTTGACATATTCATAAATGACCTGGAAAGTGGAATAACGAGTGAGGTTATCAAATTTGCTGATGACACAAAACTATTTAAAGTTGTTAAAACCCAGGAGGATTGTGGAAAATTGCAAGAGGATCTTGATAAATTGGAAGACTGGGCATCAAAATGGCAGATGAAATTTAATGTGGAGAAGTGCAAGGTTATGCACCTAGGGAAGAACAACCCAAACTATGGTTACACGATGCAAGGTTCCACATTAGGAACCACCACCCAAGAAAAAGATTTAGGCGTCCTTGTGGATACCATGTTAAAACCCTCGGCCCAGTGTGCAGCGGCGGCCAAGAGAGCAAATAGAATGCTAGGTATGATAAGGAAAGGAATGGAAAATAAAACAAAAGATATTATAATGCCTCTATATCGTTCCATGGTGAGACCGCACCTTGAATATTGTGTGCAATTCTGGTCGCCATATCTTAAAAAGGATATAGCAATTTTAGAAAAGGTTCAGAGAAGAGCCACCAAAATGGTAAAGGGGATGGAAGGCTACTCCTATGAAGAAAGGCTAAAAAGGTTGGGGCTCTTTAACCTGGAAAAGAGACGGCTGAGGGGAGATATGATAGAAGTCTATAAATTAATGAACGGAGTGGAACGGGTAAACGTAGATCGATTGTTTACCTTATCAGAATATAGAAAGACTAGGGGACATGCAATGAAGCTACAGGGTAAACTATTTAAGACTAATAAAAGAAAATATTTTTTCACTCAACGTGTAATCAAACTCTGGAATTTGTTACCGGAGGATGTAGTAAAGGCTGTTAGTGTAGCTGGGTTTAAAAAAGGTTTGGACAAGTTCCTGGAGGAAAGGTCCATAAACCATTATTAAGAAGGGACCCAGGATATCAATGCTTGAACCAATACAAGCATTGTGGAACCTGTGTCCCTTGGGGAAACTGCTAGGTACGTATGACCTAGATTGGCCACTGTTGGAAACAGAATACTGGGCTTGATGGACCTTGGTCTGACCCAGTATGGCATATCTTATGTTTTTATGTTCTTATGTATTCATAATGTGTATTCAAAGCATGCTTTAAGTTCTGGGGATAACATCACTCAGGTAATCGCTCACCCATGGCTATAACAAAAATTTGTAAATGCAATATACTGTTTGTACCAAAAGTAATTCCTTGTCAGTAATGGCTCCAAAAAAAAAATCATTTGGTATCCTATATGGTAAATCCTAAGAGAGCTCCATTACAATCCAAAGTGCCTCCCTTTGGTCAATATTTGTGTATAGAGAAGATGGGCCTGATTTTGAACTGGGTGGTGCTATGCGCTGTGTTGGCATATAGCCGCCCCCTTTCTGCCTAACCCGGATTTACAATGCTGGGTTCTTATGCGGTCCTGGCATTGAAAATCCGGGTTTTGCCATACAACCTGGAAGCCGCAGGAGTTAACCGTGTAGAACTGATTTTTGATGCTACCTGCTTAGCCCCTGCGCCTTAAAGATAGGCAAGGTTTTTCCATGCCTATTTCTAAAGCACAGAAGGCTAAGTAGGTAGCATCGAAAATCTGTGCTACCCAGTTCGCCCTTTTCTCCGCCCTGGAATGCCCCTAACACACCCCGATGCTAACTGCATAGCATCTGGGCACATAAGGGACATCCGGGCTTTTGGAAGGCCACTACCCACGTAGGGTAACTTCCCTAGTTACCCGTGTAAATGCCTTCAAAAATCAGGCTGAATAGGTTTATGGTAACCAACCAACTCTGAGATGGGATGTCAGAAAGTGTATCAATTTAGTATCTTTTATAGAAGATTTAACTTGATTTGTTTGCCTCGGCAAGAACAAATCACAAAATCTAGACAAGGGTTCTAAAGCAGAGCCACTGCCCAAGACAATAGGTCTTCCTAGTGGGGTTGCCATCGATTTATGTATCTTTGGTATTATTTATATATATAAATATGTATATATATATAAATAAATATATATATAAAATCGGTTCTTCAGATAGGGATTACATGAACATTGTTTCTCCTTAGCACTTAGCTACCCCCATTGAACTGCTTATTCTGTTAGTGCACTAATCTCATGTTTGAGATAAGCAGTAGGATCGCAAGAGAATATCTGATAATATCTTCCATAGGCAGCGGAATGGGGTGGCCCTCAGGGGCCATGGCTCCACCAATATTTTGCTCAACGAAGCATTAGCAAATAGCTTAAAGAGCAGGTGAAGATTTGGTTTGTTTAGCCCCTCCAACCAAAATGTGTTCTGCTGCCCCTGATATCTTCCATCCATTAAGTGATTGCTAAGTTCCTGATGGTATTGAGATTTAGTTTAAAATAATAGTCGTCCCCCCCCCCCACACCTTTATAGCATTGCAAACAACCAATTGATTGGACATAGCCAATTCTTTGGGAGCCATTTTTTCTTAAACTATTGTTTAACTGTCATACATTCCATCCATTCCAAATCCCGCAGTACTAAATTGTGGAAAGTAAATAAAGCTGGATCTACCATACCAGGAGGAACCCATTTTGAGGCATTTTTTTTACAACTGAACTACCGCTCTGAAACTTGTTGCTAACAAATCACTTTTAGCTTCCTGAAAAATCGATGAAAGCTGAGTCTAGTTTGAAATGGATCATAGGTTACTGTAGGAACAAAGGAGAGTCAAAAATTAAGCACCCTTTCTTGTAAAGTGGAAAGAGGATAAGAAGTCATATTAAGACTGCTGTCTGGCTTGGGATCTGATCATGGGCCCCTCCAGATTTTGGGTCCGTACTTCACACTAAATAAAAAATGACATCTACTATAATAACCTTTTAACCACATACTGCTACCCCATAACAAATCATTGTACTGCTGAGCTGGGCAGGTGCAAGAATATCAGCGGCCCTAGGCGAAACTTCCTTCTGGTGCCCCCCCCCCCTCTACCATCACACAAAATGTCCTGCTTCTGGTGCCCCCCTTCACAAAACCGCTTCTGGCGTGCTCTCCTCCCCCCAGCTATATAAACTGGCTTCTGGCATACACACACCCGGCTCACACCTACATTAAGGCCAGAGCTCTGCATCAATGACTCCGTGGTCGATACGGATGAGAAATGGCACTAAAGAGCGTGTCAGATTTCCTCTGCAGTGTGGGGTCAGTCTCTTGAGATGATCTGCAGGATTGACCCATGCCGCAGAGGAAATCGACCTGTTTTTAAGCACCCGTTCTCATGCTTGCAGCAGGCCTGGAGGCTGAGCTACTGGCCTGTAGCTGCCGATTTACTGCCCCCCAGAACACTGGCACTGTAGGTGACTGCCTCAATCACCTAATGGAGGCAACACCTCTTTCCTTGGAGGAGGGACACCAATATTTTTTTTTTCTGCGCTGATAGTTACATTCCTTGTACCCTTCACTAGAGTAAAGCATGAAAAAGCAATTTCCTTCAGTAAGAAACTGCTGCTTTCCTGAGCGGCGATGCCAAAAACCGAAATGCCAGAGTACTGGAGATTTTTGTTAGGGGATTGTGAAAAAAAATGAACTTCCTCCTCCTTCCATCCCTTTCATTGGGCAAGCACTTCATTCCATTTCTCTTGGTGGTGCTTCTTTTTAGCTGGTAGACACTGTAATTCCACTGGCTGCCACAAGAGGCTTTTCTTATCTCTCTCTCTCTTTCTCTGCAGTCTGCTCAGTACATTGCCATGATGCAGTCTCTCTGGTCTCCATGGCGAAACTCTGCCCTAAAGCTAACGCAGAGATTTTGCAAGTAAACAGCATTCAAATGAGCTGTGCACAGAACGTGCTGAAGCAGGAAAGCAAGCTAAGCACATGCACACAGGGTCTGCATTAGCAGTACCTATATCTTGCACGCAAAAAAACAGCGTGACAAGTGCTGGAGTGCTATCAGGTGCATACAGCACTATTATTCTGTACAGAAGTTCTGCTCGGAATAATATCGGTGTTCATAAACACCGATATTACTCTGCATAGAAATTCTGTGCAGAATAATGATGTTTGTGCATCAGATGGCATTCCAGTACATGCGCATAGCATTGTTCTAGCACATTTCCCTTGCTGTTTGTTTGTTTCAGTATGCTGTTCGGCAAATCCGGAAAAAAGTTGGGGATGTTGTATGTTCAAAAAAGAGACATAAATTCCTTATCAGCACCTCCTCAGGTCTCATGTTGAAATCCCAGCATTGAGCTAAACCACCTGGTCTTCTGTGCATTTCTTTTGCATCTGTACTGCATAGCTAATCAATTCATTACCATCCATTTAAATGTGCTTTGTGCTGCCATTAGTGCATTGATTCTGCTTACTTTAGATCCCTTCCTGCATTCTGCACCCACACTAATGGTAGTGCACGATGTTGCATCGATTAGGTTACCAGATGTCTATGATTTCTGGGGATTCTCCAGGACCAAGCAGGAAGTCAGTCCTCACATATGGGTGACATCGGCGCCGACGGAGCCCTCGTGCGGAGCATTTCCCCAGCTTTCAAAGAAAGCCTTTGGGAATTGCAGCGCGCATGCGCGGTCCTCTTCCCGCCCAAGGGTGCCATCTTGCTCAGTCTTCTTTTTTCCGCAGAGCCCAACGGACGTAGTTCGTTTTTCCCTGAGGAAAAAGTTGATTTTCCCTGTTTTTTCTCTTTTTCTCCGGTTCGACGCCGGATCCTTTTCCCGCTCGGACCGATATGCCGGTATCGAGTCCTTTTCTCTCTTTTTCAGTTTTTGTCCTTTGTGACTGGCGTTCGTGCCTTTTTTCTTTTTTCCCTGGCAGCCCGGTCTTTTGACCTAGCAGGGGCCCTTTTTCCCCCGATGGCTACCAGCGGGTTTAAGAAATGTGATCGCTGTAAGAAACTTATGTCTCTTACTGACACACATGACTGCTGCCTCCGTTGCCTCGGACCCAATCATGACCCGATGATCTGTGGTCCATGTGGCAAAATGTCCTCGAAGGCGTTGAGTCGGCAGCACCAGAAGGATAGGATTTTTTCTGACTCCGCATCTGGCCAGGCCTGGACCTCGTCAGAGGCCTCGACGTCTCGGGACTCCGGCCACGAGCAGCGTCGGGATTCCTCTGAGCGGGGGTCTCCTTCCCGGGAACATTGAAGGAAGAAGAAACCCGCGAGGGCGGCGTCGGATGCTCCTGGTTCCTCAAGGGCCAGGTCGCATAGCCCCGATAGCCATCCCGGGTCTTCGGAGTCGGAGAGGCCTGCCAAGCATCCTTGTGTCGAGATGGAGTCTCCTGGACACGTAAGTGGTGATGTCCTCGTTGACTCTCCTCCGAGGGAGCTGACGTCAGGCCCGACGCCGTCGGGGCCCGAGTCGGGGGTTGCTGGGTCTCCTGAGATCGGACTCAGGTTGACGGCCTTGGAGAGCAGCTTCGCTGCCTTCATGGAACAGCAGCGGGCATTGATCGCCGGTCTCACCGGTGCATCTGCCCCGACCACCGGGACCTCGACGTCCAAGTCGACCCTGGAGGCCGAGCCGATCCTCGAGTCCATGTGGGCTCAAGTCGATCCTCGGCCACGGTCTCCCTCAACCTCCCGTTTGGGGCCGAGGTCGACGCCGATACCCTCGGCGTCGGGGCAGAGGGCATCGGTGCCCGCCCAACCAGAGCCACTCGATTCCTCCTCCGAGGAGTCGGGCTGGGAGACGGAGGACGAAGAGTCACCCGACACTCATCGGACTCGGTGTGTCCCATCGGACTCGCCCGAGTCCGAACCTCAGAGACGGTCCCCACCGGAGGATACCCGGTTCTCGGACTTCGTGCGGGATATGGCCAAGGCCTTGGCCTTCCCCGTGGATCCCGAGGAGGAGCCTCGAGCCGAGGAGCTCGAGGCCCTCCAGTATGACTCTCTCCCCCGAAGGAGGCCTTTACTGTTCCGGTTCCTCCGATGCTGGAGCGGCTGCTCTTCCGCATGTGGGAGACCCCGGCCTCGACGCCGGTGTTAAGCAAGCGGGTCGATTTCCATCTATCAAGTCCGCAAGAGCCCCGGGTTCCAGAAGGCACAATTACCGCACCACTCCATGGTTGTGGAATCAGCCATGCATCGACTGAAAAGTCAGAAGATGCACTCCTTGGTGCCTCCTGGCCGGGAGGCCCGGAACCTGGATGCCCTCGGTAAGAAGTGCTTCCAGGGCTCTATGCTTGCTTGCCGTGTCCAGACTTACCAGCTCTACATGGGCATGTACCTCCGAGACCTGGCAAAGGAGATTGCCGGGTTCTCTGCTGGTCTCTCCGAGGAACCTTTGCAGAGGTTCCAGGCCTTGTCCACCGCAATGTTCCCTCTAATTTTCTGTAGGCTGGGTGCGCATAAAATATCAGCTGTGCAGCTTTTGAAGGAAGGTTACATTTTTGTACGCCACATAACGACACTCGGAGTTATATACTTTAAAATTTGACTACACGTCAGAATACAGTATGTACACCACATTGATTTTAATCAAATTAAATGAAAAAAGACGATTACTAAATGAAGCGGAAAATTTCTAGTAATTAGTGATTGGGGATTACCTCATAGCTCTCCTGATTGAACACACGTTTCCCCACTTCAGCCCTTCTAGAGGCTGTTTGAAACCTGGTGCATTCTGGGACTGGTAGTCTTTTATGAAAACATTCTGTTTTAGTATTTCTACCAGCAAAGACAGGTTGCTTGTTCAAAGCCAATTCACCTCTTTTATAGCTCCCTCCTGAACTATGATAAGCTTCCTTATCACAGGCTTCAGGGTCTTTTTGTGTTTCCGTACCTGGACAACTGGCTCATAAGGGGCCAATCTTCCCAGGAGGCCAACCAGGCCACCCTTTGCACTGTGGCTCTGCTTCAGCACTTGGGGTTTGTCATAAACTTCGCAAAGTCCACTTTGCTCCCATCCCAGAACTTGGAGTTCATAGGGGCCAGGCTAGACACTCTTCATGCAAAGGCTTTTCTGCCTCTGGACAGGGCCCACAGGCTAATGGATCTGGCCAGCCAGTTTCGCAGCAATTCCCTGGTCTCTGCCAGGCAATTCCTGAGACTACTCGGCCATATGGCTTCCACGGTTCATATCACCCCCAATGCCCGCCTGCATATGCGGCCTGCTCAGTGCAGCCTTCGCACTCAGTGGCATCAATTCACAGGGAGCCTAGCGGACTCGGTAAAGATATCCAACCTCCTGGTCTCCTCTCTGCAATGGTGGCTTCATCTTCTGAATCTGGTGCTCGGAGTGGTTTTTCAATCCCCTCCGCATTCTCAGGTGCTGACAACAGATGCTTCTCTTCTCGGTTGGGGAGCACATTGCCAAGGGACATGTACTCAGGGTCTCTGGACCCCTTGGGAGGCTTCTCAACAAATAAACTTCCTGGAGCTACGGGCGATACGCCTAGCTCTGAGAGCCTTCTCCCACCTCACCTCTCACCAGTCTGTACTGGTCCAGACGGACAAACAAGTTGCCATGTTCTATGTGAACAAACAAGGAGGCACAGGCTCCTTCCTTCTTTGTCAGGAGGCACAACGGCTGTGCTCTTGGGCTGTCCATCACGGAATCCTTCTCAAGGCTGTTCACCTCCCAGGTCAGGAAAATTGCCTGGCAGACAGACTGAGCAGGATCCTGCAACCACACGAATGGAGATTGAACCCATTGGTGGTTCAGCAGGTCTTTCTCAAGTGGGGACTCCCCACCATGGATCTTTTCGCCAGTCCTCTGAACCGGCAACTCCCGAGATTTTGCTCCAGACAACCGCATCCTCTCAGAGTAGCAGCGGATGCGTTTCTGATCTCGTGGTCCACAGGCCTACTGTATGCGTTTCCTCCCACACCACTAGTGTCCAGAACGCTGTTCAAAGTCCTCAGGGACGGAGCTTCATTGATTCTCATAGCCCCCAGGTGGCTGAGGCAACCGTGGTTCCCGCTTCTGCTACAGCTGGCGGTGGACACACCTATACCTCTGGGGTTTCAACACGATCTCCTGTCTCAGGATCAGGGGACTCTCTTGCACCCCAACCTCCAGTCCCTTCATCTGATGGCCTGGCTGCTGAAAGGGTAGTCCTGGCTCCCCTACTACTGCCTCGAGAGGTGGAAGATGTAGTCTTGGCCTCTCGGCGTCACTCCACCAGGAAATCCTACGTTCTTAAGTGGCGTAGATTCTCCGCATGGTGTGCTCAGCACAGCGAGAATCCCTTCTCGTGCTTGGTAGCGGTAGTATTGCAATATTTGCTCTACCTCTCCAATCTGGGCTTTAAGTCTAACTCTGTCAGAGTTCACCTTAGTGCTCTCTCAGCACACCACTCGCCGGTGGACGGCAGGCCTCTTTCCAACCACCCTTTGGTGGCTCGTTTCCTCAGAGGCCTCCTTCTGTTTAAGCCTCCTTTGCGCCCACCGGCCCCTGAGTGGGATCTGAATGTGATCTTGCAGCGGCTTACTTGTCCGCCTTTTGAACCTATGGCTACCTGCCCTCTCTGTTTTCTCTTCTGGAAAACTTTATTTCTGGTACCTCTCACCTCTGCTAGGCGAGTGAGTGAACTTCAGGCACTAGTGTCTGATCCTCCTTACACTAGGTTCTACAGGAATAGGGTAGTCTTACGGACTCACCCTAAGTTTCTTCCTAAAGTTGTCTCACCTTTTCACCTCAATCAGGAGGTGGTTCTTCCGACTTTCTTTCCCAGGCCGCATGCCAGCCGAGCTGAGATGGTCTTGCATACCCTGGACTGTAGAAGGGCGTTATCTTTCTACCTTGACCGTACGCGGGAGCATCGGAAGGCTGTTCAGATTTTCGTTTCTTTTGACCCCAATAAGTTGTGGCTCCCTGTCTCCAAGCGTACGTTGTCCATATGGGTCGCTGACTGTATCGCCTGGGCTTATGGGGCAGCCGGCCTCTCGTTGGAGGGTCGAGTCACGGCTCATCGTGTCAGGGCGAAGGCTGTGTCAGTGGCTCATCTCCGCTCTGTTCCGTTGGCAGACATCTGCCGGGCCGCTACTTGGTCTTCAAGCCAGACTTTTGCGGCCCATTACTGCCTTGAGAGGGAGTCCCGCAGGGACAGTGCTTTCGGACAGGCAGTACTCCATAATCTCTTTGGGGTTTAGGCAACTCCTACCCTCCGGCCCTGGTGTTGGGCTACCGGTCGGGGGCATTCTCAGAGAAGATTCCTTCCTTACGTGCTGACGAGCTAGAGGGAGCTCATTTTTTCCGCTTGAGGTCTCCGGTAGCCTTAAGCTGGGGAGTCCCATATGTGAGGACTGATTTCCTGCTTGGTCCTGGAGAAAGAGTAGTTACTCACCTGTAACAGGTGTTCTCCAGGAGCAGCAGGAATCAGTCCTCACAACCCTCCCTCCTCCCCTTGGAGTTGCAGTCATATGATTTATTTTTGCAAATTTTTTTTTTTTTTGCTGTCTTTTAGCTATGTCATCAGACTGAGCAAGATGGCACCCTTGGGCGGTAAGAGGACCGCGCATGCGCGCTGCAATTCCCAAAGTCTTTCTTTGAAAGCTGGGGAAATGCTCCGCACAAGGGCTCCGTCGGCGCCGACGTCACCCATATGTGAGGACTGATTCCTGCTGCTCCTGGAGAACACCTGTTACAGGTGAGTAACTACTCTTTGTCCCTGTATTTGAGGTGGAATCCTGACTCCATGGACTACAGACACCATCCTGTCCCTGATTTCAGTGAGGACAGAGACAGCAAAGATTCGAAAACTATTTTATTTTCTGAAAGAGTATATTAATTAACAAACAAAGAATATTAAAACCCACTCCAAATATATTATATCTATGCATGTCCTGTGGCTGGGACTGTTTCAGCTTCTACAGGCCAGATGAAATTGATCCAATAAAACTCTTAAGAAAAGCAATCCCCCCACTCCCTCCTTTTCTCATGTCCAAAACTCCAAGCCACCACCTTCTGTCCAAGAGTACCACATTTGCCTCCCCAAAAGTCTGGTAACCTTATGCAGCAAGCCCTCTGTCTTCATCATTAAAAATGGCCATCCCCTACACCTGGGAAAATTCTGCGCAAAGCATTTTAAAATTTTGCATGCTTTATTAGTAACTTTTTGCACAGAATTCCCCCATCATAAAGCTTTAACTCCTCCTCTAGACCTGAAATTTCTCCTTTTTGCCTCCTTACTTCTCTTGCTCCAATCACACAGTTCTGTCCACAACCCATACTTGTTCCCTGTTTTCTCTCCCTCTAACCTCTAGCCCCCATCCACCCTATGACTCACCAGCAGCCCATCTCTAGCCCCCAGCAACCACCACAACTCACCAGCAGCCCTTTCCTGCTCCTAGCCAGCCCCCCCCCCCCCTACTCACTAGCAACCCAATCACAGTAACATAGCCACAGGAGCACTTCTGTTTGCTCCCAGGGCTGTTCCAGAGTCCAATGCCAGCGCATTTTCAAAGATACACAGGTGTATTTTTCAAAACGTGCGGGCATCAGACTCTAGCACAACTGCAGGAGCAAACGGAAGTGCTCTAATGGCTGTGTTGCTGCTACCAGTGAGGAAGGATTGGGTGCCCGATCCTGCTGATTGAGAGGAGTGGTCTAGGGGTTGGGGCATTACCTCAGGACAGAGAGCCAGGGGTTTGAATCTCACTAAAGGACAGCAACCTTGGGCTGGAAGGACTGGGGTTTCTAGTCCCACAAGTGCTCCTTTGCCTTGTAGAAAAGCAGTATACAAGCCTAGTTAAATAAATAAACAAGATTTCTAGAGGGAACAGTGTGGTCTTGTTGGGGGTCCACTGGTGCATGCAGTCACATTCAGGGAGCGCTCTACTTAAAATAAATGCCAGGAGTCAGTCAGGGCAATGTTTTAGCAAGCCAGCTTTTATTAAGTGTTTCTTTCCCTCCCACCCACTCCTGGCATACTCTTAGATTTATAGGCTCTTACAGCTCTTAAAGGGACAGGTGGTCAAATTTACTTTCAGGTTTAGTTGGTTATCCTTATCAGGTATAGCTTAATTAATTAAGGCCCTGAAATTAATCCTGACGTGAACAAAGTCCCCTAAACCTATTAGGTATACTTGTGTTTGTACAACTTTCCCTTGAAACTTTAAGTAAGTAAATGACTTAAATATCTAAAGAAATCCTTAAAACTAAGATGCAGACAGCAGGGCAGCAGCACGATGGGGGCTGTCCAGTCTTTTGCACCGAGTGTCACATGTACGATTTTCTCCCTGTTAGTATAAGGTCCTACGTGTGCACTAGGTGCAAGAAGCTCTTTGCTCTCAGGGAACGAATTTGATCTCTGGAAGCTAGAGTAGCGGAGGACCTAAGGAAGACAGAGGTATATAGACGAGACCTACAAAGACAGAGTAAAGAAGTCCCACCTCTGGTCTGGAAGCCTCTGTTGCCATGGAAAAGAGTGTATACGTGAAAAGAGAGCATCGCTATGGTTTTGCAGAAAGTGATCCTGCAACTAGGACCTGTCCTCGAGGTGCCCAGGAAGGAAGGGTTAGGATGGCTGTTATAGTTGGTGATTCGATCATTAGGCATGTAGGTGGCTGGTGGACGTGAGGATTGCCTGGTAACATGCCTGCCTGGTGTGAAGGAGCAGACCTCATGTGCCACCTAGACAAGGTTTTAGATGGTGCCTGTCTTGTTACATGTTGATACCAATGACATAGGAAGGTGTGGGAGGGAGGTTCTGGAGGCCAAATGTAGGCTTTTAGATAGGAAGATGACATCCAGAACTTCTAGGGTAGCATTCTCTAAAATGCTTCCTGTTCCACGCACAGGACCCAAAAGGTAGACAGCTCCAGAGTCTCAATGTGTGGATGAGATGATGGTGCAAGAAAGAGGGTTTTAAATTTGTTAGGAACTGGGAAAATTCTAGGGAAGGGGGAGGCTTTTCCAAAAGGTTGGGTTCTAATTTAACCGGGGTGGAACCAGGCTGCTGACATTAACCTTAAAAAAGGAGAAAGAGCAGCTTTTAAACTAGATAATAGGGGAAAGCTGATGGTTGCTCGAGTGCATGGCTTGGAAGGATGTATCCTTGAATGATACTAGCAAAAGAGGGAAGTTAGGGTATCCCGATAGAGAGAGTCCAATAAAGGTAAAAGTAACACAGATGCCTTTAAGTACAGAGCAGTTAGAGCTGAAATTACCCTTGTCAACTGATAACCAGATTAATATGAGTAAAATACAACCTCTAAAATGCAAATGCTAGAAGTCTAAAAAATAAGATGTTTGTTTATTTAACAACACTTCTATACTGCTGTATATACCAGTCACAGTGGTTTACATAGAACAAGAGTAACAAAGAATGTTAACTTTATATAGAACATGAGTTGTATGATTTACTAGACTAAAACTCTATAACTCTGAGCATTATTAACAAAGAATCTATTAACCTATTTACATAGCAAGTGATGAGTTGTAATCGTATGTGTGTGTCCAAAAGCTGTTGAGATGGTTATAGAGCAACGAAAGGTTAGATATAATTGGCATCTTGGAGACCTGGTGGAAGAAGGACAACCAATGGGACATTGTGATAGCTGGGTACAAACTATATTGCAATGATAGGGTAGATCAAATTGTTAGAGGGGTTACATAGTATATGATGGCAGATAAAGACCAGTATGGTTCATCTAGTCTGCCCAGAAAGGTGGCAAGAGTAGGTGCACCTGCTGCTCCATGCAGGTCACCCCTCCCCATGCCTTTGTTTAGGGGTGTAACCACCGCTCCTTGTAGGTCACCACTATTTTGTTCAGATATAAGAAAGTGTTATGTTTATTTTGATTTTATCCTGTTGCTATAAAGGGACCCACTGTGTCTGTCCAATCCCATTTTGAATTCTGTCACTGTATTTGCCCCCACCCCTTCCATCGGGAGGGCATTCCAAGCATCCACCACCCTTTCAGTGAAAAAGTATTTTCTGGCATTGCCTTTCATTTTACTCCCTTGCAGCTTCATGTTATGCCCTCTAGTTTTACAGTTTCCTCCTCTTTGGAAGAGGTTTGTTTATGTCTTCCTTAATACTCTTTAAGTATTTAAAGGTCTGAATCATATCTCCCCTATCCCTCCTCTCCTCCAGAGTGTACATATTTAGGTCTTCAAGTCTCTTCTCATAAGTCTTCTGACACAGGCTCCAAATCATTTTGGTCGCCTTCCTCTGAACTGCTTCCAGCCTTTTTATATCCTTTGCGAGATATAGTCTCCAAAACTGAACACTATATTTCAAGTGAGGCCTCACCAGTGAATTGTGCAGTGGCATTAGCACTTCCTTTTTGCTGGTAATTCCTCTCCTCTCTGTATGTAATCCAGCATTCTTCTGGCTTTTGCCACTGCCTTGTCACACTTTCGCCACCTTGAGATCCTCAGAAACAATCACTCCGAGGTCCTTCTCCTGGCCCATGCACACCAAACTCTTGCCCCCTATCACAAACAATTCCCTTCGATTTCTGTTTCCGAAGTGCATGACACTGCACTTCTTCACATTAAATCTTAACTGCCAAGCATTAGACCATTCTTCCAGCTTCTGTAAATCTTTCCTCATGTTATCCACTCCTTCAAGGGAGTCCGCTCTGTTGCAAATTTCCATGTCATCTGCAAAAAGACAGACTTTTTCATTCAATACTTCAGCAATATCGCTTACAAATATATTGAACAGTCCCAGTCCCAGTCCCAGACCCAGAACCAAACCCAGGGGCATACTGCTAATCACCTTCCTTTCATCCGAGAGTTCCATTTACCATCACATTCTGTCACCTGTCAGTCAACCAATTTCTGATCCAGTTCACCATTTTGGGACCCATCCCCAAGCTGTTGAGTTTATTGATAAGCCTCCTATGAGGAACAGTATCAAAGGCTTTGCTGAAATCTAGGTAGATCACATCCATTGCATGCCCTTGATCTAATTCTCTGGTCACCCAGTCAAAGAACTCAATCAGATTTGTTTGGCAAGATCATCCTTTTGTAAAGCCATGTTGCCTTGGATCATGCAACCTGTTGGTTTTGAGGAAGTCCACTATTCTCTCTTTCAGGAGCACCTCCATTACCTTTACTCCCATCGAAGTAAGGCTTATTGGTCTGTAGTTTGTTACTACTTCCCAACTACCACTTTTGTGAAGAAGTACCATATCAGCCCTTCAGTCCTGTAGAACTTCTCTTGTCTCCAAGGATCTATTAAAAACATCCTTTAAACGGCCCTGCAAGAACCTCTTTGAGCTTCTTCAGTATCCTGGGATGTATCCCATCTGTTCCCATAGCCTTGTCTACTTGCACTCTGTTAGAAAGGGCATTGAGCCACACAGGACACCCACAGATTCATCCAGATACAGACTCAAAACACACCATCATACAAAACCATAACTTGATCAGCCAATATAAACAGCCTAAAATGTACTCCAATTAATGCACGATTCGTGCGAAACAAAATACCAATTCTATCAGACTACATCAGCAACAACAAACTCGACATCATGTTTATAACAGAATTATGGCTTACAAATTTTGATATAGGCCTCATCAACCAGCTAAAAGCACCAGAATTCAACTTAAGTACCTGCCCAAAGAGGAGGAGGAGTATTAATCACCACAAAATGAAACCTAAAATTCTCTAACAGAAGAGCTCGGAAGATCTAGACATACTCATGATTGAAAACAAGCACTTTTCTTTATGCCTGCTGTAAAGATCCCTAACATCAGATATGCAGGACCTAACAGCGATACTCGAATTAATATCACAACACAAAAAAACCCACCTAATACTACTGGGTGACTTTAACCTCATCACAGCACCAACAAAATACATACCATCATTCCACAAAGCAATGAGTACACTGGATTTTCAGCAGATAATCAGTGAACCAAGACACAACAAAGGAAACACCCTCAATCTCATATTCATCCTGAATGACTTACTCATTCCCTCCCACATTCCAAATGCAACCTGTACCCTGGTCTGACAATTATGCAATTAACTTCCACGTACCATATCAGCCTATTGCATGCATCCCAAATCCAATTCCACCTTCTACTCGCTGCTTCAGAAAATTACACTCATGACATTGATACTCAAACAACTGGAATAACGTTACAGAGCAAGGTGTATCACCCCCTCAAACAATGCATTCCAAGAAGTCAAAACAAAGCACCATCTGGAACTAAGACACATTAAGACACAACTAAGAAGACTTGAATGCAAATGGAGACATTCACAATCTCTTGAATATCAAAACTTGTATATGACCAAACTCCAAGAATACCATGACACAGTCGACAGCAACAAAAAAGACTACCATACAAAGTTCATTATGAACTCACTAAATCGACCTAGGGAACTCTTCAAAGCTGTAAAATCCTTTAAGAGCTGTCAACCCTGAGCATACTACCCCCATCCCACAAACACTGGCCAATTTCTACCAGAACAGGCTAACTAGCAGTAACCCTACAGCATCAGCACTAGACAGCTATTGATGACTAACACCACTACTACGCCAAGGCAATCATCCTCCCCTTTATCAACAGAAAACCTAGAAGAAATTATCAGCAGCCTAAACAGTACCACATTGCCTCTTGGCCCATGCCCAGTAAGCTGGGTCAAAATAGCTAAAGTTGAATTATCACCCATTCTCCTCAAATTAGCACAACAATCACTAACTCAAGGTTACATACCCATACAGCTCAAGATAGTCTCTATGCACCCAATACTAAAGAGAGCCACACTAGCCAAAGCTGATACAAATTCATACAGACCAATTTTTAGCCTACCCTTTATAGCAAAAGCAACAGAAAAGGTAATGCAAAGTGCAACACCATCTCCAGGACCACATTGATAAATATGCCCCCCTCAACCCACAACAGTATGGGTTTAGACCATCACACATGGTGGAAACACTGCTTGCATCTCTCATGGACAATCTCATAAAGGGAATAGACGAGCCAAAACAAGAATTTATTCTTATATTCTTGAATACTGCAGCGTCATTCGACTCCATTTCTCATAACTCTACTAGTAAGGCTACAAGAGATTGGAATCAAAGAAACAATTCTCCTCTGGTTCAGATCATATCGAACAGGCCGAACACAAGTAAAAATAGACCCATACAAATCTAAACCATACCAATAACAGCAGTGAGTCCCTCAAGGCTCAGCTCTACCACCATTGCTATTTAACATCTACTTTCAACCCATCTGCAGTATCATCCAACAACATAAGGTGCTTTACCACATATATGCAGAGGATATTATAAAGTATCTACCATGATACACCTCTAAACCAAACCATACTCAAATAATAATTTTAATAAAGTTGCAAGCTGGATATCAACAAATAACCATAAATTATAAGAAGACAGAGGTGTTGCACATTACTAGGGATAAGTACTTCTCCCCCCCCCCCCCCCCACACACTTACACTGGAAGTTAAGGAAGCAATCTTGGAAGTGAAACAAGAAGTATGCTACCTCGAAATCACCTTGGACCAGCAGCTAAGCTTAACCACTCACCTCCGCAATACATCTAAAATCAATCTACAAGATAAGAACTTTACATACTCAAAATTGAAAACAAAACCATGTCCATATGCCTTATCTACAGGCAACCCGAATCCTCACATGATTCACTGGCAACAGCTCTGGAAGTCATCTCTACTACTGCAATCAAAAAACACCAGATCATCCTGGGAGACTTAAATCTAGCATCAGTCCCCTCAGTACAAGCAAACATCTTCTATGAAGCCATGGAGCAACTGGGATACGAACAAATCATCCATGATGCCACCCACATCAAAGGTAATATGCTAGACATGGTGTTCTTACCCACTAAGCACCACAAGCTATTAAAATCAAAGCCGCGAATAACGCAAGTACCATGGTCAGACCATCACCAAATAGAGCTCTCCTTACATCTCCCCACCATATCCGACCGGTTGCAGTCTGACCAAACCATACACCTTCGAAGACGCTTCCAAAAATTCGACAAAGAAGCGCTGCTAGAATCCGTAGCAGCACGCATTCACCCGGATCTCTCTGACCTCGAGTATCTGACAAACCTCTGGAATTTAGGAATCGAAATGACCTCAAAACCCACCTGGAGTCCCCCAAGGAACCCAACCAAAAGCAGGGCAGAGCCGTGGTATACGCCAACCCTACAGGGAATGAAGAAGGACCTGAGAAAACAAGAAAGAAAATGGAGGAAAGTCAAAACTGAGGAACACAGGAGGGAATACCTCAGATGCCTCGCTACATATAAAAATGAAGTCAACCTGGCAAAAAAGGTGCACCACACCAACACACTTAACAAGGCCCTCAACAGGCCTAGGGAGCTTTTTGAACTCGTCAAATCTCTCACCAAGAATGCGCATGACAGCTACCCCAGCGGAACCATGATAGCCCAACGTCTAGCAGATCATTATGCCGGCAAACTAAGTCCCACAGCACCCGCACTCCCCAATCTAGATCTGGATGCCAGACCACTACAAAGAATCGACACTCCAGAAAGACCAGACCAGTGCGAAGAATGGACTACCTTCCGGGCCGTGGAAGATCAACAAATAATAAACAACATCACCAACCTAAACAACACAACCTCCCCTCTTGACCCTTGTCCAGCCGCCTGGATCAAGGCAACTAAGCAAGAAATGGCACAGCACATCTCCCATATAGTGAACCTTTCACTACTGCAAGGTCTCATGCCATCACTTCTAAAAAGTCCCTCATACGACCCATATTTAAAAACAAAGCACTCAACAAGGACGACCCTACCTCCTACCGCCCAATTTCAAGCATATCCTTCCTTGCCAAGATCATCGAAAAGGCAGTCCAGCAGCAGCTGCAGGACCACATTGATGATACAAACGTCCTTGATGTGCATCAATACGGGTTTCGTCAACATCACGGTG
Organism: Ichthyophis bannanicus; assembly: GCA_033557465.1. NCBI lineage: Eukaryota > Metazoa > Chordata > Amphibia > Gymnophiona > Ichthyophiidae > Ichthyophis > Ichthyophis bannanicus. The sequence continues at coordinate 690,703,662 of CM066035.1, forward strand.
TAGAAACCCTCCTCCTAGCGCTAATGGACAACCTACTCAAAGGTCTAGAGAACCAGAGCAAGATGTTTATGCTTATATTCATAGATATATCAGCTGCCTTCGATTCAGTACATCACCCCACACTGTTGGAGCGACTCGCGTCCATAGGCATTTCCGGCACCCCACTAAAATGGTTCTCCTCATACATAACCGACAGAATGCAGCAGGTCCATTTTAACGATGAAAAGGCACCCCCTTTCCCTCAAACTCAAGGCATTCCGCAAGGCTCTGCCCTCTCTTCACTCCTATTCAACTTATATCTACAACCAGTCTGCAAGATTTTCCAGGACCACAAGATCAACTATCATATTTACGCAGATGACCTAATGCTATATACCCAACTAGACGTAAACAACCCAAACCTCAACAAACTTGAAAAATGCCTATTCGAACTGCAAAACTGGTTGCAACGCAATAACATGTTCATAAACCATAAAAAAACAGAAGTGATGTGCATCTCCAGGAAACCGGACTTCAATCCCCCAACTTCAGTCACCATGAACAATAACGTCTACAACATAAAGACCGAAATAAAATATCTAGGAGTGATGCCGGACAGCAACCTAAATATGGACAAACATCTCCGAATTACCAATCGGGCCATTTTCCACAAATTAAGAGTCTTGAAGCCACTGCGTAACATCATTGAGCATGCCGACTTCAGGTCTGTCACGCAAGCTCTCATCATTCCTCATCTAGACTATTGCAACGCCATACTTCAAGGATTTCCAAAGAAAGCCATAAACATTCTGCAAATGGCACAAAATGTTGCTGCCAGAATCATCATGCAAAAAGGCCTCTCTGATCACATTACACCTGTACTAATTGAGCTACATTGGCTCCCCATTGCAGCCCACGTCCAATACAAAATGATAGTCACTACATTCAAACTCATTCATAATTTAGCACCCTCATACCTCAACAGCCTTATCACCAATCAACCTCCCAACAGGAGTAGAACAGTAAACCTCAATACCCTCTGTGTCCCGAAGTGCTGGAGAACTGTTAAAGCGTTTACTAGTAACAGAGCATTCTCACTTACAGCTCCACTACTATGGAACCAGTTGCCATGTGAGTTGCGGGCAAACAGTGACTTGAAGGACTTCAGTAAAAAGCTTAAGACTCACCTCTTCCAAACGCATTACAATGTAACCTAGGCATTGTATCCCACTACCAACTGTCCACCATGTTAGGGAAAGTCACCCTGCCCTTGTAAGCCCGCTTTGAGAAACGCATTCAGTAAATATGTAAATTCTGTATCTTGTGTAAAGTATTCCCAGCAACTCTGTATCTTGTGTAGAGTATTCCCAGCAATCAAGTGTAATCTGTAAGCAAGTGTAATCTGTAACCCAAAGTTTGCTGTGTTCCTAACTTTCCCTCCCAATCACAATGTATATTTTTCTAATTCCTGGCCAGTACAGCCACCCTTAATCATGTATAGCAACCGCTGCTGATCGCTGGAAGCAGCGGGATACAAATGTACAATAAATAAATAAATAAACATCACCTATGGCCCCTCCTATCATCACAGGACTTTTGCACAGTCCTACAAGCAATTATCTTTCCACACCTCGATTTTTGTAATAGCATCCTCCAGGGTTTACCCAAGCATGCCTTATACCACACAAATCCAAGTCCAGCCTCAAATAAGATATCTAGGGGTCATCATCGACCAAGCTCTCACCCTCAAACAACAAATCAGCAAAACTGCTGGGATGATATTCCACAAAGCCAAAACTATTCAACACCTCCGGCCCCTCCTAGAACCTCACGACTTCAGGACCGTGATGCAAGCTGTGACACTCCCTCATCTGGATTTCTGCAACATAATCTATCATGGACTTCCTGCCTCGCACACCAGCTCCCTCCGTACTGCCTTAAACACTACAGCAAGGATCATTCAGAATGCAAAAAAAACGGGACCACATAACTCCAATCCTAAGAAACCTTCACCTCCTTCCAGTGCAAGCAAGAATCAAGTACAAAGCTATCTTACTCACCCACAAAACTATCCACCAAAAACAGATCACCTCCCTACACTCATTACTGCCTCGACCATCCCACAACAGATCAACCAGACATTCCTGCAATAACTCTATCGTTGTCCCTTACAAAAGAACCAAATCCACACAACGGACCTGCAACAGAGCATTCGAACTCTATGCTCCATCCCTCTGGAACTCTCTACCAAAACACATCAGGAGCAACGCTGACATCACATCATTTAAGAAACAGCTAAAGACAATCCTATTCCGTGAACATCTCTGAACGGAAACAACACCATGACCTAAACACTTAGAAGTAAACATGTCCATGTCTACCCAAATCATTAAATGTTGACCCTGGTGATGGCCCCACCCTAAAAAAATTACCCCCCCCGATGTTACATGTTACACCGCTTTGACCCGGTGAAAAGCGGGATATAAATGCAGTTAAATAAATAAATAAATAAATAAATTATACAAACTACAAACGGCACAGCTCACGGCTGCCCTTCTCATCTGTGGAGCTCCAAAATCCAAACATATCACCCCTATCCTAAAACATCTACACTAGCTCCCTATTGCAAGAAGAATCAGATAAAAGGTCATTATAAATACTTTCAAAATCCTTCACAATGTATTCTTACATTACTTAAAAATCCCTTAGCCAAACCGCCCCAAACAACAGAGCTAGAAGATGCTGCACACAGAACACTCTAACTTTACCTATTGGTTGCTTCTTATAAGAACCAGTCCACTTGCAAAAGAGCATTCTCACTCTACACACCTAATTTATGGAATGCCTTCCCCAAAAGAATAAGGAGCATATCTAACCTTTGAATGTTCCGCAAGGAATTAAAAACACAATTATTCATAGAACACTTTGAAGGAACGCACCACTCTAAAGCTATCTCCAACAAATCCATCCCAACAATTTCCTCTGATATTTTCTATGAGTTATTTGATATCCCCCCTAGTTAGTTATGCCTTCTCTCCCTATTAATTTATCCTCTGTTCATAATAGTTCTTTCTTCAGCAACAAGAAGGAAGTCAGTCCTCGCTTATGGATGACGTCAGCACCGACAGAGCCCATGCGGAGCAATTCCCCAGCTTTCAAAGAAAGTCTTTGGGATTGCTGCAACGCATGCGTGGTCCTCTTCCCGCCCAAAGGTGCCATCTTGCTCAGACTCCCTTTTTCCGCAGAGCCCTTTTGATGCACATCCTCATCCCTCGGAAAAAGTGCTTCGTTTTCGGCTTCTGGGCCGTGTTTTTTCCGGTTGCACCAGTCCTCTTCCGTCCTCCTCTGCTCTCCTTTTTTCCTTGAGCGAGGGGATATTCTTCATTAAAAGTCTTTTGTTTTTCTTTCCCTGTTGTGGGCTTCGTGCCCTTTTTTCTCTCCCAACCGCTGGCTGCAAAGGTCTTTGACCTAGCGGGGGTCCTTTTTTGCCCCCATGGCCACCGGTTTTAAAAAATGCAACAGATGCTCCAAGAACATGTCGCTCACGGACACCCATGACTGTTGTCTTTGACGTCTTGGGGCCGACCATGACCCAGAGCACTGCGCTCTTTGTAAGAAAATGTCCTCCAAGGCCCTGCTCAGCCATAAGCAGAAGTCTGATGACATTTTCCGGAAGGTGGCCCCAGAATCCTCGGCGGCACCCTCGGTCGTCCCTCCGCACTCCAACCAGGGGTCCCCTGAAGTGAAGTGGCGTAAGAAGAAGAAGGCCTTGAAGTCGCTGTCGGGGGCTCCGGATAAGCACGCGTTCTCCCGCTCAGCCTCCCATGGAGTTCCCAAGAGTTGGACAAGGAGCAGCCTCGAAAGGTACCTCATACAGATACAGAGGCCTGTGGCAATGGTGCCTGGTCTCCTGAGGGTCATCCAAGTGAGGAACTCCTCTCCTCCTCCACGCCAGACCCGGTAACCCTGGTGTCGGCGTCACAGGGTCCCACACCCACGTGGGAGTCCCGAATGCTGGCACTAGAGCGCAGCATTTCTGCCTTCTTAGCTGTCCAGCAGGTGCTCATGCCTAGCACGGCTGGTCTGCACCTCGAGACCAAAGTTTCCTCGAGAGGGACACCAAAATCTGCCCTGGAAACCCCTGAGAGCGATGGGCCTCGTGAGGGTCTTTGGCGTCGGTCTCACTCACCTTCCCGGTCCTCGGGAGCACGATCCTCGAAGGTCTCTGGCTTCAAATGGACCTCGGCCTCTGATCGGGGTGACCTGCCCAAGTTAGACTCCTCCTTGGACCTCTCGGGCTGGGAGTCGGATGGGGATACTTCCCTGGAAACCCGTGCCCACGGGTACGTCCCTTCGGATCCATCCCCACCTGCCTATCAGAGGCGTTCGCCACCTGAGGACACATTGTTCCTGGCATTCGTGCGGGATATGGCACGGGCCCTCAGCGTGGCTACGCAGACTGAAGAGGAGCCGCGACCTGAAGAGCTCGATATTCTACATTATAAGTCCCCGCTTCGGGAGTCTCTCACTGTCCCAGTTCCCCACATATTGTCAAGGCTGCTCCTCTGCATATGGGAGACACCTACTTCGGTCCCCATTGTGAGGAAGTGCCTCAACGCCATTTATTTATTTATTTAATGGTATTTCTATCCCACCTTATCCTTCAATCAAGGCGGTTACACAGCAAACAATCAGTGGGAGTGGTGCTTGGGTTCAGTGTGTGCATCATGTACAATGAAAGTGTGTGTGTGTGTGTGTGTGGGTGGGTTGATTAGTGTGCGCTATTTACAGCATGAGCTATATACAGGGAAGTGTAGGGAGCGTGCAGGTAAGATTAGTCCATGATTGTAGCACTCATTGTGTGTTCGGTCCATAGTGCTCCAGGAATAGCAGAGTCTTTAGTTGTTTCCTGAAGTTCTTGGTGTCTTCAGTGGCTCGCAGTTCGTCTGGGAGTGAGTTCCACATGCTAGGTGCTGCCAGTGACAGTGCTCTTCGTGCGGTGGATTTACATGCTCTTGTGTAGTCTTTAGGCGTGTTGATTGTGTCTGATGTGGCTTTTCTTCTGGGTCTTGTACTGGTGTCGGGTTTTATGAGGGGTTGAAGGCTGTGGGCAGAGTTCCCGTGTTTGATCCTGAATATGTTTAGGATTGTCTTGTATTTTATGCGTGAGGTGATTGGGAGCCAGTGTAGGTCTTTTAGTATGGGGGTGATGTGGTCTTGTTTGGATGCACCGGCTATTATTCATGCTGCCTTGTTTTGGACCATTTGTAATGGTCTGAGTGCCTGTTTTGACATGCCTGTGTAGATCGGCCATGTATAGAGTTCAGCATGGCCCGGGGTTCCGAAAGACCCAGCTTCCGCACACTTCCATGGTGATGGAGTCAGCGATTTCGAAGCAAAAAAGCCCGAAGTCTCACTCTTTGGTCCCCCCCGGTAAGGAGTCGAGAGCATTCGACACCCTGGGGCGTAAGGCCTATCAGGGTTCCATGCTCGCTTGCCGTATCCAGGCATACCAATTGTATATGGGCATGTTCCTGCATGAGCTCACCAAGGAGCTCGGCGGTTTCGCCGCAGGCCTTGGGGGGTGTGATAAGGAAGCTTATCATAGCTCAGGAAGGAGCTATAGAAAAGGTGAAGTGACTCTGAACAAGCAACCTGTCAGTTCTGGTAGAAATAAGAAAACAGAATTTTCTTATAAAAGACTACCAGTCCCAGAATGCACCAGGTTTCCAACAGCCATTAGAGGAGCTGAAGTGGGGGAAACGTGTGTTCAATCAGGAGGGCTATGAGGTAATCCCTAAGCACTCATCTCAAAGGGCAGGGCCTGATTCAGCACAGCTGCGCTGTATTAGGGAGGAGCACTCATCTAAGCAGAATAAAGGTAGAGTTTATTCTACAGAAGACCATCTTCATGATCACCTTGGATATCCTGAGAATCAGCTTGAGCTTGATCATCTTCATCATCAGGAGGATCATCAGAAGCAGAAGCCAAACCGGACGGACAGAGAGGGAAAGAAACCCTTTGGAAGAAAGAGGAGAAAAGCCTTTAAGAGGTCTAGAAGAGTCCAGAACAGTACGTATACTGGGAGGCATTCCAAGGGCCAGCATACACCATTGGACTGGGGAAAGCCAGAGGAATGGTGCTGCAGAGCTAGGAATCTCCAGACGGTACCTGTGAGAGAGACGGCTACACGTGGAAGGGACCCTAAGACCCGTGCCAGAAGGTATGTGAAGAGAGATCCAGTGTCCAGGGATCTGGATTGGAAGGCTGGACATAAGAACTGGACTACATACTGGCCAGGCTATATAGAGAGGAACTCTAACAGCAATGGAAGCTCAGGTATGAACACTGATCTATGCCCTAGCTATAACCTTGAAAGACAGCAGGGAAACAAGTATTCTCCTGAAAGTGCTCCATTGAGAGATTCATCTGTGCCAATCCATGATATTGAACCCATGCTTGTTGAAGAAGGGGAAATGATAGCAGATGAAGATTCTGTTTACATGGACTGCTCTCTGTCTAAACTCCTTTGGTAACTTTCTGTTATAAAGTACAGCAACCATCACAAAGAAATACAAACTTGTTCTTTAATCTACTCAGGAAAGCTCCTGAAGCAGGATTTGACCCACGCAGTAGAAAGCAAGCCAGCTAAGGGGTTTCAGCTGGATAACTGCTAGCAATTGAGCCTTACCTAATTGCTTGTGAGCTAGGAGAGAATCACTTCTGAATCTATGTGGGAAGATATAAGAAGTTTACCTGAAAAGAACAGTTTTTTTCTTTCTTTGTGGCTTTTGGTTTGTTGTTTGATACTTGCTAAGAGGATATTAGCTAAGCCTACAGAAAAGACCAGTTTGTTATCAACCAGGTCTTATTTCTTTTGCTTTTGATTGCCTGATAAGTTAAAATGTTGTTTTCCTTATTTTGTTTTTCCAAGTTTAACACTGAAAGCAAGTAACCTGATTTATGTGCTACCAAGCATATCTGTGTTGGGAGAAATAACCCCATAAATAAATATCTTATTGGCTTTACCCAAAAGCACAACTAATTATTGTGAGCAGCTGTGTCTGGTGTGAATGAACTGCATTGCCCACAATCCCTTGCAAATCATATAGATATATGCACTTGCCAAGACTGTGAAGATTCTCACCCAGGCAGCCGTCTGACAGAGGGGAGGGGAACCCATCCTAAGGTTCCAAACCCTCCTGAAATCCATCGCAGAGTGTTTGAAGTACCTTTCCCATGCCGCATATGATGGGTTTGAGTCCTGCACCTGGATGGTGGCAGTTGGCATCGGGGCCCGGCGGCAGGCATGGCTCCAGTCTTCGGACCTGGAGCAGTGGGTCCAGGGGCAGTTCAAGGCAATCTGCTGCTTTAGGCGAAGTATGAAATGGCCAATCAGAGACTGAACCAAGAAATCCAATCAGAGACTGAACCAAACCAAAAAGCCGATTAGATTATATGGAGGAAGTGCAAGATGTTTGCACACACGGCCACATCGAGCTGCAATCACACCTTGTGCAACTTGCAACTCGGGCGCACGCCCCCCTCTCCGCCCTCTCCCCCCCATACCTCCATCCAGCGCTGCCTGCTCTTTCTCTGCTGTTGCCGCCTCCCTCTCTTTTTTTCATGGCGGTGCCGGCAGCAGGGAAAGAGCAGGCAGCACTGGACGGAAGTATGGGCACATGCCTCCCTCCTCCTCCCCAATCTGAAAGGCACTGGCACTTTAAGCAGATCTGTCCCTCCCTACTCTGACACTGCGTCGGATGAGGAAGGGGCTAGACCTGCTTAAAGTGCTGCGAAAAGGCTTTAGGGCGCATTTTGGCTGCCTGCTATTGTCCTGCCAGTGGCGGCAGGGCAACAGCAGACAGCCGAAATGTGCCCCCCAAGCCTTTCCGCCCTGTGCAGCTGCACAGCTTGCACAGGTCTAGGTACGGTCCCGTTTGCACATCAAAGAACTAAAAGACAGCAAGAACCAACAGCACAGTTTATAAAGCTAAATTATAACTCATTTTTATTTTGTTATAAACTGCGTTATGGTTCTTGCTTTTTCTTTTTTTAGCATATATTTTGCATCCACAGTAGGTGCAGAGCAGAACCAGGACATTCACTCACAGAACTCAATATTTTTAAAAAAAATCTGATTCTGATCATCTCACTAACAAGAACAAGAACAACCACTATTCTCCAGTACAAGGCATATTGTGAACTAATACAAAACCGTACAACAAAGAGCAAACCTACCATACCATATCAGCACAAACTTCCAAAACTCACATAAGGAGCCCATCCAAAAAAAAGTGTCACTGTAAATACTACAGTGGGCCCTGGAACATCTGTACACCTATTTGAAAAACTGAGCAAGTCAAATTACTACAGTACAGTAAAGATCTTCATGTACAAACCCCATGTTAAGAGAACAACTGACCTCAGTCACACACTCACAACATCGACCCTCACCAAATACAGAATAAGTAACCACAATCTAAAATAAAATAAAAATATGTAGACAAAATTTAAATTGAAACCCCAAGAAGCCAGAGTCCACATGCAGTACAGCATCATATAAATAAGAGATGCAGTTCCCCAATACTGTGTAAAATATAAAAATAGCACAAAGTCCAATCACTAAAATTTAAATAAAATTATTTTTTCTACCTTTGTTGTCTGACCATTTTATTCTCTGATCATGCTGGTCCTGATCTGAGGCTTCTGTTTTCCTGTCTTCTCTTAACTCTCTTTCTGTGGTCTATGGTCCATGGTCCATCTGCTATTTCTTATCTCTTCTTTTGTTTTCTTCACTTCCTTCCATCAGCCTGTTACAGTAACCCTCCTCAGTATCAGTCCCCTTTCCAGTCCTCCCCTCCCAGTACCTTCCAATGTCAACCGCCTTGCATTCCCACGACTGCCACTGGTGTCCATTCCCTTCCAGTCCCCTTCCTTCCCCACTGTCCAGTCCCTTCTAGTCCAAATACCATCCCAGATATCAGCTCATGTTCACTCTCAGTGCCACTCCTCCAGTCAGCTCCCTTCCAGTCGCCTACCCTCTGTCCATCCCCCTTCCAGTGCCATTTGCATGTCAGCTCCCTTCCAGCCTCCTCCCCATTACCCAACTACCTACCACTCTCATCCCCAAGTGTCAGCTCCCTTCCAGTCCCCCTTCAGTACATCCCAGGTGTCAGTTCCTTTCCAGCCCCCTCCTTCCCCTGTGTCTGCTCCCTTCCTTCCCCTGGCAGACCCTCTCATTATCTGCTCCCTTCCAGCCCTATTCCACCATCCTCCCGCATCAGCCCATTTGTAGCCGTAGCCCCTAGTTTTCTTCCAGGGCCAGCAGCACTCTCCTCCCCTCCTCCCCCATTAGCCCATTTCCAGTCCCAGCCCCCTTATCAGCCCGCTCTAGTCCTAGCCCCCCAATCAGCCCATTACCAGTCCTAGCTCATTTCCGGTGCTAGCCCCCCATCTGCCTATTACCAGTCCTAACCCCCCACCCAATAAGTCCATTTCCAGTCCTAGCCCCCCATAGCCCATTATCACTCCTAACCTCCCCATCAGCCCACTTCCAGTCCTACCCCCCCATCAGCCCATTTCCAGCCCTAGCCCCCTCCCGATTTGCCCATTTGCAGTCCTAGCCCCCCATAGCCCATTATCAGTTCTAACCCCCCAATCAGCCCACTTCCAGTCCTAGCCCACCCTCCAGGGAAATTGAAATTAAAAATAAAAAAACTGGCTCCTGAAGCTGCTGCCGCCATGGCAGCAGAAGAAGAAAGTGCCCCGCAGCTGCCCTGGCAGAGCCCTCCTCTCTCCCTCAACGCCACCGGCTTTACAGAGCCATGAAGAGAAAGTTTCCCTTTCTCGCGGCTCTGTTAAGCCTGCTGGCGCTGATGGGAAACAGGAAATGTCTGTTTCCCATCAGCGCCAGTGGGCTTAGCAGAGCCATGAGAAAGGAAACTCTCCCTTTGCGGCTCTGTAAAGCCGGCACTGTAGGGAGAGAGGAGGGCTCTGCCAGGGCGGCCGCAGGGCACTTCCTTCTGCCACCGCTGCTTTTCCTATTGGAATTTTTTTTTTTTTTGAAGGCCGAGTGAGGCGGGCTTTTTGGAGGCAATTTTTGCCGCCCCCAAAAAGTTGCCGCCTGAGGCCACTGCCTCACTCGGCCTAATAATAGAACTGCCCCTGAGTGGGTCCAAGAGAAGCTCCTGGACATCCCTTGCCTTGGTGAGCAACTGTTCAGTAAACCTATGGAGGATAAGGCTGCTGACTCAAACTCGTCTCTCGCACAAAGCCTCCTCCCTCCCTAGGAAGAAGCAGCAGACCAAGAAGTCGTTCTTCCAAAGGAAGGGGCTCCCTTGTCGGGGTTACCCGCCTTTCCCGCCCACCTCTGCACTGGCTCCCAGCACGCAGGGGAAGGAAGGTGCACATGGCCACCATAAACCTGAAGGGCCTAAGGCCCAACCACTGGCGCTGCCTCAGCCTACACAGGGTTTTTAATGCCGTTGGCATAGCCTCTCGCCCTCCAGCAGCTTTTCTGCCGGTGGGGGGACACCTGTCCCTGTTCGCCCCAGAGTGGGTGTCGATCACATTGGACACCTGGGTCCTCTGGGTAATCCGAGACGGATTCCATCTCTGCCTGGACAGGTACCCTCCTCCCTTCTCCCCAGCGGAGCCTACTTGGCTCTTCATGCACCAGACCTTCTTGCAACAGGAACTATCCAACCTCTTTGCCCAGCGGGTGGTCTAGAAGGTACCGTGGCACCTACGAGATCAGGGGTTCTACTTCTGTTACTTTCTCGTCCCGAAAAAGATGGGGAGCTTGCACCCCATCCTCGACATCAAAAACCTCAACAAGTTCCTGGTGTGGGAGAAGTTCAAAATGTTTTTGCTTGGCATCCTGCTGCCCTTCCTTCAGCAGGGCGATTGGCTATGCTCCTTGGACGTCAAGGACACTTATGCTCACATCCTAGTTCACCCCCAGCACAGGCAATACCTGCACTTCAGGGTGCAGGGGGAAGACTACCAGTACCGAGTGCTCCCCTTCGGGCTCACATCCGCACCACGTGTTTTCACAAAGTGCCTCTCTGCAGCCGCCTTCTCCCTCAGGTGGCAGGGCATACCCATCTTCCCCTACCTCAACGGCTGGCTCATCATGGGGTCCTCAATCGGCGAAGCCCGCCTAGCGGCGGCATGCACAATCTTCCTACTCGAGCACCTTGGCTTCCTGGTCAACTATTCCAAGTCCCACCTCGAACCGGTGCAGACGCTGGAGTTCATCGGCGCATGCGTCAACACAGTGCAGGCGACCACCTTCCTTCCCACAGACCACGCAGGCTGCCTTCATGCCATGGCATCCTAGGTCCAAAACAGGGCTTGGGTTACAGCATGGGTGATGCTGTGCCTCCTCAGGCACATGGCCTCCACCGTCCATGTGGTCCCCCATGCCCGCATGCACATGCGGACAGCCCAGTGGTGCCTCGGGGCACAATGGAGCCAGGCCTCCGGCTACCTTAGAGACCCTATCTGGGTTTCCTGCAGTCTCCACGATTCCCTGAGTTGGTGGCAAAACCCCCGAAGTCGCCTTCGAGGAATGCCCTTCCAGACCCCGCAGCACGAGCTCGTCCTAATGACGGATGCTTCTCTACTGAGGTGGGGAGCCCACTGCGGCGCATTGTGCACCCAGAGGCAGTGGTTGCCTGAAGAGGCCCGGCAGCAGATCAACCTGCTCGAGCTTCGGGCGGTCCAATGGGCCATGAGGGCCTTCGAAGGCTTCCTGAGGGGGAAGTCGGTGTTTGTGCAGATCAACAACAGGGTAGCCATGTTTTATGTTTTTGCCGGGGGATGATCCTGCGAGCTGTCTACCTCCCGGGCTGGAGAATGTACTCGCAGACAAACTCAGCAGGATCCTCTGCCCACACCAGTGGATCCAGAGGTCGCCGGCATCTTGTTCCATCGGTGGGGTACCCATCCATGGACCTGTTTTCCAGTCCAGCGAATGTGCAGCTCCCCCGCTTCTGTGGCCTGGTTCCACACCCGAGCAGGGAGGCTCCGGATGCGTTCCTCTTGAGCTGGACCTCTGGACTTCTTTACGCGTTCCCTCCTACTCCTCTCATAGCGAGGACCCTCCACAAGGCTCAGCAGGACCGAGCTTTGATGATCCTTGTGGCCCCCTCATGGCCTCAACAGCATTGGTTCCCACTTCTGCTCTGGCTTTCATCCGAGCCCCCAGTCCCCCTGGGCTGTGCCCCGGGCCTGTTGATGCAGGAGGAAGGTCGGGTGTTCCACCCGAACCTGGCCTCGCTGTCCCTTGCAGCCTGGCGGCTGAACGGGTCGCCTTAGCTCTGCTGTGTCTCCCGGAGGACGTTGAGGAGATTCTCCTCACGTCGAGGAAGGACTCAACGAGACGGGCATACGCTTTTAAGTGGTGATGGTTCTCAACCTGGTGCTTCGAGCTTCAGATTGACCCGTTCTCCTGCTCTACTCGATGGATCCTCCAGTACTTCCTCCACCTCTCGAAGGCAGTGCTGAAATCCAATTCAGTCAGGGTGCACCTGAGCGTGATCTCGGCGAACCACCTCCTGGTCGAAGGAAAACCCCTCTTGGGCAACCCTTGGTCTCTTGCTTCATGCGAGGTCTATTGTTTTCCAAGCCTCCCATCTGGCCTTTGCCAGCAGAGTGGGACCTCAACGTGTTGCTGATGCAGCTCACGCGAGCGCCCTTCGAGCCAATGGCAACGTGCTCACTTCAGCATCTCTCCTGGAAGGTGGTCTTCCTAGTGGTTCTGACCTCAGCTCGCTGAATCAGCGAACTTCAGGCTCTCATGGCTGAGGCTCCATATACCAGGTTCTACGGGAACAGAATGGTCCCCCGCACCCATCCCAAGTTCCTACCGAAGGTCTCGGACTTTCAATTCAACCAGGAGATAGTCCTACCGACCTTCTTCCCGAGACCGCATGCCGACTAGGCATTGGCAGTGTTGCATACACTTGACTGCAAGGGGGCTCTTGCCTTCTTCCTGCAGGGTACCCAGGGTCATCGCAAGTCCGATTGGCTCTTTGTCGCCTACGACCCCAATCGCCTGGAGCAGGCAGTCACCAAGCGCTCCATCTCCGTCTGGGTGGCAGACTGAATTGCCTTCACCCAAGTGAAGGCGGGCACCCCACTGGATCGGCGGATCACCACGCATGGCATCCAAGTCAAGGCGGTGTTGGTGGCTTTGCTACACTCAGTGCCTCTAACGGACATCTTCCAGACTGCGACCTGGTCTTTAGCGAACACTTTCGCTGTCCATTACTGCCTGGAGAGGGAGTCCCACTGGGACAGTGCCTTCGGCCAGGCTGTACTCCATAATCTGTTTGGGGTATAAGCAACTCCTGCCCTCCGACCCTTCTTCAACGGGTACCGAGAGCTTTGCCCCGGGAACCAAAGACTCGGGCTCCTTCAAGCATTGACTTCTGTTCACAGCCTTACAGAGGCATTTTTGGGTTACAGGCTTGGTAGCCTGTAGCTGGAAAGTCCCATAAGTGAGGACTGACTTCCTGCTTGTTCCTGGAGAAAGTGTAGTTACTCACCTATAACAGGTATTCTCCAGGGACAGCACGAATTAGTCCTCACTACCCTCCTACCTCCCCTGCAGAGTTGCTATTTTTGTCCTTCCCTTGACATCTGCTTAATAGGGCTCTAGCTAGGGGACCTGACTGAGCAAGATGGCACCTTTGGGGGGAAGAGAACCACGCATGCGTGGCAGCAATCCCAAAGGCTTTCTTTGAAAGCTGGGGAATTGCTCTGCACGGGCTCTGTCAGTGCCGACATCATCCATAAGTGAGGACTGATTCCTGCTGTCCCTGGAGAACACCTGTTACAGGTGAGTAACTATGCTATATAATGATTTCACTTAATGCTGTTCAATGTTACTGTTCTATGTTCCATGCAAACTACATTTTCTTGTTCTCTGTAAGCCACTTTGATTTAAATATAAAATGGTATAAAAGAATAAATATATAAATAAATACTCTGTAGAATCTCTGTGGATAGAAATTCCCTGTATAAAGGGGAAGGCAATGGCAGTGGGGATGTACTACTAATCACCTGCCCAAACAGATGGAGGATAAAATGCTACTGTAAAAGAAATCAGGGAAAAGTTACAACACAGTAATAATGGGTGATTTCAATTACCCCAGTATTGACTGGGTCAACGTCACAGGACATACTAGGGAGATGAAGTTTCTAGATGAAATAAATGACTGTTTCTTGGAGCAACTGGTTCATGAACCAACACAAGATGAAGCTATTTTGGACCTAGTCTTTAGTGGAACACAGGATCTAATGCAAGAGACAACGGTGTTGGAGCCACTTGGCAATAGCAATGATAGTGTGATTGTGTTGATTTAATAAATGGAGTGAGGACAGCAAAGAAATATATAGTATTCCCTTTTAACTTTCAAAAGGGACATTATAATAAAATGAGGAAACTAGTAAGAAAAAACTAAAAGAAGAAGCTGTTAAAGGTTTACATCAGACATGGGCGTTGTTTAAAAATACTACTTTGGAAGCCCAAACCAGATGTATTCCACACTTTAAGAAAAGTGGAAGATGGGCCAAAAACCTGTCAGCATGGTTTAAAGGTGAGGTCTAAAAGGTTGTTGTAGCCAAAAAAGTATCTTTCTGGAAATGGAAAAGGGAAGTCAAATGATGAAAACAGGAAACAACATAAGCATTGACAAGTTAGATGCAAGGTTTTGATAAGGCAGGCAAAGAGAATTTGCAAAAACGTTTGCTGTGGAAGCAAAAACACATAATAAATACATTTTCAAGTACAGTCAAACCTCGGTTTTCATGATTAATCTGTTCGAAAAAGTCTGACTAAAACCGAAACGTATGAAAACTGAAGCAATATTTACCATAAGAAATAATGTAAATCCAATTAATCCGTTCCACACCCAAAAATATTCATAAAAAATACAGAAAACAATGAGAAATAAATATAAATGACTAATGAAATGGATAAATGAACACTTAACATCACTGAAAGCAAGCTAAGTACAGTACTGTACCGTACAGTATGTTAACATCTGGCCTTAGCCACCCCTGACAAGCTGCTGTGCCCAGCTCTCTTCGGAATCACATTGGATTCAGCCCACATTGGATTGCCTCTCTAACTCTGACCAGGCTCGAGGATATGTTTCATTTACATGCTCAGCTGGCTTTCGCTTCTCATCACGCTGGCGATCGGTGAGTCCGGGGGGCAGTGCTGCCGGGACTGGGCGGGCGTTCTGGCAGTGTATACAGACCGGTGTGCAGCGCGAGGGTGTATGTATTTACAGTACTGTAATTTACGAAAATCGAGGCGATGTACGAGAACCGGGACAAAATCTCAGTCAAAAAAGACGTTGAAAACCGAAGCGATGTATGAGAACCGGGACAAAATCTCAGTCAAAAAAGACGTTGAAAACCGAAGCGTATGAAAACCGGGGCAAATGAAAACCGAGGTTTGACTGTATATTCATAGCAAAAAAAAACTGTGAAAGAGTTAGTTGGACCATTAGATGATAGAGGGGTAAATTGGGTGCTTACGGAGGACAAAGTCATAGCAGAGAGACTGAATGAATTTTTTTGTTTTGGTCCTTACTGAAGAAGATGTAAGGAAGTTTCCCATGCCTGACATGGTATTTGAAGGTGATGTATCAGAAGAATTGAAAGAAATATTGATAAACCAGGGAGATGTATTACAACTGATAAACCAAAGAGTAGCAAATCACTAGACTGGATGGAAAACATCAGATGGTATTGAAAGAACTGAAATATGAGATTTCAGACCTACTATTAGTAATCTGTGAACTATCATTAAAATTAGTACCTGAAGATTGGAGAATAGCCAATGTAACACCAATTTTTTAAAAGGGTTCCAGAGATGATCTGGGAAACTACAGACCAATGAGCCTGATGTTGGTACTGGGTAAAATGTTAGACACAATTATACAGAAAAGCATTTCTGAACTCAATGTTTTACATGGACTATTATCAAATAATCACTATCCCTACCTACAAAAGACTTTAGACTTAGTTTTCATACCTAATGATCTTTACAAACTTTTTCAACCTACACACACACAGACACTAAAGGTCTCATGGTCTGACCACCACTTAATAAATTTTACATTACCATCCTATATCCCCCATCATCTCCACACACTAAGAGCCCCCCAACTAGAAGATATAAGCCATTTGAAAAGGATGGATTCTTAAATTATATCTTCCAGCAAATTAACCCTAACTTAGCAGACTTAGGGGTATGTTTACTAAACTGCGGTAATTGTGAATAACGTGTGTTATGTAACGTTAACGATCGTAAGCGCAGCATAACGCGTGTTATGCTGCGCTTATGATCGTTAACGTTACATAACGCATGTTAACCGTAGTTAACGATCGTAAACTCCCGTGGCATGGTAAAACACCGCAGAAGGTGGAGAGAGGGCGGAGAGAAGGGATCAGTGGGCGGGGAGAGGCTCCCTCCACACTAACACGCTGATCTGAAGAGCTCAATTCCAACGCGAATGAAAACCTGCTGTTAAATGCACATTACAGGGGAGAGAAACCATTTCAGTGTCAGCAATGTACAGCCCAGGCAGGGAAACCTAAAACAAGTGATAAGTGTGATACATGTGCACAGAACAAAAGGGCACATAAACACTGAAAATGACACCAACAAACTGGAAAAAAACATAACCAAGCTGGCCAATAGTGGTATCAATGAGAAACATCAACCCCCCCCCCCCCCCGAGTAAGCTCCAGAGAACAGATATAAATCGTGGAAGGGTCTATAATCCGTCCCCATACAAGGTGAATGAGCCCACAGTGAAATAGCGCTGCTCAGGGTTTTCCCCACCATCGGACAGGGTTCCTATGGCATGCACATGTCCCGCAACATCAGGGCGGGCATGTTGGAACGGCAACTGGACAGATGCCGGAGAAGGGGATACAGAGGGCCGCAGGCGGCACATGCTGTGGTGCAGCTGGGCCACAGTGCAGACTAGGGCGATGCCTAGGTGGCCCATACAAATGCTGAAGCAGCAGAGCAGCCAGACAGCAACTGCTGAAGGCCCAACATGGGCACGACTGTTTCCCACAGTGTCACAGGGGATAGTACCCGCAGCTACCCCCAAGGGCACGGAACATTGGCAGGCGGTGCTGGGGGGAAGCGTGGACACCTATGCAGGCACCCCTACCCCAGAACCCGCACCATAGGCAGCCGCCTACCTGCACACTGGATGGCCTGAGACTGCGCACCACCAGCACCACCAGCAGAAGGGCATGTCAGCATGGTGGCTGAGGGATACTGGTGGTGGAGGGGCAGTGGCAGCTGCCCAGAGCAGACCGTGGCCTAGCCCTGTGTAGGTGGGTGCCGTGTACTGCAACAGATGGGCCCTGTCTGATGAACAGTCATGGTATCACCAAGGAATATACTGACTCTGTGACAACAAGGTGGTGCAGTGCACAAAACCAGTGTATTCAGAAGCAGAGGGTCACAGGTTCAAGCCCCAGCTGTGGTTCCCACCAACCCAGTCCCCATATTTTACCCACTACTACAACGTGCTAATACAGACAGCACCTTTATTGCAGATGACGTAAACATGCCCAAGACACCTACATTTTACCCTACAGGGCACAGACCACAGACCACATAAACATGCACATTACCTAGAGCAGAGCCTCCCAAATGCAGTCCTGGAGGGCCAAACACCATTCCGGTTCCATGCTGCCTCTGATAAAGATGCCTGTGCTGCATTTCTATGCGCCACCCCCCATGGTATGCAGATGTATCTCATGCATATTCATGAGGGACAGCATGAAAACCCGAACAGTGTTTGGCACCGCAGGAATGGAATTGGGAACCTCTGCCGTAAAGCAGCAGCCAACAGGGGCAGACACACCCGCACCCACAGGCCCCATTATCCAAAGCCTCCTGGAGAGGCAGGACATTGGGCTCTGCGTGCATCTGCCAATACTAGCACTTGCATACCTTAGTAATGCCACCCTAAACCTGGGAATATGGTACACATCTTTAAAGAGGTTGCTATGAGTACTGGCAGATAGCAATTCCTAGGTTAAGTACACTTTTCTGAGTGAGCTGCATCATAGCAACCTTTCTGATGCCTGTGGAGTGTGCTACAGGTCTTGTGTCTGACAGTGTTTACCAACCTGGGGAGTGACTCCTACAGTATTGCGTACCATAGCCATGCCTGCACTGTGCCCAGGACTGGTGTGGTGGCCTGGGCTGCCCAACACCTCTATAGTTGCACAATGCTGGCATAGGTGTGGGGAGTGTGTGTCTGTCTATCCAGTGTGTGGTGGCTGCCAACACCCTCCACAGCCCACACTGCTAGCACTGTTGCCAGTATTGGCCTGCCAATGTGCATAATGAGGAGCAAGGTACCGAGGGAATAGCCTGGATAGGGTGGCCTGGCCTGGATGCATCTGCACACGGCATAGGGCAATGGCTCGGACATTGTAGTGCCTGGCCACCACCTGCACGGACAGGGTGGCCATAGCATGTCCTGCTGGGAGGTCACTCTCACCCTGACTGAGCAGTGACCATGGCATGGCTAGGTTCCCCCATAGTGCTATATAGCATTTCTCTCATGTGATATTTATGGGTTTCCTTTTGGGGCCCAATCACTGACTTATCTGTTTGGTGTGTATGCTGACATCCCCGTTCTGGGTACATGCATCTCCTCCAGGCCCATGCACTATGGACTAGCTGGCGGACTGTCTGCAGCTAGTATGTGTCTTGCTGGAACACCTTGCAGGGTGCAGCGGCTGGAGGCTTGCTGCTGGAGAATGTCAGATAATGGTGGGGGGCAGCTGAGCATTTCCAGGCCTGCCGTCGGTCTGCTATTGCGTTATGGATGTGGACCGCTCTGTCTGTTCCCCAGCAGGACTGGGGTTGCTAGTCCCCTCTACTGCTGCCATTGCAGGGAGGTAGACTGTGGATCTATTGGTGGGTGATCCTGTTTCCCACCCTGAGCCCCAGAGGGTGGGTTGTGTGGTGGTACATAATCTGCCTATGGGTCCATACACCCCCCCTTCACCTACAGCAGGTACTGATGGCACCAACACAGGATATGCACTATTCTGGGTGCAGCATCGCCCATAGGGACTAGACATGACCGAGACATACAGCAGGACACAGATGTATCCTAGGTGTGTCTAACTGAACTACCTATCACACACTGATGGGGACCTGCAGCATGGCGTATTTCAGCCATGAAAGGTGCTGTGGACCTGGTGCTGGGCGCCCCACCTCAACCTCAGGGTGGGCACAGTACCCGCACAATGTGACTGTCTGTGGCTACTCTGTGGCAGTGCCACACAAGGTCTGTTCCCCCTACAAGGCCGAGGTGCTGTGGGGGTGCATACCCAATCTTGTGCCCATCTCTTGTCTGCTGATTTGCATGTGCAGTGCATCATGGGTACGGGTGGGCTACCCCTATCCTGGTAACCACAGCAGACAGTTTGTGTGGTGACGTGCAGTTCTTCTGCAGCCAGCCAGGGCTTTGTTCACAGCCTTATAAGGTGTCCTATAGGGGACATTATAGGGTGGCTTGGCGGACAGTACACTTTATAATGTGCCCTATGGAGTGCGTTATGGGGTGCCTTATGCGGCACCTTAGGTTATGCCACCGTGAGGGTGTGTTTGCTGGCAGCACTAATTAAAATACACGTCACATGCCTCAACAATCACTACTTAAATGTAAAGGGTGCTGCCTCAGCCAGCCTTATACATTAGGCCCACTGGGGAATCGAACCCATGACCCCTGTACCATCAGTCAGTGTTGTAACCATTGTGCTGCAGCTCTGTTACTGTGCTTGTATGCCTGCGCGCCTTCTTAAGATTAACGTGCGGTAACGTGCCCTGTAGCGCTCATTCATTTATGGCGCCTTGTAACGCGCGTTCTCGGAAACGATGTACCACCCATGTCCTTATTTGGGGTTTCTGTCTCTACCGCGGCTCCTAACGCGAATCGCACTAACGCAGTTTAGTAAACATACCCCTTAGATGCTATTATATCTAACTGGGATACCTCAAGAGAGAGCATCGCTACAGCACCAGTCCCCCAACATAGGAAGATCAGAAAACATCATGAAGAATGGTACACTCAAGATCTAAGAAAGATAAAGAAATCCTTATGGAAGAC
This sequence comes from Ichthyophis bannanicus, assembly GCA_033557465.1. Lineage (NCBI taxonomy): Eukaryota > Metazoa > Chordata > Amphibia > Gymnophiona > Ichthyophiidae > Ichthyophis > Ichthyophis bannanicus. The sequence continues at coordinate 690,723,822 of CM066035.1, forward strand.
TGAGCATACTGGAGGATCACCAAATCCATAGATGACAGGTCCCGCTACATGAATACATCACAATACAAAGCCACTAAGAAAGAGTATCATACCAACATACTGTGATGAAGCTGAAGCCATTGAAGCTATAGACTTAGGAAAAAACACTGTTTATTATAAAGCAACTGACTCACAGAAGGTGCAGTTACCTGAAAGTGCAGCTAGAGGGAGCAGGCACGAGGCTGCAGAAGCTAAGCTGACACACCCAGGTTTTGAGAGTGCAGGAGCTAATCAGGTACACCTGAGTAGAGAGCCAGGAAGCTCAGTGGAGAAACAGCTTTATAAACAGTGCTCAGAAGGAACTGAGAGAGGACCTCGAGCTGAGAGAGGAGCTGAGAGAGGAAATCAAGCTCAGAGAGGACCACAAGTTTGGAGAGGAACACAAGTTCAGAGAGGAACTGAGAGGGGACCTGAGAGAGGAACCTCACATACTGAAAGGCAGAGAAGCTTGGAGTACCTACAAGGAAGAGCTAAGTTCTAGGGAGGACAAGGCCATTCCAGAAAGCTCCAGGAGCCAGTCTTCAGGAAAGACGGTGATAGAAGGAGACTGCCAGGTAGAGCAAATACCAGCAGAGCACGTCTCAAAGATCCAAGGTACAGTTATATTTCCTTTCCAAGATGTGAGCCAGCTCCTAGAAAAGCTTATAACCCATAGAGCCGTACTGATAGGAAACAAAGCTGGGAAAGGCGTGTGAAACCTTTACAGAGAGGCATAGTAAAAAGCCATAACAGTTATTTGCCAAACCAAGACCAGCAAGGCTGGGGAATATGGGAGAGATCTATTGAACTGCAACCTGCCTTATCCAGGGAAAGCTCAGGACTAGCTGACAACACGGCTGAACAGGAACCTATGCAAATAGAGGTGATAGAACCAGAGCTGTTGCAGTTAGAGCCACCCGATGGACTGCTCACTCTGTGTTTCCAAGAGTCTAGAGTCTCTCACAGAATTGTAACCGGCAGGCATGCTTTAACATATCTTTTTGCTTTTGCTAAGCTGAAAGAAGAAGTTTCGTATTTGTTTTTCCTCTTGGTGTTGAAAACCTGTTTGAACGCAAAGAACTGCAAAGCGTCTGTAACAGTTACTGACTTTGTAAATATTTTGGCATAAACCCTGAAGTAAGGTACATTCTGTTTTTGTCTTCCTGGAGAACCTTTGCGCAACAAAGGGAATAAAAACCATTTAAGTTTAACCCTGCACAAGGCTCACAACTATTTCTTTATGAAGTGGGACTACAAAGACCATGATGCAACTGGTCTAGAAAAGTTTTTCCTTCTTCAGCCAACAATAAGTGTCCGCCCTCTCCTTTCTGCATGCTGCCACTAGGAGGGGCTGTGACAATACTCACCAAAGCCCTCAACCACCCTAGAGAGCTGTTTGAAATTGTAAAACCTCTGACTCACAATCCTAATGGTGATGTAAACAACCCTCCAATCAAACTCCAAATTCTGGCTAACCATTACAGGAGCAAACTCAAACTACCAACTATAAATACAACTCTCTCCCCAAATACCAACCCTGTCTCCAATGTAACTTGATCGACATTCCCCCAGATCAAGCTAGAATATCTTAACATAATAACCAAAATCAGTACAACAACATTTAGTCTTGATCCATGTCCAGTTAACTGGCTAAAAGCATCCAAAGCAGAACTATCACCTATCATACTCAAAATTGTTAACACATCCCTGACACAAATCCAACTCCAGGACCATGTGGATCTGTATGGCCCCCTAGATTAGGGGTCTCAAACTCCAGCCCTGGAGGGCTGCAAACCAGTCAGGTTTTCAGGGTATCCCTAATGAATATGCATGAGATTTATTTGCATACAATGGGGGCAGTGCATGGAAATATATCTCATGTATATTCATTAGGGATACCCTGAAAACCTGACTGGTTTGCGGCCCTCCAGGACTGGAGTTTGAGACCCCTGCCCTAGATGAACACCAATATGGTTTCAGGTCATGCCATGGTGTTGAAACTCTCCTCTTAGCACTATTTGACAAGCTGATCAGAGGCATAGACAACACTAGACAAGTGTTCATCCTTGTATTCTTAGACAATGTCTCTGCATTTGACAGCATCAGCCATGACATACTGCTTACCAGACTCCAACAGTTAGGGATACAGGGTGGTGGTGTTGTTAAGTGCCGTTGAGTCGGAGTCGACTCATGGCGACCCTCTGGATAGCTATTCTAAATTGTTTGGTCTTGAGTCAGGCGGCTCATTGTTAACAGACTGGTACCCATAGCTGCTGTTATTGTATTGATGCATTTCATTGCTGGCCTTCCTCTTTTGCACTGACTTTCTATCTTGCCAAGCATGATGTCTTTATCTAATGATTTCTCTCTTCGCATGATGTGTCCAAAGTATGAAAGTCGAAGTCTTGTCATCTGAGCTTCTAAAGAAAGCTTAGGTTTGATTTCCTCTAGTACAGCTGGTTTGTTCTTCGGGCAGTCCATGGTATACACAGTATTCGCCGCCAGCACCATAATTCAAAGGCATCAATTTTCTTCCTGTCTATCTTTTTTACTGTCCAGCTTTCACATCCATATGATGTTATTGAAAATACCATGGCTTGAACAAGTCGAATCTGTGTATGGAGAGAGACATCTCTGCTCTTGAGAATCTTATCTAGGTCTTTCATAGCCAAGAGCAATGCGTTGTCTGATTTCTTGACTGCTTGATGCTTCTTTATTGATAGTTGGTCCAAGTAGGTTAAAGTTGTTCACGATTTCAATTTCTTCTCCTTCAACGATGAACCTGTTGATTATGCCAGTTGTCATGATCTTTGTCTTCTTTACATTAAGGTGCAGGTCCATTTTGAGACTATGTTCTTTGATTGTGAGAAGCAAATGTTTCAGATCATCTTCACTTTCAGCCAGTAATGTGGTATCATCAGCATAGCGAAGGTTGTTGATGAGTCTTCCACCAACCTTCACACCTCTGTTGTCTTCATACAATCCTGCTTCTCTGATGATTTCTTCTGCATATAAATTAAACAGGTAGGGGGAAAGTATGCAGCCTTGTCTTACATCTTTGCTTATTTTAAACCATTCTGTTTCTCCTTGTTCCGTTTGAACTGCTGCTTCTTGATCAATGTACAGATTGTGCAAGAGTACGATCAGATGTTCTGGTATACCCATGCTTCTTAATGTGGCCCAGAGTTTCTCATGGTTTACACTGTCAAAAGCCTTGCTATAGTCGATAAAGCACAAATAGATATCCTTTTGGTATTCTTTAGTCTTTTCAAGGATCCATCTCACGTCCGCAATGATGTCTCTCGTTCCTCGCCCTTTCCTGAACCCTGCTTGCACTTCAGGTAGTTCTTGTTCCAGGTATGGTTGTAGTCTCTTTTGAATAATCTTCAGTAGAATCTTGCTGGCATGTGGGATCAGAGCGATTGTTCAATAATTTCCACAGTCAGTTGGATCACCTTTCTTTAGTATTGGTGTAAACACAGATCTTTTCCAGTCAGTTGGCCATGATGTTGTCTTCCATATTTCTTGGCAGAGCCTTGTAAGTACGGTAACAGCTGCATCACATTGCTGTAATACTTCTATGGGAATGCTATCAATGCCTGGTGCTTTGTTCTTTGATAAGGCTTTCAATGCTGCTTTAACTTCTTCTTTCATCACCAATGGTTCCCGATCATAAGGTACAGGTTGAAATGGCTGTTGGTCCACTTGATCTTTATCATATAAAAACTCTGTATATTCTTTCCACCTTTTCTTGATCTTCTCAGCATCATTCAAAATAGAACCTTGAGCATCTTGTAACATTCCAATTCGAGGCTGGAACCTTTTCTTTAACTCTCGTAGCTTTAGGAAAGCCGATCCTGTTCTTCCTCTAATAGTTTCTGCTTCTACTTCCTTGCATGCATCGTTGTAATACTTTTCCTTGTCCTGTCTTGCTGCACGTTGGAAATCTTTGTTGAGTTCTGTTGTCTTTCTTTCTCCTCTGGCTTTAGCTTCTCTGCGTTTCTGGGCAATTTTCAGAGTTTCTTCCGTCATCCATTTTGGCCGTTTTTGCTTTTTCACCTTTTGTAGAGACTTCTCGCTTTCTTCCAACACAACCTTCTTGATGTCATTCCATAACTCTTCTGGAGCTCTGTCATTTGTATCTAAAGCAGCAAATCAATTTTGCAGGCAGTCTTTAAATTCCAGTGGTATATTCTCAAGGTCATATTTTGCTGCATTCATGAGTGGTTTGCTCTTTTTCAACTTTACCTTGAGTTTGCATACTAGTAGTTGATGATCTGTACCACTGTCAGTTCCAGGTTTTGTCTTTGTTGATGTTATAGAACTTTTCCATCGTTGACTTCCGATGTAGTCAATTTGATTTTTATACAATCCATTGGGTGAAGTCCATGTGTACAGTCACCGCTTGTGTTGATGGAAGAAGGTGTTTGAGATGAATAGATCATTGGTCTTGCAAAATTCTATCAGTCTTTCTCCAGCTTCATTTTCCAACTACTTTTCCGCCTTCTTTGTTGCCAACATTTGTGTTCATCACCCATGACTATCAGGATATCCTTTTTGCATGTTCTGTCAATTTCAGCTTGTACTTGTTCATAGAACTTATCAATTTCATTCTCTTCTGCAGCTGTTGTTGGGGCATATACTTGAATTATAGTTGTGTTGATAGGAATTCCTCGTAGACGAATAGAGATTATGCGTTCGCTGACTGCATTGTATTTCATTACAGTTCTTGCAAGTTTCTTCTTTATTATAAATGCAACACCATTTCTTCTTTGTCTTTCATTTTCAGCATAGTAGACCATGTGATCATCTGATGCAAAGTGCCCGATGCCAGTCCATTTCAGTTCGCTGACACCCAACCGATCAAGTTGTATACGTTCCATTTCATTCTTGACCACCTCCAACTTCCCTTGGTTCATGCTTCATACGTTCCATGTTCCAATGCGTAAGACATCTTTACAGCTTCTGACTCTCATTTCATGCGCAGCTACATCAGCAGTCAGATGTCCCGAGGGCTTTCATCCAACCACATCATAAATGCTGGCTTTACTCTGAAAAGTCTTCAGCTCTTCCCCAGTAGTTAGTTGAGTGCCTTCCGACCTGGGGGTCTCATCTTCCAGCACTATAGCACAATTTGTTTTGTTGTAACTATCCATTGGATTTTCATGGCAAGATACAGAAGTAGATTGCCGGGCCTTTCTTCTGCGCAGTTTAAGTTTGGTGGTGTTGCCATTGTCACAGAAATGTGATCCTCTGCCGTCAACACTATCCCATTCTGCTGCTGCCCAGATGGGTGGTTTGTCTTGGTCTGGCACCTCAGCTGAGACCTGTCCATCTTGGGAGATCCTGCCAGTAGTTAAACTACCGATAGTTTAGCTCTCAGCATCACTGATGCACACAAGCCCTCACAGCACGACAAGCTACAAACCAAGTGAGGGGGATACTGTACTGTCTTCCAAAGTCTTATCTTTCTGGCAGAACCCAACAGGTCAAAATTAATCAACATGCATCTAAACCATACAAACAAGAACAAGGCCTACTGCAAGGCTCTGCTCTCTCAGCCCTTATGTTTAATATCTATTTCAGCCCATCTATACTATCTTTAAAATATTCAATGTAGGATACCACATTTATGCGGATGATATAATGCTGTATCTTCCTTCTGACATTACAAACCCTATCCTCCACCAAATTACAAATTGCTTCAGTGGAGCATGAAAGTGTCATAATCTCAAGATCAACTATAGCAAAACTGAGGTGCTATGTGTAACAAGAAACCATGGCTTCACTCCACCCACATAGTTGCGCCTTAGTGAGACTGACCTATTAGTATAACATCACACATAAAACTTACCATCAGAACAATCTACTATAAATTCAGGATAATATAGCAACTAAGACCACTACTCCCAAACTATGACTTCAGATCAGTTCTCCAGGCACTGATCACTCCACACTTCTACTTTTGCAATTGCATCCTGTAAGGTCTATCTCAGCAAGCACTAAACCAACTGCAGATGGCCCATTATGTTGCCACACACATTCCTAGAAGGCCCATATAACAGACCACATCACTCCCATTCTTATATAATTTACACTGGCTTCCAATTCAAAGTTGTATAAATTACAAATCACTAATGATGGCATTTAAACTTTTCATGGATGTAGCCCCCTCTCACTTTGCTTCCCTCATTACCAAAACAATAGATGTACAACACACTACCTGATAAACTGGGAGCTATCAACAATCTCTCCATGTTCCATAAGGAACTCAAAACGCACCTTTTTATGCAGCACTTTGGAAATACACTGGAACCGGTCAACACTGATCCAACCTAATATCCCATCTAACATTCCCTCTCTCAGTAAACAGGAGATCCTCCACTCCTAACATAAATCTGTATGATTCCAATGACACTTGTAAATATGCACTGTAAATAGCGCGCATTCTGCAAATATTACATGTTCTGTAAATAGCACACATTCTGTAATAGTGCACATTTTGTAAATGACAGCACTCTTCACACCTCTATGTTAAAGTCACAAGGATTCACTCATTGAAAAAGTTCATAATCAGACTTTATACTGCGACGCTTCCGCTGGGGCCTGAGAGCTTACCAGCTGGAAGTGGCCTTTGAGTGTCCTCTTTTGAATAAAGCTGTTTCTATTGTTGCCAGGGATTCTGGAACTTGTAGTTTTGCTTATTTCCTTAAGGACAAAATTGTAGTTATGACACGAGTGTTTCAAGGCTGCAAGAATATTTATTGTGGGGAATTTCCAGCGCATCAAAGCTCAAACACAAACAAGCATAAAGGATGCATCTCCAACATATAGGTATTTCAGGAACAGAAGAAAACGTAACAGAAATATCTCAGCACTGCTCAGCTGATTCTCAGTCCCATAAACTTTCCACAGGACACTGCCCCGTGTGGTTATTCAACGGAAAACAATTAAACTGCAACAGCTGATTTTCTTTCTCACAGCACGGCTTCTTATCCTCAGAAGATAATTAAGCTTATTAAACATAAAACAAGCCTTTCCAATTCTTCATCAGGTATGGCAAGTACTTTCTTTATTATTTCAGACAGTTTCAGTGCTGTTCAACAATGCCTTCTTCCTTTAAACATAAAGAGCAATCCATGGGAGAAGATTCACTTTCTAAAGCTGGCAAACAAGAGTCTATTTGCATTCTTTCAACCGTGTTAGAATTACTGGCATCTCTATAAGGTTTAACAGTTCTCCCTGACTTTCTTTCCTCCAGAAATTCCTTGAACTAGTTCAGGAGCAATTCAGCGTGTACAGGCACATTAGCATTAGGAGAGAAAATGTTTCCTTCTGAAAACAGTTTGCTTATAGCTTCTAACTCTGAAGGCTCGGCTGTCTTGCTTTTGTCAGTGTTATAGTTTTCCCCGTATGTAAGACTCTCCCCCCACCTATTATCAGTTAAAGGTGTTGGGTCTGCCTTCTGGACGGTAACAAAGGCAAATGGCTTCTCTAACAATGATTCAGCATTAGAAATGGTAGCTTTACCTTTGGCAGGGTTTCTTAGACAACTGCTGAACCCTTTTTCCCTGCTATCCTCTAGGTTCTGGAATTCAGCTTCCTTATGTCTATTTCCAGTGCCAGTTAGGTACCTGCTCTGAAAAGGCTTTTCTTCCTTCTTTCCTCTATGGCTGCTATAGTCCTTGTTGCTGTATGTCCAATTGCCGTCTCTCCAATGGCTTCCCTTGCTAGCTCTCTTGCTCCAAGGTTCTGCCTTGCTGTAACGTCCTCTCCAAGGCGCTCTCTCTCCTTCACCTTCTTCATAAGGTTCCTGTCTTGCTTGCTCTTTTCCTTCCTCTCCACGTCCCTTGCACCTTCCTGTGCTTGTTTCCTTGCCACTTCTCGTGCTCCTTCCTGTGTTCCTTCCCGTGCTAACTCTCTGCTCTGTTTGTGGATTTAAAAAGCATTTGTTTCCCGGCACTCCCTGTCCTTCCCCCAGATGTGACCAATCAGTGAGGAAGCCTGTCTCTCCCTCTGAGCTGGGGCGTGGCCTGAGCTCAGCAGAAAGCTGTGTTTTTTTTCTTATCTGGCTTGGAAATCCTGTGCACAAGTGCAGTGTCATTTATTTCCACAGGATTTTCCTCCACCTCCATCTCCTCCTGGGGACTTTCACCATTACAATACACAGTCCCATGTTTATTGTTTATGATTACTTAAACTATTCCATGTAATTGGTTTTGTTTTTGTTTCCTGCAAACTGCATTTGATCTCTGGAAAAGGCAGTACATAAATGCTAATAAATAAATAAAGAATAAAACCACTTAACATGTATATAGTCATGGTTTAATAGCGGAAAGACAACATGGATTTAGCCAAGTAAAGTCTGTCGCTTTAATCTGTTATTTTTTCGAAGGTGTGAATATACAGGTAGATAAAGGTGCACCGGTTGAATATAGTGCTTCTGGATTTTCAGAAAGCCCCTTTGACACGGTCCCTCATGAGAGACTCTTGGGGAAATTGAGCCATGGGTTAGGGGGCAATGTACTATTGTGGATTAGGAACTAGTTAAAAGAAAGAAAACAGAGAATAGGATTAAATGACCAATTTTCTCAACAAAGAAAGGTGAATAGTGGAGTACCCCCAGTGATCTGTGCTGGGTTCCCTGCTTTTTCCTGGAAATGGGAATAACGAGTGAGGTGATCAAATTTACAGATGACACAAAATTATTCAAAGTTGTTTTACACAAGAAGATTGTGAAAAATTGCAAGAGGAGCTTTAGAAATTGGAAGACAAAGCGTCCAAATGGTAGATGAAATTTGACATGGACAAGTGCAAAGCTATGCCTTTAGGGAAGAACACCAAACTACAGTTACATGATGCAAGGCTCTATATTAGGAATCACCACCCAGGGAAAGGATTTAGGCGTCATTTATAATACTTTGAAACCCTTATCCCAGTATGCAGCAAAAACCAAGAAAGGAAATAGAATGTTAGGAATCATCAGGAATGGAATGGAGAATAAAACCAGGGATATTATTATGCCTCTGTATCACTCCGTGGCGCAACAACACCTTGAATTTGTGTGCAGTTTGGGTTGCCATATCTTAAAAAGGATATAGCAGAATTAGAAAAGGTACTGAGAAGAGCCATTAAAATAAAGGGGATGGAAGATACCCCTATGAGGAAAGGCTTTAAAGGTTAGGGCTCTTCAACTTGGAAAAAAGATGGCTGAGGGGAGATATGATAGAGGACTATAAAATAATGAAGGGTGTAGAACGGGTAAATGTAGTTTGGCTGTTTACTCTTAAAAAAAAAGATAAGACTAGGGGACATGCAATGAAACTACTATGTAGCACATTTAAGACTCAATGGAGAAATATTTTTTCATTCAACACGTAATCAAGCTCTGGAATTAATTACCTGAGGATGTATTAAAAGCTATTAGGGTAGCTGGGGTTAAAAGAGATTTGGACAAGATCCTAGAGGAAAAGTCCATAAACCATTATTAAAGAGGTCCAGGGAAATCCACTGCCTACCCCGGGAAAAGCAGAATGGAATCTGTGTACTGTATCTTTTTGGGAACCTGCTAGGTACTTGTGACCTGGCTTGGCCACTATTGGAAACAGGATACTGGACTTGATGGACCTTTTGGTCTGACCCAGTATGGCAGTTCTTATGTTCTTATGTACTGTTTTTGATTAGTGGCAAGATATAGTCATATACTATGTTACTATGACTCTAGAAGAATCCGTCTGTGCTACAATTGCTAGAAGCTACAGCGAGTTCTTGTTGGAGATCTCCTGCAGAGGGAATTATGAAGTGATCACAGACTATTCTTTGGACTCCATAGTTGCTGTTCTGGAAAAAACAGTGAGGAGCAGCATAGTTGACTAAAGTAGGCCAAGCTGCTTAAACATGCCATTGAATGCTAGTGATGAGTTAGCATGAGCATTGATATGGCAATGAAATGTTAAGTAGTGTGCTAGTTGATGTATGGATATGCTAGTTTATATTTGATTTTATCATATGTATTTTATCTTATTTATTTGTCCTGTAAATGTGTTAACTTTTATGACAAAGATTTAGCCCTCGACATAGGCAGGGTGCTGCCGAAACACCTGGGCTTTTTGTTGGTGTTGCGAGTGGACTTTGTATTCATTTGTCTTCTTTTGAAGATTCATTGGCTGGATTGCTGAGCGAGAAATAGCCACATCCACATATAAATGCTGGCATATAGATGTAGAAACTGCTGAATGAGGCCATTTTTTTCAATGTTAGTAAAATCACTGCTACCACTTGATGTGCTCAAAAATCCATGTGCACTCCTGTGCTTCTTTACACATATTTTATAAAGGGTGCACATTCAACAGTCTTTTGTAAAATACTACCAGAATAGAGCATGTTCCAACCTTCTAATTTCCACGACCTATCTAAAATGGGCCTCATAGAGTGGTAACTGTTCATCTTATTGAACTATAGGGTGAGGAGGATCTGATATGGCAGCATACATGTTTGACCTAGTGTGATCCTTTCGTTTTTGATGGGTAAGAGGAAAGGCAAGGTGGAGAAACATCCTTCACCACCTGTCGACCCATCTTTTGTGGTCCTATGGACTGTTTTGTTCATTGTACCAGAATGCAGGCAGCGACAGGGATGATCCTGGCAATGTCAACACTGGAGTCAGTGAGCTCGACATTCTCATTCGGTTTGGATATGTCACTTTCCCCTGAAGTTTAGAGACCTCTGTTACAACCTGTGTTCTCAGTGACTCTACTGGAAGGCTTTGATGAGACGTGAGTGTCCAGTGTGGGGATGTCGATTACCAGAGGGGAGCTTCCGGCGCTGAAGCAGCTGTTGGGCAAGCTCAACAGGATCAGTATTTGAGTGGAATTTGAGGCTTGGAGGCTGTGAAAGACTACATGTATCACCCATTGTTGTCTTTAGAACAAATTTCTCCTGCTACGATAACAAAATCGTCTTCAGCGGGAGGTCTGGCTACCCTTTCTCTTGAATCTAACTTTGTTAAGTCTTGTTGTGTGAAGGTTACCCTTGAGACCATATAGGAGGCAATCTCCCAGTTAGGGAATGTCTTATTCCCTCAGATACATACTTTCCCTTTAAAGTTCAGGAAAATTCTTCAAGCATGGAGAATTCTGAAAAATTGATTTCAGTACTGAATTTCTGTTTCTAATGAGCAGGATGTTAAAATTCAGACTCTGTAAAATTCAATTGCAGCAACTGTTAAAGATAAGGGGCCCGATTTTCGAAGGCATTTACACGGGTAACTTCCCTAATTACTCATGTAAATGCCTTATCCGGGATTTTCGAAGGGCACCTACATGGGTAGTGACCTTTGAAAATCCCAGATATGTCCCTAACGTGCCCAGATTCTATGTGGTTAACATCGAGGAATGTTAGGGACGTTCTGGGGTGGAAGAAAGGGCTAACTGGGTAACAGTGATTTTCGATGCTACCTGCTTAGTCCTCTGCATCTTAAAGATAGGAGAGGTTTTTCCTTGTCTATATTTCAGGTGCAGGGGCTAAGCAGGTAGCATCGAAAATCGGTGCTACCTGGCTAGCTCTTGCAGCTTCCAGATTGTACGGCGAGACCCAGATTTTCAATGCCAGGGTCGCATATCACCCCGGCATTGAAAATTTGGGTTAGGTGGAAGGGGGGCGGGCTATGCGCTGATGTGGCGCATAGCACCGCCCAGTTGAAAGTCGGGCCCAAGATTACCATAAAGAACAAGATGGAGATTCTGAAGAAAACTGCAAATCTTATTTTCCTAAATCTGCTACTATACCAGCTAAGGAAATGTTTAAAAAATATTTGAAAGAGGTTCTGAAAATCCCAAAGGAATCACTGCCACCTATTTCTCTCAGACCGTACCTGGATCTTAGGACCCTAAACATTTTACTTTACCCCTTAGTTTTAAACCGCCTAAACAACTGCAACTCACTTTTAGCAGGTGTTCCTTTACATAGGTTAAAAAGTATATAATTATTACAAAATACAGCATTTAAACTTTCATATAATGCACAGTGCTAGTATCACATTTCCCCAGTGCTTATTGAGTAACACTGAGGGAACTCTGCACAAAACATTTGAAAATTCTGCCTGCTTTATTAATACATTTTTGTGTAGAATTCCCCCATCATAAAGCTTAATTTTTCCTCTAGACCTGAAATCTCCCCTGCCTTTTAACTCTTTAGTTCTCTTGTTCCAATCACAGTTCTGTCCCCAACCTATCCTTGACCGCCCTCTTTTCTCGCCCTCTAGCTTCTAGCCAGCCCCCCGACTCACTAGCAGCCCATCTCAAACCCACAGCAACCTCCCCCTACTCACCAGCAACCCATCTCCAGATCCCATCAAACCTCTAATTCACCAGCAGCCCATCTCCAGCCCCTAGCAATCCCCCCGATTCACCAGCAGCCCATCTCCAGCCCCCAGCAACCCCCAGATTCACCAGTAGCCCTCCTTCTGCCCCCAACAATCCTCCCCCCTCACCAGCTTCCCCCCCCCCCGCTGACCAGCAGCCCCTTTCCTGCCCCCAGCAAATTCTCCTTCACCAGCAGCCCTTCTTCTGCCCCCAGCAAAGCCCCCCTCACCAGCAGCCCTTATCTTGCCCCAGAAAACCCTCTCACTCACTAGCAGCCCTTCTTCTGCTCCAAGTAACCTCTCCACTCACCAGCAGTCTCCCCCCCCCTCACCAGCAGCCTTTTTCTGACCCCCAGCCAGCCCCCATGACTTAGCAGCAGCCCAATCGCAGAAACACAGACGTGGGAGCGCTTCCATTTGCTCCCGCGGCTGTGCTAGAGTCCAGTGCCAACACATTTTCAAAGGTACATAGGAAATGTATCTTTCAAACCACGCTGGTGTCATACTCTTGCACAGTGGTAGGAGCAAACAGAAGTGCTCCCATGGCTGTTTCCACTAACGGCGAGGTAGGATTGGGCACTCTGAAAGCTTGTGTGCCCAATCCTGCCTCACTGTCTGGCTGGCCAGTGCCTGTGCAGAATTTCCCCAGGAATAACACTGGCTTCTAACCACAGCCAGAATTAAATTCAAAGTATTTGATTTGACCCACTGGGCCTTCTATATGGGCCTATCACTGTATGTAAACTTATTAGTCAGTCTTTACTATCTACAACAATCACTAAGGTCTTTGCAAGCTAATCTTCTAGTTATTCCTCATCCATCTAAGTCAGGGGTTCTCAATCCAGTCCTCGGGACACAACTAGCCAGTCAGGTTTTCAGGATAATCACAATGAATATGCAGGAGAGAAATTTGCATGTACTGCCTCCATTGAGTGCAATTCTCTCTCATGCATATTTATTGTGGATATCCTGAAACCCTGGCTAGAAATGTCCTAAGGACTGGATTGAGAACCCCTGGTCTAGGTTGACACTTTAATATGCATGAAACTCAGCTTTTCATTTTTTGGCCCCATCTTTATGAAACATCCAATAGATGTTTGTCTAGAATCCTCCTTTTGTAAATTCTAAAATTAAGGTTAAGACTTTTTTATTTTATAAGTTATTCCCTCTACCTAACTTATCTTAACTTCTTGACATTCCAGGAACTCAGTATCTAAGGCAGCCTAATTTCTGCACCCGCATTCCTTCCTTTTATGCTCTGATCCCTGACATAGTTTAGCTTGTTATTTTTGTTGTGCTACCCATTGTTTTCGTTCTCTGGAAGCAAAAATGCATAATAAAATTTTTTTAAGTACATTTGTAGTAAAGGTCCTGTGAGAGAATCAGTTGGACCATTAGATGATAGAGAGGTAAAAGGGGCACTAAGGGACATCAAGACCATTGGGAGAGATTTATTTAATCCTTTGCTTCGGTCTTTACTGAAGATGCAGGGAAGTTACCCATGCCTGAAATGGTTTTTAATGGTGATATATCAGAAGAATAAAAATAAATATTGATAAAACAGGAAGTGCATTACAAGTATTTGATAAACTGAAGAGTAGTAAATCACCTGGATCGTATGGTATACATCTAAGGGTGTTGAAAGAACAAAGAGATGAGATTGCAGACTTACTATTAGTAATCTGTGAACTATCATTTAAATTAAATCATCTGTAGTACCTGAAGATTGGAGGAAGATTGGAGAATCACCAGTGTAACGCCAATTTTTAAAAAGGGTTCCAGGAGGGATCAAGGAAACTGACCTGTGATCCTGACATTGGTGCCATGCAAAATGGTAGATACAATTATAAAGAATAAAATTACTGAACATGTAGATAATCAGCATTTAATGGGAGAAAGCCAACATGGATTTAGTCAAGGAAAGTCTTTCCTTACTAATCTGTTATATTTTTTTGAAGGTATGACTAAACAGGTAGACCAAGGTGAACCAGTTGATATATCGTATACCTGGATTTTCAGAAAGCCTTTGATAAAATCTCTCATGAGAGACTCTTGGCCAAATTAAAAAGTAATGGGATTGGAGGCAATGTAGTATTGTGATCGGAAACTGGTTAAAAGATAGCAAGCAGAGAGTAGGGCTAAATAGCCAATTTTCTCAATAGAGAAAGATGAATAGTGAAGTACCCCAGGGATCTGTGGTGGGCCCGCTGCTTTTTAACATCTTCATACATGACCTGGAAATGGGAATAACGTGTGAGGTGATCAAATTTGCAGATGACACAAAATTATTCAAAGTTGTTAAAACCTAAGAGGATTGTGAAAAATTGCAAGAGAACCTTGATAAACTGGAAGACTGGACATTCAAATGGCAGATGAAATTTAATGTGGACAAGTGCAAAGTTATGCACCTAGAAAGGAATAACCCAAACTATGGTTACACAATGTAAGGTTCCACATTAGGAACCACCACCCAGGAAAAAGATTTAGGTGTCATCATGGATAATATATTGAAATCCTTTGCCTAGTGTGCCAAGAAAGCAAATAGAATGCTAAGAATCATAAGAAAAGGATTAGAGAATCATGCTTGGCAAGATAGAAGGTCAACGCAAAAGAGGAAGGCCAACAATGAGATTGATCATTACAATAACAGCAGCTACGGGTGCCAGTCAGTCAACCATGAGCCGCCTGACTGAAGACCGAACACAATTTAGGACAATTATCCAGAGGGTCGCCATGTGTCGACACCATCTCGACGGTACTTAACAACACTGTAATGCCTCTGTATCATTCTATGGTGCGATAGCACCTTGAATATTGTGTGTAATTCTGGTTGCCATATCGTAAAAAGGATATAGCGGAATTAGGAAAAATACAGAGAAGAGCCATCAAAATGGTAAAGGGGATGGAAGGATACCCCTATGAGGAAAAGTTTAAAAGGTTAGGGCTTTTCAACTTGGAAAAGAGACGGCTTGGGGGAGATATGATAGAGGTCTATAAATTAATGGATGGAACGGAACGGATAAACATAGTTCAGTTGTTGATGCCATCAAAACATAGAAAGACTAGGCGACACGCAATGAAGCTACAACATAACCCATTTAAGACTAATAAGAGAAAATATTTTTTCACTCAATGTATAATCAAACTCTGGAATTCGTTACCGGAGGATGTAGTAAAAGCTGTTAGTGTAGCTGAGTTTAAAAAAGGTTTGGACAAGTTCTTGGAGGAAAGGTCCAGAAAACATTATTAAAGAGGATATGGGAAATCCACTGCTTGCCCCAGAACAAGCATTGTGGAACCTATGTACTTTTTGGGAACCTGCCAGATATTTATGTCCTGGATTGGCCACTATTGGAAACCTGATACTGGGCTTGATGGGCCTTGGTTTGACCCAGTATAGCATTTCTTATGTTAATAAAATACTTTTTCAAAATTTTATGTACTAGCTATTTGTAGTAACTCCATAGGATTGTTCACCAGTTTGTAAGTAACATTGATAGCATGTTAGAAGCTAGAAGGATGCTTGGGTGCATACGGAGAGGAATGGCTAGCAGAAAAAAGGAGGTGATAATGTCTCTGTATAAGTCTTTGGTGCGACCTCATTTGGAGTATAGTGTGCAATTCTGGAGACTGCACCTTCAAAAGGATGTGAACAGGATGGAGTCGGTGCAGAGGGTGGCTACTAAAATGATTAGTGGGCTTCATTATAAAGCATATGAGGACAGACTTAAGGATCTTAATATGTACACCTTAGAGGAAAGGCAGGATAGAGGTGATATGATTGAGATGTTTAAATACCTCCGTGGCATAAATGTTCAGGGAGAGAGCCTCTTTCAATTGAAAGCAAGTTCTGCTACGAGGGGACATGGGTTGAGGGTGAAGGGAGATAGATTCAGGAGTGATATGCGGAAATATTTCTTTACGGAAAGAGTAGTGGATCCATGGAATAGTCTCCCAGTGGAGGTGGTAGAGATGAGGACAGTAACTGAATTCAAAAAAGCATGGGACCAACACAGAGGATCTCTAAAGGTAAAAAGTGGACTGTTGTAGTTGTTGATATGGAAGGACAGACTAGATAGGCCATGTGGTCTTTTTCTGTCATCATGTTTCTATATGACTGTTTAAATTGCGATTTATCAAGAAGAAGAATAAACATAAAAGTTCTTAATTGTGGGAGAGATCACATAATGTGGTGAGCTGGAAGAATGTGTTTCCACTCTGCTCCAGGGCAATCTCCCTGCAAATTACAAAAAAAACGTAGGGGTATGTTTACTAAACCACGGTAGCAGACTCCGTGTGATATCAGAGCCGTGGCCCCATTGAAATCAATGTGGCCACTGCTCCGATATTGCACGGAGTGCACTACCGCCATTTAGTAAACATACCCCTTAGTTTTACAATGTCCCCATCGCTCCCAATACCCCACGATTAGTTTGGAGAAATGAGAAGCACTTGGAGAGTCTTTCCCCGAGAGGCTGAGACTGGCGTTTAGCTGCGAAAGCTACAAGGAAGGTAGTGTGGTAGGCTATGGCCTATAATAGCCTGCAAATATGAAATGCCTGTAAGCTAGGCCTTGATCCCAACCCCCTTCTGAGAAAAACCAAAATCTGTAAAAGTTTGAGAAAACTGCTTTAAACTGCTTAACAAGAAGTTCTTCATGAATTCATAAATCCTTTATTATTCCCTTGTGTTCTGATGATAGAAATGTTTCAATACTTGCATTCCTAGAGCTAGAAACGACCTCGCAGTAGAATTGTATCAATACCTAGAAACTGTGCCATTGTTAGAACAATCCTTAGAGGAGGGAACCGAGAGCTAGGCCCAGAAAGGGTCTCCGATTGGACAAGTGCAGGGGGCGTTGGGACCAATAGAAAGTCTGCATGTATCAAACTGAAAAGAAATGTATAAAATGAATATGGTTCTGTGAAAACTTTGCTCAGTCCTTTTTGATGCTTTACTGTCTGAGCCTTGTGCACAATAAAATTGGCTTGGACCCTGCAATTGACTCCTGGATTTATTCATTGTTTGCACTTCGCTGCTTCATATTCTTGGTGCGTTGGCCGGGAATGTGTGAGTAGTGGATGGTATTCAAGTGAGTATTCCACGTATTTCGCCTCCAGGTTTGGCCCGGTTGGAACCGTGTCTGTCCGACTGCAGGGGAAACCTCAGGCGCCACCGGTCCTCTTGTTTCGGGGAGGGTTCCGCCTTGTCTCGGCGGACCACTGGGTCCAGCTGGCCAACACCTCCGAACCCGAGGGGAGTCCAGGATCCAACCCATGAACTGGTTTGGTATTGAGAACTGGATCTGGTGAGTAGACATTTTCTTGTTCGATAGTCAGTGAGGCCTGGGGAAAGCCTTGCATGAGTATGCGAGACTAATTTGGTATAGACTAACTGGGAAAGTCTTGCATAAGTGCGCAAGACGAGAGAGCTTGATCACCTCTCATAAGGGCAGTCCTAGTATGCTCTGCATGAGTTCGCGGAGCAGAAGCCACTGACCCTTTGGTTGGGTTAGTCAGTAAGACCTTGGGCATTTGAAAAATAATTTCTTGTTGCTGGTATGACTGTGTGACTGAGAGGTCTTGAAACATAGACCAATTGAGAGCGGACTCCTGAGTAGCGCAGTTCCTGGCCGGACGACCGCGCCCAGGTCGCGAAAAGGAGGAAGCGTTTGGTGTTTGTCCCCCTATTGTTCTGTGGGCTGTACGGACCCCTTACCTGCAGCCATATTACCTACCCTTACTGTCTGTTGTCGTGTACATCACTATGATTATGGGAGGGGCAGAGTCCACGCAAACTCCGTTGGAATGTATGATCAAGAATTTCCGTAAGGGATTTTCCGGAGACTACAGAATAAGAATGTCTCCGTCTCGATTAGAAATGCTCTGTGAGAGGGAGTGGCCGGTGCTAGCTACTTCATGGCCCCGTGAGGGCACCTTTGATATTGGTGTAGTCTCCCGTGTTCATCAGATTGTACAAAAAACGTTCCCTGATCAGTTCCCCTACATAGACTCTGGCTGGGTATTTGTGAGAGGCAGCCCTCTTGGATGAAGCGTTGCTATGAGGAACAGTGTAGAATATTAGTAGCAACCACCAGGGGGACCCAGAAGTTTGAGGAGGGGAATCAACCTGTGTATTCTGCCTCAGAGTCCCCAGAAATCTTGGCCCGTTTACCCCAGTATCCATATAGGTTAGTTCCATCAGCTCCACCACCTGAAGCAGAACCTAATGAGGTAACCCAGCAATTACCGCTGCAGCAGCAAAAGAAGCCCACTTCCCCGAGTGATAGCCCCGAGTCTGGCCCAAGTACATCAGAAGGACCAGGGTCCCCCGATGATATTGAGAGTGGAGGCTCTCCTGCCAGTTCAGGGTCACCTGCCAAGGAAGCCTATACCCGGGAACCGTATGATTTAAGAAATGTAACCCCAAAGAAGAAGGAGAAAGCAGGGCGCCTAATGCCACTGCGTCAAGTACCTGGTCTACCTATCCTAAATGTACAGGGCCAGATGGCGCCAGGACCAACCAGTCTAATCTACGTACCT
Source organism: Ichthyophis bannanicus (assembly GCA_033557465.1). Classification (NCBI taxonomy): domain Eukaryota; kingdom Metazoa; phylum Chordata; class Amphibia; order Gymnophiona; family Ichthyophiidae; genus Ichthyophis; species Ichthyophis bannanicus. The sequence continues at coordinate 690,742,743 of CM066035.1, forward strand.
TTTTCCACTACTGATTTATTGAACTGGAAAACGCATTATGCGTCCTATACTGAAAACCCCCAAGAATTGACAGAGTTAATGTCTAGTATAATGCAAACTCATCAGCCCACCTGGTCTGATTGACGCCAGCTCCTGTCCACTCTTTTTACTACCGAGGAGCGAGCGCGAATCGTGCAAGCAGCTATCCGCTGGTTAGAAGAGAATCCCGTAGAGGGGGGGAAATTAATCTCCCACAAGCAGCCGCCGCAGCTTTCCCAAATGAAGATCCTAGATGGGATCCGAATGACGAAAGGGGGGCGGCGGCCCTAACTCGATTTCGCCAGGCCTTGTTGCAGGGCCTGAGGAAGGGAGGCCAGAGGGCCATGAATATCGGGAAGGTATGAGAAGTTATCCAGGGTCCGGATGAGAGCCCAGCGGCCTTTTATGAGTGGTTGTCTGAAGCCTATAGATTGTATACCCCATACGATCCAGCCGCTCAGGAAAATTTGCGTATGGTAAATGCAGCTTTTGTCAGTCAGTCCCAGAGAGATATAAAACGAAAGTTACAGAAACTGGATGGATTTGCAGGCATGAATACAGCCCAGTTAATGGAAGTTGCTCAGAAAGTGTTTGTGAATCGTGAAAATGAACGTAACAGAGAAAGTGAACGTAAGATGAAGAAGAAAGCAGATCTTCTTGCTGCCGCTTTAGTTGAACGACGTGGAGGAGGTTTTCCTAATCGAAGGAGCAGAGGACGTGGAAGGGGTTGTGAAAATAATTGGACCCCACTGGGTGCGAATCAGTGCGTCCATTGCAGAGAAGAAGGACATTGGAGAAGTGAATGCCCGCATCTTGACTCCACCCCAAAGAGGGGAGGAGGGAGTCCCTGAAGAACAGGAGGTCGATTTCAGAGTCGTGGAGGAATGAACCGAGCACAGTTCCAGCGAGAGAGGGAAGAAGCTATTGAGGGAGTGGCAGTTGCAACGGGATATGACATGGATGAAGACTAGGCCAGACCGGGCTCCAAGTTCACCCTGGGTCCCCAGGAGCCTATGGTCAGTTTGAAAATAGGGGACCAATATATGGACTTTATGGTGGATACAGGAGCCGAACATTCAGTGGTGGCAAAGCCGGTGGCCCCTCTTTCCTCTCGATCTGTCACCATTGTTGGGGCCACTGGGGCTAAGGCCACTAAGCCATTCCTGCAGAACCACATGTGTGAACTAGGGGGACAGAAAATAACGCACCAGTTCCTGTATATGCCTGAATGCCCTATTCCACTCTTGGGCCGAGATATGCTTGCCAAGCTCCAGGCGCAAATATCTTTCGCTGAAGAAGGAGAAATGCAGATGACTGTAAAGCCTGCTGGATTGATGGTGCTGACTGTCCCCCCGGAAGAAGAATGGCGATTCTACAGTGTAGCTCCAACCAAATCAGCTAGTTCCTGTATACCCCCCAACCTTTTAGCCCCGCCTGAAGTATGGGCAGAAGATAATCCACCTGGCCTAGCGAAGAACATAGCCCCTGTCATTGTCACCCTCAAGCCAGGAGCGGAACCAGTGCATGTGGAGCAGTATCCTCTTCCTCGACCAGCTATTGAAGGTATCCACTGCCATCTGATGAAGTATGGACTTCTCAAGGAGTGCCAGTCACCTTGGAATACCCCCCTACTCCCAGTCAAGAAACCTGGGACAGGGGATTACCGCCCAGTACAAGATCTGAGGCGGGTAAATGATGCAGCTGAAACTATACACCCAGTGGTACCAAATCCTTATACTCTCTTGGGACTGATCCCCGCCGAGGCTACTCATTTCACCGTCCTGGACCTGAAAGATGCCGCCTTCTGCATACGCCTAGCCCCCACCAGTCAACTTCGCTTTTGAATGGCAAGACCCCACAACAGGAAGGTGGGTCAACTTACCTGGACTCGATTACCCCAAGGATTTAAGAATTCACCTACTCTCTTCAGTGCTGCTTTAAATCAAGATCTCTCAAGCTACTCTGTGAACCCAGGACAAAGGGTTCTTCTTCAGTATGTGGACGACCTGCTCATAGCCACAAATTCAGAAAGTGAATGTCTACAAGCCACCAATGAACTCTTACACCTTCTAAATGAGGCTGGATACAAAGTCTCAAGAGCCAAGGCGCAATTATGTCAAACTGAAGTTAAATATCTAGGATTCCAGTTGTCCAGCGGAATTTGACGCTTGGGCAAAATGCAATGTGTGCCTTCGAGTCAGTCCTGATGCCTGGCGACCCAGAAGCTCCTGGGTGTTCTTGGCAGTGTCACTGGAAGTAGATTGCCAGGCCTTTCTTCCGAGGCAATGGAGGGTTAAGTGACTTGCCCAAGGCCACAAAGAGTGCTAGTGGGAATCGAACCCTGGTTGCTTGGTTACCAAGCCAGTGTTCTAACCGGAACGCAAAGAAGCTGTATGCAGTATTCCCACTCCAACCACCAGGAGGCAAGTAAGAACCTTCCTGGGGGCCGCAGGGTACTGTCGTATATGGATCCCCAATTTCGCTCTATTGGCAAAACCATTGTATCAAGCTACCAAAGGAATGGAAAGGTCTCCATTGGAGTGGGGACCTGAACAGGATGCAGCATTTCAATCTCTAAAAGCCGCTCTGATGTCATCACCAGCTCTGGGTTTACCAGATGTCCAGAAACCTTTCCGTCTTTATGTTCATGAGTCGCAAGGAAATGCTCTAGGGGTACTGACTCAATCTCTTGGATCTTGGCAATGGCCAGTAGCCTATTTGTCAAAACAGTTGGATGTTGTTGCAAAAGGCTGGCCCCCTTGTTTGAGAGCTGTTGCAGCCACAGCCCTCCTAGTGAGCGAAGCAGACAAGCTCACTCTGGGACAAAATCTTCAAGTTACTGTACCACATTCTCTTCTGACCCTCATGGAACACAAAGGAAGTTTCTGGCTCACAAATTCACGAATGTTGAAGTATCAGAGTATGCTGTGTGAAAACCCCCAGATACAATTGAAGGTCAGTCAAGCTTTGAACCCTGCTACGTTGCTCCCAGTTGGTCCTGGTCCCCCCGATCATGACTGTTTAGAAATTATGGACACTGTATTCTCAGGTTGCCCGGATTTGACTGATGTCCCTTTGGAGGACCCTGAATGGACTTTCTTTGTGGATGGAAGCAGTCTCGTCATCAATGGGCATCGTTGTGCCGGGTATGCAGTGGTGACCCTTGATCTGGTAGTTGAGTCCTCAGCTCTGGCCCCAGGAACTTCAGCACAGAAGGCTGAACTGATAGCTCTCACTAGAGCACTGACAATAGGAGAAAGGCTCCATCTAAATGTGTACACAGATTCCAAGTATGCCTTCACAACTTTGCATGCACATGGAGCCCTGTATAAAGAACGAGGGTTGATTACCTCAGGAGGCAAGTCCATTAGGTATGGGCCCGAGATATTGATATTATTAGATGCCGTGTGGGCCCCTAAGCAAGTTGCAGTCATGCACTGTCGAGGTCATCAAGCAGGAATAGGAGAAGTTACTCGAGGGAATAGGTTTGCTGATGCCACTGTCCGACAAGCAGCCACAACTGGACGAGTTTTGACCCAAGATACCTCGGTTCAGGCAGCCTTATTCCCTGTGCCCCTTAGCTCATGGGCCCCCCGTTACACCACAAGAGAGTTAGATTACTTCTGTGAGAAGGAGGGGGGTGTCCTAACAGAAAAAAGGTTGGATAGTGCTGCCACCTCCAGAGGGTAGCTCACCTCCAGGTCCCACAGTAATTCCTGAAGCATTAGGACCGGCCTTTGTTCATGCTTTTCATCAGGCCACACATTATGGGAAGACTGCCATGGAAAGAGCCCTGAAACCTCATTTCTGTATTTCACTATTAGGACCCTGTCCGCCTCAGTGGCTCATCAATGTTTAACATGTGCCAAGAACAATGCTTAGCAGGGCCCAATCCACCCCCAAGAGTTCAGTCAGTAGGAGTTGCCCCTATGAGTAATATTCAGGTGGATTTTACTGAGATGCCACGAGCAAATGGATATCACTACCTGTTGGTCTTGGTTTGCACCTTTTCTGGGTGGATAGAAGCTTTTCCCACCCGAACTGAAAAAGCCCGCGAAGTCACTAAAATTCTGCTCCATGAGATTATTCCCCGATTTGGAATACCATTGACTATAGGATCAGATAATGGACCCTCATTTGTGTCCCAAGTAACCCAACAGTTAGCCCGAGCTCTACAGATACAATGGAAGTTGCACACTGCCTATAGACCTCAGAGTTCAGGGAAAGTAGAACGTATGAATGGGACCCTGAAATCTCAGTTGTCCAAACTTTGTCAAGAAGCACACCTGAAGTGGCTCCAGGTTCTCCCTATAGCTCTTCTTAGGATACGTTCTGCTCCAACCAAGTCTTTAGGAGTTTCTCCTTTTGAGATCTTGTATGGGCGACCCCCACCCATTGTACAGGGAATAAAAGGAGATATGAAACAGATTGGATCTGAAATTACTAGACAAGAACTATTGGCTTTAAGTTCTGTTTTGCAGAGTCTTCACACCTGGGTACAAGATCGATTGCCCATCAATCTGACAGAACCTCTGCATCCCTTCAAGCCTGGAGTGTCAGTGTGGATCAAAGAGTGGAGAAAGACACTGTTGGCACCGCATTGGAAGGGACCTTATGTTGTCATTTTATCGACCCCAACTGCAGTAAAAGTCGCAGAGCTTGAACCCTGGATCCATCATAGTCGAGTAAAGCCAGCAGCCGCTCCTGAACTTGGTCAATGGACTTCAGTAGATGACCCTGAAACTCCATTGCGGCTTACATTACGGAGACAACCGGCATTGTAAGAGTCTTTAGAATCTACAATCCTACCCCTGTCACACAAGTGTGGCAGTCGATAGGTCTACATACAGCGGGAGCAGAAAAGAAGAAGAAGAAGAAGAAAAAGACTCTACAAGTTCATCGTTCTCAATATTTTAGTTAATCTCTAAAGACTGTAGTCATGATGTTCCTCTACTACTGTTATAGGGGGGCAGTAGCCCTGGGATCCCTGGAAAAGACTTTTGCCCTACCCCCTTGTGCAGCCTGTATAACTACCACCCGAACTGGGATAAAGGTCACTCAAACTTTACTTTATCATTCCTACTATACTTGCACTGGTATAGTTAGCCGATGTGTGTATAATGGTACAGAATTAACTATCTGTACGAAAGGAAAGAGTAAAATTTGCTTCAGTCCTCGTCAGAACCCCTCTTATTATGTACTGGAGTTGCGCAGGAATGATGAGGAGGGGGTCCTCATAAATGCCACACGTCAACTCTCCGATCCCACAAGATCCGTTATCCTGAATTTTGATGCCTGCGATGTGATAAACAGGAATGCTTACTACAAGTGTGGGTATTGGGAACAAGCCTACTATTATGATGATAAATATATGTGTCCTGAAGGAGCATACGGATGGGGACGGTGTACTGTTTATAAGTCGCCTGTGAGGAACAGTGTCAAAGGCTTTATTTAGATTTCAGTAAAGCCTTTGACACTGTTCCTCACAGGCGACTTATAAACAAACTGAGCACCCTAGGGATGGACCCTAAAGTTACTGCTTGGGTTAGAAATTGGTTGGGTGGGAGGCGACAAAGAGTACAAGTAAATGGAGCTCACTCTGAGGAGAAGGATGTTACCAGTGGTGTGCCCCAGGGATCTGTTCTTGGTCCGATTCTTTTTAACATCTTTGTTAGTGATATAGCGGAAGGGCTGTCGGGTAAGGTTTGCCTCTTTGCAGATGATACCAAAATCTGCAATAAAGTAGACACCCAGGAAGGTGTAGATAACATGAGGAGGGATCTAGCTAAGCTTGAAGAATGCTCTAGAATTTGGCAGCTGGGATTTAATGTTAAAAAATGTAAGGCCATGCATTTGGGCTGCAGCAATCCAAGGGAGCAATACAGTATAGGAGATGAAGTACTTTTGTCCACTAAAGAAGAGCGGGACCTAGGTGTGGTTGTGTCTGATGATCTTAAAGTAGCTAAACAGGTAGAAAAGGCGACGGCAAAAGCTAGAAGGATGCTTGGGTGCATACGGAGAGGAATGGCTAGCAGAAAAAAAGAGGTGATAATGCCTCTGTATAAGTCTTTGGTGTGACCTGTGATAAGGAAGCTTATCATAGTTCAGGAAGGAGCTATAATAGAGGTGAAGTGACTCTGAACAAGCAACCTGTCTGTTCTGGTAGAAATAATAAAACAGAATGTTTCCATAAAAGACTACCAGTCCCAGAATGCACCAGGTTTCCAACAGCCATTAGAAGAGCTGAAGTGGGGAAACGTGTGTTCAATCAGGAGGGCTATCAGGTAATCCCCAAGCACTCATCTCCAAGGGCAGGGCTTGATTCAGCACAGCTGCGCTGTGCTAGGGTGGAGCATTCATCTAAGCAGGATAAAAGAAAAGCTTATTCTACAGAGAATCATCAGAAGCTTGATGTTCATCTTGATCATCAGAAGCACCTTGATCATCCTGACCATCATCATCAGCAGAAGCCAGAGCTGACGGACAGAGAGAGAAAGAAACACTTTGGAAGAAAGAAGAGAAAAGCATTTGGGAGGTCTAAAGGAGTCCATAGCAGTACGTATACTGGGAGGCATTCCAGAGGCAAGCATACACCATTGGACTGGGGAAAGCCAGAGGAGTGGGTTTGCAGAGCCAGGAATCCCCGGACGGCACCTGTGAGGGAGACGGCTGCACTTGGAAGGGACCCTAAGACCAGTGCCAGAAGGTATGTGAAGAGAGATCCAGTGTCCAGGGATCTTGATTGGAAGGCTGGACATAAGAACTGGACTACATACTGGCCAGGATATTTAGAGAGGAACTCTAACAGCCATGGAAGCTCAGGTATAAACACTGATCTATGCCCTAGCTCTTCACTGGGAAGACAGCAGGGAAACAAGTATTGTCCTGAGACTGTTCCATTGAGAAATTCCTCTGTGCCAATCCATGATAGTGAACCTATGATAATTGAAGAAGGGGAAGATGTGGTAAATGAGGATTTTGAGTACATGGATTGCTCTCTGTCTAAACGTCTGTGGTAATATGCTGTTACAAAATACAACAACCATCACAAAGAAATATAAACTTGTTCTTTAATCTACTCAGAAAAGCTTCTGAGTAGGATTTGAGCCACGTAATAGAAAGCAAACCAGCCAAGAGGGTTTCAGCTGGTAATTGCTAGCAATTGAGCCTTGCCTAATTGCCAGTGAGCTCTGAAGGGACACTTCTGAGTGTGTGTGAAGATACAAGAGGCTATCCCTGAAAAAGAACAGTTTTTTTTCTACTTTGTGGGGTTTTGTTTGTTCTTTGAAGCACTGCTAAGAAGATATTAGCAGGTGCCTACAGAAAAGACCTTTTGGTTCCCATCCAGGTCTTTATGCTTTGATTTGATTGCTTAACAAGTTCAGCTGTTGTTTTTCCTTATTTGTTTTTCTAAGTATACTACTGAAAGCAAGTATTCCTTTTTATGTGCTACCAAGTATATCTGTGTTGGGAGAAATAACCCCATAAATAAAATATCTTCTTTGCTTTACATTCGAGCAAGCACAACTAATTTATTGTGAACGGCTGAGTCTGGTATGAATGGACTACATTTCCCACAATCCTTTGCAAGTCATATTAATATTTGCCTTTGCCAAGACTGTGGACATTCTCACCCAGCGCCCCCGTTGACAGACCTCATTTGGAGTATAGTGTGCAATTTTGAAGACCGCACCCTCAAAAGGATGTGAACAGGATGGAGTCGGTGCAAAGGGCGGCTACTAAAATGATTAGTGGGCTTCATTATAAAGCATATGAGGACAGACTTAAGGATCTTAATATTGTGGTGATGCGCAGGTAGCTGAGCCTTTTAAAACTAGGAAAAAAGAGTTTTTTTCTCATGAGCGGGGGAAGGGCTCACTACAGCATAGCTCTCAGGCAGAGAAAGAAGCTAGAACACACACTAATAGGGATAGCTTGAAGCCACACCCAGCCTCTAGAGCACGTGCAGGCAGAGAGGGGGTGGGGCCAGAGAAGGAAACAAGCTGCAGGATATTTAAGCTGCGTCACTCAGGAAGTGAGGAGGCAAGAGATACAGAGGCAACAGGAAGAGAGGCAGGAGAGCTGAGGAATACAAGCAGAGGCACAGCAAGAGACACGAGGAAAAAAGAGAGACACAAGCAGAAACACAGAGAGAGGACGTGCTCAAGGAAAACTGCATGCTAAAAGCCAGGAGGAGAGGCCAAGAGTCCAGAGGAGCCAAGGGAAGGAACAGCAGCATAAAGCTGTAAGGCCTGGAGGTTCAAAGGGGACCAGCCATAAATCCCAAGGCAAGTGCAAAGGTTGTGGGCATGAGTGGAGCTGGGGAAAACGTCAAGAGTATATGACTGATTCTGAGAGTGACAGCTCAAGTCCTGAGTCTGTGATTAGGCAGTACAGAAAACCAGTTGGGAAGAGGGTTTCTGCCAGTAAAGCAATTTGTGTGTGTCCTGAACAGGAGTGTCTAAGAGGAAGAAGGGCAAGAGCTTTTGACCCGGTAAAAAGGGGACCCCAGAAGTTAAAATGGGGGAAGCTTCTTAGGCTTTTAAAGGAAGTGAAGCATAGCGTTCCAGAACGTGCCCCAAGCCCTGAGTGTTACAGTACCCCAGAAGAAATGGAAGTAGACTCATACTCAGACTCTCCAATATCCTCTGCGGAATCCATGGAGTGTGGGATTTGTATAAGACGTGTTTAATACTTTTATAAGAAGCTGTGAGTAACAGGTTAAGAAGATATCTGTGCTGGTGTTGTTATGTGCCAAGCTGAAAAGCAGACAAGAAGTCATATGAACCTCATTGTTTAAAGCAGCCAATTGTATCTCTGAAGAAGCCAGGCTTAACAGGGCTAGCGTTTTAAACCAGGAGGCAGCACAGGAGAGATATCCTAATCTGCAGCAGCTGAGAGTAAAGGTCAAAAACTCTCTTACAGAAGTTTTTGGAAAACTGTGCGTTTAAAAAGTGTTACACTGCTTTGTAAATGAAAGAAGCTGAAAAGAGTAATCAAGAGTGAAGTAACTACTTGAAGAAATATTGCTGAGAAGTCTAAAGGGAGAAAATATCCTATATTTTCAGTTTGTGATATTGTTTGCCTTATCAAGGTCATTTGCCTCAGCAAGGTCACTTGCCAAAAGTTGGTTCCAGAAAGAAATAAATAAAAGCAATTTAAGTAACAAATTGTCCTGTGTTCCTCTTCCATTCGGATTGCTGACAAAGCAAAACCACAACTACACAAAGAAGAGTGACGTCCAGTGCTCCCCACTAGGCAATCGCCTAGACGCCTCAGCGCGGCGTTGTCACAATATGTACACCTTAGAGGAAAGGCGGGATAAAGGTGATATGATTGAGATGTTTAAATACCTCCGTGGCATAAATGTTCAGGGAGAGAGCCTCTTTCATTTGAAAGCAAGTTCTGCTACGAGGGGACATGGGATGAGGGTGAAGGGAGATAGATTCAGGAGTGATATGCGGAAATATTTCTTTACGGAAAGAGTAGTGGATCCATGGAATAGACTCCCAGTGGAGGTGGTAGAGATGAGGACAGTAACTGAATTCAAAAAAGCATGGGACCAACACAGAGGATCTCTAAAGGTAAAAAGTGGACTGTTGTAGTTGTTGATATGGAAGGACAGACTAGATAGGCCATGTGGTCTTTTTCTGTCATCATGTTTCTATGTTTCTATTCCCCAACCGTCTACAGCAAGCCATCTAAAGATGCCTACTTCTGTCCAAAGTGGGAATGTGTGTATTATGCTACTTGGTCTGGTGGGCCTACTGGACAAGATGGAGATAATCGCAAAGCCAGCTTAGAAAGATCATTACCTGAGCCTCAGAAGTGCAAGAAAGGTGCCTGTAATCCCCTACAGCTCCTCATACTTAACCCTAGCCAGTGGAAGCAGGGGTTCAGATTTGGGTTACGTATAGCGAGAGGAGGCACAGATCCTGGAACCTTTATATATATACAGCTAAATACTAAGACCCATGTATCCGCACCTTATCAAATACATCATTCCTTTTATGAGACCATGCAGGCGGAATTTGCAATCCCTCACACCTCCCAGAACTTGTTCATTGAACTCGCTGGGGCAGTAGAATCTAGTCTCCACATCTCTGATTGTTTCTTCTGTGGCGGAACTAAGATGGGAGACCAATGGCCCTGGGAGGCGCAAGAAGTGAACTATTCCATTCCTTATAACCAGTTGTTGTTGTTAAGTGCCGTCGAGTCGGAGTTGACTCATGGCGACCCTCTGGATAGCTATCCTAAATTGTGTTCGGTCTTCAGTCAGGCGGCTCATTGTTGATAGACTGGTACCTGTAGTTGCTGTTATTGTATCGATCCATCTCATTGCTGGCCTTCCTCTTTTGCGTTGACCTTCTATCTTGCCAAGCATAATGTCTTTCTCTAATGATCTCTCTCTTTGCATGATGTGTCCAAAGTATGAAAGTCGAAGTCTTGTCATCTGAGCTTCTAAAGAAAGCTTAGGTTTGATCTCCTCTAGTACCGACTGGTTTGTTCTTTGGGCAGTCCATGGTATACACAGTATTCGCCGCCAGCACCATAATTCAAAGGCATCAATTTTCTTCCGATCTGTCTTTTTCACTGTCCAGCTTTCACATCCATATGATGTTATTGAAAATACCATGGCCTGAACAAGTCGAATCTTTGTATGGAGAGAAACATCTCTGCTCTTGAGAATCTTATCTAGGTCTTTCATAGCCATTCTGCCAAGAGCAATGCGTCATCTGATTTCTTGACTGCTTGTTGCTTTTTTATTGATAGTTGATCCAAGTAGGTTAAAGTTGTTCACGATTTCAATTTCTTCTCCTTCAATGATGAACCTGTTGATTATGCCAGTTGTCATGATCTTTGTCTTCTTTACATTAAGGTGCAAGCCCATTTTGAGACTATGTTCTTTGATTGTGAGAAGCAAATGTTTCAGATCATCTTCACTTTCAGCCAGTAATGTGGTATCATCAGCATAGCGAAGGTTGTTGATGAGTCTTCCACCAATCTTCACACCTCTGTTGTCTTCATACAATCCTGCTTCTCTGATGATTTGTTCTGCATATAAATTAAACAGGTAGGGAGAAAGTATGCAGCCTTGTCTTACACCTTTGCTTATTTTAAACCATTCTGTTTCTCCTTGTTCCGTTCGAACTGTTGCTTCTTGATCAATGTACAGATTGCGCAAGAGAACGATCAGGTGTTCTGGTATACCCATGCTTCTTAATGTGACCCAGAGTTTCTCATGGTTTACACAGTCAAAAGCCTTGCTATAGTCGATAAAGCACAAATAGATATCCTTTTGGTATTCTTTAGTCTTTTCAAGGATCCATCTCACATCTGCAATGATGTCTCTCGTTCCTCGCCCTTTCCTGAACCCTGCTTGCACTTCAGGTAGTTCTTGTTCCAGGTATGGTTGTAGTCTCTTTTGAATAATCTTCAGTAGAATCTTGCTGGCATGTGGGATCAGAGCGATTGTGCGATAATTTCCACAGTCAGTTGAATCACCTTTCTTTAGTATTGGTATAATCACAGATCTTTTCCAGTCAGTTGGCCATGATGTTGTCTTCCATATTTCTTGGCAGAGCATTGTGAGTACGGTAACAGCTGCATCATATTGCTGCCATACTTCTATGGGAATGCTATCAATACCTGGTGCTTTGTTCTTTGATAAGGCTTTCAATGCTGCTTCAACTTCTTTCATCACCAATGGTTCCCGATCATAAGGTACAGGTTGAAACGGCTGTTGGTCCACTTAATGTTTATCATATAAAAACTCTGTATATTCCTTCCACCTTTTCTTGATCTTCTCAGCATCATTCAACATAGAACCTTGAGCATCTTGTTACATTCCAATTCGAGGCTGGAACTTTTTCTTTAACTCTCGTAGCTTTAGGAAAGCCGATCTTGTTCTTCCTCTAATAGTTTCTGCTTCTATTTCCTTGCAAGTGTCATTGTAGTACTTTTCCTTGTCCTGTCTTGCTGCACGTTGGAAATCTCTGTTAAGTTCTGCGACTGTCTTTCTTTCTCCTCTGGCTTTAGCTTCTCTGCGTTTCTGGGCAATTTTCAGAGTTTCTTCCGTCATCCATTTTGGCCGTTTTTGCTTTTTCACCTTTTGTAGAGACTTCTCGCTTTCTTCCAACACAACCTTTTTGATGTCATTCCATAACTCTTCCAGAGCTCTGTCATTTGTATCTAAAGCAGCAAATCGATTTTGCAGGCAGTCTTTAAATCCCAGTGGTATATTCTCAAGGTCATATTTTGTTGCATTCATGAGTGGTTTGCTCTTTTTCAACTTTAGTTTGAGTTTGCATATTAGTAGTTGATGATCTGTACCACAGTCAGCTCCAGCTTTTGTCTTTGTTGATGTTACAGAGCTTTTCCATCGTTGACTTCCACAGATGTAGTCAATTTGATTTTTATACAATCCATTGGGTGAAGTCCATGTGTACAGTTGCCGCTTGTGTTGCTGGAAGAAGGTGTTTGAGATGAATAGATCATTGGTCTTGCAAAATTCTATCAGTCTTTCTCCAGCTTCATTTCTGTTGCCAAGTCCATATTTTCCAACTACTTTGCCTTCTTCTTTGTTGCCAACTTTTGCATTCCAGTCACCCATGACTATCAAGATATCCTGTTTGCATGTTCTGTCAATTTCAGCTTGTACTTTTCATAGAACTCTTCAATTTCATTCTCTTCTGCAGCTGTTGTTGGGGCATATACTTCAATTATAGTTGTGTTAATAGGCAATCCTCGTAGGCGAATAGAGATTAAGCGTTCGCTGACTGCATTGTATTTCATTACAGTTCTTGCAAGTTTCTTCTTTATTATAAATGCAACACCATTTCTTCTTTGTCTTTCATTTCCAGCATAGTAGACCATGTGATCATCTGATGCAAAGTGCCCCATGCCAGTCCATTTCAGTTCGCTGACACCCAACAGATCAAGTTGTACATGTTCCATTTCATTCTTGACCACCTCCAACTTTCCTTGGTTCATGCTTCGTACGTTCCATGTTCCAATGTGTAAGACATCTTTACAGCTTCTGACTCTCATTTCATGTGAAGCTACATCAGCAGTCAGACTTCCCGAGGGCTTTGATCCAACCACATCATAAATGCTGGCTTTACTCTGAAAAGTCTTCAGCTCTTCCCCAGTAGCTAGTTGAGTGCCTTCCGACCTGGGGTCTCATCTTCCAGCACCATAGCACAATTTGTTTTGTTGTAACTATCCATTGGGTTTTCATGGCAAGATACAGAAGTAGATTGCCGGGCCTTTCTTCCGCGCAGTTTAAGTTTGGTGTTGTTGCTGTTGTCACAAAAATGTGATCCTCTGCCGTCAACACTGTCCCATTCTGCTGCTGCCCAGATGGGTGGTTTGTCTTGGTCTGGCACCTCAGCTGAGACCTGTCCATCTTGGGAGACCCTGCCAGTAGTTAAACTACCGATAGTTTAGCTCTCAGCGTCACTGATGCACGCAAGCCCTCACAGCACGACAAGATGCAAACCAAGTGAGAGCTTATAACCAGACTGCTCTACATAACACTACTAGTGAGTGGGTACTGGCTCACCCTATTGTTGGTAACTTATGTTTTGCTCGTACAGGACCACAGTTTACTATGCTAGTCGGACAGCTGGTCTGTCTCAATCAGATGTTTTACAACAGTACCACTAAGAAGACGTCCTGGTGGTCGGGGGTAAACACTCCAGAGCCCTCCAACCCTTTAGTCCTCTTTCCTACTCTTGCCAAGATCTGGACTAATCTGGCTTCTCATAGTACCTGGCAAGCTCCACCCGGACTATATTGGATTTGTGGAACTCGAGCATATGCTAAGCTTCCTCACCATTGGGGAGGAGCATGTGTATTAGGAACTATACGGCCTTCCTTCTTTCTTCTGCCCATTTCCCATGGAGAATGACTGGGTTTCCCTGTGTACAAGAGTCGACAGAAACGAGAGGCCTTGACAATAGGCCAATGGGACAAATGGGATGATGAGGAATGGCCACCTGAGAGAATCATTTTGTACTATGGACCCGCCACTTGGACACAAGATGGGACATGGGGATACCACACTCCTGTATACATGATAAATCGTATTATACGCTTACAAGCTGCTGTTGAAATAATAACGAATGAAACTAGTAAAGCACTATCTATTTTAGCTAAGCAGAGTACACAAATGCGTACAGCTATTTATCAGAATCGTTTAGCTCTAGATTATTTGTTAGCAGCTGAAGGTGGAGTATGTGGAAAATTGAATTTAACTAATGCTGTTTGCAGATTGACAATAATGGACAAGTTGTTGAAGATATAGCTACTCAAATGCGAAGACAAACATATGTGCCTGTTCAGACCTGGCATGGTCTGAAGCTTGATGGGTGGTTTGGTTCGGCGTTTTCATGGCTAGGTGGTCTGAAGACCCTTGTGTTTATTGTATTATTCATGTTGGCTGTATGCTTGTTGCTCCCATGCCTATTATCCCTTTGCTTACGTATGATAACCTCAGTTATTGATAGCACTGTAGAACGAAAGGCAGCTACAAATGTTTTAGCCATGTGGCAATATTACCCTATACCCCATAATGATGCTTTTACATGAGTATAATGTGTGATTTAATTCCCACCCTTTTAACTTGCGGGTGAGAATAATCAAAGGGGGGAATGTGGTAGGCTATGGCCTATAAATAGCATGCAAATATGAAATGCCTGTAAGCTAGGCCCTGATCCCAACCCCCATCTGAGAAAAACTAAAATCTGTAAAAGTTTGAGAAAACTGCTTTAAACTGCTTAACAAGAAGTTCTTCATGAATTCATAAATCCTTTATTATTCTCTTGTGTTCTGATGATAGAAATGTTTCAATACTTGCATTCCTAGAGCTAGAAACGATCTCGCAGTAGAATTGAATCAATGCCTAGAAACTGTGCCATTGTTAGAACAATCCTAGAGGAGGGAACCGAGAGCTAGGCCCAGAAAGGGTCTCCGATTGGACAAGTGCAGGGGGCGTTGGGACCAATAGAAAGTCTGCATGTATCAAACTGAAAAGAAATGTATAAAATGAATATGGTTCTGTGAAAACTTTGCTCAGTCCTTTTTGATGCTTTACTGTCTGAGCCTCGTGCACAATAAAATTGGCTTGGACCCTGCAATTGACTCCTGGATTTATTCATTGTTTGCACTTCGCTGCTTCAGTAGGACTCGGGGTTCAGAATCTAAGATGGCGGAGCCAGCGATACCAAGTGCGGCCACTGCCGCTGCAGCCACAACTGGCCTAGTAGAGGAGGTGACTCCGGTGGTTATTGCAGCTCTTGAGGGTGGGCTGAAGAGGCTATTCTCTCAACTGTTTCAGCTGACACAAGCTATGACTAATGTTGGGGGCCATGTGGCTCAGGCCAAGCAAAGGCTCTCCAATGTCAAAGACTTGCAACGTGAACACCCTCAAACCATCCAAAGGTTTGAAGATCTACTTCACCAGCAGAATGAAAAGCTTGAGGACTTACAGAAACGCAGACGGTGGAAAAACATAAGATTCATAGGAGTGGCTGAGTTGGTGAAAAACGACGAGATCCGTGGCTACTTGGAGACCAGGCTGGGGGCACTACTGCAGATGAACGAACATGGCAGGAAAATAATCCTCGAGCGCATACACAGGATAGGTCCCAGGCGGGAAGGAGCTAACAGGCCCAGAGTCATCATTGCAAGATTCCTTAACTATTTGCAGAAGGAAGCAGTATTGCGGGCAGCGTGGGCCTGGGGGCACATTGATCACTCGTCTAAGGACATTCTGGTTTTTCAAGAGTATTCGTCGCTAGCAAACAGAGGAGGGATTTCGCTGCAGTTTGTGGAGAACTGGTGACTAAGGGTTGTGTTTCTCCCTTCAGTATCCTGCTAAGCTCAGGGTAGAACACCAAGGCTGTCCCCTGCAGTTCGAGACACCAGCAGAAGCCACGCAGTTTTTGAATGGCTTGGCTGTTTGAGGACTGCCGTACAGGACAGCATGATAAGACAGAGTGTTTTCATGGGTCCAAGGACTGCCTATCAGAGACCGGGATCTGGTGGCTGAGAGGGTAAGGCCCAGGAGATACGGAGATTGAACTCTTTATGGTCCATGACTTGTCCCGGTGGGACCCTGAAACCGGGGGAATCGGATGATCTCAGAGTATTTCCTAACAGTGGTGAATATGTAAGAGTAATATAAAAGTTTAATGTTTACTGTTCATTTCATAAGTTTGTATCCCACACTAGGTGGTATTATAGTTAACTAGGCTTTGTTGCTCCCAGAGAAAGCATGACTTGGGAATAACTTTGGAATATATAGCATGAAGAATGGGGGTTCTGCTGAGGATAGATCCCTCAGGAGGAGAGGAGAGATTGTACATGACTGAGCAACCACCATTAGCGACGGGAGCCTCGAAGGTAGGCTGTAATGGCTGGGCTGGAAATGCCAGCATAAGGGGCGGAATAAAACAGATATCACATGGTCCTGATGTTGATTGTCTCAACATATGGAAAATGTATGGAAAGGCTGTAGACTTGAATAAGAAGATGGAAATGGGAGGGCTGGTTTATTAGTGAGTGATGGGAGAAATTAATTGTTATAGCAAGTGGGGGGAACCCATACGCATCATAACAACCCCCATGGAGGTTGGTGTAGAAAGGAAGCATTGGAGGGAATATGTGCGTGGGAGGGAAGAAGGAAGGGGAGGGAAGGTAGGGTAGGGTGAAGGGGATTGGGCAAGGTTGGGAATGGGAGTTAAGGTGGGCTAGTTCTATGTCCTCTGCGAGTGCACCAGGATGGGTAACGTGGGGATCCCTAGGCTGGGGGACCCTCCCAAACTAATGCTGTATATCTATGGGAAAGGACCACAGGTATTATTGACACAGGCTGAGAGTAATCTCATGGAATGTCTGTGGCTTGGGAACCCCTATTAAACGTGCAAAGATTCTTTGAGCCCTGGCATGCCATGGATGCGATGTAGCCCTCCTCCAGGAGACACATCAGACCGACCTAGAACATGCAAAGTTGCAGAGGGACTGGGTGGGTCAGGTTTTTGGGGCACCTGCTCAAGGCCATAAAGGGAGGGGTAGCAATTCAGATTCACAAGAGGGTCTGGTATATGTATAAACAAACTTATATAGACCCTCAAGGCCGATATGTGCTGCTGTTAGGGGACCTGGATGGATGACCACTAAGATTGTGCAACATACATGGGCCAAATTCACCTGATGCTCTGTTTTATACCCAACTAGCCTCTAAAATGGAGCAGTTCTCCATAGATCCGGTGGTTGTGGGGGAGACTTTAATACAGTACTAGACCCTCTGATAGATACCTCGTGAGGTAGGCAGGATGCGCGCATTGGAGTTACATGAATATTGCAGAGTTTCAAGCGATGGCTGGATCTGGTGGATCCATGGCAGTTGCTCCATCCAACCAAGAAGGACTATACGCACGATTCTCATGCACACAGGTCGAATGTTTGCATAGACTACATTCTCACTACCACGGGGTTGTTCTCGTGGGTGGAGGAAGCGCATATGGAAATTTCAGACCATACCCCAATCAGGGTAGATCTGGCAAGGACTCGGGTGAGGACCGGGACCTGTGTGTGGCATTTCCCTCTAGAGGGCTTCCATGACGAACAATTTCACAAGACCTTATTGGAGAAATGGGAAGACTATCAACAGCATAATGCCCAACAAAAAGAGTGCCCTAAGCTCTACTGGGAGACTGCGAAGGTGGTACTATGGGGGGAAATAATTGCCACACCAAAAAAGCACAAATCACGCTGAGCACAAGGAAACAGTCATAGGCGTGAATGAGAGGAAAGACAGAGTCCTTTATTGAACCAACGGCCGCCCGACACAGGCCATGTTTCGAACCCTTCGTCAGGGGCTAGCCAGGCAAGAAAACTAAAAACATGAACATATTAAACATCAGAAGTAATAAAGGAACTACAAACCAAGACTATGGCTATATTAAATGTTAAACAATAAATATATGATAAATAAAACTAAAACATAAAGACATAAAAACAGGAGAATTAAAATTAATAATATCATATATGTACACAAATGACGAATATAAAAGGAGGGGACAATAGTGCTCGGGACCTGATGAGAATGTGCATAAGTCAAACTGAGATACTAACCTCTGTTGTAAATCATAAACCACGTGTTACTTCACACTGTATTGTGCAGACATTTAGACTATATCCTAATGCTAAAAAACATAAGAATTATACATAAAAACATAATAAAATAATTAAAACAATGCATCAAAAGCTTTTTAGACTGCATAAAATGAACAAACAAAGCATGCAGAGAGAGGAGAGGAGGAAAACAGACAGGATACGCAAACGACTAAATTACCAATGCAGCTAGCATAATCAGATAGTTGCTATAAAAAGAAATGAAACTAAAAGCAAAATAGGAGTGAGTCAATGAAAACATCTAAAAACGAACAGGGTGAGTAAACCACCTTAGGATTCTACAATTGTAACCAATTGGACATATAAAAAGACATATTATAAACAAATTTAAAAAAAAAAAAATTTAAGAAAGGGGGAGGGGGGTTTCCCAACACGTTCCAGGAGGAAAGGGAATATGATTATGCTGAGATTAAGTGCAGCCACTAACACTAACATGGAAACTTGCATGGCTTGGCAGCTATTGAAGATCCCCTACCGTAACATCTAGTGTGTATGTCCTCCCGTAGATGCGAAGAATTTATGTATATGCAACCAAAATCAAAACAACAAAAAAAGGGGAGGAGCAAATAAAAGTAAAACATTTAAAACATTTAAAAAATGGGGTAAATGAACCGCTCTATGAGTAGTGCAACACCCACCAGCGTAGCATATAAACAAGAGGGGCAGGCACGTGGATAAAATAATACTCTAAAAACGATCTAAATAAACGTGCTTCATAAGAAAAAGAAAAAGAAAAATAGTTACACTGAAATAAAATGTAGCCACATGTTGAAACCAACTGTAAAAACTTGTGCAGCTATATATTCAAAACGTTACAAATGTAGCTGGTGCATGTATCTTTCAGCGGATGAAAAATCACTTAGGATGTGCACACAATCACCACAAAAGTAAAAAGAAGAGACGTGTATAAAAAGATATACTCCGGTCTATTATTATATGGATGACAAATAAAATGAGGAAAAATACAGGTCGAAATTGATAAAGCTTTTGAAACGAAACATTCAAATAAACAACTATGGCCACAGAAAAAAGATATATAAATGATCACACCTCAGAAAACTGCCGTCAATGCTCAGTTGACGCGCAGGGGGAGAAAGAACGCCGACGCATGCGTATATAAAGAAACGTAAAAGACGATGGGCGGAGCCAAATATGGGCGGGAATTAAAAAATGGACAGCACCGTCGGTATGGCATGCAGTTTGATAATGTGTATCATAATAAAACATATCGATCATAATGAATGTGAAGGTTGCTATAACTATGATCAATCGTAGTTACTAGTTGGTCACCGTTTAGAGTCAGACCAACAATCCAAAGGTGTTGAAAGCTGCATAAATGGATCTTTAAAAGATAAATAAATAGTTAAGTGACAATGCATCAGCTTAACCCCTACACGCACATGAAATAAAGTACATATTGGAATCCACATTCAAACATGGTAATAAAAAAGGGGGGTGACAACCCAGCTGGGGCCAAAGGGAATAGCCGATGATTACTAAATATATATAAAAAAACTGAACTACATGTGGTGCCGTTTCATAGAAAAACGGACAAGTCTGTGTCCAAGTTCAAGCCTGCTGGAGTCAGGGAATCCATGCGAAAAATGAACTTCTGTTCAAGCCTCATAATAGTCTTGTTGATATCCCCACCCCTCCAATTAGTCTTGACCTTTTTAATAATAAAAAACTTGAGATCCATAACCTTATGGCGGGCATCAAGCCAATGCTGAACTAGGGGCTTGTCAGAAAGTTGGCGCCTGATGCAGCTTTTATGCTCTACTATTCTAGTTCTTATAGGACGAGTGGTTTTGCCCACGTAAAGCTTTTTACAGGGACATTGTATAACATAGACAACATTACTCGTTTCACAGTTGGAGAAGTCGTCTATATAGAAAACTTGGTTAGTGAAAGGGTGAACAAAAGAATTCCGAACAGGAAGTGAATTGAGACACACTGAGCATTTGCCACATTGGAATTGCCCTTTGAAGTTTGACAAAGGATTCCTCTCCGTGAGGGCAGAGGGTACCAATAGATTTTGCAAATTAACGTTCCAATCAGGTTATCTTTCCTGGTTTTACACATTTTTATAATGTGTTGTATGTGGGTTTTAACATTGATTTCGTCCACTTGTTTTTATGATGGAGCTGGTGTTTTAACATTTCGTTTATTATTTATTTATTTATTTATTGTTTTAAGGAGTACACTATTCAAATGAGTTGTTGTTCAATTTTTTTGTACGGTTTTTGTGATTTATGGGCTGGTTGGTGCCTCCTTGTATTCCTTTCAGGTCCTTTGGGCCCCATGATTTTTTGGTTTAATTTGCTATACCAATCCCCCTTTTTCCTTTTTTAACATATTTTTATTATGTTTGAATGTGGATTCCAATATGTACTTTATTTCATGTGCGTGTAGGGGTTAAGCTGATGCATTGTCACTTAACTATTTATTTATCTTTTAAAGATCCATTTATGCAGCTTTCAACACCTTTGGATTGTTTGCCGCTTATGGGTTGGTCTGACTCTAAACGGTGACCAACTAGTAACTATGATTGATCATAGTTATAGCAACCTTCACATTCATTATGATCGATATGTTTTATTATGATACACATTATCAAACTGCATGCCATACCGACGGTGCTGTCCATTTTTTAATTCCCGCCCATATTTGGCTCCGCCCATCGTCTTTTAAGTTTCTTTATATACGGCGTTCCTTCTCCCCCTGCGCGTCAACTGAGCATTGACGGCAGTTTTCTGAGGTGTGATCATTTATATATCTTTTTTCTGTGGCCATAGTTGTTTATTTGAATGTTTCGTTTCGAAAGCTTTATCAATTTCGGCCTGTATTTTTCCTCATTTTATTTGTCATCCATATAATAATAGACCGGAGTATATCTTTTTATATACACGTCTCTTCTTTTTACTTTTGTGGTGATTGTGTGCACATCCTAAGTGATTTTTCATCCGCTGAATGATACATGCACCAGCTACATTTGTAACGTTTTGAATATATAGCTGCACAAGTTTTTACAGTTGGTTTCAACATGTGGCTACATTTTATTTCAGTGTAACTATTTTTCTTTTTCTTATGAAACACGTTTATTTAGATAGTTTTTAGAGTATTATTTTATCCACGTGCCTGCCCCTCTTGTTTATATGCTACGCTGGTGGGTGTTGCACTACTCATAGAGCGGTTCATTTACCCCTTTTTAAAAATGTTTTACTTTTATTTGCTCCTCCCCTTTTTTTGTTTTTTTTATTTTGGTTGCATATACATAAATTCTTCGCATCTACGGGAGGACATACACACTAGATGTTACGGTTGGGGATCTTCAATAGCTGCCAAGCCATGCAAGTTTCCATGTTAGTTTTTAATATGTGGCTACACTTAATCTCAGCATAATCATATTCCCTTTCCTCCTGGAACGTGTTGGGAAAACCCCCCTCCCCCTTTCTTAAATTTTTTTTTTAAAAACCTGTTTATAATATGTCTTTTTATATGTCCAATTGGTTACAATTGTAGAATCCTAAGGTGGTTTACTCATCCTGTTTGTTTTTAGATGTTTTCATTGACTCACTCCTATTTTGCTTTTAGTTTCATTTCTTTTTATAGCAACTATCTGATTATGCTAGCTGCATTGGTAATTTAGTCGTTTGCGTATCCTGTCTGTTTTCCTCCTCTCTCTACATGCTTTGTTTGTTCGTTTTATGCAGTCTAAAAAGCTTTTGATGCATTGTTTTAATTATTTTATTATGTTTTTATGTATAATTCTTATGTTTTTTAGCATTAGCATATAGTCTAAATGTCTGCAAAATACAGTGTGAAGTAACACGTGGTTTATGATTTACAACAGAGGTTAGTATCTCAGTTTGACTTATGCACATTCTCATCAGGTCCCGAGCACTATTGTCCCCTCCTTTTATATTTGTCATTTGTGTACATATATGATATTATTAATTTCAATTCTCCTGTTTCTATGTCTTTATGTTTTAGTTTTATTTATCATATATTTATTGTTTTAACATTTAATATAGCCATAGTCTTGGTTTGTAGTTCCTTTATTACTTCTGATGTTTAATATGTTCATGTTTTTAGTTTTCTTGCCTGGCTAGCCCCTGACGAAGGGTACGAAACACGGCCTGTGTCGGGCGGCCATTGGTTCAATAAGGGAAATAATTGCCTACATGGCAAGGCGACAAAAACTTATTAATGCAAGAGTTTTGTACTTGGAAAGACAGGTGGTGAGAGCTCACAGACAGTATGCCCGAAGCTCGAATCAGATCTCCAGGGTTCGCCTCCTGGAACTGCAGGCTGCACTGAATGAGCTCATCCATCAACGAGCTAAGAAATCCCTCCTTTATTACAAGTATCAATTGTACTGCTATGAGAATAAAACAGGTAAGCTTCTTGCATGTTTGGTGGTCCCCGGGGGTTCAATTTTGTTCCTAGGCTTAAGGATGCTACCGGACAGGTGCACAAAACTACCCCTTCTATTCTGATTCTGTTTTGGGAGACATTTCAGAAGTTCTACCAGAAAGATTTGGGTTCACCCAGTAGGGTGAAAAATTGTTTTCACAACCTTTTCTTGCCGTATATCACAGAACAACAGGCTGCCTGCTTGGGAGCCTCCGTTACGGCAGAAAAGGTGTCATTAGCTATTCACTGTGTGCAGCACTGTCAGGTCCCAGGCCCTGATGTGTTCACAGCTGAATTCTATAATAGTTGCATGACCAGGTGATTGGCCCACTGACAGGCCTATATCAGGAGAGGGTAGAGGCCGGAGGATTTAAGTGGGGTAGCAACTCTGCACACATCACTTTGATTCCTAAACTAGGCAAGGACCCCCAACATGCAGGGTCGTGTCATTCCATCTCTCTTATTAACATGTATTTGAAACTATGGGCCAAGATTTTGGCTAACAGTTTGGCGCCTTTGCTTCCAGATCTTATACACCCCTCCCAGGTTGGATTTGTGAGAGGCCGCTCTGCAGTCACCAACATGAGACAGATCATTGCTTCGCCGGAGTGGGTTCACACCTACAATATTCCATCACTCCTAGTAAGCTTTGATGCAGAGAAGACCTTTGACTGGGTGAGCAGGGAATATCTCTTCAACTTACTACCCAGATATGGACTGGGAGGCCCCTTTATCCAAATGGTAAAAACTTTTTATGATCATCGGCAGTGGTCACGCCCAACGGAGATATCTCTGAATCGTTTGCTCTTGAACAATGGACCTGACAGGGTTACCCCTGTCCCCCCTCCTCTTTGTCTTATTCCTAGATCCTTTTGTGCAGAAAGTAGTGGCTTGCCCTGGGGTCCGTGGATTGGACAATTGGAATTCCTACTATCGGCTTTTGCTGATGATCTATTGGTGCATCTCACCTAACCACGAGCCTCTTTGACAAATTTGTTAGTTGAATTAACCCACTTTGGACAGATCTCGGGGCTCTAGATAAACATGGATAAAACAGAGGCTCTGGATGTCTCCAGATGCCTAAGGGTGCAGTGGAGTGTGGACTTTCCCTTTCAATGGGCGGGGCAGGCATTCTGATATCTTGAGATTCAGCTACCCAGTGACCCGGGGCTGCTTATCACCTGAATCATAAGGCTGTTCTCCACCATATACAGATCAAGATGCGTGATTGCATGGCTTTGCCCTTATCTAGGATGGGGCGTATTGCAGCCTTCTGCATGGTTCTATTTCCCAAACTCTTGTATACCCTACAGCTATTGCCACTATGCCTTTTGCATCGGGAGGTGTTGCGTTATTTTCTGTGGCAGGGGGGGGTCGAGCCCAAGTGGCACTGCAATGATTGTGAGGCCCATGGAGACAGGGTGGGGTAAGTGTCTCAGATCTTGCAACCTATGCTAACGCTTGTCACCTCCACTACCTGGTCAAACTCAAATTTTTTACACCATGCAAGCTAGAGGAGGAGTTTGTGGCACCCTATTCTTTGATGGCTGTGTTACATTCAAATAGCCGAGAGTTGCCTTTGCGTATTACCCACAGTCTTTTGATTGGCCCTGTTTGGAGGGTCTGAAAACACCTTTGCCTTAAATGGCAGATATTGCCAGCTCACACAAGTTTCCTATCTCTACAAGGGAACCCATGTTTTACACCGGGGAGCGAGAATTCGATGTTTAGAGACTGGGCTAGACATGGGCTCTACCGTTTAGGACACTTAATGGATGTAACGGGACATGTTAAAACTTTTTTGACACTCCGGGAGGAATTTGAGTTAAAATCTAGTCATATATTTGGGTACTTGCAGATATGGCATTATATCAGTTCTATCCCAAATGAGGCTTTGTGAGCAGAGACTTTGGCACAGGTGATACAGTTTTTTGACTTGGGGGATGAAGAATATAGATCTGTCTCGAAGTTTGTCTGTAAATTGCAGCAATGGAACTCAACTTGAGATCTTTCAGTGCTGGAGGGAACTTGGGCCTCTGAAATGGGGGTGCGGGTGGCGGCAGGGACCCTTGTGCGGGCAGTCGCGTGCATACCTACGCTGATCCGAGAGGCTAGGCTACAGGGGCTGCAATATTAAATATTGTACGGGACACAGTTCTCTCCTCGCCAAGCTTTCTGAAGTGGGATAGCCATGAGTGGCGGCTGCCCACAGTGTCAGGCCTCCCTGGCCAATTTGGGCCACATGTGGTGGACCTGTAGAGGCTTAACTGGATATTGGTCCCAGATACCTAGGTATTTAGAAATACTCGTGGGGCAAACTATACAATGGACAGCGACACTTATTTCCGCTAGACCCAAGGGAGTGGGAATGCGGCTACTGGCCCGCAAGGCCTGCATGATAGGTAAACAAAGTCTAGTGAGTCACTGGCAGGAGGCCACTGCTCCAACTCACTGGAAATGGCATGCGAGCTTCTATCATTTAATGTTGATTCCTGAAGGTTAAGGGCAGAGTCAAGAAATGGGGGAAGTTCTTGCCTATTTGGGGATTTTACATCAATACATTGACTCCTACGGCTCGAAATGAATTGCTCTCAATATAAGGTCAGTGTGGACGATACGGGAAATGATGGAGACGTGCCGCCCTGGTGTATCGCAGAGGACCCAGCTTGATAAACAGGTAAAGGAGGAAATTATTAACTTCTGAGATATGAGTTGCTGTGGGCATGGGGGGGGGGGGAGTGGTATAAGAGCACTCACTGCTTCCTGGACCCACAATCAGACCTCTGCCAGGTTCTTGGTTACTATTAAGGGATTGGGAGGGGGGGGGATGTTAAATCAAAACCATATAAAAATGCTGGTTACAAAGTTCAATGTTTGCATTTGTGTACCATGTATCGAATTGGTTAATATAATTATACTGTATGTAAAGTTTCTTCAATAAACAGATTTATATAAAAAAAGTTCTTAATTGTGAACATGAGATTTATTTGAACCCTGTATTGTAAGTGCATACACTTTTTCCCCATTGGAAGGTTGTGAGAACGAAAACTAAGAGGCTCTTTTAGTAAACTGTGCTAAGCAGTTAATGTGTGTTTTCATGCACAGTAACTGAACGCTTGGGCCTGGGGCAACTATTACTGCAGGGGCATGACACTTAGTTCACACTGATTCACATGCTAACTGCCACTCATGCGTTGGGGTGCTGAATGGGCATAGTACGGGTGGAGAGTGGGTATGGAAATCGGATTGCAGCTAGCATAGGGGGACATATTATGCACTTTCAATGATGTCACTAGCACGAGTGGAGTAAGATGCACTCACGGTACTTGTGTTGTGTGTAAGGGTGCATACATACCTGTGTATTAACTGCCAGTAACATGCTGATTATACCCCCATCAGTTACTGTAGAGGCTTTGCTCTTAACACACGTTAGGTGCAAAAACCTAATGCACTTTAATAAAAAGGGCCCCTTACCATTAGGCAGACTAGGCTGCTGCCTAAAGCACCAGCCCTCCTTGGACACCATTTGCCACCACTTCCACCCCTCTCTGGGGCTTGCAGCAGTGGCAATGGCTCAGAAAACATGGGGCAGTGCTTATCTTCAAAACTGGAAGTCCTCGTCGGAGGGGGTCAGAAGAAACAGTAGTGAGCAGAAACTCATGAGGCAGCACCGGTGAGTTGAGGTAAGTAGTGTCCCGCATTTTTTGAGCCATTGCTACTGCTGCTGCAGGCCCTGGAGAGGGAGGCAGGGGGGCAGAGGGGCAGTAGGGGGGCAGCAGGATGGAGGGATCTATTTAGGGTGCCTCCAGTCCTTGCGCTGGCCCTGGCCCCTTTGTGTTGAAGTAGAATATATGGACCCCACATAGGCTTTGAACCTGGTCTCATAGAAAAATGGGGGATATGGAGGGATGTGGGCCATGTGCAGAGACTTATTCTGGGGACCTCATTTGCATACACAGAGACTGCTTGGATACCATCCAATGTCCCAACTGGAGTACTAGAATATAAGTTGGAGAACAACTAGCTTTTTCCAGAACGGGGGAGGCATCTTTCTACCCAGTTACATCATTCTGGGAGGAGACTCCTCTGGGAGGGAAAATTCAAGACCTATTTAAACCACTCCCAAAGGCAAAACTCTGTATTTGGCACACAGGCACTGCACCATGCTGGAATAAGGGGCAGCTGAGGGTGGCCAAACCCTAACTCCTCATTTCCTTTAGGAGGAGCCTCAGGTATAGGAACAGAGAGCAAGTGAAAAAGAAGTGACTGTATCAAATCTGCCAGCATCCTCTTGGTTCAACTGTACTGAAGTTCTGCTTCTGTAAGTGTCCTAGAAGCCATCCACTAACAGAGAGACACCGGAAGAAGATCTAAGAATAAGACATCTCAAAGATCAAGGAACATCTGAGTCAGAAACACCTGAGGAACAGTTCTGAGGACCTGAATCTGCAAGGACTATCTGCTCCCCAATCAGCCCTTCTCCTCCTTCCTCAATGACCTTGATTCAAGGCTCCCCTTGTTTCTAGATTAATCATCCCCATCTATTATCCTTGGTGATTTCAATGTCCATGTTGATTGCCCCTCAGATTCTTACGCGTCAAAACTTCTTTCCCTTACTTCTTACAACCTTCACCCTTGCTCTACTGTCCCCATACACTGGTTCGGCCACTGCCTGGATCTTGTTTTCTATTCTAATGTCTCACCTTCTAATTTCCTCATTTCTAATCTGCCTTTATCTGACCATCACTCCTTAGTTTCTCACTTCAACTCGCTCCCCCACCTTCCCATCCTGTCACCTCCTATTCATTCAGGAATCTGCTTGCTATTGATCCTCTTTCCCTATCCTCTTCTGTCTCTCTTCTTCTCTCTCCTATTCTCTCCACCAACTCTATCGATGATGCTGTGGCTGGCTATAACTCTGCTCTCTCCTCTGCTCTCAATGCTCTCCCTCCCCTCACTTCATGTCCTATAAGGCGATCTTCACCTTGATCTTGGCTCACCTCTACTGTCAGCTACCTACACTCCTGCACTTGTTCCATTGAACGCACCTGGCTCAAATCCCATTCCTACTCCGATTTTCTTCACTTCAAGTTCATTTCCTTCAACTCTGCTATTTCCCTTGCTAAGCAAGACTATTTCATTCACCTTACCGGCTCTCTAGCTTCCAACCCTCGCCGTCTTTTCTCAACTCTCTACTTCTGGATCCTTCCTCCCCAGTTCCCACTCCCTTTCTGCCCATTCCCTCGCAGCTTTCTTCCGTGATAAAATCAATAAAATTACCATTCAATTCCCTCCCATTTCTATAACACCTCCCCTACCTGTTTTACAGCCATCCTTCTCAAACATTCCCTTCCTTTCCTCATTCTCTATCGTCTCTGATGATGAGACCTCCTTCCTCATCTCTGCTGCTAATCCTACCACCTGTCCCTCCAACCCCATTCCCACTTATCTTCTTAACTCCATTGCCTCTTCTGTTGTCCCGGTCATTTCCTATATCATTAATCTGTCTCTTTCTACTGCCACCTTCCCTTCTGCCTACAAACATGCTCTGATCACTCCTCTTCTTAAGAAACCATCTCTTGACCCTTCCGCTCCCTCAAGCTATCGTCCCATCTCCCTTCTTTCTTTTATTTCCTAACTTATTGAGCATGCTGTTCTTTAATGTTGCCTCAATTTTCTTTCAACTCTCTCCCTATTGGATCCCCTTCAATCTGGCTTCCGTCCTCTCCATTCTACTGAGACGGCCCTTGCTAAGGTCTCTTGTAATTAATTCTCAGCTAAGTCAAAGGGCCTTTATTCTATCTTTATTCTCCTTGTCCTCTCTGCTGCCTTTGATACTGTTGATCACCCCCTTCTCCTCTCCTCCCTATCATCTTTTGGCTTTAAGGATTCTATCCTCTCCTGGTTCTCCTCTTACCTCTCTAATCATACCTTTAGCCTCTTTCAATTGAGGAGAGAGCCTCTTTCAATTGAGGAGAGAGCCTCTTTCAATTGAAAGCAAGTTCTGCGACGAGGGGACATGGGATGAGGGTGAAGGGAGATAGATTCAGGAGTGATATGCGGAAATATTTCTTTACGGAAAGAGTAGTGGATCCGTGGAATAGTCTCCCAGTGGAGGTGGTAGAGATGAGGACAGTAACTGAATTCAAAAAAGCATGGGACCAACACAGAGGATCTCTAAAGGTAAAAAGTGGACTGTTGTAGTTGTTGTTATGGAAGGACAGACTAGATGGGCCTTGTGGTCTTTTTCTGTCGTCATGTTTCTATGTTTCTATATTTCTATGTTTCTATGCTCTCAAGGTTCATCCTCTTCTGCTATCCCCTTCTCAGTTGGAGTTCCCCAAGGGTCAGTCCTTGGCCCTCTCCTTTTCTCCCTTTATACTCAATCCCTTGGTTCCCTTCCCTTGGCTTTCAGTATCACTTCTTTGCAGACGATTCACAAATTTATATCTCTTCACCTGACCTTTCTCTTCAGGCCCGTATCTCCTTCTGCTTATTCGATATTGCTGTCTGGATGTCTCAGCACCATCTGAAATTGAACATAACCAAAACTGAGCTTCTGATTTTTTTTCCCCTAATCTCTCCTCCCCCCTCCCCCCTCCCCCCTTTCTCCATCATGGTTGATAACACACCTGTTTGTCCTGTTTCCTCAGCTCGCAATCTTGATGTTGTTTTTGACTCCACTTTATCATTCTCTTTCCATATCCATCAAATTGCTAAATCCTGTCATTTTTCTCTGTGTAATATTAATAAGATTTGGCCATTCATCTCTCTGTATGCCACTAAGATTCTGGTACATTCCCTTATTATCCCTCGCCTTGATTATTGCAACCTCTTCTTTGCTGGTCTCCCTCAATCTCATCTTTTCCCACTTCAATCTATTCAAAATTCAGCTGCGCGTCTAATCTTCCGCCAAGCTTGTTACTGTCACATTACTCCTCTTTAAAGTCCCTTCACTGGCTCCCTATCTGTTGCCGTATTCAGTTCAAACTACTTACTGTCACACACAAGTGCATTCACTCTGCTGCTCCTCTTTACCTCTCCTCTCTCCCTAAACTCCCTCCCATAATCTTCGTTCATCTTCTGTTTTTCTTCTCTCCATGCTGTGTTTTTCCTCTGCTAACTCTCGGCTTCGCTCCTTTGACCTTGATGCCCCTTTTGCTTGGAATAACCTACTCCTTTCCCTGCATCAAATCCCTTCCCTCACACTCTTCAGGTCTAGGCTCAAGACACACCTCTTTGAGACTGCCTTTGGCTTATAATCCCCATCTTTATGTTTCAAGTCCTTATTGTCCCTTTTGTCCTTCTCCTTTCGTACTACTGTATGTCCGTCCTTTTAGATTGTAAGCTCGATAAGCAGGGACTGACTTTTCTGTGTATGTAAAGTGCTGCGCATGCCTGGGAGCACTTTATAAATGCTCATTATTAATAATAATAATAATAATAAAGAAGGGAGGAATCTAGGAGCTCTTCAGTAAATAGTGACAGCAGAGCAAGAAGTGAATCAGGACACTTTTGTTGACCTGTGCTTGCATCACCATCAGCTCCAGGTACAATAGTGAAGAGTAATAGTGTAGGAGAGGAGTTTCTACTTAGGGAAAAATCACACTAAGAGGCCCTTTTACTAAAGGTTTTAACATGCGTTAATGAAGTTAATACATATTAAGTGCTCACAGACCTTTTATTTCTATGAGCATAATGGAGTGGTTAGAGCATTGGCTTGGTGACCAAGAGACAAGGGTTTGATTCCCACTAGCACTCCTTGTGGCCCTTAACAAGTCATTTAACCCTCCATTACCTGGCAATCTACTTCCAGTCACACTGTCAAGAAAATCTAGGAGCTGCTTGGGTCACCAGGAGTCAATATTGACTCAAAGGCACACATTGCATTTGCAATGGCATGTATTATGCATTAACCTTTAGTAAAAGGGCCCCTAAGTATTAGAGGTGAAAGAGTGGAGAGATTTGAATTTAATTTCCAGCAACAAATATAGATTCAGAGTAGAACATTGCAATACTAGAGTGAAATGAAGAAAGAGATAACCCGATTGTAGCTAGAAAGAGGAGTAAACTGCCTGCAATAGAATTCTTGTTGCTTCTTGCGAATTGTTATAAATATCATACCAGTGATCCTAAAGTAGTGCTTTTCAAACTTCTATCCCATATGACCCCATTTTAACAACTGAAAGTTAATATGTCCCCAGATGATGATGAAATCAAAATGGCAGAACTCCAGCCTCCTTCCCTCTCTGCACTCTTCTAAAGCAGGAAAGCAGCAGCAACAGTAGTGGCATCAGCAGTCAGCACAGGATCTCTTGTGTCAGTGTGCAGTGTGTGCTTACAGACCCCAGTACTCAGCATAGATTTCCAGTCTTAGGAAGCTTACTCAGGAGGGGGTCACGGGCCTATGAATGTTCACTGGCTCACAGGCCACATGCTGATTGGTGACTTGGCATAGGTCACAGTGAAAGTTCAGAGAGATAGAGAAATGGCTATGTTTCTGTGACTCCACCCATTGATGATGTGACCCTATTTAGGGTCCTAACCCCAAGTTTGGGAAATACTGCTCTAAAATTTAAGTAAAACCTTGGTTCAGAACAGAAACTCTGGACTGGACTCAGTTATTTTGAGAAGGGGTGTGAGAGAAGCTTCTGAGTGCCAAGAGCCTCCCAGCATGTGCTGGTTCCCATTCAAAGAACTCTGAAATTTAATTCCAAGAGTAAAGATTAAAAGACATAAAAATCCTTAGAACCATGAACTCCCAGCCTGCCAAGCAGCATAAGGACTGCTGTAAGGACTGCACCTGGACTAGGGAGCTAAACATGTCAATAGAGGCTGAAAAGCAGGGCCATGTGTGAAAAGCATGGTTGTTCCATGGTAGGGCCAGCCTTGCCTCTCTTCATTCTCTTTTCAACCAGGTCTTAACCCAATCTAATGCTGCATATTGCTCTGATTTTCTGCTATCTCCTGGATCTGGTTGAGAAAATCCCCAAGGTGTTAGTCTTATGATGCTGCTGGGATGGAGCTTGGCTACATACAGTTTGTTAAATTTCATTAGAGAATTGCAAACATTTAATTGAATTGGGAGAAGGGGGAGAATAAACCCAGCTAGAATTAGCATATGTAGCAGGAGGCCAATGCTAAAATGCTAGAAGAGAGCTATCTTATTACTGATTCATCCTCCATTCCAGGTCTCTGATCCATCCTGGTATGAGAGAGAGGGAAGAGAAGGAGGTTCTGGTAATATCCTAGCTACAGCTAGGATCACTGCCCAGGGACACACCTCTTTTATAGCTGAACTTTGTTCCACACTGAGTCATTTCTGTGCTTTATGTGAGAGCAAAGGGCATACGGAATATGTTATAAAATATATTGAACAGGTCAAAGCAATAATATCAGCCTATGTAGTCAAAGGGAGCAACAAATACAGTGCTGCCAAGTTACCCAGTTCCAAGAGCAAGAATCTCTGCCCGTCCTAGAGTTCTGACAATCTCACTCTGATGAATTATGCGACCTGCAGCACTGATTTCAATGTGTAAAATCAGGGACTACAAATGCCATGCTACATTACAAAGAACATTTCAAACCAGAACCGGGCAACTCTGCAGATACAGTATTTATGGATTGTTCTTACAGCAGGGTAAAGTAAGAAAGGGAGGGATATAAGCAAACAGATTACAGACATTTGTTGCCACACTACTGCGGGAACCTTAAGTGCCCAAACAGAACCATGATCAGAGCTGCCAAGTTACCCATTTCCAGGTGAGAGACTTTTTGGCCAGTCCTCGTTTTGAATTTACATTCCAAAGAAGAGCGGTATTTATAGTCCCTTATTCTACCCATTGAAATCTGTGTGGAAACTTTCATAATGCACTACTCTCTGATCTTTGTTTGGAAATGTACTACACAAGATTCAAATCGCATCTGAAGACCCTTCTATTTCAGCTAGCTTTTGATCTAACACCCTCAGCTACAAAGGACTCTGCTTCCTTCCCTCCTGCCCTGCCTTTTAAACTATCCCCCCTTACTCTTCCCTGTAACCCAGTTTTTATAATACTCCATGCTCCTTCTTCTTTCCTATATTTTATTGATGTTCTTTTCCTCCTTTGAAAGATTTTATGTACACCGCTCTAATATGAAGGGCAATATATTAAACGTAATAAGCCATAATACACTTCCTACTGGGAAAATAGAACAAGCCAGTCAAAGATGGTGGTGTTTGCGATGTTTGCTGTCTGCACATTCAACAGATGGAGGAGCAGAGGAACCGACTCTGACTGCTTTTGCGGTTAAGAAGCGGAGAGCTGAGGTGGTGAAGGGTGGAACTGGGATCTAGGAGACAGGTGAAGGTGGCCATGGTGAATAGGCTGCTCCCCCAACTGCCTAGTTTGCCTGGTGATAGGACAAGCCCTGGGATCCTGAAATGAGGCTGCTCTAACCGGTGAACGCTGTAGCAAGTGATGGACCTTGAAATTGGGCCTTAGTAAAAGAGAGTGCTACAGATAGATTGGGAACTCTGTATATGAATGTAACCCTGAAGAGTTTTATGATGGAACCGTTTATTGAATAAAGTAGTGTGGTTTCTATGTTAATCCACTTAGAAATATAAATATAGATTACTAAACAAGTTGTAGATAAGACTTTTTTTTACTGGACTGTCTTAAAACACTTGTGACTAGCTTTTGTGTGCTCTGCTCCCTTTGGTCAGCACAACCATTTTGCAACCTTCTTTATCTCCCTTTTCCGCTCCTCCTCTCTGTCATACTTTTCCCTCTCCCCATCTGTCCACTCCATAACTAAGCCACAGCATTGGCGCCACCAGTAGACGAACAAGGTGGTTGCCTAGAGTGCCAGCTTTCCAGGGGTGCCCCACTGCCACTGCTCCTCTGGGGCTTGTAGTGGCAGCAATGGCATGGAAACCGAAAGTCAGCGTCAGAGGGGGGTGGAAGTGGTGGGTCATAGAAGACAGGAACCACGATGCAGTACCAGAGCGCTGTGTTGTGGTTTCCATGCCATTGCCACCACTGCAGGCCCTGAAGAGGGGTGCCAGTGACGGCAATGGAGAAGGGGTGGCAGAATGGAGGGCTCACTTAGGACACCTCTAAACTTTGCACCGGCCCTGCTAAGACCTGTAAGTATGCTAGAATCACCACTTGATTACAGCCCTTGCAGGTAGCCAGTGGTTATCAGTTCAGTAGCAGACTGACCTGGTGTGGTTTGTGTAGAGTCAGAGTTTCTGTCCTGTCATACCGTAAGAACACTTGTTTCTTTGTCTGCTGGCGATTCACTTATTGCTTTATCTGTGTAGCCATAATGGCATAATAAACTAATGAGGCATATAAACAGATCAAGTTCTTATGTAAGGGATGGTTATGAAAAGATACAACTCTAAGCAGTGCTGCAATCCTTAACATAGAATTGGCAGAAAAGAACCATTTGGTCCATCATCGTAGCTCTTACTCAAGCTATGGTGCTGTCCCTTCCCTTCACTAACATAGAAACATAGAAATATGACGACAGAAAAAGACCACATGGCCTATCTAGTCTGTCCTTCCATAACAACTACAACAGTCCCCTTTTTACCTTTAGAGATCCTCTGTGTTTGTACCATGCTTTTTTGAATTCAGTTACTGTCCTCATCTCTACCACCTCCACTGGGAGACTATTCCACGGATCCACTACTCTTTCCGTAAAGAAATATTTCCGCATATCACTCCTGAATCTATATCCCTTCACACTCATCCCATGTCCCCTCATAGCAGAACTTGCTTTCAATTGAAAGAAGCTCTCTCCCTGAACATTTATGCCACGGAGGTATTTAAACATCTCAATCATATCACCTCTATCCCGCCTTTCCTCTAAGGTGTACATATTAAGATCCTTCAGTCTGTCTTCATATGCTTTATAATGAAGACCACTAATCATTTTAGTAGCCACCCTCTGCACCGACTCCATCTTGTTCACATCCTTTTGAAGGTGCGGTCTGCAGAATTGCACACTATACTCCAAATGAGGTCGCACCAAAGACTTATACAGAGGCATTATCACCTCCTTTTTCTGCTAGCCATTCCTCTCCGTATGCACCCAAGCATCCTTCTAGCTTTTGCCATCGCCTTTTCTACCTGTTTAGCTACTTTAAGATCATCAGACACAACCACGCCTAGGTCCCGCTCTTCTTTAGTGGACAAAAGTACTTCACCCACTATACTATATTGCTCCCTTGGATTGCTGCAGCCCAAATGCATGACCTTACATTTTTTTAACATTAAATCCCAGCTGCCAAATTCTAGACCATTTTTCAAGCTTAGCTAGATCCCTCCTCATGTTATCTACCCCTTCCTGGGTGTCTACTCTATTGCAGATTTTGGTATCATCCGCAAAGAGGCAAACCTTACCTGAAAGCCCTTCCGCTATATCACTAACAAAGATGTTAAAAAGAATCGGACCAAGGACAGATTCCTGGGGCACACCACTGATAACATCCTTCTCCTCAGCGTGAGCTTCATTTACTTG
This sequence comes from Ichthyophis bannanicus, assembly GCA_033557465.1. Classification (NCBI taxonomy): domain Eukaryota; kingdom Metazoa; phylum Chordata; class Amphibia; order Gymnophiona; family Ichthyophiidae; genus Ichthyophis; species Ichthyophis bannanicus. Next base: position 690,777,891 of record CM066035.1, read on the forward strand.
TTGTACTCTTTGTCGCCTCCCACCCAACCAATTTCTAACCCAAGCAGTAACTTTAGGGTCCATCCCTAGGGTGCTCAGTTTGTTTATAAGTCGCCTGTGAGGAACAGTGTGAAAGGCTTTACTGAAATCTAAATACACCACACTAAGATTCCTTTGTATCTATCCTATGCATGCTTGAATTCTCTCGTGGTTTTGGAGACCTGTTCTAGGTGTTTGCCACCCTCTCAGTGAAAAAGCATTTTCTTGTATTTTTAGGGAGTCTCTTATTTTCTCATTGAAGCCTGTTAGATACTTGAATATTTATCTTACATATCCCCTGTCCCTCTTTTCACTGAAGTGAACATTTTCAGCTCTAGGTCTCTCCATGTAGGCCATGTATCATTTTGTTGACCTTTCTCAAAACTACCTATACCTTGTCAATGTTTTCTAGATGTGGTGTCCAGAACTGAACATAGTTCTCAAGGGAATCTCCCCAGAGACCAGTAAAGAGGTAATATTTCTCTCTTCCTCCTATTGAAACCTTTCTTTATGAACCCCAGTATGCAATTAGCTGGTAATTATATTGATAGTATTTCCAGCATGCTTAGTGTACAGGAAAGTTAAATCAATATTGAGTTGTGCTTTAGGAAGTCTGCTGCTATAAATATTTACCATTATAAATACTTTATTTAGAAAGAGGTGAATAGTTGATTTCAAATGTAATATATATTTATATTTGTCTTCATGTGATGAGGACCAATGTAACCACTAGATAAATCAAGCCTAGGATGCCAAAATTTGGAAGGGAAGGGGGGGGGGGGGGACAGGGCAAGGGCAGCAAAACACTACTGTGAAGGCAAAAACCACTCCAGTACCACAGGAAAAGGGAGGGAATGGACTGATAGGGGTTGGCTGTAGGAAGATTTCCCCTCTCCGCCCACTGTGCTATACCCTCCGGCCAGCAGGAGGAGTCAGCAATCAGTGCTTCTTAGTTGCTGCTCCTCCTCTTCTGCTGGCTGCCACTTCCAATAATGCCAAGTCTCACTCATTAGGAGTGTGTCACACTCAACTGAAGACTCTCACATCCAGTTCAGTCATGCATTTGAGAAGACTCATGCTGGTTGATCTCCCCAAAGTCCTCATTATTAGACAGGAGTTTATCCATCGATCCACTCCAAAACTGCTTAATTTAAAGTGCCCTCATGCCGAAGATTATAAAGCACACAATAAATAAATATATAATGGTTCTTTATGCAAGGAAGGTCAGCGATGAGATGGACTGATACAATAACAGCAGCTATGGATGCCACACTATCAACTATGAACTGCCTGACTGAAGACCGAAGCCAGTTTAGGACAACTATCCAGAGGTTCGCCATGAGATGCCGGCACTTAACAACAATAACTTTATGCTATAAAAGCCAAGCAAATGCTGATATCTACTTCAGCACTGGCATCTCCACCATCTGCTAAGAAGAGCCATATGGAGGGGAATGTAGCCAGCGCAGAGCATGAACTGAGTATGCTGTTTAAAAAATTACATGAGTCAAAGAACGAGACAGTCATGAGGGCGATAGAGAAGTTTGAAGGAATCCTGAGTAGGAGGTGAATGGACTGAGTAAATAACTTAGAAGATGCTCAGACTGACTAAGAATCAGGCAGAAATTAAAAAATCTCAGAAAGATAGTAAAGTAAGTCACAAGATCAGAAGAAACAGAACTAGAGATCAAATGTTTGAGATCCAAGAAGAAGAAGAGCTCTCAAACATTTATGTTTTTGTGGAGGAACTTTTTGATGGTTGTTTCCTTTTGAATATTGTGCATCCTAGCTACAAGAAAGAGAGAATGCTCAAGGAGACTTGTCCTTTACTGGGCCCAAGAAAATGGCCTAGAAATATATATCATATCTCCTTCATTTCCAAGAGCGAAAACAATTTATTAAAGAGACTAGGAGAACGAAGAATATGCAGTGTAAGAACAGAAAATAGGAATCTCTCAGGGAAAATTTCTCTAAATGGGATAGTTTTGCATATACCATGACAGTCATAACCCTCACTCCTAAGCCAGGGTATGTGGAATAGGATCTCACTCTTAAAATACTGCTAATGCTTGGCACAGTACTTGCATCATGCCAAAGACAGCCTCCTTCTGGAGTTCATAAGATGTAACATGTATAGGCAACTTGTCAAGGTGTGATTGGAAATTCTTCTTAATCAAGCCTGTGGCTCCCAATATGATGGGAAATATTTCTGTATCTTTCTGCCACATTTTCTTGGTGTCTGAGTGCATTTCTTGGTACCTGAGGATCTTTTCACTCTCTACTTGATTTACAGGATAGTGGCTTGGAACTGAGACCTCTATTATCAATGCCAAAAATGCAATGTGTGCCTTTGAGTCAGTCCTGACTCCTGGTGACCCAGAAGCTCCTGGGTTTTCTTGGCAGTGTCACTGGAAGTAGATTGCCAGGCCTTTCTTCTGAGGCAATGGAGGGTTAAGTGACTTGCCCAAGGCCACAAGGAGTGCTAGTGGGAATTGAACCCTGGTTGTTTGGTTACCAAGCCAGTGCTCTAACCACTAGGCTACTCCTCCACTATTATCAATGCCATTCTGGTGTTTTTCTCCTTTACCATTATGCCAGGTTTCCTTGCATCCAGCTTCTTATCTATCAGAAAGGGAGTATCCAAGGTGATCATAATCTCTCCATTCTTAATAATTCTTTTAGGATCATGATCCCAGTACTTTTTCAGAACAGTGATGTTGTAGGGCCTGATTTTCGAAGCCCTAGGCGTGTTCTACACATGTAAAAGATGGCCTTACCCGTGTAAAACCGCCATAGCCGTGAAAACCAGATATTCAACAAGGTGGCTTGAATCGGAGAGGCCCAACTACCTGGGAGGCCAGGGGTGGAACGGGGGGAGCATCATCCTCAAACCCACGTAAAGTGGATTTCTGAAAGCTATGTGTGCCAACATTGGACGTCACTACCTGTGTAAGCCTAAGCGACGTTTCCTGGCGCATATGACTGCTGAGAGCATGTGCAGGCCTGTACCCAAACCGTGCAGAGGTAAAGCGTTGCTGGACCGGCCTTGAAGCCATGTGGGCCATGCACATGGTGTTCCAGAGGTGGAGACACACCTGCCATGTCTGGGCACAGTGGAGGATGCGTATCCATCAGCAGGCAGTAGCCCAGAACCTGAGACGCAGGTCCCATACCCATGTGTACACAGGCCCAGGGAGAGCTACCTGCAGTTGATGGAGGAGGTGGTCTACCAGAGATACAGATTGGATGGGGCAATGATAACAGAGTAGTGCAGCTTACTCAGTGTGGACCTGGAGCCCTCCACAACCAGAAGCCAGGCCCTGCTGGTGGCTGTGATGGTGACCACTCCCCTTGGATATCTGGCAACTGGCAGCTTCCAGCATGTGATAGGGGTGACTGTTGGAATCGCGCAGTCCACTGCCATCCACTGCATAAGTGCCTACACTAGGGCCCTGCTGCGGAGGATGTGCCACCTCATAGCCTTCCCCTGCACACAGCAGATGCGGCAAGAGACCATGCAGGCATTCTACAATGTTGCTGGATTCCCATCGGTGCTTGGATATATAGACTATACCCACATTGCATTGCAGGCACCAGGGCTGGAGCAGAGGGCATACTGGAACAGGCATGGTTATACACTGATGAACATGCTGGTTGTCGTGGATGCCAACATGACCGTTACTGATGTGTGTGCCCGCTACCAGAGGTCCTGCCAAGATGCATTTGTCCTTGCCCAGTACAGCCTGGGACAGGCAGCAGCTAGGGGTCAGCTTGGCCATGGCACACATTGTGGAGACATCCAGGAGAAGCTCCATGGCCAAGAGCAGACAACATGCACCAACACGTGGCATGTGGAGGAGCACGGGCTGGCGCCATGTAGTACAGCCACATAGCAGCAGCCCATGTAGGGCACATCCATGTCTGCTCCCAATCCAGCCAGCAGACCCCCCAACCACATCTCCGTGCCATGCCCCTACCCCCCCTTCCAACAGACTAGCTCATGTCACCGTCCCCCATTGTCCTGCCCCAAATGCCCGACTGATGCCTAAGCCATATGTTGGTGTCCCCTCACTGCCACAGTGTCCCTGAATGTCACATTTGCACCCTGCCCTGCTAGAAGCTGGTGTGTTGTATGTTGCCGTAACAGCCCATAGACCATAACCAATACATGTCCTATGCTCATGTGCACATCTCACATTGCCCCCACAGGCGACTGTGGATATCACCTGAGGACCTGGCTGCTGACCTCAGTGCACCACCCCAGGAGCCGGCAGGAGGAGCAGTACAATGCTGTCCATCAGCATACCTGGGCGGTTGTGGAGCGAGCAATAAGGGTGCTGAAGAGCCGCTTCCACTGCCTCAACAGTAGTGGTGGGGAATATCTCTATAGCCCGTAGCATGTATGCCAGATATTTGCATCATGCTGCATACTCCACAACCTTACATGGATGCGGGAAGTGCCAGACCCAGAGCCTGCGGCTGCAGAGAAGCCCGCAGAGGCAGCAGATGGTGACAGCGCAGATGTCGGGAGCCAGCAGAAGGCCTGTGCACTGGCCCACCATGTGTGGCTGATAAGAAACAGTTTCTGAGGTGATTGCTGCACATCATCACCTGGATGGGATACACACATTCACTAATAAAGTACCTTCAGTGATGCTACATGTGCAGAGTGTTTATTTCCCCCTATGTGTGACCGCTGCCCCTGGGCTCACAGCTGGCCATGGGCACATGCTGACACGTGCACTGTGACACAGTGGAGCAATGTCTGATGACATGCTGGCAGCGTCATCGCCCTCCCCATCAAGGCAGGCCTCTGCACATGGTTCAGAGCTACCAGGTGACTGTGCTGGTGTGCTGGCAGCCCCAACACCCACCACCTGGACCCACAGGAGGCCCACCAAACTGTGCAGGGAACCAGTAATCATTGTCTGGTATGCCGCCATCTCCCTCATTAGATGTAGGTATCCCTCCAGATGGTGCTCCATTCGCATTTGATGTTCGTGCCACACCTCGGACTCAACCTCCCTTGACTCTGAGCCTGAGTCCATATACCATGCAGCTTGGCCAGTATACCCTCAGTAATTGCCACCAGGCGTGCAGCTCCTGCAGTAGCTCCTGGTCCACATCCATGCCCCCTGCATCCACAGGGTCATCCAGGATGATGAACTGTAGCTCAGTGAGTGGGGCATCATCTGTCTCTACCTCCCCAGCACTGGCAGACACACTGGGCTGCTCCACTGCCCTGGAGGTTGCAATGGCCTGCTTCTCTGCCCTGCGTATTACACCAGACTACTGCTCTGCCCTGGGTGTCACACCAGACTGCACCTCAACCCTGGCAGGTGCACCAGACCCTGTGTCTGTGCTGCATCTCAGCTGCACACGGCATCATCTGCAGTGGGTGGTAAGGCTCCCCTAATGCATCTTTTCCAGGATGTGAGGGTTAGGTCCCTGGCAGATCTGTTGGAGAGCAAAGGTGGCAGGGGTTAGTGGGATGGGTTGCTAGCTCAGCCTATAGGGTGCCACCAAGCCCACAGTGGAACTGGCAAGGGGATCCCCAGTCTGCCCTGTCCTCAACCCACACATCACCCAAGGACCGACAGACAGACAGGCAGGCCCTGGGTCGAAGGAACCATGGTGGGGACACATACATGGCCATCACGGTGCCATCCAGGCAATGGGGCAACCACTACTCACCCTCCTGTGTGACTGGGATGGAGCTGTCAAAGCCCGCAACCCCTGAAATGGAGACCTCCTCCATGAACTGCAGCATCTGTTCCTCCAGAGGGATGAATCTGTGCTGCTGCACAGGTGGCAGCCTGCTGTTGTTGGCCCTTTTCTTCTTTGCAGCCTGCCATACCATCTGCCACTTCTTCTTGATATCCTCCACGTCCCTGTTGTAGTGGTGGATGGCATTGACACTCCCGACAATGTCATGCCATTCTGACAGCTGTACGCTGGCATTCTTTGCCATGACAAGAGCAGTGTGTCGTTGCATGATGAGCCCCAGGGCCATTGAGGTCTTGGAGGGTGTAAATTTCACCTTCTGGGTTCACTGTGGCCCTTTTGGCACTGTATCTGCCATTGTGTAGCTTAGGTGCTATGGCAGTGTCAGGCTACCCATGTAGGCCCTTTCATATATACACAGATGCATCGTGCAGCCATGCCATGTCCCATCCAAAGGCAAATCCGGTACCTGTGTAGGTTCCTGAGCACTGACGCTATGAAAATCTGCATACACCACGGCACAATGGCAACATATGCGTGCATGGATGCCAAGACGGTAATACCTGGGTAAGACAGATAGCACAGTATGCAGGCATGGCTGTCACAGCATGAGGACAGGCGCATGGCAGTGCTCCAACCATGTACCATCACGGAGCAAAGAATGTTCTGCATGTCTAGTGCCACTGTGCCATGCCCGTGCTGCTCAGCGATGGCACATGCACTTTGCACCAGTAACATGGTAGTGCCCATTCTGCACAGGTATGGCTCAGAAGTGCTACCCATGCTGGGCGTTAGCTGCAGCTGCTCTGCATGAGTATGGCACAGAGGCGCTACCTGCAGCTACTCTGAATGGGTATGGCACAGAGGGGCTACCCATGTAGAGCTGAGACCACCGCCATTCTGTGCATGTAGTGTCTCTGTGCCATACTCGCACACATGGACATGGCCCATAGGGCACACACCCCATGCCCATAACCCCTGGTCCCCCACCCATAGTCCCCTACTCCACCCGCACAGACACGCAGCCCTGCCCCCACAAAACTGACTACACCTTGTGATTCCAAGCCAGGAACAGTTTATTGGGAAGCCTGTAACAGGTATAACAATGACAGTAGAAAACCAACAGCAGTACAAAACAACAGAGGTCCACAGAACAATGGGGACATTGCGCACCCATGTCCATGGCCACACAGTTTGCCCCATTACAGCCCGTTGCAGGGCAATCCCTGGCATGGGGATGGCCTATGGTGTGGGGGGGGGGCCCTGCCTATGCCCTGTCACTGCAGCAGTGAGGGCATCCAGGTGTGCGCTGATTGTCCATGCTGCTGCCCACATGTCCTGCCTGAGGAGCTGCACTTCTGCCACCAAGACAGCCAGAGCCCGGTCAGCAGATGGCCGAGTGGGTGATGGCACAGAGAAGCCTGGTGTGGCACAGCCATGCCATGCCCATGGGTGCTGGGGTGGCTGTGGGGGCCCATAGCCACGGAACGTGGACCATGGCTCCGCTGCCCATCATGCAGGTTTGTGATGAGTCATTCAGTGGGCACATGGCCCTCTGGTAGGGACATGGGCAGGCATGGCTGTATGCTGTGGCCCACAGCAGGGGGGCAGTTCCTCCTCTGGCCCCCCACCGGGGGCCTGCTGGCATTCAAAGAGCTGCACTGCCATACCTGGGGCACTTGAAGGGTGGGGCCTGTATCCCCCCTGCTACGCCCTATGGGCCCACCTCTGCTTTAGCCACAGGGGACAGCTCTGGTCCTGCTGCCACCTCCTCCTCCTCCTCCTCACCCTTCCCCTGACCCTCTGATCCCTCCTCCTCCTCACCCTTCCCCTGACCCTCTGATCCCTCCTCCTCCTCACCCTTCCCCTGACCCTCTGATCCCTCCTCCTCACCCTTCCCCTGACCCTCTGATCCCTCCTCCTCAGACTCCCCATCCTGCCACTGATGCTATGATCCCTCCTCCTCCTCAGACTCCCCATCCCACTGCTGTGCAGTGGCCCCCTCACTGCCCTCCCCTTCCTTGGTGCTGTCCTCTGCTGCAGTGCTGCTAGACTCCTCCTCCCTGTCACTGCTGGAAGTACTGCTGGGATCTGCATCTCAGGACAGCTGCGCTGGTGCTGTACTGCTGCTCTGGGTTGATGCCCATGGTGGGGCCCGGACCCGGGTTGGGGCCTCCCTGGGACCAGCTACAGGGGGAGGGGGATAAAGGTCTGTACAGGCATGGACCTGGGGTGGGACTAGCACATCTCTGTGGGGCCTGCACATGCATTGTGCAACCCACCTTTGGGCTATGGGTGTATGCCATCTGACAGTGCACACTGCATGCCTCCCCTTTGCCCACCCCCAGTCAATTCTATTCCCACCCTGACATGCCCAGCTGTGGCCTGCTGTCCCTCTGGGCGATGGACACCCACAGAGGGCAGTGTGGGCAGATGTGCAATGTGCATCTGGGCCCACCACTGGTGGTATGTGCCTCTGTACCATCCATCCTTCCATGCCATGCCCCGGCCATGTGCACGCGCACCTGCATGTATTGGGTGTTGGCTGGTGCACACATGGGGTACTGGCACTGGAGGATGGCACGGCTGCCCCAAGCACATTCACATCATTGTGTATGGGGGATCCACATCTCCCTGGCTGAGGACTGTGACATCAAGGAACTTGAATAGGAAGGCATATATATATATACACAGTTGTGGTCAGCATAATTAGCATCCTTGTAGTTCAACCCCTTAATGTCCAATATCTCCTAAAAAAAAAAGTGGCCAGAGAAATGGCTTTGGATTACATATGCACGCATATTTGACATATAAAAGAATCAAATAAAAAGGAAATAGTATAAAAACTATGACATTGCCAGGACATGATTATTCACAAGCAGTTTGGGTCATGTTATAGAGTAATAAATTACTAATAAAATTGTGAAAATTACTCCAATCAAACAGACTTTAACAGAAAAACTCGGAGGGTTTTATACTTCAATAATTAATACTATTGCACGGAAGTTGTCTCAGACTAATCAGCTGGAAATAACTGGATTGAGAAAACTCGTCATTAACACCAGCTCAGCCTAAGTACATCAATGACACCTTCCGGCATTTGTGAAAACTTTCCATGTAACCTCTCTCCTCCTGTGTATCAAATTTTTTATTTTAACAGGTGCTTGCACTTGCACTTAACTGTGTGTATCTTCTAAATAAATTTTCTTTCCAATATTCAATATAACTTGTGACTAGCACTTAGCACTAACATGCGCAGTGTTTCTCTAGGTTGAAAGGAGAAAGTAACAGCTGATGGCTGCTGAAAAGAATTACATCTAATAATGTCCGCTAGAGAAAGCTGAGTAGAGTGAAAGTCCCTACTGGTTAACGTTTGGACTGTATGCACTATCTTTAAATTCCCTGAAGAACCTCATTTATTGAGTGAAACACTGTTCACAACGTTGCAAGTGAGGCGTCAGACGAATAAGATTCAGTTGAAGACTCATTTGAACAAGATTCATTTGAAGACTCATGAAGCTAAGTGCTAGTCACAAGTTATATTGAATATTGGAAAGAAAATTTATTTAGAAGATACACACAGTTAGTGCAAGTGCAAGCACCTGTTAAAATCAAAAATTTGATACACAGGAGGAGAGAGGTTACATGGAAAGTTTTCACAAATGCCGGAAGGTGTCATTGATGTACTTAGGCTGAGCTGGTGTTAATGACGAGTTTTCTCAATCCAGTTATTTCCAGCCGATTAGTCTGAGACAACTTCCGTGCAATAGTATTAATTATTGAAGTATAAAACCCTCCGAGTTTTTCTGTTAAAGTCTGTTTGATTGGAGTAATTTTCACAATTTTATTAATAGGACATGATTATTGACACCTTTATAAACAATTCAAATCAATTTGAACACAAGAACCACATTCCCATTGCAGTAAAATTAGATGTACCTGTGATCAATTGTCAGTACTCACATGACTTGAATCAACCAATGAATGATGGCTCTAATGTTTAAAATGGCCACATTCAGTCCCTGTTCCATTTTCACAATGGTGAAAACAAGACAGCTGACTGAGAACATGAAAAGCCATTATCACTATACATCAAACTTCAAAGGGCTACAAGGTCATCCCCAAAGACCTCGGGACTCCTGTGTCTACATTTCACAATGTTATTAAGAAGTTTTCTGCACAAGGAACTGTCAAGAACGTCCCAGGATGTGGTGGGAAGAGGAAAATTAATCCAAGAAGCCTTGGAAGGTTAGTGAGAACTGTTGGAAAAACACCACATACAACATTCAAAGAGCTGAAGGCTGACCTGGAGCAATCTGGAGTAGTGATTTCAATCCACACCTTATGCCACGCACTAAACAAAGAAGGACTTCATGGGAAAAGGCCAAGGAGGACACCACTGCTCAAAGACAGACATAAAAAGGTATGCCTGATCTTTGCCGAAACCCACCTTGAGAAACCACAATCCTTCTGGGAAAATGTTCTGTGGACAGATAAAATAAAACTTGAACTCTTTGGCAATGCAGACCAGCAATACATTTATTGCCAAAGAAATTAAGCTTATATGGAAAAATTACCCTTCCTAAAGTTAAATATGGTGGAGGTTCCATAATGTTGTAGGGCTGTTTTGCTACCTCAGGAAATGGAAGCTTGGAACATATGGAACACTCAACAGCATTCCTAAACGCCTTAGAGGATCTAGGCTACAAACAACATGTCGACTCCCCCACACACTCTAAGGGAGGTAAACTGGACCTCATCTTTGCCCCCCATTTCAACGACTCAACAGCCCAAGACCTTGCACTGTATATATCACCTGTGCCTTGGTCAGATCACAACCTCCTTAGATTCATTATACCCTTTAATACATCCTACAAGAGCCAAATGTCATCAAACATTTCTGATACCCATACTGCCCGCTTCCGTCCATTCAACCGGAGCGTAGTCCTGGAAAATCTTCTGCCACTTATGACCAACACGTCTCTAAACCTAGATGATCTCATCTCCAAATGGGACGAGAACCTTCGAGCTGCCTCCTGTCCATCCCACACTGAAAAGAGAACAAGGAAACGGGAACACGCACCATGGTTCTCTTCTGACCTTCGCTCATCTCTCCACCACCTGCGCAAACTTGAGAGACGGTGGCGACGATCACACTCCTCAGAATCACTTGATACATACAACTCTTACCTAATAACCCACCGTCGAAAGATAACACAGAGCAGGAAACTCTACCACACAGATTTATTGAAACGTTCCATCAATAAACCACAAGCCCTATTCAGAATAGTAAAATCCATAACAGGCGAACCGGTCTCCGCCCAACCCTCAATGCCCCAACCACAGGACTTTGCAAACTACTTGCAATCAAAGATGATTAAGACCAACATAAACATGTGTAGCAGTACATCACCCATACCGTCTAAGACACCCCTAGCAACTCCACTATGTAATTTCACTGTGGTCTCAAATAGAGAGATGGAGAACATTGTCGCCTCTATCAATCCCAGCACAGCACCCAACGACCCCTGTCCAGCCAGTTGGATCAAAGAGCTGCGTCATGACCTAAGCCAAATCCTGTGCAATATATTGAACCAGTCTTTTCTAACAGGCTCGTTCCCACAGCGCCTGAAAAACACCTCCATCAAGCCCCTACTAAAAATAGCAGACTTGACCCGTCCAAAGTCGAATCTTTTAGGCCAATCTCGAGCATCCCCCAGCTTGCAAAAATCATAGAAAAAGCTGCCCAACAACAACTCCAGCACCATATTGACACTGAAGCTCCACTGGACCCGTCACAACACGGCTTCAGGGAAGCGCATGGCATCGACACAGTCCTCACAACCCTATTCAACGAATTGGTCACTGGTATGGACAGCATCCAACAAGGATTTGTCCTCATCTTCCTGGACATCTCCGCCGCCTTTGACTATGTGAATCATGACATACTTCTACAACGCCTGAAGGAAAAGGGGATTCAAGACACAGCACTTGAATGGTGTAAATCCTACCTATCCAACAGGTGGCAACAAGTAAAAACAGGTCATACATCCTCGGAACCATTCCTGCAGTCTCAGGGGGTACCTCAAGGATCGTCCTTATCGGCATTAATGTTCAATATATATATGCAGCCGATATGTGATTTGATCCGATCTTTCAACGTACGATGCCTGGCTTACGCAGACGACATCCTCCTCTACATGCCGTTCAAAATTGACCAACCGATGTTCTCCCCAATAATCAATTGTTTCGGAGCTGTAGCTGATTGGCTGCTGACACAAAACCTTCGGATCAATCATAGTAAAACTGATGTCCTTTTTGTTACGAAGAACCGTAAATTCACACCCCCCCCATCGCTACTTGTCAACAATATAGAATTGAAGTCCAAACCTACAATCAGATATCTTGGCATCACATTGGACCAGCACCTAGATATGACCACACATGTGAAGAATGTTACAAAGTCTATATATCACAAGATCAAAACGTTACGTCACCTCCGCCCCCTACTGGAATCCAGTGACTACCGGACAACCTTTCAGGCATTAGTCCTCCCACACCTGGACTTTGCGAATATCGTCCTGCACGGCCTGCCTCAATCAACTTTAAATCCGCTCCGCCTAGCTATGAATGCCGCCGCAAGAGTTCTCTCTGGATCATCAAGAACTGACCACATAACACCAATCATGAAAAATCTGCATTGGCTGCCGTTACACGCCAGACTCCAATATAAGTCACTAGTCCTTACTTTCAAAGCCCTGAATAACTACCCACCTACACCGATTAGCAAACTAATCCACAGCACCCTGGAAAACAGAGACAGGAGATCCACTTCAATGAACACCTTAATAGTCCCCAAGATGATGACGTCATGTACTAAGACCACTTCCAACAGGGCTTTCTCTATATTCGCTCCCCTAAATTGGAATGCCCTTCCACATGAAATCCGTGGCATCAAAAGCTTAATCCTATTCCGTAAAGCTCTGAAACACCACCTATTCACAATATACTACCCTGACACCCACACATCGGGTAAACTTCCCTCATGTCTCAGCTACCATAGCACCTTATTACAACCAGAAAATGGTTAGACTATACTACTGCCCACCCACCACTTTTACGCCTGTCCCTCCCTCACGAAATGAAGATGATACCAAATTGGCTTAGAATATTGGTGACAATACTAATTTAACCTGTAAATAGTTACCCTGTAAATAGTTACCCCGGTTATCCTATGTTTTTTTTTTTTTTCCCTGTTCTATGTAAAACTCAATGTTGCTTGTATGCATTGTAGTATGTTTTGTTCGATGTACACCGCGCTGATTGTAATAGCGCGGTATAGAAGAAATGTTAAATAAAATAAATAAATAAATAAATAAATAAATAATATTAAAGGAGTCATGAAGTTAGAGGACTACCAAGGTATTTTGGAGCGAAATGTGCTACCTAGTGTCAGAAAGCTAAGTCTGGGTCGAAAGTCATAAGTCCTCCAACAGGACAAAGGCCCAAAACATACATCCAAAAGTACAAAAGAATGGTTAAAAAGGAGCAAATGGACTATTTTAAAGTGGCCAGCAATGAGTCCTGATCTCATTGAATCGAGAACCTTTGAAAAGAGCGGAAATCTGCCATTGGTAAAAGGAATTCTGGGAACATTCATGAGCTGGAACAAATTGCAGTTGAAGAGTGGGAAAAACTACCAGCAGACAGATGTGAAGAGTGCCATTAATCCTGTCTTTTTTTTCAGAAATTACTACGTCTAGGTTGCACAGACACCTTTTTTGTTGTATACCTTTGAACATACCATTAAAATATTATGATGACATACAGTTTGAATATTTCCAATTATTTCTCAAGATATTCTACACAACACCTAAAATGCAAGTGTGTCAATAATGTTGACCACAAGTATAAATATCTAGGAATAGAGGAAGGAACGACAATCAAGTAGAAACTATTGAGATAAAAGATCAGTACAGATTATTAGATTAAAGTTGTAATTGAAAAGTGTTTTAACATCACAAAATAAGATATAAACCATCAATCAGCTAGTAATTCCTGTATTCTCATACAGCTTAGAGATCTTGAAAAACTGGATGTATGAACAAGACAACGCCTCCATGCCCATGAAGTAATTTACCGGAATCAGTGTATGCTGAGAACATAAGAACATAAGATATGCCATACTGGGTCAGACCAAGGTCCATCAAGCCCAGTATTCTGTTTCCAACAGTGGCCAATCTAGGTCATATGTACCTAGCAGTTTCCCCAAGAGACACAAGTTCCACAATGCTTGTACTGGGTCAAGCATTGATATCTTCGGTCACTTCTTAATAATGGTTTATGGACCTTTCCTCCAGGAACTTGTCCAAACCTTTTTTAAACCCAGCTACACTAACAGCCTTTACTACATCCTCCGGTAACAAATTACAGAGTTTGATTACACGTTGAGTGAAAAAATATTTTCTTTTATTAGTCTTAAATAGTTTACCCTGTAGCTTCATTGCATGTCCCCTAGTCTTTCTATATTCTGATAAGGTAAACAATCGATCTATGTTTACCCGTTCCACTCCGTTCATTAATTTATAGACTTCTATCATATCTCCCCTCAGCCGTCTCTTTTCCAGGTTAAAGAGCCCTAACCTTTTTAGCCTTTCTTCATAGGAGTATCCTTCCATCCCCTTTACCATTTTGGTGGCTCTTCTCTGAACCTTTTCTAAAATCGCTATATCCTTTTTAAGATACGGCGACCAGAATTGCACACAATATTCAAGGTGCGGTCTCACCATGGAACGATATAGAGGCATTATAATATCTTTTGTTTTATTTTCCATTCCTTTCCTTATCATACCTAGCATTCTATTTGCTCTCTTGGCCGCCGCTGCACACTGGGCCGAGGGTTTTAACATGGTATCCACAATGACGCCTAAATCTTTTTCCTGGGTGGTGGTTCCTAATGTGGAACCTTGCATCGTGTGACCATAGTTTGGGTTGTTCTTCCCTAGGTGCATAACCTTGCACTTGTCCACATTAAATTTCATCTGCCATTTTGATGCCCAGTCTTCCAATTTATCAAGATCCTCTTGCAATTTTTCACAATCCTCTTGGGTTTTAACAACTTTAAATAGTTTTGTGTCATCTGCAAATTTGATTACCTCACTCGTTATTCCATTTTCCAGGTCATTTATGAATATGTCAAAAAGCAGCGGACCCAGCACAGATCCCTGGGGTACACCACTATTCACCTTTCTCCATTGGGAAAATTGGCCATTTAGCCCTACCCTCTGCTTTCTATCTTTTAACCAGTTCCTGATCCACAATAGTACACTTCCTCCTATCCCATGACTCTTTAGTTTTGCCAAGCGTCTCTGATGAGGGACCTTGTCAAAGGCTTTCTGAAAGTCCAGATACACAATATCAACCGACTCACCTTTGTCCACCTGTTTATTCACTCCTTCAAAAAAACATAACAGATTAGTAAGACAAGATCTTCCTTGTCTAAAGCCATGTTGGCTGTCTCCCATTAGGTTGTGACTATCTACATGTTGAGTAATTTTATTCTTTATGATGGTTTCTACCATTTTTCCTGGTACTGACGTCAGGCTCACCGGTGTGTAGTTTCCCGGATCACCCCTGGAACCCTTTTTAAAAATTGGTGTTACATTGGCAATCCTCCAATCTTCAGGTATTAGAGATGATTTTAATGATAGTTCACAGATTACTGATAGCAGGTCTGCAATCTCATATTTCAGTTCTTTCAACACCCTTGGATGTATACCATCCGGCCCAGGTGATTTGCTACTCTTCAGTTTATCTAATAGTTGAAAGACATCTTCCCGATGTATCGATATTTCCTTCAATTCTTCCGCACCTTTAAATACCACTTCAGTCATGGGTAACATCCCTACATCTTCCTCAGTAAAGACCGAAGCAAAGAATTCATTCAGTCTCTCCGCTATCGCCTTGTCGTCTCTTAGTGCTCATTTAACCCCTTTATCATCTAACGGACCAACTGACTCTCTCACAGGTTTTTTGCTACGAATGTACTTGAAAAGGTCTTTATTTCGCGTTTTTGCTTCCGCAGCAAGCTTCTTCTCAAATTCTCTCTTTGCCTGCCTTATCAATGCCTTGCATTTGACTTACCAGTGCTTGTGCTGTTTCCAGGTTTCGTCGTTTGGCTCTTTTTTCCATTTCCTGAAAGATGCTTTTTTGGCAACAACAGCCTCTCTGACCTCACCTTTAAACCATGCTGGCAGTTTTTTGGACTTCCTTTCACTTTTCTTAAAGCGTGGAATACAGCTGGTCTGGGCTTCCAAGATAGTATTTTTCAACAACACCCAAGCTTGATGTACGTCTTTAACCTTTGCAACTGCTCCTTTTAGTTTTTTCTTAACTGTTTTCCTCATTTTATCATAGTCTCCCTTTCGAAAGTTAAAAGGTAGTACTGTGGATTTCCTTACTATCCCTCCTCCACTAATTAAATCAAAGGCGATCATGCTATGATCACTATTGCCAAGTGGCCCCAACACCCTTATCTCTTGCACTAGATCTGGTGTTCCACTAAGGACTAGGTCTAATATGGCTTCCCCTCTGGTCGGTTCATGAACCAGCTGCTCCAAGAAGCAGTCATTTATTTCATCTAGGAACTTTATCTCCCTAGCATGTCCTGACGTGACACTGACCCAGTCGATACCGGGGTAATTGAAATCACCCATTATTATTACTGCGCTGTAACTTTTGTTAGCTTCCTTGATTTCTTTGAGCATTTCATCATCCATTTGGTCATTCTGGCCAGGTGCTCGATAGTACACCCCCACTGCCATTGCCTTCCCCCTTTTATATGGAATTTCAATCCATATAGATTCTACAGCAGATTTTGTTTCCTGCAAAACTTTAATCCTTTCTGAGTCAATGCCCTCTCTAACATAGAGCGCAACCCCTCCACCAATTTGATCAGCTCTATCATTACGATATAGTTTGTACCCAGGTATCACAGTGTCCCACTGGTTGTCCTCCTTCCACCATGTCTCTGATATTCCAATCATATCTAACCTTTCATTTAGTGCTATATATTCTAACTCTCCCATCTTATTCTTTAGACTTCTAGCATTTGCATACAAGCATTTTAGAGAATGTATTTTATTCATGTTAATTTGGCTATTGTTAGACATGGGTAAATTGGGATCTTTAAGCTCTGTCTGATCCATACTTGAGGGCATTTGGGCTACTTTACTCTTTTGTGGAACCTCTCTGCTTTTGGTAGTACATCCCTAGAGCTGAAGTAGGGCTAGGCCTCATAGACATTGATTACACATACAGAGCTACTATCATAGGCCTCCAGGCTCACTTAACAGTATCATCTGATCCAAATACACAAAAAATGCTGAAATATGAAAGTAAACATGCAGTATCAGTCTCCATCATCAAACTTGGACAAGTGTTCCAACGACAGGAAGGAATGAGTGTGAATCCACAAACACATACAAAGAAGGAAGCAGTACAAGAGAAAAAAATCTTGCAAAAGAAAAATATCTTCAAAGTGTCACAAGGTGGACCTATTGGAGCCTGAGAAAATGGAGATCAGCAGGGATGATCAGGGAAGAGATGACAGTGTAAACAGAAAACTGTCAGATGGTTGCTATAGACAACCAGGGCACACGTGGATAAGGGCTAGGAAGACACACCCAGATAGCAAGCAAAGGGAGTTTGCATTGCCTGATAGGAATCAGCTGGGTGGAGGTGGAGCCCAAAGACACAGACAAAGAACACGCTCACAAATAGTTAGAGAGAGAGAGGAGGTGAGCCAACGAGGGTCACAGCAAGAGAGACAGCGGAAAGGGCAGCTGAAGCTGTGGAAAGAATGGAACTGGAATGAAAGAGAGAGAGAAAGAGAGAATGAACTATTGGATCAGCAGAAGAACCAACGCGAAGGTCTGAGTGAGTCCCTAGACCTGTATAAGAAGTGTGGAAATCAGCAGCCAGATACTGTGTGTATGCGTGGAGGGCACGAGAGACGTAGGAAATCTTCCATAGAAGGTAACAAAGCAGGAAATGCTAATAGAGGCTGTTTCCTACCTGAGTGGGTAAAACCCCGAAGTAACAGGAAAAGCCAACATAAAACAAGCTTAAGAGAAACAGAGAATAACTTCTTCCCTTGTGCTAGAAGCTTTAAAAGAAGAGAAGTTTTCTTACCTGAAGAAGCTTGTGATTTTGCTAGCAAGTTTAAACTCCCAACCTGTGATAAGGTTCCGTCTCGAGCAGTGCAATCCAGGGCAGCTGTGTTGCAAGGGCTAGACCCGAGCAAGCTCAGAACATACCACAAATGCTCTAGTAGCAGAGCTAGTGAAGGTTTGAAATATCCTTTTGGTTACCAACAGGGGCAGAGCTCCTATGAGCCCCATTCAAAACCTTATGGTATTTCCCAGCAAGGCATTTGTGCAGAGGGACAGAGCAACTTCCTGTTTGACGGAGCAAACCAGCCTTATCCCTGTGAAACAGCTGATCCTAGAATTAAGGGTTCAGATGAATATGAATTAATGGAATGTGAGAATTCAGATATACCAGTTGTTCCTGAACCAATGGACTGTTCATTATCTGTGATTGACCCAGAGTTCTCTCTAAGGTAAATGGTTGAAGATAACCAGAGTTTAAAGCAGCAGGAGTGAGCTGTGCTGTAGCAACAAAAGAAAAGGCTGTATTAGGAACAGTGAGGCTGTTTAATTCTTTTCTTTTGTTTGTATTTAAAAGCTGAAGTAAGCTATTTTTGTTACACATTTAATTTATGTTATATGCCCGAAGTGGTCTGTTATTTGTTTTGCCAAGAAAGAGAAAAAACCTCGTGGACGGGGAATAAAGCCCTCATTTGGAATTGAAGTGTGTTATGTGGTTCATATAATAGAAAGGTACAACTACCACTCTCAGAGGGCCAGGCAAGGCTGCCTGCAGTACTGACAGAGCCAAGAGGAGGAATCATCAGGCAATACCTGACCCCACCGATAGGGCCCCTGGGGGTGTGACAAAATGGCGTAGTATTGAGGATTTTTTTTTTCCTGTGGCATAAGCTAATTTTTCCTGAAGAGGAGGAAAAAGGACATTGCTGAGAAGCAAGGGATATCCGGATACAGAGCACTGTCGGAGGAAGATTCGACTGGCAGGTCGGCCAGGGGACGAATAAAAAGACCTTTTTCTCACATGTTGAAGTCTACCAGGAGACTAAGGTACTAGTAGCCTGGGTGGACGGGTACGGGATACCAGTGAGAAAAAGAGGGCGCTATAACTGGGATAAAATTCCTGTAGAAAGTACCGCACTTGGTGGGTCTTTCTTTTCTTTTCCTTACAGGTGCAGAATCCGAAGAAGACGATGGATCCACAAGACATGCTAGCCTGGATGAATGAACAATGGGAAAAACAAGCGAAGATGGTGCAACATCTGCAGGAGCAGTATATGACCGCCATAAGAGAGCAGTAACGACCATTGCTGGAGGCAGTCAGCGCACTATTAAACAAGTCCCATGGAGAAGAAACAGCATCTACTACCACAATACCGCAAGTAGAACTGAACACTGGTTTTGCTTTGTCGTTAAGACATTTAAAACAGGAGCACAATCCTGACGATTTCATTGAGGCATTTGAGCGCATAGCTGGAAACCTTAAATGGCCTGCAGAGCAGTGGGCAATGAGATTTGCCATGACCTTAAGTGGTGAAGCTCTGTCTGCTTTTAAGGCCATGCCCGCTAGCCTTGCTAATAATTATCAGGAAATTAAGAGAGCTGTAAAGGATCGGCTTGGTCTTACACCAAGACACTATAAGCGGTTATTCAGGGGGGCACAAATGTATGATAATGAAACCCCGAGAGCATTATGCCAAAGACTTAAAAGTCTGGCGTACAAATGGTTAAACCCAGATGGTAGAACACTAGAGTCCATTCTAGATGAGATTATTCTAGAGCAATTCCTGCTAGCGATACCCCCAGAGATGAAAACGTTTTTAACTCTACAAAACCGCTCTAACACTGAGGAGGCAGCTAAACTGGCCGAAGTGTTTAGAGAAGCCAAACAAGCAGATACCTCCAAAATAAACCTCTTAAAAGTGGCAGGTATGAAAGAGTCGGATGAATGTAAAAAGTATGAAAGACTTAAAGCATATAATTATGACTCTGGTAAAGATGTGATGGCTAGAAACACAAAGAAGTGTTATAAATGTGGTAAGCTTGGACAAATCATGAGGGAATGTAGAGTTAGGACAGCCCTCATAACAGGGACAGAAGAAATAATACCAGAGGGATTCGTACAAATGATCCGGGTAGATGGGATACAGGTCCTAGCGCTACTGGATTCGGGGGCCGATCAGAGTATGGTTTCTCGTGACTTCTGGAAAACCATAGAAAAACATCGGTCGTCTCCCTCGAATCCAGTAGAAGGCCAGGTTCGCATAAGATGCGTACATGGGGAAGCTTCCCATTATCCGCTATACGAGGTAGGCATACAAGGTTTAGGGTCCATCCATAGAATACTAGTTGCGGTGGTACCTAAATTGCCTTATTTATTTATTATTTTATTTTTTATTTATTTAACATCTCTTATATACCGCACTATTATCATCAGCGCGGTTTACATGGAACCAAACATATACATACAGAAAAACTGTAGTGCATTTTACAAGTAACAGGAATTTGAACTTGGTAATAAAGGGAAACTATGTACATTATGTAACTATATACAGTAGTCTATACACATTAGTCACAGTTGAAGTTGTCTTGACCTGAGTATGGATGTAGTATTTCTCTTGTGCAAAACTAAATTGGGAAATAGCTTAAGAAGAGGTGGTGTTTGAGACTTTTTCTGAATTGTGTTAGGCTGGTTATGGCTCGCAGTTCTGGTGGGAGTGCATTCCAAGCTATTGGGGCATGAATGCTGAAGGCTCTTTTAGATGTTTCCTTAGTGTATCTGATTGTTTGTCTTGGGATTGTTAATGAGTTTATAGCAGTTGATCTTCTGGATCTATTGGGAGTCTGTGTGTGTAAAAGGTTGATGATCGTTGATGGTGCTTGATTGTTTAGGGCTTTGAAAGTAATGACTAGTATCTTGTAGTGGATTCTTGCGTTGGTTGGTAACCAGTGGAGGCTTTTTAGAATTGGGGTTATGTGGTCTGTCTTTGATATTCCTTCGAGAACTCTAGCAGCGGTGTTCATCGCCAATTGTAGGGGATTTAAAGTTGATTGCGGGAGACCATGTAGAATTGCATTTGCGAAGTCAAGATGAGGCATTACCAAGGCTTGGTAGACAGTTCTGAAATCTGTGGGTTCAAGTAAAGGTCTTAAGTGGCGTAGTGTGCGTATCTTGTGATATAATGCAGTTGTCCTTGGACGAGACTGGATTCCTTTCTGCCAAGAGATGGAGAAAGGTCTCCAAGAGATATTAGTCCCTGCCCCCACACAATCCCCAGCAGTAGCTGAGGACGAAAAGGTAGAAGCCATAGCAGCCGCTATCCCCAGTCCATTATTTGGGAAACCACCTAAAAAGGGACCCCAGGCTCAGGAGCCACCACCAGCTGGGAAACAAAAATTTATCCTACAGTTTTGTAAGGATACTGACCAGGCTAAAGGTCCAAAAAGAGCCTCGGCAATGGCCGCGGGATACGACCTTTTTAGTGGGGAGAATGCTGTCGTGGAAAAAGGGGGGAAGGCGCTAATAGATACAGGCATCCAGATTAAAGTCCCAGATGGATGCTACGGGCGTATAGCGCCGAGGTCAGGTTTGGCAGTAAAATATTCAATAGATGTTGGTGCCGGGGTTATCGACCCCGATTATCGAGGACCAGTAAAAGTCCTATTATTTAATTTCGGGGACAAAGACTTTAAAGTACGGACGGGTGATCGGATTGCACAGTTAATCTGTGAACGAGTAGGGTTCCCGACTGTTGAGGAAGTACCCTCATTACCATCCACTGAGAGGGGAAAGAGCGGGTTTGGATCTACAGGGGCAAGAGAAGTAAAAAGTTTAACGGCCCTTGGTGAGGAAAGGACCGAAGAGGATCTGGGGCCCCAGGTAGAGGATTGGGCAAAGCAAACTTCCCCTAGGATAGGTTCTGAGCTAACCCCTCAACAACAAAAGGAGTTAATGCGCCTATTGATAAAATTTTCAGACGTGTTAACCACTTTACCAGGCGAAACTCATCTCGTGGCACACGAAATAATCACTGTACCAGGACGAGTCATACGACAACGTCCATATAGGATGCCCGAGTCTAGGAAACAGGAAGTTATTGCCGAGGTAAAAGAAATGCTGGCCACAGGCATCATAGAGGAATCTCGGAGCCCGTGGTCCAGTCCCATAGTGCTAGTGCCGAAACCCAACGGAACCTTAAGGTTTTGTATAGATTTTCGCCAGGTCAACGATATTTCGCAATTTGATGCGTATCCTATGCCTCGCATAGATGACCTTCTGGACCGTTTGGGACAAGCGAAATATCTAACTACGTTAGATCTAAGTAAAGGATACTGGCAGATTCCTTTAACCAAGGATTCAAAGCCCAAAACGGCCTTCTCCACGCCAATTGGGCTATACCAATTCAGGCGGATGCCGTTTGGGTTGCATGGGGCAGCGGCTACGTGCCAGCGTCTTGTAGACCAGGTTTTGAGGCCCCACCATGAGTACGCCCTCGCGTACATGGACGACATAGTAATATACAGCACAACCTGGTCACAACACCTTACAAGGGTGGAAGCAGTCCTTAGGGCACTACGGAGGGCCGGCCTCACACTTAACCCTGAAAAGTGTTTGTTTGCTACGGAGGAGGCCAAATACCTAGGCCATATGGTAGGAAGGGGCCTGGTAAAACCATTGGCTAGCAAGGTGGAAAGCATTAGAGAATTCCCCAGGCCCATAACAAAGAAGCAAGTACGGAGCTTCTTAGGACTACTGGGCTACTATCGACGCTTCATACCCCGCTTCGCGGAGGAAAGCATTCTCTTTACGGAGATGTTGAAAAAGAATGCACCAAACCATGTCCGATGGACTCCTGAAGCAGAGACAGCCTTTACGACCCTTAAGGAGAAATTATGCAGTGCCCCAGTATTACGAGGCATAGATTTTAATTCACCATTTATCGTACAAACCGATGCGTCGGATACGGGGTTGGGGGCGGTAATGTCCCAAGTATTCGAGGGTAAGGAGCATCCGGTAGCCTACCTAAGTAGGAAACTCTCTCCGGCAGAAAGAAATTATGCCACTATAGAGAGAGAGTGTTTAGCCATAAAGTGGGCCATTGAGGCTCTGCGTTTTTATCTCACAGGGAGAAAGTTTTTATTAATAACTGATCATGCTCCATTGAAGTGGCTTCACTTGATGAAAAATAACAACGCCCGATTAACCAGGTGGCACCTAGCGCTCCAAGCTTTTAATTTTGTGGTTCAGCACCGAGCAGGGAGAATGCATGGGAATGCGGATGCGCTCTCCCGGATTACATGCTGTCCGCCAGAATTTGCGGCAGCACGTAATATTTTAAGGGGGGGAATGTGTCACAAGGTGGACCTATTGGAGCCTGAGAAAATGGAGATCAGCAGGGATGATCAGGGAAGAGATGACAGTGTAAACAGAAAACTGTCAGATGGTTGCTATAGACAACCAGGGCACACGTGGATAAGGGCTAGGAAGACACACCCAGATAGCAAGCAAAGGGAGTTTGCATTGCCTGATAGGAATCAGCTGGGTGGAGGTGGAGCCCAAAGACACAGACATAAAACACGCTCACAAATAGTTAGAGAGAGAGAGGAGGTGAACCAACGAGGGTCACAGCAAGAGAGACAGCGGAAAGGGCAGCTGAAGCTCTGGAAAGAATGGAACTGGAATTAAAGAGAGAGAGAAAGAGAGAATGAACTATTGGATCAGCAGAAGAACCAACGCGAAGGTCTGAGTGAGTCCCTAGACCTGTATGAGAAGTGTGGAAATCAGCAGCCAGATACTGTGTGTATGCGTGGAGGGCACGAGAGACGTAGGAAATCTTCCATAGAAGGTAACAAAGCAGGAAATGCTAATAGAGGCTGTTTCCTACCTGAGTGGGTGAAACCCTGAAGTAACAGGAAAAGCCAACATAAAACAAGCTTAAGAGAAACAGAGAATAACTTCTTCCCTTGTGCTAGAAGCTTTAAAAGAAGAGACGTTTTCTTACCTGAAGAAGCTTGTGATTTTGCTAGCAAGTTTAAACTCCCAACCTGTGATAAGGTTCCATCTCGAGCAGTGCAATCCAGGGCAGCTGTGTTGCAAGGGCTAGACCCGAGCAAGCTCAGAACATACCACAAATGCTCTAGTAGCAGAGCTAGTGAAGGTTTGAAATATCCTTTTGGTTACCAACAGGGGCAGAGCTCCTATGAGCCCCATTCAAAACCTTATGGTATTTCCCAGCAAGGCATTTGTGCAGAGGGACAGAGCAACTTCCTGTTTGACGGAGCAAACCAGCCTTATCCCTGTGAAACAGCTGATCCTAGAATTAAGGGTTCAGATGAATATGAATTAATGGAATGTGAGAATTCAGATATACCAGTTGTTCCTGAACCAATGGACTGTTCATTATCTGTGATTGACCCAGAGTTCTCTCTAAGGTAAATGGTTGAAGATAACCAGAGTTTAAAGCAGCAGGAGTGAGCTGTGCTGTAGCAACAAAAGAAAAGGCTGTATTAGGAACAGTGAGGCTGTTTAATTCTTTTCTTTTGTTTGTATTTAAAAGCTGAAGTAAGCTATTTTTGTTACACATTTAATTTATGTTATATGCCCGAAGTGGTCTGTTATTTGTTTTGCCAAGAAAGAGAAAAAAACCTCGTGGACGGGGAATAAAGCCCTCATTTGGAATTGAAGTGTGTTATGTGAAAATAGACAAAATACAGCAGGAAATACAAAGAGGAGAATTTTAGAAGATCTGTCCAAGTGCAATCTGGGATGTCTTAGCCAGAACATCTGAAAAAAATTCAGGCACGTCCAGATGCAGACATGATTTCACAATCCTGGACATGCCCACTTCTGCTTTAGTTGAAATTGTGGTGAGTACTGGGGATGATAGAGTGCTTTCTTCTCTATTTATTTAAAGGTTTTCTATAAGGAGTGGAGGAGTGGCCTAGTGGTTGGGGCAAGGTACTTGAGGCCAGAAGGTCAGGGATTCAAATCCCACTAGAGGACAGCAACCTTGGGCCGGAAGGACTGGGGTTTCTAGTCCCACAGGTGCTCCTTGTGGTCTTGGGAAAGCCACTTAACCCTCCATAGCCCATGTTCCCTGTAAAATAGTTATCTCCAAGTTATAATTCCCTGTTCAATGTAATTTCAGTTTGTTCAATGTAAACCACACTGATGCAGAATAGCACAGTATATAAGAGAAAATAAATAAATAACACCTTTTCCAGTAATCAAAGCAGTTTCCATACAACAAAACCTATTACATTGAACATAATTATAACAGGGGTGAGATGGTAGAACTTATATACAGATTTGTTTTACATATAATTCAAGATCAACTTTGTACTTAAATAAACATATTTACAAAGATAATTCCATTCCCTACATTTACTAAGCTCAAGGGTTGTCAACTGTTTTAGAATGTTTGGATGGGAAGGCTAGATTGGGTAGACCTTGACTTGGCCCTGTTGGTTGCCAAAGTGCTTAGTGAACAGATGGGTTTTAAAGGCCTTACAAAATGCAGAGAGATTGCTGATGGATCTGAGCTTATCAGGAAGGGAGTCCCAGTTCTAGGGTGCAGTGTATGTAAGGGCTCTGTTGCTCGTCAAGTGGTTAGACTTTTGGAAATCAATAGGGATTACAAGGGTGTTCAGGGTGCATCCTCTCCTTATTCATGCATTTGAGGATTCACTAATTAGAGAGTTGAGGTATGAAGGGGCTATATTCTTTAGAAGTTTGAATATGATCATAAGCAATTTATATTTAATACAGCTATGAATTGGCAGCCAGTGTAATTCATATAATATAGGCATGATATGGTCAGTTCTATTAGCTTTCCAAATAATACGGGCAGCCACATGTTGGGCCATCTATAAGTGGCTTATTGCCTGTTTGGAGAGGCCCTGGAAAATGCTGTTGCAATAATCAGTGTGGAGTGATCATTGCCTGAGGGAGAGATTGAAAGTCATAGCTTGATAGCAAAGGTCTCAATTGCTGAATCATTTTAAATTTGTAATAGATCTTACCAGTGATTAATTTTATATGGGTGGCCATGCTAAGGGATTGATCTAGAACAGGAATGGGCAAACTACGGCCCGCGGGCCGTATACGGCCCTGCGGACCTTTTAAACCGGCCCGCGGAGCGCTAGCTAATTTATTCATTTATTCACCTCACTTTCTAGAGGACGCAGCGTAATCTCACGATGGCCGGCTAGTGTAGTGCAGAATCCCAAAATGAGTGGGGCAAAGAAAAGAAAAGTGGACAGTGAATGCAGAGTGTTTAATAAGGAATGGATAGCAAAATATTTTTTTACGGAAGTCCGATCAATGGCTGTATGTCTCATATGCCAGGAAACTGTTGCGGTCTTCAAAGAACATAATATCAGCCGTCATTTTGCCACGAAGCATGCTAACTATGCTAGCAAGCAGTCGCCCCAAGAACGGGGATCTACAGCTCGGAGGTTGATGGCTAAAATTACAGGCTCAGCAAAAGTTATTTCACAGACAAACTGCGATTCAAGAGTCAAGTACCAAAGCAAGTTTTATGCTCTCATTCAAATTAGCAAAAGCTAGTAAACCCCTCTCTGAAGGAGAGTTTTTGAAAGAATGCATGATAGAGACCGCAGGTCTTTTGTGTCCAGAGAGCAAAGACAAGTTTGAAAAACTCAGTTTATCACGCAGGACAGTGACTCGTCGTGTGGAACTGATTGATGAAGACAATGGTGTGATCATTGGTGAGATCATTGGTGAGATCCTACCTATCCAATAGATACCTATCCAATAGATGGCAGCAAGTCAAGGCTGGCCACTCATCCTCCGAACCATTTCTACAAACACAGGGAGTTCCCCAAGGATCGTCCTTATCTTCATTGATGTTTAACATTTATATGCAGCCGATATGCGACTTAATTCGATCCTTCAACGTAAAATGCCTTGCATACGCTGATGACATCCTCCTTTACATGCCATTCTTGATAGACCAACCAGTGCTCTCCCCAATAATTAATTGCTTCGAAGCAGTAACAGATTGGCTATTATCCCAGAATTTACGGATCAATCACAGCAAAACGGATGTCCTATTTGTCACCAGGAACCTCAAATTCACACCCCCTTCATCTCTACGAGTCAACAATGTAGAGTTGAAATCCAAATCCACAATTCGTTACCTCGGCATCACCCTGGACCAGCACCTGAACATGACAACGCATATAAAAAACATCACAAAGGCAATATACCATAAGATCAGAACTCTACGTCACCTCCGACACTTACTGGACTTCACAGACTACCGAACAACCTTTCAGGCTCTAGTCCTTCCACATGTTGATTTCGCGAATATTATTCTTCATGGCCTTCCACAGTCGACCTTAAACCCGCTCCGCTTAGCCTTGAATGCAGCCGCAAGAGTCCTCTCCGGATCATCAAGATCCGACCACATAACACCCATCATGAAGGATTTACATTGGCTACCTCTTCACGCCAGGATCCAATACAAATCACTGGTTCTTACCTTCAAAGCCCTAAATAACTACCCCCCTACGCCAATCAGCACGCTAATCCATGGCACCCTAGAAAATAGAAGCAGAAGATCTACTGCACGGAACACGTTAGCAGTCCCCAACCTAATGACTAAATGCACAAAAGCTACCTCCAACAGAGCCTTCTCCTTATTTGCCCCTTTAAACTGGAATGCACTCCCCCATGAAATCCGTGGAATAAAAAGCATCATACTATTCAGAAAAGCTTTAAAACTCCACCTATTCACAAAATATTACTCAGAAACCTCCAGTGATAGAAGCACATCCAACAACCTGCAAACTTCCCCCATATACCTGCCGCCCCTGCACATCATCTCCTCAGATAATGGTTAGCTTCACAAAACTAATGCAACACCCATTTACATTAAAGTATTGTACATAGTTTGAGTTAATATGTATTTAGTTCCCCTGGTTTCCTTCCCATGTTCAATTTCCTGTTCTCTGTAAAACTCAATGTTGTTTGTATACATTGTAGTATGCTTGTTTGATGTACACCGCGCTGATTTTAATAGCGCGGTATAGAAGCAAATGTTAAATAAATAAATAAATAAATAAATAAATAACAAGTTAAATAATATTGCAGAGTCCTTTAAATTATATTCGCTAGCACTGGATGAAAGTACAGACATAAAAGACACAGCTCAGCTCTTAATTTTTATCCGAGGGATTAGCGACAGTTTTGAAATAACAGAGGAGTTTTTGGCCATGGAGCCACTTAAAGGAAAAACACGGGGAGAAGATTTGTATGACCGGGTGTCTGCTGTCATCGAGAGTATGAAGCTACCTTGGAGTAAACTTGCTAATGTCACTACGGATGGATCTCCAAATTTAACTGGAAAAAATGTGGGATTGCTGAAAAGAATTCAGGATAAAGTGAAAGAGGAAAACCCTGAGCAAGAAGTTATTTTTCTCCACTGCATCATACACCAAGAATCTTTGTGTAAATCTGTATTACAGCTTAGTCATGTTGTGAATCCAGTTATAAAGCTTGTTAACTGCATACGAGCAAAGGGACTTCAGCACCGTCAGTTCATTGCATTTCTGGAGGAAACCGACGCAGACCACCAAGACTTGCTTTACCACTCTCGTGTCCGCTGGTTGAGTTTGGGCAAAGTGTTTAAACGAGTGTGGGATCTTAAAGAAGCGATTGATACATTTTTGGAGTTAAAGGGGAAGTCTGATGATTTTCCAGAGCTGAGCGACAAGAATTGGCTGTGTGACTTTGCATTTGCTGTTGACATTTTTTCTCACATGAATGAGCTTAACGTCAAGCTACAGGGAAAAGACCTGTATATTCACGACATGTATAATAATGTAAATGCCTTCAAAGCCAAGTTGACTTTTTTTTCTAGGCAAATTTCAAAGAAAAACTTCTCTCATTTTCCCACACTAGCCACACAGGAAAAGGCCATCCAAAATGTGAATAAATATAGCAAATCACTGAATGACCTGCATGAAGAATTCTGCCGTCGGTTTTCAGATTTGGAAAAAATTGAAAAGTCACTTCAGCTGGTGGCCTGTCCCTTGTCACAAGACCCAGAAACAGCACCACAAAAAGTGTAATTGGAACTAATCGATCTTCAATCTGATGCAATCTTAAAGGAGAACTTCCACTCTCTTCCACTAAAAGAGTTCTATGCCTCACTTAAAGATGACTGTTTTCCAAACCTCCGGGGGATGGCACAGAAGATTCTGGTCTTGTTTGGCTCGACCTACGTGTGTGAGGAGACGTTCAGCGTCATGAACATCAATAAATCCCGTCACAGATCCCAGTTAACTGACCAACACCTCAGATCTATTCTGCGAATTGCAACAACAAAGCTATCTCCTGACTTTGATGCCTTAACAAAAAAGGGAGACCAACAACACTGTTCCCTCTAAAATTGAAGGTACTATTTTATGAAAGAAATACATTGCATAAAAGTTTTGTAAAATAACTCTTTTTATGCTTTTCTACCTTAAATTAATCTAAACATTTAATGTTACAAATTTAAATTTAATTTATATTAATTCACACATACACACCGTCCATCTACTCTTGGTCCGGCCCCCGGGTCCAATATATGAACCCATTGCGGCCCTCGAGTCAAAATGTTTGCCCACCCCTGATCTAGAATAATCCCTAGGTATTTCACCTCATTCTTTACCTGTAAAATAGCTTCTTTAAGCACCCCCTGAATGTTTTTCAGCCAGAATAAGCACTTTTCAGATGCTTGTTTGCAGGACCATACTAAGTTAGAAATGCACCTTGTGCACCCAACTACATTCAGTAACTCACTCTTTTTGAGCTTTCTGGAAATTTGGTGATGATATCAGAGCCCCTTCTGTGCTTGTACACTGTGAGGCCACACTGCCCTTGGTACAGCCCTGCTTGTTTCTCCCTATTTATGCCTCAGAGCAGATTGAAAGATAGACATGATGCCCGACATCCATGTTTCAGTAATTAGGTGGGGATATCCTGGTCTGGGAATGTCCTAGCCACGCCTCCAGGTTTCTGGGAATGCCTCCTCCACGTTCCTGTTCAGATTTGGACGTCCTCACACTAGGGACATCCCCACAGCTGCCTTCTAAAATTGCTCTGAATGTCTCTATGCCCGTTTTCGGACATCTAAAGCATGGAATAAGGCTTCTAAAATGACCCTGTAAGAAAATTATGGAGAATGAAGAGATTATGTTCACCTCGAATACTTCCATTCCTATCGATGAAATGCTGGATACAAGGAAGCCCGACATTGTGGTGAAGCCGCCCCCCCCCCCCCCCATGGCATTGATTTATAGAGGTGTCAATCCCAAGTGACTATTCTGTGAACTGTGCTGAGAGGGAGATCTTCAAGTACCAAGAAATGCAATCAGAGACCAAGAAAATGTGCAATCATGTTGGGTGCCACAGGTTTGCTTAAGAATTTCCAAGTACACCTTGATAAATTTATTACGCATACATGTTACATCTTACGAATTCCAAAAGGAGGTTCTCTTTAGCTCGATGCAAGTACTACACCAAGTATTAGCAGTAAATGTGAGACGCTGAAATTATACTCCACAAATCTTGGCTTAGAAGTGAGATCCTTGACTGTCATAGTATGCGCAAAACAAAACAAACACATTTGGAAAAATTGCTACAGAAGGAAACTCAGGATCACAATGTACAAATTGCAAAATCCAAGTTTGATCGCTGGTCAAACTAAAACATCCAAAATAAAAAAAGGGAAAAAATAAAGTGTTTGAATTATTACTCTTTATTTAGCAGTGCTCCTCAGATCAAGTTCTCAGGTACCCAGAAAGTCTGCCTTTCAAAATATATGCAGGTATAGATCATCATGAATATTCTTCGAAAGCTAGTCTACAACTGTAGTGTTAGTCCAATAAAAAAGGTAGCACCGTATTTTCCTTTTTTATTCAACTATTCAAAATAACAGACCTGCTAGCGGGCCACGTGGACCGGAGTTGCGATCCACCGTTCTAAAACAGAAACACACATGAATTAAAAAACAGAATGTAATTAGATAGTTTCACCTTAAGCGCCCGGAGATCTGACGGACAGGCGGGCAAATGCAAATACTCGGGTTGATAGGCGGGGTCATGCAAATATAGTGGGCGTGGAGCGTTTATGGGGATACACGCTCGGAAAAAGGCGTTACGTGAATACAGCACAGAGATTGTGGGCGTGTGAGCCATGAGGGGCGGGCCCATTGGGCATGTGGGTGGGGTTATGCGAGTTAGGCGGTCGTTGCGCGGTGACGTAGCGGGCTCCGGGCCCTGGTACAGCGGGCGGTGGTGGCTGGCCTGCCGCTGTGTTCTGTGCGGGATGATGGCGCCTGGAAGTGGGCAGAGTTGGCTACGGGACGCCTTAGGGGCTTTACTTCTTTTCTGTTTGGTGGCGGCGGCAGCGGACATCCGAGCCGAGCCTACGCCTTCAGACAGCCTGATCCTAGGCATGCGGCTTCAGGACAGCAGCGGACCGGCCGGTGTGGGGGAAGACGGCATCATCCAGGTGACGGAGGGCAACCAGGTGCGGCTGCGGCTGTATGGTCTGGGACTTCACGCTGGTGCCTGGCAGCTGGTTACCTTTGTGGAGCAACAGCAGCATGGACTGGCGCTGAGCAACAGCACGTGTCAGGACAGCACTAAGGACCTGCTCATCCACTCCAACTTTAGCCTGGGGGAGAGCGCCACCACCGGGTTACTAACTCTGGATGCCCGACCGCTGCGTAAGAGCGAGGCCTCCAAGATCTACCTGTTTTGCACTCGCAACAGGACTGGCCACCCTTGGCAACTACACCAGGGCACCGATGCCAGGCTACTGGTGGTGGAAGTGAAGAAGCCACTGTTACCTCTCTGGCTGCAGATCATCCTCATCATCGTCCTGCTGACTCTCTCGGGGATGTTCAGTGGCCTCAATCTGGGGCTTATGGCCCTGGACCCGATCGAGCTACGCATTGTGCAGAAGTGTGGTACTGAGAAGGAGAAACGCTATGCCAAAAAGATTGAGCCCATCCGCCGCAAGGGAAACTATTTGCTCTGCTCACTCCTGCTAGGTAATGTGCTGGTGAATACCACCCTCACCATCCTACTGGATGATCTCATTGGATCTGGACTGGGGGCTGTCGTTGCCTCCACTCTTGGCATTGTTGTCTTCGGTGAGATTGTTCCCCAGGCGCTCTGTTCCCGGCATGGTCTGGCTGTTGGGGCTAACACCATCATATTGACCAAATTTTTTATGTTATTGACATTTCCCCTCTCGTTCCCTGTCAGTAAGATCCTGGATTATGTTCTGGGCCAGGAGATCGGGACAGTTTACAACCGGGAGAAGCTGGTGGAGATGCTGAAGGTAACTGAGCCATACACTGGCCTGGTGCAGGAGGAGCTGAATATGATCCAGGGTGCCCTGGAGTTGCGGACCAAGACTGTAGAGGATGTCATGACCCAGATCCATGACTGCTATATGATCAGCAGTGACGCGGTGTTGGACTTCAACACCATGTCGGAGATCATGGAAAGTGGCTATACTCGCATCCCAGTCTATGAGGAAGAGCGCACCAACATTGTGGATATCCTATATGTGAAGGACTTGGCCTTTGTTGACCCAGATGACTGCACAACGCTGAAGACCATCACTAAATTCTATAACCACCCAATCCACTTTGTGTTTCATGATACCAAGCTGGATGCTATGCTGGAGGAGTTCAAGCAGGGTAAGATGAAGGAGAAAAAGCCCCCCGTGTGCATATCTGTTCTCTTAGCTGTTGGTAGAATAGGAAATAATGGTGAGGTAAGATGTCCCTTCTGGTCAGTACTTCCAATGCTATATATTGAGTCCTCTGTAAGCAACTGATTGAACTAGGATATATTAGACCCCTCTGGTCTTTGCCCTTCCTGGGTGCAGTGGTTGTAATGGTAATGGAATTAGGGCATGAGAAATTTTTCTGCTTCTTGTGTATTGTCTTAGAGGCTTTGACACATTTTGTGTGGATTTAGGAGGTAGGCCAAAATCTTAGGAGCACAATGCTTGTGACTTCCTCGCACCCCCCCCCCCCATTGTCTCTCACGCTGGTCTCATATTCTCAAGTCTGGTGAGACCAGCACCAGAGTTCTACACTGCACATCATTTTTAGATAACAATGAATTATAGCTTCAGATAGCAAGTGTGTGTGGTGTAATGGTGGTGTGCCTGTCTTTGTGTGGGATTGTGGCAGTGTGTGCTTTTGGATGGGGTGTAGGGCTGCGGTGTGTGCTGCAGAGCTGTTGAGCCTCTATGGGTGGTGTGCAGTATGTGGTGCAGAGGAGAAGTGTCTATGTGAATCTATGTAGGTAGCGTGGAGCTGGGCGCATGTCTGTTGTGCAGAGGTGGGATGCTTGTGTGTATGTTCTGGGTGGAAGGAGATGCGTATTGTGCCCTCTTGTCCCAATGCATTCATCCCTTTAACCTCCAACACCTTGCACGCTTCCTTCCCCCTTCCAGGCTCTCTCCCCTTCTTCCACCCCTGCCTTCCATTCCCCATATCCATCTTCCTTCCTTTCTTCAAGTTACTGGCCCTTTAAGTTTTTGCTGTTTCACTTCCACCCCCCCTTTTTTTTTTTTTTTTTTTTGCTGGCCCAACCAGCTGTCCTGTGTTGCCTGGGGGAGATGTGATCTCCATAGGAAGCCTGCTGTCTTCCAGGCCATGATTGACCCCCCCAGGCAGAACAAGAGGGGAAGGCCACAATCTCCTGTGGGCAGACAGGAGGAATCTTCTGTGATCACAGCTGTCATTTGCCCCACAATCGTGTTTCTTTTTTTTTTTAAAGGTGGGGGGGGGGGCAAGTAAATCCTAGGTGCCAGGTGTAAATTTCTGGTTGCCATGGTGACCTGGCACCTGGGTTTTATCCAGCCCTGTCTTATTAACTGATGGAGCTGAGTCTGAGTGCAAGGGATTGACCAGAGAGATCTGCCCCATGTGCTCTGCTGAGGAAGAGAGGGTGAATACTGGTCTTTCTGTGTCCGTTTTGTTGTGTGAGTGATACAAAGACTGTCCTGATCTATTTCTATGGGATGGAGGCAGGGCCTCATTCTTTTTGACTCTCAGCAGGTGTTCCTTTATGGCATGTGTAGAGGAAGGCATGCCATCTCTACAGTTTGAAATGTCTCCCTTTGCCCTTGCTAATGCTTACCCTGTGATTCTCCTGGGACACACAGTCTTTGCACACATGGCAGAAGACCTTGAATCATGGGCAGTGCGAGTACCTACTGTCGCTTCTGTCTGCCTAAATGTAACTGCAGTGCTCTGGGTCTTCCAGCTCTTCGCTGTCTGATCTTCTCTCTCAGATCTGTAGAACTTTCTCCCTCATCTGCCCTGGTCTCCATTTCCTAATTTTCTGTTCATTCACATTGTTGGGCCACTAGATTTTCAGTAAGTTTTATTTACTGTATGTTTTATCATTTCTGCTGAGTTTGGTGTATAAAATCACTTTTTCCATAGAATTGCACAGAGAAAGTGAAGTAGAGTGCAGCATGTGTATGCAATACCAGGCACGTCGGACAGTAGCATAAACCTGGGGTAAGGTCCCTGTTAGCTTTCAGAAGAAAGCCCCGTAGGAAAAAGCACAGCCTGCATGTTTTGTGTGAGTAGGAGCTGAGTGGTTGGAATTGAGAAGGGATGTGCACTTAATCTCAGAATACCAGGTTTGCTTACTGCCTTTATTCTGGGGGGGGCTGGCTTCTAATGGGGCCTGGCTATCTTTCTATGACCCAGTTAATCCCAAGATTTCTATGCTGGGGCATATATGTCTTTTGATTGCATGTCCTTAATTATACTGTTAAATGTAAAAAGTTAAAACTGTTCGCTGTAAAACAACTAGGACATGATTATCCATGTACCTTAAATTTTTTCTGTTCTCTGTAAACCGCACTTGATACTTGGGAAAGAGCGTTATATAAATGTGTGCTAAATAAATAAATATATCGGTGGTGGAGGAGTGGCAAGCCTATGACTGAGCTACAATTCTGTACAAGATTTTAGTTTTCAGCCCGGTAAGGCATGTTGGGTTCAAGTGCATCATAAAGGCCCTGGAACATATTCCCATTGCTGAACAGAGAGGAGTGCTGAGGAGTTTGGCTTCTCTTTCAGTCAGGGAATGGGTCACTGTATTGCTTGTACTAGGGGGAGACCAAAAGAACATGTGGTCTAGGGACCTTTGTCTATATGTCTATAAAGTGATACTGTGGACCACTATATAAATGGTTTATAGTATTACCAGCACTGAATTGCATATCAGAAGAGTCCTGGATCCTATGTTTGAGAGTGATGCTGCGTGATCTGGACAAATCATTCTTTCCCCCCGTTTTTCACTACTAATTCTAGCTGTGCCACTTACTTCCTAAGTCACTAGATCTCCCTATACATTTTGGTTTTCCTGTATTTGGTATAGCAATTAATTTTTTACTCACCTTTGGAAGTTTTTTTGCAGTACTGTTGTTAAAAAATATACTGTCATTCACCCCAGAGATGGTTGCATGGAAATTTTAAACTTGAAGTATGTTGAGTTCATTTTAATTATGTAAAGTCCAATCGTCACGTAATTTCCTCCAGCAAAAAGTTACCAATTGGAATTTTACACAAGGGAGTTAAATATTGCAAACGCATGCTTTGCTGATGCTTCTGCTTTTGGGTTCTTTGGAGCTGAGTCACTGTCTTCCTAGTTTCACTTTCAGATCTTTATTTTTGAGAGAATAGGTTAGCAAAGAGGCTCAGATAAAGCACAATGAACGAGAGATACATTGTTGCTTGGTGTGCTGCATGCCTCACACAGCCCTGGTATTGGTGGCCCAGTTTACATCCCTGAAACAGCACATAGGAAAGGCGTTGTATTAAAAAAAAAATCTAGCACATGTAAAATGTGTGCTTCAGAGATTTAAGGGTGATCTGATTTACTGAAGCATGGATGGGCAAATGTTTTGACCTGCCATTCACGTCGGCGATCGCTCTCTAAATGGGGAGTGGAGCCACTCTGTTAGGGCAAGAGAAGGAATTTCCCTCAGTTGCATGGAAAACAGAGTTACTTACCTGTAACGTGAGTTCTCCAGGGACAGCAGGATAAGTCAGCCACAAGTGGTGTCGTCATCCGACAGAGCCATAGATGGAAGTACTCTCGGTAGCCCAGAAGGCTTTAGCCCTCTGACCATGACCACTAGCCCTGCCCCCCGATCCGCCCCTAGCTGGCCAGAGTTTCCCCAGTCGAGGCACGCAAGAGCTAGGAGGCGGATCGCAGAGGCGTGTCGCCAAGCGCCCCCCCATCCCCACGCTGGGGAGGAGGGTGGGAAGGTGTGGCTGACTTATCCTGCTGTCCCTGGAGAACTCACGTTACAGGTAAGTAACTCTGTTTTCTCCCAGGACAAGCAGGATGAGTCAGCCACAAGTGGTGCCTCCCCAGCTACACTTACAGCAGCGAGAGGGAGGGGGTACAATCGATAAAAATTCTCAGAGACAGGGCAGTAAGGTGCAACAGGGTTTAATGTGCAACACTGCAAACCATAGCAACATAGCATAATAATGTGCAAATAACACAATCAAAGTGCAACAAGCAGTGCAATAACAGTGTAAGAAACAGTGCAAGTGCAACAAGTATTGCAATAACAGTGCAAGAAAAGTGCTGATCAATAGTGCAACACAGTGTGAATCAGAGTCAACAGTGGCTGAGACAAAGGTGCCGTTGTGCAGACTGCATGCTTCTTTAAGGCTGGAGCCGGAGGTGGCGCAGCCTTAGTGCGGTTCAGATTCTGGCAGCGGGTTGGTGGCCGCAGATAGAACCGCAAGACCAAACACGGGGCCGCTTTGATTCGCCATATCCAGGCAGTAGTGGCGCTGGAAGGTATGGACGGTGGCCCAAGTGGCTGCTCTGCAGATGTCAGGAACTGGGACAGATCGCAGATTGGCAATAGTGGTGGCAAGTGCTCTCAGGTGGTGAGCTTTGACTCCAGTGGTGGGTGGAGCTCCCGCGCGCGAGAGGTATAGAGAGATACAGGAGGAGATCCAGATGGACAAGGTACGCTTGGACACGGGGCGCCCGGGTTTGTTAGGGTCGTATGAAACAAACAGTTGGGAGCCCTTCCGAAGGGTGGATGTCCGTTCCAAATAGCAACGGAGGGCCCTAACGCAGTCCAGGGTGTGGAGCCGTTGTTGTTCTGGGTCTGAGTGTGGGCCTGGTAGGAAGCATGGCAGCTCAATGGTCTGATTGATGTGGAAAGCAGTGGCCACCTTCGGAACAAATTTAGGGTGAGTCCGGAGGCAGGCACCGTCCTGATGGAGTGTGGTAGATGGCGGGTAAGCCACGAGCGCATGAAGCTCGCTGATCCGCCTGGCTGAAGTTATGGCAAGAAGGAATAGCGTCTTCCAGGAGACGAACTTCAGGTTTGCAAGCTGGAGTGGCTCGAAGGGCTCCCCCGTGAGCTGATTAAGGACGATGTTAAGGTCCCAAGGGGGCACAGGCTGATGGACAGGGGAATGCAGATTGAACAGGCCCGTCATGAAGCGGGTCACCAAAGGAAGGGCTGCTACCGAGGAGTCTTCAATGCGATGATGGAACGCCGCTATGGCAGACAGGTGGACTCGGACTGACTGTGTCCTTAGGCCAAGTGCTGAAAGAGCGGAAAGGTACTGGAGAAGCGTAGGCACCGGACAGGAGAAAGGGTCTATGTGCCGCGACTCGCACCAGATGCTGAACCGGCGCCACTTCAGACTGTAGGATTTTCGCGTAGAGGGGCGTCGAGCCGCTAGGCTGACATGCTGTACCTCGGTTGAGAGGTTGTAAGGTGCTAGGGTTAGTCTTTTTCAGCTTCCAAGCTGCTAGCGATAGCATCTGAAGGTTGGGGTGGAGCAGCATGCCATTGTCCTGTGAGAGCAAGTCCGATTTCAGGGGTAGGTGAATGGGGGGGTTCCAGTGTCAGGCGGTGCAGGAATGGGAACCAGACCTGTCTCGGCCAATAAGGGACTACCAGGATGGCCGTGGCCCCATCCCTGATCAGGTGCTGGATAGTCAGTGCGATGAGCGGGGTGGGAGGAAAGGCATACACCAGGGGCCACTGATTCCATGCCACGTCGAAGCCGTCCACTGCTACCCTGTGTGGAGCGGGTCTCTTGGAACAAAACAGGCGGCATTTGGCGTTCTCCTGAGACGCGAAGAGATCGATGCTTGGTTGACCCCACCTTGTGAAGAGCGACTCTGCTACAGCTTTGTGGAGTGACTATTCGTGGGGATTCAGTTGCCTGCTGAGGCGATCGGCTATGACGTTCTCCTCCCCCGGAAGGTAGGATTTTATTTATTTATTTATTTAGACAGTTTTGTATACCGCCTTATCCTTCAATCAAAGCGGTCACAACACAGTTGGGGGATACATTTAACACGCGGGGATATGAGACACATACACTGATACTTACAGGGAACATGGACAATGGAGGGTTAAGTGGCTTGCCCAAGACCACAAGGAGCATCTGTGGGACTAGAAACCCCAGTCCTTCTGGCCCAAGGTTGCTGTCCTCTAGTGGGATTTGAACTTCCGGCCTGAAGTACCTTGCCCCAACCACTAGGCTACTCCTCCCCCCTGATGCCTGGAGGCTGCACTTGTATGAGAGGGCGATGTGCCAGGTGTGAAGGGCGATGTGCCAGGTGTGAAGGGCCTCCTTGCAAAGTATCCTCGACCCTGTGCCCCCTTGCTTGTTTATGTAGAACATGGTCACTTGGTTGTCGGTTAGGATCCTGACGACTTTGCCTTTTATGTGTTCCTGGAAGGTCACGAGCGCTAGGCGGACAGCTCTGAGCTCGAGGACGTTGATGTTTTTAGTAGTTTTTCTGGCGTCGACCAAGAGCCTTGAGTGCGGAATCCAGCACAATGTGCACCCCAGCCTAGGGTAGATGCATCTGTGGTCACAGTGACTTGATGTGCGGCTGGCTGGAGACTCCTGCCCTGTGACAGGTTGTGTGAGCTGGTCCACCAGCGGATTGCCTTGGCCACCGAGGGATCGATGGGAATCATTACGGACAGGGGTTGAGAGTGCTGGCACCAGTGGGAGCGAAGGTGCCATTGGAGGACTCTCATGTGTGGCCTCGCGAGGGGAAGAACATGTGTGGTGGCCGCCATGTGTCCCAGTAGACGAAGAAGGGTTTGTGCCGTCGTCTGCGAGGAGTTGAGCAGCTGGGAGGACAGGTGGATGATAGTGTTTAGTCTGCTTTGCGGAAGAAAGGCCTTGGCCTGTGTAGTGTCTATGTAAGCCCCGATGAACTCCAACCTCTGTACTGGATTGAGGTGGGACTTCCCGTAGTTGACTAGAAAGCCCAAAGAGTTCAGAAGCGACGTGGCTCTCTTGACTGCTCTCCTGAGTTCTGCGGGAGAGGTTGCAGTGAATAGCCAATCGTCCAGGTAGGGAAAGACGACTATCCCAAGTTTGCAAAGGTGAGCTGCTGCCACTGCCACTGCCACACACTTGGTGAAAACTCAGGGTGCAGGAGATAGCCCGAAGGGAAGGACCTTGTACTGGTAGTGGTTGCCTGCTATCTTGAAGCGCAGGAATTTTTCTGTGGTGAGGGTGCACGGGAACATGGGTGTAGGCATCCTGGAGGTCCAGAGAGGCTAACCACTCTTTGGGCTGGATGAGAGGGAGGATGGATGACAGGGAGTGCATCTGGAACTTCTCCTTGGCGATGCATTTGTTGAGTTTCCGCAGGTCGAGAATGGGTCGGACGCCCCCAGACTTCTTGGGAACGAGAAAATATCTGGAGTAGAAACCCGTATTGATGTCGCTGGGCAGAACAGGCTCGATGGCTCTGGACTGCAGGAGGGATGCAATTTCCGAGGTCAAAGCTGCAAGGTGCCGGGAGGGAATGTTGCTCGCCGGAGGGGGATGCTGAGGAGGAGACGAGGCAAAATTTATTTTGTAGCCCTGCTTGAGGATGTTGAGCACCCACCTGTCCGTCGTTATGATCTTCCATGAACGCCGGAAAGCAGACAAGCGGCCCCCTGTCGGTAGGTGCAGGCAGGGCAGTGAGTCAAAAATTGGGGTTGTTCTTAGCTGGGCCTCATGTGGCCTTTTGTGCGCATTCCCGCTGCCGCGGTTTCTGCCTGTAGGGCTGTTGGTAGGATTGTTGTTTGTACCGCGGCTGTTGCCATTTGCGGTATGAATTGTAACGCTTGGAAGATGAAGAGTTGTGCGAGTTCCCTTTGCGGTAAGAACGAGAGCGACCAGAATTCTCTTCAAGGGTTTGGAGTGTGGTACAGCGTTCTCGCATGTCGTTCACCGTGTCTTTGACTTTGTTGCCGAAGAGCGAGTCCCCAGCGCAGGGGGCATCTGCAATCTTGTCGTGAGAGTCAGATCGCAACCCTGAAGCTCTGAGCCAGGACAGGCGACTTGCGGAGATGGCAGAGCCTGCGATTCTGGCAGCTGTCTGGAAGGCATCGTGGGCCGCCCGACCTTGATGTTTATTGGCATCCTCGAGCTCTGCCAGGGCTGTGAGGAGAGCTGGTGGGGGTTCGGTGAGCTGAGTGACGGCGGACTTAATGTTGGTCACTAGCAGGTCTTGGTAAATGGCATGCTGGAATTGGTGTGCCGCTATTCTGGCGCTTAGCATGGCCCCTTGGTAGATGCGTTTTGCCATATCATCAAGGAGTTTGTTGTCTTTTCCCGGAGGTGCGTTAGCGGAGACGCGGGAAGACTTTGTATGCTTGAGAGCTGACTCGACAACAATAGATTGATGCGGAAGCTGAGGCTTGTCAAATCCCGGTATGGGCTGAATGGCATATTTAAGGTCCAGTTTACGAGGGCAGGCCTGGTTGGAAGCGGGGGTCTGCCACATTTTGACGAGGTTGTCCTGAAGGAGCTGATGTACAGGTAAAATGGTGATAGCCTTGGGGGCATCGACAAACTTGAGGGCGCTCTGGACTTCATCGCGTTGATCCGGGGTATCCAGAGAGGTGATGGATAGCGAGGAAATAACCTTGCGCACGAATTTGTAGTATGACAGGTCCTCTGGAGAACTGGAGGGGTTGTCAGAGGCTGAGGGGTAGTCAGAGGTGGAGATGGAGTCTCTGGGGGGCAAAGGCTCAGCTTGAGAAGGTAGGTCAGCGGGGTCTGCTCGCGGAGGTGACGAGATAGCCGCCTGAATATGCGGCTCAGTAGTAGCAGGTGCGGATGGCGCGGGCTGTGGTGGTGGCAACAACCACTGCTTAGAAGCCAGGCTGGCTAGAGAGGAGGCCCACTGCTGGAACATGTCCGTGAAGAGCTGAAGAGTCTCAGGGGCCTGCTGCAGCGGACCTGCAGGCGCTGTAGAAGCAGGAGGGGTGTGCAACAGTTCTTCGCTGTCCTCTGAAGAAAGTGAGCCGGCCAAAGAGGATGGGGAAGAAGGAGAGGAGACCTCTCCATAGTTGCCGATGGATGCAGAAGAGGCTGATGAATGGCGCGCTCCCTTGTGCTGAACGGAGAGACTCTCCCGACTTGAGCCTCTGCTCCTGCTGCGGCTGCTCCTACGGCGCTTAGATCTGCGCAGGGATGAACTGCGCCAGTCATTGTCTCTGCTCCTGCCCCGCTTCTGCTCTTTGTGCTGTCTCCTGTGCCGGCGGTGATCAGGGGAGTGACTTGCGCTGTGCCGCCGGCTCCTGCTGCGACGGTGAGATCGGTGGCGACTCCGGTGGTGTCTGTGCAGGCTTAGCCTGCGCTGAGTGGATCTGCGCCGTCCCTCTGAGCCCCTCTGCACATCGGATGCCCTGCACTGGAGGAAGTCAGCGCTGATAGGCTCGGGGTCTAAGGTCAGATGACTGGGACCCGGAAGTGAGGCAGGAAGTTGGGCGGAATCGCGCCGGGCAGACATGGCAGCCTCCAGAGGTGGACACAAGGTAGAGGGCAACTCACCTTTGCGGCGAGGAACAGAGGCCTGAGAAGACATGTCCCAGGCCGGAGTGGGGTCGGCAGAAGATCCCGGAGCAATTCTGCTTGCAGTTGCGGTGGACTCAGCAGCCGCTGATTCTATCAGTGCATGCTTGCGTGACTTGAGGGCCCGAGGAGACATGCGGGCACAAGAGAGGCAATCTTCAACGGGGTGCTCCTTACCTAGGCACCGGACGCAGAACTGGTGGGAATCAGCGTTGGCCATCTTCCTGGAGCACCCCGGACATTTCTTGAAGCCAGGTTTCTTCATCGAAGTAAGTTTTAAAGTTGATATTGGTGAGAGTAAGGAAAACACGTCTTGCTGGCAAGGCGGAAGACAGAAATCTGGCCAGCTAGGGGCGGATCTGGGGGCAGGGCTAGTGGTCATGCCCAGAGGGCTAAAGCCTTCTGGGCTACTGAGAGTACTTCCGTCTATGGCTCCGTCGGATGACGTCACCACTTGTGGCTGACTCATCCTGCTTGTGCT
This sequence comes from Ichthyophis bannanicus, assembly GCA_033557465.1. NCBI lineage: Eukaryota > Metazoa > Chordata > Amphibia > Gymnophiona > Ichthyophiidae > Ichthyophis > Ichthyophis bannanicus. The sequence continues at coordinate 690,820,208 of CM066035.1, forward strand.
GGGAGAAAGGGAGAGTTTCGTAGAGCAGTGATGCCATTTCTAACAGCCTGAGAATATTGCATCAATGAGTTGGTGGAAGTGATGGGCCAGGGCTCTGGTGACACCACATAGCATTCTTTCAATCTATGGACTTGGATGCTGATTTCACTTTGTGCTATAATTTTCTCTATTCTAAAGGCTTTTCTTTGGTCTGGGAAAAGAGTAGTTGGATGCTATATGAATTATTTTTCTACATGGAAATGTAGTCTACTGAAGTTCAAATACCTTTTTTTCCATTGAGGGGCTATTTCACATAATTGTTGTGGTAATGCATTGGCACAGAGTTGAAAAACAATGTTTTTGTGTTTTAAATTCCATGTTTATACAAAGAATGAGGTGTACAAGCTTTTTTATAAGAGACAGGAATCTAAGCCTGGGAACTACAGATCCTCATAGGAGGGAAGGCCCGTAATTTTTGTTTGGGGTATTTTACTCATTTTTTTCTGAACTTTGTCATATGTAAGCATTAGCAAGGGAAAATGGAGACATTTCAAAGTATAGAGGTGGCACTCCTTTCATTTCACATGCTATCACGGTTGGCAATTTTTCTAAATGCTGGCTGTGGCATTTAAATGATCCACTATTGGGATGATGGGCGATGCTGATTCCTTATCAATTTGCTAGTCTAGTCCAGACGACTGGGTTATGCTCCTTTGCGAGCAGCTGGAGGCAGACTTGAGAAGCTTTCAGTGATGACCTCACCAATATATCTGGTGCAGGACCAGCAGGTGGCAAGATATGTGGACTGGTAGAGCAATGCAGATAGGCCTGTCTCCCCTGGCCTAGACTACAGTCCTGTGGCCTGTGTGCTTGAGACCAGTAGGCCCAATCTTTGCTCGGAGTTCTGGTACATCCTGTTTCCTTGAGCTAATGGTTTGCCCTGTTTCCAATGCTGCTGCCCATGAGTTCCTAGTTCTTACTGGGCTGGAGAGTAGACAGGAGGACCCCATGGTCTCCTGAGGACGGTGGATAAGTTGGGCCACTTCCTTCTTGCTATTCTCTATCTGCTTGCTTTTTTTGTCTTTGACTTTTTCAGATTTGTGTTTTTCTGAGTTTTTTTTTCTTTCCACTGAATTAAGTGGACTGTATTTGGCTCTCTTACTGCATATAGTAAAGCAGCTCTAAATTACAATTATAAAAAAGGCCGCCTTCTTCAGCTAGTCCTGCGGAGGCGGCTGGGGCAGCCCTGCTCGGGTTTTTCTGGCTGGCCTGACAGGTGCTGGGATTCCCTATTTTAGGGTTTATTTTTTTGCTGTGGCTGTTATAGTTTTTTGGTGTGTTGTGTGTTTTTTTTTATTTTTTTTATTTGCTATGTGGGGCTATGCTACGAAGCTGGGACATCAGAGCAGTTTTCATTGGGTCAGCTCTGCGGCTGGGTCATTTTGTCCCATGTCTGAGAGTACACGACAAACCTAATTGGTGCGGTCCCTTATCAGAGCAACTGAACTGCTAACACATAAAAATTGCCCCAGGATTAAACTTTGAGAATGCGGTATATCTAGGCAACAAGGTCTCAGACTAGAATGGGGTTATGAATCAGGGCTTATCATGCCTGATAACCAAACACTCTTTTGCATCAATGACCTTATGATGTCGCCTCAAAAGGATTTTTCTTTTTCTTCAAAATTTTCTTCAAAACCACAGCATTGATCTAACAAAACCAGCCATGTATCTTTAAATAGTATAAATAGAACTAAAGTCTTTCTGGAATATAACTTTATATGCTTATCTTGATGAAGACGACGACGACCCCAATGCCAATCTTCAGCGCCTATGTGTTTCACCAATCTCTCAGTTTCCTCAGAGGGTTTACCAAAGCACTTCCAGATATTCAACATCAGCTGCAATGTTCTAGCTCATTGCTTTAACAGAAAAAGAAAAATAAGAGCTTAACTGTTCATCGCAGTCTCTTAGTGTATTTAAGGAAAATCATTTTTATTGATTTTACATGAACCAACAAAGAGGAAAACACCACACTGTAAATACAATAAACAGTACAACGCACTGCAAGAACAACCCCCAGGCAAAATCACAGTTACACTCCCCAAGGACAAAGGGGGGACAAATCCAAACAGCTACTAAGCTATATGGGCAACAACCACACTGCATAGAGCGGCCAAAACCCCGTCTCGTTGGAGGACGAGACAGCTTCCCCCCCTGGTTCAACTTAACACCCCAACAGCATCCCCCACCCTATCCCAACCTTCCCCCCCCCGCCCCCTACCCAGCACACCCCCCCCTCCCTCCAACCCCCCCCCCCAACTACCCCACAAAGCATACCTACTTAGCCAGGCACTCAACCCACCACTGCAGGCCACAGCATTTCACCTCAAGGATCTGCAAATAAAGACCACATTTCTTGACACCCCTCCAGTCTCCGCCCCCCCAGAAGACGAGCCGTACGGAGCTCCATGCCCTTCAACTCCCCCATCGAGCCCTCCCACCCCTTAATCTCGGGGGGCTCATTAGACAACCATTGTCAAAGTATGCATAATTTCGCGAGCATGAATCCCCTCTCGCAGAGCAACCTCCGTGGCTGTCGCATGGCGACCCTCCCACTCGTCATTCCCAACAGTCCCCATTCCGGGGAAAGGGCATCCCAGCTCTGACTCTCGCCCCCCAACCTCAACCAAACGGCCTTCCAGAAGGGTCGTATCTGGGGGCAAAACCAGAATCTATGTGACAGCGTCCCCCGCTCTACCTTACATAGCCTACATGCATCTGTCCGAGCCACACCAGCGCGCGCAGCCCACACATTAGGAACATAAGCCCGCCATAACAACTTATATTGGAGTTCCTGCAATCGAACTGACTCCGAGAGCAATTTAATGGCTTGAAATGCTCGTTGCAGCTTCTCCGCCGTCACTCCCGGCAGCTGGTCTTGTTGCCACCGCCGAGCCAAAGCCTCAAAGTGTTGTGCCGTGCCCGGAGCCGCCACAACCCCCCGCAACCAAGACACTGTAATCCGCCCTGTAACATTCTGCCACAAATCCAACATCCCACCTTGGGCCTCAAACCCCGAACCTACCCTCTGTAACTGCTGAGCATAATGGCGCGACTGCAGATAAAAATAAAAATGGGATCGGGGGAGATGAAACCTCCGCTGTAAGTCCACAAATGAAGCGAGCCCCGAGCCCTCGGGCATACGCAAATGCCCCACATATTCCACCCCCTGCTCAGCCCATACTCGTCCCACGTTACCCCACATGCCCGGGCTAAAGTCGGGATTACCCGATAAGGGAAGACAGTCGGTCCTCCGCCAACAATTCCCCTGCGAATTGCAGAGGGCCTGCCAGGCCCGCTGTATCCCCCGTAAGTAGACCGAATTCTTCCACCCGGGGGCCAACGCTGACAAAGGTTGATGCAGACAATATACTCGATGCCACGGCCGACCCATCTGCTCAATCAGGCTGATAGGGATAGTATACTCCGTTCCCACAATGAGATCTCGGATCATCCGAGCCAAATAGGCTAAATTGTACATCCGAAGCGGGGTCAACCCCAGACCGCTGTCCTCACGGGGTCTCGTCAGTGTAGAGAACGCAATGTGAGGCTTCCTGCCCCTCCACAAGAACTTCGAGAGATGTCTCTGCAACACCAACAAGTCCTTCTGTAGCAGCCGCACCGGGAGCTGTCTCAACACATAAATCCACTTAGGGAGTTCGACCATCTTAAAAAGGGCTATTCGACCCATAAGAGAAAGCGGCAGGTCCCGCCACTTCTGCAACCGCTCAAGCGTGCCCGCCAAAAGCGGGTGCACATTCACACCATAAAGATTCGCCAGCCGTTCCGGTATCTGGATGCCTAAATAACGTATCTGTCCCGTCGCCCATTGTAGGGGAAAGACCCCCTTCCAGAGAGGCCGAACGGTACCCCCAACATCCAACACCTGGGATTTAGTTTTATTCACCCGAAGGCCCGAAAATGCTCCAAATTCCTCAATCCGCCGGAGCGCTATTTCCAGGGAGGATTGTGGCTCCCGTAGACACAGCAGCATGTCATCAGCGAAGGCACTAACTTTGAGACCTCCTCCTTGCCACACTACCCCCTTAATCTCGGCACACTCACGCAAGGACACCAAGAGGGGTTCTAATTGCAATACGAATAAAAGGGGGGAAAGCGGACAGCCCTGCCGGGTCCCCCTCCGGAGCATAAAAGGTTGAGAAGTCGCCCCGCCCAGAGAAATGGTAGCCAAGGGTTTAGTATAGAGGGCCTGCACCCAATGCAAGTAGGGTCCCGTAAAACCAAAGGCCTTCAAGGCCTCAAACATATACACCCAGGACGCCCTATCAAAGGCCTTTTCAGCGTCCAGGCTTACCAGAAGTAAGGGGTTGCTCTGGGACATGCACCAGTCCATACTTAATAGAATTTTGCTAATATTCAAAATGGCCTCCCTCCCCTTAACAAAACCCGATTGATGTGTATCAATAAGTCTCGGGAGAATAGGTTGGACGCGGGCCGCCAGCACCGACGCCAGCAGCTTCATATCGTAATTAATGAGGGAAATCGGCCTATACGAGGACGGCTCCTCTAGATTTTTACCAGGCTTGGGAAGGACCGTTATGGTCGCAGTCCGCATATCTCTAGGAAACATACCCGTCTCTAACACTTCACCATACAATGCTGTCAGAGTTGGGACCACCTGCCGCTCCAAAATCTTATAGAACTCCACACCGTAGCCATCAGGCCCCGGAGCTTTATTCGGCACCCCCTTCCGAATAACCTGTTGAATCTCCGACCCCGACATAGGCTTATTCAGGTCTGCTAGATCCTGGCCTGTCAGCCCCGGTAGGCGCAATTTATCTAAAAAACTACGAGCAGCCTCCCGGTCCTCCCCCTCCGGGGTATACAAAGTCTCATAAAAATGCCGAAAGACGCGTAAGACATGACCGGATTCCCGATGCCGTACCCCCTCAGCATCCTTAATCACCGCTATCACCCTATTCCCACCCCCCTCACGCACCAACCGTGCCAAGAGCTTCCCCGTCCGGTCCCCATAGCGAAAAAGCTGATGCCGATAATATTGTAGGGAATAGACCGCTCTCTCTTGAAGCAGTTGATTGAGGCTTCGTTGCATCTCCAAATAGGTCTGCAGACTACCTGGATCCTGCCTCTGCAAAGTCACTCTCTTATATACTTGCAGCTCCTGAGCCGCTCGTACAAACTTGGCATTCAGGGCCCGCCGCTCCCTTGCCACATACGCAATAATAAGACCGCGCAGCACGGCTTTCCCCGCTTCCCAGAACACTGCAACACTGCTAGCCTGAGATTCATTAAAAGCCAGGTATTCCTCCCAATGTTTCACTAAGTATTGCCGGAAAGCCTCATCTTTCCACAAATGCCACGGGAAGGACCACTTGCCCTGCCCCCCTCGGCAGCCCTGCCAATCAAGCACACCATCGCATGGTCTGACACCACTATCGGTCGGATCTCAACACTCCGAGCTTTGCCAAAAGCAGTCTGTGAGATAAGAATATAATCAAGTCGGGACCAGGTCTGATGAACCCGGGACAGATGCGTGTAGTCTCTCTCTCCCATATGTAATATCCGCCACCCATCCACCAGGCCGCCCACGCTACACAGGTAGTCTATCCCCTTCCCCCTCCACCCCCCTCCCGCAGGGGTCCGGGACTTGTCTAACTCAGGGTCATGTGGACAATTGAAGTCCCCTGCCAAAATTATTGGAACGTTCGGGGCGTTAGCCACCCTCTGTGCTACAGTCTGAAAAAATTGATGGCTATAAACATTCGGGGCGTATATATTCCCTAGGAAGAGCTCCTCTCCCTGTATCCGAAGGTGCAGGAACAGATAACGTCCGTGCTGGTCAACCTCCTCCCTCAGAAATTCCACCTGCAGGCCTTTTTGCACTAAAATCGCAACCCCACATTTCCTGCCCCCAGATGCAGCTGCTGAAACATGGCCCACCCACTCCCGCTTCATTTTCGCATGCTCTGCGGCGTTTAAGTGAGTCTCTTGTAAAAGAGTCACATGTACCTTTTCCCGCCGCAGAGCCTGCAGAATTTTTGCCCATTTCACTGGGGTCCGTATCCCGCCCACATTCCAGGTCACTATCCGCAAGTCAGGTGCCATCCACCCCTACAGCAATGAGTATCCATACATGTAGAGCCTTCTTACAAAAAGGGCGCCCAGGGTTCCCCAGCCACAACCCCCGGCAGCCTCTCATCCGGGACTCCACCAAGCATTCCTCAATCCAGCACCCCGCAGATCCACACACAGCACCTGTTCTCAAACCCCTCTCTACCCTCTGGCCCGCTACCCCAGCCTCTGCTCCCCGTAGTGCCCCTGGTGCTATCTCTACCCCCACACCCCCTCCCCTCCCCCCCACCCCTTCCCCTCCCCTGCCCTCTTTCCCCCTCCATCCCTTCCCTCCCTCTCCATCCCTTCCCTCCCTCTCCCTCTCCCCCTATCCCCAGCCCCCAAAAGGAAACCACCTAAAGCCCTCAAGCCCACCGAGCCGAGGATCGATCCCCTATAGACACCTCAGGGCCGCCCCACACCGCCCCCAACACACAGATACCCCACAAAAAGTACCTTTGTAGAACCAAGCAACTAAAAGAAAAGACACACAAAGCACACAGCAAAAGCTCAGGCCCCATTGCCACCGCATGCACTTTAGAAAGGCCTAGACCACGTGTGGCCCAGGGGAAAATGCACAGTCAATCAATCCATCAGTCCTCAGCCGACGCTGTGGGAAGCCACTCCACTTCCTTCAGCAGCCTCCTTCGCATGACCCTCCACAAATTTCTTGGCTTCCGCCGCCGCGGTAAAAGAATAGTTCTTGCCATTATAGAGAATCCTCAATGTGGCCGGGAAAGCCAAGGTAAAACGTATCCGCCGCTGAAATAAAGTTGCACACACCTCAGAGAACTGCTTGCGCTTACCAGCCACCACAGCAGAGTAGTCTTGAAAAAGCAAAATCTGCTGGTTGTCCAGAACCAAATTTCGCTTCTTTCGGAAGGCCTGTAAAATCAGGAATTTATGGTGGAAGTTAAAAATTTTTGCAATAGTCACTCTAGGCTGCTGCCGTGACTCCATACGGGCCCCCAATTGATGAGCACGCTCCACCTTGAGCTCACCCACACCAGCTCAGACAGTCCCAACGCAGTTGGAAGCCACTGTTCCAGCAAGGGCCCCAGCAGAGCGTCCGTATGGGCCTCCGGAATCCCCACCAACCGCAGATTATTCCTGCGGGACCGGTTCTCGAGGTCGTCGACCTTTGCGATGAGGGCCTCAGTCTGCGCCCGCTGTGCCTCCATCTCCCGCGTTGATCGCCCTTCCGTGTCCTCCAAAGCGGACAATTGCTGCTCCAACTCTTCCACGCGGTGACCCACCTCCAACATTGCATTACCCATTTCCTCCAAATTTAGCATAATGCGGTCAAACTTCGGGTCCAGTAGGTGGGCTACCTCCCGCGCCACGTTCTCCGTTGCAGAGTCAGCACTATCCGTTCCCGGTGAGCGTGGATGCGGAGCTGACGATGCAGTAGGCCCTGCCTTAGCACCCTTCTCTTTTTCTCGCTTAGGTAGGGGTGGCATCTCTGGCAAACGTCCCTCCCGAATGTCCTGCAGTCGTACCAAAATTAGTGAGGCCACGCAAAGACTGTTTGGCGCTCGGAGAATGGCTTGAAATCGATTATTTCGTATGGGGCAGCCCCGGAGCGAGCAAGACACGTCTTACTCCCTCATGTGTCACGTGAGATCTCTTAGTGTATTTAGAGATTATATCTACACTCATGTGCTAAATCATTACCTTCAGGATGTGACCATATCTACTAATTCTGAACGCAGATTCAACTCTCCAAAACAACGCCGTGCATGCGAACTAAAGGTATGAAGACCACTTTTATAGAATCTCCTAGCACAGCTGAATAGACATAGTTAATTACTAGACTCTCATTTGCTGAATATTCACAGGGCAGTCTCATATAAATGATTGAATTGCACAAGAGGAATTATCCTCTAAGAAGCAAATGCAGTATATTCTTACATTTCGCAAGCATTCTCTCCTGATGCGATACCTTAAGATGAATTCAACTTGCTGCCCACCTTCAAATTCAACGTTTATTGGAACTCCGGCCAATATAGGGAAATCTTCTATATAAAACAGATCAGTGCAATTAAACAACCTGCCTGAATGAAATCAGGCACAGACTGCCCTGTCGATTTGTACATTCAAACCATTTGGATGTATTGTATAAATCTAGCGTTATTCTCGAATTAATAAACTTTGGTCACGTGTCTTGCCATTGAAACCAGTGTCTATCTGGTCTGTACAAAAACAACGTAATTCATCAAATTTATGATCAATGGTCTACAATAGGTGCTTCTTTTCTTTTACAAGTTAGTCTGCTACGATGTTCACCCATTCGTACCCTGAAGGGACGAATGGTTTTCCCCACGTATAATAAACGACAGGGGCATTGAATACATTAAACAACATAAGTAGACCCACAAAACGTTTGTTTCTGTAATTGATATAGCTTATCATGATGATGAAATTCTGTCAATTCTAGGGTGATCTCACAAGGGCTACAAGAAATGTGGTGATTGTAAGATTTGTGAGATCACCCTAGAATTGACAGAATTTCATTATCATGATAAGCTCCTCCTCCCTCCTCCAGCACATCATTCACCAATTGACTTGAGGAGGCCTAGGTTTCCAGATAAAGCCAAAGATTTTCTGCTGGAATGTCAGCACCCAATTCGATACCTCAATTGCAACATCATAAACAAAAACAACTGTGGGAGTATATTCATTTTGATGATCGTAATCCTCCCTCCCAAAATAAGAAAGGCCTTCCCACCCATCCAAATCCGCACACAGCTGTCTCCACAGAGGCTCATAGTTCAGGTGGAACAGCTCTCCCAAATCCCTCCCTATCTGAATCTGATAGATTCCTTACCCCATCAAAATGGAAAAGCTTCCTGAGCCTTTCTTACAGCTGTGCATCCAAGACTATCTTCAGGACCTCTGTCTTCGTTAAGTTTAGCTTATACCCAGACACCATGCTATACTCTTCTATGACCCTCATTAAATTAGGCAACGTGACTAGCGGCTTTGCAATGACAAAAATATCATCGGCATACCGGGCCAGCTTATATTCTCTGTTGCCCACTATCACCCCCTGTATGTCCATCGAAGCATGCACTGCCGCAGTTAGTGGCTCTATCACCATAGCAAAGAACAGTGGTGACAAGGAGCACCCCTGTCGAATGCCCCTGTCCAGCTCAAATTCCCCCGAATATCTATCTGTATCCTCACTTTAGGCCTCTGATACACAGCATGGATCCACATCATAAATCAGTCTTCCACTCCCATTTTCCGCAACACCTCAAACATGAAGGACCATTCCACACTGACAAATGCCTTTTTGGCATCGACAGCTACAAGTATCAAGGGGTCAGCTGACCCTGAATCTGCCAGATAACATTGAGCATCTTCCTCACATTGTCCTGGGCATGTTGTCCAGGTATAAAATATATATCTGATCGTCCCCTATCAGCCTGGGAAGAAATCTCTGCAGCTGTCCCTCCAATATCTTCGATAAAATGTTTACATCTAGATTAATCAGGGTTATTGGGCGATACGATCCACAAACCGTCGCATCTTTTCCCAGCTTGGGTAGCACAGTAATCCCGGCCACTGCCATAGTGGCCGGCAACTCTTCCCCGCTTATCACCTGGTTGAACAAATCCACCAGAACAGCAGTTATTCACCTGCTGAACGTTTTATAAAACTGAGCCGTAAGGCCATCCAATCCTGGGGCTTTACTCTCCATCAGCCCTCGAATGGCCAGCTGGAATTCTGCCACTGTAATCTCCCTCCCAAAAACTCCCAGTCCTCCTCCTTCAATTGCTCCAAGAGGATCCCCTCTAGGTACTCGCATGCCCCCTTCCCCCTCCCCCTCATACACCTCTGAAGTTTATAGCCGCTGATAGTAATCAACAAAAACCTGCTGTATACGATCTGTGGAGAACTCCTTCTTCCCCCGACCGTTCACATTTTCAAGATACTCTGCTGCACCCTCCAGGCCTGCAGCTTGCGTGCCAGGTGCTTCCCCAATTTGTTATTATATCCAAACACATGCTGCTGTAGGTGCTGTACCTGGTAGGTCCAGTCCTCCATGTGTAAATCCTGAATGACTCCCTGGATCCTCTCTATCTCCCGCAAAGGTTTTTTCTTTCCCCTCTTCTTATGTTCTGTTGACTACCTCACCAATTCCTCCTACAACTGTTCTTCCATTCTCCCCTGTTCCTGCTTTTTTCTTGTATCCAATACTACTTAGGTTTCCCACTAATAAAGGCTTTAAACCCATCCCATACGACCCCTCTTACATTAGAGGTGAGGTTGTCCTGTGGAAGTAATACTTGATCGCCCTCTTCAAGCACCCCATCCCTTTCCTGTCAACTAACAATGGCTCATTCCTTATCGTCACTCCAGTCCAGTCCCTTTACTTCTGGGTTACGCAACCCTTCCAGCAGCTTGGAGGCTGAGCCCAACCTTTTTGGAGGTGGAGGCGGTACAAATACCCCTGAGACCACCCACTAACTCCAGTATTCTCAGCCTCCAAGCAGCTGGAGGGTTCCGTAAGCCTAGGGCTTACTGGAGTCCTATTTTTAATTTAATTCAATTGAGTTTAATTCCTTAAGTTTACTTACATTTATTTCTGGTTTGATTTCCTTTTGATTTCCTTTTGAAGCTCCTGTGCCTTTTAATTCTTGCCTGCTCCCTTCCCCCCCCCTCCCCTCCGGTTCGGGAAGGGCATCGGAGGTGAGCGGCGGCCGGCAGTACCAAAGAGGATTTCGGCTCCCCTCTGCCCCGGTGAAGGTCAGCACATTTTTTGAGCCCTGCAAATCGCAGAACCAGCCATCTCCTGCCTCGCGCCAAAGCCTCCCGGGTTGGCTGAGCGCTGGAGGCAAGGCTGCCATTCGGGTACAAGAAAATCCCGCAGAACCTGTCTCGGAGCTCCCGAACGTGGAGGCAAGGCCCGAGCTTTACGGCACTGCGGGGGAGCTGGTAAAGTGGCGTTTTGATAGCGACAGCGGCTCCAGCGCTGGGAGTGCAGCGGATAGCCCCGCGGTCCCCCGTTCAGGCTCCACGTGGTGAGGCCTACCACGTGTAGAGCCTGCGGGCTAGGATCGCGGAGTCGGGCCCAGGAGTCTCAAGGAAAACGCAAGTACCTCCGCGGGAGGAAAATTACATAAATTTAATTGTATTCTGGGTCAACTTTGATTTTAATGCGTTTAATTTTTAATTTTTAATCTAATTCTTTTAATTTTAATTTTGATTGGTTTTTGATTTGTTTTTGTCGTCATTGAGAACTGATTGGGATTTACCTTTGTTCCTTCTCCTTGTCTCCCTCCTCCGGGGGAAAAATATATTAAAAATATATTAAAAATATATCGGAATACATTGATTACATATTGATATTGAATTTTGGAACTCACAGTGGGAACGCCCTAACTAAGTCATGGCAACCAAGCCACGCTGTCCAGCCTGCGGAACACGCAGGGGCACCTCCGCAGAGACAGGAATCTGCAGGAGCTGCGCCGCAGTGGCGGCCTCTATTGAGCAGGAGATTAATCTGTCTGTAGCTCTCCCCCCTCAGGGCTCAGGAGATCTCCTAGGAGGGGAAGGAGGCGCGCATGCCCCTCCAGCTACGTCCTCGGACGTTCCTTCCCCTCCCCTACCCCCCTCCCACCTCCCTGAAGGGGAAGGAGGGTCCGGGGATTTTTTCTCCCCGGACTTTATCCTCTTACTTCACAAGGCCTACTGCTTGCGGAAGCAGGGCTCCGGAGCAGTAGAGACCAGACCGTCGAGGGAAGACAAACCACCCAGACCCTTGGGTGAAGGCAACCCAGAGGCCGGCATTCCACCTAAGCGCCCCCGGCTGGGTGAGGAGGAGACCTTAGCGGCCCTCTCCCAGGGTACTCCGGAGGAGACTTACTCGGACAGAGACTTGGACGAGGAGGAAGAGGAGCTGGAAGAAGGAGAGATCCCAGAGGAGGATCAATCCAGGGTTATCAGAGTCTTTCGTCGGGAGGAGCTTCCAGCCCTAATTAATGAGTCCCTAAAAGCTCTCAATGTGGCCTCGGATACGCCGGCTGGAGAGGAGGCGTTGGAAGACCCATTGATCCAGGCCTTTAGAAGATCCCAGAAAGTATTTCCGGTCCACAGAGTGGTGCGCCAGATGATACAGGAAGAATGGGATCAGCCGGAATCTAGCCTAAGGGGAGTCCGGTCCATGCTGCGCCTATATCCTCTTCCAGAGGCAGACAAGGAGATACTGAAGTCCCCCAGAGTGGATGCAGCGGTATTGGCGGTCACTAAAAAGACCACTATCCCAGTTGAGGGCAGCACGGCCTTAAGAGATTCGCAGGACAGAAAATTAGATACCCTCCTGAAACAGGCATTTGACGTAAGTGCTCTCGCCTTACAGGCCTCCGTCTCGGGAGCTTGGGTAGCTCGGGCCTGCTTAAGGTGGTCTCAACAACTTCAGGCAGCGGAAACCCCCGCGGTCGACGCTCGGCCCAACGCTTCTCGGTTGGAATCCGGAGCAGCATACTTGGCGGATAGTCAGTATGACCTCATCAGAAGCCTGGCCAAGAACATGTCCTCGGTGGTGGCGGCCAGGCGTTATTTGTGGTTACGAAATTGGGCAGCGGATGCCTCCTCAAAGGCACGCCTGAGTCGACTCCCCTTCAAGGGGAAACTACTGTTTGGGGAGGATTTAGAGAAGCTGGTAAAGGACCTTGGCGAGTCCAAGGGTGGCAGGCTCCCGGAAGACAGACCAAAACAAGCCCGTCCTCTGCCCCCGACACGTACCCAGCCTAGGGACACTCGGAGATTTCGTCCAGCCAGATCCAACCTACCCGCCAGAGGGCGTTTCCCCTCCAGGGGCCAAGGCTTCCGGGGGTTTCGGGGAGCAGGTCGCGGTTTTGGGTCCTCCTCCTTCTCCTCGGCCCCTAGAAAACACCAATGAAGCGACGGGGGTCCAGGGGAAAGAGCGACCAGTGGGAGGTCGCTTAAGTCTCTTTCTTCCCGCCTGGGCCCGGGTCACTTCGGATCAATGGGTACTGGAGGTGATCAGAGAGGGCTACGCTCTCGAATTCGCAAAACAAATCCCCCCAGCGTTCATCCAATCTCCCAGCGGATCCCTGGCAAAGAGGTCGGCGATAGAGACAACCCTCGCTCGTCTAATTGCACTCGGGGCAGTGGTCCCAGTACCACCAGACCAGTTCGGATCGGGTCGATACTCGATTTACTTCGTAGTACCGAAGAAGGAAGGATCCTTCCGACCAATCCTGGACTTGAAACAGGTCAACCGCTGTCTCAGGGTACCACATTTCCGCATGGAGACCCTACGATCAGTCATCGCGGCAGTAAGAGGCGGAGAGTTCCTGACGTCCCTCGACTTGACAGAAGCCTACCTTCATATTCCGGTCAGGAAGTCCCATCAACAGTTCCTAAGATTCGCTGTGCCGGGGGGCCACTTTCAATTCCAGGCCCTTCCCTTCGGCCTTGCTACGGCTCCATGGACATTTACCAAGGTGATGGTAGTAGTGGCGGCCTTCCTCCGGAAGGAGGGAATACTAGTACACCCATACCTAGACGATTGGCTGATCCGGGCAAAGTCGGAAGTAGAAAGTCGCTCGGCGACGGACAGAGTAATTCAGGTTCTAGAGGAATTGGGGTGGGTCATCAACCGAGCAAAGAGCAGGATGACTCCCTCCCAGGACCTCGAATATCTCGGAGCGAGATTCGACACCGGAAGGAGCAGAGTGTTCCTGTCTTGAACCCGATCAAGGGACCTAAGACTGCTAGTCGCACAGTTTCTGCACAGACGAAACCCCTCAGCATGGCATTATCTTCAGGTACTGGGCACGATGGCGGCAACAATAGAGGTAGTGCCTTGGGCCAGGGCACACATGCGACCGTTGCAGCGCTCCCTCTTGCGTCGCTGGTCACCACAACTCCATCCCCTATCAACTCAGTTACTGTGTGCTCAGCGGACCAAACAAACCCTCCGCTGGTGGCAGTGCACAAAGAACCTGAAACGTGGGATGCCCCTCGAGCCTCACCTATGGGTACTGTTGACGACGGATGCCAGTCTGACAGGCTGGGGGGCTCACTGCGAGGACCAGTTTGTCCAGGGCAGTTGGTCCCCGGTGGAATCTCAATGGCCCATCAACAGACTAGAATTGCGAGCCGTCACTCTGGCGCTCAGAGCGCTCGAGTCCCTAGTGCTAAGAAGAGCAATTCGCGTTCTCTCCGACAACGTCACCACGGTAGCTTACATCAACCACCAGGGAGGCACCAGCAGCCCCGCCTTGGAGAAGGAGGCGGAGGCCCTCTTTCAGTGGGCGGAGCCCCGCCTGGAAGCGATTTCGGCTCAACATGTGGCAGGCACGGACAACCTCACGGCCGATTACCTCAGCAGGCACAGAATAGACCACGGAGAGTGGGAGCTGGAGAAGGAGACCTTCGACCAGATAGTAGCCCGCTGGGGACTCCCAGTCATGGATCTCATGGCAAGTTTCTCGTCAGCCAAGGTGGACCGGTTCTTCAGTCGGCGGAGGGAAAGAATGTCCGAAGGCCTGGATGCCCTGTCTCAGAAATGGCCGACGGAGGGTCTTCTCTACGCGTTCCCTCCTTGGGTCCTAATCGGAAAGGTCCTCCAGCGGATAGAGTCTCACCAGGGCCTGGTGATCCTCATTGCCCCGGATTGGCCGCATCGCCCCTGGTATGCGGATCTGGTGAGGTTGCTAGCCGAACGACCTTGGCGGCTTCCTTGCAAAAGGGGCCTGCTCAGACAAGGCCCGGTGCTGATGCCTCACGTGGATCGATTCTCGCTTACGGCCTGGCTCTTGAAAGGGCGTCTCTTGAAGAGAGGTTATTCAGGCGCGGTAATCTCAACGCTGTTGAAGGCGAAGAAACGCTCGACCTGTCTTTCCTATGTGAGGGTCTGGCGTATCTTC
The DNA here is from genome assembly GCA_033557465.1 of Ichthyophis bannanicus. Lineage (NCBI taxonomy): Eukaryota > Metazoa > Chordata > Amphibia > Gymnophiona > Ichthyophiidae > Ichthyophis > Ichthyophis bannanicus. The sequence goes on from CM066035.1 coordinate 690,835,246, forward strand.
GAAGCGTGGTGTGCGGAACACAGAAGAAAACCCCTTTCGGCCTCAGTCCCTGAGGTTCTGGAATTCTTACAAGCGGGCTTTGACAAGGGCCTGGCGCACAGTTCCTTACGAGTCCAACTTGCCGCCATCGCTTGCTATAGGGGTAAGGTCCGGGGCAAGCCCCTAGGGACCCACGCGGACGTCTCCAGGTTCCTAAGGGCGGTTAGACGTCTGCGACCACAACGGAGGGCGGTAATCCCCCCTTGGTACAACCTGGTACTAAATGCATTGGTCGGGGAACCCTTTGAGCCGGTAAAGACGGCTTCCCTGAAGGACCTAACCCTCAAGACAGTCTTTCTGGTCGCTATCTGCTCGGCCAGGCGGATCTCCGAATTGCAAGCGCTGTCCTCTCAACCTCCTTTCCTATCTTTCCTCAGGGACAAGGTGGTCCTACGAACAGTACCGTCCTTCCTGCCCAAGGTCATCTCTCCCTTTCATTTGAACCAGACAATTACACTCCCGGCCTGCCCGGCCGAGGAACCTGAAGGTAGGGACAACAAGCTGAGACTGCTAGACGTCCAGAGGATTTTGAAACGATACCTCTCCCGCACAGCTCCTTTCAGGAAATCCGACCGGCTGTTCGTCCAGTTCGGAGGCCCACACAAAGGGGAGGCGGCGGCCAAGGCCTCCATCTCCAGGTGGATCAGAGAAGCGATTGCCTCCGCCTACATCCTAAAAGGGAAACAGGTTCCAATGGGGCTACGGGCCCACTCCACCCGGGCTCAGGCCACCTCGTGGGCAGAGTTCAGTCTAGTCCCCCCTTTGGATATTTGTAGAGCGGCAACTTGGTCCTCTCTGCATACCTTCACAAAACACTACAGACTGGACGTTCAGAGTTCAGCAGACGCTCGGTTTGGTCGGGCGGTTCTTCAGTCCGGTTTGCCGGATCCCACCCAGAGTTGAACTGCTCTGGTACATCCCAGAAGTAAAGGGACTGGACTGGAGTGACGATAAGGAAGAAGTAATTAGATCTTACCTGCTAATTAGTGTTCCTGAAGGAACGACAGTCCAGTCCCTGATCCCACCCGGCTCGGCCGGACTTGAAGGCCTATCAGACAAAGGGCAGAAACGCGGACCGAGCGTAGAACCAGGTCTAGGCGAAGGGGGTCAGGGGAAAGTCGCCTCTGGCAGTATCAGGCATTCCGCTCCCCCCATTGCCCTCCCTCCTTCTTTATTCCAATGTCTCCTTTAAAAAAAAAAAAAAAAAAAGTAGGGTAGTTTGTTAAATATCCCCTTGGGGAGTTAGCGTTTTTTGTTGTTAATGGTTATTGGTGCAGAGAAATTTCTTTAATCTGCTTTTTCATTCGAATACTGGAGTTAGTGGGTGGTCTCAGGGGTATTTGTACCGCCCCACCTCCAAAAAGGTTGGGCTCAGCCTCCAAGCTGCTGGAAGGGTTGCGTAACCCAGAAGTAAAGGGACTGGACTGTCGTTCCTTCAGGAACACTAATTAGCAGGTAAGATCTAATTACTTCTTGAGTCTCCAAAATTGGAGCCCCTTCTCCTTCATTCGCTAGTCCACCATCACTCCAACCGGAGGGTGGTCAAATCACATGATTTGGCCTACCACCTTCTCTTTAACCAAGTGGTATGAAGGAACTGTCCAACAGGATCATATCTATCTGACTGTAGGTCTTATGCATTTTGGAGAAAAAGGTATAATCCTTTTTGTTCCCCATTTGTTGCCTCCATACATCTACCAGCCCCGAGGATGCAACCAATCTCTTCAGCTTCCGCCTATGACCCTCCCTCCCTTTCCCCACCCCCCACCCCCACCTGAATTGTCCAAACTAGGATTCAACATCAAATTGAAATCCCCCCCCCCCATTACAATTGTTGCCTCCACCACTTCCCCTACCATCCTCTGCATCTTTTCATAAAAATCCCCTTGTCCCTCCTCCACCCTCAGGGCCCTAGAGAACAGTATGCCTACCCCTCCCCTTCTGGATTTCACCTTTATTCCCAGCCAGGTAGTCATGGGGGTAATCCTTTGATCTCAAGCATCCCTTCTGGGAGGACTTCAAATGTGTCTCCTGTATGAGCAGAATATCCGCTTTGGATTGACCCTCCTCCCTCACCAAACGTCTCTTTTTTTGCCAGGAGGATAAACTCTTCACATTCATTGACATAACCATTCCGTTCTCTGAAGCAGTTCCCATCTCCCCCATCTGACTCTCTGTAACCCATCCCCCCTCCACCCCCTACCTCCCACAGACTCCCCTGACAATCCTCCCCACCACCACCAGCTGTTCTCCCAGTGGAAACTACCATAGTACTGAGCCCCTACCCTGCTTATACCCAGACACCTCCCCGTACTCCACCGCCACCCCAACCCTCAACTCCTATTCTCTCATGCATGCACTCCCCTCTTCCATTCACCCTACAATCCCTCATTCACCATCTGGCCATTCCACCACAACCAGTCCTTTCCATTACAAATCCCAACAGAACCATGCACACCCAACCATGCATTCCCTTCAGGAGCCATCAGCCACTCTTGCCATCTTTCGCCTTGCATACTCCACCATGTCTCACTCCTGGCTGCAAGTCCTTCCATCCAAATAGGCCACTTGAACCCCCCCACTGATGTGGGCAAGTCCTTCAATCCCATCTTGGACAACGTGGCCCTCAGGTCCTCGTCGGATAGCGCTCGTTTAGTCACACCGTTCACTACCATGTAACAAATGTTCTCTTGTCTCAGCTTTGCAGTCAAACCCCACAATACTCTCCGCATAGCAATAGTAGCTGAAGCCAAGTCTGTAAAGATGGCTATTGAATGGCCCTTTTACACAAATTTGCCTGCCATCTGCATTTGTGCTGCTATATGTTCCTTAACAACATAATTATGCAGGCATACCACTGTATCTTGGTGGACCTGTGGCTTTGCAAGACCCAATGTCCAGTTGGTTCGGTCTATCTTTATGCTCCCTTCTGCCGCACCTCCAGGTTCTCTGGCCAACAGCTGCCCAAAAACATCTTGTGCTACTTTTACACAGTCCTGAAATTCTCTAGTTTCTGGAATCCCTTTTTTGCGCAGGTTTTGTCTGCATGACCTGTTTTCCAGGTCCTCAAGTTTCAGGGCTAAGTCAGCGTTTTCTCCTTCTAACTTGCCCAATTCCTTGCTCAGTTCATCAATTGCAGCACCCGCCTCATCCATGTGGCCTTCCAGCTCCTCCACATGTTGCCCCACATCTACCACCTTGGACCGTAGGCCTTCAACCATTTCGGCAACCTCATCCTTTATGCCTGTTGTGTCCCTCTGTACCTCTACAAACCATTGTTTCATCTCTGCTTTTGTGATCTGCCCCATTGCGTCAACGCCAGTAGCTGCCGCACATTCCATGTCCTCCTCCATGTGGTTGCTCACTTGGGGCTGACCGTCGGCCATTTTCTAAGCTTTCTTCTCCATGGGCATTTGGCTTCGGCAAAGAAAATCTTTCAAATCTGCTCTTTTCCAACGTGTTGTGATCATTGCCGACAGCTCGGTAAGTGCCGCTTTGCACTGGTTGAGAAGGTGACCACGAGGGGAAAACCCCTCAAATAACCACTTTTACAAGTGAAGCTGCAGGAGTTCTCCAACTAGCTGTCTATACGCCTTGGTGACGTCACTTCCTCTGAAGTGATGTTTTTCTGGTGTTCATCTAATAAACACCTATTTAAAGCCTATTAAATAAAAAATAAATTTACATTTTGATTTTGGCATTGGGAGTGTTTTATCAGTTAAAACACAAAATCAGAAACTGTATGCAGGGCCGGATTTACCTATACGCCAGGTACGCCGTGGCGTAGGGCCCATAGCTGGCAAGGGCCCACAAACAAGAGTCCCCAGGACAATCATATTCTTTCCTTCACTGAGAAACTTCACAGCTGAGTTCTACCGTCATCTCCAGGTAATTTTTTCGTTCATTTCATCTTCAGTTCTACAGCTCGGAACTTCCGCTGACGGAACTGTGTTTGTGGGTGTGTTGGGTATAGTCAGAGTGCGAGGTGGGGTTGTGCGAGCCTGGATCCCTCGCTCTCTAGAGAGAGTTGAAATTGCTATGGCCTAGCTGAATGGGGCCGTCCGCGAGCTTCTCCAGGCCCTGGCATGAAGGGGAAAGAGGAAAAGGAGAGTGGGGGAGGCGGGAAGCGGGAGTCCGAAGAAGAGCACTAGCGCTCAGGAGTTAAAGGAGCAGGGAAACGGACTCTTCGTCACCCGCAAGTACCAGGAGGCGGTGGCCTGTTACACCAAAGCCATAGTGAGTACCGGGGAGATGCTGATTTTGTCCCTATTGGCTCTTTATGTCAGGCAATTCTATACATCTATTGCCATTTCTGTTTTGGTAAGTTGATCTCGTTTTTATTTTTTCTGGGGGCCCACAATTTTTGTTGGCGTAGGGCCTCACTCAAGGTAAATCCGGCCCTGACTGTATGCATAACTTTCCATTGTTGAACCTCCTGCTGCACATTCAAGTCCATGGGACTAGCACCAGTGTTGATGTTCTTGGATTAGGATTGAATTTTATCCATCCTTTTGCCTGTGAAAATCCAAATACCTCAATCTTCACAGTTGCTCTAGAGCTCAGCAAGAGCTGCTAGCCATCTTATATTTGTTTGTCTTTATTTGATATTCTGCAAATCTTTAAACAAGCTATGCGGTTTACAGTTGAAGCGTATAAAAGTCCATGAAAGGAATGCCAATAATTCTGACAAGAAAGAAGATGATAAAGGAACAAACAACAAAATAAACTATAGGTAGGAAGGGGAAGGGGACCAGAAGTGAGAGGAAAGGGTCATTGGGTAAGGGGAGACTAAGCCATCCCAACAAAGAATGGCACCATCTAAGATGATGCCATAGGTACTCCAAAAGCAGATTCAAATAGGCAAGCCTTTCAGTGCTTTTTTGAACACTTTCAGCTCCGGTTCTATCCGGAGCGTGGCAGATAGGGAATCCCACAAGGTTGGGGTAGCAGCAAAGAAGACAGCTTTTTGGGTTTCTTCATATTTAATCAGAGAAGGAGCTGGTATAAGTACGTGAAATCCATGAAGGGAACCGAGAGCCCTAGCGGGGATGGGGGGAGGGGCCATGGAGAGTAACCAACGTAGACAAATATTCTGGGGCCAGGTCATAGATAGATTTAAAGATAAAAAACAGAGTCTTAAACAAAACGCGGAAAGTGACTGGAAGCCAATGGTATTGCATAAGGAGTGGTATGACATGGTCACATTTTCTTGCGTGAGCAAGGGTGCATGCATATGGCCATAATTTGTAACATCTGAAGATGTTTGAGTTGGTACAAGGGAAGTCCTAGGTAAGCGATATTGCAATAGTCCATGTGGGACATGACTCTATGGAGTACAACGGACATTTGTGCTGTTGGATCAAGGAAAGGTTTATAGTGTGGAACCATCAGAGTGTGCCAAACTATATTCCCAGATATTTTAAGGTGAATTGTAGCGTCACAGGCGTGCCTTCTATCACAGGAGTGAATGCAGAAGTCTGAGGGGAGCCTGTGAACAAGGTGGACATGGTTTTGGATGGGTTGAGCTTTAATGAATTGCTTTGCAGCTCTGCATGTATGTGTGTGTATGTATGATATATATATATATAGATAGATATATATATATATATACTGTATACCTGTATATACACACCCAGCAGCCCCTGGGTTTTCTTGGCAAGGTATGACCAGAAGTAGATTGCCAGGCCTTTTCTTCTGAGGCAATGGAGGGTAAAGTGATGTGCCCAAGGTCACAAGGTGTGCCAGTGGGAATCAAACTCTGATCTCTTGGGTGCTAGGCTGTTGTTCTAACCACTAGGCTACTCCTCCATCTGCATATACAAAGCTGGAAACTCCAGTGCTTTGTATGAGCTGGATGAGAGGGCTAAGGAAAAGTTTGAAAAGCATGTGCGAGAGAGTGGACCCTTGGGGCACCCCACATGAGAGGTTATGTATGTGATGTTGGCAGTGAGTCATGTATCAACCTGAAAAGAACGTCCCTGGAGAAACAAACAGAACCATGAAATTACTGAAGGTGAAGGCCTGTATGATACAGGCAAGTTAACAGCAAACCATGATCTTTATCTTTATTCGGTTATTGATATACCGCTTTAAAGTAAAAACATCAAAGTGGTTTACAATACATTAAAAACAAACTGCTGGAAAAGGAAAATAATGCCATGGTTATGACAGGAGAGATGAAAATAGAAGAGGAGGAGAGAAAGCAAAGTGAAAAGGACAGAGGAGGCAGAGAGAGGAGAAAGAGACTGGATCCTCAGCTGGTTCAGGAAGGACAGGGAGTTCAAAAACAGAGCAGAAGAGGTAAGTCTTAAGAAGAAATTTGAACCTGTTGAAGGAGAGTTCTAGCCTAAAGTCTGGAGGGAGGGAGTTCCAGAGTTTGGGACCGAGGAAAAAGAAAGCAGAATTTCTGGTGGATTCCAAGTGTGCAAGAGAAGGAGGGGGAAGAAACATATGGTTGATGAGGATGTGACGAAGCGAGCAGTGGGGGACGTGCAGACATATCAGATTGGAGAGGTATTGGGGGAGCCAGTGTGGATAGCTTTATGAACGAGAATTTAAGACCTTGTACTGGATGCGGTAGGTGACAGGGAGCCAGTGGAGATGAATAAGAAGAGAAGTGACATGGCCAGAACGGGATGCATGGGTGACAAGATCGGCTGCAGTATTTGTAACAGTCTTCATAATTCATACTGAGGAGACCGGCCAAGGCAATGTTACAGTAATTGATTCTGCTCATAACTAGGGAGAGGAGAAGGGTGACCAGGGAGCACTGGCAAATTAAATGCAAGGCATTGATAAGGCAGACAAAGAGAGAATTTGAGAAGAAGCTTGCTGTGGAAGCAAAAATGCGTAATAAAGATTTTTTTCAAGTACATTCATAGCAAAAAGCCTGTGAGAGTCAGTTGGACCATTAGATGATAGAGGGATAAGAGGGGACAAGGCCATAGTGGAGAGACTGAATGAACTCTTTGCTTAGGTCTTTACTGAGGAAGATGTAGGGATGTTACCCATGACTGAAGTGGTATTTAAATACTGTGGAAGAATTGAAAGAAATATCGATACACCGGGAAGATGTATTTAACTATTTGATAAATTGAAGAGTAGCAAATCACCTGGACCAGATGGTATACATCCAAGGGTGTTGAAAGAACTGAAATATGAGATTGCAGACCTACTATTAGTAATCTGTGAACTATCATTAAAATCATCTGTAATATCTGAAGAATGGAGGATAGCCAATGTAACGCCAATTTTTAAAAAGGGTTCCAGGGGTGATCCGGGAAACTACAGACCGATGAGCCTGACTTCGGTACTGGGAAAAATGGTAGAAACCATCATGAAGAACAAAATTACTGAACATGTAGATAGTCATGACTCAATGGGAGACAGCCAATTTGGCTTTACACAAGGAAGATCTTGTCTTACTAATCTATTATGTTTTTTTGAAGGTGTGAATAAACAGGTAGACAAAGGTGAGTCATTTGATATAGTGTATCTGGACTTTCAGAAAGCCTTTGACAAGGTCCCTCATCACAGAGTTTTGGCAAAACAAAAAAGTCATGAGATAGGAGACAGCGTACTATTGTGGATCAGGAACTGGTTAAAAGATAGAAAGCAGTAGGGTAGTGCTAAATGGCCAATTTTCCCAATGAAGAAAGGTGAATAGTGGAGTACCCCAGGAATCTGTGCTGGGTCTGTTGCTTTTTGACATATTCATAAGTGACCTGGAAAAGGGAATAACGAGTGAGGTTATCAAATTTGCAGATGACACAAAACTATTTAAAGTTGTTAAAACCCATGAGGATTGTGGAAAATTGCAAGAGGATCTTGATAAATTGGATGACTGGACATCCAAATGGCAGATGAAATTTAATGTGGATAAGTGCAAAGTTATGCACCTAGGAAAGAACAACCCAAACTGTGGTTCCACGCTGCAAGGTTCCACATTGGGAACCACCACCCAGGAAAAAGATTTAGGCATCATTGTGGATAACATGTTAAAACACTCTCTGCCCAGTGTGCAGCAGCGGCCAAGAAAGCAAATAGAATGCTAGGTATCATAAGGAATGGAAAATAAAACAAAGGGTATTATAATGCCTCTGTATTGTTCCATGGTGTGATCACACCTTGAATATTGTGTGCAATTCTGTTCGCCGTATCTTAAAAAGGATATAGTGTTATTAGAAAAGATACAGAGAGGAGCTACGAAAATGGTAAAGGGGATGGAAGGATACTCCTATGAAGAAAGGTTAAAAAGGTTAGGGCTCTTCAACCTGGAAAAGAGACGGCTGAGGGGAGATATGATGGAGGTCTATAAATTTAATGAATGGAGTGGAACGGGTAAACATAGATCGATTGTTCACATCAGCAGAATACTGAAAGAGTAGGGGTCATGCAATGAAGCTACAGGCTAACCTATTTAAGAGTAATAAGAAAAAATATTTTTTCCCTCAAAGTGTAATCAAACTCTGGAATTTGTTACTGGAGGATGTAGTAAAAGCTGTTAGTGTAGCTGGGTTTAAAAAAGGTTTGGACAAGTTCCTGGAGGAAAGGTCCATAAACCATTATTAAAAGAGACCCAGGATATCACTGCTTGACCTAATACAAGCATTGAGGAACCTGTGACCTTTGGGGAAACTGCTAGGTACCTATGACCTAGATTGGCCACTGTTGGAAACAGGATACTGGGCTTGATGGACCTTGGTCTGACCCAGTATGGCATATTTTATGTTCTTATGAGTGGGGAGGAAAGGACCGATGGTGCGGATCTGGTGGAGGGAGCAGAAAGAATGGCGAATTCTGGATGATAAATGGTCATGGAATGATAGAGCAGAGTCCAGGGTAACACCTAAGTAGCACAGGGAGGGAACCAGAGGGATGGGGAAGAGGAAAGAGAGGGTGCAAGAGCAGGGACGGGGCTACCAAACGTGAATCAGATGGCTTGAGATTTGTCCAGATTGAGATGGAGAAAGTTTGAAGTTAGCCAATACAAGCATTGTGGAACCTGTGTCCCTTGGGGAAACTGCTAGGTACATATGACCTAGATTGGCCACTGTTGGAAACAGAATACTGGGCTTGATGGACCTTGTTCTGACCCAATATGGCATATCTTATGTTCTTAGGTGCTCACGGAGGAAAGGCATTCATTGAGGGGGATAATGTTGGGGGCAGCATGGTCAGTGTGATGGAGGAGAAGGATGTTGTCCGCGTAACATATGCATAGATGCAGTGCTGCTGGATGAGAAGTGGCGGGGGGGGGGGAGTTTGGGGGGGCAGAAAAATATTGAAGAGAAGAGGGGCCAGGACAGATCCAAGGGTAACACCACAGGGAAGGGGGGTGCTGGGCGAGGAAGAGACACCAGAAAAGACGGAAAAAGACCTGGTGGATAGAAAAGAGCGGAACCAGTGAAGCACAGAACCACTGAGGCTGGCATCAGAGAGATGGGTGAGGAGTGTACGATGATCGACAAGGTCAAAGGCAGAGGACAGATCAAGGGAGACTGCAATTTAATATAAACCCTGATCGTGGGAGGAGTGAATTATGTTGAGGAGGGAGGTGAGAATAGTTTCTGTGCTGTCTCGGGCGAAAACCAGACTGACGGGGGTGAAGAATAAGTGCAGAATCTAGATGAGAGGTAAGCTGTGCAAAGAACAGATCAAATGCCACTGAAAGATCTAGTGAAATGACAAGAACTATTTTGCCCTTATCCCATGATCTTTGAATTTCATTTAGAACAGCTGCCATAATAGTGTCTGTACTTTGTAGGGGACAGAGGCCCGACTGCTGAGAGTGTAAGGCGTGTACTTGTTCAAGGTGGTTGGAGAGTTGGTTGAAGACCAAACGTTCTGTGACTTTAGAGATAAAGGGTAAGTTAGAGAGAGGTCTATAGTTCTTGGGGTCATTTAAGCCCCCCTTATGATCTTTTGGGATGGGTGTAAGTAATGCTTTTTTTCCACGCTCTTGGTACCAGACCAGAAGAAAGACTTCCATTCACAATTGTCAGCATGACTGGTAAAAATCCCAGGGACTGTCCCGTTATCCAGTTGGAGGGAATGTGATCTAACAGGCAGGTAGTCTTGTGAATAGATTGTAGAGTCCGAGAGAGGCTAGTCAGTATAGTAGGTTTGAAATTAGACCAGGTGTGTATAGTGTTGAAAAGAGTTGGGGCTAGAGGTGAGAAACGGGGATGCACTGGAAGCATATCTCTGATTTGGGAAACTTTATCAGAGAAATGAGTGGGCAATACTCCTGTGGGGTCGGAGGGGGAGGTGCTGTCTAAGTCTGGACCCGGTCCACCTGTTTAAGAGGAAAGTTGATTAATAACTGAAACAGCTCAGCTAGGGTTGGTGGATGTCCTAATTATGGAAGAAAATAATCTTGGCTCCATCCCACGCTCCCCCTTCCCCCCATTGGCAGTTATATTCTTGATCCCTGCCCAGCAGATTTATGAAACGACTTACTGATTAGAGTATTGAGGCAGTTGACAATTTTTACAAACCAGTCATTGCAAAGAACTCAGTTTTCTAGTAGTTGGGCATTTGGTTTTGTCTTTGCTTTTAAAGAACAGGAGGTTGGAGATGCCCTCTTGTGCTAATTATCCTCCTGGTGCTAGAGTACATGTGCAACTGGTGCAGCTTATAGTTTTGATCAAAATTTACGATCTATGGATGCTTTTAGACTGTGTCACCCCCTAAACTGTTTCCTTTAAAGTGGAAGGAAATAGAGATGGAGTGCCTAGGCTTTGGAGTTTATTACCTCTGAATTTATTTATTTAGCTCATGCCTTTTATGGGAAAAATCTTTTCATGCTTTTCATTAAGGCTTGAAGACCTTATTGTTTGAAAAATGATTGTCATACATAATTGTAATTGCTGTGGTGGGTTTAGGTTTTATAAAGTTGTGGTCTGAGATAAATGATTGGTATATGGGTATATTGCATTGTTATCATATAGTCTTGTAATGCTATACAAATGATAAGTAGTAATAGTGATTCTTATTTATTATTCTATAATGCTGAGTTGATTTTATTATTTTATATTTGATTGTAGTATGCATTAAACCTCCTTTATGTGGATAAGTGGGATAGAAATGCCAAAATTAAATTTAATTATTATGTCCAGGGAAAGAAAATAGAAGTGGAGAAGGGAAGAGATAAAAGGGATGATTCAAAGCAGTGGATGAAGGGAAGGAGGTTGTGGGGGAGGGGGTATAAAAAAAGAGAGCAAAGAAATTAAAAAAACAAAAAAAAAAAGAGGAAAAGAAGTTATTAAAAATTAATGTAAAATAGAAAAAAAGAAGAAAAATGAAAATAGAAATTCCTGACTTAAAAATTGTTGGCTAATGCCTACGTTTCTAGACCTTCCCCTCCCCCTCTTCTCTCGCATTTGTATGCATTTTGTACTCATTATTCAAGAACACTGTGTATGTGTTTGATGTGCTTTTGTATGCTATAGATGTTCTATTTGTGTATGTATTTGGTATTTGATTCTCTCTTGACTGTAATCATCTTTAGCTGAAAAATTATCCAAAGATGTTGGAAGTGTGGAACTTTTCAGACCATATAGTTTCGTTTTGGTTTTTTTTTAAACTTTTTTTTATTTGAGATTTGCAACTATTTCCAAGCAACATGTATCGAATAATATTAAGTCTCATGTAATCCAATAACAAAACTACAAAGTTTCAAAGGAAAAATTACTCTAAACTGGAGCCATGTTTTTAAAGTCTCTGTGATCTAAAACACTGCTTAAAGAGAATAATTCACAGAAAAGCAAGTTGTCATTTTTTTCATTAGATCTCTGAAGTCTTCAGAGCTTATGTGCACTGTTATCATTGGATAATTCTTATGTTTGTCCATTGAGAGGTATCACAATCTGCAATAAATTCAGTTTTCTGCAGGCTGAATGCATCTCTTAGAAATGTGTATGTAGTTTGTTTAGCTCAAATCTTCAATTTATATATGTAGTTCTAATTAAAGTCATAGCACTGAGACCAGCTGCAACAGCCAGTATATCATTCCAGTGTAATATAAAGCATAATGTCACGGGCAAGAAATAAAATTAAAAAACAGTTCCCCTAAGTCCCATCCCACCTGCAGCCCCATCACAACCAGTATGCAACAGAAAAAAACATCATCAATCTCACACGCAAGTGCACCAGACAGCCAGTGCATTTCGATTATGTACATGTACGAGTCCTCCTAAAGATTAAACATTTAGAATCACTCTTCTTGCTTGCACAATTAGGGCCTGAACGTGCAAGTTCTGAATTGCTAGAAACTTCTCAGAGTGCACCCTTTTAGTAGTTTCATCTCCATCAATTCTTGCAGTGAATTTTCCACTGGTGGACCAGTCTTGGACATTCTGTTTGTTAGAATAATTTTCTTTGCAAACAAAAATGCTTTAACACTCCAATTTGCTTTTGGCCTGTGGTGATCAGTGAGGGCCTGCACATCCAAATAAACACGCTTCCACGGAAGGTCTCAACTGAGGGTGAGACAATCCACTTAGAAACATACAACGTTTGTCCATGGGCATGAGCAAAAGCAGTGTATTAGCACTGCTTGGTGACTTTGCACTGCAGACACATTTTCTGTGGTCACCAAGCCTATTTTACAGGCCCATTTTTTATGGACATAAATATGCCAAAGGAACTTACATCACCTGCATTACAGCACATTCAGAAATAGCTTTCAAATTCCCAAATTATGCTGCAAGTTTTGAGAAGAGATGCTAGCCTCTGCTTCCTTTTGTCACCTGGACATTAGCATATGGACAATAGCATATTAGCATATAAGCCATCATTACCCCTATTCTCGACTACTGCAATTCCCTCTTCCAAGGCCTCCCAGCTCAATCCACAAGACCACTGCAACTTGTCCAAAATACTGCAGCCCGGCTCATAACAGGATCAGCCAAACATAATCACATAACACCTATTCTACAACAGTTACACTGGTTACCAATCCCTTCAAGAGCCAAATACAAAACAGCACTAACCATATTCAAAATCAGAAACGAAACATCAGCCGGGTCATTACAAGTTCTCCTAAGTGCTAAACCCAACAATAGATCCAAAAGACAAAACACAAGAGAAACAATTCCAACTCCTGGCTCATTCACCAAAACCAACAAGACAGCATCAAGCGAGGGCTCTCTCACTTGCAGCACCTACCATCTGGAACTCCTTGCCAGAGAAAATAAGAACAACCAAAGACATTAAAGACTTCAAGAAACATCTAAAAACTTTCCTGTTCTCGGAACATTTCAAAGAGGACTCCAAATACGCACAGTAACAATACACACCTAATTAACGTTATACCCAGTATCTCAACTGTAAATAAGTTATGCATGTAGCATATCCCATATGCACCACTTCCTAAGTTTATAGATGAGTTCTCTGTAATGTTCTGTTGACGTTGTAATATAAACCGCTTTGATACTATGAAAGGTGGTATAGAAATCTTGTTAAACAAAAATAAAATATGGCACCCAGATCCCAGAGTGGCCCTCAGTAACTTCATAAATGCTGGGCAGGAAATTACATCTACCCTTTCTTGCATAAAATACTCACTAGCGTCATGCCCACTAAACAGGTTGAGATTAAGTTTCAATAAACTACAGTACCTACATAGTGATGTACTACAAGGAATTCTTTGCATATCTTTGGGTACAATCACATTTTTATTGCAGGTTCTAAGAGAACTCATTACTTTTGCACTTTCTGCCTTAAGATCCAATATACAGAGAACTTACTCTTCTAATCCTAAAAACTTGTAACTCGTTACCAGGAAGAAAGTCTGGCTTGCCTAAAATAGGAAGAAAAGCTGAAGCCCTCCACTGGCAACAAAACCTGCTACAAATTGGCATCGAGGCCCTACTTACTGTACCAACCAAAATATTGGACTTAACAATGGTGGAAAGATCAGATGCCCCAGCATGCAGAATAAAAACTATATGTAGAGAGGCCAGCCCCTGCGCCAGTAGTGGTTTTGGGATATAGAAGAGAGTCTCCCATATAGTGGTGCACAAGATAAGTTATATAATAGTATCCAACACCATGAGCTCTTCTTCATATTTCTCAATGAGTACTGTAAGAGGGAGCCAGAAGCTCCTATTGACCCAGATAAATTTAGACAACAATTACTCAGATTTCCAGACCTCTTTCTCATGGAGCAAGATGGGTAATTGCTGTAGAAAATACAGAGATCTAAGGAATTTGAGCATTAAAGAAATGTATCCTGCCAGGAAGGATTAAAGGTAAATCCGACTCTCCTTCATCTAAACAAGGAGCAACCTAATATTATAATCTGTAAATTTTAATGGGGTTTTCATGAAGTTGAATGCCTGAATATTGAAAGCAGCCAATTGTTCAGAAGTTTACCACCGTCGAGGTCTTAGGATTGACTTCTGTTGACTTTCAACCCTGAGAATACTCCAAAGTCTTCAATGACCTGTAGAGCCCATTTTATACTAGGAAGGTCTGCGGGGAGGAAATGCTTAAAAGCAGATCATCTGCAAAAACACAAATTTTCACTTCCTTTTTCACCATCTTCTCTTTAATTTGGAAGTCTGCCTTAAACTTCTGAAGCAATAGTTCCAGCATCAGAATAAAATGAAGAAGTGACATGGGGCAACGCTGCCAAATGGAAAGAACTCTGAGAGCATGCCATTAGCCCAGACTAAAGATAGAGGCTAAGAATATGGAATTCGGAACCATTGGCAATTGTAGGCCATAAATACAAAATCTTGGAGCATTAAGAATATGTAAGATCAGGAGACCCTATCAAATGCCTTTTTGGAGTTAGAGCTGATGAACTAGCTGTTCTTTCTGGAATGTGCAGGGGTTGATGCATGTCAGCATCTTACAAATGACAAATATTCAAGGTAGCCATCTGACTTTGAAAAACAACCATCTGTTCAGGGGATCTTAACTCCAATACTATGTCTCATAAATTATCACCAATAATGAAGGCCAAGATCTTGATGCCATGGTTTAATAGAGGTGTAGGGCAGGGGTGGGCAATTCCAGCCCTCGTGCACCACAATCCAGCCTGGTTTTCATGATGGCCCTAATGAATATTCATGGACCTATTTCCATACGATGGGAGGCAGTGGATGCAAATAGATCTCATGAATATTCATTAGGGACATCATGAAAACCAGGCTGGGTTGTGGTGCACGAGGGCCGGAATTACCCACCCCTGGTGTAGGGGATGATAAGATGCAAGATCCATCTCATCCTTGTCCTGCTTAGGTATCACAGTAATGAGTACTGGTTTTGCATCCTTGGGAACATGACCCTCCTGCAGTACTACAGTGTAACATGTCCTCCCATGGGGAAACAACCTGAATCTGAAGGATTTTATGGAACTCGGCATTATATCCATTGGGATCCAGAACTTCGTAGGCGTAGTATTTTATTTATTTATTTATTTAATTCTCTTATATACCGCGCTATTCTGCATCAGTGCGGTTTACATTGAACAAACTGAAATTACATTGAACAGGGCATTATAACTTGGAGATAACTATTTTACAAGGAACTCCTGATACACTTCAGAATCTCCTGATCAGAAATAGGATATTTGATTGTTCCTTGGGAAGGGCTAGCACCACCATGTGATCAAGGAATGCCTGCATCTGCACCACTTGGGCATCTTTGCTGTGTACAGTTTACAAAAAAAATATTTAAAAACTTGCAGGGTGCACTAGCCTCATTCTGATTTGCCCCATTATTGTTCTTCAGGTCACTAATGAAACTAGGGCCCGTCAGTGACCTTGCCACCTTTGCTAAGGAGAGCCCAAATTTGCTCCCATATAAAATGGCATGGCAGCGAAGGTTCTACAATGCATCGATGTATTTAGAGAAGCCTGGTTGCAGAGGGTGAAGGCTGTTTTAATCAGATTTACTTTCGTAGCCGAGTTGATTTTCCAGATTTATAATACTCTGCTCAAGATGTCTAGCAGTGTACACAGTTACTGTCCCTCTAATCACAGCCTTCTCTGCTTCCCAGGGCAGAATAAGTTGGTCTTTATGGGCAGCATTATTGAACAGGTATTCATCCCATTGAGCTTTAAGATAGGTCTAGAAGTAAGGGTCCTTCACCAAATAAGTGGGAAATCACTACAGCCGATAAGTAATGTGGTGGAAGAAGAGTTGGGTATAGGGGGGAAGCCAGTCAGAGTCCCTGTCCCTTGGGCTGACCCAGGTGAGCGACATATAAGGAGGCAGCCAGAACACCAAGAAATAGGTGCAGGTTCTCTTAAGGGCTGGGGGCAGAGTAGCCCTGTAGATTCAACCAGAAAAGACAGGGTCAGAGAAAGCCAACACCTCAGTAAGGAGGAGGAGGCGGAATTTCTCTGTCACTGCAATAAGTATTCACTGGAGGCCAGAGGGGGGAGGGGGTCCCTTCCCTTCCCAGGAAGTGAAACTGCTGAAGGAACCAAGAAGCAATGGGGAGGGGATAAGTATTTACCAATAGAAGAGGAGGACACTGCCATGAACATGGCATGGCAGGAGCCTGACCACTGCAGTAGACTGCTTTTGTTTGTGAGGAACTACAATGTGTAGCAGCCACTGTCAGCTCAGTAGGAGGAGGACTCTGTTTGGGGAGGGCTGATAGAAAGCAACCCGAAGGGTGGATAACAGAGCCCTTCACCCTTGGAACTGTTTCATGAAGGTGTTTGAAACTTGAACTGAAGGACAGTAGTCAGTGTTAGAAGCTGTTTACTGTTTTGAGCTACAAACTGAAAACCTGAACTGGATTGCCCATTTTACTTTTGACCCAAAGCTGCATAGAAGCCGTGCTGGGACTTCTGAGCGTTAAAAGGCTTCCAATGTACTGTGGCTGAGAAGCTGTATGATAGTGTAAAGGCAGGACCTGCTGAGGAGCAGCAAGCCTGTAGGCCTTTTGGGCCTAGGCAAGGGAGTGTGAGTACTCCTAAGGTTTTTTTTTTTTTGTTTTGTTTTCCTGTTTTATTAAATCTGTTTGGGCCCCATTCTAATCAGGGCACGTCCGGACGTCCAAAAGCTGGACGGGCCAGATATGCACCCGATTCTGCACTCGTGGGAGCTAGATGTTCTGCAGGAGCAGAATCGGGTGCAAAGGGTCTGAATGGGCAGGATGTGCCCCAATTCAGTCCCGCTGCATGTTTGGCTCTTTCCCCATACTCTCCCAGTGCTTCTGCATGGCACCCGGACGCCATGCAGGAGCCCTGATACCCCACACCAGATAAAACATGCTGATCCCTGCTGCCCGACCCCTGAAAGGGCTTGCCAGGGTTGGGCTGCGGGGAGCTTCCCGCTGCCATTCATCTGGTTGGGGGGGGGGGGGAATTCCTTGGGTGCCGTTCCCCTCTCTCGGAGGGACTTAGTCCACCTCCAAGGTGGAATAAGTTCCCAGCTAACTCTGCCTTCCCAGATGTACAGGGCAGTGACCAGAATCAGCCCTGTACGTCCAGGGTCACAGGCCTGCCTCCACCCCGCCCACTTCTGGCACTCCCCCTCCTGCCCCCGTCCAGAACTCGCCACACATCTCCTCTGTACGTTCGGGAAGCTTTGTGTTCGGCATTGAGCACATGCGTTTGGTGGGGGATGTATGTCCAGACTGGACGTGCATCCCTACTAAACACTGCATGGAATGTGACACCCTTTGGGAAGTATTTGTAAAGACTGCAGTGAATAAGGCCGGGAAGAGACATTCGACCTGAGTGGTTTCCTTGAAAGCAAGACTCGGAGATTGGGAGAGAATGGACTCGCTGCGCCCGGTGGCACCCCTGCTTGTAACAGTAGTTATATGAAGCTCCCAGTCAGCTCACACCATGGCAGAGACATTTCTCCTTGAGATTTCTATCTCTGCTGCTAATACCCTGCTAAGGAGTCTGCCAACACCAGAATATAGTCTAGCTTTGACCAAGTAGAGTGTGCTCTGGAGAGGGGATGTATAGTCCCTTTCTGTGGGGTTCAGCCATCCTCCAAATATCCAACAGTCTACCCATTTTACAAAGATATGGGATACCTTTTAATTGGGCTCATTCTACTTCCTGATGAAAAGGATCTGTCCATCTCTTGGTCATGGGTGACACTGAAGTCCCCCACCAGCAGCACAGAAACCTGATCTTTCTTAGTAATTATATGAACGATTCTCATGAAGAAAAAGCATGGTCATATTCATTGGGGGGTATATATATTTTGCAAGGAGATCATGTTGTGTCTTTATTGTATTCACTTCACGTCACTGGTTACTAGTTAATATGAGAATAGAATTGAAATACTTTGTCTTATTTTTTAATACTGTTTATGGTTTAGCTCCTGATTAATGGTTAGAGCAGCAGGCTTCCCTGGTTTTAGCCAGGATTCTAATCCTGCTGCTGATGCTTGTGATCTTAGGAAAATCACTTAACCCTTTACTGCCTTAGGTACAAACGTAGACTAAAAGGTGCAACACACTTCTGACACCCTAGACTAACGTTCAGCTATGCATAACCCTCGCTCCGCAACACATATATAGAATTAACTTTCAACTAGCTGATAAAAAGCACACTTAGAGTGGACAAAATGGCACATTTCTCCTTCTTCCAATTGTAAACTCATACATGTCTTGGGGGGAGGTGCAAAAAGGTTTGAAGAGAAATGATAATAATGCGTGTTATGATTGCAGCGGTTGTATGAAGCATCTTTATAACTGGTGTTATGTATTTTGTTCTTGTGTGTGTGTGTGGGTGGTGTGTGCTTGTGTGTAAGAACATAAGATATGTCATACTGGGTTAGGTCAAAGGTCCATCAAACCCAGTATCCTGTTCCAACAGTGGCCAGGTCTCGAGTACCTGTCAGGTTCCCAAAAAGGTACACAAATTCCACATTGCTTATCCTGGGATAAGCAGTGGATTTCCCTTGTCTTCTTTTAATAATGGTTTATGGACTTTTCCTCCAGGAACTTGTCCAAACCTTTTTTTAAACCCAGCTACATTAACAGCTTTTACTACATCCTCCAGTAATGAATTCCAGAGTTTGATAATATGTTGAGTGACAAAATATTTTCTCCTGTTAGTCTTAAATGGGCTACATTGTAGTTTCATTGCATATTTTCTAGTCTTTGTACTTTTTGAAGGAGTAAACAAACAATCTATGTTTACCTGTTCCATTCTATTCATTAATTTCAAAGTCAAAGAGCCCAATTTATTAGAAGACTTGATGTTCTTGATAAATTGTATCATAGGGTGCAGAGCTGTGAAGGTGGAGTGTTGGGACTGCTGTGCCTCTGTGTGCATCTGTGTTGTGGTGCAGAGGTGGGATGCGTGTGTGTGTGGTGAAGGAGAGGGATGCATGTGTGTGCACATGTGCCTTTTTGGATATACACATTGGGCCCGATTTTGATTTAAGTAGGCTATGCGCCATGTTGGTGCATAGCCTGCCTGCTGACCCCCTTAACCCAGATTTTCACTTCCATGGCGACGGAAGTGAAAATCTGGGTTATGCTGGATGTGCCAGCAGCTTCCAAGGCTAAGCGGATAGCAGCGATTTTCGATGCTACCCGCTTAGCCCCTGAGCCTTAAAGAAAGGCAAGGTTTTCCTTGCCTTTCTTTAAGGCACAGAGGGCTAAACAGATACCATCGAAAATCACTGCTACCTGCTTAGCCCTTTCCTCCGCCCTAGCTCTGCCCCAGAACGCTCCCAACACGCCCCAATCCTAACCGCATAGCATCTGGGCGCGTTAGGGACTTACCGGGATTTTCGAAAGGCACTACCTGTGTAGGTGCCTTTTGAAAATCCCGGATAAAGCATTTACCCAGGGAAATAGGGCAGTTACCTGTGTAAATGCTTTGAAAATGCTGCCCATTGTGCCCTTTTCTTCCCATACATTTATCTCCTCAACCTCCAACCTCTTGCACTCTTTCCTTCCTCCAACACCTCTCCCGCTGCTTCTCCACTCTGTTTCCCTTCCTAGACTCCCTCCCCACTTGCATTCTAACCTCCTACCTTCCATTTCCCTCCTCCACCATTCTTCTTTTTACAAACCCTACTGCCCCTTTAAATTTTCTCTGCGTCCCCTTTGCCATTAACCTTTCTTTCAGGGTGCAGGTAGGCCCGCTACCAGTCTTGGCCTTGACAGCAGCCTTCCCATCTTCTTGTGCCTGCAGGAGATCCCTTCCTGCAAGAAGATAGTGGTCTTCATTGTCTTATTGGCCTTCTCACTTGCCTCTCTTAATTGGAACCCATAGGATTCTTTGTGCAAGTGCACGTGTGTACGGGTAGACAAAACAAACATTGGGCTGGACCCTTGACAATAAGCTTTATTGCTTATGCAAAACACGCATAAAAATTAATACTGGGCATTAAGCCCACAAAAAAAGTCAGATACCACAGGCACTTTTCTATATCTAGTTTTCATGCAATTCAAGACTGTAGGGGCAGGGAGTTGGGCAGGCGATGGATGGGAGACTATAGGGCAAGTACCCCATATTCACGGCCTTTTGTAATGGCTGGATGACAGGGGCAGGAGCGAAGAGGGGATTGGGAACTGTCAAGAGGGAATTGGTGCTGCAGGATGTCCAGCACTTTTTTAAAAGATTTATATTATTGTCTATGCCGCAGATTGTAACACTGTGGCACCAATAATATTGTGGAGGGGGGAACTCCAATTGCAGCTGTTGGGGGGGGGGGGGCACAGAGCTGCTGACAGTTCTGAGCACCCCTTTGATTTATCGCAGGGGCAGGTAACGCAGGTCTCCATGGGGAAATCCAGAATTGCCCTGGTATCTGCAGGGGCTAATCGGAGAACTCTCCCTGCAGATACTGCTGCGTTTTTTCCCTTACTGCGTGGTTTTGGCAGTTAACGCACTGCGATAGCTGCCAAACCCTACTGCAGTTTAGTAGACATGCCCTAAAGAGACATTGATTTCTTCAAATTAATAAATCAAATTCAAAGAAGTCTTCTGAGATAAAACTATCACTTAATAGTATAAAGTATATTATATGACATGCATTGCTGTGATGAGCAAGACAATTGCTGAAAGCCCTGCAAAAACATTTGGCACTTAAGTAGAGAATATGTCATACTAAAACTATACTGACCTCTAGGATTACTCACGCACTGCAAATAATATATCAGGTCACGTTCTACCAACACACCACCTACTGGGAAAAGAATAAGCCAGAGTGTGCTGGAAGCCTCCATGAAATGACACACTAGCAGAATCCGTCATCACTGGCACACATGCAGAACCCTGATTTCAGGAACACAGGCCGGCCCTTACCAAATACAGAATATGGGCCCATACGTTTGAAATAGAAATATGCAGAAAATCTGAAGTAGAAATCCCAGGAAGCTGGGCTCTGTAGAAATATAAAGCAAAATACAAAGATATAAGAAATGTATATTCCCCAAACCAATGTATTCCATCACTAATGGCTCAAAATAAAATGCTTTTCTTGTACCTTTGTCTGATCATTTTATTTTTCTTACTGGGTTGGTCCTGCACTCTTTTGTTTTCTACTTTCCCTTATCAATATTTTCCAAAGTCTTTTTCTGGGGTCTCTTTTTATTTCCACTTTTTGTTTCTTTTCTCTCCCTGTTTTCTTCCTTCCTCTCTTACATCTCTTACAAGAATCCCTCTCTTTTATGATTTTTCTGCATTTCTTTTTTTCTGCCTCTCTACCTACCCAAAGTAACTTTAACTCCTCCACCTCCCTTTCTGTCAGGCTCCAGTCTTGAACTTCCCTAACTTCTCATCTATTCGCCAGCTTTGCATCTCCCCACCTGCCCCTCTCCAGTTCTTTGTCTCTCTGCACAGACATAGAAGTCTCATCATATTTATGGTAGAAACTGACCAGATAAACTGTATGATGTCATCCATGTTAGCCCTTGTTAAATATGGCTGCCTCCTGACAATGAGAGTTTTATGTTGAAACATTCACTACAGGTATTTAGTTTAAAATACAGTGTTGCATGTCCTCAAGACGAGAATACAACCTCCAAATTTAATTTAATTTTATATGGAATTCTGAATATTTCCCACTAGGTAAAATTCACGCATTTGGTCTTTAAGCCATCTATTTGAGGGTAGGGCCACCTAATCAGGGCCGGCCCGTCCATTGAGCAAGAATGTTTTTTGCACAGGGCCCCGCATTTCAGGGGGCCCCACGCAAAAAACATTCATTAGCCTAAGTAGATTAAAAAAAAAAACGGCTGCTGCTGCCGCCGTGGCAGCGGCAGAATCAAATGTCCACGCCGCGGGGCCCCAACTGCCCGGCAGAACCTCCCTCGAGCATCAGCTCCCGAATCCCTCCCAAAGCATGGGCTTTCAGAGCCGCGAGAGCTTCTCTGACCTCTCGCGGCTCTGTTAATCCCGCTGGGGCTGATGGGAAATCCCATCAGCCCCGGCGAGATTATCAGAGCCGCGAGAAGAAAGGGAAACTCTTGCGCCTCTGAAAGCCCGCGCTATGGGAGGGCCTCGGGAGCTGATGCTCGAGGGAGGTTCTGCCGGGCAGTCAGGGCCCCGCGGCGGGACGTTTGATTTTGCTGCTGCCATGGCGGCAGCAGTAGCAGCCGGTATTTTTTTTAATCTATCTGGGCTGTTGGGGGGAGGGGGGTTAGGACTGGTAATGGGCTATGGGGGAGTTAGGACTACTACTGAGCTATGGGGGGACTAAGACTGGAAGTGGGCTGATGGGGGAAGGAGGTTAGGACTGGTAATGGGCTATGGGGGGGTTAGGACTACTGATGAGCTATGGGGGGGACTAAGACTGGAAGTGGGCTGATGGGGGGAGGGGGTTAGGACTGGTAATGGGCTATGGGGGTTAGGATTACTAATGGGCTACGGGGGGATAATACTGGAAGTGGGCTGATGGGGGGAGGGGGGTTAGGACTGGTAATGGGTTATGGGGGGGCTAAGACTGGAAATGGGCTGATGGGGGGTAGGACTGGTAATGGGCTATGGGGGGGCTAGGACTGGAAATGTGCTGATGGGGGGGTTAGGACTGGTAATGGGCTATGGGCTTGCTAAGTCTGGAAATGTGCTGATGGGGGGTTAGGACTGGAATGGGCTGTGGGGAGGCTATGACTGGAAATGGGCTGATGGGGGTTAGGACTGGTAATGGGTGATGGGGGGGGCTTAGGACTGGTAATGGGTTGGGGGGCTTAGGACTGGTAATGGGCTATGGGGGGCTAGGACTGGTAATGGGCTATGGGGGGGCTAGGACTGGTAATGGGCTGAGTGAGGGGGGCTAGGACTGGTAATGGGCTGAGTGAGGGGGGCTAGGAAAGGAAATGGGCTGATGGAGGGCTAGGATAGGACTGGAAATGGGCTGTTTGGGGGGCTTGGATTGAAATGGACTCATGGAGGGGTTAGAACTGGAAGTAGGCTCATGGGGGGCTTGGATTGGAAATGGGCTGAATGGAGGGGAGCTAGGATTTGACATGGGCTGATGCTGGGGCTAGGAAAGGAGTAGAAATGGGCTGATGGGGGTCTGGGATTGGAAATGAGCTGATGGAGGGACTCGGATGGGGAGCTAGGACTGGAAATGGGCTGATGGTGGGGCTAGGATAGGACTAGAAATGGGCTTATGGGGGGCTAGGACTGGAAATGGGCTGATGTGTGGACTAGAAGGGAGCGGATGCTGGGTGGGTCTGGAACTAGAAGGGAGCTGATATTGGGGGAGGATTAGAATGGGATAGAGCTGGGAGAGTGAAAAAAATATTTTGTGTGGGAGGGAAGACAAATCTACAATTGGCCAGATATTGGGAGAGTAAGTGGGGATTGAGGATGGAGGGGTAAAATTTGAGTGGATGAAATAGGAATGAGGAAAGAGCAAAAGGAGAAAGATTAGTATGTTAAAGCAGATGTAGAGAGAGAATGGAAAAAAATTAGAAGAGTGAAGAAAGGACAAATGGACAACAGACGATGGAGAGTTAGCAGAAGACATGAAGAAACCAGAAGAAAGTGGCTGGAGCAATTGCAACTGAAAAAAAATGCACAAAAGGTAGAAAAATATCTCTTTATTGAATTTATTAACTGAAATATGCCAGCTCTGGGAAATGTGCATCATTAACGTCTGCGCTTTGTTTAGTACAAGAGGAAATTAATTTATAGTTTTATTTCTACAGTGTTGTTGGGCTTTTGGGGTTCCCAGTTTAATTATTGTCTTCCTGTTTCTAAATTGTGATTCCTTGTTTGTTTGGTGATGGTCTATGTTCTGCATGTGTAACTGAGCTGAGGTATTCTGTTTATGTAATTCCTATTTGACATTGCCACTTGTTCTCTTTCCCCAGTAGGTCATGTATTGTTATTCTCTGAAATGTATTGGTTTAATATTTTCAGTGTAGCCTTTTGATAGGTAGGGTCTTGTGCTTTGTGAGTCCTGGTAGTGCTGTTATGGTACGGCGGGTTTGCTATGGGTTCTAAATGGGCAGTGTTTGTAGTAGTTCCTAATGTGCCTGGCAGTTGGCACTGGATTATAGTAATGTAGAAATCTTTTGTCTTTCTTTATCCATACACTCATTAAGAGGCATGTTTACTAAAAGTTAGTGTAAGGTAACATTATGCAAATATTTATGCAAATGAGGTCCCTTATGCAAATGAGGCCCCGCACCGAGTCTCCGCACATGGCCCCGCATCCCCCTTGGGCCGCCCCTGCACCTAATGAATGATATAAGAAAGTCAAACTCCTGATACATGAAGTGGTTATATTGCTTAAAAAAATACAACAAAGGGGGGGGGAGGCATATTCAGTGGGGGCCAGGCAAAATGAAGTGCTTAGTTGCTTTAACTTAAACCAGTTTCCACCGCTGAATATCTGGGCTGCCCAGACACCGGTGCTGCTGTTCAGTTAATGGCAATATTCAGCTACTGCCCAAATAACGCTAAGCATTGCCTAGTCTAAAAATATTTAACTTACGATGATCACATTTCTTTCTCCATGTCCAACCTGCTCAGATTTGAGATTTCTTAAAGCAAGCCTCTGCTGCTAGAACTGCCCACTTCAGAAATTATAGATAGAAAACCAAAAGCCTGGAAATCATGTTTCTAGAAAACACTTTGATCAGTAAAGTTACAGCTGGTCATTGATCGCTGGCTGCCAGAGTTTTTTTCCTCATTTTTTTTGTATCATTCTTTATTTATAGAAATTGAGGATACACTTGACGTAATGTTTGTAACATGAAGAAGAAACATATGGAACGATAGATTGACATTCTGCAAAAAATATCTAACAATAACATTGCAACTACCCACTCATTAGCAGACAATTCTGACCAGACCCTTTCACGCATCTTCCATACCTAACCTCTATCCTCCCCCTTGCCCCTATCCCCCTCCCTCTCTAGTACATGGACCATGGGTTATGGGTCTATGGGATTAATACAAATGTACAATGAGCAATCCCTAGTCAAGGTTCTCTGATGGGGTTCCACCTAACAGATTGCAGGTGAGGGCAGCAACCTCAAATCTTTAAAGATAAGCCCTGGCATACGCCTTGGTATAGGAGAGTTATGGACCCTATACCTTCCACCTTTTCTTCCCTCACCATCTCCATTCTTCATACGGAGCCCAAATCTTAAGATGCTCATCCTGCTGACCCTTAATTGCTTATGCCAGCAATCCATAAGCATCAGGACGTCACACTGCACCTTCCAGAGCGCCATAGTGGGACCTTCCACTAACTTCCAACAGTGCGCTATCACCATGCATGTGCTTAACAGGAGCAGCTTAATTAATCACTGAGTGTTTTGAGGTAAACTTATATTCTCAGCCATCAACCCTAACAAACAGAGAACAGGTGAAGGATTAATAGATTGGCTGATAATTGTACTGATCTTATTAAGTACATCACTCCAAAAATGCTGGGCCTTAGGGCAGTCCCACCACATACGGAAGAACGAACCGACTTGCCCACACCCTCTCCAACAGGTGCTCCCCATCCCAGGTTCCATATGGCCTAGACACGCCAGGGTAAAGTAGGCTTATTTAAGAATTAAATATTGGGTTTGCATACCGTTCACATTTCGCATGCAACAGTATCCCCTTTGGTAAGTTTTATTCCATTCCTTTGGCATTAGAGTACTAACCAACAATCTGTGACATGCTTTATACTGGTGGTCCTCTTTCATTCCATAGATTTATAACAACCCCTGATATAGTTGGGATACTAAACCCTTCCAGACCCCCTTTTGACAGTAGAATATTCGCTCCACTTCTGTGGGGTGCTTAACCAACAACCTCCAGTTGTTGGGGGACCTTATAAAGTGCCTTACCTGAAAGGATTGATAGAAGGGTACTGAGACCCCACCCTTCTCTTTAAGCTGGCCCAGACTCATACACGTCCCCTGCCAGATTAGATCAGCAAAGCATCTAATGTTCTGTATCTCCCAGGCCTCCTGTACTTTCCTGAATTCCGGCCACTAAAAGACCAAACATCCCTAATTTGCGTTTTGGGGCCTAATACCGAGCTATACCCTGCCTTTAACTGGACCTGTTGCTGGATTCCCACCAACGGGGCTAAAAACACTTGCTGTGCTACCCTCTCCATACTCTCCAGCGTATTTTCAAACACTGAAAAGGGGGCAATCCAGCTCTGCTCCATAGCAACCCAATGAACATCTGGGGGGCGCGCATAATGGTATCTAAGACCTTATAGAACTGCAGCCTTATAATATATAAGCAGCTCGGGATAGTTCAGCCCTCCATCTTTTACTGAGGGAACATCTGCTTCCAACTAATATGGGCTTTCTTCCCTTTCCATACATACCTACTGAGATGTTCCTAGTTTCCGGAAAATGTTCTGGGGAATCTGAATGAGCAGTTGCGAGAAGAGATATAACAACTTAGGGGGAATGTTAATCTTTAAAGCAGCGAGATGGCTCAACCACCCCATAGTAAGGCCAGACTACCAGATTAATTCTTCTTTAATATGGCCTACTACCGGCGAGTAATTTAGTCTAAATAAATCTTCCAACTTAGAGGGCATCCTAATCCCCAAGTACTTAATGGAGCCGAGGGCCAGCCTGAATGGGCATTCTCTGGGCAATGATCGTCTGGTCGAATCCAGAGAGAAGACTTCGGTCTTATCTAAATTTATCTTGAAATCGGAGACACCTGCAAAATCCTGAAGTACTAGCAAAAGACCCGGTAACAACTCCTCCGGCCTCTCAAGAAATACCAACGCGTCATCGGCATACAACGGCACCTGATGTGGGGTGCCCTCCACTACTATCTGATAAATGTCTGGGGCTGTTCTCAATTTATCAGCCAGGGGTTCTATCGCCAGCGCAAAAAGAAGTGGCGACAAGGGGTACGCCTGCCGTGTTCCCCTATATAATCAACATTGCTTGGACCTTATCCCATTCACAGTTATGGATGTTAACCAGCGCAGCATACAGGGCTTATATCTACTTTACAAAGTTGTGTCCAAACCCGAACCTCCCCATAACCACAAACAGGTATGGCCACTCAACCCGGTCAAAGGCCTTTTAGCATCTAATGAGACACACTAGGCCTGCTTCTGAGCTCGTGATACACTTTGAATGATATTCACCAGCCGATGGACATTATCCGTGATCTGACTTTCCTGTATGAAGCCCGTTTGATCTGGGTGTATCAAAGAGGGCAGGATGCCCTCCAAGCAGCTAGCAAGCACCTTTGCAAAGATTTTCACATCGCTATTCAGTAACGATATTGGTCAGTAACTCTTTCATTCTACTGGGGGACGACCCTCCTTTGGAATTAGGGTAATCTCTGCTTCATACATACTCCCCGGAAGACACCCTCCGGACAGCGCATCATTAGATACTCTTTGCAACACAGGAGCCAACGTGCTAGTGAGTCCTTTGTACCATTCCATCGGAAATCCATCGGGTCCCATGGCTTTAACAGCAGCCAATTTCCCAATCGCTTGCTCAACTTCCACCACAGATATCTCCCTCTCCAAAGCTGTGCGCTGTTCCTCTGAAATGGTCAGTAGCGTGGTTTTATCTAAATATGACGCAAGCTCTTCAGCCAAAGGGGAGCACTCCAAGGAATATAGTGAGACGTAAACATCTTTAAACGCCTGGACAATCTCTTTAGAATCCCTCTGCAGACACCAGTTTCTGTCATACACCACCCCAATTAACCGACCACCCCAATTAACCGGCTTGCTCGCTGCTTACGCAATTGCCAGGCTAACAACTTACCAGCTTTCCCACTTTGCTCTAAGAAATTATGACGCGTTAATCTTAAAAGAAATTTAGTACGTTCTACCTCTATACTCTCAATACGCCTCCTTACCTCCGCTAACTGTCAGTATACCCGTTTCCCCTCTGAATGCTTATACTCTTTCTACAGTTTGTCTAACCGCTCACGCAGTGCACAAAGTTCTGCATCTTTATATTTCTCATTCTGTGATGCTAACTGCAAAAGGCGTCCCCTCGTATATGCCTTCTCAGCTTCCCAAAGGACCAGCACTGATACCTCTCCCGTATCGTTCAGGCGCTGGTAGTCCTCCCACCAGGCTGTTATCAGCTCCTGCAGCTTCTTATCCTGAAGAAGACTAACATTAGCCCTCCATCTCCTCGCCTCATTTTTACTGGACAGAGGGCCTAAGTCTAACTTTAGCCATACCATCCCATGATCATTAACTAGAGCAGTGGTCCCCAACACAGTCCTATGGGGCCCACCGGCCAGTCAGGTTTTCGGGATATCCCTAATGACTATGCATGAGATATATATGCATTAGAGATATCCTGCCAACCTGACTGGTTTGTGGCCCTCCAGGGCTGGATTTGGAGACCCCTGCCTTACACCTCTGTCATTTAAGATTGTGAGTGGGCAAGGTGCAGATGTCCAAGACATCAAAAAGGTTAGATAGAATTTGTCACAGTCCTCCTCACTTCTCACCACCACCAAAAAATTGTCTATTAGACAACTTTTTGGTGGTGGTGAGAATCGAGGAGGAATGTTACACATTCTATATACCCTTTTGATGTCTAGGACATCTGTACCTTGCCCACTCACAATCTTAAATGACAGAGGTGTAAGGCAGGGGTCTCCAAATCCAGCCCTGGAGGGCCACAAACCAGTCAGGTTGGCAGGATATCTCTAATGCATATATATCTCATGCATAGTCATTAGGGATATCCCGAAAACCTGACTGGCCGGTGGGCCCCATAGGACTGGGTTGGGGACCACTGAACTAGAGGACTTGATAGCAGGCAATCTACTGTCTGAGCTATACATATACTGGGAACACAGAACATATCCAACCGTGAGTACCCCTTCATTTTAGTTGAGCAATGAGTGTAGTCTCTTTCTTTAGGATGTAAAACCCTCCAAATATCCTCCCAGCTCATAAACTGGAGTGTCCTCCTCAAAGATGCGCTCTTTGTGAGTAGGCCTACTCCTCTTGGCTGGCCCGAATTATCAAGGGCGCTCAGGGCACAATTAAAATCACCTCCCACCCAGATTGACCCCTTAGCTTTTAACCCAAAGGTGGAGAACGCCTGCCGGAAAAATCGCTCCTTGGGTCCGTTGGGTGCATATAAGTTCAGCAGAGAAATTTCCTGCTGTTCAATCTGCCCCACCACCCAAACGAGACGGCCCTGAGAGTCACCACCTGTTTCTTTCAAAACAAAGGGAACATGCTTGTTTATCAAAATGGCCACCCCACACTTCTTAGACGCATAGGAGGACAAGTACACCTGCTCCCATTGCCCCCTGCTCAGCTTCTCCATCTCTGGGGATGTTAAGCGCACCTCTTGCAACAAAGCAATGTCCACACTTGCCTTCTGTAAATATGTCAGCACATGCTTACACTTAATTGGGTGGTTTAACCCCCCAACATTCAGTGTGGCAATTTTAATAGACATCTTGGGGGTGAAATGTAACTGACATTAGCCTCAATCCCATCAACTTGCCTTTTAACTCTCTTATCCTCTAATTGCCCTCCTCTACACCCACTCCCAGCCCTTCTCCAACTTCCAGCATTCTCCAGACTCTCCTCCACTCCACAAGGTCCATGCACCCCAATTCCCACTGCCTGTCCCACAGCACTTCCATTATGAGAACCCCAACCCACACCCTTACAACCCCATTCACCCATTCACTCTCCCATCCCACCCCACACACTTCCCCCTCCCCCTGCACTCAAACTCTGTCTGACTCATTCAAAGAAACTATCCTCTAATATTAGCTCAGCTGTGGCTTCAAAAAGGAAAAAAAAATACAGTTCCAGGCCTGGCATCCCTGGGCCCCCGCCATTGCAATATGGCGCTTCCAATCCTGCAAATTAGTCCAGTCCACCAGAGGGCCATCTTTGTAGGCCAACACTTTAGATCCAGAGTTACCCACACAATTCATTAGTTGTATTAGTTTAATTGAATTTGAAGTCCTTTATTTATATTGTTTATTTATATTGATATCATTATTTCATTTCTATATATTAAAACATGTAAATCAATATTAAAGATCACAATTTATATGAACATTAATGTGCCTAGTGTATTCATATTTTCTAGCAAAACACACTGTGCCACATATTTCATGTTGTCACTCCTTTCACTCCTCAGTATTAAAGGTCAGTTCAGATACTCAAATACTCCATATAATTTTCACTCACCTACAATAGCAACCTACTCAGCCCAAAGAAGGCGCCAGTTTTGCAAAAATGATGCAGCATCAGGATCTCAAAAACTCTTGTCCTGGACAGCATAAACTTCCTTCTCCCCATCCTACCCCATCTTTCTTCACACAGTGTAAATGAACTATCAGCTATGACGGCATCTGCCTGCTCAGTCCTCAACCTTACTATCATCTGGTGGAAGGCCACAGTGAGGTTGAAGTCCTGCAGTTCTCATGTCCTCCTCTTTGAGCCCCTCTTCCCAGTTGTCCATAGATGGAATGAGGAATAGGAGTCTGTCCCTCTGCATCTAACTCCTCTGGTGACTCACCTATTCTATTCTAGCTTGAATGCATCCCCGCTGTTTCCTTATCGTTCCTCCAGTCCAGTCCTGACCTGTAGGTAGTCGCCTCTCACCAGCAGCTTGGAGGCTGAGCATGTCACACTTTCTGACCTCACCATAGATAGATAGCGGGCACCTCCCACCACCCTCCAGTATCTGTCTCCAAGCAGCTGGTGAGACGTGATCCCAGGACAGGACTCGCTGAAGGGACAACTAAGAAGTTGACAGGTTTTTGATTGGGGGGGGGGGGGAGAAGAAATTTTGTAGTGGAGAGCTGGAATAAAAAAAAAAGAATAAAGGAGGGAGAATGGTGTGAAGGATTTGTAAGCGCAGGAAAGCTTATTTAAAAAAAAAAAGTAAAACTTTTGGACAGGCAGTAAAACCATATTTGGGGAAGGTATTTACCATACTTTAGGAGTTTTTAGTGGTTCAGCGGCTCCCGAACCCTTCAGTGGGTGAGGAGCCACTGACAGAAGCAGGGCCTCTCCTCCGTGGAACTGGAACACACTTGCACCCCGACGCTGTTGATGCTCCTCTGGCCAGTGGCAGATCGGGAGGCTCTCCACACCAGACTGCTGATGCGAGCAGAGGGATTTTCTGCTCGGCACAGCAAAGAGAAAGCTGTCATTCCAGTGGGTGGCTGTGTTTTGGGGGCTGTGGCAGACGACGGAGACAGTGCGGCTGAGGGCAGCAATCTCCCTTCTTGAGTGGGACTGGACTGGAGGAACTCAAGGAAAGGCAATTAACAGGTAAGACCTAACTTCACCTTTTGGTACTCACAGTTTGGACTTCCTGCTGATTGCATGTGATCAACAGGAAGTCCCACCTGCGAGTACCAAAAACATCAGGGGTGCAGGCAGATTGAAATTGAAGAGATGAGCCGGCAGAGTAGTCAGCTGCAGAGGAACGTACTCCTGTTGCTTAGTTTGTAGGGCAAAAGTTGGAAAATGGTAGCCATGTTTACTGGGCCTTCTCCAGATGGTGCAACACTAGGTGACCACCTCGTTTGCCTAGTTATAGGGCCTGCTGAGTCAAGGAGGGGCGCTGCTAAATAGAAGCACTTGGTAAAGGCTGGTGTTATTGATAAGGACAACACTGTGCATTTGTATTTAGCTCATACCTGTCTAGTATTTATATTTATTTATTTACATTCTCTTATATACCGCGCTATTCTGCATCAGTGCGGTTTACATTGAACAAACTGAAATTACATTGAACAGTGCATTATAACTTGGAGATAACTATTTTACAGGGAACATGGGCTATGGAGGGTTAAGTGGCTTGCCCAAGACCACAAGGAGCACCTGTGGGACTAGAAACCCCAGTCCTTCCGGCCCAAGGTTGCTGTCCTCTAGTGGGATTTGAACCCCCGACCTTCCGGCCTGAAGTACCTTGCCCCAACCACTAGGTTACTCCTCCACTCCTTAGTAGTAATTAGTAATTAGTAGTAATTCAAAGTGAGTTACATTCAGATACGTTAGTATTGTCCTATCCCTGGAGGCTTCCAATCTACGTACCTGAGGAGGTGGAGGGTTAAATGACTTGCCCAATACCACAAAGAGCGTGAGTGGGATTTAGATTTTGGCTTCGCTAGCTCCAGCCCGTTGCTCTAACCACTAAGCTACTCCTTCACTGCTGAAGATTCTCCTTATTGCCAACTGTGTGGAGCTCTGCAGGAGGAAACCATTCTCCATAGTGTGGCCTGGACAGGGCATATTTGGATGGTAGCTGGCATCAATGGTTATAAGCACATAGCAAAGTAGTGTGTTGTTTCCTTAAATAACCTTTTCTTTGGCTCTAGTTGTGGATAAGTTACCCTCTGTGGCACCTCCTTTTGAGTTCCACTTAGCATCTACTTTCTGGACATCTTGGAAGAAGAATCTTACCTTTGCTTATGGGGACCACTAGGGCCATCCCTGGCTGTTCTGACCAACTCATTCCTGATAGGGTTCAAAGGTCCCTTTGTAGACAGTTTTAGAACCCGAGCTTTCTCACAAATGTGGAAGATGGTTTGTAGGCATTCTGGAGACCCCGGGGCTATACTTTCCCTAGGGTCTGCCCCACTGGAGAGTCAGCAGAGTATGGGCTGCATGAAGCCAACATAGACTCCCTTTGCTAGAGGTAGGGAAAAAACATTTTGCAGCATGGGCTAGAAGCAAGCCCTGGGCATTTTCTGATGGTTCCTCGCCCAGGCCGGATCTCCTAAGCAAGGCTGAGGAACCATGATGACACAAGATACTCTGGGTGAACTGCTCAATATCCATTCTGTCTTTTCTTCTAGTTAAGAAATACAGAGGCTTAACCCCCGTGTATCAGCAAGGAGCCATAGAGCTGAGGTCCGTGGCCTAAAGGACTCCTCACAATCTCTTGTGGACTTGTAAGGAAGTTTGGCATATAGGCTTCTTTTCTGGATTTCTTGGTCATGGCCGCATTTTTGGCCAGGACTTTCTTGACCTGGTAGGTCAGGGCTTGTACAGTGCCCTATAAGGAGCTTTCTCAAAAGAAATGATTGAGACTGCTTTTAGTGTTTTCTTACAGTAGGTTCTGTGTCATTCCAGATAGCTTATTTCATTCCTGGTGTGAGGGAGCAGGAGCCATTGCAGAGGATGCTCTGCTTGTCCCAAAGACCACACAAAGGAGGAGGTGGTACCTCTTCCCTTAGTGGGCTAGGCAAATGCTCCTTGCCAGTTCATATACATCGGGGAGAAACTGTCATGGAAACCTACTTCCAGAACTTCTAAAGTAGTTGTAGGACCTACATTATCAAAGTGATAGGGGAATGGAGAACAGAAAGGACATCAACTTGTATATCTGGGAGAGTGTCCTATGAGCACACCTGTAAGGTGTCCACTCACCTGGGATTGAAATAGCCACTAGAGTTCATAAGCAGTACAGCAGGCTATGCTTGATGTAGTACTATAAAATGGCTTCCATGAGTTTTTCCTGCCTGACTTAAGGGGCTGCTTTGGCATATCTTGCTGCTCTAAAAGAAATAAAAGCAAAAAGCGAGGGAACAAAATGATCAATGACAAACTTTATTGGGCATGACGCGACCATGTTTCGATGTATTATGCCTGCTTCAGGGGCAAAATTTGCAAAGACAATCAATGGTTAAAAGGTAAGTCTAAAAGCATACAAGTGTTGACTCAACAATTCTCAAGGTGAATACAGCATTCTGCCCAATAAAGTTTGTCACTGATCATTTTGTCCTCTTGCTTTTTTGCTTGTCTTTTTTTTTTTTGTTGTTGTTGTTGAGGGGGTGTCCCTTTTTGTTTTTGATATCTTACTGCTCTGGCACGAATGAAGAGAAAAGTATGTGTATGCCTTACTTTGGTCTAGCAAGACTTAAGGAATGATAGTTATCAATCTAGAATATCCCATCCTAGTGTGGCAGACAAATAACACAGGTACACTACCAAAAAACTGCCTCCAGTTTTGCAACTGATGCCTATAGATTTTGGGGTGCTGAATCCAGGAAAAATAGCCAAAATGTTCCATCACGTCACGTTTTCTTGCAAAATTAGATTTCTTACCCATATAAGGAATGTTCACATAATTTCTTTTTAGCCGACTGCAGTTTATTTTCTTGGCCCAAAATAGAGGTTGTAATGGTTAACTAACTAGAAACACTCCCTCATGATATTTTAGAGTGTTTTGTATTCATTTTATACATTAACAGGACAATTGGGAGGCGGGGGG
This sequence comes from Ichthyophis bannanicus, assembly GCA_033557465.1. Classification (NCBI taxonomy): domain Eukaryota; kingdom Metazoa; phylum Chordata; class Amphibia; order Gymnophiona; family Ichthyophiidae; genus Ichthyophis; species Ichthyophis bannanicus. Next base: position 690,869,912 of record CM066035.1, read on the forward strand.
CTAAATCCAGTACTCGCGCTGGCGCATGTTCTTTCCTGTTCGCCTCGCCTCGTTCGCTCGCTCAAACACGGTGGTTGCGACATGAACGTTCCTGTCAAATTTCAGTTTCTTGCAAGTTCATTATTACCTTTTGTTTGCTCAGTCGTAATCCAGCTTTATTCCTTAGTGGTTCACTACAGTTGTAGTTTGCAGTGCTGTGTATTTGTGATGGCTCACAGAGCCAGAGGTTGCGTCAACTCTCCGGACAGTTTTTGTTTTATTTGTGGGGAATATACCGTGAAAAAGCGGCAGAGGAACATTTCTGCATTTATTAAAAAAGTATATTTCGCCTATTTCGGTTTGAAGTTAGGCGATCAAGACAAACCGTGGGCTCCTCACAAAGTGTGCAAGACATGTGAGGAAGATCTACGCTTATGGATGAAAGGTAAAAAACAAGCATTTCGTTTCGGAATACCTATGATGTGGCGTGAACAAAGAGACCACAGCAGTGACTGCTATTTTTGCTCTTGCATTGTGAAGGGATACAACTTAAAAAATAAGAACGTAATAAGTTACCCCAACCTTCCCTCAGCAATTAGGCCTATGCCTCATAGCAACGAAGTACCTGTGCCTGAACCACCAAAATCTTTGGATCATATTTGTGTGGACGGATCTGATCATGATGAGACTCATCAGATGGCTTTTCCCGATGAGTCCAGTACTTCCGAGTTTGAAACTGAACCAGATCCGAAACCTGAACTTTTCTCTCAAGCTGAATTGAATGATTTAGTCCGGGATATAGGACTCCCAAAAGATGCTGCCCAACTGCTAGGTTCTCGGCTTAAACAGAAATATCTATTGTCACCAGGAACAACTTTTTATTGGTACCGCAACCGCGAGACACAATTTTTGAAGTATTTCAGCAAAGAGGAAGATTTGGTATTTTGCAACGATATACGGAGTGATGGAAAAGTTTAAACTCAAGTATGATCCTGCTGAATGGCGGCTGTTCATTGATTCGTCAAAAGACAGCATAAAAGGTGTTCTTCTTCATAATGGCAACACATTCGCTTCAGTTCCTATTGCTCACTCTGTTATTCTCCAAGAAAAATATGAGAATTTGGCCCTGATTCTTCAGAAGATTCGTTATGATGAGCATAAGTGGATGATTTGTGGAGACTTTAAAATTCTATCCATGCTATTAGGGCAGCAATCCGGTTTCACCAAATATCCCTGCTTCCTTTGCTTGTGGGATAGCCGGGCCCGCAACCTACACTGGGGGAAAAAAGACTGGCCAATTCGGGAGTATTTGAGACCCGGTGAGAAAAATGTTCTTCATGAGAGCTTGGTACCTCGTGATAAAATTCTATTACCACCTCTCCACATTAAGTTGGGTCTCATTAAGCAATTCATCAAGTCCCTTCCAAAAGATGGTGAGTGCTTTCGGTACCTTTGCTCAAAGTTCCCCCGACTTTCTGAAGCAAAGCTAAAGGAAGGAGTGTTTGTTGGCCCTGATATAAGGAAACTCATTTCAGATGGAGCATTCGCTGAAACGATGTCTGAGAAGGAAAAAGAAGCCTGGGATTCCTTCAAGGATGTTGTTCTCAAATTCTTGGGGAACAGGCGGGATGAGAACTATAAGGATATTGTTGCCAGGATGCTCAATGCCTTCAAAGAACAAGGCTGTAACATGAGCCTGAAAGTCCATTTCTTGCACTCCCATGTGAACTACTTTCCCGAAAACTTGGGGGCGTACAGTGAAGAACAAGGTGAAAGGTTTCACCAGGACATCAAGGACGCAGAGAGAAGGTACCAAGGAAGATGGAACACCACTATGATGGCTGATTTCTGCTGGTTGCTGCTGCGGGAAACCCCAGATGAAAAATACGCCAAGCAGCGCACCAAGAGAAGCATTCGGGGGAAGAAGAAACGGGCCCACCAGGAGATTGATTGACCCAAGAATGACTTTAAAATCTAAACTGTGTTGACAAATATTGTGTTTTTACTAAACTTTGAAATAAAAGTTTGCTAGTTATTACCACAGTGTCGGATCTCATTTATTAGAATTTTATTTTCACACCATCGGGTGTTTGTCTTCATGTATTGCAATGGTGCGGTTTGCGTTTTCTATTCTTACATACATACCTGTACAACATTTTTTGCACATTTCTTTGCTTTGCTTTGCTTTGTGTCTAACCTCGCTCTTATATGCTCAATGTTTGTGCACATGTATGTGGCTGTTTTAAGTGCAGACAATTTTGCTACCATCACAGTGTGTTTTGTTGACATTACTCTATTCTTATGTGCTGCCTTGTTACAATTTTCTTTATTATTATTTGAATAACTACTAAACAATTAGTATAAAGAATTCATCCAAGAAACTTTTATCTCGATCGCACGCAATCTGAAACGTTCACCTCAAACTGCTAACCCAATGTAGCAAAAAATCTGTACGTGATGGAGCAAATTGGTTACCAGATTTGGATTCAGCGCACCAAAAAACGTAAAAATCAATCGAAACATTAGAGGCAGTTTAAAAAAAATTTTTTTTAGTGTACCTGTGTAATGATTCTGGTTTTGACCTGTTGCCTGAGAGCATGAGGAAAAAAGAAAGGGAGGAGAGAAACACTGATAACGTAATACTTCTAAAACTTCAAAATTACATTTAAAAAAATGGAATTTTAAGCTTTTCCTAAGAGTTTCTTTCTTTGGCTTCAGCAAAGTGTTTAATAATGTCCTCAAAGTCGGAATGAAAGTGTCTAGGGCCTACAAACACCAAACTCCAAACCTGACTATGCTCAAACCAAGATTTACAAAAAAAAAAAAAAGGCAAGTCACCACTCATCGCATCACAGCTATCCCAACTGCAAAACCACTTCTGATCTTTTACATACATAGCCATGCTTTTCCCTTCTTATATAGATAAGTTATTTCCTCCTCTTAATTGTCAGATAATTTTCTTCCTGCCGGATTGCCACAGGTAATGAATCTGGTCCATCAGTTGAAAAGACACTTGCTGTAACTTGTGACATATGCAACTCTTTACTCCAGGCACCTGCAGTGAGGCCCATTAACTTTATTCAAATGTCCATCCAAGGGAGTACCATTCCACTTTATCCCGCATGCTCTCTTTGCAGTGGGCAATCAATATAGAACCCAAAGCAAAGGGCTTAAAGGAAGCTTATGTTGCTGTAGCTGTTCTCTGCTGGGGCAGTGTGTGATAGAAGCTAACATATACCGTACCTCATTTTCTCAGGTTCCTCATGCAGTATTCCCAGAACACAATGTTCATTAGAGCTAGAAACATCCATTATTAATGTCAGCTGCTTTCAGTAAAAAGTTTGGATTGCTCTCAACTACTATCCAGTATTTAACGAATATTGCTTGTCTGTTTGCTTTGTTCCTTCTCATACTGTACCAAGGCAAGACTTGTGAGATATGAGATTTTTTCTGCTGTCAGCTGCTTGAGTGTATGCTGGTTATGACAATGAGGAAGGGCTGTGCAATCCCCTCCCATACTGTCCCATTGCCTATGTCAGGTTTCACAGGTTAGATCAACCACATACGCCCATTTCTGAATTTTCTTTTCAGTGTAGTTTTATGGGTATTGTATTTTACTCACAGAGTATGTGCATGCTTTTTAATTTTTTTTGTTAATTTCTAATGTTACAGGTAGTAACAAATGACCATTGCAGTTCCTAAAAAGATTTGTTTCTAGCTTTTTTATTCTCCTGTAAGTGTACTAAACAAAGGTGTGTTCATTCCTAGCTTTGGTTCCTGTTCCTCTGGCTCTCTTTTTTTATTAGAACATAAGACCATAAGAAATGCCATACTGGGTCAGACCAAGGTCCATCAAGCCCAGTATCCTGTTTCCAACAGTGGCCAATCTAGGTCACAAGAACCTAGCAGCTTCCCCAAAAGACACACAGGTTCCACAATGCTTGTACTGGGGCAAGCAGTAGATTTCCAGGATCCCCTTTAATAATAATAACTTGTCCAAACCTCTTTTAAACCTGGCTACATTAACAGCTTTTACTACATCCTCCAGTAACGAATTCCAGAGTTTGATTACGCGTTGAATGAAAAAATATTTTCTCTTATTAGTCTTAAATAGGTTACCCTGTAGCTTCATTGCATGTCCCCTAGTCTTTTTATATTTTGATGGCGTAAACAATTGATCTACGTTTACCCATTCCACTGCATTCATTAATTTATAGACCTTGTGAGATATGAGATTAGCAAATATGGGTTTCAGTCTTGGCTCAGACTTCTGTTCCTTTGGCTCAGGGGTTCCCAAACCTGTCCCAGGGGACCCCAGCCAGTTATGTTTCCAGGATATCCACAACGAATATGCATAAGATAGATTTGCACGCAGTGTGTACAGAATGCATGAATATTTGAGGATATCTGTAAAACTCAACTGATTGACTGGGGATGCCCTAGGACCAGTTTGGGAACCACTTTTCTAGCTCTATGCTGCTCAACTGATATGGATCCCAGTCCATCTGTTCCTCCAGCTCTGTGCCACCCTGCAAGACCTAATGGGTTCCAGTCCTGGGTCAGGTTGTTTTTACTCTGGTATTTGACTTCTCACTCCTGTTCTGGGCTCCTGTTCTCAGGCTCTGGGACTGCTCAGCATAAGATCTGCTTACTTACATTCTTGGTGAAGGCTTCTAATCCTTGAGCAGGGCATGCCTTTATGTACTGGGATGCTATGAATGGGAAGGGATCGGAAAAGCAGCTATTCCTAACAGTTCCCTGGATGGAAGGCAGTATGTAAAGAGGTGTGCTTGCCAAATCCTAGGTCTTGAGTCTGACCTGTTGGAGATAAGATAATTTCTCATTGAATAGGATCTATAAAGTGCTAAGAGATTTTATATCTTTGATAGGATCCAGAGTATAGTATATATTCAGCTACGTGTCTATTTATGATCTAGATCAAGAAAAAAAGCATGCCCCTTGGAAATACTTGGGTAATGACTGGATTTCACATGGTGATAGTTTCACATGATACATGTCTGGTTGGAAATATTGATGGACTCCTTTGGACCAGTGATGGATGCCTAACATTGCAATTTGATTAACACAGTGTTTTACTTATGAATCATTTGAAGGCCATTGGAAGATGTTTCAGTGTATGGTTTCACTGCCCATCTTCTCTCCAAGTTTCCTTTTTTTTTTTTTGCACAAAATTTGTAGATTTGTATAGGAAAGAAAAGCAACTGGAGCCTCCTTAGTGGGAGAGCAACTAGAGATACAGGGGTATGGGGAGAGTGTATGAAGGCCTCTGGGAGGAGGGGGCATGCATTAGAGAAGACAGCCAGCCTCTGCACTTTTTTTTCTGTTGTTTTTGGATTCTGCACTACACTTTGTCCTAGGACTTGACTTTCCAGTTCTGCAAGCTTTGTTTGTCTGCTGTGTTTAACCACACAGTATCTGTACCTGCTTACACCTGGAGTAGGGATGGGTGGGGGGGAGAGAGAGTGGGATCCTGGTTTTCAAAACTAAGACTTCTTGAAGGAGCAATGTTGGGGGCACGGGACAGCCATAATGGATCCCTTTTATAGCAAGAGGATAAAAGAGAACAGATGGGGATGGGGAAGAAAAGGAGAGTGAAGAGAGACACAGAGAAGGGGTGAAAGTAAGGGGGTATTGGAAAGGAGAGGCAAACGGAGAGTAATAAGGGACCTCTGCTGGTCTGTGGTGCTCTGTTTATGGCTGCAGCTTCTCATTTTGGGGTCTGCATTTATTTACAGGGAAGTAATGATTTCACTGTCAAGGAGCACCATTATCTGGGTGGAGAATAAGAACGTCACAAACATCTTTCCTCCTTGGGACTGTACCAAGCTAGAAATGTACTCCTTGTGACTAATGAATCTGGTGCCCTCCTCCCCCCACCCAGCCAACTTCAATAACTTGCTCTTTTTGAGCTTCCTGGAAGCCTATTGATATCAGCGCCCCCTTCTGTGCTTGCGTCCTATGCGGCCGCACTGCTTGCACAGTCCTGTTCCTCTTATCACCCATCCCATTCACATGACCTCTTTCCCCATACCCTGGCTGCCTCCTCTCTTTCCCCAATCTGACTTAATTTCCCTATATTACTCAGCCTCCCTTCTATCTTCTACTATATGCTGACCTCTCTCCCTTGGCCTCTATTCTCTCTTGCATCATAGCCTTTCCTCCCTCAACTTCCCTGCCTGTCCTACTCCAGTCTTCCCTTCTCCCCTCATAGCTTTTGCAGCCTCTCCCTGTTGGCACCTAGGCATAGGTGTGGCATGTCTGTCTTGGAGTTTGGCCTTTGTTTTCACAGAGATGCTGCCTTCCAGCTTCTGCATTTCTGCTGGGAGCTCTGCAAACTGTTGTGGACACAGTACTTATTAATAGAAGGGAGTAAATGGTAGTTAATCCCTGCTGCTGACATCTGGGGAGTTAACGGGGAGAGAGGAAAGATGAGAGCCCCTGCTCTTTCTTCCTCTTCCCCTTCAATGCAGCATTTTGGCATGGCACCTGGACATTTGGGAGCTGTTATTTCATAATGCTCTCCAATCTCTGTAGGACGGCAGTAGGGATGATGCATGCTTTGTAACCTTTCATGGTCACACAGAACAGAGCCATCCCTTGAAACTAGGCAGATAAGATTTATTTTACCAAGGTTTTTACCACGGCACTTCCAACCGCTAACTTAGGGCCCTTCATTTCCAGTTTAAGCTGATTTACAATGAAAAATGTTTGATTTTTGTATGAATTTTGTAATGCTCATCACTATGAAGCTTGTGGTTCTGCAGAATTTATATGACCCATACTGAGTTGTTCACTTGCAACCTCTAATATGACCCTGATCCCGTTTTCTGCTCTCTCTCTACCCCCATGATTCAGCAGGAAAGGTTGAATGGCACTTTATACTTCTGTCCACCAAATTATGCCCTCATATTCATTCAGAAAAAATTGGTAATTATTTTGCATTGATTTTCTCCCATCTTTGTTAAAATAAATTCTTGGGAAAAGAAAATGAAAGAAAAAATGAAGAACTTTTTGTTGTGGTGTTCCACCAAAGTGCTTAATTAACATTCAGTGCCACTGTTAAATAATAAACACACAGAACAAGACAGCCTGCTTAGGTTGCAGAAGGGCCTTTGACACTGTTCCACACAGGAGACTTAAATAGGCGGGGTAAGTCCTAAGTAAACTGGCTGTGTGACAGGTAACAGAGGATAGGTGTAAACAGTTCACATTGAGAGGAGGGTGAACAGTACATAGGTGCTGTTGCAGAGGGGGCTGAAATTTATATACCATTGCAAATGCAATGTGTGCCTTCGAGTCAGTCCTGACTCCTGGCGACCCAGAAGCTCCTGGGTTTTCTTGGCAGTGTCACCGGAAGTAGATTGCCAGGCCTTTCTTCTGAGGCAATGGAGGGCTAAGTGACTTGCCCAAGGCCACAAGGAGTGCTAGTGGGAATCGAACCCTGGTTGCTGGGTTACCAAGCCAGTGTTCTAACCACTAGGCTACTCCTCCACGCCTATATACCATTACCTGTGCAAAAACACATTTTCATTATGTATATGGCACTGAAATATAATGAGCCTACAGTCACAGTCTGAATATTAATCTCATTTCCATAACTGGCTGTAAGAGGGACCTTTTGTAGCCCTTAACACTTGTAGCTTTAAACCGTTCCTGTCTCTTCTGAACTGTTTTTATGTTCACATTTGCTATATCACCCTAGATTCTCTCACAAGTGTTCAAAGCAACCCAGAACACAGCATCATACAGTATAAAGACCTCTAGGTTTTTCTCCCTACTGTAATACTGAAGATGCTATTTTTCCCCAACTGCTAGAGATCTTCTGGGCTTGTTCCATGTTTTCTTGCTCATGGTCTCTCCATCAGCACATGCACTGAAAGACTGATGCAATGCATCCATCGTTCTTTCTGTAAAGAATAGCTTCATTAGCTTATTTCCAAGTCTACTCCTCTTTATATGATGGACCCACTGCCCTGGAATTTCCTTTCCTTCACAAATAGAAATGCTTGCTGCTTGTTCTTGCTTGATACCCTTGTTGAAATATCTATCTGAATCGTTCATATTTAAGGCTTTAATTCTTATCTAATGGGGTTCATGGTCTAGACGCTACAGCATTTTAGAAGCTTCTGTCTAGATAACTTTTCATTCTGAAACACCACAAGGAATCAAGGATATTGTATTTCATTACTAATTCTTACAAAGTTATAATTGCCTCCCTTTTTTGCACTGGTTACATTTATCCTTAACAATCTTAAGGTTCTTTGCTGCCTGGTCACAGTGCTTGTATTTCTTGTTAGTACAGTCATCCCTGGGTCACACTCCTATTTGGTGCTCATCAGCACCTTGCCAACATCATCTGTGGCTCCAGTAAGAGTCAGCATCCCAAATAAATAACTGCAGTTCGATGCATTAAATCTCCGTTGCCATACACTCTGCCATTTTTCAAACTTTTTGAGGAAGGGATCTTTTTCCACAGCTTCATTTTTACACTCTTCCTACATTGTCTTCCACAAAGAGAAATCTAGTGGTTAATAATCCTAAAAGCTTGAATATCTGCGCTTAACTTTGGGTTTTCTTATAAGCTGCTTGTATGTTTGTCAGATTTGTTTTTTTACCAAATCTCTGATTACATACACTAAACAATTCTGATACTTGGTCTATGGGAATTTTTTGCATTTTGCAATAGGTGTAATTTTTATTGTGGTCATGAGCAGTTCATAATGAGGATTTCTTTCTTGTCCATTTAGTTCTTTATATATACCATAATCTGCTATGCAAATATACAGCACATCTTCCTCTCTTCTTTTTGTCATAGGGCCGGCACAACCATCAGGCAAATAAGGCAGTTATCTCCAGGAACAAGCAGGAATAAGTCCTCACATATGGGTACGTCGGTACCGACGGAGCCTGCGCGGGAAAGCTCCCCAGCTTCCCAGAAGGAAGCTTTTGGGGCCTCCCACTGCATATGCGCGCTGCCTTCCCGCCTTCCTGACCAGCTCTCCTCAGTTTCTCTTTTTCCACGGAGCCAGCAGGTCGTGTTCCTGTCACCGCTGAAGAAATTATTGTTTTAGTTTGTTTCTTTAGACCGCGTACCTGCCTTCCCCATACCGAAACCGGTACCGCCGGTCTCTCTTTTCTTTTCTTTAAAAAAAAAAAATCTTTATTCTGCACAACTTGGTGACTTCGGTTAGGCCTCAGGCCTACACAAATTCTCCTCATGGAGAAACCAGCCCCTGGTTTCAAGAAGTGTACCAAGTGTAGTGCTGTTATTTCTGTCACAGACACCCATGAATGGTGTCTTAAATGTTTGGGACCTGACCACTCCATTCCGGACTCCCCATCCTGCTCCCAGATGTCTAAACGTGGTTTGCAGAACCGGGCCAACAAATTCCATGTGCTGTTTGCTTCAGATAATCCAGCATCACAGTCATCCAGGTCTTCCTCTCCGGATGGATCTCAGGTAACCAAACCTTCTTCGGGCAGGTCCTCAAAGAGCAAATCTCCTTCAAAGCATCGAGAGGCTCTCACTTTTGAATCTGAGGATCCTGCCCCAGCCAAACAACCCCGGCGGGAAGCTCTGGCTTCCAAAGCACCATCTATGGGGTTACAGGTTGACATCGATGGCACGGCCTCGACTGATCACCTGTTAGACTGCTCTGGGGTACCGGCCCATACCGGTACCGATTTCCAGGCAGCAGTGGCGTCTATGAGCAATACTGTTCAAACCATGCAGCAGGCCATGCTGGCTTTTATTAATGCTGCGACGCCCTCCGGGTCCGGGTCCGGTTCCGGTATCGTCTCCCATACCGGAACCGAGACCATCCACTTCCAAACGCAGATCGGTTCCGCATGCCGGATCCGGGTTTTCACCCGATACCGATCCCATACCCGGTACGCCCGATGTCGATACCGATCGGTATGCGTATCGTGCGTTGGAAGCAAATAGAGAATACTCTGATTCTTCTGAGGATTTTGACTCCTCTGAGGACTCTGATGAGCTGTCTCTAGTTCTTCATGAAGACCCCTCTTCCCCAAAGAGGAGAATGTCTCCACCAGAGGATTTGTCCTTTCAAGACTTCATTATAGAACTAGCTAAAGGACTTTCTATTACCACATCCTCTGAAAAAGAACCTAGGTCAAAGAAATTGGATATTTTAGGATACCCTAAGGTTCCTAAAGAGGCAGTCACCCTGCCTATCCATGAAATCCTTCAAGAACACTTGATGGATTTATGGGAGGCTCCTCTAACGTTGTCTCCTTACTCTCGTAGGTTGGACACCATGTACCGGTCCCTCCCTCCTCCTGGGTTTCAAAAGACTCAGCTGCCTCACCATTCCATTGTGGTGAAGTCTGCGCTGAAAAAGATTAAGAGCACCAAAAGGCACTCTTCTACCCCTCCAGGGCGAGAATGTAAGACCCTAGACTCTTTTGGCAGAAACATTTTCCAGGCTAGTATGCTTATAGCCAGGATTAATTCTTACAGTCTGTATATGGGCATGTTTCTAAGGGAACTTGCCCTAAAGGTAAAGCATTTTGCCCCCTTTATCCCTGAGGATAGAAAGGAGGAGTTCATTTCTCTGGTGAAACAGCTTTTAGATGTTTCTAAGTTCTCCAACAGAGCAGCTTTTGATTCCTTTGAAGGTGCCGGAAGAGCTTCGGGCATTGCTATTGCAGCCCGACGACTTGCTTGGCTCCAGGCCTCTGACCTAGAACCCTGGGTCCTGGATGGCTTACGGAATCTGCCCTGTACAGGTGAGAACTTATTTGGTAAGGACTGGCAAATTAAAGCCACCCAAATGGACGCAGAAAATGCTACCTTAGATAGACTTTCCAAGTCTACCTCTACTCCTGCCAAGAAAAAGTCTTTCAAGAGGCCTTACTACAAGAAGGACAGATTTTCCACAAATACTGGCCAACAATCTTCTCAGCCTCGCTTTGCTGCTAAACGTCAGCAACCTAAACAGGCCAGGTCAAAGCCTGCAGCGTCTGCCACTCCTCAGCAGGCTCAACCCCCTCAGGGGTTCTGACTTGCCCCTAGAGAACTTAACATTTCTGGCTCTAGAACAACCAGAGCCCCTCACCATTCCCGGAAGGTTAGCTCACTTTGCTCCCAGATGGGAGCAAATTACATCAGAGCACTGGACCCTCTCTATCATCAGAGAGGGCTACAAACTTCATTTTTCCAACCTTCCTCCATATACCATGGTGAGGCACTTCAGTTCTCCCCCATCTCTCCTGGGCCTGTTGGATCAGGAAATCTCTTCTCTCCTTGCCCAAGGGGCAATAGAAGAGGTTCCTCTTCTTCAACAAGGGACAGGATTCTACTCCCCTTATTTTCTCATAACAAAGAAGACAGGGGGATTCAGACCTATCCTAGATCTGAGAGAATTGAACAAATTTCTGTACAAGGAGAAATTCAAAATGCTTTCTCTAAGCATTCTCCTTCCATACCTTCAGAGTCAGGATTGGCTTTGTTCTCTAGATCTCAAGGATGCGTATACACACATACTCATCCACCCATCCCACAGAAAATATCTAAGATTTCTGTTTCAGGGAAAACATTTCCAATACAGAGTACTTCCCTTCGGTCTAGCCTCTGCTCCAAGAGTGTTCACCAAATGCATGGCAGTGGTTGCCGCATTTCTAAGAGGTCTGGGAATTTTTGTATTCCCATATCTGGACGACTGGCTCATCCGAGCTCCATCTCAGTCAGAGGCCCAGATTTCCCTGGACCGCACAAGGCACCTTCTGCAGTATCTGGGACTGGTGGTAAACCTTCCCAAGTCGCAACTTATCCCTACCCAGTCTCTGGAATTCATAGGGGCCCAGTTGGACACCACCACTGCAAGGGCCTACCTACCTCAAGTCCGGGGTCAACGTCTGGTGTGCTTGGCCTCCCAAGCTCAGTCCAGCAGTCACTTGACAGCCAGAGAAATGCTGCGACTTCTGGGCCACATGGCCTCCACGGTACACGTGGTGCCCTACGCTCGTCTTCATATGAGAGCAGCTCAATGGACCTTGGCCACCCAGTGGACTCAGGCATCAGGAGCGCTCTCCGACCAAATACTCACCTCAAAGCGTCTGTTTTGGTCCCTCCAATGGTGGATGTCCACCAAGAATCTGTTGTTGGGGGCCCCCTTCCAACCTTTGTTGCCCCAAGCAACCCTCACAACAGATGCCTCCCAAACAGGGTGGGGAGCCCATCTACAATCCCTCTCCACTCAGGGTACTTGGTCTCCACAGGAGATCACCCTTCACATCAACCTCCTGGAACTGCGAGCAATCTTCTTTGCCCTCAAAGTCTTCCATACCCTCCTTGTCAACCTGACCGTCCTAGTTCAGACAGACAATCAGGTGGCCATGTTCTACGTAAACAAACAAGGAGGAACAGGCTCTCTGTCGCTTTGCAACGAAGCTATCAGATTATGGGCCTTCGCCAGAGAGCATCAAATTCATCTTCTGGCAGTATATCTTCCAGGAGTTCAAAACTCTCGGGCAGACAGACTCAGTCGAGTTCTGCTTCCACACGAATGGTCCCTACATATGGACCAGATAGGCAGAATCTTTCAGGAATGGGGAACCCCGGACATAGACCTCTTTGCAAGTCCTTGGAATGCCAAACTTCCCCGGTTCTGTTCCAGGACTCCGTGTCAGGGAGCTCAGGCCAACGACGCCTTTCTCCTGCATTGGGGTCAGGAATTCCTATATGCCTTTCCACCCATTCCTTTGATTCCCAAGACTCTGTTCAAACTCCAGAGGGATCACGGATCGATGATCCTCATAGCTCCACGCTGGCCACGCCAAGTGTGGTTCCCTCTACTTCTGCATCTCTCCCAGGGACCCTCCCTGGACCTGGGAGCTGCGCCAGACCTTCTCTCTCAGGAGGAGGGGACTTTGTGGCACCCAAACCCCAAGTCCCTACACCTCAGAGCTTGGTTACTGAAGGCCTAAGCCTTCATGACTTCAATCTTTCTCAACCAGTGAAAGATATCCTTCATGCCTCTAGGAAACCCTCCACGAGGCGTTCCTATGCTTTCAAATGGAAACGCTTTTCCATTTGGTGTGCTCAACAGGGTCTTGACCCTCTAGCACTTCCTTTGAATTCTCTACTAGACTATCTCCTGCATCTTTCTAATGCAGGCCTTAAGACGAATTCAGTAAGAGTCCATTTGAGTGCTATTGCAGCATCCTTAAAACCTATAAATGGACAACCTGTCTCCTCTCATCCGCTTGTTGCAAGGTTCATGAGAGGCCTGACTCTAACTAAGCCTCCCATCCGACCTCCTCCGGTAGCATGGGACTTGAACCTAGTTCTGGGTCAGCTTATGAAGCCACCTTTTGAACCGTTGGTTTCTACCTCCTTGAAATTTCTTTCCTGGAAGGTCATTTTCCTTATTGCAGTCACTTCGGCTCGCCGCATCAGTGAACTACAGGCCTTAGTGGCTCATCCACCTTATACCAGGTTTCATCATGATAAGGTGGTCCTAAGGACGAATCCCCACTTTATGCCCAAAGTGGTCTCGCCTTTTCATCTTAATCAAGAGGTATATCTACCTGTCTTTTTTCCGGCTCCTCATGCATCCAGTGCAGAGAGGAACCTTCATACTTTAGATTGTAAAAGAGCTATCGCTTTTTACCTCAACAGGACTCAGCCACATCGAAAGTCTTCCCAGCTTTTCGTGGCTTTTGATCCTTCTCATTTGGGACTTCCAGTCTCCAAATGTACACTTTCCAATTGGATTGCTCAGTGTATTTCCTTTGCTTACCAGAGTAAAAATATTCCTCTGGAGGGCCATGTCACAGCTCACAATGTGAGAGCCATGGCCACTTCTATGGCTCATCTTCACTCTGTCTCCATAGATCAGATCTGTCGAGCCGCCACATGGGCCTCGGTTCATACTTTCACAGCCCATTACTGTTTGGACAAGGACTCCCGCCGGGATGCCTTGTTTGGTCAGGCTGTCCTCAAACACCTGTTCCATACTTGAACAACTCCTGCCCACCTTCCCAGGATGGATGCCTGAGATCCATACGAAGATGGCGAACCCTTGGAACGGGATCTCCCAGGCATCTTAGCTAGGGAGTCCCCATATGTGAGGACTTATTCCTGCTTGTTCCTGGAGATAGCACAGTTACTTACCTGTAACAGGTGATCTCTGGGAACAGCAGGAATTAGTCCTCACAACCCACCCACCTCCCCTAGGAGTTGTATCTTCTATCTATCTTCCTTTCCTCTCTCTATTGTCTCAGCTATAAACTCGAACTGAGGAGAGCTGGTCAGGAAGGCGGGAAGGCAGCGCGCATGTGCAGTGGGAGGCCCCAAAAGCTTCCTTCTGGGAAGCTGGGGAGCTTTCCCGCGCAGGCTCCGTCGGTACCGACGTACCCATATGTGAGGACTAATTCCTGCTGTTCCCAGAGATCACCTGTTACAGGTAAGTAACTGTGCTGTCTAGGATGGCAGCTTTTGGGGGACGGCACAGAACAGGGCATTCAAAGCTAAACAATAGATTCTTGACAGCCAGAGCTTAAGGTTTGTCTAAGATGCCACCACCTTGAACCAGCCCTGGAGCTGGCCCTGGTCATAGGTCATTGACAGTCCTTCTTTAGCCATGGGCCCTCTTGTACAATGAGCTCTGTGCCAGCTTGGCAGATTGTAGTAATGCAGAAATTTCTATAGCGATTGGATCGAGACTTATTTGTGTGACATGAACCCTGGCACCCTTAACTGTCACTGATCAGACACACTTAACTGTCACACTGATGTCTTCCTTAAACTGTAAATCCAGAACTGGTGTATATCCCAGGGAAATGTTCAAGGGTTCTGTCTTGCAGTATAATTTTCTTTTTCCTAATCATCCCTCCAGTCCAGTCCAGACAAGTGGGTTATCTTCCTCCACCAGCAGCTGGAGATTGGGCATGTTTAAGACTGTGATATCAGCATAAAAGAGGTCCCTCCCCTGAGCCCATCACCCAGTATCTGTCTCCAGCAGATGAGGAAGAACTCCCACATCGTCAGATCGCCACACAAAAAAACCAAAAGGTTAAAAGATTTGAGGGAGATAGTGTTGATAGACAGATAAAGGGCTAGCAGACAGGAGCGTCGATCAATAAGGTTCATAAGAAGTTGCGGGAACAAGCACAGTGTGGGGAGTTTTTTGTTGAGAAGAGCTCGTCTCTGTCATTTCCCATTCTTTAGTGGTGCTTAACATGTCTCAGGCTCCTGTACCCACGGAGGAGCCTTTAGAGGATCTGCTCCTACAGGGCTTTAAATCCTCCCAGACAGTTTTTCCGGTGCATAGAATGATTAGACAAATGATAGAGACAGAATGGGAAGTACCTGAAACCGGTTTGAGGGGCAACAGAGTTGTGGCCCGTCTCTACCCCATTCCACAAGAGGACAGGGACCTCCTTTAAAATGCTCAAAGTGGATGCATTGGTGTCTGCTATGACCAAGAAGACAACCATCCCTGTGGAAGACGGTGCAGCAAGACTGTTTTTGGTGGGGGTTTTTCCCCTTCAGTGAGCCATGCAGTTAACATTGCGGGTGTGCCTTGCCTGTTTTTGTTTGAGTCACGTGTGTGTCAGGCTGGCTTAGTTTTCGTCAGCATTTCATGTAGGCACCAAAGGCTCCCTGTCTTGTTTGCGGCTGGTGTTTGTTGTTCCTGCGTTAAGGATGGCAAGTCCACGGAGGCCCTGATCTTGGCAGGGAGGATGGAATCGGCATTGGGGCCTAGTGAGAAGAGCACCTCGGCGCCAGCAGTTCCCGTGGTTTTGGCAGGAAATGTAGCCATTTTACCCGCAGCGGCAAAGGCGGTAAACAACTCAGGGGGATTAGCAGGCACGACAAAAGGGCTGCGTTTCTTCATCAGAGACCATTAAGCTTCATGGAAATGACTCCTCAGAGGGGTTTTTCACACCAGATTTTGTTTTATTGATACACCAAGCGTATTGTATGAGACAAAATCAAGGCACAGCACTGGTCAGAAAACTGCACAAAAAGGGAGTGGAAAAGGGTTCAGACACTCTGACAGAGGGGGGAGCTCGATACAGAGGTGCCACCCCGCAAGCAGCAGCATGCTGAGGGAAGACCTGTGGGAAGAAAAGGTATTTCCTCAGTCAGGGGCATCGGAAGACCCTTTGGAAAGCCTGTCTGATCTCTGGGGAGAGACGACGATCCCAGAATTAGAAGATGGTGAGCTCCCTCCTGGGGAGGATCCCGTGTGGAAAATCTGTTAAAGCAGGCATTCGATACCAGTGCCTTGACCCTTCAAGGTGTGAATAAACAGGTAGACAAAGATGAGCCAGTCAATATAGTGTATCTGGATTTTCAGAAAGCCTTTGACAAGGTCCCTCATGAGAGACTCTTGGCGAAATTAAAAAGTTATGGAATAGGAGGCAGTGTACTATTGTGCATCAGCAATAGTTAAAAGATAGAAAGCAGAGGGTAGGGCTAAATGGTCAATTTTCACAAGTGATCTCCAGGAACAAGCAGGAATGAGTCTTCACATATGGGTACATCGGTACCGACGGAGTCTGCGTGGGAACGCTTCCCAGCGTCCAATCAAAGAGCTTTTGGAAGCATCCCACCACGCCTGCGTGCTGCCTTCCCACCTTTCCCAACTGCCTCTCCTCAGTTTTCGTTTTCCGCGGAGCCGGCAGGATGTCCTCCTGTCACTGCAGAAAATTCTTATTTTATTTCTCTAGTTTTCTTGTGGTCGCGGCTGTCTTCCCAACGCCACCGGTACCGCCGGTGTTTTCTTTTCTTGTAAAATCTTCCTTTTTTGCAGGATATTTTTTCTTCATAGTGTCCCGCGGTTTCTTAGGCCTTTCAGGCCTCTTCTTTTCCTTCATGGAACCGCCAGCCACTTTCTCCAAGAAATGTTCAGACTGTGGCGGTACAACTTTATTTTTAGACCCTCGAAGTCGGTGTCTAACCTGCTTGGGTCCTGACAAAAGTTTGCTGAGAAGAGGTTTTCAACATCGAGGTTCCCTCGATACACAGTTTCCCTCCAACTTCGGGGCACCGTCCCCTTCTTCTTCTACACAGGATCAGGTAACCCACAAACAGTCTGTTAAGACTAGCCAGCCCTCGAGTGGTAGGTGTCATGCACAGCATGTAGATGGCTCCGGCCTTGCCCTCGAGGGCCCACTGGCTTCAAAACCACGGCGGGAGTCTTCGGTCTCCAAAGCCTTTCAGGGGTTTCAGTTTGTTCCTGGGGTTCACCCCTCACAGAACATACCTGAGTCGTATCCGGTGGTGGCAGCCGCTTCGAGCGGTACCGATACCCCGGCATCGGCACTGGTGTTGGATGAGATATTCCTCACCATGGATGGTCATCTGGCGTCCTCGGTGCCTTCGGGACCGGTGGATACTCTCCAGACTGACTTTCCATTATCGGTATCAGCACCGATACTACCATCGATGTCGGTACCCTCCAGACGTGCATCGATAGCCTCGCTTCTTTCGATGCCGAGTCTCGAATCGATCTCCAGTCTGGAGGACTGCGTACCGACTCGCCTTGGTACCGGCTCTCGGCGGTACCGAAGGCTCGGTTCCGATGATTCGGATCCGCAACTCTCGGTTCCCTCAAGGCTGATTGAGCTGCCCTCGATGCCGAGTTTGGAATCGATCTCTAGTCTGGAAGACTGGGTACCAATACACTTTGGTACCGACAACAATCGATACCGGTGGCTCGGTACCGAGGATAGCGCCCGGAGGTTTTCGGTTACCTCGGTACCGATTGAACGGTCACTGATGACTGCTCCGATGTCTCTGTCGGGCTCGACTCCGACATCGGTACCGGTATTGGCATCAGTACCGGTATCTACAGTAGCATCATGGCAAACTCCTGCCATGCTTTTTTCAGCAGGATTGCTCCCTTCTATACCAAGCTTGGAGTCGATACCTGGCATGGACAATGTGGTAATAATGGTCGCTGCTCCTGACAGCCAGTACCGGCGACCATCCCTTAAGCATTCCACACTGCACTCTGCAGGATCTTCTATTCCTATATATTTGGATAGCTCTGTCGGTGCTCAGGCTAGTTCTTCAGATCTAACCTGTCCAAGGGAGAGTCCTGTTGGGAATCCCTCTTTTCAGAGTTTCCTCCTGGATATAGCAAGATCTCTTGCCATTCCTATCCCAGGACATGATCCTGCACAAGGCTCTGTTTCTACCAAAGCAAAGGCGAACATAATGCTTCCTTTGCATCATTCCTTGCAGGATCTCCTTCTAGGAATGTGGGAAACACCTTTAAGGGTACCCCCACCTTCCAGAGCAACTGATCTTTTATATCAGGTGCCCCCCTCTCCAGGGTTTCAAAAGACTCAACTTCCTCATCATTCCATAGTAGTGGAATCAGCAATGTGGCGGGTAAAGAGTAAGAAAAAGCACTCTTCTTATCCGCCAGGTCGTGAGTCTAAGACACTAGATGCCTTTGGATGTCAAACCTTCCAGACATCTATGCTTTCTGCAAGAATTCTCTCATATATTTTTTATATGAGTCTATCTCTTGAGGAGGTCACAAAGCAATTACATCTTTTGACTCCTTCCCTTCCAGAGTCCAAGAGTGCAGGCTATTCTTCACTGCTCAAGCATCTCCAGAATATCTCTTGGTTTCTTACTCGTGCTTCCCTAGACTCTTTTGAGTCTGTTAGCAGGACTTCTGCTATAACTATAGGGGCATAACGTAGAGCCTGGCTCCAAGCTTCAGACTTGGACAAATGGGCACAGCAAAGACTGGGACATACTCCTTGCACTGGAGACCATCTTTTCAACAAGGAGTCTTTACGTCAGGTTACTCAGTTGTCCACTGACTTACCTGTTCCTAGGGGCTGTTCTGCGCCGCCTTCAGTCCCAGTAGATAGGAAATGTCCTGCCAAACTTTCTTCCCATAGGAGAAGAAGGTTTTATGCATCATCTGCCCATCATACAGATGTTCCCAAACAGGGGAACCATCGTCCTGGTCTGCAGAGTTCAACCTCTCACCATGCTCAGCAAACCCATCAACCACAGGGTTTCTGATCAATCCATCAAATGCTTGTGACTCTTGGGATTAGAATCTGCAGTTGCTTCTTTCTCAATAGAGGCAATCCACTGCTGTCTTTCTAAATCCTAAACATGGATCTCTTCCCGAAAGACATCCATTCTTTCTATGTTCTATGAGCTGTCAGGATGTTCATGCTTCTAGGTCACAGGGTTCTCCTCTTCTTCCTGCTAGGGAAAGAGGTCTATTCACTATCAAACAATAGTTTCCTGTGCCAGCATGTCTTTTTTCCTTTCTATAAACTTACTACTTTGTAAGTTTTCTTCAGCTCCATTCTCTTTACCCTCTTACCAGGTTTTTCCTCTGTAAGAGCGGTATTGCTTCACTGGAGGGCTTTTTCTTCAGCCTCTCTAGTTTTGTTACTTTTCCAGTGCGGAATTCTCTTCTCTGAGTTGACTCCTCTTTTTCAATCTTGCTTTGAAGCAGTTCATCAGACACGTCCAGAGTTTTCTACTCTTGTTCTGTCTGTTCTTTCTGTTTTTAAACAGTAACATTCTTTCTGCTGTCTGCCAAGCAGCTGCCAATGCAGGAGCCTTAATGTTTGGACCACTGGTTCTTGTCCACCAGCAACCAGATTTGTCCTCCACTAACATTCTGTCTGGTCTTAGTAGTGGCTCCAAGTCCGTGCTGTCATCTGTTTTGGAAATTTTTTCACTACAAGCTTGTTGGATTGTCTTCTCTTTCTGCCATCTCCATTCCCCTGGGTTTGGCAGCATAGTTGACATAGAACTGGCTGCAGAAGAGCCAGTACCTATCTCCTCATTCTCCTGCATCATGCTCTCTGCAATTCTACAGAGAAGCTCTCCACTATGGGCCCTTGCTAGAGAGCATGGGTTTTTTTTTCTCCAACAGCTCTCCTAGATGGTTGAAAAAGGCTTTTTCAGTCATGTCTCCCATGACTAGAAAAGTTCTCCTTTTTAATATAAAGGACATAGGCCTTCTCTTACGTGAAAGCTTAAGGAGTTGCTAATTCCCTGCTTTGGTCCATAGTATTTCCAATCAGGGATATGCTTTCTCCTTCCAGCTCGTCCTCATGGTAAGAACGCATGATACCTTTTTTGCCCTTAAGCAGGTCAGCATGGTATCTCATTCCTATGCGTCTTCTGTTCACTTACCATGCTAGAGTTCTAGAATACTCGGGACTTGCTGGCTGCAGACTGATATCATCCTCTGCTTTTCACGTAACCATCCTGGTTATTCCACTACCTAGCATCCCTGTAGCTCATAATCAGTGGGAATTGATTCTCTATATATCTTCTCAAGTAGGTTCCATCTTCTTGTTAGATGAATCTTTCCTCTCCACATTTTCCTATGTGAATACCTTTTTGTAGGCATATCTCTGTCTGCTTCATTGCAGACTCCCAAATAGAGGTCTATATATTCATACCTATAGCATACATCTTACAGATGTCTATGTCTATCATTTGTGTGTATTTTATGCCCTTCATATCTCACTATAGATATATTCTCATATATATATATATATTATTTATTTATTTATTTATTTTATTTAACAATCATTTATATACTGCACCTTCCCATGTATCAGGTGCGGTTTACAAGGAACAAGTTAATGAACAGATTCGAGGTCTGGTGTTTTACAAGGAACATCAGTAAACTATGTACAGTGGGCAAATGCCTTAACAAGTAACTATTACGATAACATAAACTGAAACAGATATCTGAAATGTCGCCATTAACATGGTATCATAACTATATACAAGTTGTATTCTCGCTTAGTGGTCAATTGACTGAATTTAATGACTCGGTGAAGAATCCCGGGAAAGAGCATTGATTACAGTAATGAGGTGTTGGGGTTGTTTTAAAGGTTAGTGTAGTGGGTTTTGCTTGGTTGGGGTGTGATTTAAAAGTTGTTATCCGTTTTCGTTATGGGGGAAGGAGTATGTAGTAGAGTCAAAGTGTGAGGTAAATAGATATGTTTTTAGTTTCTTTCTGAGGACCTTAATTTCGGTTTGCGTTCTAATCTCTTCAGGGAAGGGAGTTCCATAGGATTGGTGCAGCATGGGAGAATGCCTTTTTGTTAGTTGTCTTATTAGCTTTTGTGAAATCTTTTGGGGTTGTTTGTTTGTGTGACCTTTCCTGTGTACAGTTTTAATGGAGTCCTTAGTGATCAGTTTACCTAGTGTTGGAGGAGCCATGTTGTTTTGTGTCTTAAAGGTAGTTATTATAGTCTTGTAGTTTATTCTACATTGTATTGGTAGCCAATGTAGATTAGCTAGGATGGGAGTTATGTGTTTGAATGTTTGGATTTTCATTAGGATTCTAGCTGCTGTATTCTGTGCTAGTTGGAGTCGTTTAATGTTTTGTTTTGATGTGCCTAGAAGGATTAAGTTGGCAAAATCGAAGTGGGGTGTGATGATTGCCTGTATTACGGTAGTGAAGTCTTGTATATGGACAAGAGGGCGCAGCTGCTTTAGTATTTTGAGCTTGAAGAAGATTTTTTTTGTTGTATTTCTTATGTGGGAGTCCATGTTGAGGTGGGAAGCGAGGATCACACCAAGGTATTTTACTTCGTTTTTTATCTTGATATCTTGATTTTGGAGTGTAATGTGTGCCGGAGGAATGTAGGATTGATCTCTCGTTACAATTAGTATGTCAGTTTTTGCATGGTTGATATGTAGATTGTGTTCATTTAGCCATATTGTTACATCGTTGAGGCACTGATTTAAGAGTTGCATAGGTAGGGTAGGGATTGTGAAAGGAATGTACATCATTATATCGTCTGCGTATAAATGATAGTGTACATTGTGTTTTTTAAAGATGTTACAAACAGGTTGGATATAAATATTAAAAAGGAGAGCTGAGAGGGCAGAGCCTTGTGGGAGGCCGATTTCCTGATTGTATGTGTTTGAAGTATATATGTATCTGTCAAGATTTTTTACTATCGGTAGATATGTATTCTGCTTTATCTACCTGGCTGTCGAGGCTCATATAGCTATATGATTCTGACAGATGAGCTTTACCCATACTTATGCTATCCAGCATGTTTTGGGGTCCTACACTCACAACCACTTCGATGGTAGTTAACTCCCACCATAACCTTAAGGTTTAGGTGCCTCTGAAGCTCTCCATGTTCCAATATCTCTCCTAGCTGACTTCAGTTAGGAGAGACATTGCGGATCTTCAGCTAATCACAGACTCTAACGCCTCCGGCGTTTGTCCTTTCTTTTGGGATACAAGGGATTCCCATACCCTTTCTCCCCACAAGGACTGGGCCTGTTTGTCCAAATCGGTTAGCCTTTCTCTTTTTGTTCCTAAGAGTGAGCCACTCTGCCGCCAAAAGAGTTTGGCTTTTATCATAAAGCCTTCCGCTGAAGGCCCACCGTTTTTGTACCACCCCAGTTTTTCCTACTGGGGTTACCTGTTACCTTTCAGGAATCTGACCTCTATTGTTTTCCTACAGGTTTACTACCTCCACTTCACAGTGAGGTCCTTCTCGAGGTTCCTCTACTGGGTTCCCCGGTAGATCCCATGAACCTCCATACTTCTCTGAAGTCCTTTTAGGGGAGGTCCATATTGCAATATTTTTTCTTTGCAATAACATTGATGACAATTATCATCCACACATGGACTCCTTGTCTGCAGTCCTATGCTAGGTTAGCTGTTCCACAGCACCTTTCTTTCTTCAACTCCTACCCTCCATCCTCAGGATGCCTGGTGGTGTGGGGGATAGCATGTTCCAACCTATGACATGCTGGGACTCCAGGCATCTCAGCTTGGGAGTCCCCATATGTGAAGACTCATTCCTGCTTGTTCCTGGAGATAGCACAGTTACTTACCTGTAACAGGTGATCTCTGGGAACAGCAGGAATAAGTCTTCACAACCCACCCACCTCCCCAGGAGTTGTATCTCTATCTATCTTTCCTTTCCTCTCTCTCTCTTTGTCTCAGCTTTAAAACTTAACTGAGGAGAGGCAGTTGGGAAAGGCGGGAAGGCAGCACGCAGGCGTGGTGGGATGCTTCCAAAAGCTCTTTGATTGGACGCTGGGAAGCGTTCCCGCGCAGACTCCGTCGGTACCGACGTACCCATATGTGAAGACTTATTCCTGCTGTTCCCAGAGATCACCTGATCTCCAGGAACAAGCAGGAATACGTCATCACATATGGGTACGTCGGTACCGACGGAGCCCGCGCGGGAAAGCTCCCCAGCTTTTCAGATTAAAAGCTTTTGGGGCCTCCCACTGCACATGCGCGCTGCCTTCCCGCCTTCCTGAGCAGCTCTCGTCAGTTTCTTTTTTTCCGCGGAGCCAGCAGGTCGTGTTCCTGTCACCGCTGAAGAAATTGTTAATTTTATTGTTTTCTTTAGACCGCGTACCTGCCTTCCCCATTCTGAAACCGGTACTGCCGGTCTCTTTCTTTCTTTAAAAAAAAAAAAAAAATTTTTCTTTTCTTCAGCACAGCTTGGTACTTTGTTAGGCCTTCAGGCCTACACAATTTCTCCTCATGGAGAAGCCAGTTCCTGGTTTTAAAAAGTGTACCAAGTGCAGTGCTGTCATTCCTCTTACAGACACCCATGAATGGTGTCTTAAATGTTTAGGACCTGACCATTCCATACCGGACTGCCCATCCTGCTCCCAGATGTCGAAACGTGGATTGCAGAACCGGGCCAACAAGTTCCATGTGCTGTTTCCTTCAGAAGCATCACAGTCATCCAGGTCTTCCTCTCCGGATGGATCTCAGGTAACCAAAACTCCAGTGGGCAAATCCTCTAAAAGCAAATCTCTTTCTAAAGATCGAGAGGCTCTCAATTCTGAGTTCGAGGATTCTGCCCAGGCCAAAAAACCCCGCCGGGAGGCTCCGGCCTCCAAAGCAATCATGGGGTCACAGGTTGACATCGATGGCGCGGCCTCGACAGATCACATGTTGTACTGCTCTGGGGTACCGGCCCATACCGGTACCGACATCCAGGCAGCAGTGGCGTCTATGGGCAATACTGTCCAAGTCATGCAGCAGGCCATTCTGGCTTTTATTAATGCTGCTACGCCCTCGGTACCGCAGCCAGCGGTACCGGGTCCGGTTCCGGTAATGGCTTCCATACCGGAACCGAGGCCATCGTCTTCCAAACGCAGATCAGTTCCGCATGCCGGATCCGGGCTTTTGCCCGGTACCGATCCCATACCCGGTACGCCCGATGTCGATACCGAACGGTATGCGTATCGTGCGTTGGAAGCACATAGAGGATACTCTGCTTCTTCAGAGGATTTTAACTCCTCTGATGATTCTGATGAGTTCTCCCTTGATCTTCCTGAGGAGCCTTCTTCTCCTAACAGGAGAATGTCTCCACCAGAGGATTTGTCCTTTCAGGACTTCATCATAGAAATGGCTAAAGGTCTTTCTATTGCTTCATCCTCTGAAAAGGAACCCAGATCAAAGAAACTGGATATTTTAGGATACTCTAAGTCTCCTAAAGAGGCAGTCACCCTGCCTATCCATGAAATCCTTCAAGAACACTTGATAGACTTATGGGAGGCTCCTCTAACATTGTCTCCTTCTTCTCGCAGGTTGGACACCATGTACCGTGTCCCCCCTTCTCCTGGTTTCCAAAAAACCCACTTGCCTCACCATTCTATTGTGGTGAAGTCTGCAATGAAGAAGATAAAGAGTACCAAAAGGCACTCTTCTACTCCTCCAGGGCGAGAATGTAAGACTCTAGACTCTTTTGGCAGGAAAATTTTCCAGGCTACTATGCTTATAGCCAGGATTAATTCCTATAGTCTTTACATGGGCATGTTTCTCAGTGAAATCGCTCTAAAAGTTCGGCATTTTGCCCCCTTTCTCCCTGAGGATAAGAGGGAGCAGTTCATTTCCTTGGTGAAACACCTTTTGGATATTTCAAAGTTCTCCAACAGGGCAACTTTTGATTCCTTTGAGGGTGCTGGTAGGGCTTCGGGCATTGCTATAGCAGCCCGACGTCTTGCTTGGCTCCAGGCTTCTGATCTAGAACCTTGGGTCCTAGATGGCTTAAGAAATCTGCCCTGTACAGGTGAGAACTTATTTGGTGAGGAGTGGCAAATTAAGGCCACTCAAATGGATGCAGAAAATGCCACCTTAGATAGACTTTCTAAGTCTACCTCCACTCCTGCCAAGAAGAAGTCTTTTAAGAGGCCTTATTACAAGAAGTCCAGATTTTCTACAAATACTGGCCAACAATCCTCTCAGCCTCGTTTTGCTGCTAAACGTCAGCAACCTAAACAGGCAAGGTCAAAGCCTGCGGCGTCTGCTACGCCTCAGCAGGCTCCACCCCCTCAGGGGTTTTGACTTGCCCCTAGAGAACTTAACTTTTCTGGCTCTAGAACAACCAGAGCCCCTCACCATACCCGGAAGGTTAGCTCACTTTGCTCCCAGAAGGGAGCAAATTACATCAGAGCAATGGACCCTCTCTATCATCAGAGAGGGTTACAAACTCCATTTTTCCGACCTTCCTCCTTATACTATGGTGAGGCAGTTCAATTCTCCCCCATCTCTCCTGGCCCTCTT
This sequence comes from Ichthyophis bannanicus, assembly GCA_033557465.1. Lineage (NCBI taxonomy): Eukaryota > Metazoa > Chordata > Amphibia > Gymnophiona > Ichthyophiidae > Ichthyophis > Ichthyophis bannanicus. The sequence goes on from CM066035.1 coordinate 690,895,456, forward strand.
GGGTCAGGAAGTCTCCTCCCTCCTTGCCCAGGGGGCAATAGAGGAGGTCCCTCTTCTTCAACAGGGGACGGGATTCTACTCCCCTTATTTTCTAATACCAAAGAAGACAGAGGGCTTCAGACCAATTCTGGATCTGAGAGAATTGAACAAATTTCTTTTCAAGGAGAAATTCAAAATGCTTTCTCTGGGCATTCTCCTTCCATACCTTCAGAGTCAGGATTGGCTTTGTTCTCTAGATCTAAAGGATGCGTATACACACATCCTCATCCACCCATCCCACAGAAAATACCTTCGATTTCTGTTTCAGGGAAAACATTTCCAGTACAGAGTACTCCCCTTCGGTCTAGCCTCTGCTCCAAGAGTGTTCACCAAATGCATGGCAGTCGTAGCTGCCTTTCTAAGAGGCCTGGGAATTTTCATATTCCCATACCTGGACGACTGGCTCATCCGAGCTCCCTCTCAGTCCCAGGCCCAAATTTCCCTGGACCGCACAAGGCGTCTTCTGCAGTATCTAGGACTGGTAGTAAACCTTCCCAAGTCTCAACTAATCCCTACTCAGTCTCTCGAGTTCATAGGGGCCCAGTTAGACACCATCACTGCAAGGGCCTACCTGCCTCAGGTCAGGGCCCAACGCCTGCTGAGTTTGGCCTTCCAAGCTCAGTCCAGCAGTCATTTGACAGCCCGGGAAATGCTGCGACTTCTGGGCCACATGGCCTCCACGGTACATGTGGTGCCCTACGCTCGTCTGCATATGAGAGCAGCTCAATGGACCTTGGCCACCCAGTGGACTCAAGCATCTGGAGCGCTCTCCGACCAAATACTCACCTCAAGCCGTCTATTTTGGTCCCTCCAATGGTGGACATCCACCAAGAATCTGTTGTTGGGGGCCCCCTTCCAACCTTTGTTGTCCCAAGCAACCCTCACAACAGATGCCTCCCAGACAGGATGGGGAGCTCATCTTCAGAACCTCTCCACTCAGGGCACTTGGTCTCCACAGGAGGCCACCCTTCATATCAACCTCCTGGAACTGCGAGCAATTTACCTTGCCCTCAAGGTCTTCTATACCCTCCTTGTCAACCTGACTGTCCTACTTCAGACAGACAATCAGGTAGCCATGTTCTATATAAACAAACAAGGAGGGACAGGCTCTCTGTCGCTTTGCAACGAAGCTCTCAGAATATGGGCCTTCGCCAGAGAGCATCAAATTCACCTTCTTGCAGTGTATCTTCCAGGAGTTCAAAACTCTCGTGCAGACAGACTCAGTCGAGTTCTGCTTCCACACGAATGGTCCCTACATATGGACCAGATACGCAGAATCTTTCAGGAATGGGGGACCCCGGACATAGACCTCTTTGCAAGTCCGTGGAATGCCAAACTTCCCCGGTTCTGTTCCAGAACTCAGTGTCAGGGAGCTCAGGCCCACGATGCCTTCCTCCTGCATTGGGGTCAGGAATTCCTCTATGCCTTTCCACCCATTCCTCTAATATCCAAGACTCTGTTCAAGCTCCAGAGGGATCACGGGACTATGATCCTCATAGCTCCCCGCTGGCCACGCCAGGTGTGGTTCCCTCTACTTCTGCATCTCTCCCAGGGATCCTCCCTGGACCTGGGAGCTGCGCCAGACCTTCTGTCTCAGGAGGAGGGGACTTTGTGGCACCCAAACCCCAAATCCCTACATCTCAGAGCTTGGTTACTGAAGGCCTAAGTCTTCAAGACTTTAATCTTTCTCAACCTGTGACAGATATCCTTCATGCCTCTAGGAAACCTTCCACGAGGCGTTCTTATGCTTTCAAATGGAAACGTTTTTCCATTTGGTGTGCTCAGCAGGGTCTTGACCCTCTAGCACTTCCTTTGAATTCCCTCTTGGACTATCTCCTGCATCTTTCAAATGCAGGCCTTAAGACGAATTCAGTAAGGGTCCATTTGAGTGCTATTGCAGCATCCTTAAAACCTATAAATGGACAACCTGTCTCCTCTCATCCTCTTGTTTCACACACGTTTCATGAGAGGCCTGACTCTAACTAAACCTCCCATCCGACCTCCTCCGGTAGCATGGGATTTGAACCTAGTTCTAGGTCAGCTTATGAAGCCACCTTTTGAGCCTTTGGACTCTACCTCCTTCAAATTTCTTTCCTGGAAGGTTGTTTTCCTTATTGCAGTCACTTCGGCTCGCCGCATCAGTGAACTGCAGGCTTTAGTGGCTCATCCACCTTATACTAGGTTTCATCATGATAAGGTGGTCCTTAGGACGAATCCCCACTTTATGCCCAAAGTGGTCTCGCCCTTTCATCTTAATCAAGAGGTATATCTACCTGTCTTTTTCCCGGCTCCTCATGCATCCAGTGCAGAGAGGAACCTTCATACTCTGGATTGTAAAAGAGCTCTTGCCTTTTACCTCAACAGGACTCAACCACATCGAAAGTCTTCCCAACTTTTCGTGGCTTTTGATCCTTCTCATTTGGGACTTCCAGTCACCAAGCGTACACTTTCCAATTGGATCGCTCAGTGTATTTCTTTTGCTTACCAGAGTAAGAACATTTCTATGGAGGGCCATGTCACAGCTCACAATGTGAGGGCCATGGCCACTTCTATGGCTCATCTTCACTCTGTGTCCATAGATCAGATCTGTCGAGCAGCCACTTGGGCCTCGGTTCATACCTTCACAGCCCATTACTGCTTGGACAAGGACTCCCGCCGGGATGCCTTGTTTGGTCAGGCTGTCCTCAAACACCTGTTCCATACTTAAACAACTCCTGCCCACCTTCCCTGGATGGATGCCTGAGATCCATGCGAAGATGGTTTACCCTTGGAGGGGGATCTCCCAGGCATCTTAGCTAGGGAGTCCCCATATGTGATGACGTATTCCTGCTTGTTCCTGGAGATAGCACAGTTACTTACCTGTAACAGGTGATCTCTGGGAACAGCAGGAATTAGTCATCACAACCCACCCACCTCCCCTAGGAGTTGTATCTCTATCTATCTTCCTGTCCTCTCTCTCTATTGTCTCAGCTTTAAACTCGAACTGACGAGAGCTGCTCAGGAAGGCGGGAAGGCAGCGCGCATGTGCAGTGGGAGGCCCCAAAAGCTTTTAATCTGAAAAGCTGGGGAGCTTTCCCGCGCGGGCTCCGTCGGTACCGACGTACCCATATGTGATGACTAATTCCTGCTGTTCCCAGAGATCACCTGTTACAGGTAAGTAACTGTGCTTTACAGGTAAGTAACTGTGCTTACCCCAGGGATCTGTACTGGGTCTGCTGCTTTTTAACATATTTGTAAATGAGCCGGAAATAGGAATAACGAGTGAGGTAATGAAATTTTCAGATGACACAAAATTATTCAAAGTTGTTAAAACACAAGAGCATTGTGAAAAATTGCAAGAGGACCTTGATAAATTGGAAGACTGGACATTCAAATGACAGATGAAATTTAATGTGAAGTGCAAAGTTTTATGCACCTAGGAAAGAACAACCCAAACTATGGTTACACGATGCAAGGTTCCACATTGGGAACCATCACCCCAGAAAATGATTTAGGCGTCATTATGGATAGCACGTTGAAACCCTCCGCCCAGTGTGCAGTGGTGATCAAGAAGTCAAATGGAATGCTAGGAACCATAAGGAAAGGAATGGAGAATAAAACAAAGGATATTATAATGCCTTTGTATCATTCCGTGGTGCGACCGCACCTTGACTATTGTGTGCAATTATGGTCACCGAATCTTAAAAAGGATATAGCGGAATTAGAAAAGGTATAGAAAAGAGTCACCAAAATGGTAAAGGGGATGGAAGGATACCCCAATGAGGAGAGGCTTAAAGGTTAAGGTTTCTTCAACCTGGAAAAGAGACGGCTGAGGGGAGATATGATTATAAATTAATGAATGGAATGGAACGGGTAAATGTAAATCAATTGTTTACGCCATCAAAAAGTAGAAAGACTAGGGGACATGCAATGAAGCTACAGTGTAACCCATTTAAGACTAATAAGAGAAAATATTTTTTTCACTCAACGCGTAATCAAACTCTGGAATTCGTTATCGGAGGATTTAGTAAAATCTGTTAGTGTAGCTGGGTTTAAAAAAGGTTTGGACAAGTTCCTGGAGGAAAGGTCCATAAACCATTCTTAAAGAGGACCTGGGAAATTCACTGCTTGCCCCAATACAAGCATTGTGGAACCTGTGTGTCTTTTTGGGAAACTGCCATGTACTTGTGACTTGGATTGTTCACTGTTGGAAACAGGATACTGGGCTTGATGGACCTTGGTCTGACCCAGTATGGCATTTCTTATGTTCTTATTTAATCTATTGCAAGGGCGTGAATATGCTGGTCCCAGATGTTACAGAACAGGGATGGTGAACTCGTTCCTCTGCTCCCAGAGGCGGCCAAGCTGGAGTTGGCTTCGGCCTATCTGGTGGATATGTTTTATGACCAGGTCCGTGCTTCGACTGGCTTCCATCATTGTGGCCAGGCGTTTTTTGTGGTTGCAAAGCTGGTCAGCAGATGTTTCTTCTAAGAGGCGTCTCAGTAAGCTTCCATTTAAAGGCAAGTTGTTGTTTTGGGGAAGCATTGGAGAAGATAATTAAGGACTTGGAGGAGACTAAAGGTTCTAGCCAGGGGTGGCTCTGTAATGAGGCCGCGTGAGGCGGTGGCCTCGGGCAGCAACTTTTTTGGGGCGGCAAAAAAATGCCTCACTCGGCCTTTCAAATTTAAACAAAAAAAAAAAAAGACAGTTGGAGAAGCTGCTGCTGCGGCAGAATCAAATGCCCCGCGGCAGAATCAAATGCCCTGCGCCCCCCCCCCCCCTGCTGCCCTGGAAAAGCTCTGCCATTCCTTTCCTGGCGCCGGCTCAGCTTTGCAGAGCCTTGAAGGGAAAGTTGAGTCCGCCAGCGCTGATGGGAAAGAATGCCAGGGCTCTTCTGGGGCCGTGGGGGGGGGGGGGCCGTGGGGCACTTGATTCTGCCACTGCAGCAGCGTCTCCAACCTTTAGTTTTTTGGTTTTTTTTGTTTGTTTTTTGTTTAAATTTCTCTGCATATCAGCTGAGATGGGCTGGGGCTGCACTGGGCTGGGGGGGGGTAACACTGGAATTAGTAATGGGCTGATGGGGGGGCTAGGACTGGGAATGGGCTGATGGGGGGTTAAGAATGGAAATAGGCTGATTGGGGTGGGGGCTAGAACTGGTAATTGGCTGATGCGGGGGGGGGGGTAGGTCTGGAAATGGGCTTATTAGGGGGGCTAGGACGGGCTGATTGGGGGGCTAGGACTGGAAATGGACTTATGGGGGGTTAGGACTGGTAATGGGCTGATGGGGGGCTAGGACTGGAGTGGGCTGGGACTGGAAATGGGCTTATGGGGGAGGTGAGTGCTGCTGGCCCTGGAAGAAAACTAGAGGCTAGAGCTACAAATGGGCTGATGTGGGGGGATGGGAGAATAGGACTGGAAGGGAGTGGATACTGGGAGGGCCTGCCAGAGGAAGGAGGGGGCAGGAAGGGGCTGGAAAGGAGCTGATATGGGGGGGGGGAGGAGGGGGCTGCAATGGAGCTGACACCTGGGATGTACTGAAGGGGGGGACTGGAAGGGAGCTAATACTTGGGGATGGGAGTAGTAGGTGACTGGGTAATGGGGAGGAGGCTGGAAGGAAGCTTACATGTGCAAATGGCACTGGAAGGGGGATGGACAGAGTGTAGGGTGACTGGAAGGGAGCTGACTGGGGGGGGGGGGTGGCACTGAGAGTGGACGTGAGCTGATACCTGGGATGGTATTTGGACTAGAAGGGACTGGACAGTGGGGGACTGGAAGGGAATGGACACCAGTGGCAGTCGTGGGAATGCAAGGCAGTTGACATTGGAAGGTAATGGGAGGGAAGACTGGAAAGGGGACTGATACTGGGGAGGGTTACTGTAATGGGCTGAAGGAAGTGAAGAAAACAAAAGAAGAGATAAGAAATGGCAGATGGACTACAGACCACAGAAACAGAGTTGATAGAAGACAGGAAAGCAGAAGCCTCGGATCAGGACCAGCATGATCAGAGAAAAAAATGTTCAGACAACAAAGGTAGAAAAAATAATTTTATTTAATTTTAGTGATTGGACTTGGTGCTATCTTTATATTTTACACAGTATTAGGGAACTGCATCTCATACTTATCTGCATGCGGAGTCTGGCTTCTTGGGGTTTCAGTTTAAATTTTGTCTACATATTTTTATTTTTACTTTAGTTTGTAGTTACTTATTCTGTACTTGGTAAGGTTCTGTGTTCTGAGTGTGTGACTGAGGCCTGGTGTTCTGCTAACATGGCGCTTGAACATAAAGATCTATACTGTACTGTAGTAATTTGACTTGTTCAACTTTTCAAATAGGTGTATGGATATTCCAGGGCCCACTGTAGTATTTACAGTGATGCTTTTTTTGGATGTTAGTGCTGATATGGTATGGTAGATTTGCTCTTACTTTGTTGTAGGGTTTTGTATTAGTATACAGTACAATATGCCTGGTATTGGAGAATGTTTGCTGCTGCTGTTAGTGAGATGATCAAAATCAAATTTTCTTTTTTTTTTTTAAGATATTGAGTTCTGTGAGTGAATGTCCTGGTTCTGCTCTGCACCCACTGTTGAAGGGAGTTCTGTGGATGCAAAATATATGTTGAAAAAGAAAAAGCAATAACCATAACGCCGTTTATAGCAACAAAATAAAAATGAGATATAATTTAGTTTTATAAACTGTGCTGTTGGTTCTTGCTCTCTTTTAGTTCCTTGGTGTGCAGATATCTTGCATTTCCTCCATATAATCTAATCGGCTTTTTGATTTGGTTCAGTCCCTGATTGAAGTTCTGAAAAAGCCCCGCCCTCCTCTATGGGGGAGGGGTGCCATCTCATCCTTTGCCTCAAGCAGCAGATTGCCTTGAGCCGCCCCTGGTTCTAGCCTTCCCAAGGATCGGCCTAAAGCCCAGAAACCTGATGCAACACCCAGAGGTCAACCTTGAGATTATCGCAGGTTCCGGGTTTCTTGCTTTCCCTCCTTTCAGCAGGGCTGTTACTTGTCCTGTGGTCAGCCCTTTCGGGGTTATAGGGAGCCGGAAGAGGCTATTACTCCAGGATCTCTGCACTCTCTAAAAATTTCCATGAAGCGAGGCCAGCCCAGGTGGATCTGGAACCAGTAAGTGCTCAATGCTACAACGCTTTTATTCCATCTGGGCCATAGTAACTTCCGACCAATGGGTGCTAGAAGTGATTCACTGGGTTATTTGCTAATGTTTGTGCAGTCTCCTGTCTTCCTGCAAAGCTCCATCCAAGTTGCAAGACATGTTGCTTCCCCTAGAGGCGGTAGTGACAGTGCCCAAAGATCAGTTAGGCTCCGGTCGATACTCTGTTTATTTTGTGGTGCCCAAGAAGGAGGGCTCCTTTTGGCCGATTCTGGATCTCAAGCACGTAAACCGGGCCTTATGGGTACCGTACTTCATATAGAAATGCTACAGTCTGTTATTCTTGCAGTCCAACGGGGCGAGTTTCTAACTACTCTAGACCTTACAGAAGCGTATCTTCATATCCCCATCAGGTCAGAATATCAGCGTTCCTTGAGGTTTGTGGTGCCAATGGACTATTTTCAGTTTTGGGCTCTGCCGTTTTGGCCTGGCCACAGCGCTTTGCACTTTCACCAAGGTGACAGTTGTGGTTGCGGCTGCTCTGAAAAAGGAAGGGATTCTAGTTCATCCCTCTCTGGACAACTGGCTGATTCAAGCAAAGTCGGAGAATGAAAGTTTTCAGCCACTTGTCAGTTGGTAGCCTTCCTCCAGAGCTTAGGATGGATCGTCAACATGCCCTAGAGCCAGGGGTGGGCAAGTCCGGTCCTGGAGAGCCGCAGACCAGTCAGGTTTTCATGATGTCCCTAATGAATATTCATGGACCTATTTCCATACAATGGAAGGCAGTGGATGCAAATAGATCTCATGAATATTCATTAGGGACATCATGAAAACCTGACTGGTCCGCGGCTCTCCAGGACTGGACTTGCCCACCCCTGCCCTAGAGCAAGCTAGTGCCCTCTCAAGACATAATCTATCTTGGCGCACAGTTCATTACCAAGAATGGCAGGGTAACACTGCCTCCCAAGCGGGCTCAGAGGATATGGACGCAGGTACAGAATTTTCTGGCCATGGAAGCCCTGTCGGCATGCTGTTACCTCCATTTGCTCAGATCCATGGTGGTGGCACTCGACCTAGTGCTGTGGGCTCGAACACATAGTGAGACCATTACAGCAGGCCCTCCTGTCCCATTAGTTATCTCAGAACCATCCCTTGTCAAAGAGACTGGTTTAACCGCTGGACACGAGGGTGCACATCCTCCAGTTGAAGCCACCACTGAAGTTGGCGGCGGATGTGCCCCTGGAACCTCGGAATGGATCCTAATAATGACCGATGCCAGCCTCATGGGGTGGGGAATGAATTGAGTTGCAGGTAATGCAGGGGTACTGGATGCCGACAGAGGTCGTGGCCAATAAATCAGCTGGAAATGAGAGTAGTGTTTCTGGCACTCCAAGATTTTCACCCCCTGGTTTACAACAGAGCAGTGTGGATATGCTCTGACAATGTAACCACGATGGCCTACATAAATTGCCAAGGCAGCACAGGCAGTATGGCACTAGTGGATGAGATTCAGCCACTGCTACTCTGGGCCAAGAGCAACCTGCAAGCCTTATCCATGGTGCATGTGGCGGGAAAAGAAAACGTGCAAGCCAAATTTTCTCAGTCGACACTGGTTGGATTCAGGGGAGTGGGAATTGAATCCCACAGTGTTTCAGGATATAACAAGATGGTGGGGTGAACCCATCATGGACCTGATGGCATCCACTATGAATGCCAAGGCCAGCCAATTTTTCAGCAGGTGCAGAGAGAGAATGTCAGAGGGGTTCAATGCTCTGGCACAGCGGTGGCCGAGAGCAGACTTGCTAAATGTGTTGTCTCCCGTGGCTGCTCACCGGCTGTCTGCTCTAGCGAATTGAGGCGCATCCAGGACCAGTGATCCGCATAGCCCCTTATTGGTCTCTGCGACCTTGTTATGTCGACCTTTTCAGGTTATTAATAATGAAGCCTTGGTGCCTGCCAGTTGGGAACAACCTTACACTCGCAGGATCTGATCCTCATGCCCCAAGTGGATAGAGTCTCGCTTACGGCCTGGCTATTGAAAGGGTATGGCTGAGGTGAAAAGGTTATTAGCGACCTGTGGTGGACACGCTGTTAAAAGCAAGGAAGCACTCTGTCTCTGGCGTATATTAGAGTATGGAACATGTTTGAAGGCTGATGTGCGGATAATGGGCTCAGGGCTTTTTGGCCTCCATGCTGGACATTTTAGTCATCTTGCAAGCCATCTTGGAAAAAGGACTGGCCTTCAATTCCTTGTATGTCCATGTGGCAGCCCTGGCGGATTACACGGAGTGTCGCTTGTGGCGCATCCAGTTGTGGTGCACTTCCTCAGGGCGGTGAAGCAAATTCACCTGCCGATCCATCACTGTTCTACCATGGAATCTCAATTTTGATACTTTTGGTGCTGATTGATACTCCTTTTGAGCCCTTGGGCAGGTCTACATTGAAGGGCCTGATGCTAAAAACTATCTTTTTGGTGGCTTTCTGTTCGGCACGCAGAATTTCGTAGCTGCAAGCTCTGTCATGCTGGGAACCTTTCCTGTTCCTTTCCAAGGAAAAAGTGTTGAGACTAGTTCTGTCCTTTCTGCCTAAAATGGTCTCTGAGTTTCATCTCAATCAGACGGTAACCCTGCTGGTGTTCCTTTCTTCAGCGGAGGCTAAGGGGGATTGATTCTTGCGCCTTTTAGATGTTGATCGAGTCTTGCAACATTATCTCAAATGTTCCAGAGGTTGGGCTATCCTTTTGTCTTGTTTGGAAGACCGCGCAAGGGCGAGGTGGCATCCAAGGTGACTGTGGCCTGCTGGGTCAAGGAGATCATCACCTCCATTTATCTACTCAAGAACAAGACTCCGCAGGGAGTTTGGAAGGCACAGTCGACCAGGGCGCAGGCAGCTTCTTGGGCGGAGAATGGTCTAGTGCTGCCAGTGGAAGTTTGCAGGGTGGCTACGTGTCCTCATTGCATACCTTTTATGCGCCACTACCGCTTAGACGTTTAGTTAGTTGGGAATGTGAGATCTGGCTCCAGAGTGCTATAGGCCAGGCTCACGGATCCCTCCCATGGTTTAGTACTGCTCTGGTACATCCCACTTGTCTAGACTAGACTGGTGGGATTTATTTATTTATTTATTTATTTATTTACATTCTCTTATATACCGCGCTATTCTGCATCAGTGCGGTTTACATTGAACAAACTGAAATTACATTGAACAGGGCATTATAACTTGGAGATAACTATTTTACAGGGAACATGATTAGGGGATGATTAGGAAGGTGAAATTAGGCCTTACCTATTAATTGTCTTTCCTTAATCCCTCCCGTCCAGTCCAGTCCAGGACCCTCCCAATTCAGTCTTATGACTTTTCCAGCTTGGTGATCAGGAGCGAGCCCAGGCCTTTTAGTGGGAGCCTTTTTGGAGGATTCTTCGTGAGGGATAAGTCAACAGAGGTAAGAGTTTCACATGGGCTTGCTGGGCAGTCGGGCACATGCTTCCTGATCCTGTTCAACTCGGATATGTACACAATTTAGTAAGATCGTTGCTAATAACAACCTCCTGCCCCCTCCCCCCGCCAAAATCCCAATTTTTTTTCTATGTAGTGATGAGGATTTATGATACTTTATTCTGGTTGTGTGCTCTCCTTGGAGTCTGCATTGTCAACAGATACTGACTGATAGGCTCAGGGGAGGGACCTCTCCTATGCTGACATCACAGCCTTGAACATACTCGGTCTTCAGATGCTGGTGAAGGGAGAAAACCCACTTGACTGGACTGGATGACTCAAGGAAAGACAATTAGCAGGTAAGGCCTAATTTTACCTTAACGGCGGCTGCTGCTGCTGCTGCTGCTATACCCCCAGAATCTATAGTAACTCCTTTAGCATTGATGTCTGCAGTCTGGGTATTGCTCAAAGATTACCCTAACTCGAAGAAAGGAGGGGTACAAGTTTCAGTGCACCTTGGGGGATAGGAGATCTAGTTCAGGGAGGGGGGCATGTCTCATACACCATCATATTCCCCTCCTGCTCCAACATCCTACCATAACTCTATTGTCCATATACACAGAAATATAGCCATGCTGAGCTAAAATCTCTCCAGGAAAGATAGGGATGGCAGAAAAGAGGGAGGAGCAGATTTTTATGTAGAAAAATATTCAACCTGCTGAAATGCAGTGCGTATGGAGGAAGGTGGATTATCATAAAAAGCAGAGCTGGCACTTTCGTCTACACTAGTGTGATCTGCAGACCTCCAACATAGGTGGAAAAACTGGAAAGAACATCCAAAAGGTAGCAATGAAAAGGGGTAGGTCATGGTGTTGGTGGGCTATGTTAATCTGTGAAACATGAATTGAAAAAACCTGGAGAGAAGTAGAGAGATCCTGGAATTCCTTCTGGGAGTTTCTCTGACAATTGGCAATGGAGACCCATAAGGGAAAGGGTGATACTAAATCAGATTCTTAAGAACTGAGAGAGCATTTCTAATGTTCGGAGTAGGTGCCACCTGAACGCAAGTGATAATCGGATGATATGGTTCAATACTGCAGCCAACGTAATGAGAAGTTGTACTCCTGGATTCAAAACTATAGACTGTACTAAAATATAGGAAAGTAACTCAAGAAGGTGCTGGCAAGTTGGGAAAATATAAGTGAATTGGAGACAGGGAATTAAACTAAATTGAGCTATCATGAAAACAGCAAATCATGTATTTGATAGAGGCGTTCAAAGACATTTCCTATATCTAAAAACTGTCCATCTTAGGGCAGGTCCACCACATGTACATGTGCAAGCCCTGGAGTCCACAGCCTCCCCAACGCTGTGGGTCTAAGATCTGACTGTTTGTGCTTTTAAGAGCCCAAGAGAACATTAGGATCCATTCAGGAATTATGCTTAACGGTGTCTTCTGTTAAGGGTATGGGTAAGACTAGGGAAAGAATGCTTACAGGCTTGGCACCTGATCTTTGGAATTCACTTCCTCTGAGTGTATTGGATCTCTAACAATTTACACATCCTTTTGACAACTTTTGAATACAACTATGCATCGCTTAACATCCACGATACGTTCTGTGAAATAGGATATTATGTGATTTGATTGATCCCCAGGAACAAGCAAGAATGCAGTGTTCACATATGGATATCGTCTGTACTAATGGAGCCCGCGTGGGAAAGCTTTTGGGAGCACTCCACTGCACCTACGCATCTGCCTTCCCAACTCCTCTCCTCAGTTCTTCATTTTCTGTGGAGCCAGCAGATTGTTTTCTTCCTGTCACTGCTGAAAACATCATTTTTTTGGTTTAAATCTGTGCTTTGCCTTTCTGTTGATGCCGGTATCTTCCCTGGTACCAGCCCTGATATTTTCATTTTGTTTTATTATCTTTTCTTCAAATTTTTTCATTTTTTCTCCTTTTGGTGGTTTCTACCGTCAAATTAGGCCTAGGCCTATCTTTTTCCACCACAATGGAAAAACACATCAGTGGCTTAAAAAAATGTACCAAGTGCTCTGGTACAATATCAGTTCATCGGTAAGCATGACTGGTGTTTAAAATGTTTGGGCCCAGACTATTTACCGAATGATTGTCCTTTGTGCCAACAAATGACAAAAAGAAGCCTAAAGAACACAGTTAGACAATATGGTTCTCTGTTTGCCCCGGTTTCAGTTGCTTCCGCATTGTCGAGAATGTCAGCCTCCTCTCTTTGCTCCTAGGTCTCCTCAAAGTCCAAACATAAGACTAAATCTAAGTCATCGGCATTAAGGACCGATACCGATGCTTGAGGTAAGTCCCTTCATTGTTATTGGGATTCACCAAAAGGTGCATACAATGTAGATCAGCCTGCCGAACAGCCCCGGCAGCCCAGTCCTCCAAAGCACAAAAGGAGCTCCAGGACGCTCCCGAAGCCTCGACCTCCGGAGAGCTACTGGTTCCATGGTCTGGGACAGTAGCTCAAAGCCCTGTATGAGATTCCACCCAGGCATCGGCCTCCTCCCTCGACCAGCACATCCTGGCTATTGAGAGGAACTTGGCAGCACTCCTGGCAGCCTCGGTACCGGCAGTATCGATGGCTCCAGGGGTGCAGGCATCAGCGCCCGCCTCAGGACAGATACTACCAGGGCTGATGTCAGCCCTTTAACCTGCATTAGGAGATCCTCTCCCTCTGATGCCCACTTTGGTACCGGGAGCCTGTCAGTTCCATACCTGTTTGTTCCTTGAGATAGCGGTTGTTACTATAGGAGATGTAGGGTATTCTTTTTTTTCCTTTCTATTTCTCAGCTACAAATCAACTGAGGAGTGGACTTAGGAAGGCAGATGCACATGGGCAGTGGAGTGCTCCAAAAAGCTGTCTAGTTGGATGCTGGGGAGCGTTCCCGCGTGGGCTCCGTTGGTACTGACGATACCCATATGCGAAGACTAATTCCTGCTGTTCCCGGAGATCGCCTGTTACAGATGAGTAACAACACTTTGTGTGAACACCATATATATATATATAGTATACATGTTGCGTGCAGGAAGCTGTTGCTTTCACTACGTCCTATTCGCTGATCGTGATTTCTGAACTCTATTATAACCTTATGGGACCATGGACGTATATGCGGTTGGATGTTGCCTGAATGGACGTTATGCGGCGCATACCTGTGCTTGGTTTTTCAGTCTGTTTAAACCTTGAATGAGTTTGGTGATACAATTAAAATTTCTGCACATGGTGGTTATATGGGAAGGAGATTATGATATTTGCAAAGTTTCAATTAGTGATACAATGGCATTGTCTAGGAATTATAAGGGTGACAGTTGGAATGAAAATAGGATGTGGGATGTGGCTATAATTTTATTCTGACTCTTTCATGTAATGATGTTTTTAACTATGTTTACTTGCAATGATGTAATTATTTCTTCTGTGTATCTAAGCAATGTTATAAAGAAGGTAAATTTTATGATGTAATCTGTCTTGCAATAGCCTTGGTTGGGTAAGACTGCATATAAATTGTGAAATTTAAATTACACTGGCCTTTAAAATATAGAAGGGTTTCCAGAGAAGGAGTACAGCTGAAAGTAGTGGGTAAGATAGTCAAGAAAGCAAAGGCATAAGAAAGAAAGAGAGAGAATAGCTAAAGAGGTAAAGGAAGTGGAAGGTATGCTAATACAAGGGGGACGAACAAAAGTGTAGCTTATAAGATTAAGAGGCAACCAAATGAAATCTGTGGAGGAGGATAAAGGGAAAGTGCTAAATATATGCTTCTGTTAGGTATTCACTGAAAAAAGATAGTTGAGGAAAGAGTATTTGTATTTAGCTCATGCCTTTCCAGGAGCAGTTGAAGGTGAGTTACGTTTAGATTCAGGTACTACTGTACATGGGGTAGTGGCCATGCCATTTACGAAAGTGTGGTTTGTATGGAGCTAGACAAATGAGGTGAACCAAGGGAAAGGAAACAAACAGGACTTACCCAAGGAAATTAGGGTCTTGGAGGTTCTCCGTAGACGAGCAAGAAAAAAGCCCTCTCATATGGGTGACGTCATCCGATAGAGCCCTGCACAGGAGCTTTCCCAGCTCCTCCTTAAAGGAAGCTCGACTGCACATACACGTGCCTTTCTGCCTGCTGCCATGGCGCTACCTTACCCTCAGTCCTTTTCTTTCCACCGAGCCCCATGGACGTGTTTTCAGATTTGTTATGTGGACAACTGTGGCGTTTTTTTTTTTGATGGCATAAACAACTGATCTACATTAACCCGTTCCACTCCATTCATTAATTTATTGACTTCTATCATATCTCCCCTCAGCCATCTTTTTTCGAAGTTAAAGAGCCCTAACCTTTTAAGCCTTTCCTCATGGGGTATCTTTCCATCTCCTTTACTATTTTGGTGGCTCTTCTCTGTACCTTTTCTAATTCCGCTATATCCTTTTTAAGATACGGCGACCAGAATTACACACAATATTCAAGTTGCGGTCGAACTATGGAACGATACAGAGGCATTATAATATTCTTGGTTTTATTCTCCATTCCTTTCCTTATGATTCCTAGCATTCTATTTGCTTTCTTGGCTGCCGCTGCACACTGAGCGGAGGGTTTCAAAGTATTATCCACAGTGACGCCTAAATCGTTTTCCTTGGTGGTGGTTTCTAATGTGGTACCTTGCATCATGTAACCAAAGATTGTGATGTTCTTTCCTAGGTGAATAACTTTGCACTTGGCCACATTAAATTTCATCTGCCAGTTGGACGCCCAGTCTTCCAATTTATCAGGTCCTCTTGCAATTTTTCACAATCCTCTTTGGTTTTAACAACTTTGAATAATTTAATATCATTTGCAAATTTGATCACCTCGCTCGTTATTCCCAATTCCAAGTCATTTATGAATATGTTAAAAAACAGCGGGCCCAGCACAGATCCCTGGGGCAGGACCGTACCTAGCCCTGTGCGAGCAGTGCAGCCGCCCAGGGCGCAAAAGCTTAAGAGGTGCATTTCAGCTGTCTGCCATTGCCTGCCGCTGACACTTTTTCTTCTTTCAGCGGCGGCAGGCAACAGCAGACAGCTTAAATGCGCCCCTTAAGCCTTCTCTGGGAGGGACCAGACCTGCTTAGCATGCCGGCGACTTGCACATTGGGCGTGCCTCTTCTCTCTTGCCCCCATAAAGTGGCTAGAAGGAGGTGCGGGGTGGGGCACGCCTGATGTGCAAGTTGCACAGGGCGCATTTTACGATCAGTATGGCCCTGCCCTGGGGTACTCCACTGTTTACTTTTCTCCATTGAGAAAATTGGCCATTTAACCCTACTCTCTGCCTTCTATCTTTTAACCAGTTTCTGATCCACAATACTACACTGCCTCTAATCCCATGACTTTTTAATTTCGCCAAAAGTCTCTCATGAGGGACCTTGTCAATGGACTTCTGAAAATCCAGATACACTATATCAACCGGTTCACCTTTGCCTACCTGTTTTATTCACACCTACAAAAAAATAGAACAGATTAGTAAGACAAGACTTTCCTTGGGTAAATTCATGTTGGCTTTCTCCCATTAAACCCTGACTGTATACTGTACATGATCAGTAATTTTCTTCTTTATAATGTTTTCTACCATTTTGCCCTGTACTGATGTCAGACTCACAGGTCTGCAGTTTTCTGGATCACCCCTGGAACCCTTTTTAAATATTAGGATTACATTGGCCATTCTCCACTCTTTAGGTGCTACAGTTGATTTTAATGATTGTTCACAGATTACTAATAGTAGGTCTGCAATCTCATATTTCAGTTCTTTCAACACCCTTGGATGCATACCATCCAATCCAGGTGATATGGTACTCTTCAGTTTATTAAATAGTTGTAATACATCTTCCCGATTTATCAATATTTCTTTCAATTCTTCTGATACATGAACTTTATATACCATTTCAGGCACGGGTAAATTCTCTACATCTTCTTCAGTGAAGACCGAAGTAAAGAATTCATTCAGTCTCTCTGTTATAGCCTTGTCTTCACTTAGCGCCCCTTTTACTCCTTTATCATCCAATGGTCCAACTGACTTTCATAGGTTTTTTTGCAATGAATGTACTTGAAAAAGTTGTTATTATGCATTTTTGCTTCCACGGCAAGCTTTTTTTTCAAATTCTCTCTTTGCCTGCCTTATCAATGCTTTGCATCTAACTTGGCAATGCTTATGTTTCCTGTTTTTGCCATTTGGCTCCTTTTTCCATTTCCTGAAAGATGCTATTGGCTGCAACAGCCTCTCTGACCTCGCCTTTAAACCATGCTGGCAATTTTTTGGCCTTCCTTCAATTTTTCTTAAAGTGTGGAATACATCTGGTCTGGGCTTCCAAGATAGTATTTTAAATAATGCCCATGCTTGATGTAAATTTTTAACCTTTGCAGAGCTCCTTTTAGTCTTTTGTTAACTATTTTCCTCATTTTATTATAGTCTTCCTTTTGAAAGTTAAATGGGAGTACTGTGGATTTCCTTGCCATCCTTTCATTTATTAAATCAAATACAATCATGCTATGATCACTATTGCTAAGTGGCCCCAACACCCTTATCTCTAGATCTTCTAGGAAGGCGGTTGGAAGTTATGAGCCTATGAGTCTGCTTATAGTGGTGGAAAAACTAGTAGAGACTCCTTTTGAATGAGGGGTATAGTGAAGCATCTTAAATCTAGTGGGGCTCAGGATCTGAGGGAGATTTATATCAGATGATTTCTTTGATTATGTCACTAAAGAATTAAATTGAGGGTATGTGCTGGATGTGATTTACTTGTATCTTAGCAAAGCCTTTTATATTGTCCATATATGAGATTTAAAAATAAACTCAGGAAGCAGGTGGTGGGCAAAAAGGTAGTGGTGGACTGATTCAGAGATTGTTTTGGTGATAGGCAACAGAAGATAGTGGTAAATAGAATTCACTCTGAGGAATGCAAGGTGATTAGTGGCATGCTTTTGAGAGAGGTCTTGGACCTAGTCTTGCTTAATTTCTTTGTGAGCAATATTTTTGAAGGAGTAGGAGGAAAGATTTTTTTATTTCATCTCTTTGCAGATGATGCCAAGATATACAACATAATGGACACATCTGAAGGAACAGATGGAATGCAAAATGATTTGAGAAAGCTTGAAGAGCGGTCAACAGTTAGCATTTAGAGTTCAACACAAAAAAATGCAGAGTTTTGCATTTTTGATGCTATCCAAATTAGTACATAAGATATGTAACATTGATGTCCACAGAACAGGAAGGAGACCTCTGTGATTAGATCCATTGAGTTCAAGATAGGGAAATAATATGACAAGATAGTGATTGGAGGTAGATGGATGCAAGGTTGCATAAAATGGGGTATAACTAATAGGGTTGTGTAAGCCAAAAAATGTTTCATATCATTTTGTTCTTTTTTTTTTTTTGTCTTCATTTTGTTTTTTTAAATAGTGCATCCTGTTGTACAAGAATGTGCACTATTGAGTAATAATGTGCCCTCTTTTGTGAGAGTGTGCTATATTGCTCAATAATGCACACTCTCATGAGAGAGTTTCACCTGGTTCGCAGTGATATCGGCTTTGGAATGAAAGCACATCCCTAATAACTAATAAAATAGATGAGGTTATTATGTTCTTGCAGAGGTAATTAGTAAGAGTATTATGGAGTATTGTGTCCAGTTCTGGAGGCCTTAAGTCTGGGAGGGTATAGATAAAGTTGAGGCTTTCCAGAGATTTATTGAATTATTCTGCTTAGTCTTTTAAACCCTTTGTTGTACAAGTTAAGATGTTCTATGTAAAAAGTTATAATTGTTCTATGTAAAACAAGCTCTGCATTGTTAATTGTTGTTAATTGTACACCGCAACTGATCGCTGGAAGATGCGGTATATAAATAAGTGTTAAATAAATAAATAAAATAAATAAATAGAAGGCCTAGCAAGATCTCGCCTTACAAGGTGAGATCTAGAAATGTAAAACTTGCATGCTCTAGAGGAGAGGCTAGACCAGGGGTGATATGATAGAGCAGACTTGAAAAAGCCCAGGTGCCAGGTCACCATGCTGACTAGAACGTTCCCTTGCACCCAAGATTTTTGTGCCCTGCTTTTCTTTTCCTGCCACTCTTGGTTCATTTGGAACAGGACCACCCTCTCCCCTGCAAGACACAGCTCTTGTGGGTTTTGAGTTGCATGGTGCAGGAACTGCTGTGTTGGGAGTCTCAAGTCTTATGAGACCAGTGCAGGAGTTCCTGCACCTCCTGGCTCAAACTTGCTGAGAGATACGCAGTGTAGAGAAGAGGAAATGCCCTACTGCGGTATATTAAGGGTCTAATTTCCTAAGCTTTCTTTTCCCTTAGATGTAGAATGACAGAAACTGGTCTCTAAGGAGCTGTAGTACTCCTTAGAAGAGATCGTTCTCCCTCTCCTATACCCTGCTCTTCAGCTTTAATAGAGACAGTGGGGGCGGGGGAGGGGGGGTGATAAAGTAGGTGATATGGTAAGTTCTTAATTAACATAAAGTTTCAGTAGCTGGCCCCTAAATTTTAAAAAATTGTCAAGGCTTGTGATGGTGACATTCAAATATTACAGAAACCTGTGGTTAGGTAAGGGGAAAGGTGAGAGCAGAAGGAAACTAATTGGGGGTAGTCTCTTTCTGCTGTCATTTACAATGTTATAGTTGTACGTACATGAACATATGTATTTTGTATACGCATACACATGCATGTATACCCAGAGAAACATGGTCTTGGACTTTTGGGAGTATAGGGAAAGTCAGCTCAGCACATTGTAGTTTATATTAGTAGAAGGTACAAGTGCTTTGGAGAAAAAGTGAGAGCAGGCCAGGTATTGATAATGATAAAGGGGATGGAAGGATACCCCTATGAGGAAAGGCTTAAAGGTTAGGGCTCTTTAACTTGGAAGAAAAACAGCTGAGGGGGGGATATGATATAGGTCTATAAAATAATGAATGGAGTGGAACGTGTAAACATAGTTCAGTTGTTTACTCCTTCAAAAAGTGGAAAGAGTAGGGGACACGCAATGAAACTACAGTGTGGCGCATTTTAGACTAATTGGAGAAAATATTTTTTTACTCTGTGCAAGCAAACTCTGGAATTCGTTGCCAGAGGATGTAGTAAAAGCTGTTAGTATAGCTGGCTTTAAAAGAGGTTTGGACAAGTTCTTGGAGGAAAAATCCATATACCATTATTAAAGAGGACCAGGGAAATCCACTACTTACTCTTTTGATGAGCAGCATGGGATCTATGTACCTTTTTGGGAACCTGATAGGTAATTGTGACCTGAATTGGCTGCTGTTGGAAATGAGATACTGGGCTTGATGGACCCTTGGTCTGATTCAGTATGACCTATCTTAAGAAGGATATGGGATCAAAGTGACCCAGCACCAGCCTTGGGTGGAAGATTGAACATGGGAGGGAAGTCATGAGGAAGATGGCTTTTGAGTATTTTCTTCACATTTGTTTAAAGCAAAGAAAGAAGATAAGATATGAGGTGCTATGAAATGAAACCATTGAATCCATCTGGGTTTAAACAAAAAGGAAGGGAATGAGTAATAGGCAGGTTATTTTTAATGTGCAGTGAGATCATTCTATGGTGGACAGATAAATGAGTCGTAATTGCCAGCACTGGAATAAATTAGTGCTTTATACTCCAAGATGCAGCGCTGAGCTCATTGTTTATTCTCTGTGTTTTATTTTAGCTTTTGCATACAAGCAAGCACTTATCTAGTGTGACATGTGTTGCTGGGGCAAGAATCTATGTATCCACTACCTTACCACACTTGATTTAAGCTTAGATGTACTAAAGGCAGTGCAGAATTCTAGAACCTTGGTCCTTGGAGGCTGAGAATACTGGAATTTGTGGGTGGCACCAGTGGTATTTATACCGCCCCATCCCAAAAAGGTTGGGCTCAGCCTCCAAGCTGCTGGAAGGGTTGCGTAACCCAGAAGTAAAGGGACTGGACTGTCGTTCCTTCAGGAACAATAATTAGCAGGTAAGATCTAATTACTTCTTCACTTGCAGTCTCAAGTGCCACCAACAGGTCAGGATTTTAGGATACCCCTAACAGATATGCACATGAGATATTTGCATGCCTTCTGCCTCCATAGAATGCAAATATCTCATGCATGTTCATTCAGGATATCCTGAAAACCTGGTCCGAGTGTATATATGGTGGATTTGGCAAGAAGGGAAAGGAAGAAGTACAATTTAAAAAAAATCTGTTTAAGATAGCATATGATCTCTACTGTAATATAAAATGTTGATGTACTAACCTGTGGGATTTCCCATGAATTAGTGCTGTTTCTGGTGAAAGTTGGTTGTGTGTATGCAAATGAGTTGCATATAAAATTTCAACTGAAGCTGTGCTACAGGGCCTTGCTTCATTGAGATGTAGTTACTTTTGTTTTTTGTGCATAAGTTTTTGCTTAATTTATGAATTAATGTGCTGCTTTGTAATAAACTTTCTGTTTTGGAAGTCGCACTATTCTGTTGGTAACCCAGCACTCATCATGTTAAGATAAATATATTGGGAAAACGTAAAACATTAATACAGTAAATACACAATACCAATAAATCAATGAATGCATAAACTATATCATAAAAACATTAATATGCAATACAATACAATTAAATATTTACTTTCCTGTCTTAATATTGTAGTTCCTTTTCTTTTTTATCATTTTGATTGTACAGCACTTTTCTGTGATACTAAAAGCAGTATGTTAAGTAAAATAAACTATAAACCAACAATCAAATCAACAAATTTTAATTTAATATGGCTATAATGTGCTTATTACTAAAAAAAAAAAAAGGCAGATATTGTGCATTTGCATGCACTGCTACAAGAGCCGGGGTTCCCCTGCCCTCGGCCTCTCTGGAGCTGAATCGCTGGATGATAAAGAGGATCCAGAAGTCTCCTCTAGACTCTGATGAAGTGGAACTAGCCCTCTCTCCTTGTTTTCCCCCTTCCCCTTCTTTCCTGCATCCTTATCCCTTGACATATTCCCAGGTGCCTATGCGTCCATTGTACAGACATCTGGGGTGTCACCTATTCTTGTGCTGATCTCTGGAGCTCCTCCTATCTCCCATCTTCTGCTTTTCCAGGCAGCTCTATTTCAGCCTTGAACTGGAGCAGGTGCTTGATCAGCTGTACTGCCTTTGAGATGTTGCATTAGTGGAACTGATCTCTGTCTCATGCTATGATATGCCTGGCCTGTCCTCTTTCCTCCATTGTACACCTGCATATTGATCTAGATCTGAGGAGTGTTGAGTACCCTACCACTGTCCCCTTCCCATGAAGGAATCTACCCTGATATTTTGCCTGGATGACACAATCCTAGACCACTTTGTGGGCATACCCATGGAGGCATATGCCAGCTTAATGAAGAAGCCATTGGGTATCCTTTCCAGCTAGTATGGGGGGAGTGGGGTGGCCCATATGCATAACTCACCCACCTTATACAATTGCCGCTTGCCTGTTGGTATTCCCCAATATCAAGGCTGTTTGGCCTTCGTGCATCATAGCAGTACCTTCTCCCCTATATGCTGTGTTAAACATAGCACCATTCATTCCTGGCTACCTAGCTGGGAAGACTGCTTGCACACTACCCAGTGAACCCAGTGTATTTGTTAAATCAGTCAGGGCCTAGTAGCAGCAGTTTAAATTTAAAACACAGAAGAGAGCTTTCTGGTTAGATTTCATACCCAGCAGAGAGCTTGTAGTTTAAATGTAATACTCACTCAAGGCCTAGTATCAGCAAAGTACTTTTAGTTTAAATTTAAACACAGAAGAGAGCTTTCTGGTTAAATTTAGAACCCAGCAGAGAGCTTCTAGTTTACATTTCAGAATAAGTCAGAGCCTCGCAGCAGCAAAGAGCTTTAATTTACGTCAAATCAGAATATAACTTGGCATAAAAGGCAAAACAGGGTCAGTGAGCAACAAATAAAGTCTTCTAGAGACCTTTACAAAGAGGTCTTCTACCTAGGGGGCAAGAGACCTGTGAAACTTTTTCAATAGGTGTTAACGTCAGGTGGCAGGTCAAAAGGCCATTTTGAAAGGCTCCTATCCAAGCAAGAACTGTAAATCACCCAGGAAGTTGGTCACAGCTTACCTCAGCAGCACAGGACAGGGTACTGTGTATCAGCCCTCTTTTAATAAGTGTTATTTCCCTCCCTCCCTCCCCAACACCCACCCATGCCTGGGATAATCATAGCTTTATAGGTACTTACACATCTTAAAGGAAAGGAGGTGCTCTCAGGTGCAGCTCATTATCCAAATCAGTCATACACTAAGGACCTGAGATTAATTAAGCTTCAGGTGAACAAGGTATAGTAAACGTATTAGGTACAATTTTATTAGTATAAGTATCCACAGCAACCCTTAGTAAGTAAAGAACTTAAAGATCTAAACACAAGCTTAGAACTAAGTTGCAGACAGCAGTCCAGCAGCAAGATGGGGGCTTTCCAGTCTTTTGCATTGAGTGTCACATGTATGATTTTCTCCCAGTTGGTGAGAGGTCTTTCATTCCTGAGAGCAAAGAGCTCTTTGCACCTAGTGCACACGTGTCAGTTCTCTAGAGGCTAGAGTAGCAGACTTGGAAGACATAAAAAAGACAGAGATACATAAACGAGACCTACAGGGATATAGTCCTGAAGTCCCACCTCCAGTCTGGCAGCATCCCTGTTGCCATGGAGGAGAGAGGTCACGTGACAGGAGAGCATCACCCTGGTGTGGCAGGAAGTGATCCTGTAACTAGGACCTGTCCTCCAGGTGATGTAAAACCCTCTCACACCGAGGAAATTTCTCCAGGGCCATGTGCCCATGAGGGAAGGGTTAGGACAGCTGTTATAGTTGGTGATTCGATTATTAGGCATGTAGATAGCTGGGTGGCTGGTGGACATGAGGATCGCCTGGTAACATGCCTGCCTGGTGCGAAGGTAGCGGACCTCATGTGCCACCTAGATGAGGTCTTAGATAGTGCTGGGGAGGAGTCTGCTGTCTTGGTACATGTCGGTACCAGTGACATAGGAAAATGTGGTAGGGGGTTCTGGAGGCTAAATTTAGGCTTTTAGGTAGGAAGTTGAAATCCAGAACTTCCAGGGTAGTGTTCTCCAAAATGCTTCCCGTTCCACGCGCAGGACCCAAAAGGCAGGCAGAGCTCCGGAGTCTCAATGCGTGGATGAGATGATGGTGCAAGGATGGGGGTTTTGGATTTGTTAGGAACTGAGGAACATTCTGGGGAAAGGAGGGGCTCTTCCGCAGGGATGGGCTTCATCTTAACCGGGATGGAACCAGGCTGCTGGCATTAACCTTTAAAAAGGAGATAGAGCAGCTTTTAAACTAGATAATAGGGGAAAGCTGACAGTTGCACAAGAGCGCATGGTTCGGAAGAATGTATCCTTGAAGGATATTACCAAAAGCAGAGAGGTTCCAAAAAAGAGTAAAGTAGCCCAAATGCCTTCGAGTAAGAAGCAGACAGAGCTTAAAGATCCCAAATTACCCATGCCTACCAATAGCCAGATTAATATGAATAAAATACAGTCTCTAAAATGCTTGTATGCAAATGCTAGAAGTCTAAAAAATAAGATGGGAGAGTTAGAATATATAGCACTAAATGAGAGGTTAGATATGATTGGAATCTCAGAGACATGGTGGAAGAAGGACAACCAGTGGGACACTGATACCTGGGTACAAAC
The DNA here is from genome assembly GCA_033557465.1 of Ichthyophis bannanicus. NCBI lineage: Eukaryota > Metazoa > Chordata > Amphibia > Gymnophiona > Ichthyophiidae > Ichthyophis > Ichthyophis bannanicus. The sequence goes on from CM066035.1 coordinate 690,919,731, forward strand.
TATATCATAATGATAGAGCTGATCAAATTGGTGGAGGGGTTGCGCTCCATGTTAGAGAAGGCATTGAGTCAGAAAGGATTAAAGTTTTGCAGGAAACAAAATTTGCTGTAGAATCTCTATGGATTGAAATTCCATGTAAAAAGGAGGAGACGATGGCAGTGGGGGTGTACTATCAACCGCCTGGCCAGAATAAACAGATGGATGATGAAATGCTCAAAGAAATCAAGGAAGCTAACAAAAGTTACAGCACAGTAATAATAATGGGTGATTTCAATTACCCCGGTATAGACTGGGTCAGTGTCACAGCAGCAGGACATGCTAGGGAGATAAAGTTCCTAGATGAAATAAATGACTGCTTCTTGGAGCAGCTGGTTCATGAACCGACCAGAGGGGAAGCCATATTGGACCTAGTCCTTAGTGGAACACCAGATCTGGTACAAGAGATAAGGGCGTTGGGGCCACTTGGCAATAGTGATCATAGCTTGATCGCGTTTGATTTAATTAGTGGAAGAGGGATAGTAAGGAAATCCACAGTAATACCTTTTAACTTTCGAAAGGGAGTCTATGATAAAATGAGGAAAATAGTTGAGAAAAAAATAAAAGGAGCAGTTGCAAAGGTTAAAGATATACATCAAGCTTGGGGGGTGTTGAAAAATACTATCTTGGAAGCCCAGACCAGCTGTATTCCACGCTTTAAGAAAAGTGGAAGGAAGTCCAAAAAACTGCCTGCATGGTATAAAGGTGAGGTCAGAGAGGCGGCTGTTGCCAAAAAAGCATCTTTCAGGAAATGGAAAAAAGAGCCAAACAATGAAACCTGGAAACAGCACAAGCACTGGCAAGTTAAATGCAAGGCATTGATAAGGCAGGCAAAGCGAGAATTTGAAAAGAAGCTTGCTGCAGAAGCAAAAACGCGTAATAAAGACTTTTTCAAGTACATTTGTAGCAAAAAACCTGTGAGGGAGTCAATTGGTCCATTAGATGGTAGAGGGGTTAAAGGGGCACTAAGAGGCGACAAGGCGATAGCGGAGAGACTGAATGAATTCTTTGCTTCGGTCTTTACTGAGGAAGATGTAGAGATGTTACCCATGATTGAAGTGGTATTTAAAGGTGCAGAAGAATTGAAGGAAATATCGATACATCGGGAAGATGTATTACAACTATTAGATAAGCTGAAGAGTAGCAAATCACCTGGGCCGGATGATATACATCCAAGGGTGTTGAAAGAACTGAAATATGAGATTGCAGACCTGCTATTAGTAATCTGTGAACTATCATTAAAATAATCTGTAATACCTGAAGATTGGAGGATGGCGAACGTAACACCAATTTTTAAAAAGGGTTCCAGGGGTGATCCGGGAAACTACAGACTGGTGAGCCTGACGTCAGTACCGGGAAAAATGATAGAAACCATCATAAAGAACAAAATTGCTGAACATGTAGATAGTCATGGCTTAATGGGAGACAGCCAACATGGCTTTAGGCAAGGAAGATCTTGTCTTACTAATCTGTTATGTTTTTTTTGAAGGTGTGAATAAACAGGTAGACAAAGGTGAGTCAGTTGATATAGTGTATTTGGAGTTTCAGAAAGCCTTTAACAAGGTCCCTCATGCAATGTTCCCTCTAATTTTCTGTAGGCTGTGTGCGCATAAAATATCAGCTGTGCAGCTTTTGAAGGAAGGTTAAATTTTTGTGCGCCACATAATGACATTCGGAGTTATATATTTTAAAATTTGACTACACATCAGAATACAGTATGTACACCACATTGATTGCACTAGAAAATATTGTAGAACTTGTGAAAACTGTAAATACATAACTTTAAAATTTTAAGACGTCTGTGTTGTTTTCTATCAGAAGCGTAATTTTTGTGCACTCTGTTGTAAAGTATGTGTGCTCGCTCGGCGAGGTGTGTGCGCGCGCACACGCGCACAGCTTAGAGAGAACACTGCCCTCATGAGAGACTTTTGGCAAAACTAAAGAGTCATGGGATAGGAGGCAGTGTAATATTGTGGATCAGGAACTGGTTAAAAGATAGAAAGCAGAGGGTAGGGCTAAATGGCCAATTTTCCCAATGGAGAAAGGTGAATAGTGGTGTACCCCAGGGATATGTGCTGGGTCCCCTGCTTTTTGACATATTCATAAATGACCTGGAAAAGGGAATAACAAGTGAGGTTATCAAATTTGCAGATGACACAAAACTATTTAAAGTTGTTAAAACCCAAGAGGATTGTGGAAAATTGCAAGAGGATCTTGATAAATTGGAAGACTGGGCATCAAAATGGCAGATCTAATTTAATGTGGACAAGTGGAAAGCCAGTCCCTTTATTTCTGGGTTGCGCAACCCTTCCAGCAGCTTGGAGGCTGAGCCCATCCTTTTTGAGGATGGTGCGGTTATAAATACCACTGGCACCACCCACAGATCCCATTCTCAGCCTCCAAGCAGCTGGAGGGTTCCGTAAGCCTAGGGCTTACTGGAGTCTTCTATTTACTTAATTTATTTAATTTTCTTTATTTAATCCATTATTTGATTTACTTTAATTTAATTTCATTTACTTTAATTTCTTTTTGGCATTTGTGCATCTGGGTGCTGTGCCTTTAAATTCTTCTGCTCTCCCCCCCCCCCCCTTCCTCCTCTGAGCTCTCAGACCGAGAATCAGAGGGGGTTTGCCTGCAGCAGCGAGGAGGACTGGAGAGATCTCCTCTCGCTTGCTAGTCCGGCTGGCACCTTGTGACTCTTCCCCGGAGGCCTGCCCTGCCTCGCGCCGAAGCCCTCCGGGTGGCTGAGCGCTTGAGGCAGCGCCGCGACTTCCCACATTCACCCGGCCTCGCGCGGCAGTTTCCAGAGCGGCGGGGCGCTGTGGCCAGCTCCAGAGCCAGGAATCCAGCGCTGAGTCAAGCGGCGGCCTTAAAATCAGAGCACAAACCGGCGGAGTGCAGAGTCTCCGTCCGCCGGTTAGGACTCCACGTGGTTGCGGCCTACCACGTGTTGAGCCAATGGAGAGCGTTTACTGCTTCGGGCCTGGACAACGCGCTAAAGGAGCACCCTAAACAGCAAGTACTGGGGAAAAAAAAAAAACCTAAATCGCTGGTTTTTGGTGTTAGTTTTAATTTAATTTTGCTTTGCTTTACTTTAATTTTTAATTTTTAATTTTTTAAGTCATTTCCTCTGCTGATCCTTGCTGTGGGGGTTTTTAACAGATTGGGAGAAGGGAGGACACATTGAAAGCTGATTTGCCTCCCCTCTGATTTGAGTTTCTGTAGTATTTGAATGCAATTTTATTAGGTCTGTTCGTTAAGCAGGGTTTTCAGAGTTATCCTCCTCAAGAGGACATGACTGGCAAACCACGGTGCCCGTCCTGTGGCACTCGTAGGGGTACTTCCTCGGAAGCAGGGATCTGCAGGGGTTGTGCTGCAGTGGCTACTTCCGTGGAACAAGAAATTAACTTGTCCATGGCTCAAGCTTCTCAGGGGTCAGGAGACCCTCTGGAGGGGGAAGGAGGGTCTCCTGACCCCTGAGAAGCTTGAGCCATGGACAAGTCTCAGTTCCCTCCTCCTACGTCCTCAGATTTGCCCGCCCCGCCTCTGCCCCCCCCCCTCCCGTTGGGGATCTCTTCTCTCTTCTCCCCTGATTTCGTCCTCTTGCTACACAAGGCCTATTGTATGCGCAAGCAGGGGCTGGGGGCAGGTGAGTCGGGCACGTCGATGGAAGGCAGGTTGGCCAGACCAATGAGGGCAAGCACCCAGGACTCCGGGATACCGCTCAAGCGCTAGGCTGATGAGCGAGGAGCCTCTCACGTCCCTTTCCCAGGGCACTCCGGAGGAGGAGGGCTCGGACAAAGATTTAGATGAAGAAGAGGAGGAGCTCGAAGAGGGGGAGATCCCTGAGGAGGATCAATCTCGTATAATTCGAGTTTTTTGTCGAGAGGAGCTCCCAGCTTTGATTAATGAGTCTCTGAAAGTGCTCAATGTAGCCTCAGATGCTCCAGCAGAGGAGGAGGCGTTGGAGGATCCTTTAATCCAAGCCATTAGGAGGTCTCAGAAGGTTTTTCCTGTCCACAGGGTGGTGCGCCAGATGATCCAGGAGGAATGGGATCAACCAGAGGCAAGTTTAAGGGGGGTCCGGTCTATGGCTCGCTTATATCCTTTGCCGGAACCAGACAAAGAACTGCTGAAGTCACCCAGGGTAGATGCGGCGGTATCAGCAGTGACAAAAAAGACACTTATCCCAGTCGAGGGAAGCATGGCCCTGAGGGATTCTCAAGATAGAAAATTGGACACGCTGCTGAAGCAAGCCTTTGATGTGAGCGCTTTTGCCTTACAGGCCTCCGTGTCGGGGGCTTGGGTGGCTCGGGCCTGTTTAAGGTGGTCCCAACAACTTCAGTTCCTTATCGTTCCTCCAGTGCAGTCCTCTACGTCTGGGTTGTCAATCTCCTCCTGCAGCTTGGAGACTGGTATGTCAAAACTGATGACATCACTGGATATAGCCTGCTGCACTCCGCCTTCCATCCCAGTGTTACCAGTCTCCACGCAGCAGGAGGACTTGATGAGCCTTGTAGCAGGGCTCTCTGGAAGAATGGATAAGGAGCTGTTTGTATAGTGTAGCTAGGGTTAACATATTTTATTTGGGTGATATCTCTTTAAAAAAAAACCCAAAAAAACAAAAAACAAAGAACGCACCTCTGCTTAGTCCGGCTCTTTTGCTCCTTGCCTTGGCATGAGAAGGGTTTTGGGGGTTCTGGCTCAGGACTTTCGAGTTCCCCCCACTTGGAGCACGGAGGTCTCTCCCCCAGGACTTTCGGGGGAGCGCCTCTCTTGACCTCGGCAGCATATTTCTGATAGTCAGCATTGCCGCGGCTCCCCTGTCAGCGCTGCAGCCGTCGGGGAACTTTCAGGCCGGTGCGGTAAGCTCCATGCGGTTCCGCTTTTATCCGGGCAGCTGCGGAGCGAGCCGGTAAGCCTACTGTCTGCTTCGGCCGGTTTGTCTGCGGGGGAAAGTCTTTTTTTTTTTTTTCAGGTAGGGTTCCCGCGGTGTGTTTGGCGCCTTTCTTTTGCCGGCGCGGTGTCTCTCGGCGGCCATTTTCTGAGCCGCGGGAGAGGCCGCGTGTAGGAGAGCAGCCGGCCGTTCAGCTGCGGGTAGCAGTGCAGTCAGCTTCGGGGGCCCGTTTTCCTTTGTTTTTCCTCTTCTTTACTTGATTTTTGGTGGTTTTATTTTTGGGTTGCTTAATTTTAATTTTAGGGGTCTCCTTCATCGTTATTTCCTCTTCCTTCAGTTTTCCCACAAGAAGGGGGGGGGGGGCTGACTGGCAGGTATTTTTTTTCCTGGTGCTGATAGTGTGTTAAAAAAAAAATAAAATAAAATAAAATAAATAAATATATATATATATATATATATATATATAAGTAAATAACAGAGGTCAGCAGAGGTCTCTCTTCAGATAATCTGTTTAAAAAAAAAAAAAAAAAAAAAGGCAGTTGGGCTCTGGGGCTTGGCTCGTTGACCGTATGGCGGCCAGACCCCAGTGTCTTGTGTGTGGCACCAGAAGAGGGACGGTGGCGGATACTGGCGTTTGTCGGGGTTGTGCAACGCTATCATCCGCCCTGGAGCAGCAGATGGATCTGCAGGAGTCCACTGAGATGCAGGGAGCGCCAGCTGATGGCCGGGCTATGTCCCCGCGATCTGTGTCGCAGGGGGCCCCGGTAGAGGAGTTGCCAGGGCCTTCTGGAATCTCCCTACCCATACCGTCGCCGGCCCTAGGTGAATTTAGTCCGGAGTTTGTGCTGCTCATGCATCAGGCTTTTTGCCTAAAGCGACAGGGGGCAGCAGTGGGCCCTGCGTCACTAGCGTCGCCCCAACCGCAGCTAGAGGCCGCGGAAGATTTGGGTGAGGGTCCTTTGGTGACTAAGCGGGCGAGAACCAGGGACCCTGCGCTGGCTGAGGCAACTTGGCCTGAGGTCTCTGTCCCGGATTGGGATCCGGAAGAGGGTACCCAAGATCTCGAAGAAGGGGAGATTCCTGAACCTGAAGATCAAGCTACGATAGTTAGGGTCTTTCGTAGGGAGGAGTTGGCTGCCTTGATCTCGGAAACATTGCAGATGTTGCATCTAGCACCGCAGGTAGCGGTGGAGGAGGAGCTGGAGGACCCGGTTATCCAGGCAGTCCGACAAACTCAGGTGGTGTTTCCAGTACACAAAGTGGTGGACAAAATGATTCAAGATGAGTGGGATAAGCCGGAAGCAGGCCTGAAGGGCTTGCGGACTTGAAGAGATTATATCCCATTGCCGATAAGGATAAGGAGCGGTTCCGGTCTCCGCGGGTGGATGCGGTGGTTTCGACGGTTACAAAGAAGATCACCATTCCGGTGGAAGGCAGTGCGGCCTTGAAGGATAATCAGGACCGTAAGGTGGACGGTTTGCTCAAGCAGGTTTTTGAGGCGGATTCTATGTCGCTGCAGGTGTCCATCTGTGGGGCCTGGGTGGCCAGAGCTACTCTGCGTTGGGCTCAGAGGTTACGTCAGTCTCCTCATTTAGATCTCGAGGAGCTGAAAGAATTGGATCGCCTGGAATCAGGGGCAGCTTTCTTGGCTGATGTTCATTACGATTTGATCAGGGCACTGGCTAATAGTACCGCGTCCGCGGTAGCTGCCCGGCGTTTACTATGGTTGAGGAATTGGGCGGCGGATGGCCCGTCGAAGTCCCGTCTTAGCAAGCTGCCCTTTAGGGGAGGTTTGCTCTTTGGTGACGAGTTGGATAAGTTGGTGAAAGACCTGGGAGAGTCCAAGGCGGGTCGTCTTCTGGAGGATAGACCGAAGCAGGCCAAGTCTGGCCAAGGCTTTCATAGTCAGTTTCGAGATTTCCGGAGGTTTCGTTCCCCTCGTTTCAGAAGTTTCCAGAGGGGTAGGTTTCCTTCTCGGGCCCAGGGCTTTCGAGGGTTTCGGGGAGCGAACAGAGGTTTCGCTTCCGTCCCTGCGAACGCTGCCCGTAAGTCACAATGAAACGAGGCGGGTCCCGGCGGCGGAGACTCCCATAGGCGGACGACTTCGGGAGTTTCTTCCCGCTTGGACCCACATCACTTCCGACCAGTGGGTGCTCGAGATCGTTCAGCACGGCTATGCCCTGGAATTTTCGAAACCCGTGTTGGATTCATTTGTCCTGTCGCCGTGCAGAGGTCCACAGAGAACGGCAGCGATTCGCGGAACCTTGGAGCGTCTGCTTCAATTGGGGGCCGTGGTAGATGTGCCCAAAGCCGAGTACGGCTCGGGTCGATACTCGATTTATTTCGTCGTGCCAAAGAAAGGCGGCACATGGTGTCCTATCCTAGATCTGAAGGCCGTGAACCGTTGCCTGCGCGTCCCACATTTCCGGATGGAGACTCTTCGGTCGGTTATCGTGGCGGTGCGTCAAGGGGAGTTCTTGACGTCTCTGGACCTTACGGAGGCGTATTTGCACGTTCCCATCCGTTTCGAACATCAGAAGTTTCTGCGGTTCGCCTTTCCTTGGGGGCACTATCAGTTCCAGGCATTGCCTTTCGGGTTGGCCACTGCGCCGCGAACCTTCACCAAGATCATGGTGGTGGTGGTGGCGGCGGCGTTGCGCAAGGAAGGCATTCTCGTTCACCCGTATCTCGACGATTGGTTGATCAAGGTCAAGTCCGAGGAAGAGAGTCTTCGGGTGACCGACAGGGTAGTGACCTTTTTGCAGAGTCTCGGTTGGGTGGTCAACCCGGCAAAAAGTCAGTTGAAACCAACCCAGGTCCTCGAATACCTCGGGGTTCGCTTCGACACCAAGAGAGGGCAGGTGTTTCTGCCACACAAGCGGGCCGAAGGGTTGCAACGCCTAGTCCGACAGTTTCGGTCGGTGTGTGCGCCGTCAGCGTGGGACTATCTCCGAGTCCTAGGCACAATGGCGGCCACGTTGGAGGCGGTGCCCTGGGCCAAAGTCCATATGCGGCCTCTGCAACGAGCGCTGCTTCGCCGGTGGTCACATCAGACCGATTCCTTGAGCAAGCGGCTCCCTTGTCCGCTCGCAGCCCGGCGCTCCCTTCCGTGGTGGTTGGTCAGGTCGTCACTAGCAGCGGGCATGCCATTGGAGCAGCCGGTATGGGTACCGTTGTTGACTGATGCCAGTCTAGCGGGCTGGGGAGCTCATTGCGAGAGTCAGTTTGCGCAGGGGCTTTGGTCTCCGCTGGAAGTATCATGGTCGATCAACCGTCTGGAGCTGAGAGCGGTGTTCCTAGCACTGCAGACGTTCGAAGTCCTACTCTGCGGCAGGCCCGTAAGGGTGCTCTCCGACAACTCAGCGACGGTGGCGTACATCAACCGCCAGGGCGGCACGGGAAGTGCCGCCCTGGAGGCGGAGGCAGACGAGTTGTTCGCCTGGGTGGAACTTCGGTTGCCAGCGATCTCGGCGGCGCACATTGCCGGAAAGGACAATGTCACCGCGGACTTTCTCAGCAGGGTGCACGTGGATGCAGGGGAGTGGGAGCTGCATCCCGACGTCTTCGTGCAGATAGTCGAGCGTTGGGGTCCACCGGTGATGGATCTCATGGCGACCTTTCGGTCAGCAAAAGTCGCCCGGTTCTTCAGCAGGAGGCGCGAGCGGATGTCCGAGGGCATAGACGCGTTGTTGCGCCCATGGCCTCCGGGTCTTCTGTATGCCTTTCCCCCATGGGCTTTGATCGGCAGAGTGGTGCAAAAGATTGGAGCGCACCAGGGGACAGTTCTGTTGGTAGCGCCCGACTGGCCGAGACGGCCTTGGTATGCGGATCTGGTGCGCCTGTTGGAGGGCGTGCCCTGGAGGCTACCGCAGCGGGCGGATCTGTTACGACAGGGACCGCTGTTCATGCCGCAGGTGGATCGATTCTCGCTTACGGTATGGCCCTTGAGAGGGCTAAACTGAAAAAGAAAGGCTATACGTCAGCGGTTGTGACAACCTTGCTTAGGGCGCGGAAGCATTCGACATCCTTGGCGTATGTGCGCGTGTGGCGTATCTTTGAAGATTGGTGTTCTCGTCGTCGGGTCCGAGCTCTCACTGTGTCCATTCCGGTGGTCTTGGAGTTTTTGCAGGATGGTTTTGATAAGGGTCTGGCCGCTAGTTCCTTGCGCGTCCAGTTGGCGGCCCTGGCCTGCTATAGGGGTAAGGTCAATGGGGTGCCTTTAGGGACGCATCCTGATGTAGTTCGTTTCTTGAAGGCGGTCACTAGGTTGCGGCCGGCGCGTAGGGTGTACATTCCGCCGTGGGACCTCAATCTCGTCCTCGCGGCTTTGGTTAAGTCACCCTTTGAGCCTTTGCGCCGGGCATCCCTTAAGGATTTGACGTTGAAGACGGTGTTTCTCGTGGCCATTTGTTCGGCTAGAAGGATTTCCGAGTTGCAGGCATTATCATGCCGGGAACCTTTCTTATCTTTTTCGCGGGAGAAGGTGATTCTCCGTCCGGTGCCGTCCTTTTTGCCTAAGGTAGTTTCCCCTTTTCATTTGAATCAGGCGGTTTGTTTGCCCGTTCTTGAAACGCTGGAGAGCGGCGGTTCGGATCGCAATCTTCATCTTTTGGATGTACGGAGGGTCTTACGTCAATATTTAAGGATTACTGAGTCCTTCCGTAAGTCGGATCGGTTATTTGTACTGTTCGGCGGAGCACGCAAAGGGGAGGCAGCGGCGAAGGCTTCCATCGCTCGGTGGGTAAAGGAAGCGATTGCCTCCGCTTATTTGATTCAGGGTCGAGTGGTGCCTGTCGGCTTACAGGCCCATTCCACAAGAGCGCAGGCGTGTTCCTGGGCGGAGCACGGTTTGGTTCCGCTGGGTGACATTTGTAGAGCGGCAACATGGTCGTCGTTACATACTTTCAGCAAGCATTACAGACTTGACGTCGCAGCAGTGGCCGATGCTCGTTTTGGGTCGGCAGTTTTGTCTGCTGGCTGGAAGGGTCCCTCCCAATGATTACTGCTCTGGTACATCCCAGACGTAGAGGACTGCACTGGAGGAACGATAAGGAAATCATAATTACACTTACCTGGTAATTGTAGTTCCTTGAGTGACGACAGTGCAGTCCTCATTCCCGCCCGGAGATTTCTAGGAGGTTCCAGCCATGGTAAGGGGCAGGAGAAAGTTACAGGTGAGCTCTGTTTTTCCTTTCTCTTGTTTGAAGTATTCACTTTCTCTGTGGCAAGGCAAAGAGTACGAAAGCCTGCTCGGAGGGGGTGGCTGTTTAGGAGTTTAGTTATTTTGGTTTCACCTATTGGCATTGCTAGTAGTTGGCTACTTATTTGTTGCTCCTGTGAGTCTGCTTTGTTAATAGTTTCACACTGGGATGGAAGGCGGAGTGCAGCAGGCTATATCCAGTGATGTCATCAGTTTTGACATACCAGTCTCCAAGCTGCAGGAGGAGATTGACAACCCAGACGTAGAGGACTGCACTGTCGTCACTCAAGGAACTACAATTACCAGGTAAGTGTAATTATGATTTAGCGGAAGGTTCCGCAGAGGACACACAAGCTACTTCAGCTAGGTTGGAGTCCGGGGCGGCCTACTTGGCGGATAGTCAGTATGACCTCATCAGGAGCCTAGCAAAGAACATGGCCTCGGTGGTGGCAGCTAGGCGTTATTTGTGGCTATGTAATTGGGCGGCCGATGCCTCTTCAAAGGCACGCCTGAGTCGTCTTCCCTTTAAAGGGAAGCTGTTATTTGGTGAGGATTTGGATAAGTTGGTAAAGGACCTTGGCGAATCTAAGGGAGGCAGGCTCCCGGAAGACAGACCGAAACAAGGGCGCTCCCTAGCTCCAGTGTGGAGCCAACCGAGGGATCCTCGGAGATTTCGTCCATCCAGGTCGAACCCCTTTCCTAGGGGCCGTTTCCCTTCAAGGGGTCAAAGCTTTAGAGGGTTTCGAGGAGCAGGTAGATGTTTTGGGACCTCTTCCTCCTCCTCTGGGCCTAGAAAGCAACAATGAGACAACGGGGGTCCAGGAGGGCAGACTGCTGGTGGGGGGTCGATTAAGGCAGTTTCTTCCCGCCTGGTCCCGGGTCACGTCCGATCAATGGGTCCTGGAGGTGATCCAAGAGGGTTATTCTCTCGAATTTGCAAAGCAAATACTTCCAGCCTTTGTTCAGTCTCCCTGCGGTTCTCCTGTAAAGAGGGCGGCGATAGAGGCAACTCTTTCACGACTCATAGCGCTCGGAGCTGTGGTCCCGGTGCCGCCAGACCAATGCGGTTCCGGTCGGTACTCGATTTATTTTGTGGTACCAAAGAAGGAAGGCTCCTATCGCCCGATCCTGGATCTAAAGCAAGTCAATCGCTGTCTCAGAGTGCCGCATTTCCGGATGGAAACTCTAAGATCGGTCATCGTGGCCGTAAGGGGCGGGGAGTTCCTAACTTCATTGGATTTGACGGAAGCCTATTTGCATATACCAGTCAGAAAGTCCCATCAACAGTTCCTGAGATTCGCAGTGCCAAGAGGTCATTTTCAATTCCAGGCTCTGCCCTTCGGTCTAGCTACGGCTCCAAGGACTTTCACCAAGGTGATGGTGGTAGTGGCGGCGGCCCTACGAAGAGAGGGAATACTAGTGCATCCCTATCTGGACGATTGACTGATTCGGGCAAAGTCAGAAGAGGAAAGTCGCTCGGCCACTGCCAGAGTGGTTGAAGTTCTGAAAGAGTTAGGGTGGGTCATCAATCGGGTAAAGAGCAGGTTGATACCCTCCCAGGAACTTGAGTATCTCGGAGCAAGGTTCGACACCAACAGAGGCAGGGTGTTCCTGTCCAAGACGAGATCAAGGGACCTAAGGATCTTGGTCACGCAGTTTCTGAGCAGGCGAAGTCCTACAGCGTGGCATTACCTTCAATTGCTGGGAACCATGGCGGCAGCTATAGAGGTAGTACCGTGGGCCAGGGCTCACATGCGACCCTTGCAGCGGGCCCTGTTGCGTCGTTGGTCCCATCAGCATCATCCTTTGTCCATGCAGCTGCCCTGCGCTCCTTGAACCAAGAAGGCCCTCCAGTGGTGGCGGTGCCCAAGGAATCTGGATTGCGGGATGCCGCTCGAGCCCCCACAGTGGTTACTGTTGACGACGGATGCCAGTCTAACAGGCTGGGGAGGTCATTGCGAGGACCAGTTCGTCCAGGGTCGCTGGACGTCGTTGGAGTCTCAATGGTCCATCAACAGACTGGAATTATGGGCCGTCGCCCTGGCGCTCAGGGCATTCGAGTCCTTAGTGCTACGAAGAGCAATTCGCGTCCTCTCCGACAATGTCACCGCGGTGGCTTACATCAACCACCAGGGCGGCACAAGCAGTCCCGCCTTGGAGAAGGAAGCGGACGTCCTATTCCAATGGGCCGAGGTTTGGTTGGAGGCGCTTTCAGCTCAGCACGTGGCCGGCACCGACAACATTACGGCCGATTACCTCAGCAGGTGCAAGATAGACCACGGGGAGTGGGAGCTGGAACAGGAGGTCTTCGACCAGATAGTAGCCCTTTGAGGTCTACTGGTCATGGGCCTCATGGCACGGTATTCTTCCGCCAAGGTAAGCCGATTTTTCAGTCAACGGAAGGAAAGGATGTCCGAAGGTTTGGATGCTCTGGCCCAGAAGTGGCCTTCGGAGGGTCTCCTGTATGTGTTCCCCCCTTGAGCTCTTATCGGAAAGGTCCTTCAGCGGGTGGAGGCTCACCAAGGTTTAATAATCCTCATAGCCCCAGATTGGCCTCGCCGCCCCTGGTATGCGGACCTGGTGAGGTTGATCGCCGACCGGCCTTGGCGGCTTCCCTGCAGAAGGGACCTGCTGAGGCAAGGCCCGGTTCGGATGCCTCACGTGGATCGATTCTCGCTTACGGCCTGGCTATTGAAAGGGCGCGGCTCCTGAAGCAGGGTTATTCGGGATCGGTAATCTTGACTCTGAGTGCTAGAAAGCGCTCGACCTGTCTATCCTATGTAAGAGTTTGGTGCATCTTCGAAGCATGGTGTGCGGAGCACCGGAGGAAACCTCTTTCGGCCTCTGTTCCAGAGGCTCTGGAGTTCTTGCAAGTGGGCTTTGACAAAGGCCTAGCGCACAGTTCCTTACGAGTCCAGCTGGCAGCCATCTCTTGCTATAGAGGTAAGGTCCGCGGAAAGTCATTAGGGGCCCACGCGGACGTGTCCAGGTTCCTAAGAGCGGTTAGGCGTCTACATCTTCAACAGAGATCGGTCATTCCCCCTTGGGATCTCAACCTGGTGCTAAATGCCTTGACCAAGGAACCTTTTGAGCCGACAAAGAATGCCTTGCTAAAGGATTTGACACTGAAGACGGTTTTTCTGGTCGCTATTTGCTCGGCCAGACGTGTCTCCGAACTGCAAGCGCTGTCCTCCCAGCCCCCCTTTCTTTCATTCTTCAAGGATAAGGTGGTCTTACGGGACGGTACCTTCCTTCTTGCCCAAGGTCATCTCCCCCTTTCATGTGAACCAGACAGTTACGCTCCCGTCCTTTTCAGCGGAAGGGCAAGAGGGGAGGGACAGGAAGCTACGCCTTCTGGACGTTCAGAGAGCCTTGAAGCGTTACCTCTCCCGCACTGCGCCTTTTCGGAAGTCTGACCGTCTGTTCATTCAGTTTGGAGGACCGCATAAGGGGGAGGCGGCGGCCAAGGCTTCCATCTCCAGGTGGATCAGGGAAGCTGCTGCTTCCGCCTATATCCTCAAGGGGAAGCAGGTTCCAGGGGGACTGCGCGCTCACTCAACTCGAGCGCAGGCTACCTCTTGGGCAGAATATAGCTTAGTCCCGCCGCTGGACATTTGTAGGGCGGCTACATGGTCCTCGCTGCATACCTTTACCAGACACTACAGACTGGACGTGCAGAGTTCAGCTGATTCTCGGTTTGGGGACGCGGTTCTTCGGTCCGGGATAACGGATCCCACCCAAGCTTGAACTGCTCTGTTACATCCCAGAAGTAAAGGGACTGGACTGGAGTGACGATAAGGAAAAAGTAATTAGACCTTACCTGCTAATTAATGTTCCTGAAGGAACGACAGTCCAGTCCCTGATCCCACCCGATTCTTCGATTGGCGTAACGGCCTATTAGACATGTGCGGAGCAGCGGACCGAATTCAGGGCCAGGTCAACGTGGAGGGGTCCCTTGGTGCAGGTCCGGCGGGCCGGGGTGAAGGATGGCTCGGTCAGACTCAGGTAAACCTCCTCCTCCCTTTTCCCTTCCTCCTTTCTCCTTCTTGACCTTTGAAAAAAAAATGTTTTATATATTTTGGGAGTTTTAGTTGTGTGTTATTTCTATATAGGCTATTAATGGAATTTTCGTTACGTCTGCTTTTTCATTAGATTACTGGGATCTGTGGGTGGTGCCAGTGGTATTTATACCGCACCATCCTCAAAAAGGATGGGCTCAGCCTCCAAGCTGCTGGAAGGGTTGCGCAACCCAGAAGTAAAGGGACTGGACTGTCGTTCCTTCAGGAACATTAATTAGCAGGTAAGGTCTAATTACTTTTTATGCACCTAGGGAAGAACAACCCAAATTATGGTTACACGATGCAAGGTTCCACAATAGGAACCACCACTCAGGAAAAAGATTTAGGCGTCATTGTGGATAACATGTTAAAACCCTCGGCCCAGTGTGCAGTGGCGGCCAAGAGAGCAAATAGAATGCTAGGTATGATAAGGAAAGGAATGGAAAATGAAACAAAGGATATTATAATGCCTCTATATCATTCCATAGTGAGACCGCACCTTGAATATTGTGTGCAATTCTGGTCGCCGTATCTTAAAAAGGATAAAGCGTTATTAGAAAAGGTTCAGAGAAGAGCCACCAAAATGGTAAAGGGGATGGAAGGATACTCCTATGAAGAAAGGCTAAAAAGGTTAGGGCTCTTTAACCTGGACAAGAGACGGCTGAGGGGAGATATGATAGAAGTCTATAAATTAATGAACGGAGTGGAACGGCTAAACGTAGATCGATTGTTTACATTATCAGAATATAGAAAGACTAGGGGACATGCAATGAAGCTACAGGGTAAACTATTTAAGACTAATAAAAGAAAATATTTTTTTCACTCAACGTGTAATCAAACTCTGGAATTTGTTACCGGAGGATGTAGTAAAGGCTGTTAGTGTAGCTGGGTTTAAAAAAGTTTGGACAAGTTCCTGGAGGAAAGGTCCATAAACCATTATTAAGAAGGGACCCAGGATATTATTGCTTGACCCAGTACAAGCATTGTGGAACCTGTGTCTTTTGGGGAAACTGCTAGGTACGTATGACCTAGATTGGCCACTGTTGGAAACAGGATACTGGGCTTGATGGACCTTGGTCTGACCCAGTATGGCATATCTTATGTTCTTATTTACCCATTCCTTTTATCAGGCTTCTGAAGACCCCATGTATGGGCAACACCCAGGACTTTAGTGCCTATCTCTCTGCTGCTTCAGTTGCAACAAGATCTGCTTTTTTATTTCCCTCACCAGTTCTTTCTTTTTGTTCTGCCTTTCCAGCCTCTGAACATGTGCTTTGAACTTTTTTTCCCCGGCTTCATTTTGTGCTCAGCTACCTTAGATACACTGGGAGCAACTGGGGTTCATTTCTTTTTTTGACTGGACTTCTGCAGCTGCTCTGCCTCCTTCCTGTACACACGGAGCCATTTTGGGACCCACCCCATAGATTCTGCACTCACGCCCTCTGGAGCTCTGCATGCTTTTGCACCTCCTTCTCGCTTTCTCCTTGCAGTACGGCTCTGCTTCTCTCTTCACAGCTGGGGGTTTGGATGGCGGAGCTTCCCTCCTAGCCCCAGTACTGCCTTGAGCTCTGTAACCAGCAGTATGGTGTTCCTCCTTAAGTTGTGTTTAACTTCTGTTCTCTCCATAATGTTTTAGGGGGGAAAACAAAAACTGCAGCAATGGAATTAGAATTTGAGATGCTATAATTTAATGTTCGCGAATGCAGCCAAAGACTGAGGAGAGTGCAAGGGGGACTCGTCTTCCCAATGCTTTCTCTTTACTCTGGCTGCTTCTCCCCCACCCCCAGCGCCACTCATCAAGTGTAGGGTGTAAACCTTTGTCCCCACACCTTCCTGGATAGCCTTCCTTGCTCCATTCCCCACACCCACCCCTCGCCACACTCCCCACGCTGCCACAAGCAAAGCAAGAGACAGAAAAAGGAGAGGTTCCCCCACAGCCATGTTAATTTTAGCTGGCTGGATTAGCCAAAGCCTTTCCTCTTTCTCTTGCTTTCAGACTATATCCATCCCTCTTCTATGCATTTTCCAACCAAGGTTAATGAGGGCAGGAGTAATCAGTTTGCAGGTTTCTGTAGATTTGAATTTGTGAACCCAACTGCATTCAAGTTTACTGAAATATTTGCACTTCTTTTTCATTCAGGCCTGGCAGTCTAGAAGCTTGGGAGCTTGTGTTGCTTCCCTTTTGGTGTTTGTTCCTTTCTGAAGTTATTGGTAGGGTTTTATGTAAGGTATTATGGACTCTTGGCTTCTGCTGCTTGCAGTCTGTTATTACTGAATACCATTTATCTGGGAAGATTGCACAAGGGGAATATGCAGCAAGCCAGTTTGGCTATGGGGTTACAAGCAGGGTTCCATAGTGCTAGATTGAGGGGAAGATATTCTGGGGCATGTTCTGGGGGTGAGGGGTTAAGGGAGTTGGAAGACAATATGCATAGACTGACTTTTGAAATCTACTAAAGTGTTTGTTTTTTCAGCAAACGTCTGCCCATATTAAAAGCAGGTGCAGGGTTCATAAGTGCTTTGCACCCATGGTGGAGAGAAGCTATATGAAAATTGATTCTAAAGCTTTCACGTGGGCCACCTGTTCATCTTGGTAAGACTGCACAATTCTTTTTTTCCCGCAAAACAGCATACCTTCTAAGAGTTAAATGTGCTTGGAGAATGGGAAATTCGAGGCACTGGTGGTCTCTGAACCATTTTGCTTAGGTCTGGTCTTCCAAGTCTTCATTCTTATCTTATTGGCGCATAGGTGGTCTCTAATCACCATGTAAGCTTTGAAAATAAACATTCAAAGTATGGTCTAAAACATCATAAGAGACATTCTCACAGACTAGATTGCCTAATTGGCCTTTGAAAGTCGGCTATCATATTTGTAGCTTATATCACCATTCAGGAGAGCCCAGAGGCTTTGTGTACCTCCCAAATGTCACCTTGGATCCCTCTTTTGTAACATTCATTGAACTGGACTACTGATTTTTTTTTTAAAGTTGTGAAGCTACTTTATTCTTCCCATTTGCTAGCATGGACGGACTTACAGAATGAATGTTTTCTTTCAAAACTTTTTTTTATTAGCATTTATAACAACAAAACATTACCATTAGTCAGCAAAGTATTTTGCTTACACTAGCAGCAAAGAACAATTAAAACGTATCCACAGTCCTGGTCAAGAACTAACAAACCAGAGAAAAGAACAATAGCAAGAAATGGAGCAAACATAATAAATAATTTTGCATAACTTTAAGGCCAGTGTGAGCATAGGATGCAATTCACAGATCACAAAATCCCACCCAGAACCTGATGCTGCTTGTGATAACTTGTTACCTAAAAGAAAGGGAACTCTGGATAAAGTAATTCACCCAGAAAATCATCCCCAAACAGATACCAGTAGAAAATGGTACTTAACTGCCACTGAGAAGTACCCTTAAAGCCATAGAAGTGATAATATTTTACAGCATGTAGAAACAGAATCTGGTGGAAGATGAGGACCGTAGACCTACCTTGTCTGCTCAAGATACTTCCCATTGCTCTCAGGCTTTCCTCTCCCTTCTACATAGGTAAGGATCTTCTGTGCTTATCCCAGGCTTTCTAAAATGGTTACTGTTGTGTGTTTGCCTCTACTTCAGCTAAGAGTCTGTTTATGCATTCACAACTCTTTCTGTGACAAAATAATTTGTATTCTATTCTCTTGCAGCCTCAGATCCTAGTCTCTCTCTAAGATGGTACTGGCAAAACTTGGTCCATGAGCTTGTTAAACCGATATGCTACTATTTCTGCTACACACCTTGGTATAACACTTTTTCAAACATTGTAGGCTGTTGGTATTGCTCTCATGCATTGCAGGAACAGCACAGTTGGCTTGCGATGATTGAAAGTGAGGATTGCAGTGCCAGAATTATGCATCTTGGGGATGTGGTATACTGAGGCTGGGTAATTTCTCTGAGAGATCCTCTCCTGCTTGCCTCTTGAGACAGTAGAAATTTTCTGGTGGCCCCTGTGGCATCTTGCCTCAGATGGCTTAGACATATCTGTAGAGACACACTGCACAATAAACTAAAATTCTTAGTTCAAAAACTAATGCAAGGGGAAGTGACGTCACTGCAGTGAATGGAGGCATAAAGGAGAGTTCCACTCCTCCCTGCACCTACAATAAGCATTTTAAGCGGTCCTGATTGTTTTGAAAGCCACGGATTGCAAACATAAACTCCCCAAAATACGAGCATGGCGGCAAAAGATGTTTAAAAAAAAAAAAAAAAAAAAGAGCAAACGAATCAGAATGCCTTCGGGTACAGTGGCAGCCCTGGAACGTGGCATGACTATCTCAAAATGGTGATAGGTGATGCCGCGCAGGAGCGGGGAGGCGCAGAGTGTGTCAGCAGAGGTGAGGTGCATGCATATGGTTCAGATAATGAAGAAGGAGGGCAGCTGACCACTGTGGAGTTTAGATGCTGGAGCAGAGAAATTACAGCTGATATACTCAGCTTGGCCGCAGATCTCAGAGGGGAAATGGCAGACTTGAGAGAGCGAGTAAAAGATACTGGGAAGCAAGTAGAAGAGCCTGGAAAAGCATGCAGCAATGCTAGAACGGGCTAATATGGAGATGGCCGAGAAACTTGAAGATTTGGAGAACTGGTCCAGACTTAGCAGTCTCTGCTTCCATGGGGTGCCAGAGAGGGAGGAGCATGATAGCTGTAAGGCCACAGTGCAGCAGATTGTGAGCCAGCTTTGGGCATAGACTCAGCCAGGTGAAGAAGCTCCTAGCGTGGAACTGGACAGGGTGCATAGGGCTTTGGGCTCCCCAAGAGCAAACCTGCCACGGGACATTGTGGTGAGATTTCATAGATATGCTGACAAGGAGAGAGTGGCAGCTCAAGCCCAAAAAGTTGGTATTCCTACTTGGGAATCCCATTGTATTGAAGTATTCGAAGACCTGGCCCCAGCCACTGTACATTGCAGACAGGAATTTCAGGACATTACATACAAACTTCAGGAAGAGGGCTGCCGGTATCACTGGCAGTTCCCTTTTGCCTTGGTGGTCACCAAGGATGGACACACCACTCGTATTCGGAGTAGGGAGTAGGCCTTGACTTCAATATGAGAAATAGTAGTGGAGAGACTAGCTGATTTGCCCAGACTGCTACTGCAGCTTTGTAAATCACAGATACGTTGGCAGAGTGTGGAGAGCAGATGGGGCAGGCTTCGAAGACATTCGGCACAACGCCAGAGATCTACCTCCCTGGACGCAAATGAGTGACTTTTAGCCCTTGTTAGATGAGTCAGCTATATGTTATAAGTTAAGTGCAAGATCTGTGGCTGTGTGGAGTTTGTTCCTAAAGTATGAGTAGGATTTCATGGGGGCAGTAAGTGCATGAGTAAGAAAGGGATTGTCTGTCTCTGTCTGTCAGTCAACTGGGAAGATGTGAGCATGTGATGGAATGTTGCGTATGCCAGAGGAATGTGAGGGGATGTGACTGTATGAGGGGCATAGGGGTTGAACAACCTTGGATTGATGCTGAGCAAGGGGACTAAGTAATTGAAGTCTGGGTAGCAAGGGGAGGTGGGTTAGGCTGTGTTTGGCACTTTCTCCCATTGGCAGCTACCTGAGTTTGAAAGGCAGATGCTATTCATTGAGAGAGACAAAAGGGGGGGGATTAGGAAGGTAGGGGAGGTGGGAGAGTGAGGGCTTGGGAGAGGAATAGGGTAGGATGGGTGAGGGGAATAGGGGAGGGAAAAGAGGGAAAGAAGGTTGGTGAAATGGATAAATGACACACTTGCGAGTGGGCACTTTCAATGCTAAAGGCCTAAACCTTCCATGGAAGCGGCAATTGTTGTTTAAGGAACTGAAGCGACTTAAATGGAATGTTACCTTGTTGCAGAAGACACACCTGCACATGTGTGATCAGGGGCTGTTGCGAGACTGCACTTATACACAACAATTTTGCGCCTCACAGAGAAGAACAGGGAAAAGTAGTGGGGTGGCAATTCTCATTCATCGTAGCCTGGATTTTGAACACCAGGATGTCTCTAAGGATACCCAGGGACACTATATAGTGGTGAAAGCACTCCTGGGTGGGATATAGGTCATGGTGATCAGCATCTATGCACCGAATCAGGGACAAGGTGATTTCTGTGAGAAAATGTAATTGGACTTCATCCCCTTTATTAAAGGCCATGTGATTCTGGGGAGTGATTTTAATGTCACATTGTCCCTCCAGTCCAGTCCAGACGCTTGGTTTATGTTCCACCACCAGCAGATGGAGACTGAGAGCACTAGTTAGATCAGGGGTCTCAAACTCAAATTGCTTTGAGGGCCAAATGAGGACTTGTAGAGTAACCCGGGGGCCGCACAAGACGCAGGCCTCATTTGCATAAGGGCATCATTTGCATCAGGCCATCATTTGCATAAATATTTGCATAATGTTACCATACACTAACTTTTAGTAAACATGCCTCTTAATGAGTGTATGGATAAAGAAAGACTAAAAGATTTCTACATTACTATAAACCAGTGCCAACCGCCAGGCACATTAGGAACTACTAGAAACACTGCTCATTTAGAACCCATAGCAAACCTGCCGTGTCCTAACAGCACTACCAGGACTCACAAAGCACCATACCCTAACTATCAAAAGGCAACACTGCAAATATTAAATCAACACATTTCAGAGAATAACAATACATGACCTACTCGGGAAAGAGAACAAGTGGCAATGTCAAATAGGAATTACATAAACAGAATACCTCAGCTCAGTTACACATGCAGAACATACACCATCACCAAACAAGGAATCACAATTTAGAAACAGGAAGACAATTAAACTGGGAACCCCAAAAGCCAAACTTAGAATGTACAACACTGTAGAAATAAAACTATACATTGATTTCCTCTTGTATTAAATAAAGTGCAGACGTTAAAGATGCACATTTCCAAGAGCTGACATATTTCAGTTAATAAATTCAAAATAAAGAGATATTTTTCTACCTTTTGTGCATTTTTTTTTCAGTTGCAATTGTTCCATTCACTTTCTTCTGGTTTCTTTGTGTCTTCTGCTAACTCTCCATCGTCTGCTGTCCATTTGTCCTTTCTTCTTTCCTAGTTTTTTTCCATTCTCTCTACATCTGCTTTAACATACTAATCATTCTCCTTTTGCTCTTTCCTCATTCCTATTTCATCCACTCAAATTTTACCCCTCCATCCTCAATCCCCACTTACTCTCCCAATACCCACTTACTCTCCCAATACCCGGCCAATTGTAGATTTTTCTTCCCTCCCACACAAAATATATTTCCCCTCTCCATTTCACTCTCCCAGCCCCATCCCATTCTAATCATCCCCCAACATCAACTCCCTTCTAGCTCCTGCCCCACCCAGCATCCGCTCCCTTCTAGTCCCCGCATCATCAGCCCATTTCCAGTCCTAGCTCCCTCCCCTCACAGCCCATTTCCTTTCCAAGCCCCCTCCCCATCAGCCCATTTCCATTCCAAGCCCCCTTCCACTCAGCCCATTACCATTCCAAGACCCTGTCCCCATCAGCTATTTGCAGTTCAAGCTCCCCCTTCTACTCGGCCCATTTCCAGTCATAGCCCCCCCCCTAGCCCATTATCGGTCCTAAGCCCCCCAACAGCCCACTTCCAGGCCTAACCCTTCCATCGCCCTATCTTCATTCTTAGCCCCCCCATAACCCCATTTCAGTCTTAGCCCCCTAATCAGACCACCTCCAGTCCTAACCCCCATCTGTCCATTACCAGTCCTAACCCCCATCACCCCATTTTCAGTACTACCCCCCCAGCCACACATCAAGTCCTGCTCCCCCCCCCAGCCACACATCAAGTCCTGCTCCCCCCCCGTCCTGCTCCCCCCCCGTCCTGCTCTCCCCCCCCAGTCCTGCTCTCCCCCCCCAGTCCTGCTCTCCCCCCATCAAGTCCTGCTCCCCCCCCGTCCTGCTCCCCCCCCCCATCAAGTCCTGCTCTCCCCCATCAAGTCCTGCTCCCCCCCGTCCTTCTCCCCCCCGCGTCCTTCTCGCCCCCCATAAAGTCGTGCTCCCCCCCCACTCAAGTCCTGCTCCCCCCCCAGTCCTGCTCCCCCCATCAAGTCCTGCTCTCCCCCCCATCAAGTCCTGCTCTCCCCCCCCAGTCCTGCTCCCCCCCCATCAAGTTCTGCTCTCCCCCCCATCAAGTCCTGCTCCCTCCCTCCCCCCCCCCGGGAAAATTAAACTTTTAAAAAAACCCAGCTTCTGCTGCTGCTGCCGCCGCTGCCGTGGCCGGCAATAGCAGCAATATCGCAAGTCCCGCGGGCTCCGCTCCCCCCCCCCATCCTTCCTTCCTGCTTGCCTGCCAGTTCTCCGCTTCGGCTTCGCCTTTCAGAGCCGCGAAGGGAGAGCTTCTCCCTCGTGACTCTGTTCAGCCCGCTGGGGCAGATGGGAAATTTCCCATCTGCCCCAGCGGGCTTTACAGAGTCGCGAGGGAGAAGCTCTCCCTTCGCGGCTCTGAAAGGCGAAGCCGAAGCGGAAGCGGAGAACTGGCAGGCAAGCAGGAAGGAAGGAAGGAAGGAAGGGGGGGGGAGCGGAGCCCGCGGGACTTGCGATATTGCTGCTATTGCCGGCCACGGCAGCGGCGGCAGCAGCAGCAGCAGAAGCCGGGGTGTTTTTTTTTCCCCCCTATGCATCGCGGGCCGCACAAAGGTCTCTCTGCGGCCCGCGGGCCGCGTGTTTGAGACCCCTGAGTTAGATGATGTCATACTATAAGGGAACTGTGCATCTCCTTTCACACCAGTATTTCTCCAGCAGATGGAAGGGAACTCCTGTGCAGTCTGGACTCCATTGTAGAGAGGGGTTTAAAAAAAAAAAAAAAGAAATAGAGGATTTTGACTCAACTTCACAAGGGGCCTAGTTCTTGGAAATCCAATTAGCTGTCAGGCATTGGGGGGAGGGGGGCAGAACCTGGTGTGCCTGGTCAACCCCTCCCCCTTTTAAATTCCCCCTCACCTTTTTTTGGGTTTCCCTTCTGGGATACCTGGGGTCCTCCATTCCTTCTCTCCAACTCTTAGGAGGGGGCTTGGGGAAGAGCGTCATGGCACAATACTGGCTTTTTAATCGGATGTAAAGAAAAGAAAAGGGATCAAAGAAACTGCAATAGCTTCAGGGCCAGCCGTGGCGTTTGGTGCAGGCAGCACGGTTATGGCATGGAGTCAATGCTGAGCAACAGCAGAGCAGATGAGTAGGGTAGACCTGGGCAAAGGCGTAGCACACTTGGAGCAATGCCGGCCATCCGCGCAGCTTGTTGCAATCTGCAGCAGCCATCAGAGCCTCTTGTCACAGCTGCGGCAGAACTCAGCTGCCAAGCAGAAGGACCGTGCAGTAGAAGAGGAGCTCAGGAGGCTGTCTGTAGTCGATCTGCAGATCCAGGGAAGCAAAGGGCTGAAGTGACCCACGTTTCCCCAATGGTGGCAGCCATGGTTTTGGTGGGAACCGCCCCCATTTTGGATAAGCCTGCCATTTTGTTAGGGGAGCCTGTGGGTGACCCGATGTCCCGTCAACACAGCAATCAGGTTCCATGGTCTTGGTGGGGGGGGGGGGATCTGGGGAGCAGGATGCCCCTTTCTCCTCAGAGTTCCCATTGCTGCTGCACCAGGCCTTTTGCTTGAAGCAGAACTGCATACAGAAGTCGTCTTAGCTCACAGCAGGCTGGAGAGCTGGCTGATCTGGTGTCCATATGACGGCATTGTGACCTTGAGAATAATTGGGAAGATCATGCTTTGGCTCTTTCAGGAGGTTTGGAGAATCCCCTAGAAGGGCTGTCTGGTTGCTGGATAACCCCTTAGGAGAGGAACTTGAAGAGGGTAAGATCCCGCCAGAAGAGGACCCTTCAGTCATCAGAGTATTTCAACAGGAAGAACTGGCCATCCTTATTTCCCAGTCCTTGACAGCTCTTAATATCTTAGAGTCTGCGCCTACAGACCCTTGTTGAAGGGAATCCAAAAGTTGCCTAAACCTTTCCCTTCCATAGGGCTATTAAAGATATGATTTTGGTGGAGTGGGAGTTTCTGGAGGCTGGAGTAAGGGTCATTTGCTCTGTGGTGCGCCTATATAACATTCTCTCAGAGGAGAAAGAGTTGTTATGCCTTCCTAAGGTTGATGCCTTGGTGTTGGAAGTGACCAAGAATTCAACCATTCCAGTAGAAGGCAGTGCGGCTTTAAAAGCTGCGCAAGACTGAAAGTTGGAGACAGTGTTGAAGCAGTTCTTTGAAGTGTCTGTTTTGGCCTTGCAGGTATCTATTTGCAGTGCGTTTGTTGCTCTGGCTTGCAAGAGATGGGCTCAGAAGTTACCCAAGGTAACTCCAGGTGTTTCCGATTCCAGATGCGACTAGGCTGGAGCCTGAATAAGCGTATTTGGCAAATGCATTTTATGATTTGGTCAGGGCTTCGGCCAAGAATATGGCCTTGGTGGTGACTATATGGCTTTTGTTATGGCTGTGTAATTGGTCAGATGATATGGCATCCAAGACCCATCTAGGTAAACTTCCTTTTAAGGAGAAGCTTCTTTTTGGCAAAGCACTGGAAAAATTGGTGAAAGATTTAGGGGAATCAAAGGTCCCAAGGCTGCCAGAGGATAAACCCCACGGAGCTAAGGCTGTGTCAACGTCATCTCCCTTGTGGGGTGATTTTCGTGTTTTCTGCTGTTTCCGACCAATGTGCCAGCCATCAAGGTATCTGCTTAGAAGTCATTCCTTTTGGGGAGGCTGAGATAGAAGTAGAGAAGGTTTCTCTGGAGCCCCAGGAGGGCCTAAAGTCCCAATGAAGGATTACGGGTCCAGGTGGATTTTGTGCCAATAGGAGTCGGCTGCAAGCCTTTTACTTGGTCTGGACACAAATAACATCCAACTGATGGGTTTTAGAGCTTATTCAGGAAGTCTATATCCTTGAGCTGGCTTGATCTCTCTCCGTCACCTTTATGCTGTCACCCTGCCGGGCTACAGGCAAGGCAAGAGTGGTAGCGGAGATTCTCGAGCAGTGCTGCATCTCAAGACTGTAGTTGTGTTCCCCCAGAAGAGGGGGCAGGGGCACTATTCAATTTATTTCATAGTTCCCAAGAAAGAGGGCACATTTTGGCCAATCTTAGACCTGAAGCATGTGAATCGGGCCCTAAAGGTGCCACATTTACGCATGGAAAACTTGCGATCCATAATAGTGGCAGTTCAGCAGGATGGATTCTTGATGTCACTGGATCTTTCAGAAGCCTATTTACACATTCTGATATGGCAGTATCTGCGTTTCATCGTACCTGAGGGTCATTTTCAGTTCCATGCTCTTCTCTTCGGCCTTGCCACTGCTCCACGGACATTTACCAAGGTGACTATGGTGGTGTTAGCGGTCTTGCATCAAGAGGTCGTGTTAGTTCATCCCTACCTGGACAACTGGCTCATTAGAACAAAATAGGCACAGGAGAGCCGAGTGGCAATACAGCAAGTGGTTACGTTCCTCCAGGAGCTGGGATGGATTATCAGATTTGTCAAGAGCAAGTTGAATCCAATTCAGTCCTTGGACTACCTGGGGGGCTCATTTTGACACTAGAATGGGTCTAATCTCTCTGTCACAGGACCAGATTTCAAAGATGCTCCTACAACTTCGAGAATTCCTTGGGAGGAAGTTCCCTCACACGTGGCACTACCTGCAGCTTCTGGGGTTCATGGCAGCCAGTGCCCTGGGCAAGGGCTCATGTGTGTCCCCTTCAGAGGGCCTTATTGTCCCGCTGGTCTCCTCAGATGCATTCACTGTAGAGGAGGTTGCCATTACCACAGGGGACCAGGAAGTGTCTCAGATGATGGATGAACCCTGCCGGGTTGGCTGTCAGGGTTCCCTTAGAGCTGCCTTATTAGGTGATAGCAACCACGGATGCCCGCCTGAAGGGCTAGGGAGTGCACTGTCAGTTTCATGTGGCACAGGGCCAGTGGTCTTGGGAGGAGAGCCTCCTGGTCCATCAGTCATTTGGATATGTGGGTGGTCTATCTTGCACTGCAGCACTTTTCTCCAATATTGAAGCACAAGATGGTGAGAGTCTTCTTGGACAATGCAACCATGGTGGCTTACATCAATCATCAAGGAGGAACCAAAAGTGTGGTGATGTCGCAGGAAGTGACCTCTCTTCTTTGGTGGGCAGAAGCCCATCTTTTGACTTTGTCAGCAACTTATGTAGCCAGAAAAGAAAATCTTCAAGTGGATTATCTCAGTTGAAATGTGTTGGATCCAGGAGAGGGGTCGCTGTTGGACTCAGTGTTTCAGCAAATTGTGAGCCATTGGGGGGTGCCCATCATGGACTTGATGGCATCTCTGGACAACACCAGGGCTTCCAGATTCTTCAGCCACAGGAGAGAAAGGATGTCAGAGGGCATTGATGCTCTGGTGCAAAGGTAGCCAAGGAGCAGCATTCTCTACATTTATCCTCCATGGCCATTGATAGGCCGGGTACTTCAGAGGATAGAGGTTCATCAAAGACATGGTGAACCTTGTGGCACCAGACTGACTCCAAAGGCCATGATATGCAGATCTGATGCTGTTGACTGAGGAGAATCCTTGGCAGCTTCCAGTGCGGGACGATCTCCTGTCTCAGGGGCTGATTCTTATGCCAGACATGGGTCATTTCTTGCTTACAGCTTGGCTTTTGAGAGGGCTAGGTTGAGAAAGTGGGATTATTCTTCTCAGGTGATAGCTATTTAGCTTTGGGCAAGAAGACTTTCTACCTCTTTGAACTATGTGCATGCATGGTGTATTTTTGAGCACTGGTGCAAGAAGGGCTTGCATTCCCTGGCGGCGACTCTGCCTGATGTATTGGCTTTTCTACAGATGGGGTTGGATAAAGGTCTCGCTTCAAATTCTTTGCAAGATTAGGTGGCAGCGTTGGCCTGTTTCTGAGGCAAGATCCAAGGAATATCCTTACTTCCCATCCAGATGTGGTATGTTTTGAGAGGAGTCAAACATATCCGTCCTCCTTGTTGGCAGTGGGTTCCAACTTGGGATCTTAATCTGGTCCTATCTGTCCTCTTCCTTGAAGGACCTTACTGAAGACGGTCTTCTTGGTAGCAATTTGCTCAGAGTGTCACATTTCTGAAATTCAAGCCTTGTCATGCAGAGAACCTGTTCTGTTATCTAAAGAGAAGGTGGTCCTTTGACTGATGTCATCTTTTCTGCCTAAAGTAGTTTTGATGTACCTTCCGAATCAACCAGTAACTCTTCCCATGTTTCCCAATCCAACCGAGAGTTCAGATTCTCAAGCATTGCACAAATTGGACATTCGCCAGGCACTTCGGCAATATTTGAAGGAAACAGAGGTTTTCTGGCATTAGGATCACTTCTTTATCCTTTTTTGATGCACCGCGTAAAGGAGAGGCGGCTTCTAAAGCCTCCATTGCCTGTTGGCTGAAGGAGGCGTTTGCTACTGCATATTTACTCAAAGGTCATCCGATTCTGGCAGGATTTCGGGCTCACTCAATAGAGCACCATCTTAGTGCATTTACTTGTTCACAAGTATTTGGCATAATAAAGAAATTGGCCTGAGAGAGGAGCTGCATCAACAACAATACACCAAACAGAACAAGGAGACGTAACGCCCAAAACACATTTACTATCCCTACTCAACAACTGAAAAGCACCCAAATGGCTTCAAACCAAGCTTCTAATTCAACTCACCGTGGAATTCACTCCCTGATGACATATGAGCTATCATTTACCTGGCAGAATTCCACAAGAAACTGAAGACCCATATCTTTTTGGAGGGCTTTGGTAGTGAGAGTTAAATCAGATTACTCCATGACCCATACATATCATTACACAGCAAAAGTTCTCACTTCCATTGAACTGTTTTCTCAACCTTTCTCCTATTACTAATACTATGTGAGAACTTAGAAATCCATCATTTTTTCCCTGCCCCTGATATATGTAAGAATTTAGAAGTTCACTCTTAGTTGTGTTCTGTGTAAAAGTATACAGTTAAATTACCCTATAGTCCAGCGATGGCGAACCTATGGCACGCGTGCCAGCTGTGGCACGCGAAGGCCTTGCAGCTGGCACGCGGGAAGGTCCACAATCGAAAAAAAAAAAACAACCCTGTCTGCTGCCGTTGTCGGGGCCGCCGCGGCAGAATCGAGCGTGCCGCGGGGCCCCCCTGTACCCGGCAGATCCTGCCCTCCCCGTAGCAGCTCTCTCTTTGGAGCTGCAGTCAGACGCGCCGGCTTGCAGAGCGCGAAGGGGAGAGTTTCCCTTTCGCGACTCTGTTAAGCCCGCGGGGGCTGATGGGACTTCCCATCAGCCCCCGCGGGCTTAACAGAGCAGCGAGGGAACTCTTCCCTCGCGCTCTGCAAGCCGGCGCGTCTGACTGCAGCTCCAAAGAGAGAGCTGCTACGGGGAGGGCAGGATCTGCCGGGTACAGGGGGGCCCCGCGGCACGCTCGATTCTGCCGCGGCGGCCCCGACAACGGCAGCAGACAGGGTTGTTTTTTTTTTTTAATTTTCCCTGGGCTGGGGGGGGGGGTGGGGGTTAGGAGTGGTGATGGGCTGGGCTGGGGGGGGGGGGGGGTGTTAGGAGTGGTGTTGGGCTGGGCTGGGCTGGGGGGGTTAGGAGTGGTGAT
The DNA here is from genome assembly GCA_033557465.1 of Ichthyophis bannanicus. Classification (NCBI taxonomy): domain Eukaryota; kingdom Metazoa; phylum Chordata; class Amphibia; order Gymnophiona; family Ichthyophiidae; genus Ichthyophis; species Ichthyophis bannanicus. Next base: position 690,948,538 of record CM066035.1, read on the forward strand.
GGGCTGGAGGGGGGGTTAGGAGTGGTGATGGGCTGGGTTGGGGGGGGGTTAGGAGTGGTGATGGGCTGGGCTGGGCTGGGGGGGTTAGGAGTGGTGATGGGCTGGGCTGGGCTGGGCTGGGGGGGGTTAGGAGTGGTGATGGGCTGGGCTGGGCTGGGGGGGTTAGGAGTAGTGAAGGGCTGGGCAGGGGGGTGTAAGGAGTAGTGAAGGTCTCTGGTGGGGGGGGGTTAGGAGTGGTGATTGGCACTGGGCTGGGGGGGTTAGGAGTGGTGATGGACAATGGGATGGCTGGGGGGGTTAGGAGTGGTGATGGGCGCTGGGCTGGGGGGGGTAGGAGTGGTTATGGGCGCTGGGGGGGATAGGAGTGGAGATTCGCAGCACTGGCCATGGGGTGGTTAGGAGTAGTGATGTGCAGGGCTGGGCTGGGGGGTGTTAGGAGTAGTGATGGGCTGGCTGGGGGGGGGTTAGGAGTGGTGATGGGCACTGGGCTGGGGGGGTTAGGAGTGGTGATGGGCACTGGGCTGGCTGGGGGGGTTAGGAGTGGTGATGGGCGCTGGGCTGGGGGGGTAGGAGTGGTGATGGGCGCTGGGGGGTTAGGAGTGGTGATAGGCGCTGGGGGGGCTTAAACTAAAAATTGAGGGATGGGGGATTAGGACTGGGAGTGGGCTGATGGGGAGGTTAGGACTGGAAATGGGCTGGTGGGATTAGGACTGGGAGTGGGCTATGGGGGGCTAGGACTGGTAATGGGTTGGGGGGTTGCTAGGACTGGAAATGGGCTGAGTGGAAGGGGGCTTGAACTGCAAATAGCTGTTGGGGATGGGGCTTGGAATGGAAATGGGCTGAGGGGAAGTGGGGGGCTTGAACTGCAAATAGCTGATGGAGACGGGGCTTGGAATGGAAATGGGCTGAGGGGAAGTGGGGGGCTTGAAGAAGGGAATGGATGCTGGGTGAGACTGGAACTAGAAGGGAGCTGATGTTGGGGGAGGATTAGAATGGGATGGGGCTGGGAGAGTAAAATGGAGAGGGGAAAAATATTTTGTGTAGGAGGGATGAAAAATCTACAATTGGCCAGGTATTGGGAGAGTAATTGGGGATTGAGGATGGAGGGGTAAAATTTGTGTGGATGAAATAGGAATGAGGAAAGAGCAAAAGGAGAAAGATTAGTATGTTAAAGCAGATGTAGAGAGAGAGAGAATGGAAAAAAAACTAGAAGAGAGAAGAAAGGACAAATGGACAGCAGACGATGGAGAGTTAGCAGAAAACATGAAGAAACCAGAAGAAAATGGCTGGACCAATTGCAACTGAAAAAAAATGCACAAAAGGTAGAAAGATATCTCTTTATTTTGAATTTATTAACTGGAATATGTCAGCTCTGGGAAATGTGCATCATTAACATCTGCGCTTTGTTTGGTACAAGAGGAAATTCCTATTTGACGTTGCCACTTGTTCTCTTTCCCCAGTATTCACTGAAATGTATTGGTTTAATATTTGCAGTGTTGCCTTTTGATAGGTAGGGTATGGTGCTTTGTGAGTCCTGGTAATGCTGTCAGGATACGGCGGGTTTGCTATGGGTTCTAAATGGGCAGCGTTTGTAGTAGTTCCTAATGTGCCTGGCGGTTGGCACTGGATTATAGTAATGTAGAAATCTTTTAGTCTTTCTTTATCCATACACTCATTAAGAGACATGTTTACTAAAAGTTAGTGTATGGTAACATTATGCAAATATTTATGCAAATAAGACCACTTATGCAAATGACGTGCTGGCACTTTGAGGAAATTCTTTGGTTTTGTGCGGCAGTTTGGGCACTCGGGCTCAAAAAGGTTAGCCATCACTGCTATAGTCTATGTAAAAGCATATAGTTAAGTTACACTGTAAACCGCTTTGACTTTCAGATAAAGTAGTATATAAAAAAAGTTGAATGAATGAACTTGTACATGCTTTCATGTGTCCATGAAAAAAGGTAGGTTGTCCATACAAATCTAGCAGACTGCCAGTAAAAATAATTTTCAGGAGTTAGCAAGACTGTTAATGGATCCTTCAAAAACAAACAAACAAACAAACACAAACAAACAAAAAATGAAAACACCTAACCTGACTTACAGTTCCCCCAGCATTTATGAGCTTTCAGGACTGGGATCATTTGAAGCTATGTGGGGATTTCTCCCTTTTTATATCTTCTTCTCCTCCTCCCTGGCGTACCTAGGCTAGTCATTGCAGTGCTGGTTCCGTTCCAGGGGCTACGCATGAGGGCTCCTTACAGGCCCCTGCCGTCATGGGTTTTGAATCCATTTGCTAGCTAATATCTTTCCGGCAGTGATCATGACGTACTCTCTCCCTCCTCCCTTCCCTCAAGGGCTGTGAACACTGCCTCTTGTATCATCCTCAGGCGACTGGGAAACGGAAGACCAGACTTGGGGATTGAATTTAAGCCCTTGCTCATTGCAGGGCAAAATACTGTCATAGAAACATTGGGCAGGGTCAAGATTTATTTTTAATATATATCTCTAATATACCTGACTTACCTGAATGTAACTCACATGGAGCTTTGAAAATCGCCACAGACAGTTTGCACCTGCTATTTCCGCAGATATATTTTCACTTGAAGTAACAGACAGATTTAAAAAATATAATCCATACACGTTATTTCCTTCCTCTAATGTGAAAATTCCCCCAAAGTCACCTACTTCTTAATGCGTAAAGTTTATGTGCATCATTGACTCCTACACATCCTTTTAGGAGCCTGTTTACTAAGCTGCATTAGGTGTTTAACACGTTAAACAGCATGATACTGCATTAACATGCAGTGTGTGTTAACTTATAGTGTAGGTAACTCTTAGTGCATGTTAAAAACCATATTAAACACTTAATGCGGAGATTCCTATTAGGTAGGATGGTAAGGGCAGAGATCATGCTTAGCTGTTAACACAGGAGATAATGTGGTATAGTAAGTTGCACCTCTAGAGAGAAAGCTAATGGCGTTCCTTGTCATCTGCCCGTACCATTAACTCGTAGTAGTGCTCATTGTGGCTGCCTTCCCCAAAGTGCTGAGAACGCCCCAATGATTACCTATGAAGTCTTGCACTTAATGCGCCTAACCTTTGACCCTTAATACATGTCAGATGCAAAACGTTAGTGTAAGTTAGTAAAAACGTCCCTTAGCCTCATAAGGGCTGGCAATGTTCAAGAGCCAGTTTACCGGGGTAAATTAATATTTATCTCAGTGGAGGAGTAGCCTAATGGTTAGAGCACTGGCTTAGTAACCAAGAGACCAGGATTTGATTCCCACTGGCACTCCTTGTAGCCTTGGGCAAATCACTTAACCCTCCATTGCCTTGGAAGAAAGGCCTGGCAGTCTGCTTCCGGTCACACTGCCAAGAAACCCCAGGAGCTGCTGGGTTGCCAGGAGTCAGCATTGACTCGAAGGCGCACACAGCATTTGGCAAATGGCTTTTGGAATTGCCTTCTTGATGTATCTCACTTTTTGCCTTGACTGGATACTTTTATCTAGCTAGCTTTTTAAATAGAGTTAGGCTTACCATGGTCTATATGATATTTCAGACATCTCGTTTCACATTTCAATTTAAAAATTTCCCATTAGATTATCTTCCAATTTCTCTAGCAGATCTTTTCTGGATTTTATTTTGTAAGGAATGGAGTCAGAAATGTCATATGCTGGGTTTGCAGTTGGGTGTAGAGTTCCCAAGTTATCCAGTTCCAGGATGAGATTTCTTGCCAATTCTGGATTTAAATTTCCATTGCAATGCAGTATAGTATTTGTAGTACTTGATTTTACCCATTGAAATCTGCTGCAGGTCCTATAATGCATCAGAATGAGATTGTCAGAAATCCAGGGCTGGCTTAAAATTTAATTCCTGGAACTGGATAACTTGGCAACCCTGTAGGTGTGATGTCATAGGTGGCATCAAACTCTATGCCAACAAAGAACCATCCAATATCGGGGCAGACTCAGACTCGTTAATGTGGGTACTTTCCACACAACCCCTTACAGACCAATGAGAAGGTGGGTTGATGTAGGGTGGGTAATACTATGCTGTGTATACTGGGGAGCACACTGGCCACCCTTCACAATACGTTGGTCAGGAAGCAGCAAATGTGTACTGAAAAGGGTTGCTGAGTCAAAATTTGCCATCTTTAACAAAGGATGTTACTATGAAAAAAGTGGTTTCAATTTGGCACAGCTATTTATATATAAATAACAGCAGAATTACTTGTTCTTCATGATCAAATTTCTGTTGTGTATGTGTACACATGTAGTTATCTATGCTTGTATATTTGCATGTGTTTTGTAAATATATAAGGTGAAGCAATATATTAATACAGCATTGTACAACGAGGGCAATACAACGCTGGAATGTGTTAGCCAGGGAGATGGCAGAGTCTTCATGTTTGTTTTTCAGATCAGGTTAAAAAAATAATAGTGCGCATATATTTGACAAACACAAAAAATGGTTGAATTCGCACCATTTGAAATTGTCTAGATGGACTTAGGGGGATCCTCTGGAGGTAGGGGATGGACATGTAATTTCTGGATGCTCCAGGCCTAATTGAAGATTGTATAGGCACAGGTTTGGGTTTTTTTTTTTTTTTTTTTAAAGTTATGTCTATAAGCAAAGAACTTTATAGTAAGCATTGTGACCCCTTGAGTATTAACCAGGAGATTGCCATGCCCCTCCCTAGTAGGACATCTTACCTAGATTCCCATGAGGTCGCTTCAATGAAAGAATTCTTCATAGCCCTGTGCCCACTTTTGGTGATGGTGCTGCTGACCATTCTATCTCCAGGAACAAGCAGGAATGAGTCTTCACATATGGGTACGTCAGTACCGACGGAGCCTGCGCGGGAACGCTCCCCAGCTTTCCAAAAAAGGAAAGCTTTTGGGAGCATCCCACAGCACCTGCGCGCTGCCTTCCCGCCTTTCCTAACCGCCTCTCCCCAGTCCGCTGAAGAAGTTCTTTGTTTTATTTTATTTCTTTGGTCGCTCGTCTGCCTTCTCCGACGTCGGACCGGTACCGCCGGTCTTTCTTTCTTTTCTTAAAAAAAATAAAAGAACATATTTTTCCCCTCATCCCAAAGTCCCAGCTCACCCCTACTCAGTCCCTAGAGTTCATAGGGGCCTGGCTAGATACTACCACTGCAAGGGCCTATCTTCCTCAGGCCCGTTGCCTACGCCTAATGCAGTTAGCCTCCCAGATTCAGTCAAAGAGCCATTTAACTGCCTGGGAGATGCTACAACTGCTAGGCCACATGGCATCCACAGTGCATGTGGTCCCCTATGCTCGCCTTCACATGAGAGCAGCTCAATGGACGTTGTCCACCCAGTGGTCTCAAGCATCAGGGGGTCTGTCAGACAAAATAGCAATCTCCAGGCGCCTCTTTTGGTCTCTCCAGTGGTGGAAATCCACCCAAAATCTGTTGCTGGGGTCCCCCTTCCAACATTTGTTGCCCCAAGCAACCCTCACAACAGATGCCTCCCCAACAGGTTGGGGAGCTCATCTACAAGACCTCTCCACTCAGGGCACTTGGTCTCCACAGGAGTCCTCTCTACATATCAACCACTTGGAGCTCCGAGCAGTTTTTCTAGCTCTCAAGGTCTTCCATACCCTGCTCAGCTACAAGACAGTCCTCATTCATACGGACAATCAGGTAGCCATGTTTTACATAAACAAGCAAGGAGGAACTGGCTCTCTGTCGCTTTGCAACGAAGCTTTAAGATTGTGGGCCTTCGCCAGAGAGCATCTCCTGGCCGTATACCTTCCAGGAATCCAAATCTCTTGGGCAGACAGACTCAGTCGAGTTCTGCTTCCACACGAATGGTCCCTGCACATGGACCAGGTACTCAGAATCTTTCAAGAGTGGGGAACCCCGGACATAGACCTCTTTGCAAGTCCGTGGAATGCCAAACTTCCCCGGTTCTGTTCCAGAATTCCGTGTCGGGGAGTTCAGGCCAAGGATGCCTTCCTCCTTCACTGGGGTCAAGACTTCCTGTATGCCTTTCCACCCATTCCCTTAATTCCCAAGACTCTGTTCAAGCTCCAGAGGGATCAAGGATCTATGATCCTCATAGCTCCACGCTGGCCACGCCAAGTGTGGTACCCTCTACTTCTGCATCTCTCCCAAGCTCCCTCCCTGGACTTGGGAGCTGCTCCAGACCTCCTGTTCCAGGAGGAGGAAACTTTGTGGCACCCAAACCCCAAGTCCCTTCACCTCAGGGCTTGGTTGCTGAAGGCTTAGACCTTCAAGGTTGGAATCTTTCTCAGCAGGTGAAGGATATCCTCCATGCTTCCAGAAAACCTTCTACTAGACGTTCCTATGCTTTTAAATGGAAAAGGTTTTCCATTTGGTGTGCTGAGAAGGGTCTTGACCCTCTAGCACTACCTTTGAATTCTCTATTGGAATATCTCCTGCATCTCTCCAATGCAGGCCTTAAGACGAATTCAGTAAGAGTCCATTTGAGTGCTATTGCAGCATCCCTTAAGCCTCTCAATGGGACAGCCTATTTCCTCTTATCCTCTTATTGCAAGATTCATGAGAGGCCTAACTTTAACTAAACCTCCCATTAGGCCTCCTCCGGTGGCATGGGACTTAAATCTGGTTCTTGGTCAGCTTATGAAGCCACCTTTTGAACCCTCAGCCACCACCTCGTTTAAATTTCTTTCCTGGAAGGTTATTTTCCTCATTGCCGTCACATCAGCTCGCCGCATCAGTGAGCTACAGGCCTTGGTGGCTAATCCACCTTATACAAGGTTTCATCATGATAAGGTAGTCCTCAGGACCAAACCACACTTTATGCCTAAAGCGGTCTCACCTTTTCATCTGAACCAAGAGGTATATTTACCTGTCTTCTTTCCAGGTCCTCATGCATCAAGTGCAGAAAGGAATCTTCATACCCTGGATTGTAAAAGGGCTCTTGCCTTTTACTTACAAAGGACACAGCAACATAGAAAGTCTTCCCAACTCTTTGTTGCTTTTGATCCCTCTAATTTGGGACTTCCAGTCTCTAAGAGGACACTGTCCAATTGGATTGCTCAGTGTATTTCTTTCGCCTACCAGGGTAAGAACCTTTCTCTGGAGGGCCATGTCACAGCTCACAATGTGAGGGCCATGGCAGCCTCTATGGCTCATCTAAATTCTGTGTCCATCGACCAGATCTGTCGAGCAGCCACCTGGGCTTCGGTTCATACCTTCACAGCCCATTACTGTTTGGACAAGGACTCCCGCCAGGATGCCTTGTTTGGTCAGGCTGTTCTCAAACACCTGTTCCATGCTTAATCAACTCCTACCCTCCTTCCCTGGATGGATGCCTGAGATCCATAGGAGGAGGTAGAGCCCTTCTCAGGGTCTCACAACCTTGGGGGTCTCCCAGGCATCTCTAGCTAGGGAGTCCCCATATGTGAAGACTCATTCCTGCTTGTTCCTGGAGATAGCACAGTTACTTACCTGTAACAGGTGATCTCTGGGAACAGCAGGGAATAAGTCTTCACAAAACCCACCCACCTCCCCTAGGAGTTGTATCTCTCTATCTATCTTTCCTTTCCTCTCTCTCTTTGTCTCAGCTTTAAAACTCGAACTGGGGAGAGGCGGTTAGGAAAGGCGGGAAGGCAGCGCGCAGGCGCTGTGGGATGCTCCCAAAAGCTTTCCTTTTTTGGGAAGCTGGGGAGCGTTCCCGTGCAGGCTCCGTCGGTACCGACGTACCCATATGTGAAGAATTATTCCTGCTGTTCCCAGAGATCACCTGTTACAGGTAAGTAACTGTGCTGTTTTTGCAGATGATGTCACCAAGACCTTAGATTGAAGTAGTAATTACCTAATCTCCAGGAACAAGCAGGAATGAGTCTTCACATATGGGTACGTCGGTACCGACGGAGCCTGCACGGGAATGCTCCCCAGCATCCAATCAGAAAGCTTTTGGGAGCATCCCTCGCGCCTGCGCACTGATTTCCCGCCTTTTCCACTTCTTCTCCTCAGTTTTCGTTTTTCCGCGGAGCCGACAGGACGTCCTCCTGTCACCGCAGAAACCTTTTTCTTTAAATTCTTCACGCCGCCACCGGTACCGCCGGTGGTTTTTTCTTTTCTTTTTCTTAAACTCAGAGAGATTTTTCCCTCTGCTTCTGTCTTAACTTTTTGGGCCTACAAGGCCTCTTCATCATGGAGCCGCCTTCTCCTAAGAAGTGCCTTCACTGTGGAAACACAGTTTTCTTTTTAGACTCCAATAACTGGTGTCTAACCTGTTTGGGTCCTGACGCTTTTTCCCCTGAACCACCAGGCTGCAATACTGTGAGAAGACCTTCCCTCTTTCGAGTTTCCCTCGATACCGTTTTCACTCCGGCAGTGAAGGCACCATTTTTTTCTTCTCTACAGGATCAGGTAACCCACAAACAGTCTGTTAAGACTTGCCAATCCTTGAGTGGTAGGTCTCATGCCAAGCATGATGACGGCTCCGGTCTTGCCCTCAAGACCCCATTGGCATTAAAACCCCGGCGGGAGTCTTCGGGCTCCAAAGCATTTCAGGGGTTTCAGGTTGTTCCTGGGGCTCACCCCTCATAGAACATACCTGAGCCATGCTCGGTGGTGGTATCCGCTTCGAGCGGTACCGATGCATCGGCACCCGTGTCGAGTGTTCCACTCTTCACCAGGGATCGTCATCTGGTGTCCTCAGTACCTTCGGGACCGATCGATACGACCCAGAGTGTCTTTCCTGTATCGGCATCGCCGATACCACCACCGAGGTCGGTGCCCTCTAGACATGCATCGATAGACTCGCTCCCTTCGATGACGAGTCTGGAATCAATATCTAGTCTAGATGACTGGGTACCGACGCGTCTTGGAACCGACCCTTATTGTTTCCGGATACGCAGTACTGAGGATATTCACCAAGACTCTCTGATTACCTCGGTACCGCTTGAGCAGCCTCCGATGACTGTCTCGATGACATTACCGTCTCCGATTCCGCCTCAGCTGCCAGTATCGGTATCGATGTCGATTCCTGCAGTTACATCGGTACCATCGATCCTTTCTATGCCTAGTTTGGAATCGATACCTGGCATGGACGATGCAGTACTAACTGCCTCAAATCGTGACTGCCAGTATCACTATCCATCTAGTAGGGTTCTTTTTCTGCACCAGACCAGTACATCCTCTGGTGCTCAGGCTGCTTCTTCAACCTTAGCCTACCCAGGGATGGTTCCCATTGGAGATCCTTCTTTTCAGAAATTTCTCCTTGATATGGCAACCTTTCTTGCTATTCCTATCCCTGGCTGTGATCTTAACCAAGGCTCTCCTGCAGAAAAGGAAAATATAATGCTTCCTTTACATCATTCTTTGCAGGATCTTCTTCTAAGAATATGGGAATCACCTTTAAGGGTTCCCTCACCTTCTACAGCAACGAATGTTCTGTATCAGGTGCCCCCCTCTCCAGGGTTTCAAAAGACTCAACTTCCCCATCATTCCATTGTAGTGGAATCAGCAATGAGGAAAGTAAAAAGCAAGAAGAAGCATTCTTATCCGCCAGGTCGTGCATCTAGAGCACTTGATGCCTTTGGACGTCACACCTTCCAAACATCTATGCTGGCATCAAGAATTATTTCTTATATATTTTATATGAGTCTAACACTCCAGGAGGTCACAAAGAAATTATCTCTTTTGACTCCTTTTTTGTCAGAGCCTAAGGCTGCTGATTATTCCTTGCTTCTTAGTCATAGCCGGAATATCTCTTGGTTTCTTTCTCGTGCTTCTCTAGACTCTTTTGAGTCTGTTAGCAGATCCTCTGCTATTGCCATTGGAGCACGTCTTAGAGCCTGGCTCCAAGCTTCAGACTTGAGCAGATGGGCACAACACACACTGGGTAATTCTCCTTGTACTGGAGAAAATCTCTTCAATAAGGAGGCTTTACGTCAGGTTGCTCATTGCTCCACTGACTTCCCTGGTTCTGGAGACCATTCTAAGCCGCCTTCTTCCCCAGGAGGTAGGAAATGTCCTACCAAACCTTCTTTCCCTAAGAAAAGAAGGTTTCATTCTTCTCCTGCCCATCATCCAGATGTACCCAAGCAAGGGACACCTCGTCCTAGTCTGAAGTTTCCAAACTCTAGCCAGTCTGAGCATACCCAGCAACCATAGGTTCTGAAGGTTGCAATCTACAGTTAACTTCTTCCTAGCAGAAGTTTGTTCACTGTTTTTTCTTAAAGCTCTACACTGGGGTTTTCCTTTTTCAGTATGCTAAGCTGTCAGGATATTCTTGTCCATGGGTTACAGAATTCTCCTCTTCTTACTACCAAGAAGGGAAGTTACAACTATCCCATGATAGTTTCTGTCCCAACATGAACATTTTTTCCTTCAGCTGACTCGCCATATGGGTAAGTCACCCTCCAATTACCTGTTTTCTCTACCCTCTTATCCAGGGTTTCCCCTGACTGAGTGGTACCATACTGAAAAGCTTCTCTAGCCTTTCATTCCAGTGTAGACTTTTTGTTTCCTTGAATACATTCTCAAGATAACTCATCAGGCAGGGACAGGAATATCTCCTCTCCCTTTGTCTGTTTCTCTTTGTTTTGCACAGGAAGATTCTCTCTGCTGTCTTTTTCAGCTGCTGTGCATGCAGGAGTTCCAGTGATTGAACTACTGGTACTTTTCCACAGGTTCCAGTCTATCTTCCACAATTTTTGTCTAGCCTCAGTAGTGATTCCAAGCTAGTCCTCATCTATCTTGGATAATCCTACTCACTTTAGGCTTCTCACATTATCTTCTTTCTAGCCATCTCCTTTTCCTCGGATGTGGCAACACACCTGACTTCAGTCAGTTTTATATCATAATTCTCCTGCGCAATGCTCTCTGCAATCTTCAGAGAAGCTTTCTACTATGGGCCCTTGCTACAGAGCATTGAACTTTGTCTCTGAGGGCTATTCTATATAGTAGAAAAAAGCTTATAAATCATTCCCATGACTGTGAGGGTTCTCCACACCCTCTTGTCTCCTGTTAAAATTCAGAATATAAGCTTTTTCTGCGTGAATATCCAAGGCTACTAGTAACGCATGATACCCCTATGTCCCTCCAGTGGGTCCTCCTGGTATCTTCTCTATGCGTTTCTACCCATCTACCATGTCAGAGTTCTAAAGGACTCCCGACTTGCTCTTTACAGACTGATATTATCCTCTGTTTTTCACGCAACCATCCTGGTTTTTTTTTTACTGGATTGCATTCCTGCATCCTCTTAGCCCACTGAAATAGATTCTCTATATATCTGTCAAGTGGGTTTCACCGTCTTGTTATTGGATGAATCTTTCCCCTTCACATACCCCATGTGAATGTTCTTATGGGGCTTAGTGGTAGACATGTATCTTCAGACTCATATTCATGTATGTATATATCTCTATATATGCATCTACATACATATGTCTGTAAGCTGTGTGTGCATAATTTATGCCCCTATATATATATATCTTTACACATATCTATATATACATATATATAGGTATACATATCCCCCTATATATATATGTATCTGTTGGGAGGCTTTTTATAGGTCGATATGTATTACATACTATCTCCCTAACTGTCTATGCTATAAAATGTTTTACCTTCTTAGAGGTTCCAGACAGTGGGCTTCCATATTTTCATACTGTTCCTCAGTATGTGGGGGCTCTTATGCACACAACCATTGCTGTGGTGCTAACAGCTTCCACTTTGCCCTAAGTCTCCCTATCCTTGAAGCGTCAGGCTTCAATATCTTTCCTATCTCTCACCAGCTAGGAAAGACAGTGTACATTTTCATTAGTTCTGAGTACACATCTGTTCTCCTTGGGAATACGGGCTTCTTTCCATATCCCTCCTTCCCTCTAGGACTGGGCTAGTTGTCCAAATCGGTCAGTCTTCTTCTTTTAGTCCTCAATGTTAATGACTCTGTACCTAAAAGAATTTTCAGCTTTTCCCATAAAGCTTTCCGTTGAAGACCTGCCGTTCTTATCCTGTCCCAGTTGACACCTGGGTCTCCTGCTAATTCCAGGTTTGGACCTTCATCCTCACTGCTGTGAGGTCACCTTGAGGATTCCGCTACTGCATATCCAGTAGACTCCATCCCGCTCTCTACTTCCTACAATCCAGTAGGTAAGCTCTATATTATAATTGTTCATTAAATAATTTTAATGATACTTATCATACATACCAAGGACTCCTCTTCTGTAGTTCTTAGGTTCGCTGTTTTTCCTTACAGCTCCTCTCTTCTCAACTCCTACCCTCCATCCCTCATGGGATGCCGGAGATTCCTGTGTGGAAAATGCACTCCTGATCCAAGGACACGCATTTTATGGGATCTCCCCCTGGCATCTATAGCTAGGGAATCCCCATACGTGAAGACTCATTCCTGCTTGTTCCTGGAGATAGCACAGTTACTTACCTGTAACAGGTGATCTCTGGGAACAGCAGGAATAAGTCTTCACAACCCACCCACCTCCCCTAGGAGTTGTATCTATCTATCTATCTTCCTTTTCTCTTTCTCTCCTTTGCTCAGCTATGAAACTCAACTGAGGAGAAGAAGTGGAAAAGGCGGGAAGTCGGTGCGCAGGCGCGAGGGATGCTTCCAAAAGCTTTCTGATTGGATGCTGGGGAGCATTCCTGTGCAGGCTCCGTCGGTACCGACGTACCCATATGTGAAGACTTATTCCTGCTGTTCCCAGAGATCACCTGTTACAGGTAAGTAACTGTGCTTTGTGGTGCCAGCCTGACTATAGGGAATGAAATAGTGTGAAATCTGTGAGAACCTTGATATGAACCTTGATATGATAAGGGCTGGCACCTCATTTGTGAGAGTGGAAGATGGGGACAACAGTGGAACTCTCACAGGGAGAATGATAATCTATCAGAGAGCCCACTCATTAGATGAAGGTGGAGCAAGGGAGGGTCCCGTAAAGGAAACCAGTTTTGCGAATGAAGTTTTGTTACAGTAACTGTAGTTTAGAATCTCCAGGAACAAGCAGGAATGAGTCTTCACATATGGGTACGTCGGTACCGACGGAGTCTGCATGGGAATGCTTCCCAGCGTCCAATCAAGAGCTTTTGGAAGCATCCCAGCATGCCTGCGTGCTGCCTTCCCGCCTTTCCCAACTGCCTCTCCTCAGTTTTCATTTTTCCGCGGAGCCGGCAGGACGTCCTGTCACCACAGAAAATTCTTGTTTTTAGTTTTTAGTTTTCTTGTGGTCGCGGCTGTCTTCCCGACGCCACCGGTACCGCCGGTGTTTTCTTTTCTTGCCTTGAAAAATTTTTTCTTTTCCACGGGATATTTTTTCTTCATAGTGTCCCACGGTCTCTTAGGCCTTTTAGACCTTCTCTTTTTTCCTTCATGGAACCGCCAGACACTTTCTCCAAGAAATGTTCAGACTATGGCGGTACAACTTTATTTTTAGACCCTCTAAGTCGGTGTCTAACCTGCTTGGGTCCTGACAACAATTTGGTAAGAAGAGGTTTTCAACATCGAGGCTCCCTCGATACACGGTTGCCTTCCAACTTCGGGGCACCGTCCCCTTCTTCGTCCACACAGGATCAGGTAACCCACAAACAGTCTGTTAAGACTAGCCAGTCCTCGAGTGGTAGGTCTCATGCACAGCATGTAAACGGCTCCGGCCTTGCCCTCGAGGGCCCACTGGCTTCAAAACCCCGGCAGGAGTCTTCGGTCTCCAAAGCCTATAAGGGGTTTCAGGTTGTTCCTGGGGTTCACCCCCCACAGAACATACCTAAGCCGTGTACGGTGGTGGCATCCGCTTCGAATGGTACCGATACCCCGGCATCGGCACTGGTGTTGGATGAAACACTCCTCACCAGGGATCGTCATCTGGCATCCTTGGTACCTTCGGGACCGGTGGATACCCTCCAGATTGACTTTCCATTATCGGTACCAACACCGATACTCCAACCGATGTCGGTACCCTCCAGATGTGCATTGATAGCCTCGCTTCCTTCGATGCCGAGTCTGGAATCGATCTCCAGTCTGGAGGACTGGGTACCGTCTCGCCTTGGTACTGGCTCTTGACGGTACCGAAGGCTCGGTTCCGATGATTCGGATCCGCAACTCTCGGTTCCCCCAACACCGATTGAGTTGCCACCGGTTCCCCTTCCTTCACCGGTATCAGACACGGTACCGAAGTTGGTACCGATGTACTCATTACCTTCACGGTCGGTGCCTTCCATGCTTCGCTTATCAGGCTCTTTGCCCTTGATACCGAGTTTGGAATCAATCTCTAGTCTAGAAGACTGGGTACCAATAGATTTTGGTACTGACACCGATCGATACTGGTGCTTAGGTACCGAGGATAGCGGCCGGAGGTTTTCGGTTACCTCGGTACCGATTGAACTGTCACCGATGACTGCTCCGATGTCTTTGTCGATTTCGACTCCAGCATCGGTACCGGTACCCACAGTAGCATTGTCGCCAATTCCTGCCATGCTTTTTTCAACAGGATCACTCCATTCTATACCAAGCTTGGAGTCGATACCTGGCATGGACAATGTGGTAAGGATGGGGGCTGCTCCTGACAGCCAGTGCCAGCAACCATCTTTTAAGCACTCCACACTGCACTCTGCAGGATCTTCTATTCCTATATATTTGGATAACTCTGTGGATGCTCAGGCTAGCTCTTTAGATCTACCCTGTCCAGGGGAAATTCCTGTTTGGGATCCCTCTTTTCAGAGTTTCCTCCTGGATATAGCAAGATCTCTTGCCATTCCTATTCCAGGACATGATCCTGCACAAGGCTCTGTTTCTGCCAAAGCAAAGGACAACATAATGCTTCCTTTGCATCATTCCTTGCAGGATCTCTTTCTAGGAATGTGGGAAACACCTTTAAGGGTACCCCCACCCCCCAGGGCAACTGATCTTTTATATCAGGTGCCCCCCTCTCCAGGGTTTCAAAAGACTCAAACTTCCTCATCATTCCATAGTAGTGGAATCAGCAGTGAGGCGGGTAAGGAGTAAGAAAAAGCACTCTTCTTATCCGCCAGGTCGTGAGTCTAAGACACTAGATGCCTTTGGACGTCAAACCTTCCAGACATCTATGCTTTCTGCAAGAATTCTCTCATATATTTTTTATATGAGTCTTTCTCTTGATGAGGTCAGCAAGCAGTTACATCTTTTGACTCCTTTCCTTCCAGATTCTAGGAGTAAAGACTATTCTTCACTGCTTAAACATATCCAGAATATTTCTTGGTTTCTTTCTCGTGCTTCCCTATACTTTTTTGAGTCTGTTAGCAGAACGTCTGCTATTGCTATAGGGGCACGATGTAGAGCCTGGCTCCAATCTTCAGACTTGGACAAATGGGCACAACAACGTCTGGGACATATTCCTTGCACTGGAGAAAATATTTTTAACAAGGAGTCTTTATGTCAGGTTACTCAGTTATCCACTGATTTACCTGTTCCTAAGGTTTGTTCTACAACTACGTTTGTCCCACTAGGTAGGAAATCTCCTACCAAACTTTCTTCCCACAGGAGAAGAAGGTTTTAGTCATCACTTGCCCATCATACAAATGTTCCCCAACAGGGGAGGCATCGTCCTGGTCTGAAGATTCCAACCTCTCACAAGGCTCAGCAAACCCAGCATCTGCAGGGTTTCTGATCAATCATCATCAGATGCTTGTGACTCTTGGGGTTAGCATCTACAGTGGCTTCTTCTCAATGGAAGCAATCCACCACTTCATTCTAACCCCTACACATGGATCCCTTTCCAAAAGATATCCATTTTTTCTATATTTATATGAGCTGTCAGGATATTCATGCTTGTAGGTCACAGGTTTCTCCTCTTTTTCCTGCTAAGAAAAGAGGTCTAACCACTATCAAATGATAGTTCCTGTGCCAGCATGTATCTTTCCTTTCTATAGACTTCCTACTTCGTAAGTCTTCTTCAGCTCCATTCTCTTCACCCTCTTACCACGTTTTTCCCCTGTAAGAGGGAATTACTTACTGAGAGGCTTTTTCTTCAGCCTCTACTTTTCTCACTTTCCAGTGCGGAGTTTACCTCCTCTGCTCAATCTTGCTTTGGGGCAGTTTATCAGACATGTCCAGAGTTTCCTACTCCTGCTCTGTCTGTTCTTTCTGTTTTTGAACAGTAAGATTCTTTCTGCTGTCTTGCTAACAGCTGCCTATGCAGGAGCTTCAATGTTTGGACCACTGGTTCTTGTCCACAAACAACCAGATTCTTCTCCACTAACATTCTGTCTAGTCTTAGTAGTGGCTCCAAGTCAGTGTTTCACCTCTCTTGGAGATCATCTCACTACAAGCTTTCTAGATTGTCTTCTATTCTGCCATCTTCTTTTTCCTGACTTTGGCAGCATAGTTGGCAGAGATACTGGCTCTCTAACAGCCAGTTCTATCTCCTCATTCTCCTGCATCATGCTCTCTGCAATCTACAGAGAAGCTTTCCACTATGGGCCCTTGCTAGAGAGCATGGGTTTTTTTTTTCTCCAACAGCTATCCTAGCTGCTTAGAAAAGGCTTTTCAGTCATGTCTCCCATGACTAGAAGGTTCTCCCTTCTTTTACTATCTCCTTTTTTGATATAAAGGACATAGGCCTTCTCTTACGTGAAAGCTCAAGGACTTGCCAGTTCCCTGCTTCGGTCCATAGTTTTCCCAATCGGGGATATGCTCGTCCTCATGGTAAGAACGCATGATACCTTTGCCCTTAAGCAGGTCAACATGGTATCTCATCTCTAGGCGTCTTCTGTCTACTTACCATGCTAGAGTCCTGGAAGACTCGGGACTTGCTAGCTGCACATTGACATTGTCCTTTGTTTTTCATGTAACAGTCCTGGTTATGTGTCCAGAACGAGCATCCTTGCAGATCATGACCAGGAGGAATAGATTCTCTATATGTCTTCTCAAGTAGGTTCCACCTCCTTGTTATTAGATGAATCTTTCCTCTCCACATATCCTATGTGATCACTGTACTGTAGGCATATCTCTGTCTGTTTAATTGCAGACACCCATATGTAGGCCTACATATCCATATTTATTTTTTGTGTGTATTTTATGCCCTGCCATATCTCACTATAGATATATCCTTATATGTCTGTCTATCTATCTATCTGTCTATATATATATATATATAGATATATAGATATAGATATATAGATATATAGATAGATATATAGATCTATAGATAGATATATAGATATATAGATAGATATATAGATCTATAGATAGATATATAGATATAGATCTATAGATAGATAGATAGATAGATAGATCTATAGATAGATAGATAGATATCTGTTGAGATATTTTATTATAGATAGATATGTATCCACATACTTATCTATCTCACTGTCTATCCTCATATAGCTATATGATTCTGACAGAGGGGCTCTACCCATACCTATGCTATCTAGCAGGTTTGGGGTTCTACACACACAACCACTCCTGTGGTAGTCAACAATTTTCATACCATAACCTAACGGCTTAGGTACCTCTGAAGCTCTCCGTGCCCAATATCTCTCCTAGCTTACCCCAGTTAGGAGAGACATTGTGGATCTTCAGTTAATCACAGGCTTTAACGCCTCAGGCATTTGTCCTCTCTTTTTGGGATACAAGGAGTTCCCACACCCTTTCTCCCCACAAGGACTGTGCCTGTTTGTCCAAATCGGTTAGCCTTCTCTTTTGCTCCTAAGAGTGACTCACTCTGCCACCAAAAGAGCTAGGGTTTTTGTCATAAAGCCTTCCGCTGAAGGCCCACTGTTTTTGGACTACCCCAGTTTCGCTACTGGGGTTACCTATTACCTTTCAAGATTCTGACCTCCACTGGTTTTCCTACAGGATTATTACCTCCACTTACAGTGAGGTCCTCTTCAAGGTTCCTCTACTAGGTTTCCCAGTAGATCCATGAACCTCCATGCTTCTGCGAAATCCTGTCAGGGGAGGTCCATATTGCAATATCCTTTGCAATATTATTGATGACCATCATCATCCACACATGGACTCCTTCTCTGCAGTCCTATGCTAGGTTAGCTGTTCCACAGCATCCTTCTTTCTTCAACTCCTACCCTCCATCCTCAGGATGCCTGGTGTTCTGGGAGATAGCATGTCCAGCCTATGACATGCTGGGACTCCAGGCATCTCAGCTTGGAAGTCCCCATATGTGAAGATTCATTCCTGCTTGTTCCTGGAGATAGCACAGTTACTTACCTGTAACAGGTGATCTCTGGGAACAGCAGGAATAAGTCTTCACAACCCTCCCACCTCCCCAGGAGTTGTATCTCTATCTATCTTTCCTTTCCTCTCTCTCTCTCTTTGTCTCAGCTTTAAAACTTAACTGAGGAGAGGCAGTTGGGAAAGGCGGGAAGGCAGCATGCAGGCGTGCTGGGATGCTTCCAAAAGCTCTTGATTGGACGCTGGGAAGCGTTCCCGCGCATACTCCATCGGTACCGACGTACCCATATGTGAAGACTTATTCCTGCTGTTCCCAGAGATCACCTGTTACAGGTAAGTAACTGTGCTTTATCAGATGACTCCATATCTTCCAGTGGTAGAATCAAAGGATCCGTTTTGTAATTGGTACAATAAATCACTGCAAATAAGTTTGTTCATGTATTTTGGAGCGCTTTACCTGTTTCCTGTTAGTACAAATAGTGGTTCACTTAAGCAGCAGACTGCACCCTGTTTTCTGTAAAATGCTGATTGATGGGTTTTTCTTCAACCCTTCCCTTTTCTTTATTTGCAGTCTTTCCAGGTCATCGGGGATAGTCCTGAATTTTGTCCCATGTCCATGAATTAAACATGACACATCCATCCAATGAGCCACAACTGCTGAGACCTCTCTTGGAAGAAGGATAGGGGAGATGATGTGCTAGCAGGTCACAAACATAGCAGTGTGGAAGAGATGCTAGCCAGTTATTGGAATAGCTGAGTTTTCGTGCTTAGCGGGAATGCTTCTGAAGGCTGCAGGTTATAATGATAACCAAAGTTCTGTCTGAGTTATCCCCATATCTAGTTTACACAAAACCCTTTGTGGTACAAGCATGTGCTGGATTCAGATTTTTCATGCACGAGCTGTTTCTGCCCCCACAAGGTAATTGGTTTAGATAATGGATATCCTTCCCTCTTTTTTGATAGCTTCCATATAGGGAAGAAGAGCTGGTCAGCCAGCAGCTTCAGTCTAGCTCAGTTTCCATCAGCAATTGCGGCTCCATTGTGGACTAAAAAGCCAGCTCAGCTGTAGGTCATGTCGCCAGCAAAGAGGATTGCCCTGCTGGGAGCTTCATTGGGATCAGTGTTCTATTTGATGGTCTTGTTGAGATGAAATGAACTTTGATTATTTGGTGGATGGGGCACAGCAGTTCTTCTTTATGCTGTTCTGTAAGAGAGGTGGATTTGATAATAGTTACGGTAGTGGTATTATTGCAATTTATATTAGACAATAAAAATGCAATATCATATATATTAGAATGTTTGGTCTTACTGTGTTGCAGATCTCTCTGAATCTTGTTTAAGAAGAGCAGTATATAAATATGAAATGTAATGTAGTTTTTAATCTCCTTCCTTTTTTGGATCCCTCTGCATCTCTCTGCCTCCTTTGTTCTCCTAGTTTCTTTCCTGCTGTAGACTCTTTTTCCTCTATAGGTAAGTTATGTGAGATCCCGTCATCCCATCCACCTTTCTTGCTCTATGTCGGGGACAAAGGGGAGTTCTTGGGCCAGAGTGCCTAGAAGATAGAGATAACTGGGTGGTGCTGCCTTTCTTGTGACAGTGGTCCAGCTTCCTGTCATCACCCCTCTTTCCTGGGTGGCTAGGGAATGGGTGTTTAGGCAGGGGCCAGAGGAAAGTGGGATCAGTTGGGAAGGAAGGGGGGGTGGCTTTCAGGTGGGGATTAAAAAGGGGTGAACCAGCTGGCTCAGCCTCCCTTTGCCACTTCGGCTCCCACTCTCACTCTGTGCGTATTTGTGTTTGTGAGGTACAGAAGGGAATGGGAGGGCAAAGATTCCATTGCAACTTGGGGGGGCTGGATACCCAAGCCAGTGGGCATTGCCCCAGTGAGAAGGGTATGGAATGAGAAGTAACCAAAGGATGGACAAGTGCTGCCCAGTTTACCAGGTGGAGGTGTGGGTTAGATCTGGATGGCAGGCTGGTAGCTGGTCGCCAAATGGACATGGATTTGGGAGAGCTGGCACAGGTTATGATGATGCCACTACCTGTGGATATCCAATAAAGTTGTGACCTTGTGTAACTAACAGTGAATGTCTGTGTGGTTATTGGGTCTGGGAAAGAGAGGGAGCTTATTTGCCCACGTTATGAGACTGGAGAAGGCCGTTGTACTGCAGTAAATCCTGGAACTGTGATATTGCGTTAAAGGAATCCCTGAATCATGTGGCACTTTTGTAAGTACAGGGAAGAGAGAAAACTTGATACACAGTGCAGGGCAGACTGAACAGATGAATGAGGGTCAGATATGCAAAGTCCAGGGTGGATAATTTCCTAAAAATATAAAGAATAAGAGTGTAGAATGAGGGCTTGAACGGTTTTGAGCTCATCATTTTTATGTTTGTAGACTGTGTGATTCCAGTTCTGGCTGACTCTGTCTCAAGAGATTTCAAGATTGGAAAACATCCTAGAATTCAGGATCCTATGACTGCATTCATTAAGTGTTCTTATGGGGTAATAAAGAGATTGCAAGATTCTGAGTTGGGGCCTCCCAGGCTCTCTCTAATTACAAACTCTGTAATTATACTGTACTTTGTGTAATTCCATAATTACTGTCAGTATTAACGCATGGCTGTGTTTATATGGCCATCACAGTGGGAGGTACGGTGCACAGCTAATGTTTCATTCTGTGCTGAGCTTTCTTCAGCTCCTAGAAATTAACCTGCTTTTCGATGAGGTATCAGATGAAGAGCCCAACGGTGGGGGAGGGGGGGGGGGTTGTTCATCCACACGTGCAAGAAGGGAAGCATAGAGGCAATCCTGTGGGCGAATTTACAGAAAGTAAAGCCAGCCCAGAGAATAGAGAGAGTACCGTTAGCCTACTGAAACTATAATGTTGTGGCATTAATTTGTATAGGGATGAAATACAAGAGAGGTGAATGGTTACAGAAATGGGCTGCCGGAGGAGAAGAGAGTGAATGGACGGTGGGTGTATTTATATGGCTGAGATACAGGAGGGAAGTGAAGGCATATGAGGGTGGAGAAGGGGCTGAATGGACACAGGAATGTTACAAGGCTGAGATAGAGGAGGTGGTGAATGGATTCAGGGATTTGACTACAGTAGGTTTCTTCCCACTGAAAGAGGTTTGTCTTTTATGTGCAGTTTGCTCTTTGTAAGAAGGTTTGTTTGATTGTCATGGGTTTTCTTTTAACTTCTCTCAGGTAAATCGCATCTGGCCATTGTTCAGAAGGTGAATAATGAGGGTGAGGGAGACCCCTTCTATGAGGTTATCGGGCTCGTGACCTTGGAGGATGTCATCGAGGAGATCATAAAGTCTGAGATCCTTGATGAGTCGGATATGTACAGTAAGTATTTTGTGCGGCGATGTCATCCTAGTTATCTCTGATGCTTTAGTTGCATGTGACGTGTGTACTGCTCTGCTCCCTATCCCATACAGTTGGCAGTGCAGCAAAACTGGTATGTCAGTGGATGAATTGAATCATTTGGCTTGTATGACATTATATGTTGCTCTGTTGACTCTTTTACCTTGGGAGTCTTCTGGTTACCAAATGCTTTCTAGTGACAACATGCGTGCACATGTGTGATGCCATACATGACAGTTGGGCAAGCATGCGTCAGGCAGACCTTGTGTGCATGCAGTGTGATCAGCAATAGTATAGGACAAGTGTATGAGTGCTTCAGATCATTATAGTATTTATAGTTTGAATAAGATCTGCCTTAGGACTTTGGCCTCTTTCCCCGCAGAGGTATAAATCAACCTGTAGATCCTTATGTCCTCTGGAGCTTGCAGTTCAAGCCTTGCTACTCTCTCCAGGCCCCAGCCTTGGCACCCCTAGATCTTGAGCTTTTTTTTTATAGAGGTTCTGTTTAGTTCTCTGGGGACCTGTTCCAATGACTAATGAAAGATTCGCACGCTCAGGGTTCAGTATTTTATTGGTTGTAGCATTAAGTCCTACCTAGAGAGACAGCATGTTATCTGAGCTGCTAATACTGTTTAAATTCTACAGTTTTCTCAAGGATGTCCCAAGGATTTCGGGTGGGCTTCAAACATGTTAACACGATTAATGCAATAAAATGTTAACAAGCATTAAAACATTTTAAGCTGTGTTAATTGTTTTAAGGCAGGGGCCACCAATCTAGTGACTGTGCTTCCACCACGGATGAGCAGCTCTTCTCCCTGCTTCCCTTCCTCCCACAGTCCTTTCATTTGCCTTCCAGTCTGTTCTCGCAGGCAGAGGCAGCGACAGCCTTCCCTCTACCACCTCCCACCCGTGCCAGAAACAGGAAGCAGAGGGAGAGAAGGTTGGAGGAGCCAGAGGGAAGGCTCTGGGGCTGGCCTGGGGCAGCGTGTGTAAATCGCTGCCACTGCTGATGAAAGCAGATTGTGAAGGCAAGTGAAAGGACCGTGGGAAGAGAAGGAGGGTATGCAAGTGACATCAAATTAACAGAAGTCTCAAAGTCTGGGAGACCTGCACATCCAAAATTAAAAATTTGTCTAGCCAGGTGAAGTATCCAGTCGCTGCTGGCATGTTTTACATCCAAGCATGCTGTGAATTGCTTAGTCTGGAAGAGGGCTTGCTACTGTGTCACAAGCAGCAAAGCAGTCATTTAGCAAGGTCACTACATTCCTCATTTGCTGGAAATTTCAAAGAGAAACCAACATCACTGTTGCTACTAAAACTAAGAATCATCTTTAAAGCAAAAGACAGCAGCACACAATCTGCTTGATCGACTAGGATGCCCTTGTCCAGACAACCAGCCAGCCTGAGTTTTAAACATGTAATATATCCAATAATATATTAATTAGGGGTGGGCATTTAACACATTATTAATGTGATCAACATTCTTTAAATTCATTAAGATTAATCACGCAATTAAAATTTTTAATTGATACCCCCTCTAATTTTGCATGCACATTCTTAGAGGCCAATGCAGTTACCTTGCACTGGAGCCGTGTGTTAAGGCTCAGTGCTTTGTAATGCAAGGCTAACCCAGTGCTGTGCAAATGGACTGTGCACAAAACATGCAAATAGACTGTGCACAAAATCTGTGCTAATATGAGAGAGCATGTATAGATCCATGTGTGCATGCTAGATGCATGGGCACATGGATCTGTGTTAACAGCAGCTGTAGCAGCACCATATGATGGAGGATGATCTGTGCATAACAATTTTGCAATATTATATCTCCAGGAACAAGCAGAAATGTAGTCTTCACATATGGGTATTGTCGGTACTGACGGAGCCCGTGCGGGAACGCTCCCCAGCGTCCAATAGGAAAGCTTTTGGGAGCATCCCACAGCGCATGCATGCTGCCTTCCCGCCTCTGTACCTCTCTCACTTCAGTTCTTCATTTTCCGCGGAGCCGACAGGACGTGTACCCTGTCACCGCAGAAAATTTCCTTTTATTCTTTGTTTTTTTGTGATCGCGTCTGCCCTCATTTGACACCTACCGGTATCGCCGGTGGTGGTTCTTTCTTTTTAAAAAAAAACAACAACTTGTATTTCTTCAGGGGTCTTTCCCCTGTTTCTGGTGCTAGGCGCCATTTTGGGCACTAGGCCCACTTCAGGCATGGAGAAACCAGCTAGTTGTTTCAAAAAATGCTCAAAGTGTGGCAGTTCCATTTCCATCACCGACACCCATGATTGGTGTCTAAAATGTTTAAGTCCTGAACATTGTCCAACGGAGTGTCTCTCCTGCACGAGGATGACCAAAAGGGGCCTGCAGAATAGAGCTGCAAAACTCGGTACCCTTTTTGCCGCGGATACGATATCAGTTGCATCGATGTCTTCCAGGGCTTCATCTTCCTCCCATGGATCTCAGGTAACTAAACTTAAGTCTTCTAAGACTGGCCGGTTCTCAAAGGGTAGATCTCCTTCAAAGTATCGAGATGCCTCTGGCATTGCCCTCTAGGATAGTTCACCAGCAAAACAGCCCCGGCAGGAGTCTTCAGGCTCTAAAGCATTAACGGGGCTCCAGGATGTTCCAGAGGCTTCCATCTCTGTAGAACTACTGGTTCCATGTTCTGGGGTCATAGCCGCTTCCATCGGTACCAACACCCAGGCATCGGCAGGAGCGATGGATAAGAGAATCCTCGCTATTAAACGCAGTCTAGCGTCCCTCTTAGCAGCTTCGGTACCGCTAAGACCGCTACAGACGGTTCAACAGGTATTGGTCAATAGGCGCCAACACACTAGTAATCCCGATTGAAGTGACGAAATGCACGCAACTAGAAGCAGAGCATTCTCCTTCTACGCTCCAAGGTGTTGGAATAATCTCCCGTCCAATATCAGATCAATCAAAGATCTCACACAATTCAGGAAAGCCATTAAACATCACTTATTCCTATTATACTTCTCGCAATCCAACTGCACCCCTACACCTTGTACTAACACAACCACCCAACAGCATTAATAATGTAAAAGTGACACTAGTAATCTGTCATTGTTCAGATGTAAATAGTTCAGTGTTATTAATCCAAGTTATTATGTCCTGTTCGATGTAAGCACAAGGCACCTCCCCCTGTCCTGTGCAAAATTGTTAACTGTAAACTGCACTGATGATAAATAGCACGGTATAGAAAAGCTAAAAGTAAATAAATAAATAAATTGGTACCGACATCGGTACTGGTACCGATAGTACCTGCTTCGACAGGACTGCTTCCCCCCATGCCGAGCTTTGAGTCTATCTGGGGTATAAGGGATCAGGAACCAAGACATTTCGGTACCGACTTTGAGCGGTACAGATACCATGCGTTACAGGAGCACCCGGTACAGAGTGCCCTCGAGTCTTCCGATTCCGGTGACTGACGATTCTACCGGTACCAGAGCGAACCTACCAGAGGATTCAACTCCTCCTCCTCAACGCAGAATGTCTCCTCCAGAAGATATGTCCTTCTAGGATTTCATACGTGATTTGGTAAAGGGTCTTGCAATCACTGTGATTCCAGAAAGGGAACCTAGGGCAGAAGAATTAAGAATTCTACAATACCCTATGGCTCCCAAGGAGGCAGCTATGCTTCCCATTCACAAGATCTTACATGATCTGATGTTGAGAATGTGGGAAACTCCTTTAACGGTATCTTCACATTCCCATCGCCTTGACACTATGTACCAAGTGCCAAGTTGTCCTGGTTTTCAAAAAACTCAGTTATCACACCATTCAATGGTAGTGGAATTGGCCATGTGAAGAATCAAGAGTGCTAAAACACATTCTTCTAATCCTCCAGGCCGTGAATCCAAGATACTCGATGCCTTTGGGCGTTGATGCTTTCAATCCTCCATGCTATCAGCCAGGATCAGTTCCTACATTCTTTACATGGGAATGTTCCTGGAAGAAGTCACAGAAGACTTAGAGCTCATTAGCCCTTGTGTCTCTGAGGAAAAAAGAGCAGACTACCTTACTCTGGTCAAGCACGCCCAGAATGTTTCTAAATTCATGAACCGTGCTACCTTTGATTGCTTTGAATGTATTAGCAGAACCTCTGCTATATCCATAGGAACAAGTCGTATTGCTTGGCTTCAAGCATCAGACTTAGAACACTGGGTGCAAGAAAAGCTGGGAAACATTCCTTGCACAGGAGAAAATCTCTTTGGCAAGGACTGGCAGGACAAGGCTAATCAGCTTGAATCTGATAATACTACGTTGAACAGATTGTCAAAGTCCACAGCCAACCCAGCAAAGAAGAAAACATTCAAAAAACCCTTTTTCAGTAAGAAAAAGAAGTTTTACCCATCTTACACCCATCAAAGCCACTGTCCGCTTTATGTTCCCCAGAAGGGGCAACAACAGAACAGACAGCAAAGAAAGCTGCAAGCTCAAAGAGCTCTACCAGCCCAACAGACCCAGCCCCTCAGGGTCTTTGACTTCTACCTAGAGAACTTAGTCATTCTTCCCCTAAAAGGTCCAGAGCCCTTAACCATTCCAGGAAAACTATGCTATTTTGCCAAAAGATGGCAACAAATAACATCAGAAAACTGGACTCTGTCCATTGTATGACTGGGGTACAAGCTTCATTTTCTCAACTTGCCCCCACCTACAATAATAAAACAATTCAATACTCAGGCCCCTGCCACCAATCTCTTGTGGCAGGAGGTTACATCACTTCTCGCTCAAGGAGCAATCGAAGAAGTACCCATACCCCAACAGGGTTCAGGGTTTTACTCCCCCTATTTTCTTATTCCAAAGAAGACAGGGGGACACAGGCCTATACTAGACCTCAGAGAATTAAACAAATATTTGTTCCGAGAAAAGTTCAAAATGATCTCCCTTGGGACACTCCTACCATACCTTGAAAGTCAGGACTGTCTATGTTCTCTAGATCTAAGAGATGCGTACACGCATATTCTCATCCACTCAGATCACAGGAAGTTCCTTCAATTCCTGGTCCAAGGAAGACACTTCCAGTA
Source organism: Ichthyophis bannanicus (assembly GCA_033557465.1). Classification (NCBI taxonomy): domain Eukaryota; kingdom Metazoa; phylum Chordata; class Amphibia; order Gymnophiona; family Ichthyophiidae; genus Ichthyophis; species Ichthyophis bannanicus. The sequence continues at coordinate 690,975,099 of CM066035.1, forward strand.
CAGAGTTCTTCCTTTTGGACTGGCCTCTGCTCCAAGAGTCTTCACAAAATGCATGGCAGTGGTAGCACCATTTATGAGGACTCTGGGAATATTCATCTTCCCTTACTTAGACGATTGGCTCATTCGAGCATCGACAGCTCCAGCTTTGCTCTTTCTTGAGCAATGAGAATTCTTCAATACTTGGGACTGGTCATAAACCTCCCAAAATCTCATCTCACCCCCTCTCAATCTCTCGAATTCATAGGGGCTCATCTAGACACATGACAGTCAGGGGCTTTCCTGCCACAGTCACTCTGTCTACGGATAATACAACTGGCATCTCAAGCATCTATGAAGGTCTTCCTTATTGCACGGAAGATGCTTCAACTTCTGGGACACATGGCATGCACTGTCCATGTGGTTCCCTATGCTCGCCTCCACAATCGAGCAGCTCAGTGGACCCTATCCTCTCAATGGTCACAGGCCTCGGGTCAGCTAATGGACAAGATCAGAAACACCACATGTCTGATTTCATCCCTGCAATGGTGGCAATCTCTAGAAAACCTCCTCGTAGGCTCTCCTTTCCAGCAGCCTCTAAATCAGGCCATCATAACAACAGATGCGTCCAAGATGGGTTGGGGGGCCCACTTGCACGATCTCTTCACTCAGGGTCTTTGGACCTCACAGGAGGTTTCCCTTCACATAAACCTCCTAGAGCAGAGAGCCATCTTCAATGCTATTCAAGTCTTTCAGGCCCATCTCAGCAACAAGACAGTTCTGATCCAAACTGACAATCAGGTAGCTATGTTCTATGTGAACAAGCAAGGCGGAACAGGCTCTCTGTCTCTATACAACGAAACTTTGCGACTAGGGGCCCTCGCCAGAGAGTTGCAAATTCACCTGTTTGCGGTATATCTTCCGGGCATTCAAAACTTATGGGCAGACAGAATCAGTCGAATACTGCTGCCACACGAGTGGTCCCTCCACTCAGTTGCTGTTCAGCTGTGGTAGAGTGCAGACCTCTCCCAGAGAAGCTCCTGCTAGGGGGCGGGGCTTAGCAACTACCTGAGCCTGGATGTCGGGTCCTGGGCCACCTCCAGCAGGAGAGGCCCAGGCCCAGAGGCCTACCAAGTCTGGTGGGCCTCCTTCTCTGAACCCGGATGGAGGAACCAGCAGCCTGGAACAGCCGGCGCCCCGGGTGGGGGACCCCCCAGGTAGGACTGTGCCTGGCCAGGGAGGAGGGACCCACAGGTATGGAGGTTTGGGCCCGCTACCCCAGGGAGGAGGCTCCTGTCTCCTCCCCAGGCAGGGTGTGGAGGCTGGGTGGCAGCAGGGAGAGGCCCTGGGGAGACCCTGGAGGACCGTGCAGTATAGCACTGGAGGAGGCGGGTTCCCCCCTCCGCCTCGGGTCCTGGAGGAGGCCTCTACCTCCTCCAGTGAGGATGAGGACGGAGGGTCGGGCCTGCCATCCTTCCAGCAGCCAGCTAGGGCCCCAGACGAGGTCGTGGCGGCGGTGCGGTGGCTCCGGGGTCTCCAGGAGGAGGCGGCCCAGCTGCAAGCCCAGCTCTCCCACCTGGAGAGCCTGCAGGCCACCGTTCCCGGGGAGGAATGGGTGGCCTATAAAACCTATAAGAAGGGGGTGAAGCGGGCCCTGAGAGACAGGTATATACAGCTTATGTCTTTAAAAACCCAGGGTTGTGGGTCCCTCACAGAAATTTATCAACAGTATGATCGTTGGGCAGCCTTAGGTGCAGTTCAGGGGGGCCCCCGGGGGTGGGACGACCGGTGGATCCCAGAAGGTTTTGTTACCCACCCTTGCCTGCCCTGGGTAAAGTGGAGAAAGGGTTATCATCATTGGCAGTGGTGCATAATGTTCCAGACCCCAGAGTTCCTTACCTGTCGGCTACTGTGGAAGATGGATCGATGGATGAGGCATCGGTGGCTATGGTGGCATGTCCTGCTGTTCCTTCAGTGTGTTCTCTGAGGTCCGCTGCCCCCGGGGCGGTTGGGGGAGGGGCACTGGCCCAGCGTACTGCACAGGATCCCACAACCGATGTTGCATCCCTGTATCAGGAGGAAGGGCTGGTGGATGAAAACCGAAGCCAGAAACCGGTTCCCGAGGCTCTGTCTCTGTCCATTCCGGCACTCCCTGGGTCTGTGGCAGCTGAACAGAGTGTCCAAGATGGCCGCCGGAGTCCCCGCAGGTGTCTTGGTGTAGCTGATGAAGTTCCTCTACAGGAAGTGCGGTTGGCAGGGCTTTCCCCGGCTCCTTTGCAACCCCAAGATGGCCGCCGTCGGGATGATTACATCATTTCCGGGTCTTCCAGGAAGTCTGCAAGTCACTATGGGTCTGCTGCTCTTCTGATGCCGGCTCTTTGCAGTGATGCTGTGGAGGATTTATTGTTGCTTTCCCAGCGAGGTTTGGTGTCCGATGGTCCTCGGGGGGCTGGCTCTTCTTCGGCAGCAGTTAAAGTCCCGGTGCAGGGTTTTGTTAGGGGATGGCTGGCAGACAGGATTCCCCTGTTTTGGCTGCCCTTCCGGCCCCCAGAAAGCTACAGGGTGCTCGCTCAGCGTCTTCTGCGGTGGCTGGCTGGGGCCGGAAGGGTGCTGGAAGGGGGAAGGAGCAGGATGGGGGCTGCTCTTTCTTTTCTGCGGCCCCCGGAGGGGGTCAGGGAGGGAAGAGTCTTGGTCAGCTGTCTCTGCAATCTGGGACCGCGGAGCGGGCTGTGCAGCTGCCTGTCTTGTCTGTTGCTGTGGCCGAGGGAAGCCTGGCTCGCAGGGGGCGTCCACCCTTGCTGCTGGAGCCCTGGCTGCCGGTCACGAGGTTCTGGTCTCCTGTGCCACGTCTGGCACCGACAATAAGGTAGGACCTGGGAGGGACGGGGGGCAGGGGGGTGGAGGTTTGGGGGACGTTATTGTTGGGGGCTCTGCCCTGCTGTCTCGGGTAGGTCCTGCCTTATTGCCGGTAGCTGTACAGGGGGTAGCGGACAGTGGGTCGGTGGAGGGTCTGGTGGAGGGAAAGGGGGAGCGGATGACTGGTCTAATAGTGGGGAAGGAGGTAGCGGTTGGTCCTAATCGGGGGACGGGTCCGTTATCCGGGGGTGTAGGGGATGGGGTGGTCCCCCTGGATCCCGGGAATGGAGGGGAGCGGGGTCCATCCCCGGTAGTGGTGGCCGAGACCCAGGAGCCTTGCGCTGGGTCGGGAACACGGGACGGAGGTTTGGGGGGGCTTTCTGGTCCCCTGGGTGTTACCGAGAACCAGGTCCGTGATGCCCTTCAATTAGCTTTGGAGACCCCGACAGGCCCTCCAGGGGCCTTTGCTGCCTTTCGGCAGCCGGAGGTGGCAGCAGGGGGTGATCCGGGGGTTCTCGGTGGCACCCAGGGATCCGGAAGGGATAGCATCCCTGATTCTGTGTTTGCGGAGCTGACCTTGCCCAGTCCTCAGGTCGCCCCATGTGAGGCGGTTGCGGATCCTGCAGACCAGCAGCAGGGTCCCCCGCAGGTGGATGCAGGAGAAGACCAAGGAGGGCAGGGGCTGGGAGCTGGGGGGTCGGTTCCCCCCCCCCCCCGTACCTTTGCGGAGGCTCTGAGGGGGTCGGGCACCACTCCGGGGACGTCAGGTGGGGCTGGGGGGAGGGGGGGTTCCCAGGGGAATGGTCCTGTAGGAGGGGGAGGAGGTGGGGGAGGGTTCCGAGGGGTAGGGGGTGAGGTCCGACGGCGCAACGTGGCGCAGATCCGGTGGGCTGGGGAGGGGCCCCCTCCAGCCAGGGAACAGGTCTTGAGGATGGTCCTTGGGCTGGGGTTTCTCCCGGGAGATCTCTACGCCTTTATCCACATGAACAACACCATTGAATATGATGTTAGTTTCATGCTGAGACGGGGGCTGGAGATTTTCTGGGACCGATACCAGCAGCAGAGGGGGCAGGGAGGGTGGGCTGACTTTCGTGTTGTGCCTATCTCTCGCCAGGGGACGGTACCTGTGACCATCCTATCCCGGAATGAGTCGCTCCCAGGGCAGGACATCCAGTTTTGGTTGTCGCGCCATGCGGTGCTCCTCGCACCCCTGGTTAAGGGCGCTGGGCCCCTAGGGGTGTGGGACGGGTCGTGGAAAGGTAAGATCCGTTTGCGTGAGGTGGGAAATGTGGTGCAGCACGTGCCCTCGGCCGGTTTCCTCGGTCGGGATCGCATCTTGTGCTATTACCCCGGGCAACCCCGCGAGTGTCACCGCTGTGGCTCATTCCGCCATTTGAGCATGAACTGTCCCGAGCAGGTCTGCACCTGTTGTGGTGGACGGGGTCATGCCTCGGCCGGGTGTTTGCTTATCCGGTGTAACCTTTGCGGGGAGTTGGGCCACCCCTTTGCCCGCTGCCCCTCCGCATCACACAATGGACCGGGGGGGGATGCCGTCGCCCCACCTCGGGCTCCTGTGCGGGAGGAGGTTGTGGAGGACCCTCTCCCTCAGGAGGAGCCAGGGGGCCTTAGGGTGGAGGAGTCCATTGAACCGAGGGAGCCACCAGGGGGAGGGGATTTGGGTAGGAGGGAGGAGAGGGTTGATGTGGTGGAGGTTGATGTGTCACGACAGGATAGTGGGTTGCGGGTGGTGCCACCTCAGGAATGGACCACGGTCCCTTCCAAGGGTGGCAAGTCCAAGAGGAAGAAGCGGGAGACCTCCCCATTGTTGGAAGTAGAGCCCGTGTTGGACGTCAACCGTTTCGTCTTCTTGGCTACTGATGCGGCTGAGGTGGATGAGGGCATGCCTGTGGAGGCAGGGCTTCCTGTGCGGCGCTCGGAGCGGTTAGCGGCGGGGGCGGCCCCTCTTCCTCAGCGGCGACCTTTGAAAGTTTCGAAGGCGCGCCGCGGTCAGGGTCCTCCGGTCAAGGTGGATTCTGGCGCCCGACGGGTGAGGGAGGCCGAGTCTTTGCCCCCGCAGTTGGGTACTGGGCCTTCGCAGGAGCCCCCTGCTGACCCGGCCGTCCCGGCCTCCCCCGCGGGGGTGGGCACTGGTCCGTTGTCTCAGTCTTTGTCCAGGGAGGGGGGGGAGGCACCGGTGGTGGACCCCACGGAGGAGATCATTCCTCCGACCCCTGACCTGTCCGTGCCCCCTCGCCCCATGGGAACTGGGTTAGCCCCTGCGACAGCTTTGCCTGGTGGTCTCAGGGACACCAGCACCTCGTGGGGGGACAGGGTCGAGCAGGAGGAGGAGGAGATCCTCGAGGTGGTCAACGTGGACCGTGAGGAGTTGCTCCAGCTCACGGGCTTGTCCTGCAAGCGGGATTCCGGGGATCCCGGGTATGGTGAGAAGAGGAGGAAAGGGTCACTGCACACGAACTAGGCATGGCGTGCACTCCTGCGTTCTCGTGCGCCACCATCAACGTGGCCAGCATTTTCTCGGACCAGGCGCGGGCTACGGCCTATGATTTTCTTTCCACGAGTGGGCTGGATGTCATCTTCTTGCAGGAGACCAGGCTCACCTCGCTCGCTAGCCTTCATCGGGCGAAGCGGGAGTGGAGGTGGGGCCCTTCGTACTGGTCGCTTGCGGCACAGCCCTACGCAGGAGTGGCGGTTTTGTTCACGTCTAACCGATTTCAGGTGCAGTACGTGTGGGAACTGGAGCAGGGCCGGTGTTTGCTCTTAGACGGCTACTGCGGGCCTCATCGGTTTCGTTTCGTGGTGGTCTACGGCCCCCAGTCTAAGTTGGCGCGGAAGACCCTGTTTGGGGTCATCCGCCCCTACTTACACACCTCCCGTTTGGTGGTCCTCGCCGGGGATTTCAACACCACCACCTTTTTGCAGGACCGAGGGGGGATCGTTGCCCACCCAGTTACGAGGGCCTCTTTTTGGCCGAGATGACCCGGACGGCTGACCTGGTGGATGTTTTTCACCGGGCCTTCCCTAGGTCACCGGGGTTCACCTACTATCATGGGACCTGCAGGAGTCGTATCGATCGGATATATGTGAGTGCCCGGGTGGAGTGTTCCCCTCCGCAGTTGCAGGCGGTTGACTTTTCGGACCACCGCGTCCTCTCCGTGTCCTTCCTGGCTAACCATGAGGAGCTCAGCAGGGGTCCTGGCCTGTGGCGACTGAATGTGCAGTTGTTGGCAACATCAGAGGTGGTCCAGGAGTTCTTGGCCTTTCTCGCAGACCAGGAGACCCTGTTGGGTATTTTTCCTTCCCGTGGCGCCTGGTGGGATGAGGTGAAGACGCGTGCCCGCCAACTCTTCCGTTCCCGGGGTACCTCCATGGCTCGATCCCGCTACCTCACTTACACTGTCCTCCGGAGGTCGCTGGATCGTTTGGTATCCCGGGGGACAGCGCGGGAGGAGGTGGAAGAGGTGCGAGTCCAGCTCCGTGGCCTACTTTACGATCGCCATGCCTCCCTATGCTTCGAGGGGGCGGCCGGTGGGGTCGCTGCTCCAGACCCCTTCCTAACTTGCAGGGAGAGGGTTCGGCGTCGGGAGGTCATGGCCCTGCGGGGCGAGGACGGTACCATTCATACCTCCCAGGAGGACCTTTTGCGGATGGTGGGGGAATACTTCTCGGACCTGTTTGGGGATCGCCCCGTGGACCTCACCCATATCCGAGAGTACTTGGGCCTTCCCCCGGTGTATTCGGCTGTGGTTCAGGCACAGGTTGATGCACTTGCTGCTCCGATTCAGCAGGTGGAGGTGGAGAGGGCGATTCGTGCCATGCCGTTGGGGAAGGTGCCTGGGCGCGATGGGCTCCCTGTGGAGTTCTATCGCACTTTCATCGCCCAGCTGGCCCCCTTCCTGACCTCCCTGTTTCAGGAGATCATGGATACGGGGTTTCTTCTCCCGCGGTCATTTCGCGAGTCTGTCCTGCTGCTGCTCTCCAAGGGGAAGGACGATAGCTCCTTGGACTTTTGGCGGCCGCTCTCTCTTCTGAACGTGGACCGGAAGATTCTGGCCAAGTGTTTGGCCAACCGACTGGTGGAGGTATCGGGCGATTTGCTGTCCCCTTCCCAGTATTGTTCCGTTCGGGGGAGAGGGGTTCTGGACGCTGTCGCCACAGTCCGGGAGATGGTGGAAAGAGGCCGGTCGCTCCAACGGGACCACTGGTTGGTCTCCTTGGATCAGTCCAAGGCCTTTGATCGAGTCAGTCACCGGTACCTGTGGGTGGTGCTCCAGCACTTCGGCCTCCCTGCAGGTTTCCTCTTCGTCGTGCAGGCGCTGTACCGAGGGGGGGTGAGCTTCCCGTTTATTAACGGGTGGCTCGGACGGCCATTTGGTGTCGCCTCGGGGGTGCGGCAGGGGTGCCCTTTGAGCCCCCTGCTGTATGTTTTCTCCCTCGACCCCTTCCTCCGGAGATTGTCCTCAGGTGGGTTACGGGGCCTGGAGGCGCCTGGTGCGTCCCCGGTGACCGTCGTTGCCTACGCTGACGACATCTCAGTTTACGTGGACGGCACTGAAGGGGTAGAGGCCCTGCGGGAGGCCGTGGAGGAGTACTCGGGGGTAGCCCACTCTGTTGTCAACCACAGCAAGTGCCAGACGCTGTGGTTGGGCCCCTCGGAGGCCTCCCCGCCTTCCTGCGCCCCCTTTCCTCCTCCCGTGGGGGAGGTCCGCGTTTTGGGCCTCGTCTTCGGGTCGGAGGACTGTGCGGAGTCCAATTGGGACCGTTGTCTCGAGACTGCACGGTGTCGGGTGCTGCGGTGGAGGGGGTGGAGGTGTACGTACGAGGAGAAGATCAAACTCCTCGGGACATTTCTGCTTCCTCTCTTTCTACACGTGGCCACGGTCTTCGTCCTTCCGTCGTCCCGTCAGGCGTCTGTCTGTGCCGTCTTTTTCTGTTTTCTGTGGGGTAATTGCCTGGATCGGGCAGAGGGCGGTTTGGGTATGTTGCACCCCCTTGTCTTCCTGTCAGTCTTGTCTATGGCGTTCCACTTGGGTAGGATGCGGGAAGGGGGTGGGTGTTGGTGGGTGGCCTCCTATCGGGAATGGTTCTCCCGCTTCTGGGAGCAGTGGGAGGGGGCGTCCTCGGTCCCACGTGTGCGTCGGAGCGTGGAACAGGCCCCATCGTACGTATTTGCGATGGTGGGGCTCATTCGGCGGTGGGGGGTGACCGACCCGCTCGCCCAGTCCTTGGGGCGGAAAGGATTATACCGGATGGTACTCACCTCTCACTTTCAACCACGGTGGGCCCTGCAGGACTGTCCGGCGGATGTGATGCAGCGGGGCCTTCGGCTGTTGAACTCCCCTCGGCTACCGAAGAAGGTTCGGGATGTGGCCTGGTTGTCTTTCCACGGGCGTTTGTACGTGAGGGACAACCTCAAGTACAGGTCACAGGCCGAGCGGGTCTGTCCGAGGGCCAGGTGTGAAGGGCAGACGGAGACCATGGACCATTTCCTCCGGCAGTGCCCCTTTAACGTGGAGGCCTGCCGGTTGGTGTCCGCTGCTCTTCACCTGCGCGACCTTTCCCTCCTCACGTATGCGGAGTGGGTGTACGGGGCCTGGTCCTTTCCTCTAAGGCAGGACTCCGGGACCCTCTACCTCGTCACGGCCGTAGTGCGCTACCACCTGTGGCAAGCGCGCTGTCATGTCTCGACCCGGGGGTTGGTCCTGCCCCTCGATGAGGTGGTGCGGGACATTCTGGAGGAAGTGTCCAGCATGGCGCAACGCGAATGGCGGGTGGTGGAGGCCCATCGTTGGGAGCGTCTGTGGCGTCACCTCACCCTCCGCCCCCCGTGAGGGGGAGGGGTTCCCTGGGGTTCTCATCCCTGTAGGGCTTTGGGGTTGGTTTGTTTCCCTGGGGAGGGGGGTGTGACAGGAGGGGGAGGGTTCCCCTCCCTGGGGTTTTTATTTATGGGTAGGTTTTTTTTTTTTTTTTTTTTTTTTTTTTGGTGGTGTTTTTCTCCCGGCGGGGGGGGGGGTCAGCTGGTGCTGTTGCAGGGGTTGGACCACTTGTCCGCTCTCCCTTTTTCCTTAGGGGTAGGGCTGTCCCAATTGTTTTTGTGTTTTTGTCTGTTCTTTTTGTGTCCTGGGCATCCCGCTCCGCTGACTGGATTGCAGGGCAGCACAGGGGTTTTGTTTATCTTGTTATTTAGCTTTTGCTTTGTATAATTAGTTATGTTTTGTTTTGGTGGGATTCTGCTGGGGACGGGCTCAAGGTGCCCTTATGTTTTTGTTTGGGGGGTGGGGGAGGGGAGGTTTTGCTTTTGCTGTGTTTGTTTTTGTGGGATGGATGGGGAGGGGGCGGGGATCGGGGTGGAGGGAGAGGGGAGCTGCTGCTCCCTCTGCAGGGGAGGGGATGGGGACAGGGGATGTTGTATTTGGGGGGGTTTGGGGGGGGGCTCCGGCAATCCCCACCAACGGACAGTGCGGACAATGTGGACTGGTGGGGGTTGTTGTGAGGGGGAGGGGCTTTTGCGATGCAACATGGACACTGTTTGGACTATTCTGGGGTGTTGCTGCAGGGGGGGGGGGTCGGGTCCGGCATGGACATTGGACTGAAGGGGGGGGGGGGACATGGACATTGTCATGGACTATTGCGGATTGTTGTTGGGGGGAGGGGCACGTGTGTTGGGTGCTGGGTGTGGTGGTGGGTTTGGGGAGGTGGGTTACGGGGGGTGTGATTCTTGTTGTGCATTATGTCGGGGGTGGGGTTTTGGGGGGGTGTGGGACTTGGTTGGGGTGATTGTTTTTGCTTTTTGTCTGTTTTTCTGTTGCTTGTCACAATAAACAAAATTTCCACTCATACCAGCTTGCTCGAGTATTTCAAATCTGGGGAACACCAGATATAGACCTCTTTGCAAGTCCACAGAATGCCAAACTTCCCCGATTCTGTTCCAGAATCCCGGCTCACAACTGTCAGGCAAGAGATGCTTTCCTATTCCACTGTGGTCAGGACTTCCTCTATGCCTTCCCACCCATTCCCCTCATTCCCAAAACTTTATTCAAACTTCAGAGAGACAGAGGTCGTATGATACTCATAGTTCCATGTTGGCCATGACAAACGTGGTATCCTCTTCTTCTGCGTCTCTCTCAAACCACTCCTCTGGAGTTGGGGAATGCTCCAAATCTTCTGTCTCAGGAGGATGGATGTTTACTGCACTCCAATCCCCAGTCCCTACATCTCAAGGCCTGGTTACTGAAAGCCTAGAATTCCAGGATATTAACCTTTCTCAACAAGTAAAGGATATCCTCCTGGCTTCCAGAAAACCTTCCACAAGACGTTCCTACGCTTTTAAGTGGAAAAGGTTCTCTGACTGAAGTTCACAAAAGGGACTTAACCCCTTTTTGGTACCTGTGGAGTTGCTACTAGAGTATCTGCTCCAATTATCAACTTCTGGTCTGAAGACTAATTCAGTGAGAGTCCATCTTAGTGCTATTGCTGCTTTTCATAAACCTTTCGATGGACAACCTATTTCCTCTCATCCACTTGTATCAAGATTTATGAGAGGCCTACTCTTAACAAAACCTCCCATTAAACCACCACCGGTGGGCATGGGATCTGAATCTTGTTCTTGGTCAGCTTATGAAACCACCCTTTGAACCTTTTAGCCACTTCAGACCTAAAGTTTCTTTCATGGAAATTTATTTTCCTAATTGTCATCACTTCTGCAAGACGCATTAGTGAACTACAGGCGTTAGTAGCTGACCCTCCTTATACAAGGTTCCACCATGATAAAGTAGTCCTCGGGACTCATCCTCACTTTATGCCAAAGGTGGTTTTGCCTTTTCATTTAAACCAGTCTGTTTATCTTTCTATATTCTTCCCTAGGCCTCATGCCTCCAGTGCGGAAAGGAGTCTTCACACATTGGATTGTAAAAGAGCCTTTGCCTTTTATCTCCAAAGAACTAAGCCACATAGAAAATCTTCTCAGCTTTTTGTGGCTTTTGACTCTAGTCATTTGGGACTTCCAGTTTCCAAAAGAACTCTGTCAAATTGGATTGCAGATTGCATATCCTATACATATCAGAGTAAAGGACTTTCTCTCGAGGGCCATGTCACGGCTCACAATGTGAGAGCAATGGCAGCCTCAATGGCTAACCTTCGTTCTGTGTCTGTTGATGACATCTGCAAAGCAGCCACTTGGGCTTCGGTACACACCTTCACAGCCCACTACTGCTTAGACAAGGACTCCTGTCGGGATGCCTCATTTGCCCAGGCTGTTCTCCAGCATCTCTTCCATACTTAATACAACTCCTACCCATCTGCGGTTTGGATGCCAGAGGTCCATGGGAGGAAGCATGACCTATCTCACCTGGGTTCGCAGCTTGCTGGGGTCACCCCTTGGTATCTTTCAGCTGGGGAGTCCCCAAATGTGAAGACTACATTCCTGCTTGTTCCTGGAGATAGCGTAGTTACTCACCTGTAACAGGTGATCTCCGGGAACAGCAGGAATTTGGCCTTCACAACCCACCCATCTCCCCCTAGGAGTTGTCTCTATCTCTTTCTCTACTTCTCTCCTTTGGTCTCAGCTATAAACTCAACTGATGTGAGAGAGGTACAGAGGCGGGAAGGCAGCACGCATGCGCTGTGGGATGCTCCCAAAAGCATTCCTATTGGACGCTGGGGAGCGTTCCCGTGCGGGCTCCGTCGATACCCATATGTGAAGACTAAATTCCTACTTTTCCCGGAGATCACCTGTTACAGGTGAGTAACTACGCTTTATGCACAGAGTAGCATTCCATTCTATGCGTGGATGTTATGTGCATGCAACTCTGAAGCGCCATACACAGTTCAGCACTTTGGAGGTACTTGTGCATAACATGCATGCATATGATGGCCTGCCCTTCTGCGCATAAATAATATTGCAAAATTGCTATGTGCAGGAAATAATCATCATATATGTGCAGAAGAAACAGACATAAACTCCTCACTGGCACTGACCAGAGAACAACAAGCTATTTTTATGTGTTCTTAGGCTTCTGCATCTAGAAACTGATCTTTGCAGTTTTCTGGTCATGCCACATCTTAGTAAGTGGAACCTGACATTTCAACAATCATTTTGTAGCTTTCCTCAGGGTGAAGTGGTTATGAATGTCTCTTCTTATAAAGAGTGGTTCTCATACCGGATTGGTGGGTCTGAAGCAGGAAATTTGAATTTTGGGCGGGAAAACCCATTGAAGAAAAGTCGGGAAATTTGAATTTGATTTTGGAGGGAAAGTTTGTTGGAAAAAGGTGAGAGTTTTTTGAAATTTGAAGTGAAGGATTGCATCCCCCCGCTCCAAACTGCTGGAGTCTATGAAATTCCAGGCAGCTGTGGCCAATCGTATATAGGTGAAACCGACTGCACCATAGAAGAGAGGCTACAAGAGCACAAAAGACGACATAAACTCTGCAAAACACAGAAATCTGCTGTAGCTCTCAACACGATGGAAACTGATCATACAATCAAATCTGATGACACAAGAATCCTGGAACAAGAAGAATGCTGGTGGCCGAGGAGGATCAACGAGGCAGGAGAGATAGCAAGACGCCCACAACTTCAACGGAGACAAAGGCCTTAACGTCAACAAAGCATAGCAACCCATCATTCACAGAAGGTTTTGTGCTACAAGGTCTGGGACTGAAGACAAAAGATTTTTTCCACTTTCCAGAATCTGAGATCGTCACAACAATCTGCCTGCTAAAACCTAAATTCCCCCTCCTCCAGGATTCCTACTTGCATTGTTCCCACCTTTTTCTCCAATGAACCTTCCCGCCAAAATTCAAATTTCAAAACGCCTGCCTTTTTCAAATGAACTTTCCCTCCGAAATCAAAATCAAATTTCCCGCCTTTTGTTCAATAGGCTTTCCTATCCAAAATTCAAATTTCCTGCTTCAAACCCACCGATCTGATTTGAGAACTGCATATTAGAACAGAAATTCACTGCATAACCACTTCACCCTGAAGAAAGCCACAGAGTGATGGCTGAAACGTTGATTCCATTTACCAAGACATGACATGACCCAGAAAACTACCTTTTAAGTTGCCTTAGACTTTGCGTTAAAACACTGGTATTGCGCTTAGCCTTCTGGTAGTCTTCACACTTCTCTTCATCTGTGCTGTATAATTGTTTCATTGCCTTCGATTTAAATGGCTGTAAATGCGCCGTTTGCTGCAGTCTGCTCTAAGCTTTGTGCGCAGAACTTGTTCTTGCATTGTTAGCGCACAAAATGTCCTCCAAATTCAAGCTAATCTGTGCACAAAGCCTAGTGCCCTTTCTGCATTGGCTCTTAGTATGTAAAAAACAGATAATCAGCAGGCTAGTTCAAGGGATTTAGGAGCCTACACAAACTTTAAGTCTTGTGCCGCTGCCACTTCCCCCTTCTAACTTTTGAAAGTTATTATTTATTTATTTTTGTATACCACATTTCCAAAGATCAGTGCATTTTATGTGGAACGGTTAACAGTTATAAATGGTACATGCATTGAACATTTTATATAACACAAAACAGTAATTATATACAGTTAGAGAGCTGCTTAAACTTGGAGTGACTATATACAGTTAGAGGGTTGTTTATATCTGATGCTATATTAAGGAGTAGCTAGGTGAGAGGCGATTATGTTATCCCATCAAAATGTTCTTTGAATAAGTGTGTGTGTTGTGCATTACTATGAATATACATTAATTTCACATGAAAAAAAGAGAACATGATACTGATTGTAATGTAGTAGATGATGTCAAAAAAGACCAATTAACTTATTCATTCTGCCTAACTATTGTGGCCTACACTTCTAAATGGAGATCCCAGCTACCAAGCATAGAAGCAGAAGCATTGCTGGATATTTAAAGCTTGGGCTCCCTCCAGAGACTTTCATATTTAAACTCCATAATCATGAGACCGGTTGCTTCCCCTCCCTCCCCCAGACAATCCAGTAAAAACACTGAACCAGAATGTAACTGGTATCTTTGTGACCTAATAATGTGCAGTAGCCGCACAGGCAAGCATACTGCACTGGAAGAGTCAAAGGAGTACATCATACTGGCTGATTCTTACACTTATAAGCAGCTCCATTGCTAAGGTACATCACCTTATATTTCTCTTCTGCTTGCTAGACTGAGGTTATGGGCAGGGGATCCTCTGTCAATATGCTCAAAGGCAGCTTAGCAAAAGAGTGGTGCATGGTTCTTCTCAGACCATCCTGTAATGAGAGAGAGAAGCTACAGAAGCTTTCTTGCGGAATAACTGTTCTTTCTCAATCCGAATTTTTTTTAACTCCTTCTTGTCTTCCTCCCTTCATCCAACTCCACAGCGGACAATCGCAGTAGGAAGCGTGTTAGGCACCAAAGGAACAAGAGAGATTTCTCAGCCTTCAAACAACCGGACAATGAACTAAGGGTGAAGATCTCGCCACAGCTGCTCCTCGCTGCGCACCGCTTCCTTGCCACTGGTAAGCTTTTGCCTTTATATTAACCACTGTACTCGTACAGACATCTTTTTTTTTTTTCAGGTGCCCTCACTTACTCCCATGATGCTGGGATTGGTGCTTCCCCTCTAAGTTCACCAGGGCTGTTCTAGTTTTTTTTCTGATCGCGTCACAAATATTAAAGCAGTAATATCAACAAATAAAATTTCCCTTTGGAGACTTAACATTGCACGTAAAAAGCAGAGAATGTAAGAATGTTTTTTATAAAAGTGTGCATGTAACCTATAACTGACATGGACACCTACTACCACTAACATGAATACCCCCCACCCCCCAACAGCTAGCAACCCAATAAAAACAACTTCACCCCCAACTGAGCCCAGTTTCAATCCCTGCCATCACCATAACCCCCCAACCTTCGACACCATCAGCAGAGAAAACACTGAGACCATCATCTCTACTCTCAACACAACAACCTCCCCTCTTGATCCCTGTCCAGTCAGTTGGATCAAAGCAACAAATACAGAACTCAGCTCAATACTCACCAGAATCACACAGTCATCCCTACAACAAGGTCACATGCCACAACCCCTGAAACTATCATCCATACGTCCCACCCTGAAGAAACCCAATTTTGATCCAGAAGACCCAGCCTCCTAAAGGCCAATTGCCAGTCCCTCCTTCATAGCAAATATCATTGGAAAAAAACGTTCAACAACTCCAAGACCACATCGACAGGAACTCTCTCTTTGATCCCCATCAACACAGATTCTTCCCCTTCATGGATTTGAAACACTGATGGTCTCCCTCGTGGACACTCTAATAAATGGTATTCAGAACATCTCCCAAGGATTCCTCTTGATCTTACTCAACATCTCAGCCACTTTTGACACTGTCAATTACAGCATCCTCCTGCAATGCCTCCAATCCACTGGTATCCACAGCACAGTCCTCCAGTGGTTTAAATCATACCTAACCAACAGATAAGAACTGGAATAAACACCTCCACCCCTTTCAAACAAATGCAAGGGGTGCCACAAGAATCCCCCTTATCCGCAATCCTATTCAACATCTATCTCCAACCCCTCTGCTCCATCATCAAGTCTCACAACCTCAACTTTCATGTCTATGCTGATGATATCATTCTTTATTGACCATTCAACAAAAAACAACCATCCTTCACAATTGCCAAAACTGATTCTCTAATGTTTCTGAATGGCTAAGCAACAACAACCTTACAGTAAACTTAAAAAAAACCCTGAAGCCATATTCATAACAAATGACAACACATTCTCCCCCGCCCCTAACCACCATAACACTAAGCAATATCCAAATACAAGTTCAACCATAAGTGAAATACCTTGGAATCATCATAGATCAACATCCCCCCCCCTTCAAAGAGCAAATAAACAAGACTGTCAAAGCAGTATATTTCAAGGCCAAAACAATACAACGCCTCAGACCTCTCCTGGATCTCTCAGATTTCTGCACAGCACTCCGATCCATAATCCTCCCACACCTAGACTATTGTAACTTCATCTACCACGGCCTCCCATAAGCCACCCTGTTTCCGTTAACCACTTTTCTACACGCAACAGCACACACAGTGTAAGGAGCTTCAAAATACAAACACATCACACCCATCCTTAAATATCTCTATTGGCTACCTGTAACAAGCAGGATAAAATACAAGACTTTCCTGCCAACACACAAAACCATCTATGTATGCTTCACTACACACCTTCACATCCTGCTACAAACTCAAGAACCCAACAGGACCAGAAGAACATCTACAATGAACACCCTTACCATCCCCCATGCTAGAACTAAGTATAACCAACAAGCCTGCAAATGAACCTTCCAACTATATGCCCCTTCCTTATGGAACACCCTTCCGACCTCAATAAGAAACTCTACCGACCTTGGCACCTTCCGAAAACAACTAAAACCACACCTTTTCACAAAACATTACAGCCCTACAACTTAACCCCCCATCCACTGCACTTGTTGCAGACATGTAAGCAATATATATAGCCAAGATTTGATTCCTATTGTACATAGTTAACTGTTTTCCAAATTTATCCAATGTTTACTGTATATAGTTAACATGTTCTGTGTTATTGGTATTTTACTGTTCTATGTAAACCGCTTTGGCCTGATGAAAAGCGGTTTATAAACAATGCTAAATAAAAATAATAAAGAATATAAATAAATTTTCCATTTCTGCATCAGAGCTACCATGTTTAGTCCAGAGGAAAGGGTAAGGAAGCAACTTAGATTAAGTGGCCCAGCTTAGTAAACTGGTTTTGCTTAATTGCTCTGATTGCTTTTTCCACTCAACAGAACATTGTGTCTTCTGTAACCTCTGTACAGCAAGCCCGCTGCTGTGTTCAGCCAGTCTGCAGGAGGGAAGTGACACAGACTCCCTTAGGGAGAAAGAGAATTTCAGTCTTTTGGGATCATTAAACAGCACTCGCTACTATTTTAGGTTCTTCCTTTGCCAGTTTTGCTTTAAAAATTTCTAGTAATACTGATGCTTTTAAAATCAAACCTAATCTAAGGAATCACTTTCTTACTGTTAGAGGTTTTAGTATGCCAGATTCTGCCTGACTTATATATTCTAGAAGCTCTAGACTACTTTGGACTTTAATTTATTTAAAAGCTTTTATATATTGTTGCCTCAATCTTTATCAGAATGTCCAAAGTGATTTACAAATCCAGCATCATAAAATAGTTAGTATTTTACCTTGTTAAGGTGTGGTTTAATGGCTCGGTGGACCACGCCTTGGCCTACTGTAACCTTATCTAATAGCTTGATTTTGAATGCTTGCTTATTAAAGCTGCAGTGTGATTCTGTTTGAAGCTGGTTTGTGCCATCATACCACTATTGTTAGTGCCCAGTAACAGCACTGCTATGACACTACTGGTTTTCAAAAGGAAGTGATGCCAAAAGCATCCCGACAATAATGGAATGAGGAGAGAGGGGTCTTGTGGTGGTGACAGTTTGTGTGAAAGTGGTGTCGTAGAATCTCCCACCAACAGGAAATGGAAGAGCAGAAAAAGAGGTACATGTTGGATTTGGAGAGGACAGTTCTTTGCTCTGCTCATCCTGGAGTGCCTCTCCATCCCTCCTACTACTTGTTTAGCTGTGTCTTGTCTCTAAATCAGAGTTTCCTATTATCAAAGATTTATTTTCTGCATTTCATCAGGGCCTTACCATGGAAGTGATAAGGTTGGGGGTGGGGCTGGGACTGGGACTGAGGAGCAGCAGTTGCCTTGGCTATAGGCGGTATATCAAATAAACTCAAACTGTAACTGTATATGCCCTAGGTTAAGCAATTACAAACTTGCTGGCAGAAAGATTGTCTCCTGGGCTGGAGCAATGTCTCTGATCAGAGTGTGCCCCCACTCTGATGGTTTCTTCATTTATACATTTAGCAGACAAACTTTACTAACCCTTAATGTGGAGTCTTCCACAAGAAAGGTGTCCGTTGCTTGCTTTTAACAGCAGCTTTTCCTGAGGCCTCTTCAGCTGTTTGTGCTGTATTCTTACTTTGGATGTTTCAGGGTATTGCTGTCTTCTCCCCTATGATTACTCTGCTGCTGTTTGTGATGTCTTCATTCTGTGGCTGTGTGAGGACGCTACTGTCTCCCCCCCTGGGGTCTCTCTTCAACTGTTTGTGCTGTATTCATGCCAAGGGAGCCTCAAGATGCTCCTCATGCCTCTTTCACTGAATCCAGCACATTCTTAAAGATCAAAGAGTAGCATTAGTAACTTGTATGGTTTACAAGTCCTAATAAATCTGGGAATGTGGCACTTGAAACTAATGCTAACTTTTCTAGAAAAATTGTGTCTGTACTATGATGAAAGGTTCAACCAGAAGCACATATACTCGCAGAAAGACAACATCCAACAGGAATGAGGTGGTTACCAAGAAATTAATTTATTGAGGTGGACACTAAGAGCAAGAAGATCTGACATGGCCGCATTTCAGCACGTACAGAACTAGCCCGGCTAACTCAGTCAGGGCTTTTAAATGGAGCCATGGCGTCCAGTTGTCATGGCACCGCAGCTCCATTTAAAAGCCACGATGCCGGCCGCTGCCCCACAAAGTTAATTCCCCGCAGCCCGACCCCTGTTCTGGCCTCCTAAGGCCAGGGTCGGGCTGCGGGGGATTAACTTTGCCCCCCCAGCCCCTTTTGTGCCCCAAAGCGAAAAAAAAACGTCCAGGGAGGTTATTCCACCCTGGGGGTAGAATAACTTCCCCGGCCAATTCGCCGGCCCTGGACATGCCTGCCCACTCTCCTCCCCCAACTAACTTCCCCACACAACCGGCGGGGATGTTATTCTGGGCAGGCAGCGTTGGGACATCAATTCCTGCTATTCGTGCCTCGGAATGACCCCCTAAAGAAATTTAAAAAACAAAACAAAAAACAAAACAACAACCCATAAACAACTATAATTAAAATTATCAATACTAAATGGAGCAACATATGAATGGCAGTAAAACATTTGAGTGGAAGTCATAGGCATATTAAAAATGTGTATGTCCAGTGGGGTTAATGTGATGAAGCAGGGCTGAACGGACGTCTGCCGGCTGAGCTCCACTCCTATCACACCGAAAAACTGCAAATAAACTGCATATAAAGATAACACTGGACCCTACAATCTCCCCCCCCAAGGAAAAGGAGCTGAGCCCACAGAGCGTAAGGAGTGGGGGCAAACGACTAGGTTGATCGGTGGGGATGCCCATAAAAAACACCAGGCCTATCAAGGAGAGATCACCAAAAATGGCGGCAGAGCAAACCATAGCTGTTATCACATTGCAAGAAGAAGCACTACGGGAAATCACTCGCTCACTGACTGCGGTGCTCGACGAAGCCTTTTTTGTCTGCATGCCTCGCTAGAGGAGTTGAAGGGCAGCTTTGAGTCTCAGACACAGCGAGTCCAGCAGCTGGAGGCACATGTGGAGCAGCAGGAGAGCAGCACAGAGGCCCTAGAGAGGCAAGTGACACAGCTAGAGGGGAGCTGCAAGGCACTCGCGGAGCAACTTGATGACTAGGAAAACAGAGGGCGACGAAACAACATGCGGGTGATAGGTCTCCCTGAATCATGCAGAGAGAATGAGCTCAGAGACATAATCGAAGAATGTATGCCACAACAGCTGGGAGTGGTAAAGGCGGAAGCGTGATGGCTGGTGGAACGAGTGCACCAGCTGGGGCCTCGACGAGAGGGTGCTGATAGACCCAGATCAGTGATTGCACATATACTTAATTTTGCAGATAAGGACAGGCTGATGGGGGAATATCTCAAGAAGAGGCAACTGGAATACAAAGGCCATAAGCTACTAATGTTTAGTGACTATTCAAACCCGGTGGCAGAGCAGTGGCGAAATATGGCGCCATACTGTTCTCAGCCCAGGAGGGGCGTGTGGTTTGCATTACAATACCCTGCAAAGGTGAGAGTACACTATGAGAACCAAACGTCATACTTTGAGACCCCAG
Organism: Ichthyophis bannanicus; assembly: GCA_033557465.1. Lineage (NCBI taxonomy): Eukaryota > Metazoa > Chordata > Amphibia > Gymnophiona > Ichthyophiidae > Ichthyophis > Ichthyophis bannanicus. Next base: position 690,994,894 of record CM066035.1, read on the forward strand.
CGGAGCTAAAGACCTTTATTGACTCAATGCCTAGGGTGTAAGTGGAATGGGACTGTTGCATCGGAGGGCATAGTTGGACGAAGCAGCATACCACTACCCCCCCCCCCCTCGATCTGCTCTTTTTCATACACTAAATACACCATTAAATGAATTGTGGAGCTTCTCCTTTCCTTAAATATGGGACATGAAGAGAATGGCGGATGGATGATTCAAAGCTGCTAGAGACAGGAGAGGAGCAACACCAGGAGAGAGCATTGGACCCGCTGGATATGCGATTGACGATCCACTGCTGGACTGGTGTAGGAATATGCAGGGGCAAACGGTCTCAGTGGGACTCACAGGGGAATGAGTGTAATGGTAATTTGTTGCAGCAAGTATATAGAGTTAATAATTGAAATAATTAGGGGGAAGTGGTACAATGGTGAGGTGAATGAATGGCTTGAGGGCAGATGTGGTGTGGATGGGGTGATGTGAAGAATGGAGGGAGAGGCATGGGGGGAGAGGGTCCATTCGAAGGGCACTGGGAGTGGGGGCAGAAAAGAGAAGGAGTTAGGAGGGTGCAAGGGAGACCACGCAAGGGATGGGAGGTGGGGTAGGGCGGGGAGGGGGGGACAAAGTCGGTGGGGGTGGGGTACGGAGGCAGAAGGGGAGCAGGGGGGGGGGGCTGTGCGGCTGGGAGATGAGCAACCCTACTAGGTTAAGATTAAATGCATAAACACAGAGGAATGCAGAGCGCCATGGCATTAGATAAGTTAAAAATTTACACCTTGAATGTAGATGGGATCCACTCGCTGATAAAACGCACTAAGATGCTTAACTACCTTAGGAAAGAAGAGGCGGATGTGGTAATGCTACAAGAAACTCACCTCGATGTGAAGGAGCACGGGAAACTCCAAAGGGGCTGGGTAGGGCAGTAGGGCCACTCGTCGTATAATGGTAGGCAAAGGGGGGTTGCTACTCTTATTCACCGGCGGGTATCTTTTGACATACACCAATGCATCACTGACCCTGAGGGTAGATATCACCTGATGAGTGGGCAGCTGGGAGGGCATAAGATAGTCTTTTGTAACATATACGCACTAGAAGTGTATCACTATGACTTCTTTCTTGCACTTACCCTTCAAACTGCAGAAGCTTTGAACTATCAGTGGGTTATAGGAGGGGATTTCAGCCTGCCTGTGGACTTGGCCATTGACTGTAAGACACCCTGGGGGATGCAAATGGGGTCCCAGGGAAAGGGGGTGGACTATCTGTTGGGTGAACATGGGGTGGTAGATGTATGGAGAACCTTGCAGCAGGAGGAGGTGGACTTCACCTTTTATTCAGTCTCCCATAATAGCCATGCTTGACTGGATTATCTTTTAATAATAAAATCTCTGTTACAGAGAGTTGAGCGGGTGGAAATAATGGATGTGGGGCTGTCGGACCATGCCTCAGTGTGGCTGACCTTAAGGCAGGGGGAAGGACAGCTAAAACTCAATGGCGAATGAACCCAATCCTTTATAAAGACAAAGAATTCCACCAGTACCTAAAGGAGCCCTTGGGACAGTATTGGGGAGAACGACACAGGTGGAATGGACCCCCGGGTGCTCTGGGAGGCCGCTAAGGCTACTATGCAGGGATGCATAATAGCATACACAGTCGGTAAGAGAAGGATCAATAATGCCCAAATTTTAGACTTATCACGACTGCTGCAGGCATTGCGTAGGAAGCATATTAACTATATGGAATCAAAGGACAAGGAACAATATTTAACTCTGCAAAAGGAGCTGAACGCTTTGCTGGCTCAAAGAGCGGAGGGGGACTTCAGAGTTTATAAATACCAGCTACACAAGTGGGGAAATAAATGCAGAAGAATGTTGGCACACCTGGTTAGTCCCGCAAAACATAAGACCATAGTGAAGGGAGTGAGGAACTCACAGGGCGGGTAGGAGAATCAAGAGAAAGATAAACGAAAGCAGTTTCAACAATTTTATAGGGCATTGTAAGTAAGGGGCCCGAGGACAAGTTGAATAGGGAGGAATTCTTCCAGGGGATGGAGCTACCCAAAGTGATAACAGATGAGCAGGAGGGGCTGAGCCGCCCTTTCACATCAGGGGAAATCAAGAGGGCTATTCAAGTGCTTAAGCTGGCAAAGGCCTCTGGCCCAGATGGCCTGGGAGCAGAGTTTTATAAAATCCTGGGTGGAGAGATCATTCAACCCGTCCAAAAGCAGTGTGAGGAAGCACTTACAAGGCGAGACCTAGGGGGATGGCAAAACGAAGCCACAATAGTAGTCTTGGCTAAACCGGGGAGAGATAAGGAACTGGTAGGGTCGTATAGACCTATCTCTCTGCTGAATCAGGATGTTAAATTGGTGGCCACAATCCTAGCACGGAGTTTGGCATGAATGATTCTGAACCTTATTCATCCAGATCAGGTGGGCTTTGTACAGGGGCGGTTTGCATCCACCAACTTATTGAAGGTGATGGCCATACTACAGGATGGGAAGGTTAAAGCAGATGACAATATCATAGTGAGCTTGGACGCGGAGAAGGCTTTTGATAATGTATCGTGGGAATACTTGTTTTTGGTAGTGGAACAATATGGAATTAAGGAGGCATTCTTAGAATGGATCAGGGTGCTGTATCGTAAACCCCAGGCCCGTGCCGTGGTACAAGGCAGGGTTGCCCCATGTCCCCCATGCTCTTTTTGCTGTCACTTGAACCATTAGCTATCAAGATTCGAACGCAAAAGTGGCCGGGCATAAGGATGGGTTCGGAGACTTATAAAATTAATCTCTTTGCAGACGACATGCTGTTATTCATAGGAAAGGCAAGTGAATCGATACACCAGGTCATGGAAATGGTAGCCCAATTTGGCACCTTTGCAGGGCTTAATTGGAGTAAGTCAGAAACGATGGAGGTAAATCAAAAAAGCCCCGCTAGGGGTAAAAGAGATTTCCTGCTAAAGTGGGCAGGGGAAACTATGAAGTATCTGGGGGTACACCTTAGTGCTGACCAAAAGATTGTGTATAGGAAGAATATATGGGAAAAATTAAAACAAATGAAAGAATGGTGTGACAAGTGGAGAGATCTGCCACTTACGCTGTTTGGGAGAGTAGCAATAATCAAAATGGTATGGTTGCCGCGCTTACTCTACCCCCTGCAAGTGCTACCCCTGTGGGTTAAAGGAGTGGAAGAGTGTATCTATAAGGGGGTGGTGAATGCCTTCTTGTGGAGGGGGAAGACTGCATGGATTAGCTACACGAAATTGACACTGAGCAGAGGAGGAGGCTTAAATCTCCCAGACGTACGTCTCTATAACATAGCCACGCTACTTCGATGGGTGCACGAATTACACACAGGGGAGGATCGGTATGCTCCTCAAGAGTTTTTCCATCAGGGATGCGCGCCCTACAAAGCTTTCTGCCTGCTCCAGCTTAAACGCAGACAGTGGGCTGAGATCAAATGGGTTAGGTGCTTTATTGAATCTCTGCGAAGGGCCTGGCAGTGGTGGTGAGTGAGAATAGGGGAGGGTCCAGGGGGAAATCGCCATTTGATTCCTTGTTGGGGAATCCCGAGTTCCCCCCAGGAAATAACGTGGTTTTTAAAAAGTGGGCGGAGCAGGGCTGTCGGCATGTGGGCCAAATTTTGGACAAAGGACAGGGGAGTGTGCCAACCTTTGAACAATTTAAGGGGGAATGGAGGGCCCTAAATAAACACCTGATGGCATATCTGCAATGCCGCCACTATATTACCAACAAGTTCAGAATGGCAGAAGACAGCCGAGGATTTACAAAACAAGATAGAATGTTCATGGCGACTCCAGGTCAGCACAATAGAGTAGCCTATTGGTACAAAGTGGTTAGGGAGACAAGGAAAAGGGAGTGGCATCAGATGCTTGGGCAAGCGTGGACAAGAGCACTGGGGGAGGAAGTTGATGAGCAATTCATAGGGAGATGGTATGCGGAACTGTACGTGCACACGCCGAATGTGAGCCTGCAGGAAATGCAGTACAAAATATTACACAGAACTTACTTAAAAAGGGAAAGGGGAGCTAAAATGTGAATCTGGGATAATCCAAATTGTGAGAGATGCAAGGGCATGAGGAGTACTTGGACACACTTCTTCCTGGAATGCCGGAGGTTACAGTAGTATTGGGAGGGAGAGCTAATGAAACTGCAGGTGATACTAGGCACCAGGGTGGAATGGGATTATAAAACCCTCCTGCTAGGAGATGGGAAGGTTATGAATGGAAAGGTGCTGGGAATGGCGAGAAAGCAGATTGCACAAGTGGCCCCGACCATATTTTTATGTCCAGACTTTTAAAAGGAGGTATTGTAAATAATATCACTAATAATGTATAAAACATCCAACTAATTTGGAGGCAACTGTGAGAAAAATTAATCTTGAGGTCATAGGGTATTACTTTGCAAGCTTATAAAAATTGCGCAACAATGAAACAGAACCTAACTAAACATAAGACCCTAGAGAAACAATGACTAAATAGACAGATAAAATAGAATTAAAACAAAACTGACTCATACGTACCTAGCAGTTTCCCCAAAAGACACAGGTTCCACAATGCTTGTATTGGGTCAAGCATTGATATCCTGGGTCCCTTCTTAATAATGGTTTATGGACCTTTCCTCCAGGAACTTGTCCAAACCTTTTTTAAACCCAGCTACACTAACAGCCTTTACTACATCCTCCGGTAACAAATTCCAGAGTTTGATTACACGTTGAGTGAAAATATATTTTCTTTTATTAGTCTTAAATAGTTTACCCTGTAGCTTCATTGCATGTCCCCTAGTCTTTCTATATTCTGATAACGTAAACAATCAATCTATGTTTACCCGTTCCACGCCATTCATTAATTTATAGACTTCTATCATATCTCCCCTCAGCCATCTCTTTTCCAGGTTAAAGAGCCCTAACCTTTTTAGCCTTTCTTCATAGGAGTATCCTTCCATCCCCTTTACCATTTTGGTGGCTCTTCTCTGAAACTTTTCTAATAACGCTGTATCCTTTTTAAGATACGGCGACCAGAATTGCACAAAATATTCAAGGTGTGGTCTCACCATGGAACGATATAGAGACATTATAATATCTTTTGTTTTGTTTTCGATTCCTTTTCTTATGATACCTAGCATTCTATTTGCTCTCTTGGCCACCACTGCACACTGGGTCGAGGGTTTTAACGTGTTATCCACAATGACGCCTAAATCTTTTTCCTGGGTGGTGGTTCCTAATGTGGAACCTTGCATCGTGTAACCATAGTTTGGGTTGTTCTTCCCTAGGTGCATAACTTTGCACTTGTCCACATTAAATTTCATCTGCCATTTTGATGCCCAGGTTTCCAATTTATAGAAACATAGAAACATGATGACAGAAAAAGACCACATGGCCTATCTAGTCTGTCCTTCTATAACAACAACTACAACAGTCCACTTTTTACCTTTAGAGATCCTCTGTGTTGGTCCCATGCTTTTTTGAATTCAGTTACTGTCCTCATCTCTACCACCTCCACTGGGAGACTATTCCATGGATCCACTACTCTTTCTGTAAAGAAATATTTCCGCATATCACTCCTGAATCTATCTCCCTTCACCCTCATCCCATGTCCCCTTGTAGCAGAACTTGCTTTCAATTGAAAGAGGCTCTCTCCCTGAACATTTATGCCACGGAGGTATTTAAACATCTCAATCATATCACCTCTATCCCGCCTTTCCTCTAAGGCAGAGGTCACCAACCTCCAGAGGGCCGCGGGCCGCACAGCCGACTACCGGGAGCCTCGCGGGCCGCACCCCCCTTCTCCCCGCCCCCGCGAAAAAAAAAAAACCAAACGCAAAATTATGAAAACACACAGCGCATGATCCTTGTGCAGCGTGAAGAAGAGCTTGTTCCACTCAGGGTTGAAGCCGCGGTTCTCATCACTGAGCTTGCGCTTCTTGTTCGTGGGGGAAGCCATGGGGAAAGCTGCAAAAACAGAATCGGTCCTCTAATTTGCGCGCTGCTCTTGGGAAACCGGTCACGTGCCGTTGAACCCGCAGAGCATGCCGCGGGCCGCAGATACAATGGCGGGAATCCTTGGCGGGCCGCACGTAATGTTAACCGGGGTAGAGCCTCGCGGGCCGCACGTTGGTGACCCCTGCTCTAAGGTGTACATATTAAGATCCTTAAGTCTGTCCTCATATGCTTTATAATGAAGCCCATTAATCATTTTAGTAGCAACCCTCTGCACCGACTCCATCCTATTCACATCCTTTTGAAGGTGCGGTCTCCAGAATTGCACACCATATTCCAAATGAGGTCGCACCAAAGACTTATACAGAGGCATTATCACCTCCTTTTTTCTGCTAGCCATTCCTCTCCGTATGCACCCAAGCATCCTTCTAGCTTTTGCCGTCGCCTTTTCTACCTGTTTAGCTACTTTAAGATCATCAGACACAACCACGCCTAGGTCTCGCTCTTCTTTAGTGGACAAAAGTACTTCACCTCCTATACTGTATTGCTCCCTTGGATTGCTGCAGCCCAAATGCATGACCTTACATTTTTTAACATTAAATCCCAGCTGCCAAATTCTAGACCATTCTTCAAGCTTAGCTAGATCCCCCCTCATGTTATCTACACCTTCCTGGGTGTCTACTCTATTGCAGATTTTGGTATCATCTGCAAAGAGGCAAACCTTACCCGACAGCCCTTCTGCTATATCACTAACAAAGATGTTAAAAAGAATCGGACCAAGGACAGATCCCTGGGGTACACCACTGGTAACATCCTTCTCCTCAGAGTGAGCTCCATTTACTTGTACTCTTTGTCGCCTCCCACCCAACCAATTTCTAACCCAAGCAGTAACTTTAGGGTCCATCCCTAGGGTGCTCAGTTTGTTTATAAGTCGCCTGTGAGGAACAGTGTCAAAGGCTTTACTGAAATCTAAATACACCACATCTAGAGCTCTCCCTCGGTCCAACTCCCTGGTCACCCAGTCAAAGAAATCAATCAGATTTGTCTGACAAGACCTGCCTCTGGTGAATCCATGCTGCCTCGGATCCTGTAATCCGCTGGACTCCAGAAACCTCACTATTTTCTCTTTCAGCAGCGTTTCCAATAATTTACTCACCACCGAAGTTAAACTAACCGGCCTGTAGTTTTCAACCACATCCTTACTTCCGCTTTTGTGTAAAGTCACCACATGAGCCTCTCTCCAGTCCTTTGGCACCACTCCCGACTCCAACGAGGCATTGAAAAGGTCAGTCAGTGGAGTTGCTAGAACGTCCCCAAGTTCCCTCAGTATTCTAGGGTGTATCCCATCCGGTCCCATCGCTTTGTCTACTTTAAGTTGAGCTAGTTTCTCATGAACACAGTCTTCTGAAAATTGTTCAAGATGTCCCTCGCTTCTGTTCTTATTTGTGGGTGTTTTCTGAGGTCCTGCTCCTGGTTCTTCATCTGTGAACACAGAACAAAAATATTTGTTAAGCAATTCCGCTTTATCCTTATCAGCTTCTACATATTCCCCCCCTGCACCCTTGAGTCTGACAATACCACTTTTGCCCTTCCTCTTCTCACTAATATTTTTTTATTTTTATTTATTTAACACTTATTTATATACCGCATCTTCCAGCGATCAGTTGCGGTGTACAATTAACAACAGTTAACAATGCAGAGCTTGTTTTACATGGAACAGAATAACTTTTTACATAGAACATCTTAACATGCACACATAGGTTTAAAAACTAAGCAGAATAATTCAACTAACACAGATTGTGTAACAATTTAAACAAAGTACTGACTCTACCGCATAGGCAGATCATATCAGTTGCAACTATATACAAGTAGGGTATCAATGTATAGGAGTGGAGTGTTTATTCGATTATGTTTTGTGTGTTATCCCTTGAAGAAGGGAGTATACGCTTGATGTGGGGGGTTCATGTTTAGCCTTTATCTAAGTTGAGTGGAATGTTTTCTATGGAATTATAGTGTTTAGTGAATAGATATGTTTTCAATTTTTTTCTGAATTCTGTTATCTCTGTTAGTGATCGTAAGTCCTCTGGTAACGAGTTCCAAGTTGTTGGAGCTATGTGGGAAAAGGCTCTATTATTTGTAATTTTGTGAGATCTTATATATTCTTTTGGAATCTTTAGTTTATTTGATTGTCCTTTTCTATGAGTAGTCTTAGGTAGTTCTTTGTTTATTAAATTACATAGTGTCTTCGGGGCCATGTCGTTTAGGGCTTTGAATGTAGTTATTATTGTTTTGTAGGTTATCCTGCTTTGTATTGGTAACCAGTGCAGGGAAGCTAGTATTGGTGTAATGTGTTGGAGTGAATTTATCTTTAGTATAATTCTAGCTGTTGCATTTTGTGCGAGTTGGATTCTTTTGATATTTTGTTTTGGAATGCCTATAAGTATTAAGTTAGCGAAATCGAAGTGTGGAGTAATGGTAGCCTGTGTTATATTGATAAAATCATGCATAAATACCAGGGGGCGCAATTGTTTGAGGATTTTAAGTTTGAAGTAGATTTTCTTTAAGGTATTTCTAATGTGGGTTTCCATAGTAAGGTGTGTATCTAAAATGACTCCAAGATATCTTATTTCATTTTTTATTTTAATTTCTTGGTTTTGTAGTGTTATGTGGGTTGGGAGAATAAATGATTGGTTTTTTGTTACGATCAAGACTTCGGTTTTAGCATGGTTTATATGGAGGTTTTGGGTTTTTAGCCAGTATGTAATTTCATTGTAGCAGTCTGATAGAAGTTGAGTCGGTAGGTTAGGAATCGTAAAAGGTATGTACATCATAATATCATCCGCATAAAGGTGATATTGTATTCCGAATTTTTTAAAGATGTTGCAGACCGGTTTTATATAGATATTGAAGAGTAGGGCTGAAAGCGCTGAACCTTGTGGTAAACCTATTTCTTGTTTGTATGTGTTGGATGTTTGATTACCTGTTCTTACATTTTGTGTTCTGTTATTTAAATATGAGGTGAACCATTTATGTACGGTAGAGTTTATTTACATGAAGGAGCTAAATCTTTGTTCGCTTTAACCGCCCTACTTTAGAAGTTTATGTTAAGAAAATTAACGCTAACAGACTTTAATGCTATAATATAAATCCATTCTTATTAAGATTCTCAACGATCAACTAATATGACTACTCCTACCTATCACCCTATATTTCCTTCACCTACTCAACATTACACTGTACAATATGATGCTCCTTATTCCCAACCCCTTTATATGTGGTTCTCAACCTACATGCCAATTTACCATATTCTCCTCAGTTCAATAAATTCACATATATTATCACAACACAAACACAACTCTTATCAACACCAGCAAACAAATCCTAAGAATCCTCAAAAAAGGTCTTACACGCCAACTTCCATTGAATTAATGAACACAAGATCAGTTAGAAATAAAATTCACACAATCAGAGACCATATCTATGACCAAAAACCAGATATCCTTTGCATTACAGAATCATGGCTAACTCCTACTGACAGCGTTCTACTAAACCAACTGGTCCCACCAGAATATTCCGCCTTTAACAACCCTCGCACACAGAAAAGAGGAGGTGGAGTTCTAATCATTGCAAAAAAATCTTTTCAGCTACAAACTATCGCCTCTAATACCTCTGATAAATCCAGCTCTATCACAGTGGGTAACAAACACTTAGCTATCAGCCTCCTATATAGAGCCCCTCACGCCCCAGCTGATGAGCTAACCTCTATTTTAGAGACCATCTGTGCAGTCAACACTTGCCATAAACCTCTAATTGTATTAGGTGACTTCAACCTCAACTCCTCTTCTAATGCAGATAAGGAAACCTTCTTGCATGCTATGGACTCCCTACAATATACACAATTAATAAATGCTCCTACACATAAATACGGATCTACGCCAGATCTCTTCTTTGCCCCCAACCACCTTGTAAATAATGACAGCTTCTCCTCACCCATAATCACACCAGTCCCATGGTCAGACCACCTTAGAATTAAAATAGAATTCTCAAGCAGGATTGACAAACTTGATAAGATAAAAACTTCTACATTTACTCCAAGAAGATTTAAAGCCTTCAATAAAGAGCAGTTCTTACTTGACACACTACCTTGCCTTGACTCAACTGAACTTGATTTGAACAAACAAGTGAACAACTGGTATAACACCATTAGCACTGCATCCAAGGCCTTTTCAGACTCAAGAACATTCAAAAACAGACATCATGCTCCATGGTATTCCAAAAACATACGCAATGCTAAGAGGGAATTAAGGAGAATTGAACGCCACTGGAGACGATCAAAATCTCCTACCTCTCAAAATTTATATTTAATTCAGCAAAAGAATTACAACGATCTCATCAACAAAACTAAAAAAGAGCACCACACAAATACTATACAGAAAGCATTTAACAAACCTAGAGAACTTTTTGCAATTGTAAAAAATCTAGTCAACGAACCAAGCTCTGATAAAGACATTCAGATCAGTCCTCAAGTATATGCAGATCATCTTCAATTGAAAATAGGCCAAACACCACCTTTAAAACAACCTGAAAACAACAGCCTTATTTTACCAAGTACAATTTGGAACAAGTTTTACACTCCCTCGACTACACAACTTTCAGACATCATTGCTGCACTTAACACAAGCACTGCACCCACAGATCCTTGCCCTGTACCTTGGATCAAAGCTACCAAGTCAAACTTTATTAATTTTATTCACAATCTTGTAACTAACTCCTTAACTCATGGAATCATGCCAGAACAACTTAAATTAGCAACAATTAGGCCTACCCATAAAAAAACCAACCTTGAAAAAGACAATCCAGCTGCATATAGACCAATTTCCAGCTTACCACTCTTAGCAAAAATTATTGAGAAGGCAGTACAGCTACAACTTCAAGACCATATTGATGAACATGCGCCACTTGATATACATCAGCATGGCTTCCGCCCCAACCATGGTGTTGAAACGCTCCTACTATACTTATTTAATGACATCACTCAAACAATAGATAATTTCAACAAAGGTACCTTAATGATCTTCTTAGATATTTCAGCTGCCTTCGATACAGTGGACCATGCAATCCTCTTAACAAGACTAAAGAGCATCGGATTAACTGGCACCGTCCTAAAATGGTTTGAATCCTACCTAGTTGATAGACAGTTCCAAGTTAAAATTGGCCTAAACACTTCACGTCACATAGTAATCAAACAAGGCGTGCCGCAAGGATCTGCACTCTCTTCACTTCTTTTTAATTTGTTTATCCAACCAATCTGTCACATAATAGCAGATCATCAAATAGATTACACGATTTATGCGGATGATATCATGATTTACACTCCAATTGATATCAACTGCCCAGATTACAGCAAAATTGCAAACTGTATTACCAGCATTTCAAATTGGCTAACAAATAATAACCTTGCAATAAACCTGAACAAAACGGAAGCACTTATTGTAACTAGAAACACCAGCTTTATCCCTCCACCTTACATTACATGCAACAACACAAAGATTCCAGTTAAGGACGAAGTAAGATACCTCGGAATAACCCTCGATAAGAAGCTAAACCTGCGTTCTCATATAAGAAAAACTGTTAAAAACGCGTATTACAAAATGAAGATAATTAGACGACTTAAGCCTCTTATCTCTTATGATCACTTTCGAACAGTCTGTCAGGCACTCATTACTCCCATTCTGGATTTCTGCAACCCTATTTACAATGGACTGCCTAAGCATGCTCTCAAGCCACTTCAAATGGCACAAAATACAGCAGCTAGAATCATCAATGGATCCTCAAATTATGAACACATTACCCCCATCCTTAAAGAACTCCACTGGCTCCCAATAATCCTTCGCATAAAGTATAAATTAATCATAAATATATTCAAAATGAAACACAACAGTTCTGCAATCAGCCTTCATGCCCTCTTACTCCATGATATCAACAAAAGACCAAGAAGGTTATCCACTTCTAACACCCTCAGCACCCCAAAAAACTACTCTAAATCATGCAAATGTACCTCACAAAGAGCAATTGCTTTGGCCGCCCCTTTAATTTGGAACTCTCTCCCTCCTGATTTACGCTCACTGGATGATTTAAAAGACTTTCGTAAACAATTGAAAACTACACTTTTCATTGAACAATATGGATCAACAATTGACTAAATATATTATATTTATTTTAATTATTTTAACTAATTTGCCTTATTGTTAACCCTTGTTATTTTTCCTATATTACCATTGTACTGTTATGTTTATACTGTGTTTGTTTCCCTTGCCTATAACCTTTGTATTTCTTGTGACCGCTTTGATTGAAGGAAAAGGCGGTATAGAAAACTTGTTAAATAAATAAATAAATAAATCTGTCGTAGGTTGTTGAGCAAAATTGAGTGATGCACGCTATCAAAAGCTGCTGATATGTCAATGAAAAGTAAGATGAACGCCTGTTTATGATTGTCAATTCCTTTTAGGAGTGTATCTATTAATACTGTTAGAAGTGTCTCTACTCCATGGCGGGGCCGGAATCCATATTGTTGATCATCTAGTGGATAAGATAAGTCTATAAATTCCTGTGTCTGTAGTTGCACTACCTTTTCAATTATTTTGGCCAAGAATGGTATGCTAGAGATGGGCCTATATGATGTAGGGGATGTTTTATCAAGTTTGCCGTTCTTTAAAATTGGACGTATTTGTGCATGTTTGAGCGGGGATGGAAGGTATCCTTGGGTAAGTGAAAGATTTACTATTGGGAGGATAAAGGATAGTAGAGTTGGTAGTGTGTTTTTTATCCATGATACAGGGCATGGATCTAAATACGAAGTTGTGGTATTTAGGCCGGAGATGATTGTTTTTAATGACACTTTTGAGATGGGGTAAAATTCTAACCATTTATCTACAGGTTGATAAGAGATGTTGATATTTTCTAAGGGCATGGTGGGTTTCTTTGTTTTGTTTTGATAGTGATTAGCTAGGGATTGAACTGAGATGTCTGTGATTTCATTGTTAGAAGTTTGCTCATTGTTGGTTAATTTTCTGACTATGGAAAATAGCTCTCTAGGTCTATTGTATGATTTTGCTAAGGTTGCTGAGTAATAATTTTTCTTTGTGCTGTCTATTGTTTCCTTATATTTTGTTAGATAGTTATTGTATATTTCCTTGTGTACAGACAACTTGGATTTCCTCCATTTCGTTTCAAGTTTTCTTAGTTCTTTTTTCATTAGTCTTAGAGTGCTATTAAACCAAGGTGAATTATTTATTTTAGTGTATATGGTTTTTTTATTTGGTTGGTTATTTTTAGCTGCATTATTAATAGTATCGTTCCAGTTGTTAACAGCGTCATCCAAATTTGTTGTTGATAAGAAGTAGGGGATTGTGGAGTCAAGGAAGTCTGTTTCATTAAATTTTTTGAATTTTGAAGTGGGGGTACTTCTCGTGTAATTATTGGTGCTAGGGATGGGATATGTGAGATTTATTTTGATGATAGAATGATCAGACCAAGGTGTCTCAGTGCATTCAATGGAATTTGAGTTAACTAATTTGAAGAGTATCTCAGGTAGAAGAACCAAGTCTAATGTTCCTCCTTTGATATGTGTTGCTGTTTTAATTATTTGATGGTACTGTATGTCTGCTATGGTGTCTAGGAATAGTTTAGAGTCTAGTGTTGGTAGGGATGGAAGGTTAAAGTCGCCTAGCATGATTACAGGATTTTGATCAGTAGATGAGCTGAGGAGTTCAATAAGAGAATCCAGGCCATCTGTTTTATTGTCTGGGGGTCTATAAATTAAGCAAATTTTTATGAGGCCGATTTTTATTAATAATGTGTCCATGTTATTATTGAAATTTGAATGGATTGGCTTGGCGTTTAATGTTTTTTTAGTCATCATTAGAACTCCACCACCTTTTTTGTTGGATCTATGTTTGTAGAATGTGTCGTAGTTCTCTTTATCAAGTTGATTTAGATAGACTGTATCTGTTTCAGAAAGCCATGTCTCTGTGACACATAAGATGTCGGGTTTTAAGTCAGTTATCAGGTCATTAAATATGGGTAATTTATTTTTCATAGATCGTGCATTAATTAGGATGCATGATAGGGAGGATGAGTAGATAGAGCAGGTTTTCTTGTCCTTTTGTAGTGTATTTGTTTGTTGTATGTGTATTAGTCTATGATAATTAATTTTTGGGTGGAATTCATGAGAGTATCTCATATGGCAGTCATTTCGAGTAAGTGTGTGTATTATAGGTATAGTCATGTGATTTTTATAGTTTAAACATGAGGATAGATCAATTATTATTATTGCTAATAATATACAGGTGTATGATATTCACAAGAGCATGTTGTTAGGGTGAAGCATTTTCTGTATTTGGCTCAAGGACTATTGGGTAGGGTCGTGATAATATAGTTGTATGTCGGCAGTGGTGAATTCTGATAAGAGTTATGTGGCAGTATTGAAAGTTGTTATTCAAAGTGAGTTACTGTCAACAGTAAGGCCAGATAATTACTGACGACAGTAAATCCAATGTACAATACTGACAACAGTAAAACCAAAGTACTTCACTATCTATACTAAATCCACAGTGAGTTACTGACAACAGTAAAATCAAAGTAAGATATTAACAATAGATCAGGACAGGATATTTGTAGCAGTAAAGAGTCTGTGAAATACTAACAACAGAAATATGAAGTGAATTACTGACAACAGTACTTCAAGGTAAAATTACTGACAGCAGTAAGTTAAAGTGAGTTATTGATAATAGTTATGAATCTACAGTGCCTTAATGGCAATATGACATCTGAAATTAAGTTAGCCAACAATTAATCTAGGTTGAAATACTGACAACAGTAATGATTCAGAGGTGGATCAGGTACAACATCAAAAGATCTGGTGTGAACTTAGAGTTATTTTGGTAGCGTATACTTGCTGCGATTCGTTGGTGTGTCAGGTCAGTGGTTCTACGCGAGCTCGACCTTGAGGGAGCTCAGCATTGCGTTGAGAGAGGCTGTTGGTCTCTGCAAGGCAGAGCTGTTTCGTTTCCGTGGGAGCTTGAGGTTCCTTGACTGGCCTTTGCCTAAGGGCCGTGCCAAAGGGCCCTCTTGCGTGGCCATCAGGCGCGGGCCCGCAAGGCGCGGTTGCGCCTGTTCGCGCCCCCTTTTAAACGGTAGAGCTGGGCCCGGATTGGGCAGGGGTAGGCGATGACGCGGTGGAAAGGCTTTGCCGCACAGGAGCTCTTTGTGGAAGCACGTGTGCTGAGCGATCTGCTGCTTCAGCGCTGATCTCAGTGCAGGGAGAAGGCTCTCCTCCAACGAGCTCTTTGCCTTCTTGACTACTTTGCTAGTTTCTCTAAGTTTTTCCAAATACAGATGCCTGTCTTCCTCTCTCTGTGATCTCTTGTATTTCATGAAGGCCTCCCTCTTTTTCTTCACTTTTTCAGCTACTTCCTTCGAAAACCATAGCGGTCTCCTGTTCCTTTTGCCTTTATTTACCATTTTAACAAAAAGGTTGGTTGCCCTTAAAATACCCCCTTTCAGTTTTGCCCACTGTTCTTCTACATCCCCCAGCTGTTCCCATCCCACTAACGACTCCCTGAGGTATTGGCCCATCTTGGCAAAGTTGGTCTTCCTAAAGTCTAAGATCCTCACCTTGGAATGGATTCTAACAGCCCTAGTCCTAATACTGAACCACACCATCTGGTGATCACTGGATCTTTATCTTTATCTTTATCTTTAATTACATTTAATATACCGCCCTTGTCGAAACGTAAGGGCGGTTTACAATAAAATAATATAAATAAAAGCATTAAAAACAGAAAAGAAATCCATTAAAATAGAGAAAAGATGGACCAAAGAGGTCACAAAACACATCAAACAAAAGACAGACCAAACAAACAAAGGAGACATAATCAGACAAAGACAAAAGAACAAAACTATTGGGAGGGAAGGTCATAAGCAAAATGATCTCCCACTACAACATCAGAAACACTTTCACCATTGGTAAGCACTAAGTCCAGTATGGCCCCTTCACGTGTGGGGTCTGTTACCAATTGCCTGAATAGTTCTCCCTGTAGAGAATCCAGGATCTCCTTACTTCTAGATGATACTGCAGCAGGAATGTGCCAATCAACATCTGGCATATTGAAATCTCCTATCAGTAGCACTTCCCCTTTCCTAGCAATGCTGCGTATGTCTTCAATTAACTCTGTCCACCTCTTCCTCTTGTGAGGGAGGTCTGTATATCACACCAATGCAAATAGATTTCTCTTTCCCTCTTTCTAGTTTAACCCACAATGCCTCCTCTCTCCCTTTTAAGCTCTGTAATTCCAAAGCTTTAATAGTAGTTTTTACATATAGTGCCACTCCTCCTCCCCTTCTTCCTACCCTGTCCTTTCTGAATAAAGTATAGCCAGGTATAGTTACATCCCAGTCATGGTTTTCTGTGAACCATGTTTCTGTAACTGCCACTAAATCCAAGTCAGCCACTCCCACCAAAGCTTCAACTTCAGGGATCTTATTTCCCATGCTACGGGCATTAATACACACTGCTTTCCATATGTTACCCCTGTTACCCATTTCCATAAAGGTATTTAATGTATCACCTACCTGGGGGCTTTCACTTACCTGGGGGCTTTCTTCACCCATCCCCAACGAATCTAGTTTAAAGCCCTCTTCAGTAGATTAGCCAGTCTACTACCGAAGATGCGTTGACCTTTCTTGGACAGATGGATGCCATCTCTGCTCTGCAACCCTTGGAACAGCATCCCATGGTCTAGGAAACCAAAACGCTCTCGATGACACCATCCACGCAGCCATGCATTCATCTCCAGGATGCGAGCCTCTCTGCCTTGGCCTTTACACTCAACAGGGAGGATTGAAGAGAACACCACCTGTGCACCTAACTGCTTCACCCTCTGTCCCAGAGCCATGAAGTCACTTTTGATACGTTCCGAGGTATACCTGGCAGTATCATTTGTTCCAACATGGATTAGCAACATTGGGTAATAGTTAGTGGGCTTGATGAGTCTCGGCAAACTCTCCGTAACATCTTGGATTTTGGCACCAGGCAGACAGCATACCTCTCTGGACATCAAGTCTGGTCGGCAGATGGATGCCTCAGTACCCCTCAGAAGAGAGTCTCCAACCACCACTACCCTTTGTTTCCTTCTGGTCACTGATTCTGCAACTTTGGGGTACTTGAACTCTGGTTCTTCCCTTTCCAGGGATGCTTTCACCTCATCCACTTCCAGGGCTGCATAATGGTTCTTCAATTCAAGGGCTGGAGAAGTTGGATTGGTGATTTTGCAGGCCCTGGTGACTTGTGTCCAACCATCGACATTCTGTTGGCACCCATCTTCTCCTGTGCTGGAGAGCTTGGTTGCTGCAAGAAGCATCTCATCAATGTACTTCTCACTGTCTTGAATGCTCCTCAGCCTCGCCACCTCCTCTCTGAGTTCCTCCACTTGTTTCCTCAGAGCTTCAGCATGCAGGCACCCTGCACATTGAACCGGTCCTTCAACTGGCATTAGGACCTCTGTCTGGACCGAGGCAGAAGCTGTAACGGGGGCAACAGCTTTAGCAATACGATTTTTCCCAGCCATTGTTCTGTTATCAAGATCCTCTTGCAATTTTCCACAATCCTCTTGGGTTTTAACAACTGTAAATAGTTTTGTGTCATCTGCACATTTGATAACCTCACTTGTTATTCCCTTTTCCAGGTCATCTATAAGTATGTCAAAAAGCAGCGGACCCAGCACAGATCCCTGGGGTACACCACTATTCATCTTTCTCCATTGGGAAAATTGGCCATTTAGCCCTAACCTCTGCTTTCTATCTTTTAACCAGTTCCTGATCCACAATAGTACAGTGCCTCCTATCCCATGACTCTAGTTTCGCCAAAAGTCTCTGAGGGACCTTGTCAAAGGCTTTCTGAAAGTCCAGATACACTATATCAACCGACTCATCTTTGTCCACCTGTTTATTCACACCTTCAAAAAAACATAACAGATTAGTAAGACAAGATCTTCCTTGTCTAAAGCCATGTTGGCTGTCTCCCATTAGGCCATGACTATCTATATGCTGAGTAATTTTGTTCTTTATGATGGTTTCTACCATTTTTCCCGGTACTGACGTCAGGCTCACCAGTCTGTAGTTTCCCGGATCACCCCTGGAACCTTTTTTAAAAATTGGCGTTATATTGGCAATCCTCCAATCTTCAGGTATTAGAGATGATTTTAAAGATAGTTCACAGATTACTAATAGCAGGTCTGCAATCTCATATTTCAGTTCTTTTAACACCCTTGGATGTATACCTTCCGGCCCAGGTGATTTGCTACCCTTCAGTTTATCTAATAGTTGTAATACATCTTCTCGATCTATCGATATTTCCTTCAATTCTTCTGCACCTTTAAATACCAGTTCAGTCACCCAGCTATCTACATGCCTAATGATCGAATCACCAACTATAATGGCTGTCTTAACCCTTCCCTCATGGGCACATGGCCCTGGAGAAACTTCCTCGGTGCGAGAGGGTTTTACATCACCTGGAGGACAGGTCCTAGTTACAGGGTCACTTCCTGCCACACCAGGGTGATGCTCTCCTGTCACGTGACCTCTCTCCTCCATGGCAACAGGGATGCTGCCAGACTTGGAATGATTATCTAGTCCGTGTATAAATGGACAAATATGCGATAGGAGTCAGACCAAAATGTATGTATATACACCCTTTAAAAACATGCAAGAGCTAGGAGAACTGTAACAGGATCCTAGTCTCTATTTGTAAAAACAAACCTTAAAATACCACATGTAGGACCACATAAACAACCGATGGACAAAAATGTAATGAACAAGTAAAAGTGCGTATGGTATAATCTAAAAATCCTTTAATGCTTCCCACTATGGGGGCTATTCGTGCCTACTCCCGCTGCGTCTGACCTCTCTGCCGTTTGTGCAGGGAAGTTAGATGGGGGCGGGAAGGAGCGACTCGGAGGTGGAGTCTGGGTGGGCGGTGGGCGGTCGCCGGCTCTGGACATACAGGGCCGGCAACTTGTATGGGGAGGTTATTCCACCTTCGAGGTGGAATAACTTCCCCGTACTTTGAGGATCAGTGTCTCGGGGTGCGGATGGGGCAGGGGGGGCCGAAGACATTCCCTGCAGCCCGACCTTGGCCTTAGGAGGCCAGATCGGGAGTCTAGCTGCGGGGAATGCAGCGTTGAAGTCCGGCAGCCGGTATCGCAGCTCTTCAGTGGAGCCGTGGTGCCATGAAGCCATGGCGCCACGGCTCCATTGAAGAGCCTTGACTGAGTTAGCTGGAAGGTCCTGTACTTGCAGGCCGGGCTGAATCACAGTCCCGGCCTGCACATACAGGACTGTTCGCGATTCTGATCCCATGGGGCTAGATGTGCCCCGCGGTACCAGAATTGCGATCCTCTCTGTACGTCCGGCTCAAACCTGACGTACAGAGGGGATCTACGTCTGGGATGGAGTGAGCCTTTATGTGTACATTGAACCCAAAGAATGAGCTTTCAGTTATGTGCGCCACCAACAGCACAAATTGTGATATTACCCATGGTAGTCATGAAATAGAAAAAATAAATGCTAAAAATGATTGTGTGTTACCTTGTATCAAAAGCGCAGAGTATGCCACTCAGATTGGGTAAAAGCAAGACCTCTCTGAAAGTCAGCATTTAAAAAGGAAATTTGGTGCCAAAAACCAAAACAAACAGAAGTTACCAAATATACCTTAGTCTTACACCCGAGTGTAAGTCCAAGGCATACTAGCATTTGCCAGCTTAACTGATGGTATATAATCAACACTCAACTGCCAGTATTGTTGACTATAATTTCTTGTACCTCAGATAAGTTTTCATTTTTTAAAAAAATTCTTTGGGTTCAGTGAAATGAGGATTCTTTAAAAAAAAGATTAGATTTAAATAAAATGTGTTTGATTTAAATAAAAAAGAACAGAAAGAGAAATTTTAGAGGGTTTTTTCTGACCAATGAGGATTGGTGCCCTTATCTTGTAAATAAAAGGATCAAGTAGTGGACCGAAGGGACTAACTGAGGTCATTTCTCCTATATATCTCTTTAAAAAAGGGAGAAAAGAAGTGAAGTGAAGCTATTAACATAACTATATTGAGTATTAAGAAACATAGAGAACAGTAGGATATCTGTGACAGGTGATTGATATTTGAGTGAAAGGTTGTGGGCCATGTCTGTGTGTGCAGGCAGGCACAGCATCTACTGCACACATTTTTTTTTTTCTGCTTGTTCTCTTCTGCTGTCTTAATCTGTGCTGAGACTAGAGCAGCCACGCACGTGAATATGTGCTACAGAGTCTATATTCTAATTGTTTGAATGCCGTATGCTTTATGCCATTTGGACAGACATAAGACATTCAGCCAGTTTGAGCCTAGGCTTCTTGACCCCTATATTCGTACAACTATTCCTTTGTAGAATTCCTTGGTGCTCCTTGGCCAAGACTATGGTAGTCAAGGTCACTCTTCAGCGCTTCCTGCAGTTTCAGGTTTTCATCCCTATACCCTCCGCAGACCTAAGTCAGGGGTGGTATTCCATTTGCTTGATTCCAAGAAAGGAGGGTCCTTCTGGACCTGAAGGTGGTCAGTACCAAGTTAAGAGTTCCTCATTTTCGCATGGAGATCTTCAGGTCAGTCATTGTATCAGTTACTGGACTTTTCCAAGGCATATTTCTACATGCCCATTAGGGAACATAATCAGAGGTTGCTCCACTTCTATTTTTTTGGGCCACCATTTTCAGTTTGGTGCCCTGTCTTTTGGTCTGGCCACAGCCCTTTGCACCTTTTATTTATTTAGTTTTTTGTAGGAGTCAGCTCACGCCTTTCCAGGGAGAAATCAAGGTGAGTTACATTCGTCCATGATGATAGTGGCAGCCTTTTTGCACAAACCGGGGATCTGGGTTCATCCATCCCTGGACAGCTGGCTAATTCGGTCTGATTCATGGAGAAGGTCCAGGGAAGACATGTCCCAGATGATTTGGTAGTGGAGAAACTGGGATGGGTGATCAATTATCCCAAGAGCAGTCTAATTCCCTCTCAGGTTTTGGAGTATGTGGGTGTTTGCTTCAGTACCCAGTTGGGGAAGTGTTTTCTCACCCCAGAAAGGTTGAGCATGCTGCAGGAGGTTTGCTGTCAGGCAGTTCCTGGTGCTTGGGACTACCTTCAGTTCCTGTGGTTGATGGCTTTGGCAGTAGAGTTGGTTTCTTGGGCCAGAGCGCACATTTGCCTCCTGCAGGGACACCTACTGGGTCGCTGGTTTCCCTGTTCCCAGTCCAAAGAGCTCCTGTTTCTTCCAGAAAGATCAAGGGGGAATTGGCCTAGTGGCTACAGACTCGCCCTCTGATGAACGGGATGCCTCTGGAGGCACCAGACTGGGTGATCGTCATCACAGATGCCAGTCTGCTGGGCTAGGGAGCCCACTGTCAGTCGGTTTGTACAGAGGTGCTGGTCAACTCAGTAGTCCTTTTGGTTCATCAACATATTGGTGAATTACCTGGTCCTAGAAAGGTTTTGGACTCTCCTAGAGGGCAAGGTAGCAAGAATGTTTTCAGACAATGCCATGGCCATGGTATACATCAATTTTTTTTTTTTAGTGCCATCAAGTCAGTGTTGACTCATAGCGACCCAGCTACCTCTGGCTTTTCTTGGCAATGTATCACCGGAAGTAGATTGCCAGCCTTTTCTTCCGAGGCAATGGAGGGTAAAATGACTTGCCCAAAGTCACAAGAAGTGCCAGCGGGAATCAAACCCTTGATCTTCTGGGTAATAGGCAGTTGCTCTAACCGTTAGGCTACTCCTCCACATCAATAAGAGGTGGCAATTCCTGTGCCACGGTGGCCACAGAGGTGATGGAGCTCTGCTTTTTGGCAGAGAGTCATTTAGTAGCCCTGTCAGTGGCCTACATTGTTGAAGTTGACAATGTGCAAGCTGACTTTTTGAGTCAGAATACTGTGGATCCCAGCAAGTGGGAGCTAAGTCTTCATGCATTCAATCTCATTGTTCAAAGGTGGAGCAGTCCAGTGGTTTGACCTGATGACCACTCAAAATGCCAGGGTAGCAACTTTTTCAGCTGCAGGAATGATCCACGAGTGGCGGGATTGGATGTCTTTCTGCAGCCTTGGCCCCAGGGAGGGGCTTCTGGTATCTCTTTCCCCCATGACCTTTGGTGAGCTGGCTTCAGTGCAGAATTTGGTTTCATCCAGGCTTGGTTATTCTGGTGGTACCAATCTGGTCATGTAGGCCATGGTACACATAGATCTCTTGAGCCTGCTGGTGGGTTCCCCTCTAGTGTTTCCTCAAGTGAAGGGACTCCTGTGACAAGGTCCTCTGGTCATGGAGGATCCCATTCCCTTATTATTCTAGCCTGTCCATTGAGAGGTGAAAGCTCTCTGAGAGAGGATACTCTGGGGCAGTAATCAGCACCTTTCTTAAGACCAGGAGGGCCTCTATCTCCTTGGCCTATGTAAGTGTCTGGAGGGTCTTCAAGAGGTGATGTGTGTGTCAGGTCCTGAAAGCCAGGAAGGCAGGCATAGTATAGAACAATTTTGAACAGGTTTGGCTCTGAACTTTCTTAAGATTCAGATGGTGGCCATTGAGTGCTACCGGGGAAGAGTTCAAGGTGTGCCCCTGGAAGTACACCCTGATTTGTTCATCTTCCTTAAAGGGATGAAGCAGATCTTTCAACCCTGGCATCTGGTTGTATCACAGTAGACTCTCTCTGGTATTAAGGATACTGAAAGCCCCCTAATTTGAGCCCCTCTGGAAGGCCTTGCTCAAGGATATGACCCTGAAGATGGTTTTCTAAGTTACTATTGTGTCTGCTAGGCTGGCATAGGAGCCATAGGCCTTGTCTTGGATGGAGCTTTTTCTTGTCATCTCGATAGCATTTGTCTCCTTAAGAACGGTACTGTCCTTTCTACCAATAAGTCTTGTCTTCCTTTCATCTTAATCAGACAGTGATCTGCCCACTTCCTTGGATCTTTGGAGAGACCCCTCGCTATGTATTTTGGATATGAGGAGGGCATTAGTTAGGTATCTGGAGATTACTAATCCCTTCCATCATTCATAATCCTCTTTTTGGCCTATTCAGAGATACGAGAAAGAGGCTGGTAGTGGTCAAATCTTCAATTGCCCACTGGATTAAGGAGGCTGTTAGTTCCTATATAGGGAAATATGGGCTGGAAGGAGTTGGAGCACAAGCCTCCTCCTGGGCTGAATCTGCCTTGGTGTCTCCAGAAGACATCTGTAAAGTGGCTACCTGGTCATCCCTGCACACCTTTGTGAAGCACTAAAGATTGCATGTAGGAGCTGATGCACATGATGCTTTTGGCAGAACAGTTCTGTCTGGAGCATTGTTTTCTTCCCAATCTGGGTCCTGACTGAGTATGACACAGTTGTCTGGAATGATCCTGCAGGATGATAAGGAAGGAGAAATTTTTGACACCTGTTAATCTCTTTTCCTTGATTCCTGCTAGATCAGTCCAGGACTCTCTCTCTCCCTGG
Source organism: Ichthyophis bannanicus (assembly GCA_033557465.1). Lineage (NCBI taxonomy): Eukaryota > Metazoa > Chordata > Amphibia > Gymnophiona > Ichthyophiidae > Ichthyophis > Ichthyophis bannanicus. Next base: position 691,018,406 of record CM066035.1, read on the forward strand.
GAAAACTTTGCCTACAGGTTGGGGAATTCTGCCTTGGATCAGTGACTTATGCAGAGTCAAGTATGATAAGAAAGGCAGATTTCTTATAAGAAGTTGTTGTTCTGGTTTAATACTTTTACCTGAGTTTTTCAGTCATGCTGTTCTGCTTGGGAAATGCCATACTGGCAAGTCTCAAAGCTGCACCAGCACATATACAGGTAATGACATCAATGAAAGTTGCTGTGGTCTTCCTTCATCTGCTAGCTGTGGAGCATAATCCACTTATCTAAGAACATAAAATATGCCATACTGGGTCAGATCAAGGTCCATCAAGCCCAGTATCCTTTTTCCAACAGTGGCCAATCTAGGTTATACGTACCTAGCAGTTTCCCCAAAAGACACAGGTTCCATAACACTTGTATTGGGTCAAGCAGTGATATCCTGGGTCTCTTTTAATAATGGTTTATGGACCTTTCCTCCAGGAACTTGTCCAAACCTTTTTTAAACCCAGCTACACTAACAGCTTTTACTACATCCTCCGGTAACAAAGTCCAGAGTTTGATTACACATTGAGTGAAAAAATATTTTCTCTTATTAGTCTTAAATAGGTTACTTTGTAGCTTCATTGCATGTCACCTAGTCTTTCTGTATACTGATGATGTAAACAATCGATCTATGTTTACCCATTCCACTCATAAGAACATATAAGAACATAAGATATGCCATACTGGGTCAGACCAAGGTCCATCAAGCCCAGTATTCTGTTTCCAACAGTGGCCAATCTAGGTCATATGTACCTAGCAGTTTCCCCAAGAGACACAAGTTCCACAATGCTTGTACTGGGTCAAGCATTGATATCTTCGGTCACTTCTTAATAACGGTTTATGGACCTTTCCTCCAGGAACTTGTCCAAACCTTTTTTAAACCCAGCTACACTAACAGCCTTTACTACATCCTCCGGTAACAAATTCCAGAGTTTGATTACAGGTTGAGTGAAAAAATATTTTCTTTTATTAGTCTTAAATAGTTTACCCTGTAGCTTCATTGCATGTCCCCTAGTCTTTCTATATTATGATAACGTAAACAATCGATCTACGTTTACCCGTTCCACTTCGTTCATTAATTTATAGACTTCTATCATATCTCCCCTCAGCCGTCTCTTTTCCAGGTTAAAGAGCCCTAACATTTTTAGCCTTTCTTCATAGGAGTATCCTTCCATCCCCTTTACCATTTTGGGGCTCTTCTCTGAACCTTTTCTAAAATTGCTATATTCTTTTTAAGATACGGCGACCAGAATTGCACACAATATTCAAGGTGCGGTCTCACCATGGAACGATATAGAGGCATTATAATATCTTTTGTTTTATTTTCCATTCCTTTCCTTATCATACCTAGCATTCTATTTGCTCTCTTGGCCGCCGCTGCACACTGGGCCGAGGGTTTTAACATGGTATCCACAATGACGCCTAAATCTTTTTCCTGGGTGGTGGTTCCTAATGTGGAACCTTGCATCGTGTAACCATAGTTTGGGTTGTTGTTCCCTAGGTGCATAACCTTGCATTTGTCCACATTAAATTTCATCTGCCATTTTGATGCCCAGTCTTCCAATTTATCAAGATCCTCTTGCAATTTTTCACAATCCTCTTGGGTTTTAACAACTTTAAATAGTTTTGTGTCATCTGCAAATTTGATCACCTCACTCGTTATTCCACTTTCCAGGTCATTTATGAATATGTCAAAAAGCAGCGGACCCAGCACAGATCCCTGGGGTACACCACTATTCACCTTTCTCCTTTGGGAAAATTGGCCATTTAGCCCTACCCTCTGCTTTCTATCTTTTAACCAGTTCCTGATCCACAATAGTACACTGCCTCCTATCCCATGACTCTTTAGTTTTGCCAAAAGTCTCTGATGAGGGACCTTGTCAAAGGCTTTCTGAAAGTCTAGATACACAATTTCAACCGACTCACCTTTGTCCATCTGTTTATTCACTCCTTCAAAAAAACATAACAGATTAGTAAGACAAGATCTTCCTTGTCTAAAGCCATGTTGGCTGTCTCCCATTAGGTTGTGACTATCTACATGCTGAGTAATTTTGTTCTTTATGATGGTTTCTACCATTTTTCCCGGTACTGACGTGAGGCTCACCGGTCTGTAGTTTCCCGGATCACCCCTGGAACCCTTTTTAAAAATTGGTGTTACATTGGCGATCCTCCAATCTTCAGGTATTAGAGATGATTTTAATGATAGTTCACAGATTACTGATAGCAGGTCTGCAATCTCATATTTCAGTTCTTTCAACATCCTTGGATGTATACCATCCAGCCCAGTTGATTTGCTACTCTTCAGTTTATCTAATAGTTGTAAGACATCTTCCCAATGTATCGATATTTCCTTCAATTCTTCTGCACCTTTAAATACCACTTCAGTCATGGGTAACATCCCTACATCTTCCTCAGTAAAGACCGAAGCAAAGAATTCATTCAGTCTCTCCGCTATCGCCTTGTCGCCTCTTAGTGCTCCTTTAACCCCTTTATCATCTAATGGACCAACTGACTCTCTCACAGGTTTTTTGCTACGAATGTACTTGAAAAGGTCTTTATTTCGCGTTTTTGCTTCCGCAGCAAGCTTCTTCTCAAATTCTCTCTTTGCCTGCCTTATCAATGCCTCTCTATTCATTAATTTATAGACCTCTATCATATCTCCCCTCAGCCGTCTCTTTTTCAGGTTGAAGAGTCCTACCCTTTTTAGCCTCTCTTCATAGGGGTATCCTTTCATCTTGGTAAGAGAATGATTTAGCTAGGCACCCTGCTTCCTTACCTTCAAAAAGGAGATTGGCTATGCTCCCTGGATCTGAAGAATACATACAACAACATGCAGATGCATCCCGCTCACAGGAAGTATCTGAGATTCGTCCTGGCGGGACAGCACCGACAGAGCGGGACAGAGCCTTTTGACCTAGCCTCAGAACCCCATGTTTTCACAAAATACCTTATGGTAGTAGCTACTTACCTCCAGATGCTGGGAGTGTTTGTCTTCCCCAATTTGGATGATTGGCTGATCAAAAGTACCACTCCAGAAGGGGTTCAAGAATCAACACGGTTGACCATTCGGGCGTTGGAACTACTAGGGTTTGTAATAAATTATCCCAAATCCCACCTTGAAAACGTACGTTTTTGAGCTAGCTTTTAGTTCTTTGTAGAGTGATGGGATCCTGAGATGCTCTCTGCAGTTTTCTCCTAACCCTTTCCTGCCCTTATTCCCTGTATGTGTTTATTTGAACTATTTGAACTGTTGGTGTTAAATTTTAGTGACATTTATTTTGTAAACCATTTTGTCGCTAACTGCTAAAGATGAATATCATATGTTCAATAAACCATAAACCTTCAACTCACCCAACAGTTGGAGTTTATTAGAGCCCTGCTCAACACAATTCAGGTGAGAGCCTTCCTCCCGCACGACTGACTTCAGTCTGGACTGGCTGTGTTTGCTGTGTCTCAAAGATGCTTATACCCATATACCAATTCATCAGAATTAATACAAGTATCTCCAGGAACAAGCAGGAATGAGTCTTCACATATGGGTATTGTCGGTACCGACGGAGCCTGCGCGGGAACGCTCCCCAGCGTCCAGTAAGAAAGCTTTTGGGAGCATCCCACAGCGCCTGCGCGCTGCCTTCCCGCCTTTCCCAAACGCCTCTCTCCAGTTCTTCTTTTCCGCAGAGCCAGCAGGTCGTGTTCCTGTCACCGCAGAAGAAGTCTTTATTTTTTTTTTTTTCTGTGTTGCGTCTGCCTTCTTCGACGTCAGATCGGTACCGCCGGTCTTTTCTTTTCTTTTTTATAAAAAAAACCAAAAAACCTTTCTTTCTTCAACTGTGCATTTGCGGTTTGGGCCTTAGGCCTGAACATTTTTCTCCTCATGGAGAAGCCCGCTTCCGGGTTTAAAAAGTGCATAAAGTGTGGCGGTACTATTTCTGTCACCGACACCCATGATTGGTGTCTAAAATGTTTGGGTCCTGACCATTCCATCACGGATTGTGTGTCCTGTACCATGATGTCTAAAAGAGGTCGGCAGAACCGAGCAGCCAAGCTCAGTACCCTGTTTCCCTCTGATGCAGCCTCTGTGGCATCGACGTCTTCCAGGGCTGCTTCTTCCTCCCATGGATCTCAGGTAACCAAACATAAATCTAGCCGGTCCTCGAAGGGCAAATCTCCCTCTAAGCATCAAGATGCCTCCAGGCTTGTCCTCAAGCAATCCGCACCGGCAAAATTACCCCGGCGGGAAGTTCCGGCTTCCAAAGCATTATCTATGGGGTCACAGGTTGACATCGATGGCTCGGCCTCGACCGATCACCTGTTGCCATGTTCTGGAATACCGGTGGCCTCCACCGGTACTGACATCCATATTCTGGTGGCGTCGATGGATCAGAAGATTCTGTCCATGCAGCGCACCCTAACAGCGTTTATGCAGGCTTCGACGCCTTCGGTACCACAACAATCTCCGTTGCCGGTACCGACTCCGGCACCGGCATCGTTTCCCGTGCCTGGACCGATTGCATTGACATTGGCTTCGGTGTCGACTGCAACGGTACCCTGTCCTATGATGCCCATCGGTACCGAACCGGTACCGCTTACTCCCGATGTCGATCCCACTCGGTACGCGTATTGGGCTGTACAGGAGCATCCAGACAGGCGATACTTCGATTCCTCCGAAGACTCTGATGAATCGGAGGCTTCTGTCGAGGCACCGGTACTTCTTCCTCAGGAGTCTGATTCTCCAAAACGAAGAATGTCTCCTCCAGAAGACTTGTCTTTTCAAGACTTCATTAGGGAAGTGGCTAGGGGCCTCTCCATTACAGTGGTCCCTGAGTCAGAGCCTAGAGCCAAGCAATTAGATATTTTGCAATACCCTAAGGCTCCTAAAGAAGCAGCCACTTTACCTATTCATGAGATTCTCCAGGACCAAGCAGGAAGTCAGTCCTCACATATGGGTGACGTCGGTGCCGACGGAGCCCTCGCGGAGCAATTTTCCCCAGCTTTCAAAGAAAGCCTTTGGGAATTGCAGCGCGCATGCGCGGTCCCCTTCCCGCCCAAAGGTGCCATCTTGGCCAGTCTTCTTTTTTCCGCGGAGCCCTACAGACGCTGTCTACAAGTCACCGCTGAAAAGTTGATTTTCTTTCTTTATTTTAGTTTTTTCTTCGGTTCGACGCCGGTCCTTTTTCCGTCCGGCCTCGCGACGCCGGTTGCGAGGCCTCCCCTTCTTTTCGGTTTTTCTGTCCTTCGTGACAAATTCGCGCTTTTTTCACTTTTCCCTGGCGGCACGAACGTTTGACCTCGCAGGGGCCCTTTTTCCCCCGATGGCCGCCAGTGGTTTTAAAAAGTGTGTTCAGTGTAAGAAACTTATGTCTCTTACTGACACATATGATTGCTGCCTCCGTTGCCTGGGCCCAGATCATGAAGAAATGATCTGTGGAGCCTGTAGCAAGATGTCCGCGAAATCCTTGCGGAGTCAGCAACATCAGCGGGAGAGAATCTTCTCTGACCCCAGCTGTACCTGGACCTCGTCAGAAGCTTCGGTGTCCAGGGAATCTGGCTCTGAACACCGTCGGAGCTCCTCTGAGAGGGGGTCTCCTTCCCGGGAACATCATCGGAGGAAGAAACCCGCGAGGACGGCGTCGGTGGACGCTCCTGGCTCCGCGAGGGCCAGGTCGCATAGCCCCGATAGCCGTCCCGGGTCTTTGGAGCTGGAGCGGCCGTCCAAGCAGCCTCGTCTGGAGATGGACTCGTCTGCTCATGTAAGTCCTGTTGTCCTCGTGGACTCGCCTCCGAGGGGTCCGACGTCGGGCCCGACGCCGTCGGGGCCCGAGTCGGGGGCTGCTGGGTCTCCTGAGTTCGGACTCAGGTTGACGGCCTTGGAGAGCAGCCTAGCTGCCTTCATGGACCAGCAGCGGGCATTGATCGCTGGCCTCGCTGGCGCTTCTGCCCTGACCGTCGGGACGTCGACGTCTAAGTCGACCCCGGAGACCGAGCCGATCCTCGAGTCCATGCGGGCTCGAGTCGATCCTCGGTCGAGGTCCCCTTCGGCCTCCCGTTCGGGGCCGCGGTCGTCGACGCCGACTCCCTCGGCATCGGGGCGGACGGCGTCTGTGCCCGCCCGGCCAGAGCCGCTCGACTCCTCCTCCGAGGAGTCCGCCTGGGAATCCGAGGTGGAAGAGTCACCTGATTCTTTTCGGACTCGGTGTATTCCTTCGGACTCCCCCGAGTCCGAACCTCGGAGACAGTCCCCTCCGGAGGATGCACGGTTCTCGGACTTCGTGAGGGATATGGCCAAGGCCTTGGCCTTCCCTGCGGATCCCGAGGAGGAGCCTCAAGCCGAAGAGCTCGATGCCCTCCAGTATGACTCTCCTGCAAAGGAGCATTTTACTGTACCGGTTCCTCCGATGCTGGAACGACTTCTCTTCCGCATGTGGGAGAGCCCGGCGTCGTCGCCGGTATTAAGCAAGCGGGTCGATGCCATATATCGAGTCCGCAAGAGCCCTGGCTTCCAAAAAGCACAGCTGCCGCACCATTCCATGGTGGTGGAATCGGCCATGCATAGGCTCAAGAGCCAGAAGATGCACTCCTCGGTGCTTCCCGGCAGGGAAGCCCGCAGCCTGGATGGCATCGGTAAGAAGTGTTTCCAGGGCTCTATGCTTGCTTGTCGGGTCCAGACTTGCCAGCTCTACATGGGCATGTATCTCAGGGACCTGGCTAAAGAAATAGCCGGATTCTCTGCTGGTCTCTCCGAGGAACCTTTGCGGAGGTTCCTGGCCTTGTCCACTGGTATTCGAGAGTGCTCAAAGTTTATCTCTCGAGCAGCCTATGATGGCTTTGAGGCATCGGCTCGAGTAGCCGCAGCCGGCATCGGGGCCCGCCGACAGGCTTGGCTTCAGTCATCCGACCTCGAGCCCTGGGTGCAGGACAAGTTGGTCGATGTCCCCTGCAGAGGTGAAAACCTCTTTGGCAAACCTATGGACGAGAAGGCTGCACAACTCGAGACAGAGACTCTCACCAGGACTCGGCTCTCCAGGAAAACCTCTGCCCCTTCCCAGAAGAAGAAGGGCTCGGGGAAAAAGCCCTTTTACCCGAGGAAGACGGCTGCCTATAAACACTACCCTCATATCAGGCCTACGCAGCTCCCCAACAGGGTCAGCAGGCCAAGGGACGGGGTAACGGGTCCCGTAGGCAGCAAGCCCCCAAGCCTGCGCCACCGGCCCCTGCTCCGCAGGGTGGGGGTTTTTGACTCTTTCAGCATAGCCTCTCCCCCTCCGCTGGTTTCTCTCAGCACGGGAGGCCGGCTGGTCCACTTTGCCCAACATCACGTCAGATACCTGGGTGCTCCACATAGTCCGAGAGGGCTATCTTCTACACTTCCACCAGGTACCTCCCCCCTACTTTCCAGGGGAGCCTCTGCGACCCCCTCTTCACCGGGACTTACTCCTTCAAGAGTTGGCAAGTCTTCTTCGGGAACAGGCGGTGGAGCCGGTGCCCCACCACCTGAGAGGTCAAGGCTTTTACTCCAGGTACTTCCTGATACCAAAGCGAACTGGAGGCCTCAGACCCATCCTGGACTTGCGAAACCTCAACAAGTTCCTGGAAAGGGAAAAGTTCAAGATGCTTACCCTTGGAATCCTGCTGCCCTACCTCCGGCAGGGAGATTGGCTATGCTCCTTGGATCTAAAGGATGCCTACACTCACATCCTCATCCACCCAAGCCACCGACAATACCTGAGGTTTGTGGTGGCAGGCAATCATTACCAGTACAGGGTACTGCCCTTTGGCCTATCCTCCGCACCACGAGTCTTCACAAAATGTCTCGCAGTGGTGGCGGCTTATCTCCGGCTTCAAGGCCTCTTTGTCTTCCCTTACCTAGACGACTGGCTCATCAGAGCACCGTCCTCCACGGAGGCCACTCACGCCACGCAACGTACTGTGACTCTGCTCCAGTACTTGGGCTTTGTCATAAACTTCGAAAAGTCCACTTTGCTCCCCTCTCAGGATCTCGAGTTCATCGGCGCCAGGTTAAACACGCTTCAAGCGCGAGCCTTTCTGCCGCTCGACAGGGCACACCAGCTCATGGCTCTCGCCAGCCACTTTCGCAGCCATTCCCGGGTCTCAGCCAGGCACTTTCTGAAACTGCTTGGCCATATGGCTTCCACGGTCCATGTGACCCCCAATGCCCGCCTGAATATGCGGCCTGCTCAATGGTGCCTTCGCTCACAATGACGTCAGGCCTCGGGGAGACTAGCGGACTCCGTACGAATCTCCAGCCCGCTGGTCTCTTCTCTACAGTGGTGGCTTCATCTGCCCAACCTCGTGCTCTGAATGCCTTTTCAGTCTCCTCCGCCTGTTCAGGTACTGACGACCGACGCTTCTCTCCTGGGTTGGGGAGCACATTGCCAAGGGACATGTACTCAGGGTCTCTGGACCCCGTGGGAATCTGCCCAGCAGATCAACTTCCTGGAGCTCAGAGCGATCCGCCTGGCTCTCCGGGCCTTCTCCCACCTTACCACTCGCCAGTCCGTCCTCGTCCAGACGGACAATCAGGTGGCCATGTTCTACGTGAACAAACAGGGGGGCACGGGCTCCTTCCTCCTCTGTCGGGAAGCACAAAAGCTCTGCGCTTGGGCCGTCAGCCGAGGGATCCTCCTCAAAGCCGTCTATCTCCCAGGTCAAGAAAATTACCTGGCAGACAAACTGAGCAGAATTCTCCAACCACACGAGTGGAGATTGGACCCGTTGGTGGTTCAAAGGATCTTTCTCTAATGGGGCCTCCCCACGCTGGATCTCTTTGCCAGTCCTCTGAACAGGCAACTTCCTCGGTTCTGCTCTCGGGAACCGCATCCCCTCCGAGTAGCGGCGGATGTTTTTCTGCTCTCATGGTCCACGGGCCTTCTGTATGCCTTTCCTCCCATGCCGCTGGTGTCTCGAACACTTTTCAAGGTTCTCCAGGACAAGGCTTCGATGATCCTGATAGCTCCCCGGTGGCCCAGGCAACCGTGGTTCCCGCTTCTGATGCAACTGGCGGTAGATACTCCGTTGCCTCTGGGGTTTCAACCCGATCTCCTGACCCAGGATCAGGGGTCTCTCCTACACCCCAACCTCAGATCTCTTCATCTGATGGCCTGGCTGCTGAAAGGGTAGTCCTTGCTCCCCTCCTGCTGCCTCCAGAGGTCGTGCTAGCTTCCAGGCGACCCTCTACCCGGAAATCCTACGCCCTTAAATGGCGTCGCTTCTCCACCTGGTGTGCTCAACAGTCTCAAGACCCCTTCTCCTGCCCGGTGTCGGTGGTCTTGCAGTACTTGCTTTCTCTCTCCAATCTTGGACTGAAGTCCAACTCGGTCAAAGTTCACCTCAGTGCTATTTCTGCACATCATGTGCTGGTGGAAGGCAGGCCTCTTTCCGGCCACCCTCTTGTGGCGCGGTTCTCCCGAGGTCTCCTTCTCCTTAAACCACCTTTGCGCCCCCCAGCCCCCGACTGGGACCTGAACGTGGTTTTACAGCGGATCACCTGTCCGCCTTTTGAACCCATGGCTACCTGTCCTCTCCGTTTTCTTTCTTGGAAAACCTTATTCCTGGTAGCCCTCACTTCCGCTAGACGCGTTAGTGAACTGCAGGCCTAGTGTCTGATCCCCCTTACACTGGGTTCTACAAGAACAGGGTAGTCCTGCGGACTCACCCTAAGTTTCTTCCAAAAGTGGTCTCCCCTTTTCACATCAATCAGGAGGTGGTGCTTCCGACCTTCTTTCCCAGGCCACACTCCAGCCGAGCTGAAATGGTCTTACATACCCTGGACTGTATAAGGGCGTTAACCTTCTACCTTGATCGTACGCGGGAGCACCGTAAGACTGTTCAGCTCTTCCTGTCTTACGACCCTAATAAATTAGGGCTCCCTGTCTCCAAGCGTACTCTGTCCATCTGGGTAGCTGACTGTATCGCTTGGACCTATGGGGCGGCAGGCCTCTCGTTGGAAAGTCGAGTCACGGCTCACCGGGTTAGGGCGAAGGCTGCGTCAGTGGCTTACCTCCGCTCTGTTCCATTGGCAGACATCTGCCGGGCCGCCACTTCGTCTTCGAGCCAGACGTTTGCAACCCATTACTGCCTCGAGAGGGAGTCCCGCAGGGACAGTGCTTTCGGACAGGCAGTCCTCCGTAATCTCTTCGAGGTTTAAGCAACTCCTACCCTCCATCCCGGATGTTGGGCTACCGGTTGGAGATTAGTCAGAGAAGATTCCTTCCTTCTGTGCTGCTGAGCTAGAGGGAGCTCATTTTGTGCTTAGGGTCTCCGGTAGCCGTAAGCTTGGGATTCCCATATGTGAGGACTGACTTCCTGCTTGGTCCTGGAGAAAGCGTAGTTACTCACCTGTAACAGGTGTTCTCCAGGAGCAGCAGGAATCAGTCCTCACAACCCTCCCTCCTCCCCGTGGAGTTGCAGTCATATGATTTAGTTTTTGCAAATTTTTTGCTGTCTTTTCGCTATGTCATCAGACTGGCCAAGATGGCACCTTTGGGCGGGAAGGGGACCGCGCATGCGCGCTGCAATTCCCAAAGGCTTTCTTTGAAAGCTGGGGAAAATTGCTCCGCGAGGGCTCCATCGGCGCCGACGTCACCCATATGTGAGGACTGATTCCTGCTGCTCCTGGAGAACACCTGTTACAGGTGAGTAACTACGCTTTCTCTATGATCTCATGTTGAGCATGTGGGAGACTCCTCTTACTACCTCTCCTCATTCTCGTAGGTTAGACACCATGTCCCTCCTTGTCCTGGCTTTCATAAGTCTCAGCTTCCTCACCACTCTATTGTGGTAGAGTCTGCCATGAGGAAAATAAAGAGTGCAAAGAGACACTCATCTAATCCTCCAGGACGTGAATGCAGAACTTTTGATGCTTTTGGCAGAAGGGTTTTCCAAGCTAATATGCTTGCTGCCAGATTCAACTCCTATAGTCTCTATATGGGGATGTTTCTAAAAGAAGTCACAGATCATCTGCAGACTTTAGCCCCTTTTATTTCAGAAAAGGCAGGAATTTCTCACTTGGCTTAAACATGCCCAAGATGTTTCCAAAATTTCCAACCGTGCAGCCTTTGACTCTTTTGAGTGTGTAAGTAGAGCCTCGGCTATTGCCATAGGTGCACGCAGAATTGCTTGGTTACAAGCATCCGATTTGGAACTCTGGGTCCAAGATGAATTGGGAAATCTTCCTTGTACAGGTGAAAACCTTTTTGGCAGGGATTGGAAAGCAAAGGCCACTCAGATGGATGCTGAGAACTCTGCTTTGGATCGACTTTCAAAGTCTACCTCTGCTCCTGCTAAGAAAAGATTGTTCAAAAAGACACCTTTTTCTAAAAAGGGAAGATACTATCCTGCTTATGGTCAGCAGGCATCTTCTGCAGGTCGTTTTGCTGCAAAGCATCAGCAACCACCTAAACAGGCTAAGTCAAAGGCTGCCAGGCCTCCCATGGCCCAGCAGCCTCAGCCTCTTCAAGGCCTTTGACTTGCAACTAGAGAACTTAGCCTTTCTGGCTCTGGAAGAACCAGAGCCCCTCACCATTCCAGGAAGGTTAGCTTACTTTGCTCCCAGATGGGAGCAGATCACAGCAGAGCAATGGACCCTCTCCATTATAAAGGAAGAGTACAAGCTTCATTTCTTAAACCTTCCTCCCCACACCATGGTGAAACAGTTCAATTCTCCAACATCTCCAACATCTCTCCTCAACCTTCTGGGTCAGGAGACTGCTACCCTTCTTGCCCAAGGGGCAATAGAAGAAGTACCCCTTGTTCAACAGGGCTCAGGGTTCTACTCCCCTTATTTTCTTATTCCAAAGAAAACAGGGGGCTACAGACCCATTTTAGATCTCAGAAAATTGAACAAGTTTCTACTCAAAGAGAAATTCAAGATGATTTCTCTCGGTACTCTGCTGCCATACCTTCAGAGTCAGGATTGGCTTTGTTCTCTAGATCTCAAGGATGCGTACACCCATGTCCTCATCCATCCAACACACAGAAGGTTCCTTCGGTTCCTTTTTCAAGGAAAGCACTACCAATACAGGGTGCTTCCTTTTGGTCTGGCCTCTGCACCAAGGGTGTTGACAAAAATGCATGGCAGTAGTAGCTGCATTTCTGCGCACTCTAGGAATATTCGTTTTCCCATATCTGGACGACTGGCTCATTCGAGCTCCATCCCAGTCAGAGGCCCAGATTTGTCTAACCTGCACAATGCGTATCCTTCAGTATTTGGGACTGGTAATAAACATCCCAAAATCCCATCTCACCCCTACTCAGTCCCTGGAGTTTATAGGGGCCTTGCTGGATACCACAACTGCAAGGGCCTATCTTCTTCAGGCCCGTTGCCTACGCTTGGTGCAGTTAGCCTCCCAGATACAGTTAAAGTCCCATTTAACTGCTCGAGAGATGTTACAACTATTAGGCCACATGGCATCCACCGTGCATGTGGTTCCATATGCTCACCTTCACATGACGGCAGCTCAATGGACTTTGTCCACCCATGCAGGCCTGAAAATGAATTCAGTAAGAGTCCATTTGAGTGCTATTGCAGCGTCCTCAAGCCTCTCAATGGACAACCTATTTCCTCTCATCCTCTTATAGCAAGATTCATGAGAGGCCTTCTTTTAACTAAACCTCCCATTAGACCACCTCCAGTGGCATGGGACTTAAACCTGGTTCTTGGCCAGCTTATGAAGCCACCCTTTGAACCTTTAGCCAACACCTCCTTGAAATTCCTTTTTTGGGAAGTTATTTTTCTCATTGCAGTCACCTCAGCACGCCGCATCAGTGAGTTGCAAGCTTTGGTGGCTAATCCTCCTTATACAAGGTTCCATCATGATAAGGTAGTCCTCAGGACCAATCCACACTTTATGCCTAAAGTGGTCTCACCTTTTCATCTGAACCAAGAGGTATATTTACCTGTCTTTTTTCCAGGACCTCATGCATCAAATGCAGAGAGGAATCTTCATACCTTGGATTGTAAGAGAGCTCTTGCTTTTTACTTACAAAGAACACAGCAACATAGAAAGTCTTCTCAACTCTTTGTTGCTTTTGATCCTTCTCATTTAGGACTTCCAGTGTCTAAGAGAACACTGTCCAACTGGATTACTCAGTGTATTTCTTTTGCCTACCAGAGTAGGAACATTTCTCTGGAGGGCCATGTCACAGCTCACAATGTGAGAGCCATGGCAGCCTCAATGGCTCATCTAAACTCTGTGTCCATCGACCAAATCTGTCGAGCGGCCACCTGGGCCTCGGTTCATACCTTCACAGCCCATTACTGTTTGGACAAGGACTCCCGCCGGGATGCCTCGTTTGGTCAGGCTGTTCTCAAACACCTGTTCCATTCCTAATCAACTCCTACCCACCTACCCTGGTCGGATGCCAGAGATCCATGGGGGGAGGTAGAGTCCTTTTCAAGGACACACAACCTGGGGTTTCTCCCTGGCATCTGCAGCTAGGGAGTCCCCATATGTGAAGACTCATTCCTGCTTGTTCCTGGAGATAGCACAGTTACTTACCTGTAACAGGTGATCTCTGGGAACAGCAGGAATAAGTCTTCACAACCCACCCACCTCCCCTAGGAGTTGTATCTCTCTATCTATCTTTCCTTTCCTCTCTCTCTCTCTTTGTCTCAACTTTAAAACTCGAACTGGAGAGAGGCGGTTGGGAAAGGCGCGAAGGCAGCGCGTAGGCGCTGTGGGATGCTGCCAAAAGCTTTCTTACTGGATGCTGGGGAGCGTTCCCGCGCAGGCTCCGTCGGTACCGACAATACCCATATGTGAAGACTTATTCCTGCTGTTCCCAGAGATCACCTGTTACAGGTAAGTAACTGTGCTGTCTTTGCCTTACTCTGAAGACTGAGTCCTTTCAGTAGAAGGTCTTTCCTTTCTGACTTTCCTCTGCTCCCAGGGTATTTACTGAATGCCTGGTAGTCATGGCTACCCACCAACAAAGATGAGGACTCATTGTTCTTCCATGTCTGGATTATTGGCTTCTAGCAGCCCAGTCCCAGGATCTGGCGGCATGAATAAAGAATTTAATGATCCTTGGTCACATATCCATCCACACCACTTAACGTTCCCAGAAAACAAAACCAGCTGGCAGATAAACTCTGCAAAGTCCTCCAACCTGAGTGGTTGCTGGCTGGAAAATGGATGTACCACCTCTGAAATGAGTGACCACTCATGAGGTTGGAGGGCTTTGCAGAGTTAGTCCACCAGTTGGTTGTGCTTTCTAGGCATGTAAATGGCAAATACCTACAGGAATAAAAAGAGACAGTCTCTCCTTTTTAGTAAAATCTCTTTAATCCTTGGTATTGTGAAATTGCTTCCTATAATTATGCCTCAGTTGATGGAGGATGTAGACAAAAATGGACTATAGGAGAAGCAAACATGATCGGATGGATAGCCATGTGGTTGTGTATGCATGTATAGGTAAAGAATGAATAGATCATAATCATGCTTTGGGAGAGGGGGAGGGGCAGGGGGCAAAGTAGTTCAGCTAGCCTTTGGACATTCACACGCTACTGCCACCCTTCCTCTGCTGGAGCACATTCAGCTATTCACTGCCAGAGGGAGCGGGATGTTCAAACCTTAAACATGCTTGCTGCTGCTCAAAGGACTGCTGCTGTGTTATGCTGCCTTTAAACACAGCTGAGTCAGCTCTAGCTGTGGAAGGGCGGGTAGTGGCGGACGATAAGAGAAGGGAGCTGCTGGACAGCTACCTATTTGTATGGTGGAGGCTAGGAGAAGAAGGGAAGAGAAGTGGAGATGCTGAGCAGCTGAAGGGGGAGGGGTGAGAAGGGATATATGTACATATTGGAGGGTGTAGGGTATTGGGAGATGCTGGACACCTTGGTGGGAGGTAGGGAAAGGGAAAAGCTGGACACTGAGTGAGGTGGGGGGGGGGGGGCTTCGTTGGAGGTTTGCTTAGGATACCAGATGCCCTTGGGCTAGCCCTGCTGAAGAGTAATATCGGGGGAGAACACAGCAGCACCCTGACACTCCAGAGTATAAATGTAGCTGGCGGGGTTGTTTGACAGGCAGGACTGCTCCAAGAAATTAAACACTGTTGAGTTTGGCTGACTGGCGAGTTCTATCCGTAGAAGATATGGGAAGACTGGCTGGGCTGGATCATCTTTTTCTTCCATCATTTATTCTAGTACTGTGTTTCTGTGAGAGACTCCTCCCCTCACCCCAGAAAAGGGGGGGGGGGATTTAAGGGGATATAACCCAGATACAACTAAATTATGAATACTCCATGAACAGCTGAAGAAGGACTTCAGAGGAGCAAGCCAGTATTTCCTTTACCTCATTTAAAGGTATAGAAATAGATATCAAATAACATTTCTAAAAGCCATTTGCCTGACTGATCACCCAGGTAAAAGGCTTTTCGAAAAGGCACACCCTCTATGAAGAAAAAAAGAAACAAATGCTTTTCATGCAGGTGTTCTGGAGTAGTGGTAGGCCGGGAAAGGCAACACTGTGCTTAGTTCTGCATTTTGAAAACTCTGTTTTAGTTTTGGCCAGAAAAAATGTTTGTTTAAAATCTTTCATATCTGCCAAATCAGAATGTTCTTGGTGGTTTACAATAAACATGCATCATACAAACAACATCAGATTGCAATTTAAATGCTTTAGTAAATAGGTTTTCAGTTTCCTGTGGAATTCTGATAAGTCAGTAACCATCCTAAGTTCATTAGGAAGTGAATTTCATAGATTAGGGGCACTAATTGAAAACGCCTGCAGGAAAGCAGACGCAGATCTCTGTGGGTAATTTCTTTTCTTGAGCAGCTTTCAAAGGGAAATTCTGCCTGTAGTTTCCCTTTGAGAACTGGTGCAAGATTTGTGGGAAAAGTACCCATAGACTTTGCACCTGCCCACAGGTTTGAAAGTTACTCCAATTGTAACTTGTGAATTGTGAGAGAGCAGTAGAACCTGGACTAGAAAACTCTTACCTGGTGTTCAGGCCTGTGATTTGTGCCCTGTAAGGTCAGTTTTCAAGACTAAAGTGCTTTTTACATACTGTAGGTATAAATAGTATCTCCAGGAACAAGCAGGAATGAGTCTTCACATATGGGTACGTCGGTACCGATGGAGTCTGCGCGAGAACGCTTCCCAGCGTCCAATCAAAGAGCTTTTGGAAGCATCCCACCATGCCTGCGTGCTGCCTTCCCGCCTTTCCCAACTGCCTCTCCTCAGTTTTCGTTTTTCCACGGAGTCGGCAGGACGTCCTCCTGTCACCGCAGAAAATTCTTATTTTTTATTTTTAGTTTTCTTGTGGTCGCGGCTGTCTTCTCGACGCCACCGGTACCGCCGGTGTTTTCTTTTCTTTTCTTGTAAAATTTTCCTTTTCAACGGGATATTTTTTCTTCATTTATTTATTTATTTATTACAGGCTCTTATATACCGCTCTATTCAGCATCAGCGCGGTTCACAATATAACAACAGACCAGAACAACAAACTGTTTGGTTTTACAGAGAACAAGGTCAGAGAACTTGGATAAAACATGGGACGGCATTTCTGCAACTATTTACATGAGTATTTACAAGTATACACAACAGAATTTGTTATTAGTTATAGGGTAAGGATCGAGATTGGTTAGCTGGTCAAGTAATATTGGGGGAAAAGGTGGGATTTGAGAGCCTTTCTAAAAAGGGATAGATCAGTGATAGCACGAATCTCTGGAGGTAGGGCATTCCAGCACTTAGGGGCATAGAATCTGAAGGCCCTGTTAGATGTCGTTGATAGGCATTTTGTCGCTGCTTTAGGGATAACATAGTGTCCCACGGGGTCTTAGGCCTTTCAGGCCTCCCCTATTTTTCCTTCATGGAACCGCCAGACACTTTCTCCAAGAAATGTTCAGACTGTGGCGGTACAACTTTATTTTTAGACCCTCGAAGTCGGTGTCTAACCTGCTTGGGTCCTGACAACAGTTTGGTGAGAAGACGTCTTCAACATCGAGAATCCCTCGATACACGGTTGCCCTCCAACTTCGGGGCACCGTCCCCTTCTTCTTCCACTTTGAATCAGGTACCCACAAACAGTCTGTTAAGACTAGCCAGTCCTCGAGTGGTACGTCTCATGCACAGCATGTAGACAGCTCCGGCTTTGCACTCGATGGCCTCCTGGCTTCAAAACCCTGGCGGGAGTCTTCGGTCTTCAAAGCGTATAAGGGGTTTCAGGTTGTTCCTGGGGTTCACCCCCCACAGAACATACCTGAGCCGTGCACGGTGGTGGCATCCTCATTGAGCGGTACCGATACCCCTGCATCGGCACTGGTGTTGGATGAAACACTCCTCACCAGGGATCATCATCTGGCCTCCTCGGTGCCTTCGGGACCGATGGATACGTCCCAGATTGACTTTCCATTATCGGTTCCAACACCGATACTGCCACCGACGTCAGTACCCTCCAGATGTGCATCGACAGCCTCGCTTACTCGATGCCGAGTCTGGAATCGATCTCCAGTCTGGGGGACTGGGTACCGACTCGCCTTGGTACCGTCTCGCCTTGGTACCGTCTCGCGGCGGTACCGAAGGCTCGGTTCCGATGGCTTGGATCCGCAACTCTCGGTTCCCCTGAGGCCGCTTGAGTTGCCACTGGTAGACCTTCATTCACCGGTATCGGACACGGTACCGAAGTCGGTACCGATGTCTTCATTACCCTTACAATCGGTGCCTTCCATACTTCGCTTCTCAGGCTCCTTGCCCTCGATGCCGAGTTTGGAATCCATTTCTAGTCTGGAAGACTGGGTACCAATAGGTTTTGGTACCGACACCGATCAATACCGGTGGCTCGGTACCGAGGATAGCAGCTGGAGGTTTTCGGTTCCCTCGGTACCGATTGAAGTGTCACCGATGACTACTCCGATGTCTTTGTCGAGCCCGACTCTGACATCGGTACCGGTATCCACAGTAGTATCGTGGCAAACTCCTACCATGCTTTTTTCAACAGCATCGCTCCATTATATACCAAGCTTGGAGTCGATACCTGGCATGGACAATGTGGTAAGGACGGTTGCTGCTCCTGACAACCAGTCCAAGCAACCATCCCTTAAGCATTCCACACTGAGCCCTGCAGGATCTTCTATTCCTATATATTTGGATAACTCTGTGGGTGCTCAGGCTAGTTCTTTAGATCTAACCTGTCCAAGGGAGATTCCTGTTGGGGATCCCTCCTTTCAGAGTTTCCTCCTGGATATAGCAAGATCCCTTGCCATTCCTATTCCAGGACATGATCCTGCACCAGGCTCTGTTTCTACCAAAGCAAAGGACAACATAATGCTTCCTTTGCATCATTCCTTGCAGGATCTCCTTCTAGGAATGTGGGAAACACCTTTTAGGGTACCCCCACCTCCCAGGGCAACTGATCTTTTATATCAGGTGCCTCCCTCTCCAGGGTTTCAAAAGACTCAACTTCCTCATCATTCTATAGTAGTGGAATCAGCAATGAGGCGGATAAAGAGTAAGAAAAAGCACTCTTCTTATCCGCCAGGTCGTGAGTCTAAGACACTAGATGCCTTTGGACGTCAAACCTTCCAGACATCTATGCTTTCTGCAAGAATTCTCTCATATATTTTTTATATGAGTCTTTCTCTTGAGGAGGTCACAAAGCAATTACATCTTTTGACTCCTTTCCTTCCGGTTTCCAGGAGTACATAAGCATATCCAGAATATCTCTTGGTTTCTTTCTCGTGCTTCCCTAGACTCTTTTGAGTCTGTTAGCAGGACTTCTGCTATGGCTATAGGGGCACGACGTAGAGCCTGGCTCCAAGCTTCAGATTTGGCCAAGTGGGCACAACAATGGCTGGGACATACTCCTTGCAGTGGAGAAAATCTTTTCAACAAGGAGTCTTTACGTCAGGTTACTCAGTTGTCCACTGATTTACCTGTTCCTAAGGGTTCTTCTACACCTTCTTCTGTCCCAGTAGGTAGGAAATGTCCTACCAAACTTTCTTCCCACAGAAGAGGGTTTTATTTCTCACTTGCCCATCATACAGATGTTCCCCTACAGGGGAGGCATCGTCCTGGTCTGAAGAATCCAACCTCTCACCAGGCTCAGCAAACCCGGCCTCTGCAGGGTTTCTGATTAGTCATCATCAGATGCTTGTGACCCTTGGGGTTAGAATCTACAATTGCTTCTTCTCAACAGAGGCGATCCATTACTCATTCTAACCCCTACACATGGATCTCTTTCCAAAAGACATCCATTTTTTCTATGAGCTGTCAGAATGTTCATGCCTATAAGTCACAGGTTTCTCCTCTTCTCCTGCCAGAGAAAGAGGTCTGACCACTATCAAATGATAGTTCCTGTGCCAGCATGTATTTTTCCTTTCTATAGACTTACTACTTGGTAAGTCTTCTTCAGCTCTATTCTCTTCACCCTCTTACCACTGTAAGAGCGGAATTACTTACTGGAGGGTTTTTCTTCAGCCTCTCTACGTTTGTCACTTTCCAGTGCGGAGTTTTCCTCCCTGAGTTTCCTCCCCTGTCTCAAATTTACTTTAAGGCAGCTTATCAGACATGTCCAGAGTTTTCTACTCCTGTTCTGTCTGTTCTTTCTGGTTTTAAACAGTAATATTCTTCTGCTATCTTGCTAGCAGCTGCCTATGCAGGAGCTTTAATGTTTGGTCCACTGGTTCTTGCCCACAAACAACCAGATTTGTCCTCCTCTAACATCCTATCTGGTCTTAGTAGTGGCTCCAAGTCAGTGTTTTTTATCTATCTTGGAGATTATCCCACTACAAACTTTCTGGGTTGGTCTTCTATTTCTGCCATCTCCATTCCCCTGGATTTGGCAGCATAGTGGGCTGAGATACTGGCTCTAGCAGCCAATCCTATCTCCTCATTCTCCTGCATCATGCTCTCTGCAATTCTACAGAGAAGCTTTCCGCTATGGGCCCTTGCTAGAGAGCATGGGGTTTTTTTCTCCAACAGCTATCTTAGATGTTTGAAAAAGGCTTTTCAGTCATGTCTCCCATGACTAGAAGGTTCTCCCTTCTTTTACTATCTCCTTTTGCCATAAAGGACATAGGCCTTCTCTTACCTAAGGGCTTAAGGAGTTGCCAATTCCCTGCTTTGGTCCGTAGCATTCCCAATCGGGGATATGCTCTTTCTCCTTGCAGCTCGTCCTCATGGTAAGAACGCATGATACTTTTTGCCCTTAAGCAGGTCAACATGGTACCTCATCCTTATCTGTCTTCTGTCTACTTACCATGCTAGAGTCTTGGACGACTCGGGACTTGCTGGCTACAGATTGATATTATCCTCTGTTTTTCATATAACCATCCTGGTTATTTCACTAGCTAGCATCCTTGCGGATCATAACCAGGGGGAATAGATTCTCTATATATCTTCTCAAGTAGGTTGCACCTCCTTGTTATTAGATGAATCTTTCCTCTCCACATGTCCTATGTGAATACCATGCTGTAGGCATATATCTGTCTGTTTAATTACAGACATCCATATTTAGGCCTACATATTCATATTTATCTTTTGTGTGTATTTTATGCCCTTCCATATCTCACTATAGATATATTCTTATATGTCTATCTATCTATCTATATATATATGTATCTGTCGAGATATTTCATTATAGATAGATATGTCTCCACATACTTATCTATCTCACTGTCTATGCTCATATAGCTATCTGTTTCTGACAGAGGGGTTTTTACCCATACCTCTGCTATTCAGCAGGTTTGGGATTTTACACACACAACCACTCCTGTGGTAGTCAACAATTTTTATACCATAACCTAAGGGTTTAGGTACCTCTGCAGCTCTCTGTACCTAATATCTCTCCTAGCTTACCCCAGTTAGGAGAGATATTGTGGATCTTCAGTTAATCACAGGCTTTAACGCCTCAGGCATTTGTCCTCTCTCTGGGATACAAGGGGTTCCCATACCCTTTCTTCCCACAAGGACTGTGCCTGTTTGTCCAAATCGGTTAGCCTTTCTCTTTTTGCTCCCAAGAGTGAGTTACTCTGCCGCCAAAAGAGTTTGGTTTTTACCATACAGCTTTTCGCTGAAGGCCCACCATTTTTGTACTACCCCAGTTTTTCCTACCAGGGGTGCCTGTTACCTTTCAGGATTCTGACCTCCTCTGTTTTCCTACAGATTTATTACCTCCACTTTTCAGTGAGGTCCTCTCCACGGTTCCTCTACTGGGTTCCCAGTAGATCCATGAACCTCCATACTTCTATGAAATCCTGTTAGCGGAGGTCCATATTGCAATATTCTTTGCAATATCATTGACAATCATTATCCACCCATGGACTCCTTTTCTGCAGTCCTTTGCTAGGTTAGCTGTTCCACAGCATCTTATTTCTTCAACTCCTACCCTCCATCCTCTGGATGCCTGGTGTTGTAGGGGATAGCATGTTCCAACCTATGCCATGCTCGGACTCCAGGCATCTCAGCTTGGGAGTCCCCATATGTGAAGACTCATTCCTGCTTGTTCCTGGAAATAGCACAGTTACTTACCTGTAACAGGTGATCTCTGGGAACAGCAGGAATAAGTCTTCACAACCCACCCACCTCCCCAGGAGTTGTATCTCTATCTATGTTTCCTTTCCTCTCTCTCTCTCTTTGTCTCAGCTTTAAAACTTAACTGAGGAGAGGCAGTTGGGAAAGGCGGGAAGGCAGCACACAGGCATGGTGGGATGCTTCCAAAAGCTCTTTGATTGGACGCTGGGAAGCGTTCCCGCGCAGACTCCGTCGGTACCGACGTACCCATATGTGAAGACTTATTCCTGTTGTTCCCAGAGATCACCTGTTACAGGTAAGTAACTGTACTTAACCCACCTAAGTCATCCCTGTCAGGGGAAGTGGATTTTTAGATGTTTGAAAGCGGGCATGTACTTCTTGTCTCATGAAAAAAAGAGGCGTTCCAGGAGGGCGAGATCTGTGTTTTGGGAAGGTGTTCAATTAAATATTGCAACACACATGTCCCTAGCCACATAAGCTGATATTCAGACATGATGTATGTGAGTACCTTGTTTGAAAATTTGTTTGTGCTTTATGGGTTTAAATGTATATGTGTACTTCTGCTGATATGTGTCCATTGAAAATTTGCCCTTAACGTGCTCA
Organism: Ichthyophis bannanicus; assembly: GCA_033557465.1. NCBI lineage: Eukaryota > Metazoa > Chordata > Amphibia > Gymnophiona > Ichthyophiidae > Ichthyophis > Ichthyophis bannanicus. The sequence goes on from CM066035.1 coordinate 691,040,520, forward strand.
GATTCTGGTTAAAAGAGAGAAATAGGGTATTAAAGAGGGAATACGATGTCCTTGAAACCACATGGTGCCCTGAAGCAGTAGAAATGCTACTTTTTGGGTCCAATTTCTGATTGAACATTTTTGTAGGAGGTGGTGGGCAGGTTATCAGTAATGGATCAGATATACAGGGGAGCTGAGATGAAGGTCAGGAAAGAGAGGGCAAACAAACGATGTTCTTTTTAGTAACGTTTTTATATTGCTGGCATGTTATCTTATGTTCTTCTCTCCCTGCTCTTCCTTTCTCTCTCTCTTCTCCCTTTTTCTTTATCCTTGCACTCTGGTCTTTCTCCCTCCCATCCCCTTTTTTCCCCTGACCCCTCCCACTGTCTGCTTCCCCTGCAGAGGTGCCACTCTTCAATCCATCTCTGATCTCTGAGAAGATCCTCCTGCGACTCCTCAAGCATCCTCATGTCATCCTGGAGCTCAAATTTGATGATGATAACAAGAAGGCACCACAGCACTACTTGTACCAGAGGAACAAAACAGCTGACTATTTCATCCTCATTTTACAGGTACCACTCTCCCATCTGCGGGCTAAAATTGGTCAGCATTCTCAGTAATGTTTCCACCAGTGTCAGAACCCCATGCAAGAAGCATCCTGAAGGTTTACAGGAAGTGTATTGGCAGAGCTATGTGCAGGTATCTAGACAAGAACAGCAGGGGAGTACTGCAAGATACTAGGCCTGAGATGCATTGGCATAGCCGTGTATGGGTATTGGGTCTAGAATAGCAGAGGGTGCTGCAAGCAGGACTGACGCATTGGCACTGCTGTGTGGGTTTTGAGACTAGAATGGCAGGGGGTACTGCGGGACATGATAGACATGCTTTGGCAGAGCTGTGAGGGGCAGGAGAGTCTCAGTACTGGAACAGAGAGAGAGGGTGCTGCCACGGGTCAGGACAGAGGTACAGTGGCAGAGGGCTGTGTGTTTATTTTCAGAATTGGAACAGCAGGAACTGTTGAAAGGCAGGATTGTGGTACGTTGGTGGAGTGGTGCATAAGTCACAGTACTGGAATAGCAGGGGGGTGCCACAAGTCAGGAGTGAGGTGCAGTGACAGCTGTGTAGGGGTTACTGAATTTGAATCGCAGGGGGCTCAGGATCCGTGTTCTGCCTCCTCAGGAAAGAGTGACATTTGGATTTGCAGTTTCATGAGTGTTGTGACAGTTTTCCTACAACACCAGGAATGGTACCCCTTAGATGGGAAAAACGGAGCCAAATCTGTATGGCTGGGTAATTACAGTTTGTGTATATATTTCTGAGTTATCTAGCCTATCCCAGAGTTTAAGTGCTTGATGGGAGCTTGTATGGGGAAAGGGCAGTAATGAGTGGGAATGAAGTTAGCAGTGAATCCCAGGGAAAAATGTTAATGATGGTCCCATCAGCAGATCACTCATTTGATAACACACATGATTTTGTTTTAGCTACGTGATGCCATTAGTTTATGTGCATAAAAAAATTCTACCCACTTCATCACCATTCTTATCCTTCTGTTTTCTCTTTCTGTCTGTACACCTTCCTCCTCCCCTCTCCGCACCTCAGCGCTCTTCCTTGGGCTTCTGCGAAGGAGTATATCCTGACAGCTGTGTTAGGGTGGGGGAACACCCCGGGACACTGTATGATGAAAAGGATCTTTTTTCATAGTGCTTCAGTTCATAACAAACCTGGAAATAAACCTTTTAGCTAAGATCAATTGTAATGTCTGCTGAGGATGGTCCCTTTTGAACGCTGCTGAATAGGAAGGATTTGATGATGCAATGACCCCTGCCAAAACAGGAGACTTAAACCTCCTGTTAAAAATTAAACCCTAAATCTCAGAATGAATTGAAGGATAGTTTTTGTGACGCGTCGTACTTCTCACTATATGATCCAGTGTTTCCCTGGAGAGATCCCAATCTAACATGTTCCTTCCCTCTCACGTCGCATTGCTTCACGTGCCCTTCTGTTTCTGCTGCTTGCTTTGATTGGGAGCATGTGTGTTAAGGGAAACTTGCAGAGATGCTGCACCCACTGTACCCAGAGGCGTTGCAAGACAACATGCTGCCCGAGGCTGATGGATGAGATGGCACTCCCTTCTCAAAGCTCCCTAGCCCTGCATGATATTATAATGCCTCTATATCGTTCCATGATGAGACCGCACCTTGAATATTGTGTGCAGTTCTGGTCGCCGTATCTTAAAAAGGATATAGCGATTTTAGAAAAAGTTCAGAGAAGAGCCACCAAAATGGTAAAGGGGGATGGAAGGATACTCCTATGAAGAAAGGCTAAAAAGGTTAGGGTTCTTTAACCTGGAAAAGAGACGGCTGAGGGGAGATATGATAGAAGTCTATAAATTAATGAACGGAGTGGAATGGGTAAACGTAGATTGATTGTTCATGTTATCAGAATGTAGAAAGACTAGGGGACATGCAATAAAGCTACAGGGTAAACTATTTAAGACTAATAAAAGAAAATATTTTTTCACTGAACGTGTAATCAAACTTGTAATTTGTTACCGGGGGATATAGTAAAGGCTGTTAGTGTAGCTGGGTTTAAAAAAGGTTTGGACAGGTTCCTGGAGGAAAGGTCCATAAACCATTATTAAGAAGGGACCCAGGATATCAATGCTTGACCCAGTACAAGCATTGTGGAACCCGTGTCTTTTGGGGAAACTGCTAGGTACTTATGACCTAGATTGGCCACTGTTGGAAACAGGATACTGGGCTTGATGGACCTTGGTCTGACCCAGTATGGCATATCTTATGTTCTTATGCATCTAACTCAACAGCTCTGTTTAGTTACCGGTGCCTCTTTTCTCCTTTCTGCATGGTTCAATAACTGCATGAGTTTCTTTACATAGCTCTGTGTGGTTTGACCCTGACATAACAACCCTTCCCATAGTCTACAGACTGCAGTTTTCCTCAGAGCCATTATAGCATCCTGAGCTGTACACCACTGATCTGAGGAAATAACATTTTACCACATGTGTGTGATTATATTACGGTAAAACATAGAGCCTGCTATATAAAAATTTAAAAAGTGCCCCTGAATGTGTGCCCCATTTTCAGCCAGCCTTAAGAGCTGAAAATTCATCTTAATTTGGAAGCTTAAAAGTTATGCTTATAAATTTAGGCTTGCCATTCATTTGCCTAGATTTTTAAGACTATTTATTTTATGAGTTTAGTGCAATCCTCTAACCCTGCCCTAAATTCACCCCCATTGCCATCTACTTTTTATGCTCCTAAATGAACATAAAATATGCCACACTGGGTCAGACCAAGGGCCCATCAAGCCCAGTTTCCTGTTTCCAACAGTAGCCAATCCAGTTCGCAAGTACCTGTCAGGTTCTCAAAAGACACACAGATTCCATGTTACTTATCGCAGGGGTAAGCAATGGATTTTTTTAAATTTAAAATGTTTTTTATTTTCCATACACAACATCAAAACTTTCAAGTGTACCAACTTACATTTATCAAACATCCAACTGTACATAGTCCATCTAATGGTAACATATCTCCCCCCATTGCCCAAACACCCCCTCCCCAAGGTAATAATAATAGTGAAATGCTAACAACATTTAAACCAATAAACATTATCAAAACTGAGTTGCCATACACAGTATTTCTCTACCCCTCCATGTCCTATCTCTTAATCCAATAGTTTTATACCTTGTAATACTATGAAACTAAATGCTCCTCCCCTCCAAAACCTTCCTCTTGGATCCCCATACCGTCCCAACTGTGCCCCCCTCCCAAACCCCCCCCCCCCCTTATAAGTGCATTTGGAACTCCCTTACCCCCCCATAACTCCACATATATATATATATCCCCCCTTCCCCCTCCTATCTAATGTGTTATTACCTCCATACCACCATTCATCCTATACCCTCTCAATAGCCCGTTAACCCTCCCCACTATGTCCCTCCCTTCTCCCAAGACACGCCAAAGTTTCCCCCACACTCCCATAAACCTATCCACTTTCTGTCGCCTTGCTGCAGTCAGTTTTTCCATAAGGACAATATGCCTAATCCTCGCCTCCAACTCCCCCCACCGAAGGCACCTCCTTCCTCTTCCATGCTGCAGCCAATTCACATCTAGCCGCACTCAAACAGGCCCTCACCATTGGTCCTCCCCTCCCTCTGCCCCTCCTTCCACCATGATAACAAACATATACCTGGGTCCATCTCCACCTCCACCCCCAACTTCCGCTGCACCCAGTTCAGGACCATCCCCCAATAAATTTTTACCTTTGCACAACCCCACCAAATGTGCCAGAAGGTACCCTCTCCCCCACATTCCCTCCAACAGAGAAGACTGATTGAGTTTACATTATAACAGGGAATAGAACTTGGAGAACATGGGTAACTATTTACATATTGACATATTTCAGGATAGATGCAGAAAACATGAAACTATATACATAAAGATATGGCATAATAGATGATACTCGATCTGAAAGTACGTAATAAAATTTTATACCAATTTTCTCTAATACTGCTCGACCACGGCAGTCGGCGTACCTGAGCCCAGATCTTTTTCAAGTCCACCTGAGTCAAATCCATCCCTAACTCCTTCTACCACTCCCCCATATACCTAAACTTTACACCCTCTGATTCCCACACCCCCTTGTACAAACTTGAGATCATCCCTTTGGATCTCATTTTCCCATACCAGAGAGCCTCCACCGCCGTCACCTCTCTCCCCAACTCTCCTGCCCCCCCACTCCCCTGCAGAAAGTGCCGAGCCTGCATATATGGGAACCTATCCTGATTCTCCAACCCGTACCCCTCCTTCACCTCCTCAAATGGTAGCACCTCCCCCTCCTCCACCAATTGATAGAAACACTCCAAGCCTTTCGCAGTCCACCTATCAAATCTCCCCCCCTCCCACCCTGGTGTGAAGGCCTTGCACTCTCCTCTCTTTAAAACCCTTCGTTCTTACACCATCCCACACCCACGCCACATGCTGCATCGCCGGAGACCCCTCCCCTAATACTCTGTGATCCTGCCGGGTTGCCCAAAGCCAGGCCTCCAGTCTACCCCCCTTTACTTATGTGCGTTCCAGAGCAACCCCCGGTTTTATCCCCTCCTGCCCCTCCAATCCATAGCATGACGCAATTGTGCCGCCCGATAATAATCCTTAAGATTCGGAACCCCCATCCCCCTTCTACTTTAGGCACACACATAACCTCCCTAGCTATCCTCGGTGGTTTCTTATTCCAAATGTATTGAAACACCTTCCTCTGCAATTTCCTCAGTACCCCCTCCGGCACCCGCACCGGCAGGGCCTGAAATAAATACAACACCCTTGGTAAGAAATTCATTTTAACTGCCGCCACCCTTCCTAACCACGACACCTCCTGCCGCATCCACCCATCCAAATCCCGTTCCAAATCCCTCAGCATTCTCGGATAATTTACTTTATATACATCTGTATACTTCGCCGGGATTTGGACCCCCAGGTAGCTCATAGAATACTTAACCCACCTCAATGGGTATAGGCGTTTCAGCTGTTCCTCCACCCGCAGTGTCACTGTCACCCTTAGAACCTCCGTTTTTTCCAAATTCATTTTGAAGCCTGACGCCTTCCCATACCTTTCCACCTCCTTCAAAACTTCCGGCAAAGACCTCTGTGGCTGACTAATATATAAAAGGATATCATCCGCATATAAGGAGATCTTATGGCTGACTCCCCCCTATCCAACCCCATAATGTTATTATTGGTCCTAATTTTCTGTGCTAACGGTTCCACAACCATCGCAAATAACAGGGGAGATAGTGGGCACCCCTGCCTCGTACCCCTCCCTAAACTAAATTCCCTCGAATAGCTCCCGTTAACTTTTACCCTAGCCATTGGCCCCTCATATAACCCCTTTATCCATTTCCCTAAGTTGGCCCCCACTCCCATTTTTCGCAAAACCCCCATCAAAAAATCCCATTGTACCCTGTCGAAAGCCTTCTCATCATCAATGGACATAAATATAAATTCCTCCTTCCTTCTACCCGCCTCCCACGTCACCTCCAAGGCCTGCTTTATATTATCTGAAGCCTGCCTCCCAGGAATGAACCCTGTCTGATCCTCCTGTATGACCCCCGGCAACCACGGCACCAGTCTCCCCACCAACACCTTTGCCAAGATCTTTACATCAACGTTAAGAAGGGAAATAGGCCTATAAGAACTACATTGCTTCAGGTCTTTCCCAGCCTTCGGAATGACCGTAATCCCTGCTGTCAACATCCCTACAGTTAATTCCCCCCCCCTTCCTCCAACATCCCAGTATACACCCGACCCATTATCTCTCCGAGCTCTTCATACAATACCTTATAAAAAGTACCCGTCAGCCCATCCAACCCTGGTGCTTTCCCCCCGGGCATCCCCTTAATAACCCTGTCCACTTCCTCATCCGTGATTGGGGCCTCTAGGTCCTCCTGCGCCTCCTCTGGGAACACTGACCAATCTATCTCCTCCAAATACCGACATAGTTGTTCCACCTCCATCCCCTCTTCCCTCCCATACAGCTCTTTATAAAATTGTCTAAACCGTTCTCTAATCTCCTCTTCCCCATGATATTCTTCTCCCCCTCGCCCCTTTATCTAATAGATTCGGGAAGCCACAGTCTTCCTCCTCAACCGTTGCACTAGCATTCTACCCGCTTTATTTCCAAATTCATAATATCTCTGCTTAACCAAAGACATTTCAAAAGCCACCTTATCCACCTGCAGCCCAGACAATTCCCCCCGCAACCTTTCCACCGTATCCCTATCCCTTTTCGTCCCCGATGCCCGGTACGCCGCCTCCGCCTCTTTCAGAATGTTACCCAACTCCTCCTCCCGTTTATACCGCTCCTTCTTCTTTCGTGCCCCCCACATAATAAACTTCCGGCTTATAAAAGCCTTTAAACCTTCCCAAATCATAACATCTCTTACTTCCCCATTATCATTAATCACCAAATATTCCTTAATTTCCCTCCTTATATCCTGAACCACCTCGTGACATTTCAACAAGCTATCATTTAAATGCCAGAATTTCAGCCCCGTCCGTCTACGCCCTCTCAACCCTACCTCCACCGCCCCATGATCTGACCAAGCAATCGGCATATCCCCCCTTCCCGCACCCCTAAATCCACTCCTGATCCACCAAGATCATATCTGTTCTACTCCAACTTAAACCTCTTCAGATGGCTCAGAACACGGCAGCCAGAATTATTGCTGGCTCAGCATCTCAAGATCACATTACCCCTACTCTCAAAGAGCTCCACTGGCTTCCAATAAGCCAGCGCGTCAAATACAAGATAGTAATTAATATATTCAAGATCAGACATAAATGCTCTGCTTTTAGCCTTCATAACCTCTTACTCCAGAATAACAACAGGCCAAGACGAATAACTACATCAAACACCCTCAGCACCCCAAGTAGTTTCAGAAAAGCGTGTAAATGTACTACACAAAGGGCAATTTCCTTATCGGCCCCACTTATATGGAACTCTCTCCCTCCCGATGTGCGATCCATGGATGATTTAAAGGAGTTCAGAAAACAACTGAAATTTGTACTCTTCACTGAGTACTATGGCACAGACATCTAACAGTCTCTATTATTATAGCCTGCATATAACTTGTTTTACTGTAACGGTTCCTTGATGTTGCGTATCCCAATTTTACCTTCACTCTTTAGTTTAGTCAGTGTATGCCCCCCTGTCTCTGTTCTCCCTTCTTGTGTCTGGTAACCGCTTTGATTTTTTTTTTTTTAAACTTTTATTTTCATTTTGCAACAAACAAAAGAAACAACACACCAAAAGAGACAAAACAAGTATACAATAAGGAAAAGTAAACCCATTACCCCCCACCCCGATGCTTCTTCTCTACCCGATTATATCAGCATATGAGCGCTTCCAATTAACAGTGATTATACATCAAACGATCAAAAGAGTATCTACAATACAGCATGATCATGGGACAGAGATATATACAAAGTTAGATAGTCAGATGAGAGCATTTAGCAAAATGTACATAGTCATTGAGCATCTTCCATTGAGACCAATGAAAAGGAGTCTGAACGGAAGAAGCGAACAGACGAGGTATTTGGTCATAGTTACTGTAAAGATAGGCATGATTCCACCATTCATTGGGGCTCAAATGGGAGCTAATTTTCCAGTAGTACGTAATTAGGGAAATAGCAATGCCAAGCATAAAGTTCGAAAGGAGATAAGCCATTTTTGGGAGAGAGGGGATCCCCGCAACTGGGCGAGGTCCCACTATCCTCCAAGAAAGGGGCTCCTGAGAGTGCGAGATAGACTAAATACGACCCCAGACCCGACGCTAGTAATACTGTAGTGCGGGATATTCATGCATAACATGAGGCAATGAACCAATGGCCGCAGGACGTGTCCAGCAACCATTGCCCTGAGTAGTGTTCCATTTGTCTAATCTGTGAGAAGTTGAAAAACACCGGTGGGCTAGAAAGAAGAGGGTCTGAATGAGTGAGGCGGATCGGGAACCCATGTCCCTCTACTCCAGATAAGGCTCTATTGCTCCGAGGTCAAAGTCACATGCAATTCTCTCTCCCATACTTTCTGCGCTATAGGGGCATCTCTAGTGATAGCATTACAGAAGGTTTAGTAAAATTGGATGCTACACCCGGTGAACTACCGAGAGATCGGAAAGTCTCCAATCAACCTTGTGTAGAGAATGCCGATGGCGGGAGTACTCTAGTGCACCGAAGGCGATGCTGAAGTTGCACAGACCAGAGTCGGGAGTCTAAAGATTGCATAAGAGTATTAAAGGCACCTAAAGTGTCTAAAAGCATTGGTGGATAGTGGGAGTCTGATGGGAGAGTCATACCAGGGAGAAAGGTAAGAGGAATCGGTTTGCAAAGGCCCGCTTCTATATCTAGCCACACAGGTCTACTCGGTACTGGATCTTCCAACCAACGAGCACCTTGTTTGAAAAGAAAAGATTGAGGGAACACTTGAGTAAAATCGCCACCAAGTATTAATGGGGCATTGGCAGAGGCCAAGGCCAACTGCGCAATACTTGCATAGTAAGCAGGGTTGTCCACATTCGGGGCATAATGCAAATACACGTGAATTCACTATCTCCAACCTCAAGGTGTACACGGGCCCATCTACCCTCCTTGTCAGCGCTAATATCAGGTACAGTAGCGTGCTAAGACTTCTTAACTAGAGTGGCTATCCCGTACCATTTGAAAACGGTGGGAGAAGAGGCAGCTACCATGTGAGGCTTAGCATTGAGTTTCAGTGTTTCAGCAGAGTTTAAATGCGTTTCCTGAAGAAACACTAAATCAACATGCTCATGGCTAAGATAGCTAAGGATTTTCTTGCCTTTGAGTGGACCATTAATGCCTTTGACGGTGAATGATAAGATTTTACATAAGGCCATTCAGAAAAGTTAAGAATTCTGAGCATGATAGCACACATAATTTCACTATGTCCCTCAAACTGACTGTATCTGGCTGTACACATGACATAGGAAAAATAAACTAATATAATACAATGAAGCGCCCCACATTAACAAAGAAAACCGCAGTACGGTAGAGGAGAAGCAAAACCCCAAAATTACTGGCGACCATGTGTCTGCGGGGAGAAACCCCCGAGAAGGCCGAAATTGAAAAACACATAACCTGTAGGACTGTGCGTGCTCCGAATCCGACCGAGGCACACATCATGAAGGGATAGGAGACCAAAAAAACAAAAGTCATATAGAGAAAGAAAGAAAGTCCAGGCTATTTCGGTGCTTGGCTATGACCGCCGCATCGGGCCCTTCAAAATGGCGGATAGAGCCGGCAAATAAGAGTCCAAGATTTGGGATTAGCGCATCTGCTCTGCTTCTTTGGAGTCTAAAAATGTTGATAGTAGATCAGGATCTTCGAACGTCCTGGTTTGGTTGTGGAGAGTCACTCGGAGCTTCGCTGGATACAACAGGCCAAAGCGAGCCTGTAGCTGTTGAAGTCGAGGGCGAAAAGCAAGGAGTTTCTTCCGCCGGTCAACGGTAGGCTTTGCCAAATCAGGAAAGAAGGAGACCTTACGACCTTCAAATTCCAAATGATGATTCGCTCGGGCAGCATGTAAAATTTGTTCCACTTGTTGATATCGTAGCAAACTAAAGACAATAGGCCGGGGGGTCGTGCGGTTGAGCGCCATATGGGCAGGAACACGGTGTGCTCGATCGATTTCCAGTTCTCGGTGAAAAGTGATCTTCAGCAAGGAGGGAAGAGTTTTGAGCAAGAATTCTCTTATATCTCCTGCTTCCACCCCCTCCGGCATTCCGAGGAGCCTCACATTGTTGCGACGGGCTCGATTATTGCTATCTTCTAACTCCTTTTGAAGATTCTGTATCTGGCGCTCAGCCTCATCCAGTTTGCCCAAGCGCACCTCGTGCGAGTCGAGGACCCCCGCCATGTTGTCCTGCCGTAATGAAAGACTTTCAAGTCGGTCCTGGAGCACTCCAAAGTCTTCTCGCATGGCTCGAAGCGCTTCTCCATTGGACTGCACCAATTCCTTCACGCCGCGTATTTCCTCCAGAATCTCCAGGTGCATCTCGGGGTTTTCACGAAATGGAACCATCTTCTGTGGGGAGGACACCTCTGTTTTGGAGCGTTTTCCGTGAGAAGAAGAAGGAGACCCGAAGTCCAAGCGCGCTGGTTTATGGGCCGCCATTCCCCCCGAGGTGCCCCGGTCAGCCCGGAGCGAAATAGTAAATTTGTATAGGTATTAAGTCAGGATTCTTAGTAGGCCTCTCGGGAGCTTCAACGCAAAGCGTCCTACCCGCTGGACATCAGGCTCCGCCCCCCGGTAACCGCTTTGATTTAAGGAAAAGGCGGTATAGAAAACCTGTTAAATAAATAAATAAATAAATAAATAAATAAATGTAAATTCCCGGTCCTGTGGGTGCAGCCCTCGCCATGAATCAACCAAATTGAAGTGCCGCATCATATGCATCAGTCCCCCCTATTCCTCCCCCCTCCATCAGGCTCCCCCGGCTCTCGGTCCCTCCCTGGCTTCAACATCACATTAAAATCTCCCCCCACCATCCACTTCCCTGCCCCCTGTCCCCCTAGGAGTTTTCTCATTCCCCTCCAAAAACTAACCTGATTCCCATCCGGACCATATACTGACACAATGATGATATCCTCCCCCCCCCCCTTCCCCACAATTCCCACTATTCTCCCCTCCCCGTCCTCAAAACGTCTCTCTACCTGAATCCCACTCCCCCCCCCCCTTTATCAACACTGCCACTCCTCCTTTCCTCCCTCCCTCCCGATTACAAGAATAAAATTGCTCTGGTTATCGTCCATTTCTTATCAACCCCACATCCTTCCTGCGCAAGTGGTCTCTTGCACTAAGACCACTTCCCACTCATTCTTCATAGCCTCCTGGTACAACAGCCGCCTCTTTGTAGGCAAGTTCAAACCCTTCACATTAATAGTCCCTACTTGCAGCATCATTTTCCCCTACTCCCTCCCCCCCTTCCCCTGCCCAGTGACCGTGTCTGCTCCCCCTTGCCCTTCCCCCCTACTACCCCGTCCCTCCCTCCCCCTCCACTCTTCCTCCCCATCCCTTCCATCCTCCCGTGTGTGTCTGTCCTGTCCCACCCCCTTTCACAACCATTCCAGCTTCTCCCCAGCTTTAAAGCAGCAAACACTTATAATATAACCTTAACCCAAAACATACCTTTCCTACCATCCCCTACCATTTATTAACCAATATCCCCTCGCCCCCTCCCTCATGCCCTAAAGGTCCAGTGTCCATCAGGGCCTACTGCCCTAAGCCCCTTGATATCTCCCGACCTTGCCAACATCAGTGCCTTCAATCCTTTTCTGCAACTCTCCTCGTTGTCCCCCGCTCCTCCGACCTCCTCTGCAGTTGTCTTCCTTTCGCTGCTACTCGCTGCCATCGCGATCCAGCCAGCTCCCGAGCCTCCACTCCTCCGGACTCCCATGCCTTACTCTGCTCCGGGCCCTTTGGCAGTTGTTCATATCCCAACTCTTGCGGCACTGCCCAGGCTTCTTCAGCTACTTTCACTTTCCGTGACACCCCGTTTACTGTCAGAAGCAGTCCAAAAGGAAATAGCCAACGGTATCGCAGATTTTTCCCTCTAAGATAAGCGGTCACCTCCCGCAGATTTCGCCGCCGCCGCCGCTCCAGGGTCCCATTAGAGAGATCATTAAAAACTTCCACTTCGCAGCCCTTCTAGGCTATCCGACCATACTTTATTGCGATACTCAAAATCTTCTCCTTGACCTGGAAATTACTCATACAAACAATAATGTCTCTGGGCTGTTTTCTCTTCGTGGTCCCAAGCTGCGGTGCGCGTGCTCCACTCCAATCGCTCTCTCTTCCTCCTCCCCTCCGCCATCAAGACTCAACATATGTTTACATAGCTTTTGTACACCCTGCACACAGTCCTTATAGGCCTCCATTTCCCCAATCCCCCAGACTCTCAGATTGTTTCGTCGCGCTCTATCTTTGATCTCTTCCAGCTTCTCTTGTACCGCTTCCTGTTGCACTTGCAATTTGCCCTGTGCCACCGCCATTTCTTGCAGCTCCCCAACGCACTCCTTCACGTGGTCCTCCAACTCTGCCACATGCTCCCCCAGTCCGTTTAAGTCCTGCTGTATACTCAGCAACGAGTCCTTAATCCCTTTTCGCATCTCTGCCAGTTCAGCGTGTAGATCTTTTTTAAAAGCCTTCAACCACGCACGCATCGGCACCTCCTCCACATGCCGCACATCTCGCTCCCCCTCCTCCTCCGAACTCGCCATTTCTTCAGTCTCAGCCAGACCTTCCACTATCACCTCCTCTGCCGCCTCCTTCTGCACATACGGGGATTTAAACCCCACTAACATCTTGTGCACAGACATAGCCATCTCTGCACCACAATCTTTTATCTCCACCGACGCCGGGCTTAGCTACTCCGCTCAATTTTAATGGGACACAGACGGAGCCTGGCTACTCTGCGGCCATTCTCTCCGTGACGTCACCAGAAGTCTTGGTAAGCAATGGATTTTGAGTGTAAAGTTAGGTACTCTGCCCTAGTAAGTTTTCAGAGAGGCCAGTTTAGGATCAGAACTCTCAAAATTAGGAGTATAAATCCTTTGAATATTGGCCTCAGAACATCTGAACCAAATATAGCACATGCTGATATCCAGAATTAAACAAAACACTCTTCATCCTTTTCAGTGCTCAATAACCTCAGTACCAGTGGTGGCTTAAGGGGCGATAAACCAGGTGACCATCTGGGATCTTACACCTTTGGTGAAGTTTTTGCAAGGAAGTGGTTCTAATTATATTGTAACACTCAAGTACTTAGCTAATTCCCCTAAGGAATATTAAAAAGATTCATGATACAACTTTCATTGCAGTTTTATGGATAGGGCAAGTCATCAATCTTAAGCTTCTGCCTGGTACTCCTGATCTACCAATTTATCCTGTAATGGAGCATAACATTTTCCAGTAAAATATTTTCAGACCTTCTGATTTTTCTTCTTTTCTTACCCAGTCACCATACCATACCATGGTTAGAGCATTGGCTTGGGAACCAAGGGACCGGGGTTTGATTCCCACTGGTGCTCTTGTGGCCTTGGGCAAGTCATTTAACCCTCCATTGCTTCAGAAAAATCCAAGTTATCAATGTTCCTGTTTAATGTACAATGTTTAAGTTACATTGTAAACTACTTTGACTGAAATGATAAAGTGGTATAAAAATAACTTATTAAATAAATAAATTCCATTCTCTCAGACTTTTTTTTTAGATGTCTGTACAGCTGTCACTTTATTCTCTTGTTGATCTCATTCTCATATCCTATTTCTTTTCTGTCATTGTATTATTATCTACTTTTTTCTCTATAGTATTTTCTCCACACTTTCCTTCTCCTCTTTCTTTCAAACATTGCACATCCCTCTTCATCACCCATGCACTAGCCAGGCCTGCTTAGCTTCAAAGATCAGCTATCCTGAATGAACCTCTCGGCTTTAGTCTATTTTTAACATATTTATAAATGACCTGTAAATGGGAACAAAGAGTGAGTTGATCAAATTTGCAGATGACACCAAATATTCAAAGTTACTAAATCAGAAGAGAACTGAAAAATTGCAAGAGGACCTTGAAAAACTGGGAGGCTTGATGTCCAAATAGCAGATGAAATTTAATGTGGCAAGTGCAAAGTTACACACTTAGGAAAGAACTACCCACACTCTAGCTACACAATGCAAGGTTCCACATTAGGAGCCATCACCCAGGAAAAGGATCTAGGTGTCATTGTGGATAATACATTGAAATCTTCTGCTCAGTGTGCAGCAGCACCCAAGAAAGCTAAATGAATGCTAGGAAATATAAGGAAAGGAATGCAGAATAAAACACAGGATATTATAATTCCTCTATATTGCTCCATGATGCGACCACACCTTGGTTATTGCAAACAGTTCTGGTCACCACATCTAAAAAATGAAATACGAGATTTTTCCAAAAAGAAACCAAACTTGCTAAAGAGGGCGTCATCGAGCCACAAAACAGCAGATAATGGTGATGCAGTAGAGTGAACTCGTCTCATGTGCCTTTTGCTATTTCTTGCAAGTTGAAATATGAAGGATCTTGAAGAGCAATGCATTTGCGTGAAATTCAGTGTGAAATTGGCTTTTACCGAGACTTTTCAGATATTGCAGCAAGCTTATGGAGAGGATTGTTTAAGCTGCAAACAATGTTACGAATGGTACTGACATTTCAAATCAGGCAGAACGTCCACCGAAGACTATCCCAAAACTGGCCAGCCTTCCTCGTCAATGGACGATGATCACATTAAGAGAGTGCTTGCTTTGATTCTTGAAAATTGTCGCCTAATTGTCTGTGACGTTGTTGAAGAAATAGGCATCAGTAAAGGTTTGTGGCACACAATTGTGATTAAAAAACTAAAGATGCATCGTGTTGCTGCAAAATTTGTCCCATGTCTCTGGACAGATGAGCAAAAAGCGAACTGTGTCACAATCACTCATCACTCGTTATCTGTAAATTTTTGATGAAGCATGAGATGTCTCTAGTCCCACAGTTACCCTACTCTTCAGATTTGGCCCCTGCGGACTTCTTTTTGTTCCTGAAGTTGAAATCCACTCTGAAAGGTCGCCTGTTATGACATGTTTCAGAAATAGCAAAAGGCACATGAGGCTAGTTCACTTTACTGAATGTAGTCCATAACTAATTCACGTGGCGTGATGGAGCATGTGGGACACTAAAGCTCAAGATCACCACTGCACATCAGCATTATCACGAGACTGCTGTGTTGGCTCGCTGGCGCCCTCTTTAGCAAGTTTGGTTCCTTTTTGGACAGACCTCATCATAGAGGAATTGGAAAAATACAAAGAAGGTGACCAAATTGATAAAGGCAATGTAAGGATGCCCTTTTGAGGAAAGGCTTAAAAGATTAGGCCTTTTTATCTTGAAGAGAGGATATATTATAGAGGTCTATAAAATAATGAGCAGAGTAGAAGAAGTAAACGTGAATCAGTTGTTTACTCCTTCAAAAAGTATAAAGATTAAGAGGACTTGGAATGAAACTGCAAAGAGGGCCAGCTCCAGAGTTGGTTCCCAGTGTAGCAGGGTCTACAGAATCTATTACAACTGCAGCGCTGCCTACCTCTTCTCTGAATAGGAAATGCATTGCTAGAAAAAGATTGTGGCTATAGGAGCAGACAGCATTGCAGCCATTTAAGACCCCCCCACCCCCTCTACTACTGTTCCCTGCTGCTCCCAGTGCCTTTGAAAAGATGAGGGGAGATTGGAACAGCTGGCCAAGCAGGCTACTGCCGCAGGGGCATGTTGGGGGCACATCCTCCCCCCTCAAATTTGTTGCCTGAAGCTACTGTCTCAGCTGTGCTGTTCTGTGGCGATGCTGTGTGTGTGTTTATGAGGAAAGCTTGCTGCGCTGCTGTGTGTGCATATGAGGGGGGGTTTGCACGCTGATGGCTGCGTTGTACCTTTTCTGTGTTGGAGCAGTGAGCATGTATGTGTTTGAGGAGGAGTGAAGGAGTGAGATGAATGGAAACTTGTACATCTATTGCCTATATTGAAGACAGAATGCATTCTTTAAGGCTTGATGTTTCGGGTCTTCAGTTTATCACTTATTTATGTTTGCAGTTCAGACTCCAGGGGCTTCATTCTGTTCTCTGTAGGACTGTGCTAGTGTCCCTGAGAAAATGAGACTCTTATAATGGTGATGTAGAGACAAGTATTTCTCTTCTGATGTGGTGGTCTTCTTGCAGGGGAAAGTAGAAGTTGAAGCTGGGAAGGAAAACATGAAGTTTGAGACGGGCGCATTCTCATACTATGGTGTACTGGCACTAAGCAGCACTCTCCAAAGCACAGGTAACATTGAAATGCAAGGTGTGCTGTGCAGGGAACCCTAATGCCACAGTAGCTCCGCCCCCCCGCCCCCCCCCCCCCCCATGGTCAGGTGACTGAATAAACGGGAGCTCTGCTTGCTTGGCTTCTGCTGATTAGGGCCTGAGAAAGTGCAGGTACAGGTCTCTTCTGCTTTTGCGTGTGTGTTATACATGTATACATATAGAAGGTTATTTTAGAAGCTTTATTTGCAATTTCCACATGGAAAGTCTAACATTTACATGTGAAAATGGTGATATTCTAAAGGTCTAAATTTACACATGGATGCCCATAATACATAAAAATTGTAGGGAGGTGTTTCAGGGTTGTTAGGGCTGGCCTTGGTGGGTCAAAAATGTACATATGTATTTCCTGTTTCATATAGGGAATGAATGTATATTAGCAAAACTGTCCATATTGGGATTTAGTTGCTCCCTGGCATATATAAGCTTTTAAATGTGCTCATTTCAGTCAGCTCTTTACAGGAGGGATTAAAGGGGTTATCCTTAATTCCTCATCGTTTATTTCCCTTCCAAATTGAAATTAATTAAAGTTAGCAGTCTCTGTAGTTAATTGATGGCATTTGAACATACAGGTTTGTAAATACCAACTTACACGTGCAAGCTGAAAAATACTGCACTTTCACGTCTAAATTGCCCAGTTGACTCCACTGATTTTTTTCCTATGTGTAAATTGGTTCCTCTGGCTCTAGGTATTGGCAAATGCACATGCACTCCTGCACATCCTCTTGCAGATTTTAGAAGAGGTCCCACGTTTGGCAGAGCCTTTTCTAAAATACTGCCAAAATTGTGTGCATCCCAACCTCATTGGGTCAAATTCTGATCACTACAGATTTGTCTAAAATTTGCCTTCACATCTGTCTCTTGTGTATGTATTTTATATAACAATTTGTCATAATGCCTATGTTCCATATGGAGACAGGGTCAGCTTAACCACTAAGTTGTAGGGATGTACTTTTTGTTAGTGTATCTTAAATCAATTTAGCGTGCACAAAACTTTTTAATATGTACTAAATCGACCTAGTGTACCTTAATTCATCAATGCACATTAAGTCAATTTAGCAGACATACTACAAATTTCATATTAAACAAGCATATGAAACTAACAGAGAAAATACCCTAAAACTGGGAAACATTTGTGAGTCAAAAACAAAAATTAACCACATTTTTCTTGCCTGTGCATGTCCTTATTAGGCAGACTAGATGGTCACCTAAGTTGGCAGCTTCTAGGAGTGGCAAAGAGCAGTTGTAGTCAGAGATAAAACAATAGAGCCTGACAACTAAAATAACTCAAGTGAATCGTCAGTACATACTTTTACCTGCAGGAAGAGTAGGTCATTTTCGAATAATCCATTTACCCAAGTAAATAATAATAATAAATAGCTTTTGGAAATTTCCCTCATGTATACACATATGAAACAATGTTTACTCTTTCATATCATCCTGCTAGACTAGATGAGAGGAGTAGGTTATGCTCCCCAGCCAGCAGATGAAGGCAGACTAGAACAATGTTCAGTGATGTCCTCATTGGTGCAGCAATGAAAGAACCAGTAGTGTCTCCAGAAGGTAGTAAGGTGTTTGGACTGGTGCAGATAGGCCCGTCTTCTCTGGCTCAGACTATGGTCCTGTGGCCTGTGTGATTTAGACCTATAGACTCAATGTGTGCTCGGAGTATGTCTTCTTGAACCAACAACTGCCCTGTATCTAGTGCTGTTGCCCATGGGACTCAGTGCTGGTGGGCTGGAGAGCAGACAGGAGTACTCCATGAGGCCCCTGAGGGAGGCAGTATATTTTGGTCCCTCTTGCTGTCCTCTGTTTGCTTGTTAACAATTGTTCTTTATTTTTTTTCTCTATATTTTCCCTTCTCTATGTTTTCTATTTGGTTCTCTTTGGCTGCTTACAATAAAGCAGCTTAAAATTAAGGCTTTCTCTCGCAGCAAGGCCTCTCAGGCTTGTGGAGGGTGGCTGGAGCAGTCCTCCTCAGATTTCCCCAGCCAGCCTGACAAATGCTGGAATTCCCTTTTTTTTATGTTAATTTTCACTGTGTTTTTTTTGCCTTTGCTTTTGGCAGGGTTTTTGGGGGTTTTTTTGCTGCGTGAAGCTCCACCCGGATGCTGGATGCATGGCGCTGTGCCGCCTTCAGCTCTCATCAGGTGAACTCTTCAGTGGGCACATTTTGCCCCAAATGTGATGGGAACCCCTTGGGGCCCAATGCTGATATGATTGCCTCGGCCACATCTCCCACAAATTTCCCGCCTGCGGGAACGGCGGTCATCTTGGATGGCCGCATGGTCCCTGCAGAGGAGTATCATGGTGAGGAGGTCGCAAGGTGAAGTTGGTAGGTCCTCTTGAGCCCTCTGTGGCCCCAGGGCCATTTCTCAGCAAGCTTTGAGCAGCAGTTTCTGAAACAGCTTAAATGCTGTTTTCAGTCCTTGCTAGCCGCATTGTAACCCCACTTGTGGAGGTCTGAGCCCTTATATCTCCTATAGCAGCTGGCAGCTAGGGGGTTAAATGCCCCTGTTCTGCCTTTTTGCACATCAGTTCCTCTGGGAGCCTCACCTTATCACCTATGCAGGTTGGTTGGGATGTAGAAGAGGATTCCCTTTCTTCAATGGATGAGTCTGTGGAGAAGGGGGAGCTTCCCTGGTGGAAAGAGAGGATCCATTTGTAATTTGACTATTTTACAGTGAGGACCTCTCCATCCTGATTAAGGATGCCATGTCAAACCCACTCCTTTGCAGGCTCTGCAAGTGGACCCTATTCTAGAGAACCTGTGGCATCCTGGGTTTTCCCCCTCCCTGCGTCAGCTCGTGGTCTCCCAGTGAGAAACATCAGAATTAGGCTTTAGGGGCCCTAATGTCCTGACTCAACTGTACCCTCTGCCCTAGGGTGAGCTGGATCAACTTTTTGGCTTCCTCATGTGGATGCCCAGACATGGCAGTAACCAAGCACAGAACCATCCTGGTGGAAAATGGTGCTATTCTGCAGGAGTCTCATGATAGAAAGGTGGAAGCCCTCCTCAAAAATGTCTTTTCAGCATGAGCCTTAGGCACTCAAGTGGTGCTATGTACAGGCTTAGTGGCTTGAGCCCTCTTACGCTGGGTGCAGCAGTTGCCGGACAGTCTGGAGGTGGCTAGACTGCAGTATGGATCTTTATATGTAGCAGGTGCTCCGTACGACTTGATCAGAATTTCCTCCAAGTCCATGACAGCAGTTGTAGCCAGGTGTTAGCTTTTGGTTCCAAAACTGATTGGCTGATGCTGCATCCAAGTTGGAGAAGTTGCTGAGAAACCTTGTGCATAGAGGCTTCTGGAAACAGGCCCAGGGGTTCCAGGAGTGCCTTATGTAGGGCTCTGCATGGAGCAAAGAGATACCCTCAGACTGGTAGGAGTGCAGGTGGGGCTTATTCCTCTTACAGGTTTAAAACCAAAAAGAGGCAGCCTTTTTCAGGGTTCCCAGCATCCCTCCAGAGCCAGTAAGCCCCTGCAATGAGATCCAGCAGGTCCCTTCTGAGATTCAGACAGTTTGGGAGGTGACTCTGGCTGTTTTTACTTGGAATGGGCCCATATAGAACCAATGGGTACTTGAGGTCCTAAGTCAAGGTTTTGCACTGAGTTTTGCAGAGCCTCTTCAGGACAGCTTTGTGCAGTCTCCCTGCAGCATATCACTCAAGCAAGTGGCGATAGAGGAAACATTGTAGTGCCTCTTGCAGTTGCAGGCTATTGAATTCATGCCTTCTGCAGAGCAAGGTCAGGTGCATTATTCCATCTACTTCATGGTACCCAAGAAGGAAGGATTCTTCTGACTTATTCTGGATATCAAGGTGGTCAGTGCCAAGCTTCGAGTGCCTCACTTCTGCATAGAGACCATCAGATTAGTCATTGCATCATCTCAGCAAGGAGAGTTTCTTACCTCCTTGGACCTTGCCAAAGTGTATTTTCAGCTTCTTAATCCAGGAGCAACATTATCTGTTCCTTCACTTCTCTGTCTTGGGCCATCATTTTGATTTTTGGGCTGAACTGTTTGGCTTGGCCACAGCACCTCCCACCTTCTCAAAGGTCATGGTGATGGTGGTAATAGTGGAAGTTACTGGATAACTGGCTGATTCAATTGGATTCCTTGGAGAAGTCCAGAGATGAGACAACCCTAGTAATTTACGGGCTAGAACAGCTTGGTTCCCTCCCAGGAACTGGAGTATCTCATGGTTCAGTTCAACACTCTTGGGCTGAGTGTTTTTATGTTGGAGAGTTACACAAGCTGCAGTGGCACCTCGGAGAGTTTTGTGCTTGGACAGCTCCAGTGGCCTGGGACCATCTGCAGATCCTGGAGTCCATGGCATCAACCCTGGAACTGGTTCTTTGGGCAAGGATGCTTATGTATCCGTACAGAGACATCTGTTGACCCACTGGTCTTCTGTTCCCAGTTGTTTGATCAGTGCCTTCCTGTCCTCCTGGAGATCAAGGTGCAGTTGTTCTGGTGGTTGCAGTCTTGCCCTCTTGTGGCCAGATTGGGTGATAGTCACTACAGATACCAACCTGAAGGGCTGGGGAGCTCACTGTCTGGACCAGTTTGTTCAGGGACACTGGTCCCCACAGGAAGCCTCCTGGTTGATCAGCTGGCTGGAGGCCTGGCCCTGGAGAGCTTCTGGGCTCTCCTGGTTGGCAAAGCTGTCCTTGTGATCTCCAGGAACAAGCAGGAATAAGTCCTCACATATGGGTACGTCGGAACCGACGGAGCCTGCGCGGGAAAGCTCCCCAGCTTCCCAGAAAGGAAGCTTTTGGGGCCTCCCACTGCACATGCGCGCTGCCTTCCCGCCTTCCTGACCAGCTCTCCTCAGTTTCTCTTTTTCCGCGGAGCCAGCAGGTCGTGTTCCTGTCACCGCTGAAGAAATTATTGTTTTAGTTTGTTTCTTTAGACCGCGTACCTGCCTTCCCCATACCGAAACCGGTACCGCCGGTCTCTCTTTCCTTTCTTTCAAAAAAAAAAATAAAAAATTCTTTATCTTGCACAACTTGGTGACTTCGGTTAGGCCTCAGGCCTACACAAATTCTCCTCATGGAGAAACCAGCCCCTGGTTTTAAGAAGTGTACCAAGTGTAGTGCTGTTATTTCTGTCACAGACACCCATGAATGGTGTCTTAAATGTTTGGGACCTGACCACTCCATTCCGGACTGCCCATCCTGCTCCCAGATGTCTAAACGTGGTTTGCAGAACCGGGCCAACAAATTCCATGTGCTGTTTGCTTCAGATAATCCAGCATCACAGTCATCCAGGTCTTCCTCTCCGGATGGATCTCAGGTAACCAAACCTTCTTCGGGCAGGTCCTCAAAGAGCAAATCTCCTTCAAAGCATCGAGAGGCTCTCACTTTTGAATCTGAGGATCCTGCCCCAGCCAAACAACCCCGGCGGGAAGCTCTGGCTTCCAAAGCACCATCTATGGGGTTACAGGTTGACATCGATGGCACGGCCTCGACTGATCACCTGTTAGACTGCTCTGGGGTACCGGCCCATACCGGTACCGACATCCAGTCAGCAGTGGCGTCTATGAGCAATACTGTTCAGACCATGCAGCAGGCCATGCTGGCTTTTATTAATGCTGCGACGCCCGGTACCGGGTCCGGTTCCGGTATCGTCTCCCATACCGGAACCGAGACCATCCACTTCCAAACGCAGATCGGTTCCGCATGCCGGATCCGGGTTTTTACCCGATACCGACCCCATACCCGGTACGCCCGATGTCGATACCGATCGGTATGCGTATCGTGCGTTGGAAGCAAATAGAGAATACTCTGATTCTTCTGAGGATTTTGACTCCTCTGAGGACTCTGATGAGCTGTCTCTAGTTCTTCATGAAGACCCTTCTTCCCCAAAGAGGAGAATGTCTCCACCAGAGGATTTGTCCTTTCAAGACTTCATTATAGAGCTAGCTAAAGGACTTTCTATTACCACATCCTCTGAAAAAGAACCTAGGTCAAAGAAATTGGATATTTTAGGATACCCTAAGGTTCCTAAAGAGGCAGTAACCCTGCCTATCCATGAAATCCTTCAAGAACACTTGATGGACTTATGGGAGGCTCCTCTAACGTTGTCTCCTTATTCTCGTAGGTTGGACACCATGTACCGGGTCCCTCCTTCTCCTGGTTTTCAAAAGACTCAGTTGCCTCACCATTCCATTGTGGTGAAGTCTGCACTGAAAAAGATTAAGAGTACCAAAAGGCACTCTTCTACCCCTCCAGGGCGAGAATGTAAGACCCTAGACTCTTTTGGTAGGAAAGTTTTCCAGGCTAGTATGCTTATAGCCAGGATTAATTCATACAGTCTGTATATGGGCATGTTTCTAAGAGAACTTGCCCTAAAGGTACGGCATTTTGCCTCCTTTATCCCTGAGGATAGAAAGGAGGAGTTCATTTCTCTGGTGAAACAGCTTCTAGATGTTTCTAAGTTCTCCAACAGAGCAGCTTTTGATTCCTTTGAAGGTGCCGGTAGAGCTTCGGGCATTGCTATTGCAGCCCGACGACTTGCTTGGCTCCAGGCCTCTGACCTAGAACCCTGGGTCCTGGATGGCTTAGGGCAGCGATGGCGAACCTATGGCACGCGTGCCAGCTGTGGCACGCGAAGGCCTTGCAGCTGGCACGCGGGAAGGTCCGCAATCAAAATATGCGGCATTAAAAAAAATAAATAAATAAAAAGCTGCCGCTGCCGGGGCCAGGGCCGCCGCGGCAGAATCGAGTGTGCCGCGGGGCCCCCCCGCCCAGCAGAGCCTGCCCTCCGTCCCCGGTATCACCTTCTCTCAGCTGCCTCTAGTCAAACGCGCCTGCTTTCAGAGCGCGAGTGGAGTTTCTTCCTCGCTGCTCTGTTATGCCCGCGGGGGCTGATGGGAAGTTCCCATCAGCCCCGCGGGCTTAACAGAGCAGCGAGGGAGAAACTTCCCTCGCGCTCTGAAAGCCGGCGCGTGTGACTGGAGGCAGCTGAGAGAGGTGATACCGGGGACGGAGGGCAGGCTCTGCTGGGCGGGGGGGGGCCCCGCGGCACACTCGATTCTGCCGCGGCGGCCCCGGCCCCGGCAGCGACAGCTTTCTTTGTAAAAAAAATTTCGCGGGGGGGGGGGGGGTTAGGAGTGGTAATGGCTGGGGGGGGGTTAGGACTGGTGATGGGCTGGGGGGGGTTAGGAGTGGTAATGGCTGTGGGCTGTTGGGGGGTAAGGAATGGTGAGGGGCGGGGGGGGGCTAGGACAGGAAATGGGCTGAGGGGGGGGTAGTAGTGGTAATGGCTGGGGGGGGGTTAGGTCGGTTGATGGGCGGGGGGGTGTGGGGAGTGGTAATGGCAGTGGGCTGATGGGGGGTAAGGACTGGTGATGGGCTGGGGGGGGGCTAGGACAGGAAATGGCCTGATGGGGGGGTTAGGAGTGGTGATGGGCTGTGGGGGGTAGAAGAGGTAATGGGCAGGGTGGGTTAGGAGTGGTAATGGCTGTGGGCTGTTGGGGGGTTAGGACTGGTGATTGGCTGGGGGGGTTTGGTGTGGTAATGGCGGTGGGCTGTTGGGTGGGGTTAGGACTGGTACTGGGCTATGGGGGGCTAGGACAGGAAATGGGCTGATGGGGGGGTTAGGAGTGGTGATGGGCTGGGGGAGGTTAGGAGTGGTGATGGGCTATGGGGGGGCTATGGGCTATGGGGCAGCTAAGTCTATATGGGCTGATGGGATTAGGACTGGAAGTGGGTTGATGGGGGCTTAGGACTGGTAATGGGCTATGGGGGGCTAGGACAGGAAATGGGCTGATGGGGAGGGGTTAGGACGAGGTGGGCTGTTGGGTGGGGTTAGGACTGGTAATGGGCTATGGGGGGCTAGGACAGGAAATGGGCTGATGGGGAGGGGTTAGGACTTGAGGTGGGCTGTTGGGTGGGGTCAGGACGGGTACTGGGCTATGGGGGGCCCGCCCAGGAACTGGGCTGATGGGGAGGGGTTAGGACTTGAGGTGGGCTTTTGGGTGGGGTTAGGACTGGAAATGGGCTGATGGGGGGTTAACACTGGAGGTGGTCTGATGGGGTTAGGACTGGTAATGGGCTATGGGGGGGTTTAGGACTGATAATGGGCTATGGGGGGGCTGGGACAAGAAATGGGCTGATGTGGAGTGGTAACGACTGGTGGGGGGCTGCTGGGGTTAGGACTGGTAATGGGCTGTGGGCTGATGGGGGGGTTAGGACTGGCAATGGGCTATGGGGGGGTTAAGACTGGTAATGGGCTGTTGGCTGATGGGGGCTGTCTGGTAATGGGCTCTGGGGGGTTAGGACTGATAATGGACTATGGGGGGGCTAGGACAGGAACTGGGCTGATGGGGAGGGGTTAGGACTTGAAGTGGGCTGATGGGGTTAGGACTGGTAATGGACTGTGGGCTGATGGGGGGGTTAGGACTGGCAATGGGCTATGGGGGGCTGACTGGAAATGGGTTGATGGGGGTTAGGACTGGAAGTGGGCTGATGGGGGGGTTAGGACTGGAAGTGGGCTGATGGGGGTTAGGACTGGTAATGGGTTATAGGGGGGGCTTAAACTGAAAATGGGGTGATGGGGGGTTAGGACTGGAAGTGGGTTGATGAGGGGGGGCTAGGACTGGTATTGGGTTGGGGGGTTTCTAGGACTGGAAATGGGTTGGGGGGCTGCTAGGACTGGAAATGGGCTGATGCAGGGACTAGAAGGGAATGGATGCTGGGTGAGGCTGGAACTAGAAGGGAGCTGGTGTTGGGGGAGGATTAGAATGGGATGGGGCTGGGAGAGTAAAATGGAGAGGGGAAAAATATTTTGTGTGGGAGGGATAAAAAATCTACAATTGGCCGGGTATTGGGAGAATAAGTGGGGATTGAGGATGGAGGGGTAAATTTTGAGTAGATGAAATAGGAATGAGGAAAGAGCAAAAGGAGAAAGATTAGTATGTTAAAACAGATGTAGAGAGAGAATGGAAAAAAAACCCAAGAAGACAGAAGAAAGGACAAATGGACAGCAGATGGAGAGTTAGCAGAAGACACGAAGAAACCAGAAGAAAGTGGCTGGAACAATTGCAACTGAAAAAAAATGCACAAAAGGTAGAAAAATATCTCTTTATTTTGAATTTATTAACTGGAATATGTCAGCTCTGGGAAATGTGCATCATTAATTTTTGCGCTTTGTTTAGTACAAGAGGAAATTAATTTATAGTTTTATTTCTACAGTGTTGTTGTATATTCCAAGTTTGGCTTTTGGGGTTCCCAGTTTAATTATTGTCTTCCTGTTTCTAAATTGTGATTCCTTGTTTGGTGATGGTCTGTTCTGCATGTGTAACTGAGCTGAGGTATTCTGTTTATATAATTCCTATTTGACATTGCCACTTGTTCTTTCCCCAGTAGGTCATGTATTGTTGTTCTCTGAAATGTA
Source organism: Ichthyophis bannanicus (assembly GCA_033557465.1). Classification (NCBI taxonomy): domain Eukaryota; kingdom Metazoa; phylum Chordata; class Amphibia; order Gymnophiona; family Ichthyophiidae; genus Ichthyophis; species Ichthyophis bannanicus. The sequence goes on from CM066035.1 coordinate 691,066,341, forward strand.
TTGGTTTAATATTTGCAGTGTTGCCTTTTGATAGTTAGGGTATGGTGCTTTGTGAGTCCTGGTAGTGCTGTTAGGATACGGCGGGTTTGCTATGGGTTCTAAATGGGCAGCGTTTGTAGTAGTTCCTAATGTGCCTGGCGGTTGGTACTGGATTATAGTAATGTAGAAACCTTTTAGTCTTTCTTTATCCATATACTCATTAAGAGGCATGTTTACTAAAAGTTAGTGTATGGTAACATTATGCAAATATTTATGCAAATGAGGCACCTTATGCAAATGAGGCTTTAATTGACGTGCTGGCACTTTGAGGAAATTCTTTGGTTTTGTGCGGCAGTTTGGGCACTCGGGCTCAAAAAGGTTAGCCATCACTGGCTTAGGGAATCTGCCCTGTACAGGTGAGAACTTATTTGGTAAAGACTGGCAAATTAAAGCCACTCAAATGGACGCAGAAAATGCTACATTGGATAGACTTTCTAAGTCTACCTCTACTCCTGCCAAGAAAAAGTCTTTCAAGAGGCCTTACTACAAGAAGGCCAGATTTTCCACAAATACTGGCCAACAATCTTCTCAGCCTCGCTTTGCTGCTAAACGTCAGCAACTTAAACAGGCAAGGTCAAAGCCTGTAGTGTCTGCCACTCCTCAGCAGGCTCAACCCCCTCAGGGGTTTTGACTTGCCCCTAGAGAACTTAACATTTCTGGCTCTAGAACAACCAGAGCCCCTCACCATTCCCGGAAGGTTAGCTCACTTTGCTCCCAGATGGGAGCAAATTACATCAGAGCAATGGACCCTCTCTATCATCAGAGAGGGCTACAAACTTCATTTTTCCAACCTTCCTCCATATACCATGGTGAGGCACTTCAATTCTCCCCCATCTCTCCTGGACCTGTTGGATCAGGAAGTCTCTTCTCTCCTTGCCCAAGGGGCAATAGAAGAGGTTCCTCTTCTTCAACAAGGGACAGGATTCTACTCCCCTTATTTTCTCATAACAAAGAAGACAGGGGGATTCAGACCTATCCTAGATCTGAGAGAATTGAACAAATTTCTGTACAAGGAGAAATTCAAAATGCTTTCTCTAGGCATTCTCCTTCCATACCTTCAGAGTCAGGATTGGCTTTGTTCTCTAGATCTCAAGGATGCGTACACACATAAACTCATCCACCCATCCCACAGAAAATATCTAAGATTTCTGTTTCAGGGAACACATTTCCAGTACAGAGTACTTCCCTTCAGTCTAGCCTCTGCTCCAAGAGTGTTCACCAAATGCATGGCAGTTGTTGCCGCATTTCTAAGAGGTCTGGGAATTTTTGTATTCCCATATCTGGACGACTGGCTCATCCGAGCTCCATCTCAGTCAGAGGCCCAGATTTCTCTGGACCGCACAAGGCACATTCTGCAGTATCTGGGACTGGTGATAAACCTTCCCAAGTCTCAACTTATCCCTACTCAGTCTCTGGAATTCATAGGGGCCCAGTTAGACACCACCACTGCAAGGGCCTACCTACCTCAAGTCCGGGGCCAACGTCTGGTGTGCTTGGCCTCCCAAGCTCAGTCCAGCAGTCACTTGACAGCCAGAGAAATGCTGCGACTTCTGGGCCACATGGCCTCCACGGTTCACGTGATGCCCTACGCTCGTCTTCACATGAGAGCAGCTCAATGGACCTTGGCCACCCAGTGGACTCAAGCATCAGGAGCGCTCTCCGACCAAATCCTCACCTCAAAGCGTCTGTTTTGGTCCCTCCAATGGTGGATGTCCACCAAGAATCTGTTGTTGGGGGCCCCCTTCCAACCTTTGTTGCCCCAAGCAACCCTCACAACAGATGCCTCCCAAACAGGGTGGGGAGCTCATCTACAATCCCTCTCCACTCAGGGTACTTGGTCTCCACAGGAGACCACCCTTCACATCAACCTCCTGGAACTGCGAGCAATCTTCTTTGCCCTCAAAGTCTTTCATACCCTCCTTGTCAACCTGACTGTCCTAGTTCAGACAGACAATCAGGTGGCCATGTTCTACGTAAACAAACAAGGAGGGACAGGCTCTCTGTCGCTTTGCAACGAAGCTCTCAGATTATGGGCCTTCGCCAGAGAGCATCAAATTCATCTTCTGGCAGTATATCTTCCAGGGGTTCAAAACTCTCGGTCAGACAGACTCAGTCGAGTTCTGCTTCCACACGAATGGTCCCTACATATGGACCAGATAGGCAGAATCTTTCAGGAATGGGGAACCCCGGACATAGACCTCTTTGCAAGTCCGTGGAATGCCAAACTTCCCCGGTTCTGTTCCAGGACTCCGTGTCAGGGAGCTCAGGCCAACGACGCCTTTCTCCTGCATTGGGGTCAGGAATTCCTATATGCCTTTCCACCCATTCCTTTGATTCCCAAGACTCTGTTCAAACTCCAGAGGGATCACGGATCGATGATCCTCATAGCTCCACGCTGGCCACGCCAAGTGTGGTTCCCTCTACTTCTGCATCTCTCCCAGGGACCCTCCCTGGACCTGGGAGCTGCGCCAGACCTTCTCTCTCAGGAGGAGGGGACTTTGTGGCACCCAAACCCCAAGTCCCTACACCTCAGAGCTTGGTTACTGAAGGCCTAAGCCTTCATGACTTCAATCTTTCTCAGCCAGTGAAAGATATCCTTCATGCCTCTAGGAAACCCTCCACGAGGCGTTCCTATGCTTTCAAATGGAAACGCTTTTCCATTTGGTGTGCTCAACAGGGTCTTGACCCTCTAGCACTTCCTTTGAATTCTCTATTAGACTATCTCCTGCATCTTTCCAATGCAGGCCTTAAGACGAATTCAGTAAGGGTCCATTTGAGTGCTATTGCAGCATCTTTACAACCTATAAATGGACAACCTGTCTCCTCTCATCCTCTTATTTCAAGGTTCATGAGTGGCCTGACTCTAACTAAACCTCCCATCCGGCCTCCTCCGGTAGCATGGGATTTGAACCTAGTTCTAGGTCAGCTTATGAAGCCACCTTTTGAACCGTTGGTTTCTACCTCCTTGAAATTTCTTTCCTGGAAGGTCATTTTCCTTATTGCAGTCACTTCGGCTCGCCGCATCAGTGAACTACAAGCCTTAGTGGCTCATCCACCTTATACCAGGTTTCATCATGATAAGGTGGTCCTCAGGACGAATCCCCACTTTATGCCCAAAGTGGTCTCGCCTTTTTATCTTAATCAAGAGGTATATCTACCTGTCTTTTTTCCAGCTCCTCATGCATCCAGTGCAGAGAGGAACCTTCATACTCTAGATTGTAAAAGAGCTCTCGCCTTTTACCTCAACAGGAAGGCTTTTGATCCTTCTCATTTGGGACTTCCAGTCTCCAAATGTACACTTTCCAATTGGATTGCTCAGTGTATTTCCTTTGCTTACCAGAGTAAAAACATTTCTCTGGAAGGCCATGTCACAGCTCACAATGTGAGAGCCATGGCTACTTCTATGGCTCATCTTCACTCTGTATCCATAGATCAGATCTGTCGAGCCGCCACATGGGCCTCGGTTCATACCTTCACAGCCCATTACTGCTTGGACAAGGACTCCCGCCGGGATGCCTTGTTTGGTCAGGCTGTCCTCTAACACCTGTTCCATACTTGAACAACTCCTGCCCACCTTCCCAGGATGGATGCCTGAGATCCATACGAAGATGGCGAACCCTTGGAGGGGGATCTCCCAGGCATCTTAGCTAGGGAGTCCCCATATGTGAGGACTTATTCCTGCTTGTTCCTGGAGATAGCACAGTTACTTACCTGTAACAGGTGATCTCTGGGAACAGCAGGAATTAGTCCTCACAACCCACCCACCTCCCCTAGGAGTTGTATCTTCTATCTATCTTTCTTTCCTCTCTCTATTGTCTCAGCTATAAACTCGAACTGAGGAGAGCTGGTCAGGAAGGCGGGAAGGCAGCGCGCATGTGTAGTGGGAGGCCCCAAAAGCTTCCTTTCTGGGAAGCTGGGGAGCTTTCCCGCGCAGGCTCCGTCGGTTCTGACGTACCCATATGTGAGGACTAATTCCTGCTGTTCCCAGAGATCACCTGTTACAGGTAAGTAACTGTGCTTTCTCAGAGAATGTCACGGCTGTGGCTTGTGTAAACAAGCAAAGTGAAACAGTGCTGCAGTGGCTGTCGAGGTGATGGTGCTGTGTTATTGGACAGGGGAACATCTAATTGCTTTTTCATTGGCGCACACAGCAGGTGATAACAACCGGCAGGCTGACTTCTTGAGTCAGCACACCATGGATCCAGATGAGCAGGAGTTAAGCTGTCATGTGTTCAACCCCATAGTGAAAAGGTGGGACCTTTCAGTATTCAACTTTATGGCCACCCAGGAGAATGCCAAAATGGAGAACTCTTAGCTGCAGGAAGGATCTGCAGGTGGCAGGCTTAGATGCCCTGCTTCAGGTGTGGCTCCAGGAGGGGGCTTCTGTATGTCTTCCTCTCTTGGCCCTTGGTGAGTTGCCATCTGTGCAGAATTCGGTCTCACCTGGGCTTGGTGATTCTAGTGGCACCAGACAGGCTGCTCAGACTATGGTATGTGGATCTCTGGAGCCTGTTGGTGGAGTCCCCTCTTTACTTCCTCAAGAGAGGGGTTTTCTGTGGCAAGGACCACTGGTGATGGAGGATACCATTTTCCTTCTTGCTTATGGTCCAGCCTCTAATGCATTCATTATTCAGCAAATACCTAAGAAGGATTCAGGAAACGTTATTGGCCTGATAATTTGAACCTTTTACCAATTTTCAAAAGCCATTTACCTTAAAAGGGCTATTTGACAATTACCCACACTGTATGTGGACAAAAGAATGTGCGTTCTACCTGCATGTTTGTACCTGGGGCAAGCAATGTGTATTCTGCATTTTCCAAACTAGGCATGTTTTTGATGGAAAAAGCACCTGCAGAAAAAGCAGGTGCATATCTCTGCAGGTCATTTTCCTTGGATAATTTTCAAAGTGAATGTATGCTTATAATTCCATTTGAGAATAGACACAAAATCTGTGGGTATAATGAGATTTTGCACCAGTCCTCAGTTTTAAAACTTTCCCTAAGAGTGGTTAAAAAATTAAGAGATGAAAAATACATTTAAACAATATTTTTATGAAAATGGTAGTAACAGTAAAGCGTAGTTACTCACCTGTAACAGGTGATCTCCGGGAACAGCAGGAATTGAGTCTTCACATATGGGTGATGTCGGCACCGACAGAGCCCGCGTGAGAACGCTCCCCAGCATCCTATAGGAAAGCTTTGGGAGCATCCCACTGTGCCTGCGCTGCTGCCTTCCTGCCTTTCCAGCTCTCCCTCCTCAGTTGGATTTGTAGCTGAGATAAAAGGAGAGAAAGAGAGAGAGAGAGAGAGATACAACTCCTAGGGGAGGATGGTGGGTTGTGAAGACTCAATTCCTGCTGTTCCCGGAGATCACCTATTACAGGTGAGTAACTACGCTATCTCCAGGAGCAAGCAGGAATGTAGTCTTCACATAGGGGACTCCCTAGCTTGGAGATGCCAGGGAGATGACCCCAGAGAGAGCAGTGAAACACAGGCTGAATTGGGTTATGTTTCCTCCCAAGGATCTCTGGTATCAAAACCCGGGACGGGTGGGTAAGAGTTGTTCTAAGTCTGAAAGAGATGCTGGAGAACAGCCTGGCCAAACGAGGCATCCCGACTGGAGTCCTTATCCAAGCAATAATGGGCCGCTGTGGACAGAGGACCAGGTTGCTGCTTTACAGATTTCATCAATCACCACCAAGCGTAGATTTGCCATGGAGGCAGCCATTGCTCGCACATTGTGTGCTGTGACATGACCTTCAAGAGAAAGTCCAGGAACAAGCAGGAATGTAGTCTTTACATATGGGTATTGTCGGTACCGACGGAGCCTGCACGGGAACGCTTCCCAGCGTCCAATACGAAAGCTTTTGGGAGCATCCCACAGTGCATGCGTGCTGCCTTTCCGCCTCTGTACCTCTCTCACTTCAGTTCTTCGTTTTCCGTGGAGCCGACAGGACATGGTACCCTGTCACTGCAGAAAATCTACCTTTATTTCTTGTTTTTTGTGGTCGCGTCTGCCTTCATTCGATGCCTACCGGTACCACCGGTTCTTTTCTTCTTCTTTCTTTAAAAAAAAAAAACAACAACTTATATTTTTCTTCAGGGATCTTTCCCTGTTTCTGGTGCTAGGCGCCATTTTGGGCACTAGGCCCATTTTTCTTCAAGCATGGAGAAACCAGCTAGTGGTTTCAAAAAATGCTTAAAATGTGGTGGTACCATCTCCGTCACAGACACCCATGATTGGTGTCTAAAATGTTTGGGTCCTGAACATTGTCCCAACTGAGTGTCTCTTCTGCACGAGGATGACCAAGAGGGACTGGCAGAATAGAGCTGCAGAACTCGGTACCTTTTTTGCCTCCGACACGATGTCAGTTGCATTGATGTCTTCCAGGGCTTCATCTTCCTCCCATGGATCTCAGGTAACCAAAAGTAAAACTAGCCGGTCCTCGAAGGCAAAATCTCCTTCAAAGTATTGAGATGTCTCCGGCGTTTCCCTCGAGGATACTTCACCGGCAAAACAGCCTCGGCGGGAGTCTTCGAGCTCCAAAGCATTAACGGGGCTCCAGGATGTTCCAGAGGCCTCGACCTCTGCGGAACTACTGGTGCCATGCTCTGGGGTTGTGGCCGCATCCACCAGTACTGGCACCTCGGCATCAGCAGGAGCAATGGATCAGAGAATCCTCGCTATCAAATGCAGTCTAGCGGCCCTCTTAGTAGCCTCGGTACCGCTAAGACCGCAACAGACGGTTCCACAGGTATCGGTACCGACATCAGTACCGGTACCAACAGTACCTGCTTCAACAAGACTACTTCCCCCCCATGCCGATGTCTGGTATCGGGGATCAGGAACCAAGACATTTCGGTACCGACTTCGACCGGTACCGATACCATGCATTACAGGAGCACCCGGTGCTTGAGTTTTCCAATTACGATGATTCTGACAATTCTACCGGTACCAGAGTGAATCTATTAGAAGATTCAACTCCCTCTCCTCAACGCAGGATGTCTCCTCCAGAGGATATGTCCTTCCAGGACTTCATACGTGATTTAGCAAAGGGTCTTGCAATCACAGTGATTCCAGAAAAAGAACCTAGGGCAGAAGAATTAAGAATTCTACAATACCCTATGGCTCCCAAGGAAGCAGCTATGCTTCCCATTCACAAGATCTTACATGATCTGATGTTGAGAATGTGGGAAACTCCTTTAACGATATCTTCACATTCCCAACGCCTTGACACTATGTACCGAGTGCCAAGTTGTCCTGGTTTTGAAAAAACTCAGTTACCACACCATTCAATGGTAGCGGCATCGGCCATGCGAAGAATCAAGAGTGCAAAAACACACTCTTCTAATCCTCCAGGCCGTAAATCCAGGACACTCGATGCCTTTGGCCATCAATGTTTTCAATCCTCCATGCTAGGAGCCAGGATCAGTTCCTACATTCTGTATATGGGAATGTTCCTGGAAGAAGTCACAAAAGACTTAGAGCTCATTAGTCCTTCTGTCTCAGAGGAAAAAAGAGCAGACTACCTTATTCTGGTCAAACATGCCCAGAATGTCTCTAAATTCATGAACCATGCTACCTTTGATTGTTTTGAATGTCTTAGCAGAACCTCGGCTAAATCCATAGGAGCACGTCGTATTGCTTGGCTTCAAGCATCAGATTTAGAACAGTGGGTGCAAGAAAAACTGGGAAACATTCCTTGCACAGGAGAAAATCTCTTTGGCAAGGACTGGCAAGACAAGGCTAATCAGCTTGAATCTGACAATGCTACTTTGAACAGATTGTCAAAGGCTACAACCAACCCAGCAAAAAAGAAATCATTCAAAAAACCTTTTTTCAGTAAGAAAAAGAAGTCTTACCAATCTTACACCCATCAAACTCACTGTCCACTTCATGTTTCCCAAAAGGGACAACAGAATAGACAGCAGAGAAAGCCACAAGCTCAAAAAGCTCAACCGACTCAACAGACCTAGCCCCCTCAGGGTCTTTGACTTCCACCTAGAGAACTTAGTCATTCTGCCCCTAAAAGGTCCAGAACCCTTCACCATTCCAGACAGACTATGCTATTTTGCCAAAAAATGGCAACAAATAACATCAGAAAATTGGACTCTGTCCACTGTAAGATTGGGATACAAGCTTCATTTCCTCAACTTGCCCCCACCTACAATTCTGAAACAGTTCAATTCTCAAGGCCCTGCCACCGACCTCTTCTGGCAGGAGGTCACGTCACTTCTAGCTCAAGGAGCAATTGAAGAAGTGCCCATACCCCAACAGGGGACAGGGTTCTACTCCCCCAATTTTCTTATTCCAAAGAAGACAGAGGGACACAGGCCTATACTAGACCTCAGAGAATTAAACAAGTATTTGTTCTGAGAAAAGTTCAAGATGATCTCCCTCGGAACACTTTTACCATACCTTCAACGTCAGGATTGGCTATGTTTTCTAGATCTAAGAGATGCGTACACGCATATTCTCATCCACTCGGATCACAGGAAGTTCCTTCGATTCCTGATCCAAGGAAGACACTTCCAGTACAGAGTTCTTCCTTTCGGACTAGACTCTGCTCCAAGAGTCTTCACAAAATGCATGGCAGTGGTAGCAGCATTTATGAGGACTCTGTGAATATTCGTCTTCCCTTACTTAGACGATTGGCTCATTCGAGCATCGACAGCTCCAGAGGCCAGCTTCGCTCTCTCTCGAGCAATGGGAATTCTTCAATACTTGGGACTAGTCATAAACTTCCCAAAATCTCATCTCACCCCCTCTCAATCCCTATAGGGGCTCGTCTAGACACACGGCGGTCAAAGGCTTTCCTGCCACAGACACGCTGTCTACGTATAATACATCTAGCATCTCAAGCATCTACGAAGGTATTCCTTACTGCTTGGGAGATGCTTCAACTGCTGGAACACATGGCATCCACTGTCCTTGTGGTTCCCTATGCTCGCCTCCACATGCGAGCAACCCAGTGGACCCTTTCCTCTCAGTGGTCAAAAGCCACGGGTTGACTGACAGACAAAATCAGAGCTACCACACGTCTGTTTTCATCCCTGCAATGGTGGCAATCCCTGGAAAAAGAGTAGTTACTCACCTGTAACAGGTGTTCTCCAGGAGCAGCAGGAATCAGTTCTCACATATGGATGTCATCGGCGCCGATGAAGCCCCAGCGGAGCATTTCCCCAGCTTTCTATGAAAGCCTTTGGGAATGCAGGCACGCATGCACGGTTCCCTTCCCGCCTAAAGGTGCCATCTTACCTCAGTCAAATGACATAGTTAAGAACAGCACACAAAAATGAAAAATAAACTATGTACAACTGCAACTCCAAGGGGAGGAGGGAGGGTTGTGAGGACTGATTCCTGCTGCTCCTGGAGAACACCTGTTACAGGTGAGTAACTACTCTTTCTCCAGGACCAAGCAGGAACTCAGTCCTCACATATAGGTGACTCCCTAGCTCTGGGCTACCAAGGAACCCAGGCTGAACAAGAGAACTCCCTCTAGTCCCAGCATCAAAGAAAGGCTTTTCAAGGACACAATCTCCACCGGTAGCCCAACAGAGGGCAGGAGTTGCCTAAACCTCAAAGAGATTCCGGAGTACTGCCTGGCCAAAAGCACTGTCCCTACGGGACTCCTTCTCCAGGCAGTAATGGGCTGCAAAAGTCTGGCTTGAAGACCAAGTTGCAGCCCTGCAGATGTCTACCAAGGGCACAGAGCGGAGATGAGCCACTGAGGCAGCCATTGCCCTGACACGATGGGCCGTGACCCTACCCTGCAAAGGAAGGTCAGCCGCCTTGTAAGCCCAGGTGATACAGTCAGCCACCCAGATGGACAAAGTACGCTTGGACACAGGCAACCCCAACTTATTGGGGTCAAAGGATACGAAGAGCTGAGTAGCCCGTCTATGCCCCTGCGTACGGTCAAGGTAGAAGGATAAGGCCCTCCTACAGTCCAGGGTATGCAGGACTGCTTCAGCCTGGCTAGCATGAGGCCTAGGGAAGAATGTTGGAAGAACCACCTCCTGATAGAGGTGGAAAGAGTAGACAACCTTTGGAAGGAACTTTGGATGAGTCCTGAGGACTACCCTGTTCCTATAAATCCTGGTGTAAGGCCTGTCACAGACCATGGCCTGAAGCTCACTTACTCGCCTAGCCGAGGTAAGAGCTATTAGGAAGAGTGTCTTCCAGGAGAGGAAGCGTAGTGGACAAGTAGCCATCGGCTCAAAAGGTGGGCGAGTCAGCTGCTGCAAGACCACATTCAGCTCCCACTCAGGGGCAGGAGGACAGATGGGAGGCTTGAGCAAAAGCAAGCCCCTGAGAAAGCGGGACACCAAGGGGTGACCAGATAAAGATTGCCCCTCCACCAATGAGTGGTGAGCTGCTAGAGCTGAGAGGTGGACCCGAACAGAATTGGACTTAAGTCCCTGATTGGATAAGTGTAGTAAGTACTGAAGCACTACTGGCACAGTACAGGAGAAAGGATCCTCTGTACGTAGGTGACACCACACAGAAAACCTCTTCCACTTGAGAGCATAGGTTTTCCTAGTGGACTGTTTCCTAGAGGCTAGGAGAACCTCCTCAACTTCCTGAGGTAGGCCCCAGGGAGCCAAAACTACCTTTGCAGCCTCCAGGCCATCAAATTGAGAGACTTGAGATTGGGGTGCAGAAGGGAACCCTGGTCCTGTGTGAGAAGGTCGGGTTGCAAACCCAGAGGTAGTGGAGGATCCACCGCCAGTTGAAGTAGAAGAGGAAACCAAGGCTGTCTCGGCCACCTGGGAGCTACCAGCAGGACCGAGGCTTTGTCCTGAAGAATCTTGAACAGGGTTCGGGCCACCAAGGGCATGGGAGGAAACGCATAGAGGAGGCCCTGAGACCAAGATATCAGAAAAGCATCCGCTGCTATCCGCAGAGGATGTGGTTGCCTGGAGCAGAACTTTGGCAGTTGTTTGTTCAGTGGGCTGGCAAAAAGATCCATCAAAGGGAGACCCCATTTGAGAAAGATCCTCTGAGCCACCGCAGGATGCAGCTGCCACTCGTGGGGCTGCAGAATCCTGCTCAACCTGTCTGCCAGGTAGTTGTGCTGGCCTGGAAGGTACACAGCCTTGAGGAGCATGTTGTGTTTGAGGGCAAAAGAACACAGGTCCTGGGCCTCCCGACAAAGGATCCTGGACCCGGTTCCACCCTGTTTGTTCACATAAAACATGGCAACTTGGTTGTCTGTCTGGATCAGGACAGACTGGTGAGTCAGGGTAGGTGTGAAAGCTTTGAGTGCTAAGTGAATAGCTCTGAATTCAAGGAGATTGATCTGCTGTGCAGCTTCCCAGGGAGACCAGAGGCCCTAGGTGCACTTGCCCAGACAATGCGCTCCCCAGCCTTGCAGGGAGGCATCTGTTGTCAGCACCACTGTGTAACCTGGAATCTGAAAGGGCACCCCTTTCAGCAGATTGGGTGGGTGTAGCCACCAGTTGAGGGAGTGCAGAAATGGTCTGGACACTCTTATCCTGTCTCTGAGGCTGCCTGTGGCCTATGACCACTGAGTTCGAAGACACCACTGTGCAGGCCTCATATGGAGCCTGGCATTGGGGGTCACATGCACTGTCGAAGCCATGTGGCCTAGAAGTCTCAGGCAGAGTCTGGCGGAGACCAGGGACCTGCTGAGAAACTGACTTGCCAAGGCCATCAACCTTTGGGCTCTGTCTTCTGGCAAGAATGCCTTTGCCAGGAGAGAGTCCAACCTTGCCCCTATGAACTCCAAGTTCTGGGAAGGGAGCAAAGTGGACTTTGCAAAGTTTATGACAAACCCCAGGCGTTGTAGAAGAGCAATGGTCCTGAGGGTGGCTTGATTGGCCGCCTGACCTGACTGACCCCTGATGAGCCAGTCGTCCAGATAGGGGAAGACAAAGATGCCCTGATTTCTCAGGTAGGCCGCCACCACTGCTCAGCACTTTGTAAAGACTCTGGGGGCGGAGGTGAGGCCGAAAGGCAGCACTCTGTACTGATAATGTTTTCCTCCCACGATGAACCTTAGGTACTTTCTGTGGTCTGGATGAATGAGGATGTGAGTGTACGCATCCTTTAGATCTAAGGAGCATAGACAATCTCCCTGCTGGAGGTAGGGCAGAAGGGTTCCAAGAGTAAGCATCTTGAACTTTTCTTTCACTAGGAACTTGTTGAGGTCCAGGATGGGACGAAGGCCACCGGTCCTTTTGGGCACCAGGAAATACCTGGAGTAGAATCCGTGACCTTGCAAGTGGGGAGGCATAGGCTCCACCGCCCTGTCCACCAACAGACCCTGAAGCTCCTGACGGAGAAGGTCTGTGTGCAGAGGAGGCCTTGGAGGCTCCCCTGGAAAGTATGGGGGTGGCAGTTGGTGGAAATGGAGGGCATAGCCCTTGTGGACTATCTCCAGCACCCAACTGTCCCCGGTGATAAGGGGCCACTGGTGGGCAAAGAGGGCGAGACGACCTCCTGTGCAGGGTTGGGAGAGCAGTGGAGGAGAGGCTATGCTCAAGGAGTCAAAAGCCCCCACCCTGCTGAGTGGTAGCAGGGGCCTGAGGCTTGGGGGTCCTCTGCCTACGGGGCCCATTACCCTGGCCCTTGGCTTGCTGACCCTGGGGGGCAGCTTGGGCAGCTTGATATTGTGGGTACTGTTTGTAGGCAGTGCCCTTCCTCGGGTAAAAGGGCTTTTTACCCGAGCCCTTCTTTTTATGAGAAGGGGCAGAGGTTTTCCTCGACAGCCTTGTCCGAGTGAGGTGCTCGGTCTCGAGCTGAGCGGCCTTTTCGGTCATGGGCTTGCCAAAAAGGTTTTCACCTCTGCAAGGGACATCGACCAACTTGTCCTGAACCCATGGCTCGAGGTCCGATGACTGCAGCCATGCCTGGCATCCAGCCGCGATGCCGGCTGCCGCAACTCGGGCCGAAGCCTCGAAGCCATCGTAGGTGGTGCGGGACATGAACTTTGAGCAGTCCCGAATCCCTGAGGACAAGGACTTAAATCTCTGCAAGGGTTCCCCGGAGAGACCAGCAGAGAACCCGGCCAACTCCTTGGCCAGATCCCGCAAGTACATGCCCATGTACAGCTGGTAAGACTGGACACGGCAAGCAAGCATCGAGCCCTGAAAGCACTTTCTACCGACGCCATCGAGGTTTCGGGCCTCCCTGCCAGGAGGCACCGCGGAGTGCATCTTCTGGCTCTTCAGACGATGCATGGCCGATTCCACAACCATGGAATGGTGTGGTAGCTGTGCCTTCTGAAAGCCAGGGCTCTTCTGGAGCCGATAGATCGAATCGACTCGCTTGCTAAGAACCGGCGCTGAGGTCGGTGCCTCCCACATACGGAAGAGGAGCCATTCCAGCATCGAGGCTCTTCCTCTGGGTCCGCCGGAATAGCCAAGGCAGTGGCCATATCCCGGACGAACTCCGAGAACTGGGTGTCCTCCGGGGGGGACCTACTCCGGGACTCAGACTGCGGTGAGTCTGACGGGACGCACCGAGTCTTGAAGGTATCAGGAGACTCCTCGTCCTCCGTCTCCAGAGCCGACTCGTCTGAGGAAGAGTCGGGGTCCGACCCCGCGGGGCCCTGGAGCACCCGCCCCAACGCCGGAAGCACCGGTGTCGCCGCCCTCGGTCCCGAACGGGAGCTCGAGGGAGACCGCGACCGAGGTCGACTCCGAGCCATGATGGACTCGAGTATCGGCCCGGTCTCCGGTGTCGACTTCGACGTCGATGTCCCGGTGGTCGGGGCAGATGCGCCAGACAGGCTGGCCATCAGTGCCCGTTGCTGCTCCATGAAGGCAGACATCCTGCTCTCCAAGGCTGTCATCCTGAGACTCAGCTCGGGAGACGCAGCAGCCACCGACTCAGGTGGCGCCGGGCCCGACGTCGGCTCCCTGGGAGGAGAGTCCACGAGGACTACGGGGCTTACGTGTCCAGCAGACTCCAGCTCCACACGAGGAACTTTGGCAGGCTTCTCTGGTTCCACGGGCCCAGGGCGACGGCCGGGGGTCTTAGACCTGGCCTTCGAGGAGCCAGGGACCTCCGACGCCGCCGCCGTCGTGAGCCGTTTCTTCCTCTTGCGTTCCCGGTCGGAGGACCCCCTGTCCGAGGAGCTTCGACGGCGCTCGGGATCGGAATCCCGAGATGTCGAGGCCTCAGACGAGGTCTGGGCCCGGCTGGAGGCTGAGTCCGAGAAAAGCCTTTCCTTTTGCTGCTGGCGACTTCGTAGTGCCTTGGAAGACATTTTTCCACAGGCCCCGCACGACTTAGGATCGTGGTTGGGGCCGAGGCACCGAAGGCAGCAGTCGTGTGTGTCGGTGAGAGACGTTAGTTTCTTACACCGATCACACTTCTTAAAACCGCTGGAAGCCATCGGGGAAAAAAGAGTCCCCGCGAGGTCAAAGGACCGGCCTTCCAGGGAAAAATGGAAAAAAGGGCACAAACGCCAGCCACGAAGGGCAAAAACCGAAAAAGAAGAATCGGGCTCGATACCGGTGTACCGAACCCGGCGGGAGGGGAACCGGCGTCGAACCGGTAGAAAAAAGAGCAAAAATCGCTGAAAAATCTAATTTTAACCGGGAAAAACTGGACACACGTCCGGTGCTTCACGGAAAAAAAGAGACTGAGGTAAGATGGCACCTTTAGGCGGGAAGGGAACCCCGCATGCGTGCCTGCATTCCCAAAGGCTTTCATAGAAAGCTGGGGAAATGCGCCGCTGGGGCTTCATCGGCGCCGATGACACCCATATGTGAGGACTGACTTCCTGCTTAGTCCTGGAGAACCTCCTTGTAGGCTGTCCTTTCCAGCAGCCTCTATACCAAACTACCCTGACGACAGATGCATCCAAGATGGGTTGGGGGGCCCACTTGCACAATCTCTCCACTCAGGGTCTTTGGACCTCACAGGAGGTGTCCCTTCACATAAACCTCCTAGAGCTAAGAGCCATTTCAAGGCTATTCAAGTCTTTCAGGGCCATCTCAGCAACAAGACAGTTCTGGTCCAAACCGACAATCAGGTAGCTATGTTCTCTGTGAACAAGCAAGGCAGAACAGGCTCTCTGTCGCTATGCAATGAAGCTCTGCGACTATGGGCCCTCGCCAGAGAGTTACAAATTCATCTGTTTGCGGTATACCTTACGGGCATTTAAAACTCTTGGGCAGACAAACTCAGTCGAATACTGCTGCCACACGAGTGGTCCCTCCACTCAGACCAGCTTGCTCGAGTGTTTCGAATCTGGGGAACACCAGATACTCTATAGAACTCTTTGCAAGTCCGCAGAATGCCAAACCTCTCCGATTCTGTTCCAGAATTCCGGCTTAAAACTGTCAGGCAAGAGAATGCGTTCCTACTTCACTGGGAACAGGACTTCTTCTATGCCTTCTCATCCATTCCCCTCATTCCCAAGACTTTATTCAAACTTCAAAGAGACAGAGGTCGTATGATACTCATAGCTCCACGTTGGCCACGGCAAGCGTGATACCCCCTTCTTCTGCGTCTCTCTCAAACCACTCCTCTGGAGTTGGGGAATGCTCCAAATCTCCTGTCGCAGGAGGATGGATCCCTACTGCACCCCATTCCCCAGGCCCTACATCTCAGGGCCTGGTTACTGAAAGCCTAGAATTCCAGGATATTAATCTTTCTCAACAAATGAAGGATATCCTCCTGGCTTCCAGAAAACCTTCCACAAGGTGTTCCTACGCTTTTAAGTGGAAAGGGTTCTCTGTCTGGTGTTCACAAAAGGGACTTAACCCCCTTTTAGTACCTATAGATTTGCTACTAGAGTATCTTCTACAATTATCAACATCTGGCCTAAAGACCAATTCAGAGAGGGTCCATCTCGGTGCTATTGCTGCTTTTCATAAACCTTTCGATGGACAACCCATTTCCTCTCATTCACTTATATCAAAATGTATGAGAGGCCTACTCTTAACAAAACCTCCCATTAAACCACCACCGGTGGCATGGGATCTAAATCTTCTTCTTGATCAGCTTATGAAACCGCCCTTTGAACCTTTAGCCACTTCAGATCTAAAGTTTCTTTCATGGAAAGTTATTTTCCTAATTGTCATCACTTCTGCGAGACGCATTAGTGAATTACAGGCGTTAGTAGCTGACCCTCCTTATACAAGGTTTCACCATGATAAAGTAGTCCTCAGGACTCATCCTCACTTTCTGCCAAAGGTGGTTACACCTTTTCATTTAAACCAGTCGGTTTATCTTCCTATATTCTTTCCTAGGCCTCATGCCTCCAGTGCAGAAAGGAATCTTCACACTTTGGATTGTAAAAGAACCTTAGCCTTTTATCTTCAAAGACCTAAGCCACATAGAAAATCATCTCAGCTTTTTGTTGCTTTTGACTCTAGTAATTTGGGACTTCCAGTTTCTAAAAGAACTCTGTCAAATTGGATTGCAGACTGCATATCCTACACATATCAGAGTAAGGGACTTCCTCTCGAAGGCCATGTCATGGCTCACAATGTGAGAGCAATGGCAGCCTCAACGGCTAACCTTCGTTCTGTCTCTATTGATGACATCTGCAAAGCAGCCACTTGAGCTTCGGTACACACTTTCACAGCCCACTATTGCTTAGACAAGGACTCCCGTCGGGATGCCTCGTTTGGCCAGGCTGTTCTCCAACATCTCTTCCATACTTAATTCAACTCCTACCCACCATCCACAGTTTGGATGCCAAAGGACCATGGGAGGAAGCATGACCCAACTCACCTGGGTTCACAGCTAGCTGGGGTCACCCCTTGGCATCTTACAGCTGGGGATTCCCCATATGTGAAGACTACATTCCTACTTGTTCCTGGAGATAGCGTAGTTACTCACCTGTAACAGGTGATCTCCGGGAACAGCAGGAATTGTCTTCTCTCTTTCTCTACTTCTCTCCTTTGGTCTCAGCTATAAACTCAACTGAAGTGAGAGAGGTACAGAGGTGGGAAGGCAGCACGCATGCGCTGTGGGATGCTCCCAAAAGCTTTCCTATTGGACACTGGGGAGCGTTCCTGTGCGGGCTCCGTCGGTACTGACGATACACATATGTGAAGACTAAATTCCCGCCGTTCCCGGAGATCACCTGTTACCAGTGAGTAACTACGCTTTACTCTCATAGGTAAAAGAGATACAGTCTGCAATCCACTTGGAGAGTGTTCTCTTGGAAACTGGTAGACTCAGATGACTGGAATCAAATGCAGCAAAAAGCTGTGAAGCCTTTCTGTGCTGCCTAGTTCTCTGAAGATAAAAGGCCAAAGCATGCTTGCAATCCAGAGTATGTAGATTCCTTTCTGCACTAGAGGCATGAGGCCTAGGGAAGAAAACAGGCAGGTAAACCGATTGGTTCAATGAAAAGGCGAAACCACCTTCAGCATAAAGTGGGGATGAGTCCTAAGGACTACCTTATCATAGTGAAACCATGTATAAGGTGGGTCAGCCACTAAAGCTTGGAGCTCACTGATGCGTCTGGCAGAAGTGAGGGCAATTAGGAAGATGACTTTCCAAGAAAGAAACTTCAGGGATATAGTGGCTAGGGGTTCGAAGGGCTTCATGAGCTGTCCAAGTACAAGATTAAGATCCCATGCCACGGGTGATGGCCTAATGGGAGGCTTAGTTAAGAGTAGACCTCTCATGAAATATGCTTCAAGCGGTTGAGAGGAGATAGGTTGTCCATCGAAGGGCATGTGAAAAGCCATGATGGCACTGAGGTGAACTCTAACTGAATTAGTTTTAAGTCCAGAGGATGAAAGATGCAGGAGATACTCAAGTAACACCTCTATTGGAACGGAAAAAGGATTAAGATTCCTTTTTGAACACCAAATTAAAAACCTTCTCCATTTAAAAGCGTAAGCTCGCCTTGTGGAAGGTTTTCTGGAGGCCAGAAGGATATCTTTAACCTGTTGAGAGAGATTGATATCCTGGAGTTCTAAGCTCTCAGCAGCCATGCCATCAGGTTCAAAGACTCAGGATTCGGGTGCAGATGATCTGGAGCACATCCCAACTCCAGAGGTTTGGCTTGAGAGAGACATAGAAGTAGTGGGTACCACGTTTGTCATGGCCAGCTTGAGGCTATGAGGATCATATGGCCCCTGTCCCTCTGAAGCTTGAAGAGAGTCTTGGGAATGAGGGGAATGGGCGGGTAGGCATATAGGAAGTCCTGACCCCAGTGGAGGTGGAAAGCATCCATTGCCTGATTGTTCTGAACAGGAATTCTGGAACAGAAGCGGGGAAATTTGGCATTCTGAGGACTTGCAAACAGATCTATATCTGGGGTTCCCCAGATTTGAAAGATTTGAGCAATCTGCTCTGAATGGAGAGACCATTCGTGTGGCAGTAGTACTCGACTGAGTTTGTCTGCCAGGAGATTCTGCTAGCCAGGGAGATACACCACTAGTAGGTGTATCTGAAGGTGTAGGGCCTCATTGCACAACGCCTGAGAACCTGTTCCACTCTGCTTGTTCACATAGAACATGCTACCTGATTGTCCGTCTGGACTAGAACTGTTTTGAAGCGCAGGTAGTCCTGGAACACTCTGAGAGTATTGAAGATGGCTCTAGCAGATTTATGTGAAGCTGAGCCTCCTGCTGAGTCCAAAGGCCCCGAGTGGAGAGATTGTCCAGATGAGCTCCCCAACCCAATTGGCTTCTGAAAAGATGACCCTACAATTAGGTTTTCTGGAGATTGCCACCATTGGAGGGGCAAAATGAGACATGCAGAGTTTTTGATTCTGTCCCCCAGACGACTTGATGCCTGAGTCCACTGCGAAGCTAGGGTCCACTGAGCTGCCCGCATGTGTAGATGAGCATAGGGAACCACATGTACAGTGGAAGCCATATTACCTAGCAACTGAAGCATTTCTCGAGCAGTTAGGGAAGTTTTAATAACTGCTTGAGAAGCTAGCTGAACTATTCGAGCGCAGCGTACCTGTGGCAGGAAAGCCCTTGACTGCTGCATGTCTAGAAGAGCCCTATGAACTCTAAGGTTTGAGAAGGGGTGAGATGGGATTTTGGAAGATTTATTACAAACTCCAGATGTTGAAGAACCTGCATTGTGTGGGAGAGGGCAGAGCTGGTCTCTGGCGCTGACGCTGCTCGGATGAGCCAGTCGCCTAAGTAAGGGAAGACAAATATCCCCAGAGTTCTTAGAAATGCTGCTACTACTGCCATGCATTTTGTGAAGACTCTTGGGGTAGAAGCCAGACCAAAGGGAAGAACCCTGTGCTGGTAATGTCTTCCCTGAAAGAGGAACCGAAGGAACCTCCTGTGATCCTTGTGGATAAGGATGTGTGTATATGCATCCTTTAGGTCTAGAGAACATAGCCAATCCTGACTCTGGATGTACGGGATAAGTGTTCCGAGAGAGATCATTTTGAATTTCTCCCGGAACAGATACTTGTTTAATTCTTGGAGGTCCAGAATGGGCCTGTATCCTCCTGTCTTCTTTGGTATAAGGAAGTAGGGGGAGTAGAAGCCCAGGTCTTGTTGAGAAGGTGGCACATCCTCTATCGCACCCTGGGCGAGAAGGGTGGTGATCTCCTGGCACAAGAGTGTGGTAAGCAGGGGCCGGGAGCTGAACTCTCTTGGAGTGGAGGGAGGGGGCATACTTTGGAAGTGAAGTTTGTACCCCCCTGTCACTATGTAGAGAGTCCAATGTTCTGATGTTATCTGGTCCACCAAAGGAAGCACTATACCACGTTAGAAGACACCCAGTCCAAAATACGTGGTTGGCAGGAAGAATTTCTTTATTAAGAATTAATGGTACTTGATATCAAAAAGCCTAAATTGCCCGACACAGGCCGTGTTTCAAATTCACTTGATCACTAGTGTGACATATAATAATCTCCTTGTCTTCTTTTTTAGTATACAGAACAATCAAATTGAACTTATCTAACAACTAAGGTATAGATACAGATAACACAGGTACACAAAAAAAATTTTTTTTAAACTGCCTCTAATGTTTCGATTGATTTTTACGTTTTTTGATGCGCTGAATCCAAATCTGGTAACCAATTTGCTCCATCACGTACAGATTTTTTGCTACATTGGGTTAGCAGTTTGAGGTGAACGTTTCAGATTGAGTGCGATCGAGATATAAGTTTCTTGGATGAATTCTTTATACTAATTGTTTAGTAGTTATTCAAATAAGAATAAATAAAATTGTAACAAGGCAGCACATAAGAATAGAGTAATGTCAACAAAACACACTATGATGGTAGCAAAATTGTCTGCACTTAAAACAGCCACATACATGTGCACAAACATTGAGCATATAAGAGCGAGGTTAGACACAAAGAAAAGCAAAGAAATGTGCAAAAAATGTTGTACAGGTATGTATGTAAAAATAGAAAACGCAAACCGCACCATTGCAATACATGAAGACAAACACCCGATGGTGTGAAAATAAAATTCTAATAAATGAGATCCGACACTGTGGTAATAACTAGCAAATTTTTATTTCAAAGTTTAGTAAAAACACGATATTTGTCAACACAGTTTAGATTTTAAAGTCATTCTTGGGTCAATCAATCTCCTGGTGGGCCCGTTTCTTCTTCCCCCGAATGCTTCTCTTGGTGCGCTGCTTGGCGTATTTTTCATCTGGGGTTTCCCGCAGCAGCAACCAGCAGAAATCAGCCATCATAGTGGTGTTCCATCTTCCTTGGTACCTTCTCTCTGCGTCCTTGATGTCCTGGTGAAACCTTTCACCTTGTTCTTCACTGTACGCCCCCAAGTTTTCGGGAAAGTAGTTCACATGGGAGTGCAAGAAATGGACTTTCAGGCTCATGTTACAGCCTTGTTCTTTGAAGGCATTGAGCATCCTGGCAACAATATCCTTATAGTTCTCATCCCGCCTGTTCCCCAAGAATTTGAGAACAACATCCTTGAAGGAATCCCAGGCTTCTTTTTCCTTCTCAGACATCGTTTCAGCGAATGCTCCATCTGAAATGAGTTTCCTTATATCAGGGCCAACAAACACTCCTTCCTTGAGCTTTGCTTCAGAAAGTTGGGGGAACTTTGAGCAAAGGTACCGAAAGCACTCACCATCTTTTGGAAGGGACTTGATGAATTGCTTAATGAGACCCAACTTAATGTGGAGAGGTGGTAATAGAATTTTATCACGAGGTACCAAGCTCTCATGAAGAACATTTTTCTCACCGGGTCTCAAATACTCCCGAATTGGCCAGTCTTTTTTCCCCCAGTGTAGGTCGCGGGCCCGGCTATCCCACAAGCAAAGGAAGCAGGGATATTTGGTGAAACCGGATTGCTGCTCTAATAGCATGGATAGAATTTTAAAGTCTCCACAAATCATCCACTTATGCTCATCATAACGAATCTTCTGAAGAATCAGGGCCAAATTCTCGTATTTTTCTTGGAGAATAACAGAGTGAGCAATAGGAACTGAAGCGAATGTGTTGCCATTATGAAGAAGAACACCTTTTATGCTGTCTTTTGACGAATCAATGAACAGCCGCCATTCAGCAGGATCATACTTGAGTTTAAACTTTTCCATCACTCCGTATATATCGTTGCAAAATACCAAATCTTCCTCTTTGCTGAAATACTTCAAAAATTGTGTCTCGCGGTTGCGGTACCAATAAAAAGTTGTTCCTGGTGACAATAGATTTTTCTGTTTAAGCCGAGAACCTAGCAGATGGGCAGCATCTTTTGGGAGTCCTAAATCCCGGACTAAATCATTCAATTCAGCTTGAGAGAAAAGTTCAGGTTTCGGATCTGGTTCAGTTTCAAACTCGGAAGTACTGGACTCATCGGGAAAAGCCATCTGATGAGTCTCATCATGATCAGAACCGTCCACACAAATATGATCCAAAGATTTTGGTGGTTCAGGCACAGGTACTTCGTTGCTATGAGGCATAGGCCTAATTGCTGAGGGAAGGTTGAGGTAACTTATTACGTTCTTATTTTTTAAGTTGTATCCCTTCACAATGCAAGAGCAAAAATAGCAGTCACTGATGTGGTCTCTTTGTTCACGCCACATCATAGGTATTCCGAAACGAAATGCTTGTTTTTTACCTTTCATCCATAAGCGTAGATCTTCCTCACATGTCTTGCACACTTTGTGAGGAGCCCACGGTTTGTCTTGATCGCCTAACTTCAAACCGAAATAGGCGAAATATACTTTTTTAATAAATGCAGAAATGTTCCTCTGCCGCTTTTTCACGGTATATTCCCCACAAATAAAACAAAAACTGTCCGGAGAGTTGACGCAACCTCTGGCTCTGTGAGCCATCACAAATACACAGCACTGCAAACTACAACTGTAATGAACCACTTCGGAATAAAGCTGGATTACGACTGAGCAAACAAAAGGTAATAATGAACTTGCAAGAAACTGAAATTTGACAGGAACGTTCATGTCGCAACCACCGTGTTTGAGCGAGCGAACGAGGCGAGGCGAACAGGAAAGAACATGCGCCAGCGCGAGTACTGGATTTAGCCCCCCGCCTCCCAATTGTCCTGTTAATGTATAAAATGAATACAAAACACTCTAAAATATCATGAGGGAGTGGTTCTAGTTAGTTAACCATTACAACCTCTATTTTGGGCCAAGAAAATAAACTGCAGTCGGCTAAAAAGAAATTATGTGAACATTCCTTATATGGGTAAGAAATCTAATTTTGCAAGAAAACGTGATGTGATGGAACATTTTGGTTATTTTTCCTGGATTCAGCACCCCAAAATCTATAGGAATCAGTTGCAAAACTGGAGGCAGTTTTTTGGTAGTGTACCTGTGTAATATATGGTTACTCACCCTTTCATGTGTCATGTTCAATTACCTTTTTATTATTTATCAATTAATAGTGGATATAAGTGTTAATTAATGATATGGTATATTTACTATTCATTTTTAAGGCACATGTTTGTTTTAATGGTTCATATTTTTATAGTTCATATTTAGTTCATATGTTTTTATTATTTTTTGTATATGGTTTAATAATTTTTTATGTGCAAATGTGTTTGATATAATTGTATAATTGGAGCTTTATATTTATTTGTATGACATTTATTTATTTTTTTTATGATATTTATGTTTGTGTATTTATGATGTAGTACGCCTGAATCCCGTGATGAAATGAATTCGAAACACGGCCTGTGTCGGGCAATTTAGGCTTTTTGATATCAAGTACCATTAATTCTTAATAAAGTAATTCTTCCTGCCAACCACGTATTTTGGACTGGGTGTCTGATGTTATCTTGTGCCATCTTTTGCCAAAGTAACACATTCTGCCTAGGATGTAGACTGGCTCTGGGATTTCCAGGGGTAGGATAGATAAGTTCTCTAACAGGAAGTCAAAGACCTTGTGGAGGCTGGGTCTGCTGAGCTGGTTGAGCTCTGGGGCCTTGAGCCTTCCTTTGTTGCATCAGTTATTGCTGTCCCTTCTGGGTAGCATGGACCGGACAGTGGACCATATAGGTGGAAGAAGGATAAAACTTCTTCTTGTTGAAAAAGGGCTTTTTAACCATCTTTTTCTTAGCTGGGTTGGCAGTGGTCCTAGAGAGCCTGTTTAGGGTGGTATTCTCTGACTCAAGCTGAGAAGCTTTGTCTTGCCAATCCTTGCCAAAGAGGTTTTCTCCCATGCAAGGAATATTCCCCAGCTTATCTTGCACCCACTGTTCTAAATCAGATGCTTGTAACCAAGCAATCCGACGTGCACCGATGGAAATAGCAGAGGTCTTGCTAATACACTCAAAACAATCAAAAGTTGCTCTGTTCATGAACTTGGAAACATTCTGGGAATGTTTAACAAGTGTAAGGAAATCAGCCCTCTTGTCATCTGGGAGAAGAGGAGCCATTAGTTCCAAATCTCTGGTCACCTCCCGAAGAAACATACCCATGTAGAGTATGAACTTATTCTGGCCGACAACATGGAGGCCTGAAAGCATAGACGGCCAAAGGCATAGAGAGTTCTTGCCTCACAGCCCGGGGGATTAGATGAATGTGTCTTAGCACTTTTAATTCGATGCAGTGCCGATTCCACAACCATGGAATGGTGAGGTAACTGCGTCTTCTGGAAACCGGGACACTGCGGTACCCGGTACATAGTATTGAGTCTTCGAGAATATGGAGACACCGTTAAAGGTGTTTCCCACCTCCTAAGCATGAGGTTATGCAATACCCAATGAATCGGTAAGGTCGCGGCCTCCTTAGGGGCTGCCGGATATTGAAGAATTTCAAGTTCTTCGGCTCTCTGTTCCTTCTCGGAGGTCACCGTAATCGAGAGGCCCTGAGCCACATTCCATATAGTCTTGAAAAGACATGTCTTCCGGTGGAGACATTCGGCATTGTGGGGAAGGAGCCGGATCTTCCGGAAGAGCCTATCCAGTACTGATGGATTCATCGGAAGAATCGGAATCGGACGACTCAAAGTATCGACGGGCTGGGTGCTTCCACCCGGTCCGACGATGGTACCGATCAAAATCAATATCGGAATGTCTCTGTACCATATCCTCGGGCACCGGACATTGATTCCAGGGTTGGTATGAGTGGTAGCATGGAGAGCGGCACAATGGTCAATGCCGATACCTCCGATACCGGTACCGATGGCTGCAGAACCGATTGTAGAGGCTTTAGTGGTACCGCCAGCAATGCCGCAAGACTCCACTCAATGGCTAGGATATGTTGATCCATGGAGTCAGCCGATGCCTGGGTATCGGTACTCGAAGAGGGGGACATGACCCCAGAACACGGCACTAAGAGCTCTCCAGAGGTGGACGCCTTGGGAACATCTTGGGACCCCGATAATGCGTTGGAGGCAAAGACCTCCCACCAGGTTTGTTTGTGTATTCACCAGTGTATTCTCCTCTAGGGCAACGCTTATAACATCTCGATGCTTAGGAGATCTACCCTTTGAGGACCGATCAGTCTTCGAAGAAGACCTGGGTTTCGTTACCTGAGATCCATGGGAGGAAGATGAAGCCCTGGACGACATCGATGCCACAGACATTACATTCGAGGCAAAGAGGATGCCAAGTTTCACAGCTCTATTCTGCAGACCCCTCTTTGTCATCTTTCTGCAGAGGAGACATTCCGATGGTGAATGGTCTGATCCCAAGCATTTAAGACACCAGTCATGGGTGTCGGGAGCAGAAATGGTACTGCTACACTTGGAACACTTTTTGAAACCACTAGTTGGTTTTTCCATTTTGAGAAAGAAAGGGGCCTAAGGCCCAAAATGGCACCTAAGCACCCAGAGGGAAAGACCCTCCAAGAAAAAAAACTTTTCTTTTTTTTATAAGAAAAAAGAAGAAGAAGAAAAGAACACCGATGATACCGGTGCTGGCGTCAACGGGAAGGCAGACGCACCACATAAAGAAAATATTTTCTGCAGTGACAGGAATTGCTCCCTGTTGGCTTCGCGGAAAATGAAAAACTGAGGAGGGAGAGTTGGAAAGGCGGGAAGGCAGCAGCACAGGCGCAGTGGGATGCTCCCAAAAGCTTTCCCATAGGACGCTGGGGAGCGTTCCCGCGCGGGCTCCGTCGGTGCCGACGTCACCCATATGTGAAGACTACATTCCTGCTTGTTCCTGGAGATAATGCATTTACACTGTACAGAAAGGAGAATAAGAAACATGACTCTGAGGTTTTGATGCTGGTCCATATTGTTCCTGGTCAGGTTACAGTCACATTTCTTGCCTAGAGACAGGATACAACATATCTTGTGCTATAGCTGCTGTTTCTACTAGAGTTTTTCTGCTTTCGCCTGTTCTTGGGTAAGATGATAAGATCATGGGAGTTAATGCTGTTTTGGTATAGCAGTTCTTCAGAGTTTTGTGTTGTATCAGTGTGTCTCGTAGCAGATGAAGTTTGTTGCTATTATCGAGGTGACGCCAGAATTTGAATAGTCTTTTCTGCATGGTTAATAGTAAGATGAAACATACTAGTTCTGCTCTGCATTTGTTATGGGGGAAGTTTTCTGTGGATACAGGTTGTGTTACAGACCTCTGGAAGTACAGGATTTTGTTGAGTTTTTCTCTCATTCTGTGTATTTTGAGGTTAATGATAGACCCCTGATCTCACTTCCATGTAAGATATTGGTTAAATTGTGCTATCAAATAATTTTAATGATAGTTTTACTGGAGGATTGAAACTGGCCAAGGGTTTCTTTATTGCTTTTCCTTGTGTTATAGCCAATTTAAAACGCCCTGATGCATAGTGAGAGAATGCTATGCATAATCTGGAATGTGCTCTAAATCCCCATTATTAGGATAAAATTTGGATTTCTTTTGGAGATTGTTTTTTTTTTTGTTTTTTTCTGGAAAACCATGAATGTTGCCTCTTTCAGATACACCTGTGTGGCTGATGAGTTGCAGTAGGTCTCTCATAATCGTAGAATCTCTTGGAGACTTTCTGGGTTAAGTCATATTGACTGCCTACAGGAAGCATTTGATCAGTCAGTTTTTCAGTTTCAGTGATGAGGCTGAGGATCTCTCCGATATTGTGGGGGAGATCAGTATGCACATAAATAAAGTTTATTAGGGCTCAGGCTACATCCTTATCTCACTCTTTGTTTCTGCTTGAAGTGTTCTGTCTGCGGGTTACTTATTTTTACCTTACAGTAGTGAATAAATAGTAATTAGATCTTACCTGCTAATTATTGTTCCTGAAGGAACGACAGTCCAGTCCCTTTACTTCTGGGTTGCGCAACCCTTCCAGCAGCTTGGAGGCTGAGCCAAACCTTTTTGGAGGTGGGGCGGTATAAATACCACTGGGACCACCCCTCCACTCCAGTAATCGACTGAAAAAGCAGATCTACAGATTTCCATTAAGAACTTATCTAAACAACATTGCCTAACTATGTACAACAACCTTTTTTTTTTATATAGCAAATGGATAATGCGAGGAAGAGTGAGAGAGAGAGAGAGAGAGAGAGAGAGAGAGCGAGGGAGAGAGAGAGAGAGAGAGTGACCGGACGGAGGAGAAATGCTTGATGTTGCCCGATCCGGTTTTCTCCCGTGTCCCTTCATCCTGAAAAGGCCCCCCGCTCGGTCCAGAGTTTCCTCCTGATTGATAGGTCCTCACCGGGTGGGATCAGGGACTGGACTGTCGTTCCTTCAGGAACAATAATTAGCAGGTAAGATCTAATTACTATTTCCTTATCGTCACTCCAGTCCAGTCCCTTTACTTCTGGGATGTACAAGAGCAGTTCAATCCTGGGTGGGATCCGGCAAACCGGACTGAAGGACCGCCAGACCAAACCGAGCATCCGCTGCGCTCTGAATGTCCAGCCTGTAGTGCTTGGTGAACGTATGAAGAGAGGACCAAGTTGCTGCCCTACAGATATCCACTGGAGGGACTAAGCTGAACTCTGCCCATGACGTAGCCTGAGCTCGGGTGGAGTGCGCCCGTAGCCCCGCAGGCACCTGCTTTCCTTTCAGGATGTAGGCGGAAGCAATCGCTTCCCTGATCCATCTGGAGATGGAGGCCTTGGCCGCCGCTTCTCCCTTGTGTGGACCCCCAAACTGAACGAATAGCCGCTCGGACTTCCGAAAGGGGGCCGTGCGGGAAAGGTAGCGTTTCAAGGTCCTCCGGACATCCAGGAGCCGCAGTTTGCTAACCCCTTCTCCGCCCTCCATGGCGGAGAGGACCGGAAGGTGAACTGCCTGGTTCATATGAAAAGGAGAAATGACCTTGGGCAAGAAGGAGGGGACCGGACGTAGAACTATCTTGTCCTTGAGAAACAGTAGGAAGGGAGGCTGAGCGGATAGCGCTTGTAGTTCGGAAACCCGCCTTGCTGAGCATATCGCGACCAAAAAGACTGTCTTCAAGGTTAAGTCCTTTAAGGAGGCCCTCTTCACTGGTTCGAAGGGTTCCTTGACCAGAGCGTTAAGTACTAGGTTGAGGTCCCAGGGGGGGACGACAGACCTCTGTTGAGGCCGCAGGCGCCTCACCGCCCTTAGGAACCTGGAGACATCCGCGTGCGCCCCTAGGGGCTTTCCGCGGACCTTCCCTCTATAGCATGCGATTGCCGCTAGCTGAACCCGCAAGGAGCTGTGGGCTAGACCCTTGTCAAAGCCTGCCTGTAAGAATTCTAAGACCTCGGGGACTGAAGCGGAGAGGGGTTTTTGCCTGCGCTCAGCGCACCACGCTTCGAAGATGCGCCACGTCCTGATATAAGAGAGACAGGTCGAACGCTTCTTAGCGTTTAACAGGGTAGAGATGACGGCTCCCGAATAACCCCTCTTTAGGAGCCTCGCCCTTTCAATAGCCAGGCCGTAAGCGAGAACCGATCCACGTGAGGCATCCGTAATGGACCTTGCCTCAGTAGGCCCCTTTTGCAAGGGAGATGCCAAGGTTGGTCGGCGGTTAATCGCATCAGATCCGCATACCAGGGACAGCGAGGCCAGTCCGGGGCTATGAGGATTATGTATCCGTGATGGGACTCCACTCGTTGTAGCACCTTTCCGATCAGAGCCCAGGGAGGGAACACATAGAGAAGACCCTCCGAGGGCCACTTCTGGGCCAAGGCATCCAGGCCTTCGGACATCCTTTCCTTGCGTCGGCTGAAGAACCGTTCCACCTTGGCGGACGCGAACCTCGCCATGAGATCCATGACTGGCAGACCCCAATGGGCTACTATCCGGTCGAACGTCTCCTGCTCCAGCTCCCACTCCCCGTGGTCTATCTTGCACCTGCTGAGATAGTCTGCCGTGACGTTGTCTATGCCTGCCACATGCTGTGCCGAGAGAGCTTCCAACCGAGTTTCTGCCCACTGGAACAGGGTGCTCGCCTCCTTCTCTAGGGCGGGACTGCTGGTGCCGCCCTGGTGGTTGATGTAAGCCACCGCGGTAACGTTGTCTGATAGCACGCGAATTGCTCTTTTTTGTACCAAGGCCTCTAGAGCTCTGAGCGCCAATACTACGGCCCGCAATTCCAGTCTGTTGATGGGCCATTGGGCTTCTAGCCAAGTCCAGCTGCCCTGAACGAACTGGTCCTCGCAGTGAGCTCCCCAGCCTGCCAGACTGGCATCCGTCATCAGTAATAACCACTGGTGAGGCTCGAGGGGCATCCCGCGATCCAGATTCTTCGTGGATCGCCACCAGTGCAGCGTCTGTTTGGTTCGAGGCGCGCAAGGTAACTGCATTGATATGGAGTGACGTTGTGGCGACCACCGACGCAATAGGGCCCTCTGTAGTGGCCGCATGTGGGCCCGGGCCCATGGTACCACCTCTATCGCCGCTGCCATTGTTCCCAGGACCTGTAGATAATGCCGCGCCGTGGGGTTTCGTCTGGCTAGAAACTGAGTGACCAGGAGTCTTAGTTCTCTTGATCTTGATTGAGACAGAAACACCCTGCCTCTGTTGGTGTCGAACCTTGCTCCGAGGTACTCCAGTTCCTGGGAGGGAGTCATCCTGCTCTTTGCTCGATTGATGACCCACCCCAATTCTTCCAGTACTTGAACCATTCTTGCCGTCACGATGTGGCTTTCCTCCTCGGACTTTGCCCGGATTAGCCAATCGTCCAGGTAGGAGTGTACTAGAATTCCTTCTTTCCGAAGAGAGGCCGCTACCACCACCATCACCTTGGTGAATGTCCTTGGAGCCGTGGCTAGGCCGAAGGGAAGAGCCTGGAATTGAAAATGGCCCCTTGGCACTGCAAATCTCAGGAATTGTTGATGGGAATCCCTGACCGGGATATGTAGGTAGGCTTCTGTCAGATCGAGGGAAGTTAGGAACTCCCCGCCCCTGACTGCTGCTATGACTGAACGTAGGGTTTCCATCCGGAAGTGTGGAACTCTGAGGCAGCGATTGACCTGTTTTAGATCTAGAATTGGGCGGAAAGACTCCTCTTTCTTTGGAACTACGAAGTAAATCGAGTACCGACCAGTACGACCAGTACCGCGCTGGTCTGGCGGTACTGGGACTACGGCTCCGAGCGTTATCAGGCGGGAGAGAGTAGTCTCTACCGCCACTCTCTTTGCCGAAGAACCGCAGGGAGACTGAACGAAAGCTGGATGTATTTGTTTTGCGAATTCGAGAGCGTAGCCCTCTCTGATAACCTCTAGAACCCATTGATCGGACGTGACCCGGGACCAGGCAGGAAGAAAACGCCTTAGGCGACCGCCCACCGAAGGCTCTTCCCCCTGGACCCCCGTCGCCTCATTGTTTTCTATTTCCTTGAGAGGATGAGAAGGAGGACGAGCTAAAACCTCGGCCTGCTCCTCGAAACCCTCTAAAACCTTGTCCCTTCGAGATGAAATGGCTCCTGGGAAAGGGGTTTGTCCTAGCTGGACGGAACCTTCGGGAGTCCCTGGACTGGTTACGCACTGGAGCTAAGGGTCTCCCCTGCTTTGGTCTGTCTTCAGGCAGCCTGCCCCCTTTAGACTCGCCAAGGTCCTTTACCAACTTCTCCAAGTCTTCTCCGAATAATAGTTTCCCCTTAAAAGGAAGGCGGCTCAGGCGCGCCTTCGAGGAAGCGTCCGCTGCCCAATTCCGTAGCCATAGATAACGTCTAGCTGCCACTACCGAGGCCATGTTCTTGGCTAGGCTTCTGATGAGGTCATACTGACTATCCGCCAGGAACGCTGTTCCGGATTCCAGTCTAGCCGAGTGGGCCTGAGCCTCGCTAGATGAACCCTCTGCTGCCTGCAGCTGTTGAGACCACCTTAAACAGGCTCTCGCCACCCACCTTAAACAGGCTCCCGCTCAAGCCCCTGAAACCGAGGCCTTCAAGGCATGGGCACTCACATCAAACGCTTGTTTCAGGAGGGTATCTAGCTTTCTGTCTTGAGAGTCCCTCAAGGCGGTGCTGCCCTCCACTGGAATAGTAGTCTTCTTAGTAACTGCTGAAACCGCTGCATCCACCCTCGGAGACTTCAGTAGTTCTCTGTCCGCCTCTGGTAGAGGGTACAAGCGAGACATGGATCGGACTCCCCTTAGACTAGACTCGGGTTGATCCCATTCTTCCTGGATCATCTGGCGCACCACTCTATGGACAGGGAAAACCCTCTGTGATCTCCTGATGGCCTGGATTAACGGATCCTCCACTGTCTCCTCCTCTGTTGGCGTATCAGAGGATACATTGAGGACCTTTAGGGACTCATCAATTAGAGCCGGAAGTTCTTCCTGCCGAAAGACTCTAATTATCCTGGAATGATCTTCTTCAGGGATCTCCCCTTCTTCCAGTTCCTCTTCTTCCTCGTCCCAGTCTCTGTCAGAGCCCTCTTCTTCTGGAGAGCCTTGGGAAAGGACGGAGAGAGGTTCTTCCCCGCCCAAGCGTGGGCGTTTGGGTGGAAGGCCTGAGTCAGGGATGCTTGCTTTCTTGGATATGGTCTCGGTCGCCGGGGCATTCCCCCCTGTACCCGAACCCTGCTTGCGCAAGCAATAGGCCTTGTGGAGTAAAAGAATGAAGTCTGGGGAGAAAAAGTCCCCTGAACTCCCTTCCCCCGAAGGGGGGGGGGGGGAGACGCTGGGGGCGGAGGGGTGGGTAAATCTGTGATTGAGGCGGAAGGAAGCTGGGACCCCCCCTCCCCTTGTAAGGGGTCTTCAGTACTCTGAGAGGACTGGGACATGGCCAAATTAATTTCTTGCTCCACTGTGGCAGCTACTGCAGCACAAGCCCTGCAGAATCCTGCCTCCGAGGAAGTGCCCCTACGGGTGCCACAGGAAAGGCATCTGGGCTTCGCCGCCATGCTCTTGATCCCAGGTACCTCAGACCTGTTTGGAGGGATAAGCAATAGGCCCGGTCCCCAGCTACAAGGAAAACAGAAAATGTAGCTGTAAGGAATAGTTCTCTCCCTCTTTTAAAAGCAATTTATACTTGAGGGAGAGAGAGAGAAGAGGAATTACCAGACCCTCTGTTCTCTAACAGTGAAACCTAGGCCCGTGGCTAAGTACAATTAGAAAATTAAATTACTAAAATTAAAATACAATTAAAACCAAAATAAAATAAACTTAAAACACAGGCAATGGCGATCCAGGAAACTGCGAGTAGATCTCTTTGATACTTGCGGTTTGTAGCTTGGTGAACCCGGCTCAGTGATCTCTGCCCGTTGGCTCTACACGTGGTAGACCTCACCACGTGGAGCCCGAACGGGGGATCGTGAGCGCGTTCTGCGGGTCGTTGTTCTCCTCCCGGGACAAAACGCCGCTGAGGCAGTGGATGCCGGCAGAGACTGTGCCGACCGTGAAGAGCAGTGCTGAGCCGAGCAGACTCCTCCGCCGCGAGTGGAAGACCCGAGGATCGCCGCCACGTTCTTCAGCCGCGGGGTGAGACCGGCGGTCGCAATCTGCCTCTCGGGGGTGCCTCCAGCGCTCAGCCACCTGAAGGGCTTTGGCGCGAGGCAGGGCAAGCAGGGAAATCCCGATGATCTGAGGCAAACAGCCAGCACCCTTCTACCTCCGGAGCCCGGCCCGACCGTGGTGGGGGGGGGGGGGAGGGAGGGGAAGAGAGCAGAGTGTAGTTAAAGGAACAGAACACCCAAACTAACTGATAGGCACTGGAAAATAAATGCAAGAAACTAAAAGCAATAAAGTAATAAAGTTAAAAATTTTTAAAGTAATTTTAAGGGAATTTAGTTAAAGGAAGACTCCAGTAAGCCCCAGGCTTACGGAACCCTCCAGCTGCTTGGAGGCTGAGAATACTGGAGTGGAGGGGTGGTCCCAGTGGTATTTATACCGCCCCACCTCCAAAAAGGTTTGGCTCAGCCTCCAAGCTGCTGGAAGGGTTGCGCAACCCAGAAGTAAAGGGACTGGACTGGAGTGACGATAAGGAAATGTGCATTTAATTATATCATAGATTTTGTTGTTTCTGGTTGCAGTTTGCAATAGTTTGAGCTAGGATGACTGATAGAATAAAAAATGTTTTAAATATGCAAATTACCCTTGAGGGAGGTGTGTCTTTCCCCATAGTTCCCCATAAGAGTGGAGGAGTAGCCTAATGGTTAAGAACACTGGCTTGGGAACCCAGAGACCAGGGTTTGATTCCCACTAGCACTCTTTGTGGCCTTGGGCAAATCACTTAACCCTCCATTGTCTGAGAAAAATCCGTTATCAATGTCCTGTTTAATGTACATTACCAAGTTTAAGTTTCAATGTAAACCGCTTTGATTGAAATGATAAACGGTATATAAAACCTGTTAAATAAATAAAATAAATAGTTGTTAGTTGTGTCTATAGAGTACAAATATATACAATGATTTGGTGCTTGGTGAGGCCCCAATTTCACTTCTGTGCCAGTTTTTACTATTCATTAGGAATTGTTGAGGACAATATCAAACAGTTTGCTAATGTTACTGTTGTTGCAGATCACTGTATGATTGTTTGAGCTACTGGTATCACCATATATCTAACCCTTCTGACCATATCTTAGGGATATTGCTAAAAAGTAGAATTGGATTTAATTTTGCTAGTGCTCCCTGGGTTTGTGCACTGCAGTATTTGAGCATTTCCTTTAGTACCCAGTCAGGTTCACATGCTTTTCTTGGCTTAAGTATCTGGAAGTACTGTATTTTTTTATTTCCTGTATTGTTACATGGGTCTCTTATAAGGTTGGGTAGGATATTGGATTACCCTTTTCAGCAGATACAGTTTCTCTTGTATATATTTTTTATTTTGTGCAAGATCTTACATTTTGGATTCTCTATAGAGGTGTTGGAAGTGCTTAGTCTCATTTTACTATTTTGGCTGGTTAGATCAGGTTTGACTTTAAGTTCTTGCCGTCTCATTTTTTTTCAGGTTCTGGCACTATCTTGTGGTCTGTATTTTTAACATTTCTCTAAATCAACTGTTCTTAGCCAAGCAACTGGTAACCGGAGCTTAATACAGAAATGCATTCCTCTTGGGAGCTACTGGCCTGGGACTTGAGGTGTGAAATGTAGCTATGCTTGCTGCTCTAATCTCTGGCCTTCTTACCTCCTCCAGCCTGTTCTCTCTCTCCCTCCCTTTTCATCTAGGCTCTCCCCACTGAAATGCCCTGTTCTCACTCTTTCACTTAACCCTTTTTTGGCCAGTTGGTTGACTAGGTGGTTAAACTGTGAGATTACCTTGAAAGAAATTCCAGCAAATACATTTGTGGTACTTTTTGTATCAGACTGATTTAATGCATTTCTGATTAGTTTTCCCTGGGACTAACATGACAAACCACATTGCTTTATTCATCGGGCGATTACAAATGAATTGGTTGCTAGTTAAACTGGGGCATTAATAGCTGATGGTAGATTGGACAGTTGAATGGTGAATTTGTATACAAATGAATCTGGTTACAATGAAATCGTTGGTTGGTGATTAACCACCCAACAATGAAACTATTTAAACAGTGGTGGAATTATTGATGGCTTTCTGAACTGAGTGTTCGTTGGTTGGTTAAGCATGTTCCTATTGATGATTGTTTAGTAGTACAACAGTATGATTATTTATAAGACTTGAGATTGATAAATGCTAAATAATGGGTATTGACTGATGTATCTTTCCTTGAGCTTTATACTTGAATGGTGGAAATGCTAACTAAACACTGAATTATTGGATTTCAGATTTTATTTATTTAAACTTGGCAATCACTCATATCCCTAGGGCTCAGAGCGATTTATATGCAATAAATAACACATACAAAAACAAACCCATACAAAAGCTACTGGATCTAGAGGTTGCTGATTGTTTACATTGTGGCACTGGTAATGAATTGGGTATACGGGCAATCTGTTGGCTTGTTGGATTCAAGTGTGAGACTGAGAGTTGTTTAAAAATTAGGAGTAATATCTTTAAAATTGTCAATTGAGAAAGTAATATTTCCTGGATTTGAGGAGATGAGAGACCAGGGCAGAAGTGCACAACCCTGAGTCTTGAGGGCTACAGTCAGGTCTGGTTTTCTAGGTAAACAAACTATACATATAAACCTAGTTCTTGAATCAAGTGTATGTCGCACTGTCTAATGAATATTCATTGTGGATATCCTGAAAACCCATGTTTGTGTGTGACCTTGGAAGACCAGGTGTGTGTATAATGAGCACTTTAGATAGTTGGTTACTGTAGTAAATGTTGTAGTCATTGATGAAAGGATAGCAGTGGTGTTTAAGTGACATCTTTTCCAGCATCTGTTGGCCATTGATACAGATGTTTCCCAGTTCTTTATTGTGCATCTCATGTTTTACATTGATTTGGATAACTTCATCTGTTAGTCCTAGTCTCTGGCTTTCATATCTATCACGTCTTCTTTACTCCACTAAAGAAAAGTTGGTCCTTTCATATTTGATAAATTAGTTGGGTATTTTTTTGGGGTCATGGAACCACCAATAGTGTCTGTTCACATTTCTATTCTTTCTTCTACTCGTTCATTTCTTGTTTTTGTTTCTTCATTCTCCCCAGCCTTTCAGTCTCCGCACAGCCGCCAGTCTTCAAAAAGAGGTTCTGTATTTGCCAGGTTATCAGGTAAAATCAGCCCTACACGGAGTGAAATACCAGCTCACAGTCAGCATAAGCCAGGAGTGTTTTCAGAATTAGGTCAGCATTAATGCGTTAGTCTCCTCCTCTCTTGAGACATGGGATGAGCAGTCACAACTGCCCCTAGAGCCTGACTCTTAATGGGACTTTTGTATTTTGACTGCCAGACTTTGTAGTATTTAATCAAACAGAGCACTGTTCATGTTGTTCATGTTGCATTACGTTCAGAAGCAATCTGTATCAGAGTTCAGTCCTATAGTTCCAGTATGGGAGTTTTCTCTCTTGCATCTCGCTAACTTGCTGTCTGAGCTATATGAAGCTAACCTCAGCTAA
Source organism: Ichthyophis bannanicus (assembly GCA_033557465.1). Lineage (NCBI taxonomy): Eukaryota > Metazoa > Chordata > Amphibia > Gymnophiona > Ichthyophiidae > Ichthyophis > Ichthyophis bannanicus. Next base: position 691,102,092 of record CM066035.1, read on the forward strand.
CAGGCCAGGTGCTCAGTAGAAATCATATGTTAGAATGAAAGAGGGGTCTAGATCCGATGATAGAATAGGATCAAGTTAGCACTAGCACTGTATAACTTGGAGGAAGAACACAGGGATACAGAGCTTCTGACTTCCCTAGGACTGGGTGCCTCCAGGGAAGACCACAGTGATACAGAGCCTCTGACCAGTAGTACTCGATGGCTGAGGTGATGAGGACAGATTCAGATGATAGGCATTGAGAATACAGTTGGTTCCATCCAGTCCTGATCAGTAGGGACAGAGAGTATCGCTACTTTGCAATTGTTTTACCAAGTGTTCATTTCAATCTAGGCAAGTATTTCTGGTAAATACCAATTAGAACCTCAATGGGAAGGCTCAAAATTTCCAGAGACTGAACAAGTCACAACCTGAGTTTTACAGCATATGCTAAGAGTCATTACTACAGTACCACAGTGGACACCAACTCATCATGGGATGAGGGGCTGTCAGGAGTCACTGCTATGGTACTGCAGCAGATGCTGAATCAGAGCAACAGCCATTAGGAACCACTTCTACAGTGGAGAACAAATGCTTGTGAACATCTGATCAAAAGATGGTTGTAGGTGAAAGTAGTGTGTGAAGCTGCAGTGGATTGGGCTATCTTTTTTCTAATATGCAGTCTTTTGTGCGACCTTTTTTTCAATTATGTGGTGCATTTTCTTTTTCAAGTAGACTTCAATGCAATTTAATTTTTTTCCAGATAGAAACAGAAGAGACAAAAGCTTATTTTGTTTGTGTAATAGTCGTAATGTTTTGACAATAAGTATGGTGCACAATAAGTCACGAAATATATACTGTACAGTACATGTATACAACATGTATGTATGTGTACATGTGCTGACCATATAAGGTATCATTAATTCCAGGACTTTGTGAACATTTGTATGGTTTATATGAGTTTCTGACTAAGAATTAAATTTTGCAAAATGACCTCTTTCTAAAGTCCTGCAGGCCGCTATTTCCCCAAAATGGCTAGTTATTTGTGCTAACACATGCATCGGGCATAATTTGTATATTTTAATTTGCCGCGTCATCCCAAAACGAGGATCAAAATGAGCACAATTTGGAGCAGTGTTCACAAACCTTTGCTCCCCACTGTACAGTACCACAGCAGATACTGTGATGCCCTCTTTGTAAATATCAAATGCAAATCACCCCCTTCTCATGGTGAGCAGGGGCTCATGAGTGAACTGCATGGTTCCTTAGAGTTCTAAAAACCATGATACATGTCAGAGACAAAAGCCAATCTGGAGTTAGGGTCTCCAAGAGAGAAGCAGGAAATGTGAGAGGAGTCACAGAGAGACTGCAGAGAGTGAGAAGGAAGTTGAAGAAGAGAGAGGCAGAGAGCGGACAGAACAAACAGAGGAGAAAGGTAAGAAGTCAGGAAATATTTTTATTTCTGAGTTTTCCAGAAATGCATATTCAAATACTAGTAAATTCCATGATAGCACGTGAAGGGGAAGATGATGTCCTGATCGGAAAGACTCAAAATATGATATTTCTCTTTAAAGGAAAGAGGAATAAAGGTTTGCGAGGAAGGGAGCTAATTTCTCCTTTGCTGCTGTGTGAGCTTTGAGGTACCTTTAAATCAATGGTTCTCAGTCCTTGGGGCACACACCTAGCCAGTCAGGCTTTTAGAATATCCACAAGGAATATGCATGGCATAGATTGCATGAATTGCCTCCTTTGTATGCAAATCTTATCTAGGTATGCTCCAAGGATCAGTTTGAGAACTACTGCCTTAAATCATTGGGAACACCTGTGAAAACACTGAAATGTCTGGTTTCAGCCCCCCACCCCCCTTTCACAGAGAGCCACTGCTGCCATCCCTTCTAACCCTACAGGGAATGGTGGGGTGCTTTCCTTACATGCTTGAACTAGAGTGCTGTCATACTTTAAAAATTAGCAGTTGTGGACTTCCCAGGGACAAGGTACTGTACTGTACTGACCTTTGACCTCCCAAGGAGGGAAGATAACTTTCAAGTGAAGTGGGAGTAGTGGGAGTCCAGGGCTTACTCTATGCCATCAACTTTTCACCCATGCTAGTCTCGGGCCTTTGCATGGGAAGCAAGATGCTCCTTCAGCAAACCCAGTTTATCTTGGGCAATTCTCTGTAGACATCACAAACCCTAAAGGCAAGAAGAGAGGGCCCTTGTCAGGGCAGGTAAAGTGGGAATGTTATATTGCCATCCTTAATAGTCATACAGTAGGAAAAAAATGTAAATGAGAGGCTCCATGGTTGTCTCATCCCACAGCCTCTCACCCTCAGCAGTAGACTAAGGGGTAAGAGTTTACATTGGGAAAAGGTGGAAATAGCTGGGTCCAGGATGGGAATTGTGCCATGGGAAGAGGGAGCCGACTTCCTGAATGTGCTGTAAGGTATAAGCAAAGTCCCTCATTTTTCATGATACCATGCCAGTAGATGCAAAATCTGGTCCTTGATTCAGGATTTGCTGTACTCTGAGGAGCACACTGAACCAAGAGCACACATGGAGATTCACTGTCCTCTTAATTGCATTTATTCTTTCCTCTCACCAGCAGGAGGAAGAACATGGCACCTCATGCTTTGTCTACCTCCACATGATGCTGTTATTAACCAGCATTGGAGTGGAGGAGTGGTCTAGTGGTTGGGGCAAGGTACTTCAGGCCGGAAGGTCGGGGGTTCAAATCCTACTAGAGGACAGCAACCTTGGGCCGGAAGGACTGGGGTTTCTAGTCCCACAGGTGCTCCTTGTGGTCTTCGGCAAGCCACTTAACCCTCCATAGCCCATGTTCCCTGTAAAATAGTTATCTCCAAGTTATAATGCCCTGTTCAATGTAATTTCAGTTTGTTCAATGTAAACCGCACTGATTCTGAATAGCGCGGTATATAAGAGAATGTAAATAAATAAAATAAATAATAAATAAACCATATAAGCTGTGGCTTTCCCCAAGTTTAATCTAAGGAGTAAGAAGTATAGAATCTAGCTATGTTTTGGGATCCTGCCAGGTTCTTGTGACTTGGATTAGCCATGCTTTAAAACAGGATACTGGCTTTGAGTGACCTTTGGTCTGACCCAGTGTGGCAGTTCTTATGCCTGACCCACATTCATGGTTTCACTGCACTGGGGTTACATAGTATATGATGTCCAGCATGGTCAAAACCACAAATCTGGGTCAAGTATGGGGAGATGGCAGATACATCATGAAGTTCCACTCTTCTTTTTCTGCTGGTGAAGGGAGAGGAGGACGAAGAAAAAATTTAAGGGGTGGGTAAGAGGATTAGAGGAAAAGAGTATGGAGGGGAAGGAGAGAGGAAAAGGGATGGGGACAGGGAGGGAAGGAGAGAGGTCTTGGGATGAGGGGCAGAGAAGGAAATAGGGGAAGGGGATAGTTGAGAGCTTGCAAGAGGAATGAGAGGTTGGTAGGCTGAGGGCAGGATTAGCAAGGGAGAAGGTGGAAATAGTGAAAGGCTGGGAGAAGAGGCTGCCTAATAAGGGGAAGAGATAAAAGACTGGAAAGAGGATAACTGCAGTACAGAAAGAAGAGCATATGGGGATGAAAAATAATGCAGAGGCAGACAAGAGAAAGGGTAACCTGATGAGGGTAAAAGGCTGTAGTTAGAGAGACTATGGGAAGAGAGGAGAAAAGGAAATAGAAAGTAACAGGTTTTACTGAGAAATAATGGAAACTGTTTTCTGGACGCATGTGTACATGGTCATTGTCCATGCATATGCATGGATTCCCTCCCTCCCCCCCCCCCCCCACCAAAAAAAAAAATCAGTCATCCCTGGCAGAATCCTGATGTCCTCCCGGTATGTCTTGAAAATTGTGTGGGTAGGTAAGCAGACACAAAAGTTATTGGGACAGATGAATACCTCTTAAGCTTTCTTTGCCTTTGGACAACATGCTAAAAAGAAAGGTAGTAAAAGTGCAAAAGGTGAAAAGAATAAAAAAAAAATCCAGATGCACACAGGTTGTAAAACTATTCTGTGTAATGTAATAGTGTAAATAATGGGAAGTCTGTACAAATGTAGTACTGAGTTTGCACAATATTTTAGCCAGAGCCACCTCAAGGAACCCTGGGGCCCTGGGTATAAGATGTATTGCTTGCCTTGAATGTTCAGCCAACGCAATTTACAACAGAAATAAGATGGTGGATAAGGACTGGTAAGGAAATTGCTATTCCTGACCCAGCACATTCTTTGCTGGAGGCTTCTGTTTTGTATGTCCCTGGAATCCGTTAATGATTATGCAGTGAATGAGTGTCCTTCCAAGGCTATAGTGCTAGGCTAGGCATTCTGTGATTGAATGCTTCCCCACCATTTCCTGTATGTAAGCAAACCCTTTCTCTCACCCCTTTGTCACAGAAACGTAATATAATAGATAATAGCTATTAAGGACAATCTGTTCTGCCAGGTTCATTCTTGGTACGTTGCCTTGGACCCCTTTGATCTCTGGCCTTCTTTCACTTTGTACCTACAGAGCCTCTTTGCTTATCCCATGTCTCCTTGAATTCTGTTACTCTTTTGCCTCTATTGCCTCCTTTGATCCATACCCACCACCACTTAGATCTGCTTGTACAGAAACTCTCATGGGCAGGACCTTACCAAGGGCTGTGCAAACAGTGCGGCCACACAGAGCACAAGCACACTAGAGGGTACTGATATCATCACTGGGCTTCCAGGAAACTCATAAAGAGTGAGTTACTGGACATAGCTGGATGAAGAGGGGCTCCAGATTCATTAGTCGCACAGGGCACATTTCTAGCTTGGCAGGGTCCTGCTCATGGGTATAATTGAATTCTCTTTGGGCTTCTCCCCCACCCTTTCTGATGCTCACCTGTCCCTTTTGGGTTCCTACCGGTCTCCTTTTTGGTAGCAGATGACATGTTTGCTGGTTCAACTTTTAACTGAGAGCACGCATGTTTATGATATTGTGTGTGCTGTGTGTAGCTGTTGTGCGTAACCTCTCTGCAAATGAAGCCTGTCATTTTCACTTGTGTCAATGACTGAACATGTGTGGAGCAGTAGCTGCACTTGCATTAGTGACGCAGTGTACATACCTGTGACTGTGCTGGTGTCTTTCAGCATGTGGAGCAGTGACTGCTTACAACCCCAGTTGGGCTTGGATTGGTGACACTGCCTGTTTGTGAAGGGGGTACATGTTCCACCATGTACATCTGTGATTGTGAATGTATATCAGTGATTGCACATCTGTGCCTAAGCATGTCCCGTGCTGACTGCACATGTCTGACTGTGAGAACGTGTCCATGGCTTGATTTAGGATTGAGTGAGCATGGTGGTCACCAGAGGCATCATGCAAGCAGGAACACAGTTAGGAACCCCAAGTGAGTTCTGGTGCCAAGGAAGGAGGTGATAGAGTGCATGCCTCTGTGCTCTGTGTATGAATTAAAATTAATAGAATAGCTCACCATGAGGCCAATATTCAAAAGACTTGTCCTGTTAACTGTGTGATTTAGCTGGACATATCTTCAGTATTTATATTACTCCTTTTTCCCTCTTCCTCACTGTTGAACAGGTACATTTTGTCCAGGTAAATCGTCCACATGAAAACAGGCTAGGTTGGAGGCTGTCCTGGGTTTTTGTCAACTTTAATACTGATCACTATCTGGCTGAATTTATGTGAGCAAGTTACCTGATACATGCAGTGGCAGACTTATCCAGATATATTCTGCCAAATATCTTAGTAAAGAGAAGTTGCCAGCTTGCAGAATATGAAGCTTGGTGTATTGAAGTGTGAACAAATACTAATGTGCCACAGTCGCCTGCATATTGTGAGGGTATGTAAGCTCATGGTTGCTGTTCGTGTGCATGTGTTTACCAGTTGCTGCAGGAGAATGACCATGTAAGTGCCTCTTGAATATCTGTATTCCTGTGTCGTTGCATGTTGAGGTGTATGCGCACATATGTTTGATATGTGTTTCTACATATGCATAATGTTTGTATGAATCTGGGATATTTGTATTTGTGTGTATGTAGTGGTGTGTGCCTTTTTTAACATGTGTATGTGGGTTGGTACTTGATTTTATAGCTTCTTTGTCTGCATCTCTGACAATTTAAGTCTGTAGCACATTGATATCTTTATAATGGGTGCTCCTAGTTGACTCCTCTGGCATCTATATTTTTGTAGAGCTGCGTCCATCTCATTCAACTGGACTGAATCGGTCAGCATCGCTCAGTTATCATGAACACTCAGAGGGTGTCTCCTCCATCGTCAGCAATACCCAGTTGGGCTTTAGTGGGTCCCAACAGTACATCTGTGACTTCAGTGTCCGAGCAATTAGCGATCTACAGATTGTTAAGGTAAGTCTTCTATAGAGAATATCAGTCATTGGGTCACCTGAAACCACCCTCCCCCCCTAAGATTCTGTATCAAGAGTAATAGAGTTATCCGGGACACTATCATTTTCTGAATGACTTCCTCTGTTTCAGTGATATGTACCTGCTCTGAGAGTCCCAATGACTTAGTTTTTCTTCTCTATAATTCCCTGTATTGCAAGGACATTGCAACCATTTCTGCAAGTCCCTATATCACAGCATCCTCAGTGTCATGTCCTGGCACACACATCCTCCCCTGTCTCTTCCCTCCTTCTGTGTATGAGAGAGAACTCGTATATCAGAGCACATGTTCTCTCTCTTGACTTAGTTATTTCTATTTAGCGCCCGCCTTTCCAGTAGTAGTTCAAGCTAAGTTACATTTAGGCACAGTAGGTATTTTCCTGTCCGAGAGGACTCACAATCTAAGTGTGTACTTGAGACAAGGGAGGATTAAGTGACTTGCCCAGGGCCATAAAGAGTGTCAGTGAGATTTGAACACTGGCTTCCATGGTTTCCAGTCTGCTGCTCTAACCACTTGGCTACTTCTCCATGTGTGTAACATGGGAGTCACATTACAGAAAGAGTAGTTACTCACCTGTAACAGGTGTTCTCCAGGAGCAGCAGGAATTAGCCCTCACATATGGGTGACATCGACGTCGATGGAGCCCTTGCGGAGCATTTCCCCAGCTTTCCATGAAAGCCTTTGGGAATGCAGGCATGCATGCGCGGTTCCCTTCCCGCCTAAAGGTGCCATCTTGCTCAGTCAAATGACATAGATAAAAACAGCACACAAAAATGTAAAAATAAACTATCTACAACTGCAACTCCCAGGGGAGGAGGGAGGGTTGTGAGGACTGATTCCTGCTGCTCCTGGAGAACACCTGTTACAGGTGAGTAACTACTTTCTCCAGGGCCAAGCAGGAAGTCAGTCCTCACATATGGGTGACTCCCTAGCTCTGGGCTACCAGGGAACCCAAGCTGAACAAGAGAACTCCCTCTAGTCCCAGCATCAAAGAAAGGCTTTTCACTGAAAGAACCTCCACCAGTAGCCCAACGGAGGGCTGGAGGACAGGAGTTGCCTAAACCTCAAAGAGATTCCGGAGTACTGCCTGGCCAAAAGCACTGTCCCTACGGGACTCCCTCTCCAGACAGTAATGGGCCGCAAAAGTCTGGCTTGAGGACCAAGTTGCAGCCCTGCAGATGTCCACCAACGGTACAGAGCGGAGGTGAGCCACTGAGGCAGCCATTGCCCTGACACGATGGGCCGTGACCCGACCCTGCCAAGGAAGGTCAGCCGCCCTCTAAGTCCAGGTGATACAGTCAGCTACCCAGGTGGACAAGGTACGCTTGGACACAGCTAACCCCAAATTATTAGGGTCAAAAGATATGAAGAGCTGAGTAGCTCTTCTATGTCCCTGCGTACGGTCAAGGTAGAAGGATAAGGCCCTCCTACAGTCCAGGGTATGCAGAACTACTTTAGCCTGGCTTGCATGAGGCCTAGGGAAGAATGTTGGAAGAACCACCTCTTGGTTAAGGTGGAAGGAGGAGACAACCTTTGGATGAGTCGTAAGGACTACCCTGTTCCTATAGAAGCGGGTGTAAGGCCTGTCACAGACCAGGGCCTGAAGTTCACTCACTCGCTTGGCCGAGGTTAGGGCTACCAAGAAGAGTGTCTTCCAGGACAGGAAGCGGAGAGGACAAGTAGCCATCGGCTCAAAACGTGGGCGAGTCAGTTGCTGCAAGACCACATTCAACTCCCACTCAGGAGCAGGAGGACGGATTGGAGGCTTGAGCAAGAGCAAGCCTCTGAGAAACCGGGACACCAAGGGGTGAACCGACAGAGAATGTCCTTCTACCAGTGAGTGGTGAGCTGCTAGAGCTGAGAGGTGGACCCGAACAGAATTGGACTTAAGTCCCTGATTTGATAAGTGCAGTAAGTACTGAAGCACTACTGGTACAGCACAGGAGAAAGGATCTTCTGTACGTAGCTGACACCACACAGAAAACCTTTTCCATTTCAGGGCATAGGTTTTCCTAGTGGACTGCTTCCTAGAGGCTAGGACAACCTCCTCAACTTCCTGAGGTAGGGCCCAGGGAGCCAAAACTACCCTTGCAGCCTCCAGGCCATCAAATTGAGAGCTTTGAGATTAGGGTGCAGAAGGGAACCCTGATCCTGAGAGAGAAGGTTGGGTTGCAACCCCAGAGGCAGTGGGGGATCCACTGCCAGCTGAAGCAGAAGTGGAAACCAAGGCTGTCTCCACCATCTGGGAGCCACCAGCAGGACCGAGGCCTTGTCCTGAAGAATTTTGAACAGGGTTCGGGCCACCAAGGGCGTGGGAGGAAACGCATACAGGAGGCCCTGGGACCAGGAAATCAGAAAAGCATCTGCTGCCAGCCGCCGAGGATGCGGTTGCCTGGAGCAGAACCTTGTCAGTTGTTTGTTTGATGGACTGGCAAACAGATCTATGGTTGGAAGTCCCCATTTCAGGAAAATCTTCTGAACCACTAAGGGATGGAGCTGCCATTCGTGGGGCTGCAGAATCCTGCTCAACCTGTCTGCCAGGTAGTTGTCCTGGCCAGGTAGATACACTGCCTTGAGGAGCATGTTGTGCCTGAGAGCAAACAAGCAAAGGTCCTGTGCCTCCTGACAAAGGAGCCTGGACCCAGTTCTGCCCTGCTTGTTCACATAAAACATGGCTACTTGGTTGTCCGTTTGAACTAGGACAGACTGATGAGCCAGTGTCTGAGAGAAAGTCTTGAGGGCTAACCGAATAGCCCTGAGTTCCAGTAGATTGATCTGCTGTGCGGCCTCCCAGGGAGACCACAGGCCCTGTGTGCACTTGCCTAGACAATGAGCCCCCCAGCCCTGCAGGGAGGCATCCGTGGTCAACACCACTGTGAACCCAGGAATCTGAAAAGGCACCCCTTGCAGTAGATTGGGTGGGTGCAGCCACCAGCGGAGGGAGTTCAGAAATTGTCTGGACACCCTTATTCTGTCTCTGAGGCTGCCTGTGGCCTGTGACCACTGAGTTTGAAGGCACCACTGTGCAGGCCTCATATGGAGCCTGGCATTGGGGGTCACATGTACTGTCGAAGCCATGTGGCCAAGAAGCCTCAGGCAGAGTCTGGCGGAGACCAGTGACCTGCTGAGAAACTGGTTTGCCAAGTTTATCAGTCTTTGGGCTCTGTCTTCTGGCAAGAACGCCTTTGCCAGCAGAGAGTCTAATCTTGCCCCTTTGAACTCCAAGTTTTGGGAGGGGAGCAAAGTGGACTTTGCGAAGTTTATGACAAACCCCAGGTTTTGAAGAAGAGCAATAGTTCGGAGGGTGGCTTGTCTGGCCTCCTGGCACGTCTGACCCCTGATGAGCCAGTCGTCCAGATAGGGGAAGACAAAGATTCCCTGATTTCTCAGGTAGGCCGCCACCACTGCCAGGCATTTGGTAAAGACCCTGGGAGCGGAGGTGAGGCCAAAAGGCAGTACCCTGTACTGATAATGGTTTCCTCCCACAATGAACTTGAGGTACTTTCTGTGGTCTGGATGAATGAGGATGTGAGTGTACGCATCCTTTAGATCTAAGGAGCATAGCCAATCTCCCTGCTGGAGGTAGGGCAGAAGTGTTCCAAGAGTGAGCATCTTGAACTTTTCCTTCTCTAGGAACTCGTTGAGATTTCTGAGGTCTAGAATAGGCCTGAGGCCACTGGTTCTTTTGGGTACAAGAAAGTACCTGGAGTAGAACCCTTGACCTTGGAGGTGGGGAGGCACAGGCTCCACTGCCTTGTCCCGCAACAGACCTTGGAGCTCCTGAAGGAGAAGATCTGTATGCAGGGGAGGCCTTGGAGGCTCCCCTGGGAAGTATGGAGGAGGCAGCTGTTGGAAGTGTAGCATATAGCCCTTGTGGATGATGCTTAGTACCCAACTGTCTCCAGTGATGAGTGGCCACTTGTGGGCAAACAGGGCAAGTCGACCTCCTGTGCAGGGTGGGGAGAGCAGGGACAGAGAGGCTATGCCTAAGGATTCAAAAAACCCCCACCCTACTGAGAGGGAGCAGGGACCGGAGGCTTGGGAGTCCTCTGCCTACGGGGCCCATTACCCTGCCCCTTGGCCTGCTGACCCTGAGGGGGAGCTTGGGAGGCCTGGTACTGTGGGTACTGTTTGTAGGCAGTGCCCTTCCTCGGGTAAAAGGGCTTTTTACCCGAGCCCTTCTTTTTGTGAGAAGGGGCAGAAGTCTTTCTAGACAGCCTTGTCCTCGTGAGGTGCTCGGTTTCGAGCTGTGCGGCCTTCTCGGTCATGGGCTTGCCAAAAAGGTTCTCACCTCGGCAAGGGACATCGACCAACTTGTCCTGAACCCATGGCTCGAGGTCCAATGACTGCAGCCATGCCTGGCGTCGAGCCGCGATGCCGGCTGCCGCAACACGGGCTGAAGCCTCGAAGCCATCGTAGGCAGCACGGGACATAAACTTGGAGCATTCCCGTATCCCCGAGGACAAGGACTTGAACCTCTGCAAGGGTTCACCGGAGAGACCAGCAGAGAACCCGGCCAGCTCCTTGGCCAGGTCCCGCAAGTACATGCCCATGTACAGCTGGTAAGACTGGACACGGCAAGCAAGCATCGAGCCCTGGAAGCACTTTCTTCCAAAACCATCCAGGTTCCGGGCCTCCCTGCCAGGGGGCACCATGGAGTGCATCTTCTGACTTTTCAGGCGATGCATGGTCGATTCCACCACCATGGAATGGTGTGGTAGCTGCGCCTTCTGAAAGCCAGGGCTCTTCTGGAGTCGATAGATAGAATCGACCCGCTTGCTTAGAACCGGCGCCGAGGCCGGTGCCTCCCACATCCAGAAGAGGAGCCGTTCCAGCATCGGAGGAACTGGAACAGTAAAGGCCTCCTTTGGAGGAGAGTCATACTCTAGGGCCTCGAGCTCCTCGGCTCGAGGCTCCTCCCCGGGGTCTGCAGGGATAGCCAACACAGTGGCCATATCCCGGACGAACTCCGAGAACCGGGTATCCTCCGGAGGGGATCTACTCCGGGGCTCAGACTGCAGTGAGTCCGATGGGACGCACCGAGTCCTGAAGGTGTCGGGGGACTCCTCGTCCTCCGTCTCCCAGGCGGACTCGTCCGATGAGGAATCGGGGTCCGACCGCACGGGGCCTGTGAGCACCCGCCCTGATGCCGAAGGCACCGGCGTTGACGCCCTCGGTCCCGAACGGGAGGTCGAGGGAGACCGCGACCGAGGTCAACCTCGAGCCTTCATGGTCTCGAGTATCGGCTCGGTCTCCGGGGTCGACTTCGATGTTGATGTCCCGGTGGTCGGGGCAGTTGCGCCAGACAGGCTGGCCATCAGTGCCCGCTGCTGTTCCATGAAGGCAGACAATCTGCACTCCAAGGCTGTCAGCCTGAGACCCAGCTCAGGAGACTCAGCAGCCACCGACTCGGGCCCCGGCGGTGCCGGGCCCGACGTCGGCTCTCTGGGAGGAGAGTCCACGAGGACTACAGGACTTACGTGTCCAGCAGACTCCGGCTCCACACGAGGTACTTTTGGAGGCTTCTCCTGTTCCACGGGCCCGGGGCGACGGTCGGGGGTCTGAGACCTAGCTCTCGAGAAGCCAGGTACCTCCTTTGACGACGCCCTCGCGAGTCGCTTCTTCCTCTTTCGTTCCTGGTCAGGGGACCCCCTGTCCGAGGAGCCCCGACGGTGCTCGGGATCCGATTCCCGATATGTCGAGGCCTCAGACGAGGTCTGGGCCCGGCCGGAGGCCGAGTCAGAGAAAAGCCTTTCCTTTTGGTGCTGACGACTTCGAAGCACCTTGGAAGACATCTTTCCACATGGTCCACAGATCTTAGGATCGTGGTCAGGACCCAGGCACCGAAGGCAGCAGTCGTGTGTGTCGGTGAGAGACATTAGTTTCTTGCACCGATCACACCACTTGAAACCACTGGAAGCCATCGGGGGAAAAAAGAGTCCCCGCGAGGTCAAAGGACCGGCCTTCCAGGGAAAAAGAAAAAAAGGGCGTGAACGCCAGCCACGAAGGGCAAAAAATGAAAAAATAAGATCGGGCTCGATACTGGTGTACCGAACCCGGCGGGAGGGGAACCGGCGTCGAACCGGAGAAGAAATAGCGAAAAAATCCAACTATTTTCCGGGAGGACTAGGACACACATCCGACGGGCTTCACGGAAAAAGAGAGACTGAGCAAGATGGCACCTTTAGGCGGGAAGGGAACCGCACATGCATGCCTGCATTCCCAAAGGCTTTCATGGAAAGCTGGGGAAATGCTCCGCAAGGGCTTCATCAACGTCAATGTCACCCATATGTGAGGAATGACTTCCTGCTTGGTCCTGGAGAATACATGTTGTCTCCTCTCTCTTCCTTTTCTACAAAGCTAGAAAGGGAGAGAGAGAAGGAGAAAACGTGTATTCTGTACCATGACTCTTCTAGACATGGAACTCCAGCTGTTGCAGTCGGATCACATAGTGTCTCTTTATTTAGATTGCAAATGCAATGCAATGTGTGCCTTCGAGTCAGTCCTGACTCCTGGGCACACTTTTTCACTAGTAGTTCAAAGCAAGTTACATTGAGGTGCAGTAGATATTATTGCCTAATTTGTACCTGAAACAATAAAGTGTTAAGTGACTTGTTGAAGGTCACAAAGACTATCAGTAGGATCTGACCCTGACTTCCCTGTTCTCAGGCTGCTGCTATAACCACCAAGCTACTACACATTCTCTTATGTATAAGACATGCAAACTGAAAAATAGAATACCTTGAAACTAGGATATAACACTGCAGTCAACACTGTTCCCCAGGGGAAAGATTTTGCCACACAAGCTTGATTGAGTCATTGATCAGAGTAATTGATCACAGTTGCAGTAAGAGTAGCCTAACTGAATTTCAGTATGGTTTTTAACTTAACCCACAGTAAGAGTGATGAGCCAGCTAATCAGTGTGGGAGTAGGGACAAAAATTACAAACTGGGTATGTCTTTGGTTCAGTAACTAGACTCAGAATTGTCATTGGGATCCACTCTGATGAAAAGAAAGTGACTAGGGGGTACCACGAGTGCTAGGCCCAATCCTTCATAAGCGACCTTAGTACTTCTGTAATAGAGTAGGCATGCCAGAGGGAAAGAGAAAATGAAATGTATCTTTCAGAAATTTTAAAACTACACATTCCAGCCTATCTTTTTAAATTGAAAATAGAAATATTCATTTTTTGAATTGCAGACCAGATGAAGACTTGCTCTTGCTGTAATAACTTAACTCATTAGGAGCTTGTCACAAAAGAGAAACCGCAATGGATTAAACTGCTTGCCCACATTAAAAACAATTATACACTTTACTTAATTCAGTTTACAGAGAAAGAAGGCTGTAGTCCATGATGATCAAACACTTTTTGAGTGCTTTCTGTTCACCATTACAGGGAAATGGGTGACGTCAACTCCTAAGGAGCCCGTGTGGAGCATTTTCCCAGCTTTCAAAGAAAGCCTTTGGGACATGCTACCACACATGCATGGTCCCCTTCCCACTCAAGGGTGCTATCTTGCTCACTCAGATTACATAGCTAGGACAGTAGTAAAAAGAAAACTAAAATAAGGTAGGGAGGCATCTCCCAGGGGAGGAGGGAGGGTTGTAAGGACTGATTCCTGCTGTTCCCGGAGAACATCCGTTACAGGTGAGTAACTGCACTTTCTCCAGGAACAAGCAGGAAGTCGGTCCTCACATATAGGACTCCCTAGCTCTAGGCTGCCAAGGACTGAACCACAACAGCATCACTGGTGGCCAAATGGGTAGCTGTGAGTTGCAGAAGATGAGTCCCCGCTGAGAGACTCTTCAAGACCCTAGCATCCAGCAACACTATCACTCCGGTAGCCTGAACACAGACTGGTCGGAGGCTAGGAGTTGCCTACACCCCGAGAATATTACGGAGTACTGCCTGGCTGAAAACACTGTCCCTGCAGGACTCCCTCTCCAGGCAGTAGTGAGCTGTGTACGTATGAACTGAAGACTATGTGGTGGCCTTACAAATCTCCATCACTGGCACTGAGCTGAGGTTGGCCACTGATGTAGCCATCGCCCTCACGTGATCCACTGTGAGCCGGTACTCAAGGGAGAGGCCAGCTCGCTCATAGCTGAGGGCAATACAGTCCGCCACCCAAGTGGACAGTGTGTGCTTGGTTACAGGGAGCCCCAGTCTGCTGGGGTCATAGGACACAAGCTGAGGAGCTTTGCGATGGGTCTGGGTCTGCTGCAGGTAGAAGGACAAGGTCCGCTTGCAATCGAGCGTTTGGATTATTAGTTCCTCCCTGCCGGCATGGGGCCATGGAAAGAAGGTGAGGAGGACCACCTCTTGGTTGAGATGGAAGGGAGATACCACCTTCAGGAGGAATTTGGGGTGTGTGCAGAGCACCACTCTGTTCTTATAGAACCTGGTATACAGTGGCTCTGCCACCAGGGCCTGGAGTTCATTGACCCTACGTGCTGACGTGAGGGCCACCAGGAAGGCACTTTCCAAGACAAGTATGTTAGGTGACAAGTGGCTAGGGCTCGAAGGGCGGCTTAGTGAGCTGGGAGAGCACCACGTTGAGGCCCCACTCCGCTGGCGGAGGGGGGGGCTTTGATAGTAGAAGGCCCTGGAGGAACCTGGAGACCAGGGCTGACTCGAGAGGGGTTTCCCCTCGATATGGTGGTGGTGTGCAGCTATTGCACTCAGGTGCACCCTCACAGAGTTGGATTTCAGCCCAGTGTGCGACAGATGCCGCAGGTACTGGAGAACCAGATGTATGTGGAAGGAGAAGGGATTCTCCTCCTCCTCCGCACATTAGATGAAGAATCTTCTCCACTTAAAGGCATAAGCCCGTCTGGTCGAGGGTTCTGGGAGGCCATCAGGATTTCCTCTACTTCTCCTGGGAGGTTGAAATGGGCCAACGCTACCCCTTCAGCAGCCACGCTGTTAGTGCTAGGGACGCCAAGTTGGGGTACAGAATGGAGCCCTCCTCCTTGGACAGTAGATCTGGGGCCCAGCCCAGCGGGACAGGGAGCGCTACTGACAGAGGAAACCAGGGCTGCCTGGGCCATCTGGGTGTGATCAGTATCACTGACGCCCCCTCGCTCTGGACCTTGAAGAGAGTCTTGGCGATCAGGGGTATCTTTGGAAATGCATAGAGTAGACCCTCCGACCCCGAGATCAGGAAGGTGTCTGCTGCCACTCTCCCCTGGTGCAGTTGGCGCGAGCAGACGCGAGGCAGCTGCGCATTGTGCAGGGAGGCGAACAGGTCCATCATGGGCCTGCCCCAATGGTGGAAGAGTTGCTTCATTATCCTGGGGTTCAAGCGTCACTCATGTAAGCGAAGTACCCTGCTTAGCCTGTCCGCTAAGCAGTTGTCCTGGTCTGGCAGGTATACTGCTCGCAGGTGCATGCCATTGCGCACTGCGAAGGAGAGGAGGGCCATCGCCTCCTGGCAGAGGGAGTACGAACCCATGTCCTTCTGCTTGTTGATGTAGAACATTGCCACCTAGTTGTCCATCTGGATCAGCACCGGGCGGTACCACAGGTGGTGGTATAATGCTCGCAGGGCCAGGATAATTGCCCTGAGTTCCAGGAGATTGATTTGTAAGAGCAACTCCTTCTGGGACCAGCTGCCTTGTGTGCGGTGGCCCCCACAATACTTTCCCCAGCCCAGGAGGGAGGCATCTGTTGTCAGGTCCTCTGTGATGCGGGTGCCTGGAATGGCATTCCCACCTGGAGGTGGCGCAAGTTTTGCCACCAGTTGAGGGACTCTGACCCTGTCCCGTAGTCTGCAGTGGCTTGAGTCTACTGTGAGCGGAGACACCACTGGGCTTGTCCGTATGTGGAGGTGGGCTAAGGGTGTGATGTGAACCATTGAGGTCAGGTGACCCAGCTGGTGAAGCAGGAGGCAAGCCGGCACCAAGTGGCGGTATTGCACCTCTTCTACCAGTTGTCTTGGGAGGATGGCCTTGACCTGTAACATGTCCATTTGAGCCCCTTATGAACTCCAGGCTTTGGGTTGGGGTGAGGTGGGATTTGGGGTAGTTGATGACGAACCTCAGGTGCTGCAGCGGGAGGATTGTATGCTCTGTGGCCTGCCTGACCCCTGAGGCTACCTCTAATAAGCCAGTCATCTAGGTAGAGGAAGACGTAGGCTCCCTGTAGGCGCAAGTGGGCGGCTACTAACACCAGGCACTTGATAAAGACCCTTGACAAGAAGGCCAGTCCAAAGGGCAGCACCCTGTACTGGTAGTGTCCTCCTCCCTCTACGAACCTGAGGGAGGAGTGGATCAAGATATGCATATAGGCATCCTTTAGATCCAAGGACACGGCCAATCCCCCTGGTAGAGGTAAGGCAGCAGTGCTCCAAGAGAGAGCATCTTGAACTTCTCCCTCACCAGAAACTTGTTCAGTTTCGCAGTTCTAGTATGGGCCTGAGGCCCCCTGTTCTTTAGGAGAAAGTAAGTACCTTGAGTAGCAACCCTTTCCCCACAGATGCTTGGGAGCAGGCTCCACTGCACCATCCCTGAGTAGGCCTGTGAACTCTGAGAACAGCAAGCTCTGGTGAAGGAGAGGTCACACCGGCTCTTCTGGGAAGAACCTAGGGTGCACCTGTTGCAGGTGAAGGAAGTACCCCTCTTTGACCACCTGCAGGACCCACTGGTCCAAGGTTACTCCGGCCCACCTGTGGGCAAAGTGCCATGTGGCCCGCTGTGGACTGGGGGGGGGGGGGGAAGAGGCCCTGCCCCGGGAGTCAGAAGCTTCCCCTGGGTGGGAGCCGGGGCCTGGGACTTCTGGGCTTGGCTTCCTGGGCCTGTAGCTTGGGCCTTTAGGATGAGGGCCCTGCTGTTGATGCATGAGAAGGGCTGGTAGTGACTTTGATGGAAGGACTTTTTTTTCCTTGAGGGAAAAGGGGTCTTTTCCCCAATAGTTTCTTTTGGGGGTGGGCTGAGGTCTTCTTGGAGAGCCTCTGCCTATTCACCACCTCGGCCTCCATCTCGGTTGTCTTGTCTGCCATGAGTTTGCCGAACAAGTTTTCACTTGTACATGGGACGTCGAGCAATTTCTCTTGGACCCATTCCTTGAGGTCTGTAGCCAGGCTTGGTGCCAGGCGCTGATGCCCACCACCGCTACTCAGGCCACTGCCTCAAAGCAGTCATAGGCAGCTCGGGAGAGGAACTTAGAGCAGTTCCTGATTCCAGATGTTAGGGATTGGACCCGCTGGAGGGGTTCCCCAGTGAGCCCAGCCGAGAAGCCAGAGATCTTCTGGATCAGGGCCTTGAGGTACATGCCTATGTACAGTTCATAGGCCTGGATCCGGCACCCGAGCAGGGAGCCCTGGTAACATTTTTGCCTGAGGGCATTGAGGGCCCGACCTCTCTGCCCGGCTACAGAGGAGTAGTTCTTCTGGCTTTTCAATTTCTGCATGGTTGACTCCACAACCATTGAATTATGTGGAAGTTAGGTCTTGTGGAACCCAGGGCCCTTCTTGATGCAGTAGATGATGTTGAGGTGTCAGCTGACCACCTGCACCAAGGCCGGGTCTTCCACATCCTAAGGAGCAGCTGTTCAAGAATCGGCTGCACCGGCACCGTAAGAGTCTCCTTGAGTGGGGACTCACTGGAGGATTTCCAGTTCTTCAGTGCGCAGGTCCTCCTCCAACTCTGTTGGAACAGACAGTGCCTGGGCCATGTCCCAAACTAAGTCATGGAGGGCCACATCCTCCGGGGGAGAGAGGCGCCGGGGGAGACTGCTCCAAGGGGACGTCTCGGTGCCGGCAGGTTTCCAGGGAGGCCTCGACGTCTGTCTCCCACTCAGAGTCGGAGGGTGTCAATGATTCCGAGGCCCTGCGGCCTCGAGTCTCGAGGCTGGCCCCGAAGAGCCAGGACTCTTTGGAGGATCTCGGGTCCAATTCCCAGAAACTGTCCGGTGAGGACCGGATATCTGGGGAAAGGAACCGGGACTGGGTCCTCGATTGGTGCCGAGGACTTACCCGAAGTCGGTGGTGCTCGGAGCCTACTCCCCTGCAGTCGGGGGCCTGGTTGTCAGGGCAGATGATGTGGAAGAACCGGCCATCATCGCCTGCTGAAGGGCCAGGATAGCAGAAATATTCTGTTCCAGAGCTGCCATTCTGGTTTTGAGGCCAGAAGGATCTGCAGCTTTTGGCGTGGGCACAGAGGACCTGGGGCCCAACACTGGCACTCTTGCACGTGCATCGTCGACAAGGACCATGGCCTTGGGGAGCTTTGCACGGTCTCTGCTGGCCGAGGACTCCTTCTTAGAGACCTTAGTGGGGTGCTGCTTGGAGTCATCAGAGTTTCACTGGTGGAACCTCAACTGACTTCGAGGAATTTTTCTTTTTTCGCTTGGGGTCTGTGGTCTTCTCGGAGGAGCCGCCACCGCAGGACTCCGAGGATGCCCGGGCCTCATGGGAAGTGCTGGGCTTGGAACTTGGTGTTGGGGAGGCTGGTGCAGAGTCGGACCTCAGGAACATCCTTTTCTGCAGCTCCGACCTTTTCTTGTTGGTTTTCGGAGTCATGGCCTGGCACATGTCGCAAGTGGTCCGGGCCTAGGCAGTGTAGGCAGCAGTTGTGCATGTCTGTAATAGACATGGTTTGAGTGCAGCGGTCACATTTTTTGAACCCACCAGGGGACATGTTGGGAGACACCCGACCGTGGTTGACAACCCTCAGGCGAAAAAAAAGCGTGAATGCTGGTCGAGGCAAGCCTCTATCAAAAAAGTGGGAAGGAGCCAAGAACAGTGCCGGTCTCCTCTGGCGCCGGCTCGAGTTGGGAAGAGGAACCGGTATGCAACCAGGAAAAAAACACTTTTAAAGAAAGTTTTGGAAGATTTTTCCAAGGAAATAGGACGGATGTCCATTGGGCTCCATGGAAAAAAGGAGACTGTGCAAGATGGCAGCATTTAGCGGGAAGGGGACCATGCATGCATGGTAGCATGTCCCAAAGGTTTTCTTTGAAAGTTGGGGAAATGCTCCATGCAGACTCTGTCGACGTCGCCCATATGTGAGAACTGACTTCCTACTTGTTCCTGGAGAAAGGTGAAAATCCATTCGGCACCTGTAGCTCATTTTGCAGCAGTGATAAAATATCTTCCTAATCCCAGACATGGCTGACTCAGGATCACTGGGTTAGCATATTTCCCTAGTGTGTGGCGATATCATTGTACCCACCAACATCTTTTCCTCTTAGTGTTTTTGGTTTATTTTTGCATAGATTTAGTATTTTAACCACAACTGCTTTCATAATTTTTCCATCAAAAAGCAAACTCTGACATGACTCTCACTCACTCAGAGACCTAAAGACCTTTCTGAGCAAACGTGGGGATTTCTGTGTGCATACCGGTCTTCATAGTCCCTCAATCTTTTTTTTTTTTTTCTGAGCCTTGTACAGTACAGATCCTGCCCTCTCCTCTCTATTTTTTAAGATCTGTTTTTCACTACTTGGTTGGTCGTTTTGTTTTGTTTTTTTTATTTCATTTTTGCTACCTTTTCTCCCATCCTTACACCCCTCACCTGCAAAACAAATGTCTTGTATATCCCAGCCCATATTGCATTCAATCTCACTAGCTAAGTCTTCTTTCTGACAGACGTCAGGCTTCAGAATGTGCCCACATAAGTTATGGATGCCGATTATTGGTTTTCATGTGGTCGACTACTTCTAACGGGGACTGGATGATGATGTCTCCCAAGACCAGGAAATTCTATGCTTTAAGATGGAAGCTCGCCGATAGCCCTTGGTTGAGGCGCTATGCTCACTGGGTCACCTATTATAGAAAGATCAAGAAAGGAGTTCCAAAAAGTCCTATATGGAGCAAAGCCAGACTCATGGAGGCTCCAGTAGTGAACATTCCATTTGCAGGGTGGATAGAGGGCCTCACAGTAACAAGTAACGGTGCATGACACTGCAGAAGCAGTGCAGGCCAGCCTTCACCTTACCCGTCTCCCTCCAAGCAGAGATCCCACTCATCTTTCTGGTCGTCCAAATGTCCTGGGACATAGAGGCTTACTGGCTCCAAGGCATATGGTGCCATTGGAGTGGATGACTGAGGATGAAATTGTGCTGGAGCACATTCCACTGGGCACTGAGCCACACATTGGTGCCAATACTAGCGTGGCACAACTTATAATTGGTAAGAAGCTCCTGGTGCAACTGTAGCGAAAGATCTTTGTTGGGCATTGGACATTGAGTATTTTTTTTTTTACAAAGGATTCATAGACAAGCTAAAGTTTGCTTGTTCAAAAAAAATTTTTTTTTTTTTGTAATTTCAATTTTTATTGTGAACTGCATATCATAACATACCACTTTCAAGAATCTATACATCACCACATTCCTTTCTTCCCTTAAATTATTTTAAACTCAATCAATATTCTTCATTTACATCCCACCTTTCCTTACTTTTTCCTTTCCCCCCACATTCTTCTCTTATACACTTTTAACAATTCAAACAGTTCAAATTCTATTTTAACCCCTTTATTCCCACCCTTCATCCTTCCCGCCTACCCCCTATTCCCCTTTATCCCCTTCTCCCCTCCTTCCCCCTTCTCTCCCTCCTTCTCCCCACCCTGTTTTCATTCTCCCATCCCCTTTATCCCCTTTCACTACTCTACCTTCCTTCATCCTTCCATGGTTCCCATCTCTTTGCAACTCCTTAACCCCCCCCCCCCCCACCTAATCTTTATCTTACTATGGTACACCATTCCTTGAACCATTGCCAAATCCGATCAAATTGATTCTTATTATGATTTTGATATGCCGAAATTTCGCACATACACCACATTTTCTCCAACCTCCCCACTGTCTCACTCTGTGTAGGCACTGTCTGATCTTTCCACTTCTGCAATACTTCCATACGCTCTGCATTTATACAGTACCCCAGGAACTTCTCTAAATATGCATCCCCATTGACTTTTATCTCTGTTAATATAGCCATATGTTGAGTAACCTTCACTACAACTCTAGTAATTTCATAGTACAATTCCTCTACCTCCCTCCACATTAGGTGAACTTTTGGGCACCCCCACAGTAAACGCTTTAAATCATCTGGTTGCCCACACTCTTTCCAACATAGATTGCTTTGTTGTAGTTTCCTGGCCTGCAACTTCACTATTGTCCAATAAAGCTGCAGCCTTACCTTAATGCTGCTTTCCAAGTAGGTGGCTCCCGAGGCTAACCTCTTAGCAGTATCTACCACTTCCTGCCACCTTCCCTTATCCCAGACCCCTGGGAGCTCCTCTTCCCATTTTTGATGACTCCTTATCACTCCCCCTTCTGTCCTTATTAATTCTTTATATATTCTAGAAATTAGCTTCGATGACACCCCCTCTTCCCCCATTATTTGTTCTATTCCTGTAGTCGGCTGGCTAAGCTTCTTTATTACCTTAGCTTTTTGCAAAAAATGATGTATTTGTACATATGCATAATAATCCTTACACTCCAATTGATATCTTCCCTTTAATATATCAAATGGTACTATTGTATTGCTCTCTGTTAACAACTGTCCAATACTGCTCAGCCCTTTCCTCGCACACTCTTTATATACACCTCCGGTCCATCCCAGTGGGAATTCCGATAAACCCAATATATGTGTTTTCCTGGAATACTTCCTACCTCCCAAAAGCTTATCTTTCACCCCCCTTCACTCATCTTTCATCTGTACCTTGAAAGGATTCTCAATCTCTCCCTTTCCTTTACTTAATTGTGGCATCGGCATCCACATCCAACCATCCAAATTATCTTGTTCCTCCCGCTCCATGTGCACCCATTGAGGCTTTTCTCCAGAACTATTGTTAACCGCTAAACCTCTTAATTGTGCTGCTTTATAATAATACTCTACATGCGGCACCCCAAATCCTCCATCCTCTCTGAGCATAAACATTACTCTCCTAGACACTTTGGGTACTTTCCCTCCCCCCTTATGAACTGAAATATTTGACTCTGTATCTTTTTAAGCATAGCCCTTGGGACCTTACATGGCAAAGCTACGAACAAAAACACCACCCTAGGTAAAACATTCATCTTAACATCTGCTATACGTCCCAACCATGTTAGATTCAATCCTTTACATTTTTGTAAATCTTTACTAATTTCTCTGATTGCCGGCGGATAATTTCAATCAACTAATCTTTCTATCTCTCTCCCTAATTGTATGCCTAAGTATCTGAAATTCCTTTGAACCCACCTGAAGGGAAATTCTTCCTGTAACCTTTGTTCCAGCTTTCTCGTTAAATTTAAACCCATTATTTTGGTTTTACTAACATTAATTTTATACCCTGATGCCTCCAAATCTCCTTCAGCAGAATGGGTAAGGATGTGAATGGGTCACTAACTGTAAAAATGACATCATTTGCAAATACCTTTGACTCCGTCCCACCCATCTTTATGCCTTTTATAGCCTCTTGTCTGCGAATTACCTCCGCCAATGACTCTATTACTAATGCGAACAACAGGGGTGACAATGGGCACCCCTGTCTGGTACCCCGCTATAGCTCAATAGACTCTGAATAACTCCTGTTTACTCTGATATGAGCTTTCGGGTGTGCGTATAATGCCCTGATCCACTTCCGAAACTTTTGTCTATCCCCATCTGCTCTAAGGCTTTAAACATAAATGGCCACTCCACCCTATCACAAGGTTTTTGCCCCATCTACTGGAACCACCACTGACTTCTGGCCTTCTCTTTGAACATGCCATAAAATATTAACCATCTTCCTTATATTATCTCCACCTAACCTCCCCTTTATAAATCCCGTCTGATCCTTATGAACTAATTTTGATAATACCTCCTGTAACCTCATTGCCAAGACCTTAGCTAGAATTTTAGCATCTATATTAATGAGTGAGATCAGCCTGTAAGACTCACACACTGTAGGGTCTTTGCCGGGTTTCGGCAATATTGTTACCCCTGCTTCCTCCATAGATCCCGGTACTCTTTTTGCTGTTAATATATCATTGAGAACCTCTACTATTAAGGGCTCTAACTGAACCTGGAAAACTTTATAAAACTTTGCTGTCAGTCCATCCAGCTCTGGGGCCTTCCCCACCTTAAGTTCCTGGATAGCTGTTTTAATTTTGTCCCTTTTTATAGGTTTATCTAATCTTTTCCTTTCCTCCTGACTTACCCTCTGCAGATTGCAGTCCTTTAAGTATTGTCCACTCTTTTCCTCTCCATCTTGTACCTCACTGCTATATAAACCCTTATAATACCCCCGAAATATCTCTTTTATCTTATGGCTATTATGCTCCAAGTCACCTCTTGTGTTTCATATACAGCTTATTGCTCCCTGTGTTTCCTAGCTTTAAGCCTACTTGCTAATACTTTGCCCACCTTACTCCCTCCTTCAATGTACTTTTGCTTAAGCACATTTAATTCATGTGCTATTCTACTTGCCCTAAGCTTCCCCAACTCCAGTCGTAGAGCTAACAGGGCCTCTAACACCTTCGAGTTTCCATCACTTTGGTGACTCGCCTCCAGTTTTTAAATTTTATCTAAAAGTTCACTCTCCACCTTTTCCCTCTCCATCTTTGCTGCTACTGCCAAACCTATCAGATGTCCTCGTATTACCGCCTTGAGCCCATCCCAGACCGTTCCCACTGCAACCTCCCCATTGCAATTAAAGTTGATATATTCCTATATTACCTACCTGACTCTCGCTATGTTTTCTTTGTTCTCCAAAAATGAATCATTAAGCCTCCAAAATTTCATTCCTTCATCTCGGGTTCCCAGCCCCAATGTCACTGTTACTGGGGCATGATATGTCCATGTTATAGACCCATGTTCTATCACCTTGATCTTTGTAGTCCATCCTACACTTATCCATATCATATCTATACTACTGTATGTTCCATGGGGCTTTGAAAAGAAGGTGTATTCCCTCCTCCCCGAATTTCTACATTTCCAAATGTCTATAAACCCTATCCTCTCCTTCAAGTGCCTAAGACTCCTTCTTGCCGACTTCTCCCCTAACCTCTCCCCACCACTGGAATCCAATCTAGGATTTATGATTTGATTGTAATCCCCACTCAATATTATGGGGGTATTGCCCAACTTCTCTAAATCCAGCATTAAATTCTCATAGAATGCATTCTGATCTTCATTAGGCCCATATAAGCTTATCACCCACACCTCTTCCTTTCCCAACTTAAACCGTACCCCCACCCATTGGCCTTTTTTATCTCTGCGTTCCTCCACTACCTGCTCTTTGACTTTCTCACCTAAGAGAATGCCTACTCCCCCTTTTCGTGGTGTTGCTCTGTTTCCAGCCAGCAAAACATATGGATAGTTTTTAGATTGTAAAAGCCTTTCTTGCCCTACTTTCAAATGTGTTTCTTGGATGCACAATATCTCGGCACGAGATCTGATACCTTCCTTTTCTAACAACCTCCTCTCTTATCAGGTTCGGAGACCTTTCACATTAATGGTAGTGATTCTTAGCATCTGTTCTTCCCCTAATTCCTGCACCCCCGCTCTTTTGTGCCATCTTCCCTTCCCCTTTTTCTCCCTCCCCTTCTCTCTCTACCCCTCCCTTCCCCCCTCCCCTCCACCCCCTCCTCTCTTCCCATCTTCCCTCTTACCCGGGGACCGTCTTGGAGTAGTGGCCACCATTCAAAATGGTTCACGAGCCCCCCCCCTTACTTCCTTGTATTCCCCTCCTCCTTCCCCCCCTCCCTTTGTCAACTCATTCCCCCCTTTTTCTTTTATTACCCCTTCCCTCTATTAACAACCGTTCCTCCCCCTTATTTACCCAACACTTTATCTACTTTGCATACTAACACAACAGCTTAATCAGTATCACTCTACTTCTTCAACACAACAACTCTTATATCAACTGTACTTTTAATAACTCCTCTCGCTCAACTAAAGTCTCATGGAACGCACTGATCTCCAGGAACAAACAGAAATGTAGTCTTCACATATGGGTGACGTCGGCACCGACAGAGCCCGCACGGGAATGCTCCCCATCGTCCATAGGAAAGCTTTTGGGAGTATCCCACTCCGCCTGTGTAGCTGCCTTCCTGCCTTTCCAACTCTCCCTCCTCAGTTCTTCATTTTCCACGGAGCTGACAGGGAGCATTCCTGTCACCGCAGAAAATTTAGTTCTTTTTGTGGTCATGTCTACCTTCCCGTCGGCGCTAGCACTGCCATCGTCGGTGTTCCTTCTATTTCTATTGTCTTTCTTTAAAAAAAAACCCAAAAACCCCTTCTGTTTTTTTTCCTGAGGGTAAGATGGATAAACCAGCTAGTGGTTTCAAAAAGTGTTCCAAATGTAGCAGTACCATTTCTGCTACCAACACCCATGACTGGTGTCTTAAATGTTTGGGACCAGACCATCAGCCATTGGAATGCCTTCTCTACAGGAAGATGACAAAGAGGGGCCTGCAGAATAGAGCTGCGAAACTCGGCACCCTCTTTGCCACCGATGCATTGTTGGTGGCATCGACGTTGTCAAGAGCTTCATCTTCCTCCCATGGATTTCAGGTATCGAAACACAGGTTCTCCTCGAAGGCTGGCCAGTCTTCCAAGGGTAGATCTCCTCCTAAGCATCGAGATGCCTCAGGTGTTGCCCTGGAAGGGAACACATTGGCCAAACAGCCCCGGCAGGAGGTCCTTGCCTCCAAAGTGTTAACAGGGTCCCAGGATGCTCCCAAGGCCTTCACCTCCAGAGAGCTCTTGGTGACGTGTTCAGGAGTCGTGACCCGCAATTTGAGTACCGATACCCAGGCATCGGCTGGCTCCATGGAGCAACGTATCCTGGCTATTGAGAAGAGTCTAGAGGTCTTGCTAGCAGCTTCGGTACCGCTAAAGCCTCTGCAATCGGTTCCGCAGCCATCGGTACCGAATGTGTCTGCATCGACCTTTGCACCGCTCTCCACGCTACCACCCATGCCGGCCCTAGAATCGGTGTTTGGCATTGAGGGTCTGGTACCGAGGCATTCCGATGTCGATTTTGACTGGTACCGTAGATGTTCTGAGCATGAGCACCCTGCCCGCTGGTACTTCGAGTCCTCTGATTCAGACTCATCTGATGAGTCGATCGGTACCCGGGAGATGAGAGCTTTCCTGGAAAATCCTTCTCCTTCCCTGCAACGTCGTATGTCTCCTCCGGAGGACATGTCTTTTTAAGACTTTATACAGGACGTGGCTCAGAGCCTCTCCATTATGGTGGCCTTGGAGAAGGAACCGAGAGCTGCTCAGCCAACTCAGCAGACCCAGCCTCCTCATGGTCTTTGACTGCTTTCTAGGGAACTTAGCTGCCCTACCTCTGGAGATCCCAGATCCAATCAGCATTCCAGGCAGACTGTCACTTTGCCCACAGGTGGCACCAGATAACCTCAGAACATTGGACTCTCTCCATAGTAGCAGAGGGGTACAAACTTCACTTCCAAAGTATGCCCACTCAATCTACTCCAAGAGAGTTCAGCTCTCGGCCTTCTCTCACCACTCTCTTGTTCCAAGAGATTACCACCCTTCTCGCACAGGGTGCAATAGAAGAGGTGCCACTCTCTCAGCAGGGCCTGGGCTTCTACTCTCCTTACTTTCTTATCCCAAAGAAGACAGGAGGATACAGGCCCATCCTGGACTTCAGAGAATTGAACAAGTATCTGCTCTGAGAGAAATTCAAGATGATCTCTCTCGGAACTCTTCTCCCTTATTTATTTAATTTATTTATTTAACATTTCTTATATACTGCCTTTCATGATATCAAGGCGGTTTAACATTGAACAAACTGAAATTACATTGAACAGGGCATTATAACTTGGAGATAACTATTTTACAGGGAACATGGGCAATGGAGGGTTAAGTGGCTTGCCCAAGACCACAAGGAGCATCTGTGGGACTAGAAACCTCAGTCCTTCTGGCCCAAGGTTGCGATCCTCTAGTGGGATTTGAACCCCCAACTTTCCGGCCTGAGGTAACTTGCCCCAACCACTAGGCCACTCTCCTTATCTTCAGAGTCAGCACTGTCTTTGTTCTCTAGATCTAAAGGATGTATATACCCATATCCTTATTCATGCAGAATACAGGGTTCTACCCTTCAGCCTGACCTCTGCCCCAAGAGTCTTTACAAAATGCATGGCAGTAGTAGCTGCATTCCTAAGATCTCTAGGGATATTTGTCTTCCCTTACTTAGACGATTGGCTCATCCGAGCACCAACAGCTCTAGAGGCCAGCTCTTCTCTCTCCCGCACCATGCAGGTGCCTCAAAACTTGGGATTTGTAATAAATCTTCCAAAATCTCAACTCACCCCTTTTCAGACCTTAGAGTTCATAGGGGCTTTCCTAGAAATGCAGCAGTCAAGGGCTTTTCTACCACAGGCCCGCTGTGCTCGAATCATTCAGCTAGCTTCTCAGGTATGTATGAAATCTTTCCTAACTGCTCGAGAAATGCTTCAACTGCTGGGCCATATGGCATCCACAGTACATGTGGTTCCCTGTGCTCTTCTGCATATGTGTGCAGCTCAATGGACCCTGCTTTGCAGTGGACTCAGGCATCCAGTCGTCTGGGGGACAAGATCATGATCTCTGCACATCTCATTTTGTCTCTCCAATGGTGGCAATCACCAGAAAACCTTCTTGTAGGGTCACCTTTTTGGATGCCACCACACCAATCTACCCTGATGACAGATGTGTCCAAATTGGGTTGGGGAGCTTATCTGGACAGTTTCTCCATTCAGGGTGTTTGGAGTTAACAAGAGGCACGACTTCACATAAATCTATTGGAACGCAGAGCCATTCGCAATGCTCTTACAGTGTTCCAAGACCACCTTCGCTCTCACATAGTTCTAGTCCAGACAGACAATCAGGTAGCCATGTTCTGTTTGAACAAGCAAGGTGCAATGGGTTCTCGAGCATTGTGCAGTGAAGCCCTACATCTATGGTCTTTCACCATACGCCATCAGATTCACCTACTAGCAGTGTATCTCCCCGGCAAAGAAAATCTCCTGGCAGACAAATTCAGTCAGGTACTACTGCCTCACGAGTGGTCTCTCCATGGCGGACCAGATCACTCTAATTTTTCAGACCTGGGGAACTCCAGATATAGACCTGTTTGCAAATCCGCAGAATGCCAAACTTCCCCTCTTCTATTCCAGAACCCCTGCTCATAACAGTCAAGCAGTGGATGCTTTTCACTTCCATTGGGGTCAGGACTTCCTATATGCCTACCCTCCCATTCCCCTTATCTTCAAGACTCTTTTCAAACTCCAGAGAGACAGGGTACATGATCCTCATAGTCCCGCGTTGGCCACGACAAACGTGGTATCCTCTGCTTCTACGTCTCTCTCAAGCCAGACCTCTAGAATTGGGATGTGCTCCGGATCTCCTATCACAGGAGAACGGGACACTGCTGCATCCAAACCCGCAGTCCCTACATCTGATAGCATGGCTGCTGAGAGCATAACACTCCAGGACATCAACCTCTCTAAACAGGTTAGAGATATCCTATTGACTTCAAGGAAAACTTCCACAAGGCATTCTTATGCCTTCAAGTGGAGAAGTTTTCAATCTGGTGCTCAAAAAGGGATCTTAATCCTTTTTCAGTTCCGGTGGAAGCCTTACTTGAATATCTCCTCCACCTCTCGTCCTCTGGACTCAAAACCAATTCGGTAAGGGTCCACCTAAGTGCCATTGCTGCATCTCACATGCCCTTAGATGGACAGCCTGTCTCCTCTCAGCCGCTTGTAGCGCGCTTCATGAGGGGCCTACTCTTAACTAAGCCTCCCATTAGGCCACCACCAATGGCATGGGACCTCAATGTTGTCCTCGGACAGCTTATGAAGCCACCCTTCGAACCCCTAGCCACTACTTCTCTGAAGTTTCTTTCTTGGAAAGTCACCTTCCTAAATGCCTTCACTTCTGCAAGATGCATCAGTGAGCTCCAGGCTTTAGTGGCTGACCCTCCTTATACACTGTTTCACCACGATAAAGTAGTCCTTAAGACTCATTCTCACTTTATGCCAAAGGTGGTTTCGCCTTTTCATTTAAACCAGTTGGATTACCTTCCTGTTTTCTTCCCTAGACCTCATTCCTCTAGTGCAGAAAAAAGCCTTCATACTCAGGATTGCAAACATGCCTCAGCCTTTTATCTCCAAAGAACTAGGCAGCACAGGAAAGCTTCACAGCTTTTTGTTGCTTTTGATTCCAGTCATCTAGGTCTACCAGTTTCCAAAAGAACACTCTCCAAATGGATTGCAGACTGTATATCTTTTGCTTATGAGTGTTCGGGACTATCCCTTGAAGGTCATGTCACAGCACACAATGTGCGAGCAATGGCTGCCTCCGTGGTAAATTTATGCTCAGTGGCGATTGATGAGATATGCAAAGCAGCAACCTGGTCCTCTGTCCACACCTTTGCGGGTCATTATTGCTTAGACAAGGACTCTCTCCGGGATACCTCGTTTGGCCAGGCTGTTCTCCAGCATCTCTTTCAGACTTAGATCAACTCCTACCCCCGTCCCGGGTTTCGATACCAGATATCCTTGGAAGATACATGACCTACTTAGGCCTGTGTTTCACAGCTCACTCTGTAGTCATCTCCCTGGCATCTCCAAGCTAGGGAGTTCCATATGTGAAGACTACATTCCTGCTTGTTCCTGGAGATAGCGTAGTTACTCACCTGTAACAGGTGATCTCCGAGAACAGCAGGAATTGAGTCTTCACAACCCACCCTGCTCCCCAAGGAGTTGTATTTCTCTCTCTCTCTCTCCTTCTCTCTCAGCTACAAACTCAACTGAGGAGGGAGAGTTGGAAAGGCAGGAAGATAGCTACGCAGGCGCAGTGGGATGCTCCCAAAAGCTTTCCTATGGACGCTGGGGAGCGTTTCCGCGTGGGCTCCATCGGTGCCAACATCACCCATATGTGAAGACTCAATTCCTGCTGTTCCCGGAGATCACCTATTACAGGTGAGTAACTATGCTTTCTTCGCAAAGTGGAATTCCAGCTAATCACCCCCTTCTGCCATACTTAAGCAAGTGTCTCTTCCCTGTTGTTCTTCCACTCCACCATGATCCATACTTCTTCGCCGACTTCCTTGCCTGCTCCGTCTTTGTTCACCCGCCTCTTTCTGCCCTTTCAGCACAAGTCCTAATGCTCTCAGCGCTTTTTGTGCCCCCTCCAAAGTTTTTACTCTCCAATTCCTTGCAGTTTTTTTTTTTTTTTTAAATAACCCAAATGGAAACAACCATCTATACCAGGGGTCTCAAACATGCGGGTCGCGGAGAGGAAACAAAAAAAAAACCAACCCCTGGCTTCTTCTGTTGCGGCAGCGGCAGAATCAGCTGTCCCACAGCCCCTTCCCGTCTGCCTGGCAGAGCCCTCAGTCAGCTCCATCAGTGGCGGGCTTTTCAAGCTGCGAAGAGAGTATTTCCCTCTCGCGCGGCTCTGTTAAGCCTGCCGGGGCTGATGGGAATTCCTTCAGCCCCGGCAGGCTTAACAGAGCCATGCGAGAGGGAAATACACTCTTCGCGGGCGGCCCTGAAAGCTGCCGCTGATGGAGCTGAGCTGAGGGCTCTACCAGGCAGACGGGAAGGGGCCGCGAGACAGCTGATTCTGCTGCTGCCACAGCAGCAGAATCCAAGGTTTTTTTTTTTTTTAAATTGACAGTTGATTCTGCTGCTGCCACGGTGGCAGCGGCAGCAACAGAAGCCAGGTTTTTTTATTATTTTTTTTTAATTTACCTGGGCTGATGGGGGGGCAGGGGGGTTTAGGACTGGAAATGGGCTGATGGGGGTTAGGACTGGAGGTGGGCTGATGGGGGTTAGGACTGGAGGTGGGCTGATGGGGGGAGTTAGGACTGGTATTGGGCTATGGGGGGGCTAAGATTGAAAATGGGGTGATGGGAGGGTTAGGACTGGAAGTGGGCTGTTGGGGGGCTTAGGACTGGTAATGGGCTATGGAGGAGCTAGAACTGGTAATGGACTGGGGGGGTTGCTAGGACTGGAAATGGGCTGAGTAGAAGGGGGGGGGCTTGAACTGCAAATAGCTGATGGGGACAGGGTTTTGGAATGGAAATGGGCTGAGTGGAAGGGGGGCTTAAACTGCAAATAGCTGATGGGGAGGGGGGCTTGGAATGGAAATGGGCTGTGAGGGGAGGGAGCTAGGCCTGGAAATGGGCTTAGTGTGGGGGGAGCTAGGACAGGAAATGGGCTGATGGTGGGGCTAGGATAGGACTGGAAATGGGCTGATGCGGGGGCTAGAAGGGAGCAGATGCTGGGTGGGGCTGGAACTAGAAGGGAGCTGATGTTGGGGGAGGATTAGAATGAGATGGGGCTGGGAGACTGAAATGGAGAGGGGAAAAATATTTTGTGTGGGAGGGAAGAAAAATCTACAATTGGCTGGGTATTGGGCAAGTAAGTGGGGATTGAGGATGGAGGGATAAAATTTGAGTGGATGAAATAGGAATGAGGAAAGAGCAAAAGGAGAAAGATTAGTATGTTAAAGCAGATGTAGAGAGAGAATGGAAAAAAAACTAGAAGAGAGAAGAAAGGACAAATGGACAGTAGACGATGGAGAGTTAGCAGAAGACATGAAGAAACCAGAAGAAAGTAGCTGGAACAATTGCAACTGAAAAAAATGCACAAAAGGTAGAAAAATATCTCTTTATTTTGAATTTATTAACTGGAATATGTCAGCTCTGGGAAATGTGCATCATTAATGTCTGCGCTTTGTATGGTAACATTACGCAAATATTTATGCAAAGGAGGCAGCTTATGCAAATGAGGCCCCGCGTCTTACTTTACAAGTCCTCATTTGGCCCTCAAAGCAATTTGAGTTTGAGACCCCTGATCTATACTATATTCCATTGTCGCATAGTACTTTGGTTATAGGCTGCATCTCCCACCATCTTTGCAGAGTGCTTGCAGCCAAATCAGCAAAAATAGTCCCCTTGTAGCATCCCAGGCTGCACATTTTCTCCACAATTTTATCCTTCACGCCATAATCAGTGACACAGACTGTAATGTCTCTTGGCCTATTCTTTACTCGTGGCCCAAGGGCTCAGTGTGCTCTGTCCATCGAGATGGTTTTAAGAACACTAGAAACTCCCCCTTGACTTAATTCTTCAATACATATTGCTTCTGCTACTCTTTGCAATCGTTAAACTCCGCATCCTCCGATGCACCATGGATTCTTAGATTGTGCCGCCGAGATCGATTTTCCAAGTCCTCTATCTTGTACTCCAACTGTTTTCCATGCTTCCCTTTCTTTTATTTGTCCCATTAGCAGCTCTTGCTTACCCTGCAGCAGTGTCACTGTCTGTTCCTGGTCCTCCACACGCTGCACCAACTCATTCAGTTCCTCTTTTATTTCCCCCATAACACTTTCTACCTCGATTTTCACTATAAGTATCTTAGACTCAACGCTTCCCTTGTTAGTTGCTGTATTTTGAAGATCATTGCCCTCTTCAACGCTTTTACTCTTTTTTTTTTTTCTCTTTGTCCTGACTGTCTCCGCTCTCTGCCCCGCCATCTTTTCTCCCTGCAATCCACCGCCGATGCTCCCATGTAGGCAAATTCTCTCAAATTCGCTGCCTTCTGTCTCGTCATGCTTCCCGGCAGCCGCGGGTCCTGCACTCTCAGCCTACTCCATCCAGCCACTTCTTTAACTCCTCTGGGAGGTTTTTATTCGCTTTTATTGGGGCAAGCTCTAGAGCCCACGATTTACTGAGTCATTCCAGACGATGACGTCCTTGTTCAGAAATATTATGAAGTTTTTACTTATGAGATGGGGCAGAACATTTTGAATTAGTTTGAAACAAAATGTTGATAAGCTTTGGAAACGGTTTTTGATAAAATAAAGATGGAAGACCTGAAGATAGATTAAAATATTAAAAAAATTAAAGGTATCAAGGAGTTTTTTAGACCGTGATGATGTGTTGAAATCTATAATCCCCTGCAAATGTGAGGGAGAAATTCCTTGCAGAATAGAAGGATATTCGCATAGTGAGGTCTTTGCTCCTCCTTTTAAAGATATCTATTTCAATGAGTATTTTATTTTAAATTGTCTATACAGGGATTGATTCTTTTGAATGTTTGGTACGCGGGGTCCCTGGGATACAATGGGAGTATTTTGTGACCACCCATAAGCTGCCATATTAAGTTATCTTGTGGTGGAGGCAGATAACATACCACCAGGCTCAGTTCTTTCATCTTAGTAAACCTCGACCTAGCTCAGTTATGAACAATTCCTGTATACTGTCAAAAACGTTTTTAGAAGCATGTCTCCAATCTGGCTGGAGGACCTGGGAAAATCAATTTGGGAGTGTGTTGGAAATCCATCCTTGCCTTTCCAGGATGTCTGGCCCTCACGCGTTAGACTTCAACAGGTCGGTCTAGCCCTCTACCTTCAAGGGTTGTCACTCCCTCTTAGGGACCTTCTTAAGGATACAGATCAGTCACAGTCACCCAGTGAGGAAATGGGACTCTTAGTGCCAGAACCAAGCCTGGCCCGGGAAAAGTGGATGATTAAGAAATATAAGTAAAAATATTAGCCCTTCTCACCAGAATGGTAAAAGATGAGGAGTTGGCTGGGCTCTCTTCAGACCCCTCATCCCAGAGTACTTTGTTCCTAGAGGACTCGAGTTAGTCCACATTTGTGCAGAAAATGGTGACATTTTCCTGTCCTCATCCAGAAGGACCTAGACCCCAGGTCAAATCTGTTTGGTCAGGATATGCTCAAGAAGGCAACCTCGGGACCAATCCACAAGTTATTTCAGGAGCTGCAACTCAGAATGTGGCTGAATCCCATTTCTTTTCTCCAAACAGTAAGGAAATTGGGTATCAAGTATAGAGCCACCCCTGTTGAACTTTTGATCAGGTCCAGTGCCCTTATTATTACTTGATGTGTGGAGTTAGCTCTGAAGAAGGCTAAAAGGACCAAATATCCCTACACAGCATTGTCACAAAATCCTTCCAAGGAGTTATGATCATTGCCAGGATTGCCACATTTCAGCTTTATATGGTTTAATACCTCCTTGAATTCCTGTTCAAATTTAAAGCTATTTGCCTAGGTAGGGACAGATCTACTATGAAACTAATGAAGCTTAAGTTTCAGGGCCCCTAATCCTGGAGGGGCCCCAGAAGCGACTTTAGTCCACATTGCTTAAAAATTTGGGTCTACTGTATACTATTGTAACAGTCGTTTGGAAAGAAGTGCTGGAGTGTTTCAACAAAACAAATAAGAAACTTCAAATCCCTGGTTATCTTCTGCTATCATCTTTAATTTCGTTTATTAAAGAACTCAGAGAAAATTCAGACGATAGGATTGCACACTATGAATCAGAAGCAAAAGATTTGTGTGAAAATATCACCTCAAGTTATTCTGATGCTTCCAAACGCATTGTTAGAAGGAAATTTTCAGATGAAACAAGTAGTATTGCTTCTTTGAGAGAAGCTGACAAATTTAGGATAGAAGTTCTATATCAACTCTGTGACTGCTTGATAATCCAGTTACACAAGAGGATTGACCCATAAGAGCAGATTGTGAAAGGTTCAAGTTTATCTCTGAATTGATGAACAATTCTGAAATTGATGAAGACAGTATTAAAATAATTGTATTACAAAGACCACAAATTGGTAAATGAGTGTTATCAGTTCAAAGAATATTTGCACCTTAGGAAAAACGGAGTTACTTACCTGTAACAGGAGTTCTCCGTGGACAGCAGGATAGGTCAGCCACACCTGGTGACGTCATCTGACGGCGCCATGCGGAAGTGCTCTCTAGAGCTCAGATTTCTCTGAGTAGGAGGTCCCACCTCCCCGGCCCGCCCCTAGCCAGATCAGTGAGTGATTAGCTATGCCTTACTGCCTAGGGTGCAGGCCGGTGCAGGCCACCCTCATACAGGGGAGGTGGGTGGGTATGTGTGACTGACCTATCCTGCTGTCCACGGAGAACTCCTGTTACAGGTAAGTAACTCTGTTTTCTCCTAGGACAAGCAGGATATATGTCAGCCACACCTGGTGCCTCCCAAGCAATGCTGTGATGCGCTGTGGAGTATGAGGGAGGCATGTAACAAAAAACTGCATGCGATTGAGACCTTGTACTTGCTCTGGAGCAACAGGCATTTATTGGTGAAGGTGCAACACAGCAATATCTAGTGCATACATGCGCAAGCATAGAAGGGTAACAGTATATGCGAACACAGCAAGGTGCCATCGTGCAATGTGCAAACAGGGCATAGTAAACACAACCAACGTGTGCAGTGCAAACATTAATGTACCATGAGGCGGTGTGCAAACATAGCAATGTAAACATCAACAAGGTAAACATAAACTGTGCAAAACAGAACTGTGTCTCCGTCACCGTGTAGTCTAGACCTGTAGTCTAGACCTCAGGGGTTATTAAGTCAGTCTGGGTGTTGTCCGAATCAGCTGAACCTGGGCGGCCCGACCTTAAGTCTCAACAAGAGGCAGAGTCATTGGGTTGGCGGAGCTCGACGGCCGCCGAGTGGTGGCCGTCGACAGGACCGCTCTGCCAAAGGAGCTGTCGGTCTCAGCCTGGAGGTCGAGGCAGTAGTGTTTCTGGAAGGTGAACTGTGAGGACCAGGTGGCGGCTTTGCAGATGTTGCTCACCGGAATCTCCTGCTGGTTGGCGAGCGAGGTTGCTAGAGCGCGGAGCTGGTGCGCCCCCGCCCTGCTCGCTGGGAGGGACCCCGCCCTATGAAGGCAATATGCAACGCAGTCCGATATCCAACGGGAGAGCGTGCGCTTGGTGACGGGCCGTCCAGGCCTGTTAGGATCGAATGACACAAAGAGCTGAGTTCCCAGCCTAACAGCAGCTGTTCTGTCGATGTAGATGCGTAGGGCTCTGACACAATCCAGTGAATGAAGTCATTGCTCTTCCGGAGAGGAATGTGGAGCTGGAAAGAACGTGGGGAGTTCAACCAACTGGTTGACATGAAAAGCAGAGACGACCTTGGGAACGAACTTTGGATGAGTCCGTAGAGACGCTCAATTATGGAGGATCTTAGTGTATGGTGGATGAGCCACAAGTGCCTGCAGCTCGCTGATCCTCCTGGCCGAGGTGATGGCGATGAGGAAGAGTGTCTTCCAGGACATGAATTTCCTATCCGCCGTGTGAAGCGGCTCGAAGGGTTCTTGCATCAACTGCTGCAGGACAACATTGAGATCCCATGAAGGCACTGGCTTCTGGACCGGGGGTTGCAGGTTCATGAGGCCTTTCATGAACTGTGCTACGATGGGCAGCGCCGCGAGGGAACCCCTGGTGGAACCACTCCGGTGCTCGTGTAGAGATGCAATCGCTGCGAGGTGGACCTTGATGGATTGCGGTTTTAAGCCGAAGCTGAAAAGAGTGGAGAGGTACTGCAGGACCTTAGGCACAGGGCAAGAGACTGAGTTGAGGCCTTGGTTAGTGCACCAAAGACTGAAATGCTTCCATTTTAGGCTATATGATTTTCTTGTGGAAGGTCTCCTGGCAGCTAGGATGATCTGCTGCACTTCCAAAGGTAGTCGGAGGGAGGCGAGATTCATCCTCTCAATCTCCAGGCTGTCAAGGCTAGAGTTTGCAAGTTCGGGTGCAGGGTGCTGCTGTCGTTTTGGGTGAGCAGGTCTGGTCTCACTGGTAACCGGATCGGCGGCTCCTGAGCTAGTCGAAGTAGAAGGGAGAACCACATTTGACGTGGCCAGTAGGGGGCGATCAGTATGACGTGCGCCCTGTCCATGACAATCCGCTGTATCACTGCTGCAATAAGAGGAGTTGGGGGAAAGGTGTACACCAGCGTCCACCCCCCCCCCAGGGCACCGTGAAAGCATCCGAGGCCATTCTCTTTCGTGATGGGTGCTTGGAGCAGAACAACAGGCATTTCGTGTTGAACTCTGTTGCGAAGAGGTCGATCTGGGGAGCTCCCCAATGCCGGAAGAGGCTGGCCACTACCTCCGTGTGGAGTGTCCATTCGTGGGGTTGGAGCTGCCTGCTCAGCTTGTCCGCTAGGGCGTTCTGATCGCCGGGGAGATAAGTCGCTTGTAGGACGCAGTTGTTGGCCAGGGCTATGTACCACGTCACGAGGGCCTCTTTGCATAAGGGGCGTGACCCGTGCCCCCTTGTTTGTTGATGTAGAACATAGTCACCTGGTTGTCTGTCTGGACAAGGACGGACTTTCCGGCCAGCTGGGCCTTGAAGGTCTGCACTGCATACCTGACCGCCCGGAGCTCGAGGCGGTTGATGTGTAACGATCGTTCTACTCTGGACCAGGCTCCCTGAGTGCTGAGGTGCGGGAGGTGGGCTCCCCATCCTGTGGTGGACGCATCTGTGGTGAGGACGAGTTGGTAGCCGCGCGGTTGGAGATCCCTGCCCGCTGAGAGGTTGCTACGGTCTGTCCACCAGCGGAGATCTTTCACGACCTTGGCATTGATGGGGACGCGGGTATTGAGCGGCTGGGAGAGTTGTTTCCAGTGGGTCCGGAGATGCCACTGAAGGATGCGCATATGTAATCTCGCCAGAGGTAGAACCGAGGTCGTTGCTGCCATGTGCCCCAATAGGTGTAGGATGGAGCGCGCTGTGGTCTGTTTGGACATGGACATCTTTTTGGCTAGGGATGTGATGACCTTTACCCGCTGCTCGGGAAGAAAAGCTTTCAAGGCACAGGTGTCGATTATCGCTCCGATGAACTCTATGTTCTGGGCTGGGTCCAGGCGAGACTTCTCTTTGTTGAGGAGGAAGCCCAGCCAGCGTAGTAGATCTGTTGTTGATCGCACGGCAATCCTGAGCTCGGAGGCCGAGGGTGCCGAGAGCAGCCAGTCGTCCAGGTAGGGAAAGATGGCGATGCCTTGTTTGCGTAGGTGTGATGCAGCCACCGCTACACACTTTGTGAAAACCCTGGGCGCCGGGGAGAACACGGTACTGGTAGTGGCCTCCTAGCGCTATGAAGCACAGGAATTTCCTGTGCGATTTGTGGACTGGGATGTGGGAGTATGCATCCTGCAGATCCAGGGTCGCCATCCAGTCTCCCGCTTTTAAGAGAGGTAGGATGGTGTTGAGGGAGTACATCCTGAACTTCTCCTTCTTGATGAAGTTGTTCAGTTTGCGGAGGTCCAGAATCGGACGGAGACCACCAGACTTCTTGGGAATAAGGAAGTACCGGGAATAGAAGCCAGTGTTGATCTCCCCGGGGGGCACCCGCTCTATCGCATGAGCAGAGAGGAGGTGTTGCAGAAGGTCCGACAGTGGTGCTGTTAGGTGCGGCGGGGTCTGGCTGATGGGCTGCGAGCGTTGCCACGGTGGGGAGGAGAAGAGTAGACGGTAGCCTGATTGGATAATCTGGAGGACCCACTTGTCCGTGGTGATCGCCTGCCATGCCTGCAGGAACATGGATAGGCGGCCCCCCACTGGCAGAGATGCTGGGGTTCCAGGAAGGGGCCCCGGCCGAGGCGAGTTGTCAGAAGGAGGTGGTGTTCTTACCGGACTGCTGGGAGTTTTGCTTTTTCTGCTTGCACTCCCTCGGCTGCTGCCTCTGAAAGGAGGAGGCAGGATAGTATGGTTGCTTGTACTTATTTTATTTATTTATTTAACAGTATTTCTAAACC
Organism: Ichthyophis bannanicus; assembly: GCA_033557465.1. Taxonomy (NCBI): domain Eukaryota; kingdom Metazoa; phylum Chordata; class Amphibia; order Gymnophiona; family Ichthyophiidae; genus Ichthyophis; species Ichthyophis bannanicus. The sequence goes on from CM066035.1 coordinate 691,141,010, forward strand.
GCCTTATCTTATTAATCAAGGTGGTATCACAGCAAACAATCGGGTAAAGTGAGTGTGTTATACATGCAGTGAGGGTGAAATTTAGTTGAGTGTGTGTTGTATTGTGTGCGGGATTAGTTTGAGCTATGTACAAAGTGAGCTATATACAGTGGGGCTAAAAAACATTTTCTATACATACAGTGTTAGGCGGTATCATGTGCTGTTATACATTCTCTGAGGTTATGTGATGTGTCCATAGTGTTCTATGAACAGCATGGTTTTCAGCTGTTTTCTAAAGTCTTTGAGGTCTGTAGTTGCCCTCAAATCGTCCGGTAGTTTGTTCCATATTGTTGGAGCAGCCATGGAGGGTGCTCTGTCTGTTGTGTCCTTGCGTGTGTGTTTGTATTCACTTGGGGTGCTGACTCGGTTGTGTGTTTGTTTTCTTCTAGGACGTGTGCTGGTGTCTGGTTGTATGAGGGTGTGCAGGCTGTTGGCTGATGTGTGCTGATTTATCTTAAATAGGTTTATGATAGTTTTGTATCTGATGCGTGCACCGATTGGGAGCCAGTGTAAGTCCTTTAAGATAGGTGTGATGTGCTCCTGTCTTGCAGTTCCGGATATTATTCGTGCTGCAGTGTTTTGTGCCAGTTGGAGTGGTTTGAGGGCTTGTTTCGGTAGTCCAAGGTATATCGGATTGCAGAAGTCCAGAAGTGGGGTTATCAGTGCTTGACAGACGGTACGGAAGTGTTCGGGGGCGAGGAGTGGTTTCAGTCTCCTGATGATTCGCATCTTGTAGTAGGCTTTTTGGATTGTTTTGTCTATGTGTGGCTTGAGATTGAGTTATTGTCCAGAGTAACTCCGAGGTATCTCACTTCTGATCTTATTGGTATAGTAGTGCTTTGTATCTTTATATTTGGTGGGTGTATGAAGCTTTGGTTCCGAGTGATGATTAAAGCTTCGGTCTTGCTGTAGTTTATTGCGAGGTTGTTGTTTTGACACCAACTCGTCATTTGGGTAAGGAAGTCTGTTATCTTAGAGAAGTCCGGGTTGTTGATTGATATCGGGGTGTATATCATGATGTCGTCTGCATATATTGTGTATTGAATGTTGTTCTCTTTCATGATGTTGCATATTGGTTGGATGTAGATGTTAAATAGGAGTGCTGAGAGTGCGGATCCTTGAGGTACTCCTTGACGGACATTTATGGGTCGGGAGGTGTTGTGTCCCACCTTGACCTGTAGCTGTCTTTCGGTTAGGTATGAGTGGAACCATTTCAATGTGATACCGTGTATACCAGTATTCTTTAGTCTTTCCAAGAGCGTGTTGTGGTCCACTGTGTCGAAGGCTGAGGAGATGTCGATGAAGATCATTATGATTCCATTCCTGGTGTTGTCAATTATTCTTAGGATGCTGTCGAAGAGGTAGATCAGTAGCGTTTCGACTCCATGGTTGGGACGAAAGCCGTGTTGGTTGTCGTCAAGTGTTTCATGTTTGTCGATGTGTTCCTGAAGTTGTAGTTGAACCGTTTTTTCGATGATTTTTGCCAGGAAGGGTATGCTGGAGATTGGTCGGTATGCTGCTGGATCTTTTTTGTCGAGAGTTGTTTTCTTTGTGATTGGTCTTACTGAGGCAAGCTTTAGTTGGCGCTTGCCATCTCCGATTAGAGTTGTAAAATCTTCTGGAGGAGGAAAAAGGTTTGCGGTAATAACTCCCTTTCTGTGACGAGGAGTGGCGTTCGAGTCCGTCCGCCACCAGTGTTTGCAAGGTGGTGCAATCCTCTTTAAGGCCATTAACAGTGTCCGCCACCTTGTCGCCAAAGAGTGACTCGCCCGAGCAGGGCGCATCCGCGATTTTATCGTGGGTGTCTTCCCTGAGGCCGGATGCTCGTAGCCATGCCCAGCGGCGGGCTGATATGGCCGTGCCAGCCGTTCTGATGGCGGTGTCGAAGGCGTCAAAGGCCGTGCTCATCAAATGTTTGCTGCATTTGGCTAGGTCCTGTAATGTAGCTGAGGCAGTCAGTTGAGCGTCTTTGGGTAGGGCCACAAGATGACCCTTGAGTTCGGCCAGGAGAGCATCCTGGAATAGGATGTGTTGGAACTGGTGCGCTGCTACTTTGGCGCTGAGCATAGCTCCCTGGTAGGCTTTCTTCCCCACTTCGTCGAGGAGCTTAGGGTCTTGGCCTGGTGGGTGATTAGCCTGTGTGCGTGAGGATTTTACCTTCTTTAGCGCAGAAGACACCACAATAGACTGGTGTGGGAGCTGAGGTTTACTGAATCCCGGAGCCAGGTGGAGGAGGTATTTGTTGTCCAACTTCCTGGAACAAGCATGGCCGGAGGCCGGTGACTGCCATATTATTGACTGTTTGTCCTGCAGCTTCCGGTGGAGCGGCAGGGCTAGAGCCGGTCTAGGGTCACTAAGATATTTCATGACCTCTGGATCCTTTTCGCCTGTGGCGTCCTCCGCTAGAAGGCCTAGCTTGTTCATCACCTTCCTCAGGAATTTGGGGTAGGTGAGGTCTTCAGGTGGCAACTGACGCTGAGGTTCCTCTGGTTCGTCCGGCGTGGTCTTGGAGATGGGGGAGTCCGGGCCCGCTCCCTCCTCGTCGCTCTCCCCAGAGGATAAGACTTGCTCTGGTGAGGGAGACCGTGCTCTGGGAGGCGTTCGGGAGGATGTCTGTGGAGTGCTGGACCGCACAGGGCTGGTCTGTGCCAGCGGTGCTGGTAACACTTCTCTGGAGGCAGATCTTTCAAGGAGCTGGGCTGGGGGCGCTGTCTGGTCCACCAGGCGTGCCAGCAGCTGTAGGATAGCCGCAGATGTGCTATTTTCTGATGAGCGGCTGCTCCTGCGCCTCCCGGAGGAAAAAGAGCTGGATCGAGAGTGGTGCCTGCTTCTCTTGCCGCCATGGGAAGGGCTGCCACAGGAGCTCCCCTTGCTAGAGCTGGACCGCCTGCTTCTGCAATGTCCGCTGTCATAGGAGCTGTCTCTCCTGTCATGTTGCTTTCTTTTGCTGCGGTGCTTGCCGGTTGCTCCATTCTTGTGCTCACGCCGTTTTTCTCTCCCGCGCCGATGGTTTTGCTCTGCGCTGGGGCTGCTGTAAGCTCGGGACGACCCGGCGCGAAGAGGGGATTCCCTGCCCCAAGGGGGCGAAGCGGCGTCGGCGCGGCTGGAGGAAGACAGGCCTCGGCCAATCCGGGAGGAGGGGGCGGGTCCAGAGGCGGAGCCAGACAGAACAACATGGACGGCGCCATCTTGGCAGGAGCTGGAGGGACCGCATGGCCTGGGAGAGACACCGGGGAAGTCAGCAATAGCTGGAGAGCCTACCGGAGGAGCCGCGGGGGCCGTAGTGGCGTCCGAGGCCAGTTGTCCGGGAGATGCGCTGGTGTCCTGTGCAGGGTGGCCGGGGATGGAGGCTCTACAGAGCACATCCCGTGCCACTGCCCTCCGGTAGTCCTGAGATGTGCTGGGAGCTGCCGGAGAGGATGCTACTGCAGGCGCGGGCTCTGAGGAGGATAAGAAGTCCCTCAGAGTATGCCCCCTGTACTCCCTTGCTCTGGGGGACATCCGTGCGCAGCTGGAACAATCCTGGACATTGTGCCCTGCCCCGAGGCATCGGAGGCAGGACTGGTGAGTGTCTGCAGCATTCATTTTCCGTTTGCATTGGAAGCATTTTTTAAAACCCGGTTTGGGCATTTTTTCTTTTAGAGAGCTAGCAATTCCGTCTTGAGGCAGAGGCAGAAGAAAAAAGACTGATCTGGCTAGGGGCGGGCCGGGGAGGTGGGACCTCCTACTCAGAGAAATCTGAGCTCTAGAGAGCACTTCCGCATGGCGCCGTCGGATGACGTCACCAGGTGTGGCTGACACATATCCTGCTTGTCCTAGGAGAATCCCAGAACACAGAAGAAAGCACGACATCTAAAATACCATGCACAGAAGTTCTTCAGCTTATGTGTGAGCAACACCTAATTGAACTGTTCTGCAATATTACTACTGCGCTTAAGCTGTACTCGACAATGCCTATCACGAGCTGTGAAGCAGAAAATAATTTTTCAAAGCTATCCTTTATAAAGAACAAATTTTGGGCTACCATTACTGAAGAGCACTTAAAGTATGCATATTGTCTGTAGAAAATGGCATTGCAAGGAAGCTCTCATATGACAAAACTGTACGTGAATACATTGCTAGCAAAAATAGAAAAGAGAGCATTTCGTAAAATGTGCTTCATGTAGTATGTATTCTCATAGGTGTCTAAAATAAAAGATTATATTGACTGTTGTCTTTTCTGTTTTATTTCATCATTCTATGATGCATCATGCATGTATATAACATTTCCCTAATCTTCATCACCCCATAACTCAAAAACTATAAGGCATAGGAAATTTTTATTCACACCAGTGGCTTTGACATGTGAGATAATCTACAGCTATTTTAACCAAAATCTGAGATGTAATGGTTAAATTTTTAAAAACATTTGTGGTGATCTGTCATGTAACAACATCACTAAAGAAGATAACAGTGGTTACCCAGACCTTGTTGTTGGTTGCGAAGGGGCCCCCATAACAGTTCAAGCTTCAGGGTCCCAAAAATGTAGGTCCACCACTGTGCCTAGGTACTCCTGTTGGAGGAGACGAACAAGTTTATGGAGGGCTTAGATGATGCAATGGAGTGTGGTAAACAGCTTATCTAATCCACATGTGAAGACTTTGACATGTTTTCCAGGACAGTGGTGGTTGCATATGGGGCAAGGAGACTAGCATGACTGCAGGCCGGTGGCCTAAGGGAGGACATCTATGATATATTAGCCAGAATCCTGTGCACAGTTGAAAACATCTTTGGCTGTAAGTCAAGGAAATGATCAACGCCATTAAAGAGCATTGTTCAACCCTTCAAGCTTTACTTTTATAGTCACAGAGGAGCCCCTGGTAACTTCTAAAAAATATTCCTATGCCTACCACAGGTTCTACAGTTCTTTTCAGAAGATTTAGCACCAACAAGTACAAAGATAGAGCTATGACAAGTGTCAACAGTGGAAATCTACACAATCTTTTTGCAGTTAAAAAGCATAACTGTCAGTGAAGCAATGTCAGTTGGTGGCAAGATTCAATTTTTCAAGGAGGTTTGGTGCTCATCACTTTGGACTTATGGGTGTTTATAAACATGGAGGTCAGCTATGGATTGAACCTCCTCAAGGCCATACTGAACTGCTCCTTGTCTATCTGTGGATCCTAGTGGTCCCTTCCTTTAGATGGCAATGCTGGATCAGGCCATAGAAACCATATTCCAGGACAAAATCAATACAGACTTCCACTCCAAGTATTTCTGGTTTTGGAAGTAATTGGGATGGTTGGGACCTGTTTTGGACTTGATGCATCTAAATACATATTTGGTGAAGGAGAAGTTCAAAAAATAAAACTCTGATAGAGGAGTAAGATTAGTTATGCTCACTAGACCTAAAGGATGTGTTATTCCCATTCTTACTTGCAGCAAGTTTCTAAGATTCACAGTCCATGGAAATCATTGTTTATACAGAGACCTACTTTTTGGCTTTGCAGCATTCCCAAGAGTATTCATGAAATGCCTAGCAGTGGCCACAGCCTACCTCAGCAAGAAAGGGTTTTCTGCATTTCCTTACCTGGATGATTGGCTGATAGAACAATTGAGGCTAACAGTCACACAACATCTTGGAGAAAGTGATATAGCTTCTGTGTTCCCTTTGTTTTATTATCAGCTTCAAGAAGTCCAGCTTAGTTCCTTCCAAAAATATCCTCTTCAGTGGGGCGCACAGTCATTTGCAGAGAGAAGGCAGCTTATCAGAGATTGTTTTGGCATATGACAAACCAAGAGGACTTCTATGGCGTGATCCCCGAGTGCATTAATAGGAAAAATAGTGGTGATTGTGCATGTGACACCATTTGCTCAACTATACATGCACAGATTCCACTGGGCACTCAAGTTCATTGGAATTAACTTGTGTAACTTTTATTGAGCCGTGTTTTCATGTTCCCACCAGATTGTTCTGACCACTGATGCCTCCAAGAATGGTTGAAGAACATAAGATATGCCATCCTGGGTCAGACCAAGGGTCCATCAAGCCCAGTATCCTGTTTCCAACAGTGGCCAATCCAGGTCACAAGTATTTGTCAGGTTCCCAAAAGGTAAAAAGATTCCATGCTGTTGCCCCAGGGATGAGCAGTGAATTTTTCTGGTCCACTTTAATAATGATTTATGGACTTTTACTCCAGGAACTCGTCCAAATCTCTTTTAAATTATCACACCTCCAATATATATACAACACTGTTTCTTAGTGTTGCAGCCCCCAAATTTGTCTTGTCCAGATTGTTCACACACTTCCCACAGTCCTCAAACAGAATACTGGGCTTGATGGACCTTGGTCTGACCCAGTATGGCATATCTTAAACTGCCAGCAACCTTTGCAGGTACCCCAGCGTGGGCAAGTGGACATGAAGGGAAAGCTCCTCTCAGATAAATATCCTGGGATTAGAGCATTGAACTCTGCTCTTAATTTTCCTTCTTGGTGTCCTAATTCAGTCAGACAATCAAGTAGTGATGTATACTTTAACAAGCAGGCAGGTACGGACTCCTAATTCCTCAGCAAGGACGTACCGAAGATATGGGATAGTCTTCCATTGAATTGATCAGCCGCATACCTCCTAGGTCAGGGGTCTCCAACTCCAGTCCAGGAATGGAGTTGGAGAACCCTGTCCAAGGTGTTCAGAATGGGATCATGAATAGACTGGGTTGTATGCTGGAACCTCACAAGTGGCCCTTGGATTAGGGGATAGCCAGCTTCATTTTATTCCCTTTGGGGAGCACGGCATGCAGATTTATTTACAGCAGAGGAGCATGCCAAGTTGCCTCTCATTTGCTTCAGAAGGCTAAACATTTGCAGTATTGACCGGGATGAATAGTCTCCCAGTGGAGGTGGTAGAGATGAGGACAGTAACTGAATTCAAAAAAGCATGGGACCAACACAGAGGATCTCTAAAGGTAAAAAGGGGACTGTTGTAGTTGTTGATATGGAAGGACAAACTAGATAGGCCATGTGGTCTTTTTCTGTCATCATATTTCTATGTTTCTATGTTTCTACTGATAGGGGATTTCAATATGCCAGATGTTGACTGGCACATTCCTGCTGCAGTATCATCTAGAAGTAAGGAGATCCTGGATTCTCTACAGGGAGAACTATTCAGGGAATTGGTAACAGACCCCACACGTGAAGGGCCGATACTGGACTTGGTGCTTACCAATGGTAAAAGTGTTTCCTTATCGTCACTCCAGTCCAGTCCCTTTACTTCTGGGTTGCGCAACCCTTCCAGCAGCTTGGAGGCTGAGCCCAACCTTTTTGGGGATGGAGCGGTATAAATACCACTGGGACCACCCCCCATCCCCAGTATTCTCAGCCTCCAAGCAGCTGGAGGGTTCCGTAAGCCTAGGGCTTACTGGAGTCCTTCCTTCTCCTAATTTAATATTTAACCAAGTTATTTAGTCTTTATTTCCTTTATTTAGTTAAGAAAGCTGGTTTTCTTTTGAGTTTTCTTTTATTTCTTGCCTGCTCCTTTAAATTTGATTGCAATCTCTCTCCTCCCTCCCCCTCCCCCTCCTGGCCGGGCCGGGGACCGGAGCGGATGCCTGAGCTGCCTGCTGCAGGGTGGTAGAAGCTCTCCTTACCTGCCGGAGCCCATTGCACCTTTTTCTTCAGGAGCTGCTCTGCCTCGCGCCGAAGCCCCTGCGGCGGCTGAGCGCTGGAGGCAGCAACGCGAGTGAGCCCAGACGCTCCCCCTCCCCCCCCCCCCGGAGCAGCTGGGTGCGGTGGACATTCCCGGAGCCGCGAAATCAAGCCGTCGGGCTTCCGGAGGACGCCGGGGCATACCAAGCTGAGGGCGGCGCGAGCACGTATCTCCCTCCGCAGCGGTAACAGTCTAGGCACAAGGCAACGGGCTGGAGCGCGATCCTCCGTTCAGGGCTCCACGTGGTCGCGGCCTACCACGTGTTGAGCCAACGGAGAGGAATCGCTGAGCGGGACCTGATTTCTAAACATCTTCAGCGCTTCAAACAGCAAGTATTAGCCTTGGCGGCCAGTTTTTTTCTATATTCACATTTTGGTATTTTATTTGCAATTTCGATTCATTTGCTGTGCATTGTTTTTCTATGGCAAGGTCTTCTTAGCTCCCGGTTCTGCTGGCCTTAGTTTGGGAAGGGTCAGCACGGGCTTAGCTGTTTTTGTTTCCCCAGAACAATTTTACTCAGCGGATCGGGGTTTGTTTGTTCGCATTTTTGGTTTGCCTTTTAGTTGCCTTTTGGTTTTGGCTTCTTTAGGTAATCTTGCATAGACCGGAGAGCAGGCCACTTGCCAATTAAGCTTCCTTTGAGCCCTGGTAGAGCATGGCTACCAAGACAAAGTGCCCATCCTGTGGCACACGGAGAGGTACCTCTTCGGAGACAGGAATCTGCAAAGCTTGTGCTGCAGTTTCTACCTCCGTAGAGCAGGAAGTCAACTTGTCTTTGCCCCAAGTACCGCAGGGACCGGGGGACTCCCTGGAGACGGAGGTGGGGACCCAATTACCTCCGGCTGCTAGCTCAGAAGTCCTCGCACCCCCTCTGCTTCGTTCCACGGCGGATGGGGGGGCCGGTGACCTCTTCTCCCCCGATTTTATCCTCCTACTCCTCCAAGCTTACTACATGCGCAAGCAGGGGCTGGCACCAAGGGATGCAGGTCCGCCAGCAGAAGCCAGGTTACCCAGACCTATGAGAGCAGGCGGTCAGGATTCAGGGATCCCCGCCAAGCGCTCCAGACTGATGAGTGGGGAGATCCTCCCACAGGGCACTCCAGAGGAGAAAGGCTCGGAAAGGGACTTAGAGGAGGAAGAGGAGGAGCTGGAAGAAGGGGAGATCCCGGAGGAGGATCATGCTCGCATTGTCAGAGTTTTTCGCCGGGAAGAGCTCCCTTCTTTAATCAATGAGTCCCTGAAAGCCCTCAATGTAGCCTCAGACTCCCCAGCAGAGGACGAGGCATTAGAGGACCCCTTAATTCAGGCCATCAGAAAGTCCCAGAAAGTTTTCCCTGTACACAGGGTAGTATGTCAGATGATACAGGAGGAGTGGGATCAACCAGAATCAGGGTTGAGAGGGGTACGAACCATGGCTCGACTCTACCCTCTCCCAGAGACAGACAAAGAACTGCTGAAGTCCCCCAGGGTGGATGCAGCGGTTTCAGCGGTCACCAAGAAGACTACTATCCCAGTTGAGGGCGCCACGGCCTTGAGAGATGCTCAAGATAGGAAGTTGGTCACACTCCTGAAACAAGCCTTTGACATAAGCGCTCTCGCCTTGCAGGCCTCCGTCTCAGGAGCTTGGGTGGCTCGGGCCTGTTTAAGGTGGGCGCAACAGATCCAGACAACCGAAGGATCAGCGGCCGAAACACAGGCCAACTCGGCTAGGCTGGAATCCGGAGCAGCCTATTTGGCGGATAGTCAGTATGACCTCATCAGAAGCCTAGCCAAGAACATGGCCTCGGTGGTGGCGGCTAGGCGGTATCTGTGGCTGCGGAATTGGGCAGCGGATGCCTCCTCTAAGGCGTGCCTGAGTCGACTTCCCTTTAAGGGGAAACTGTTATTTGGCGAGGATTTGGAGAAGTTAGTAAAGGACCTGGGGGAGTCAAAGGGAGGCAGGCTTCCGGAAGACAGGCAAAAACAGGGGCGTTCTCTGCCCCCATTGCGTACCCAGCCTAGGGACCCCCGAAGGTTTCGTCCAGCCAGGTCAGCCCCCTTTCCCAAGGGCCGTTTTTCCCCAAAGGGACAAGGTTTCAGAGGGTTCCGGGGAGCTGGCCGAGGTTTTGGATCCTCCTCCTCCTCCTCCTCCTTCTCGGGTCCCAGAAAACAACAATGAGATGACGGGGGTCCAGGAGGGAAGGCGCCCGATAGAGCCTCAAGCGACCGCCTTTCTTCCCGCCTGGTCCCGAGTCACGTCCGATCAATGGGTTCTAGAGGTGATCAGAGAAGGCTATGCCCTCGAATTTGCAGAACAAATACCTCCGGCCTTTGTCCGATCTCCCTGCGGCTCCTCCTCAAAGAGGGTGGCGGTAGAGGCAACTCTCGCGCGCCTACTAGCGCTCGGGGCCGTGATCCCGGTCCCACCAAACCAGCGTGGCTCGGGTCGGTACTCGATTTACTTCGTGGTACCAAAGAAAGAAGACTCCTTTCGACCGATCCTGGACCTAAAACAGGTCAATCGCTGCCTCAGGGTGCCACACTTCCGGATGGAGACTCTACGTTCTGTCATAGCAGCCGTGAGGGGAGGGGAGTTCCTAACATCCCTCGATTAGACAGAAGCCTACCTGCACATCCCGGTCAGGAAGTCCCACCAACAGTTCCTGAGATTCGCGGTACCAGAAGGCCACTTTCAATTCCAGGCTCTGCCCTTCGGCCTAGCTACGGCCCCCAGGACATTCACCAAGATAATGGTGGTAGTGGCGGCCTTCCTTCGGAAGGAGGGAATATTAGTTCACCCTTACTTAGACGATTGGCTGATCCGGGCAAAGTCCGAAGAGGAAAGTCGCTCGACAACGACCAGAGTGATCCAGGTTTTAGAGGACTTGGGGTGGGTCATCAATCAAGCAAAGAGCAGGCTGATTCCCTCCCAGGAACTCGAGTACCTCGGGGCAAGATTCGACACCAACAGCGGCAGGGTGTTCTTGTCACGAACAAGATCGAGGGAGCTAAGACTTCTAGTCTCACAGTTTCTAGTCAGACGAAGCCCCTCGACGTGGCATTATCTCCAGCTCCTGGGAACCATGGCGGCGGCAATAGAGCTAGTACCATGGGCCAGGGCCCACATGCGGCCATTGCAGCGCTCACTGTTACGTCGATGGTCTCCCCAACATCATCCTCTCTCTCTGCAGTTACCTTGCGCTCCGCGGACCAAACAGGCACTCCACTGGTGGAGGTGCCCGAGGAACCTGGACCGCGGGATGCCTCTCGAACCCCCACAGTGGTTACTATTGACGACAGATGCCAGCCTGTCAGGCTGGGGAGCACACTGCGGGGACCAGTACGTCCAGGGTCGCTGGACACCATTGGAAGCGCAATGGCCCATCAACAGACTGGAATTGCGGGCCGTCACCCTAGCGCTCAAAGCTATCGAGGCCTTAGTAGAGGGAAGGGCAATTCGCGTGCTCTCAGACAATGTCACCGCGGTGGCCTACATCAATCACCAGGGAGGCACCAGCAGCCCCGCCCTCGAGAAGGAGGCAGCCGCCCTCTTCCAGTGGGCGGAAGTCCAACTGCAGGCGCTATCTGCTCAGCACGTGGCGGGCACGGACAATGTCACAGCCGATTTCCTCAGCAGGTGCAGAATAGACCACGGGGAGTGGGAACTGGATCAGGAAACCTTCAATCAAATAGTAGCTCGATGGGGACTACCAGTCATGGACCTCATGGCACGGTTCTCATCAGCCAAGGTGGACAGATTCTTCAGTCGACGGAGGGAAAGAATGTCCGAGGGCCTAGACGCCCTATCTCAAAAGTGGCCTTCGGAGGGTCTTCTCTATGTATTCCCTCCTTGGGCTCTGATCGGAAAGGTCCTCCAGCGGGTGGAGTCCCACCGAGGCTGGGTAATCCTCATAGCCCCGGACTGGCCTCGCCGACCCTGGTATGCGGATCTGGTGAGGATGATCGCCGACCATCCTTGGCGGCTCCCTTGCAAAAGGGATCTGCTAAGACAAGGTCCGGTACGGATGCCACACGTGGATCGGTTCTCGCTTACGGCTTGGCTGTTGAAAGGGCGCGGCTCCTGAAACGGGGTTACTCAGGGGCAGTAGTCTCGACTCTGTTACAGTCCAAGACGCGCTCGACCTGCCTATCTTACGTAAGAGTTTGGCGAATCTTCGAGGCATGGTGTGCAGAGCGTCAAAAGAGACCACTTTCGGCCTCAGTCCCGGAGGTCCTGGAATTCCTGCAGGCAGGGTTTGACAAGGGGCTGGCTCACAGCTCCTTAAGGGTTCAGCTCGCCGCCATCGCTTGCTACAGAGGCAAGGTCCGTGGGAAGCCCCTAGGGGTCCACGTGGACGTCTCGAGGTTCTTAAGGGCAGTCAGACGGCTACGCCCTCAGCGGAGGTCGATCATCCCTCCTTGGGATCTTAACCTAGTACTAAATGCCTTGGTCGGGAATCCCTTTGAGCCATTGAAGGAGGCCTCCTTAAAGGATTTGACCCTAAAGACGGTTTTCCTGATCGCCATCTGTTCGGCCAGGAGGATCTCGGAACTACAGGCGCTGTCCTCCCAGCCCCCCTTTCTGTCCCTCCTCAAGGACAAAGTTGTTCTGCGCACGGTTCCCTCCTTCTTGCCCAAAGTTATCTCTCCCTTTCATGTGAACCAGACAGTTACCCTCCCGGCCTTCGCAGCGGAGGGCCTGGGAGTCGGGGATAGCAAACTTCGACTCCTAGACATCAGGAGGACTCTGAAGCAATATCTCTCTCGCACAGCGCCCTTCCGAAACTCCGAACGACTATTCATTCAGTTTGGGGGTCCACACAAAGGGGAGGCGGCGGCCAAGGCCTCCATCTCGAGGTGGATCAGGGAGACAATTGCTTCTGCCTATATTCTGAAAGGGAAGCAGGTTCCCGTGGGCCTGCGTGCGCATTCCACTAGGGCTCAGGCTACCTCTTGGGCGGAGTTCAGCCTAGTTCCGCCACTGGATATATGTAGGGCAGCGACTTGGTCCTCGCTCCATACCTTCACCAAGCACTATAGGTTGGACGTTCAGAGTGCTGCAGACGCTCGTTTTGGCCTAGTGGTTCTTCGTTCCGGTATGCCGGACCCCACCCAGGGTTGAACTGCTCTGGTATATCCCAGAAGTAAAGGGACTGGACTGGAGTGACGATAAGGAAATAGTAATTAGATCTTACCTGCTAATTAGTGTTCCTGAAGGAACGACAGTCCAGTCCCTGATCCCTCCCGGTTCCGGCTAAAGTTAAGATTTATGGTTTATAGAGAAACATCAGAACAAACGCAGGCCAGCTTCGGCAAGCTCGGGCAACCCTCCCTCCGCCCGGGGCCATTCCTCATATCCCTTCCTATACCATTCGGAAAAAAAAAAAAAACAACAAAAAAAAAAACAACATATAATAAGTTTGCCATATGTTGGTGGTTAATTTTACTTGAGATGTGTTATTATATAGGTTGTTCACGAAAGTTGTGTTATATCTGCTTTTTCATTCGAATACTGGAGATGGGGGGTGGTCCCAGTGGTATTTATACCGCTCCATCCCCAAAAAGGTTGGGCTCAGCCTCCAAGCTGCTGGAAGGGTTGCGCAACTCAGAAGTAAAGGGACTGGACTGTCGTTCCTTCAGGAACACTAATTAGCAGGTAAGATCTAATTACTATTTCTGATGTTATTATGGGAGATCATTTTGCATCCAGTGATCACCAGATGGTGTGGTTCAGTATTAGGACTAGAGCTGATAGAATCCCTTCAAAAGCGAGGGTCTTAGACTTTAGGAAAACTAACTTTGCCAAGATGGGCCAATACCACAGGGAGTCGTTAGCGGGGTGGGAACAGCTGGGGGATGTAGAAAAACAGTGGGCAAAACCGAAAGGGGATATTTTAAGGGCAACCAACATTTTTGTTAAAATGGTTAATAAAGGAAAAGGAGACCGCTATGGTTTTCGAAAGAAGGAGCTAAAAAGGTGAAGAAAAAGAGGGAGGCCTTCATGAAATACAAGAGATCACAGAAAGAGGAAGATAGGCATCTGTATTTGGAAAAACTTAGAGAAGCTAGCAAAGTAGTCAGGAAAGCAGATTCAAAAAGAGGAGGAAATGGCCAATGCAATAAAATGGGGGGATAAGACATTTTTCAGATATGTTAGTGAAAAGAGGAAGGGCAAAAGTGGTATTGTCAGACTCAAAGGTGAAGGGGAGGAACATGTAGAAGCTGATAAGGATAAAGCGGAATTGCTTAACAAAGGCCTGGCAATCTACTTCCGGTGACACTGCCAAGAAAACCCAGGAGCTTCTGGGTTGCTAGGAGTCGGGACTGACTCGAAGGCACACATTGCATTGCATTTAACAAATATTTCTGTTCTATGTTCACAGATAAAGAACCAGAAACCGGACCTCAGAAAACACCTACAAACAGGAACAAAAGCGAGGGGCATCTTGAAGAATTTTCAGAAGACTGTGTTTGTGAGAAATTAGCTAAACAAAGTAGACAAAGTGATGGGACCGGATGGGATACACCCTAGAATACTGAGGGAACTTGGGGAAGTTCTAGCAGCTCCACTGACTAACCTTTTCAATGCCTCGTTGGAGTCGGGAGTGATGCCAAAGCACTGGAGAGAGGCTCATGTGGTCCCTTTACACAAAAGCAGAAGGATGTGGTTGAAAACTACAGGCCAGTTAGTTTAACTTCGGTGGTGAGTAAATTATTGGAAACGCTGCTGAAAGAGAAAATAGTGAGGTTTCTGGAGTCCAGCGGATTACAGGATCCGAGGCAGAATGGATTCACCAGAGGCAGGACTTGTCAGATAAATTTGATTTGATTTCTTTGACTGGGTGACCAGGGAGTTGGACCTAGGAAGAGCCCTAGATGTGGTGTATTTAGATTTCAGTACAGCCTTTGACACCGTTCCTCACAGGCGACTTATACACAAACTGAGCACCCTAGGGATGGATCCTAAAGTTACTGCTTGGGTTAGAAATTGGTTGAATGGGAGGTGTCAAAGGGTACAGGTAAATGGAGCTCACTTTGAGGAGAAGGAAGTTACCAGTGGTGTGCCCCAGGGATCTGTCCTTGGTCCCATTCTTTTTAACATCTTTGGTTAGTGATATAGCGGAAGGGCTGTCAGGTAAGGTTTGCCTCTTTGCGGATGATACCGAAATCTGCAATAGAGTAGACACCCAGGAAGGTGTAGATAACATGAGGAGGGATCTAGCTAAGCTTGAAGAATGGTCTAGAATTTGGCAGCTGGGATTTAATGTTAAAAAATGCATTTGGGATGCAGCAATCCAAAGGAGCAATATAGTATAGGGGGTGAAGTACTTTTGTCCACTAAAGAAGAGCGGGTCCTCGGCGTGGTTGTGTCTGATGATCTTAAAGTAGCTAAACAGGTAGAAAAAGTGACAGCAAAAGCTAGAAGGATGCTTGGGTGCATAGGGGAGAGGAATGGCTAGCAGAAAAAAGCAGGTGATAGTGCCTCTGTATAAGTCTTTGGTGCGACCTCATTTGGAGTAGTGTGCAATTCTGGAGACTGCACCTTCAAAAGGATATAAACAGGATGGAGTCTACAGAGGGTGGCTACTAAAATGGTTAGTGGTCTTCATTATAAAAGCATATGAGAACAGACCTAAGGATCTTAATATGTACACCTTAGAGGAAAGGCGGGTGATATGATTGAGATGTTTAAATTCCTCCGTGGCATAAATGCACAAGGGGAGAGCCTCTTTAGATTGAAAGCAAGTTCTGCTATGAGGGGACATGGGATGAGAGTGAAAGGGGACAGATTCAGGAGTGATATGCAGAAATATTTCTTTACAGATAGAGTGGTGGATCTGTGGAATAGTCTCCCAGTGGAGGTGGTAGAGAGGAAGACAGTATCTGAATTCGAAAAAAGCATGGAACAAACACAGAGGATCTCTAAAGGAAAAAAGGGGACTGTTGTAGTTGCTGATATGGAAGGACAGACTAGATAGGCCATGTGGTCTTTTTCTGTCGTCATTTTTCTATGTTTCTATGATCTCTCAGTTGACTGGGGAGTCAGCATGCTTTTCGTTTATCCGCTGATCTCACTGATACAGTGAGTTATCCAGAAAGAGAGGTGCGACAAGGCCAAAGTAATTCTCAGCATCGCTGTGACTGTCAAGTCTCTTACTTTGTCCAAGCTGGTGATAGAACCACCATGAAAACTGGAATGGTTCCCCCATGCAGGATTACCCACAGCAAGGGTAGATGCTTCACCTGAATAGTGAGTCCTCAACTCTTCTGGTGTGAATATAGAACACTAATTGATATCTTCCTTTCATCTTTCTCAGAAAATAGAGGACGTCCTGATTACTTATTGGAAAATCTCTATCAGAATGTCCTGTAGTTTTCAGCAGAGGCAATTTTCATTCTGGTGCACTAGGATAAAACTAGACCCCATCACTGTTGCATATTTTTTTTCACCTATCCTCATCTGAGCTTAGCTACCTCTTCAGTGAAGTCCATCAAAGTTAGTTAGCAGTTTCATACTCATCTGTGAAGATAACCCATTTCACTGCACCCAGTGATATTGAAGTTCTTGAGGAGCTTTGAAATATGAAACCTCCACTGAGACAGCCTCTTGTTTCCCTGGGACCTATATGTGGTTTTCATACAGCTCATGAAAGCTCTATTTGAATCCTTGGCTTCTGCAGAACTGCAGTTCCTAACTTAGGAAATTATTTTCCTGGTAGCCATTGCATTGGCACATACAGCCAGCACTGTCCTCATATTCATTGTATCTCCAATTCTTCCACAATAGAATGATTCTTCAAATGTCTCCAAAGTTCCTGCTGAAAGTTGTTCAGCTTTCTACATTAATTGGTCCATTTTAATTCCTGCCTTCTTCCCAAAACCTCACATGAGGAGGAACAAGCATTGCAAACAAGCTCTGGCATACATTTTGGAAAGAACTAAGCATTATAAATCTACTCAGTGTTTGTGTTTTTTTAACCCAGATAAACTAGGTGCGGCAGTGTTAATATGTACAGTATCTTATCATATTGGCTAGCAAACTGCATAGCTTACTGTTATTGCTTAGCCTGCCTTGAACTTCAGGACATGTTGAAGATACATAAGGTGAAGGTCACCTACAATCTGTTCTATCAGAGGAAATCTGTAAAGCAACCACATAAGCCTCGGTCCATACCTTCACATTATACTGCTGTCTGAATAACATGTCTCAGATAGGTAGTGTTTTTGATCGGGTTATTTTTTTAAAGGACTTTATAGTTCATATTCAACTCCCCCTTCTCTCCTAGTTGCCTGAGGACTGTCACGCTTGCAGAGTAACACAGCACCAGTCCAGAGTGAGGTGATAAGAAACAACTATTTATTAGGTAAATACTAAAAGCAAACACAAGGTACCCAACACAGCTGTTTTTCAGCTATGCCTTCGTCAGGGGAAGAAACCATGAAAATAAAAATAAACAATAATAAATAATGAAATCCATGCACATAAAGATAATAAACAATAAAATGATAAAAATGAACATAAAAGTAATTGAAAAACTATCAACACTAATAAGCAAAGGATAATACTAGAAGTTAAAACAAGAAGTAAATATAGTCTTAAAATATGCAAATTACATATACTCTATGGGCTCATGCAGAAATGCGGGTTATGGAGCTGCACGTCCTGGCAGGATGTACAGCCCCGCAAGCCGATAAGGCCTGATTCTCCCACCGGCTTTCCCTGTATGTCCTGTGCATCAGGACGGGGAGAGCCGGCGGGGGGTGGACCAGCCTGGCAGCACGTACAGGGCCGATTCAGGTCATGGCCCTGTATGTGCTGCCAGGCCTGTGGGGACATGCTGCTTATCCTACCTCAAAGGTGGAATAAGCAGCACTTTTGCCCTGATCAGGGCTTGGGATCCCCCGTTCTGGGTGCAGGGGGTCCCCACCCGATCTAGGCCTTGGCAGGCCAGCCTTGAGTCAGATGGTAGGGAAAAGAGGGGCTGGGAACGCCAGAGTTGGGGGCGCCTGCGGGGAGTTCTTCCCCACAGGTGGCAGGGGCACACTGGGCTGTCCTCTGACCCGATTCTGGCTACCGCGGGAGTGTTTTATTCTCACAGTTCAGAATCTGGTCCAAATGGGCCCGTCTTGCTTGGGGCTGTCCGGACGGCCCGGACATGCCCCTACCAGAATCAGGCTCTATATGTAAAGGTGTATATAAAATTAATAAAAAATAAATTAAATAGATAAATATATCCAGACATATAATGGGAAAGCAGAGAGGTGACTTTGAGTGTGATATAAAACAACCAATCCAAATAAAAGTATATAATATAAATACATAAATTGTGTCATAGTACATATATAATAAATAAATAAATACAATTAATAATAAAAATACTCATATTCATTAAAAGGAGCAGAATAAAGAAAGAGGCACATGTGAGACCCAAAGGCAGTATTTCAACATTGTGTATCACAAAATTGGGACATCAAGACTTAAACTCACACCACGGCACTAGTGTGGGTAGCACAGACTCAATGTAGAAATTTCAGAGGTGTTTGTAGAAACCTATTCCAAAGTAATCTGACCCACATGCTTTCCCAGGCTTTAATGCCTTAATCACCTCCCCCATTTCCAGCTCACATAAGTGAGGGGGGTGGGGGGCTTCCAACTTGTCATAATCTTCCTGACCAAGCATCAGGAGACCACCTATCCTCAGAAAAAACATTATCTTCCGTTCTTCAAAAGTCTTTCCTTACAATTTATAGAGATCTTCTAAAAAAAATAAAAAAATCTCTGAAATATTTGTCTTATCTGACTTAAAGGTTTTTACTTTTCTCTTGCTTTTTTTTAATTTGAAATTTTATTGGATGCATAACAATATATAGTATAAAAAACACTAACAATACTTCCAAACAAATCCACTTCTGCTCAGAACATAAATGCCTAACATGTCCCTTGACAGTTTTTATAAATGGACATCCTACCCATACTCCTCTTTCCCCCCCATCTGTGGGCTATCCTTACTTCCACAACATTAGTATATCCAAGCTCTGCTTTAACTGGTATCAAACTTAACCCATAGTTTAACCAGTAATAGACCATATTTCAATGAGACCCCATATTTTCCCAAACTGACCCAGTCTACTCTCTGAAGCCCGAGATCCTACTCTTCACGTAAATCTACCATAAACATGTTGACAAACATTGCCTGTAAGGCATCACAGATTACCTCCTCCAGGATGCTACACCACATTGGACTCAGCCATACAGCTAACTATAAATTTTCTAAATACTGGTTGCACCTATCTACAAAACCATTTCATAAACAGCACCTTGGATGTGGAGTTAGGTTGTTATCTTAGACACAGGTATGATCACCTCACCCCAGTACTTTTGAGCAATAGAGTGCTCCTACGAAATGTGATAAAAATTCTCCTTCTCTCCATGCGCCCTCCAGCTCGGCCCATCCCCATTTTGATTCCATTTATGAGAGAGGCCTGATACAGTACTTTGTAGCTATTTACTTACTTATATATATTTTTTTATTTTATCTTTATAAATTTTTACATACAATGAAGCATACAAAAACGTCATGGAAATTAGGAAATTGGAAAGAAACCAACATTGATAATAATCAATATTATTAATATAGAAAATTTAAGGAAAACAAATCCAAATCCTACTATAGCCCCCCCATAAAAAGAAGATCCAAGAAGGAAATTAATTAACAAGATAAATCAAGAAGATAAAAAAGAATGTGTGCTAACAATCGTAACTAACCTATTAGCAGTGGACCTAGAGACACATTGGGGGGGGGGGGGGGGGCGCCGAGCACTCAGAAAGCTCGATAACAGGGAGGGTTCAAAGAAAATATAGGAAACATTGTTCCTGATCGTATATCCAGTCTAGTCCCGGACCTCTGGGTTGTCTACCTTAATCAGCAGCTTGGAGACTGAGGAACCTCCTTTTCATGATGTCACCAGTATAACATCCCGGGAGCCGCCTTCACTTCCCAGTTATCTCAGTCTCCAAGCAGCTGAAGGGTGGTGAGCCCGGAGGTCCGGGCTCCCTGGAGGAACAATTAAGTGTTTTTTATTGCTTAGGTTAGAGTAAAAAGGAAAGAGTTAAGGTAAAGGGGGGCATCAGTGTACAGCTCAATAATTTGGCAGCTATACCTTTAAATTGCGCAAGAGACCCCCCCCCTTCTTTTTTCTCCCGTCTCAGCTTGGCTGCAGGTTCGGGAGTGGGGAAAGAGGGTCCGATTTGGCTAAGTGCAGGAGCATCTGAGTCTGCTGGTGAGCAAGTCCAGACCGGTGCCCTCAGCCTATTTAGAGCTGGCGCTTAGCAGACGCTTTACCTGGCAGCACTTGGGGCTCTAGCGGCAGCGGGAGAGCCGATAGTGGACAGAGGGGAAGTTGCTACCTGAGGCCTCCCGAGAGTAAGACCGACGCAGCAGAGCACAGTTCACGGCAAAGGTGAATGCGCGTGAGTCGTGCAGCATCCAGACAGCTCCTTAGGCCCGGTCGACGCCACCGCTCGTCTGCGCATTTGGGCGCGAAAACGGAGGTGCGCCTGACCGCATGGCACAGGCCTTGCGGTGCCAGGCAGGAGGGCCCGTATTTGTAGAATTACTGTGATTGCATCTGTTTTTTTCGTTAGATTTAGCTGCGGTCTGGTAGAATTAGTGCTTCTTGTGGGGACCCAAGTCTCGGGGTTTGAAAAGAAAAAAAAAAAAGAGACGCTTGAACCGGGGTTTTTCCTGTTTGGGATTGCAGGCTGTGGGGCTTCTAGCTCTTAGTTTGTGGGGAAGAGTTTCGAGCCTCAAGAAGCTGAACACTGGGAGAATATATATTTTTGTTTTACAAGGTCTGTTCCACAGGATGCCATCTCGGCCCCAGTGCTTTGTGTGTGGGGCCAGAAGAGGCTTGGTGGCTGACTCAGGTGTGTGCAAAAGCTGCACGAAGGAGGCCGCAGTGCTAGAGCAGATGCCAGGAGCCAAGGAAGGCACTGCAGGAAAGGAATGAGAACTCCGGGGATCAGACGGCGTGTGTGTCCCTGGAGGAGCAGGTAGCTGGGCCGTCTTCGGCCCCGGACTTGCCTCCCGCCCCAGTAGCATGGCCCAAAGGGCTGGCGTCAGTTTTTTCCAAGGACTTCGTGGCTCTTCTTCAGCAAGCAGTGGGAGGAGGGCCGGCTAGTCAAGGAAAGACTAAGCGGGAGGGCAAAGGTGTTAAACGCCTCTCAGCGGTTGGAGAGGCGGAGGACGGGCCCGAAAAGAAAAGGCATCTGGAGGAGGACCTTAGCACCCCTTCTCTGGTCTCTGAGGGGCAACTCTCGGATGAGGAACGCCTGAGCATGGCGGAGGATGAATTGGAGGAAGGTGAGCTCACGGAAAAAGAAGACCAAGCGAGAGTAGTGCGGGTGTTCCGCAGGGAGGAGCTCCCGACGCTGATAGTGGAGACGCTACGGACATTGAACATGCCGGTTCCCGGGGCAGCAGAGGAGGAGATTTATTTATTTATTTAACATGTTTTGTATCCCGCCTTTTCCTTCAATCAAAGCGGTTAATACAGCACAAAGTTAAACAAAGGTGAGGGAAACATACATTGCATTATCATTACATCACAACAAAACACTAGGAGTACAAACAGGGAACACAGTACATAACTTACATTACATTACCTTACATTAACTACAAACAGCATATCGCTGAACAGAATGAGCATATAGCAGCAGATAGTGGGTCCCGCACGGTCCACCGCCTAAGGGCCACGCCAAAGGGCCCTCTTGCGAGGCCCTCAGGCGCGGGCCCGCAAGGCACGGGCGCGCCATTGCTGAAGGGATTTTAAATGATTTGAAAAGTGCTCAGATTGGCTGCAGTTTTCTCTCACACACAGTTCCCAACTAAGTAGGCACAGCTGATTCTCACTCACTGCTCACAGGATCGTTGCCTTTGAGGATCCGTTGTTACAAGTCTTTAGGAAGACTCAGAGAGCATTTCCGGTGCACAGAGTTTTTCAGGAGATGATCCAAGAAGAGTGGAATGTCCCGGAGGCTCCTCTGAAGGGGGCCAGAGTGATGAGGCGTCTCTACTCTTTAGTGGATCAAGACACAGAGATCTTTAAGCCACCTAAGGTAGATGCTGCCGTGTCAGCGGTTACTAAGAAGACCACGATCCCGGTGGAGGGCGGAGCTGCCCTCAAGGACACTCAGGATAAAAAGTTGGATGCTCTGCTGCGGCAGATCTTTGATGTCAATGCCCTCGCGCTTCAGGCAGCCATTTGTGGAGCGTGGGTGGCCAGAGCCTGTTTGAGGTGGTCGCAGCGGGTCCAAGGGGATCAAGGTGGTGACATAGCTGGGGAGGCTTCCAAACTGGAATCGGGAGCGGCTTACCTGGCGGATATACAGTATGACCTGATGAGAGGATTGTCAAAGAGTATGGCATCGGCAGTAGCGGCTAGGCACTATCTGTGGCTTCGTAACTGGGCGGCAGATAATGCATCCAAGTCAAGGTTAGGCAAACTGCCATTTAAGGGGAGGCTTCTCTTTGGCGAGGACCTAGAGAAGTTAGTTAAGGACCTAGGGGAATCGAAGGGCGGTAGATTGCCAGAGGATAAGCCTAAGCAGGGCAGAGTGGCCCAGGGAGGCAAGGGGCCTTTGAGAGATTGCCGGAGATTTCGGTTTCAAAGGTCTAATACCGTCCAGAGAGGTAGGTTTCCCTACAGAGCCCAGGGCTTTTGGGGTTTTCGTGGAGCAGGTAGGGGATTTGGGGCCTCTTCCTCCTCGTCCCCGGCCAACATTCGAAAGTCACAATGATGCCAGGGGGACCCGGGCGCCCTTAGTAGCCGTAGGAGGGTGGCTACAGGATTTTTACGCTGCCTGGGTCCGCGTCACGTCAGATCAGTGGGTGTTAAAGATTATTCGAGAGGGGTACGCCTTAGAGTTTCGAACCCCGGTGCGCGACGCCTTTGTGCGGTCCCCCGGCAAGTCGCCAGGCAAACGCAAGGCGATGAGGGAGATGGTTCGGAGGCTTCTCGACCTCGGGGTGGTGGTTCCGGTGCCACAAGACCAACTCGGGTCGGGTCGATACTCCATTTATTTCGTGGTACCAAAGAAGGATGGCGGCTTTCGACCAATCCTGGATCTCAAGGGAGTGAATCGCTGTCTCCGCGTGTCGCACTTTCATATGGAAATGCTACGGTCGGTGATAGTGGCGGTACAAAAAGGAGAGTTCCTAATGTCCCTAGACCTGTCAGAAGCGTATCTCCACGTTCCCATTCGCCCAGAGCATCAACACTATCTGCGCTTCGCGGTGCCCTTCGGTCAGTTTCAGTTCCGAGCACTGCCGTTTGGCCTTGCAACGGCTCCCCGCACGTTCACAAAGATTATGGTGGTCGTGGCGGCGGCCCTGCGGAAGGAAGGAATCATGGTACACCCGTACCTGGACGATTGGCTCATTCGAGCAAAGTCGAGGGTCGAGAGCGAGCGAGTCAAGGCCAGAGTGGTAGCCTTCCTGGAGAGTCTAGGTTGGGTAGTGAACCTGGGGAAGAGCCATCTCACTCTGTCTCAGAATTTAGAGTATTTCGGAGCTCGCTTCGATACAGAGACAGGGCATGTGTTTCTCCCTCGGCTTCGAGCCCAGGGGTTACGCAGGCTGGTTCGAAGCTTCTTGGGCAGCCGGGCACCCATGGCCTGGAAGTACCTGCAGTTGTTGGGCACGATGGCGGCCACAATAGAGGTAGTTCCGTGGGCAAGGGTGCATATGCGACCCTTGCAGAGGGCTCTCCTCAGGCGATGGTCGCACCAGAGGGATTCGTTGTCAAGGAGGCTGCCTTGCCCAGAGGAGACGTCGGTGGCCCTCCAGTTGTGGTTAAGGCCGGGGTCGCTGGAGCAAGGGAAGACCCCTGGAAGCGCCAGACTGGGTAACGGTGACGACGGATGCCAGTCTGGTGGGCTGGGGGGCGCATTGCCAGGGCAGATTCTCGCAGGGGCTGTGGAACATGGAGGAGAGGACCTGGCCAATCAACAGGCTAGAACTGAGCAGTGTCCCTCGCGCTGCAAAGCTTCAGAAGTTGCCTAGCCGGGTCGGCGGTCAGAGTGTTCTCGGACAACGTGGCGGCGGTAGCTTATGTAAATCGTCAAGGAGGCACCAGCAGTGTGGCGCTAGAGGAGGAGGCCGAGCTCCTGTGCAGTTGGGCCGAGGAAAATCTGCTGGCTCTCTCGGCGGCGCATGTGGCAGGAGTAGACAATGTGCAGGCGGACTTCCTCAGTCGGGTGAGGGTGGACCCAGGGGAGTGGGCTCTGCATCCGGAGGTGTTCGAATGCATAGAGAGACGATGGGGCATGCCAGTGATGGATCTCATGGCAACGTTCCAGTCGGCGAAGGTCACTCGTTTTTACAGCAGGCGAAAGGAGAGAATGTCAGAAGGGCTGGATGCTCTCCTTCAAAGGTGGCCAGAGGGTCAACTGCTGTATGTTTTCCCCCCTTGGGCCCTATTAGGCAGAGTTCTGCAGCAGATAGAAAGGTACAGGGGTCTTGTAATACTAATAGCCCCGGACTGGCCGCGGCGGCCCTGGTATGCCGACTTGGTGAGACTGTTGGTGGAAAAGCCGTGGAGGCTCCCAAGGCACGCCGATCTGTTATCGCAGGGTCCGCTGGTCATGCCTCACCTGGATCGGTTCTCGCTTACGGCTTGGCTATTGAAAGAGCGCGCTTAAAAGCGAGAGGTTATTCGGCGGCGGTAATCTCCACGTTGTTGAAGGCCAGGAGAAGATCTACGACGTTGGCGTATGTGCGGGTCTGGAGAGTGTTCGAGGCCTGGTGTGCAGTCCGCGATTGCGAGGCGTTACGTGCGACGGTGCCGCAGATTTTGCAATTCCTGCAGGATGGCTTTGAGAAAGGGTTGGCGGCGGCTACGCTGAGGGTGCTGGTCGCAGCGCTGGCTTGCTACAGAGGCAGGATAGGGGGGCGGTTGCTGGGAGCGCACGGGGATATCAAGCGTTTCCTCTGGGTGATTTCGCTGTTACGGCCTCCTGTGAGACGGTCAGTGAGTCTTCCGTTGGTCTTGGAGGCATTGGAAAGAGAGCCTTTTGAGCCCTTGGGTAGGGCATCGGTTAAGGATTTGACCCTGAAGGTGGTGTTCTTAGTGGCGATCTGTTCAGCGAGATGGCTCTCTGAATTGCAAGCTTTGTCCTGTAGGGAACCGTATCTGTCCTCCTTTGAGTCTAAGGTAGTTTTGAGGACAGTGCCAACTTTTCTGTCGGTGGTCTCGGCTTTTCACGTGAACCAGGTGATTTCGTTGCCCGTATTTACTGGTAGCGAGGGTAATTCGGGTGCGAAGAATCAATGTAGTTTGGATGTTAAACGGGTATTGAAGTATCTGCGCCGTACGGAGTCGTTCCGCAGATCAGACAGGCTGTTTGTTCTGTTTGGGGGGCCGCGGAGAGGTGAAGCGGCCTCCAAAGCTTCCATTGCCAGATGGATTAAGGAGGCTATAGCTTCGGCCTATGTGCTGAAGGGCAGGTCGGTGCCGGAAGGGCTGAGGGCCCACTCTACAAGGGCACAGGCAGCGTCTTGGGCAGAATTGCGCCGAGTTCCGCCATTAGAAATTTGCAGGGCGGCGACTTGGTCATCGTTGAGTTCCTTTGTGAAGCATTATCGGTTGGACGTGCAGGCGCAGCAAGACGTGTGTTTTGGAGTGGCTGTTCTGCAGGGGGCTAAGTTAGGTCCCTCCCGTTGAATACTGCTCTGGTACATACCCAGAGGTCCGGGACTAGACTCGAGATACGATCAGGAAGGTGAAATTAGACTTACCTGCTAATTGTTGTTCCTGGAGAAGATACAATCTAGTCCCGTATCCCTCCCCGGTGCTGTGATTTCCAAGAGAGATGAGTTGCACAGGATTCCAGTGGTCACAGGTAAGAGAGTTCTGTTCCAGAAATTTTATTAGGTGGAGGGGCGTCGCCGGCACTTTTAATGCCGACAAGAATGGCGGGTGGGCGGCGATACTTCACATGTTAAAGATTCATGAGTTGCCATTTTCAAATTTTCAAATGTGAGGAACGGAGAGTGAGCTTCCTTTCCGTAGTTGGAAGTTTCCGTTAGTTTAGAGAAGTTTGTAATCAATTGAATGTGGATGTAATACTTAACTTGTTGCTCCGGTGAGTCTGCTTTGTCAATAGGGAACTGGGAAGTGAAGGCGGCTCCCGGGATGTTATACTGGTGACATCATGAAAAGAAGGAGGTTCCTCAGTCTCCAAGCTGCTAGACTGTATCTACTCCAGGAACAACAATTAGCAGGTAAGTCTAATTTCACCTTCAACCTAATCAGACACTTACAAGGAAACTTTAGGAAATATAGACCACCCAACAACAAAACCCCAGGACGTAGTAACAAAAATTCCTTTCTACGTTTTTGAGTACTTATATTTTTTAACAGCACCATTGAAAATCTGCTCAGCACAGCTTACAGCAATGAAAAGTACAACTGTGCGGATACAATAACAATCATTCCCTAGCCAAAACAAAACCCCCATAGGAAACCGCTATGTTTCTGGAAACTTGCTAATAGATTTTTCAAAATATAACTAAACTATTACTTTCTCCATTCTTCCTCCCCCTGAGCTCCGTTCAATTCCATTTCCCATGTTCTGTATTAATGGAGCTGTCTTCATTGGGGATAAGAGATTTTCCGTGAACAAGCAGGAAGTAAGTCCTCACATATGGGTGACATCCCCTAATGAAGCCCGGGTGAGAATGCTTCCCAGCTTCCATAGGAAGCCTTTGGGAGCTCCATTGCACATGCACATGCGTGCCTGCCTTCCTGACCCCTGGAGCCATCTTTACCTCAGTCTTTCCTTTCCAAGGAACCTGGTGGATGTGTGCCCTGTTACCGTCGGAACAGATCTGCTATGTTGTGCCCCATTGTGGGATTTTTCATAATTACAGTTTACAGTTTAGTAGATTTGATAAACCGCCACTCATAATACATATTGAGGTAGTGTACAATAAAATAAAACCAAAAAAGGCCAATGGCCACACACACCAAAGGACAAAGAAACATAGCTAACAGTAAGGGGGAAGGGAGCCTAAGTTACAGAGTCAAACACAATAAGGCCAGGGAAGACAACAGTAAACCAGTGCAAGCAGTTCTCATCCAGTAGCAGCAAGAAAAAGGCACACCCGAGCCTACAAAGAAACCGCAGAAGGAAAAGCAAGAGTAAACAAATGAGTCTTCATCTGAACATTGAAAGAAGGACAGTTCAGAACAGAAAGGGGAAGGAAGTTCCAAAAGGGAAGAAGCCACACTCCGAAATGCAGAAGAGCAAGCTTTAGAAGAAAAGACAGCATGGGGACCGGGCACCTCCAGCAGGTGCTGGGACACCGGGTGGAGAGAACGGGAGGGAACATAAGCAGTGAAAAGCCGATATAAAAACATGAATGAAACACCATGAAGGATACAGAACGTTAAAATGAGAGTCTTATAAGATATCCGAGAAATGACAGGGTGCTCAGAAACCAAAAGGGGAGTAATACTATCATATCAATGAGCCCCATGAAGGAGCTGAGCAGAAGTATTTTGAATGAGCTGCAAGCATGCAAGCTGAGAATGGGGGAGACCAGCAAGGAGTGAGTTTGCATAGTCCAAACGAGCAATAACATAGAGAGTAACAGAAGACGGATGGAAGAAGTGTCAAGGTATTTGCGAAAAGAATGTATTTGACGCAATAAAAAGAAACAGCACTGGACAGTACAGGACATGTACAGAAAAAGAAAGAGAACTATCAAAGTGGATCCACAATATCTTAACCAAGTCCTGCAAAGGAAGGGGAACCCCATGAATGGACGGGAGCAGAGGAAACAAAGCAGGGAGAGCCCGGGAAAGGAGTAAGACAGAAGATTTAGAAGGATTAAGTTTCAGACCATGGAATGAAAAACAATCAGCCGCCTGATGTAGTGTAGCTGAAATTTGGGAAATACCACAGAATGAGTTGGCAGTGAGAAAAGAAGCTGAAGATCATTGGTGTATATAAAGAAAGTGACATCAAGAGACTCGAGCAAAAAAGCCAGAGGAGAGAGAGAAACATTGAAAAGGATAGAACCTAACACGGAACCCTGAGAGACGCCACAGGGTAGTAAATGAGGAACTGAACACTGGGAATCCCAGATCTTGAAAGTGTGACCATGCAGGTAAGAGTGAAACCAGCACAGTGCCAGACCAGAAACTCCAAGGGAGTGCAGTTGGAACGAGAAGAATGATCCACTAAGTCAAAGGCTGCTGTGAGGTCCACGGAGACAAGAAGAATCTCACAGCGGGAGTCCAGAGAGACATGGACAAAAATCAGTAAGAGCGAGTAGAGAATGCTCGGTAGAAAAACCATGACGAAAATCTGTCTGGGCAGGGTGTAAAGCAGCACTATTAAGACTGTAGCCCTGCAATTGATCAGCAACTACTCATTCAGTGACCTTTGACAAGAAAGGAAGTAAAGCGTGTCTTGAGGGTCCAAGCCACCGACCATAAAGATAGGAAGGACAGTGGCCTCCTTCCCTACAGAAGGAAAAGAACCAGTCAAAAAAGAAGCCAAGAAAATAGAACACAAAGGAGAAAGAAAAGAGGACCCAACTATCTTACAGGTGAGAGGGCATTCAAGTAGTTTTCTTTTGTCTTCCTGCATGTTGTTGGGGGCGTCGATTCATTTTCTTTTCTTTTTTTCTCTTATCTTTAATTTTCTCACGCATTTTTTCCTGGTTGGCTGAGACACTGAGCCATATGATTTAGTGGCAGCTGTCTTCCCAGCCATGCCCAAGCTGGCCAGTGGGTTTAAAAATGTACCTGGGGGATCCAAGATGGCATTGGAAGATGCTCTGCTACCACTCGTTGAGTCTGCTTGTCGGTGGTGTTAGCCGCGGCAATGGGCAAGATGAAGGAAAGGAGGGAAGTTTACCCTCTCGGAGAGCTCCTCTTTTGGCCCCCTGTGTCAGACGATGATGGATAATTTCAGCGTCCAAGTCTCACCAGCACCATCTTCTCTGGGTTTGCTGGGGGGAAATTTTGGCAGCAGTTAAGGGGCTTTGCTAAGTCCTGACCTGCAGATGCCGCCTCCCAACCCTGGAAGTGCTTTTGCTGCCGGTGCTCTGGGGTTTCTGCAGACTGAAGTAGTTGGTGCGGGGCCATTGCCAGGAGGAACACCGGTGGCTGCTTTGTCCCCCATGCTGGCAGGAACAACTGATGGTGGGCCAATTCTTCATTTGAGAGCTGTGGAGGACATTGTGAAGAGGGGTGAGAAGCTTTCGATGAGTGTGTTATGTGAGGTGCAGAGACCACAGGCTGTGACTATGGAGTCACTGTGGGAAGTGATTCAAGGTTTCAACACCTCTCTTTAGTCTTTATCTAGTCGGATGGTGGGTGATTTAACTGTTGTGTTCCAAGTCGTGATGGATCATTCTAAGGCAGGGGTGTCCAACCCTGTCCTGGAGGGCCGCAACCCTGGCAGGTTTTCAGGATAGCCCTAATGAATATGCATGAGATATATATGCATTAGAGATATCCTGCCAACCTGACTGGTTTGTGGCCCTCCAGGACTGGATTTGGAGACCCTATTAGACAACTTTTTGGTGGTGGTGAAAAGCGAGGAAGAGTGTGACAAATTCTATCTACCCTTTTGATGTCTAGGATATCTGCACCTTGCTCACTCACATTCTTAAATGACAGAGGTGTAAGGCATGGGTCTCCAAATCCAGTCCTGGAGGGCCACAAACCAGTCAGGTTGGCAGGATATCTCTAATGCATATATATCTCATGCATATTCATTAGGGCTATCCCGAAAACCTGCCAGGGTTGCGGCCCTCCAGGACAGGGTTGGACACCCCTGTTCTAAGGCACTGGATTCTTTATCTGGAGAAAATGGATGCGGTACGGGTTATAGGAGAAGCTTTGGTGAAGGACAGCAATGTTATGTGTCGTCGGATGGAGTATCTTAAACATCAAGTTTGTCGGAACAATTTGTGCTTGCTGAACTTTCCCAAATCTCCCCTCATACCATCTAAGGATATGGTGAAGAAGTTTTTGACTGAGATTCTGGGGATGGATTCTGGTCATCTCCCTCCTTTAGTGAGAGCTCAGTACCTTCCCTCCGGTGGTGGTTCGACTCCTGGGGGGCAAGAAGGCACTGTAAGAGATAACCTATCTGAGTTTCTTGAGTACTCCCTGGAGGTGGTAACCCTGAGGTCCACTCTTGTTGTAACTTTCTCCTTGGAGTTGGACCATAATGTGGTATTTAAATTGTACTTTCGGTCTATGAACAATCCCTTTTTTGGCTCAGTAATACGTATTTTCCCCAATTTTTCAAGAAATACACAATAGCAGCGCCAGGGTTTCCTGGCCCTGCGCCCCAGGGTTTTGGCTTTGGGGTTAAATTTTGTTACATTTTCCTTGTTATTTGTATTATAGATCAAGTCTGTGACTGCATGGTGATAAGTTTAAATGCACAATAAAAGGGTCTTGTCAGAGGGATTATCGGCAACGCATGCCAGTGAACCCCCTGAAGAAGGCATAGGCGAAACACGGCCGTGTCAGGTTTGGCAGTGAGTTACCCCTGGTGGGGTTGACCATCAATACTCCTGGGTGAAGATTTACTTAATAAAGTGTGTTTTACCCACCACGCTTAGACTGAGTTGTTGATTTTACACATGGTATAATGCTTTTTTTGTTGGACCTATGGACTGCTCCAAATACATGAGCAAGGCGGCATACAATGCCTTCGAATTGGTTAGTTGGGTAGTGGCATTGGGTATCGGTGTCCACCGCCTAGCCTAGCTTCAGTCTTTGGACCTGGAGCAGTGGGGCTGATGTGCCCTGCAGGGGTAAAAACCTCTTTGGTAAACACAGAAACATGACGACAGAAAAAGACCACATGGCCTGTCTAGTCTGTCCTTCCATATCAACCACTACAACATTCCTCTTTTTTCCTTTAGAGATCCTCTGTGTTTGTCCCATGTTTCTTTGAATTCAGATACTGTCCTCATCTCTACCATCTCCATTGGAAGACTATTCCACGGATCCACCACTCTTTCCGTAAAGAAATATTTCTGCATATCACTCCTGAATCTATCCCCTTTCATTCTCATCCCATGTCCCCTCATAGCAGAGCTTGCTTTCAATCGAAAGAAGCTCTCCTCCTGTGCATTTATTCCACGAGGGTATTTAAACGTCTCAATCATGTCACCTCTATCCCGCCTTTCTTTTAAGGTGTACATATTAAGATCCTTAAGTCCGTCCTCATATGCTTTATAATAAAGACCACTAACCATTTTAGGAGCCACCCTCTGTACGGACTCCAGCCTGTTTATATCCTTTTGAAGGTGATCTCCAGAATTGCACACAATACTCCAAATGAGGTCGCACCAAAGATTTATATAGAGGCACTATCACCTCCTTTCTTCTGCTGGCCATTCCTCTCCCTATGCACCCAAGAATCCTTCTAGCGTTTGCCGTCATGTTTTCTACCTGTTTAGCTACTTTAAGATCATCAGACACAATTATGCCTAGCTCCCGCTCTTCTTTAGTGGACAAAAGTACTTTACCCCCTATACTATATTGCTCCCTTGGATTGCTGCAGCCCAAATGCATGACCTTGCATTTTTTAACATTAAATCTCAGCTGCCAAATTCTAGACCATTCTTCAAGCTTAGCTAGATCCTCCTCATGTTATCTATACCTTCCTGGGTGTCTATTGCAGATTTTGGTATCATCCGCAGAGGCAAACCTTACCCAACAACCCTTCCGCTACATCATTAACAAAGATGTTAAAAAGAATCGGACCAAGGACAGATCCCTGGGGCACACTACTGATAACCACCTCCTCCTCAGTAAGCTCCATTTACCTGTACCCTTTGTCACCTCCCAGTCAACCAATTTCTAACCCAAGCAGTAACTTTAGGGTCCATCCCTAGGGTGCTCAGTTTGTTTATAAGTCGCTTGTGAGGAACGGTGTCAATCTAAATACACCACATCTAGGGCTCTCCCTCGGTCCAACCACCTGGTCACCCAGTCAAAGTAATCAGATTTGTCTGACAAGACCTGCCTCTGGTGAATCCATGCTGCCTCTGATCCTGTAATCCGCTGGACTCCAGAAACCTCACTATTTTCTCTTTCAGCAGCGCTTCCAATAATTTACTCACCACCGAAGTTAAAATAACAGGCCTGTAGTTTTAAACCATATCTTTACTTCTGCTTTTGTGTAAAGGGACCACTTGACACTTTGGCACCACTCCCGACTCCATTGAGGCATTGAAAAGGTCAGTCATTGGAGCTGCTTGAATGTCCCCAAGTTCCCTCAGTATTCTCGGGTGTATCCCATCCGGTCCCATCGCTTTGTCTACTTTAGGTTTAGCTAGTTTCTCATGAACACAGTTCTTCTGAAAATTGTTCAAGATGCCCCTCACTTCTGTTCCTGTTTGTGGGTACAGAAGTGAGGGGCATCTTGAACAAAGTGATGGAGAACGCCGGTGAGATAAAAAAGGAACAACTCACCATGAACAGACTCTCGCAAAAGATTGTGGATCCCTCCAAGAAGAAGTCTACAGGCAAGAAGGCCTTTTACCCATGGAAGCGCAGGTACTACCCTGGCTACCAGAGCTCTCAGCCTGCCTGGAAGGCACACCAGTAGCAGTACCCTGTCTCATAAGGCCCAGCCACAACTGGGGGCGGGTTTTTGACTGGTTTCTAAGGAGCATGGCCAATCTCCCCTTATCTAACAGGGTGCCCCCCCAGGTGGGGGGTCATCTGGTCCATTTTGCGCACAGGGGGCCCCTCATAACCACAGACACCTGTGCTTTAAAAATCGTCCAAACCAGATACCTGTTGCATTTTGCCCAGCTACCCCTTCCATTCTTTACCAGAGAGTATCCTCTAAACACACACCATTGTGGACTTCTCCAACAGGAGGTCACTGCCCTGTTGGCTGACCGGGCCATAGAACCGGTACCACCAGCACAGGCAGGGTGAGGGTTCTACTCTTGGTATTTCCTGGTTCTCAAGAAGATGGGTTTTTCGACCCATCCTGGATCTCAGCAACCTCAGCTGTTTCCTGGTACAGGAGACGTTCAAAATGGTCTCTCTGAATATGCTGCTACCCTACCTCCAAAAGGACAATTGGCTGTATTCCTTGGATCTAAGGGATGCGTACACACACACATCCCGATTCATCTTCTCCACAAACAGAACCTCTGCTTTGTGCTGAGCGGACAGCGCTTCCTTTTTTTTTTTATTAACACAGAGAGGAAGAAAATATAAACAGATCACTTACAATATCCATACAAAGCCACAGAATATCTAAAATCATAAACCAAGTTTTTCTTTTTGTGGGCCATCAGACACGCCTGTTATAGTCTTTCTTCTCCCGCAGGGAATCCTGCATTCCAGATCAGTTCACATTACTGTACCCAGGTATCGCCCGGAGCCCTGAGCCTTCTCTTCTTCGATGACTCAAAAACATTTATCAAACTTGTTTAATAATAAACTTTACTCCTCTTTAGGTTGATCACTCAATCCATTTTATCTGTGCTTGTCCCCATAGTTTCCCGGTGGCTTGGATTTTTGCTCCTGTGAGGGTCTATCCCTGGATGACTCAACATCTGCTTGGGAAAAAATCTGGGGACCTTATGTATGCGGGCCATCGATATGGGGAACAAAAGAGAATGGACAGCACTTCCAGTACAGTGTACTGCCCTTTGGGCTGGCGTCCACCCCCAGGGTCTTCACAAAATGCCTAGCGGTAGTTGCCGCCTACCTCCGGACCATGGGGGTCTTTGTCTTCTCTTACTTAAATGACTGGCTCATAAAAGACTCCACATCAGATGCAGTCAGGCGGTCGGCCCATCTTACTATCCAGATGCTCGAGCATCTGAGATTTGCCAACTACCCAAAGTCGCACCTCCAACCACCTTAACGGATGGAATTCATTGGGGCTTTTCTCGACACTACCCATGCCCTGGCCTTCCTGCTGACAGACCGCTTGCAGCAGCTCCCTGAAGTAGTCACTGCCATCCAGTGAAGCCATTTCACCATGGCTCAAGGAATGCTGCAGTTGTTTGGCCACATGGCCTCCATGGTGCACATAATGCCGTTGGCCCGATCCAGATACTTCAAGCACAATGGATCCTATGCACTCAATGGTGACAGGTCACGGGCAGAGTGGCGGTCACCACACCCCTGGTGAACTCTCCAGTTGTGGCTCCAGCCGCAGAACCTGCTCAAGGGACTTTCTTTCCATTCCCCTCTACCTCACCAGATGCTCACCACAGATGCATCCAAACTGGGATGGGAAGCGCATCTGGACAGCCACCACATGTAGGACCTCTGGTCAGAGCATGAGAGCCTGCACCAAATCAACCTTTTGGAGCTCTGCGTAATTGCAAACACCCTTCGAGCTTTCCAGATGCAACTGACCAACCAGCTAGTCCTGATTCAGACAGAAAAGCAAGGGGGCATGGTGTAGTACCTCCTGTGCTGGGAGGCAGTGCGGCTGTGGAGGTTCGCCATGACTTACGGCATGGACCTCAAGGTGCCGTACCTGCCAGTGGAGCTCAATGTTCTGGCAGACTGTCTCAGCAGAGTCCTTCAGCTATACGAATGGACCCTCAACATGAGGGTGGTGAACTGTATCTGCAAGATGTGGGGCAGCCAGGAGATTGACCTTTTTGCCACTCCACCAAATGCTGAGGTGGCTTGCTTCTGCTCCAGGGTGGTGTCCGATGTCTTCCTCCTGGACTGGGGGATAGGGTTATTATACACGTATCCCCTGATTCCACGAGTAGCAAAGACCTTGTTCAAGCTCCAAGCCAACAGCATGATACTCATTGCCCCGTGTTGGCCCAGGCAGCCATGGTTTCCCCTACTGCTTTGGCACTCTCGGCAGGAGCCTCTTTATTTATTTTATTTATTTATTTATTTAACAGTATTTCTAAACCGCCTTATCTTAATAATCAAGGTGGTATCACAGCAAGCAATCAGGTAAAGTGTGTGTGTTATACATGCAGTGAGGGTGAAACTTAGAAGTGTGAGGGCTGTGTTGGGTGCTTGATTCGTTTGAGCTATGTACAAGGTGGGCTATTTACAGTGGTGCTAAAAACACATTTTATATACATACAGTGATTAGGAGGATTGGAGTGCTGTTATACATTCTCTTAGGTTATGTGATGTGACCATAGTGCTCTATGAACAGCATGGTTTTCAGCTGTTTTCTGAAGTCTTTGAGGTCTGGATTTGCCCTTAGATCGTCCGGTAGATTGTTCCATATTGTTGGAGCAGCCATGGAGAGAGCTCTGTCTGTTGTGTCCTTGCGTGTGTGCTTGTATTCATTTGGGGTACTGACTCGGTTGCGTGTTTGACTTCTTCTAGGACGTGCGCTGGTTTCTGGTTGTATGAGCGTGTGGAGGCTGTTGGCTTATGTGTGCTGATTTATCTTAAATAGGTTTATGATAGTCTTGTATCTGATGCGAGCACTGATTGGGAGCCAGTGTAAGTCCTTTAATGTAGGTGTGATGTGCTCCTGCCTTGCGGCTCCGGATATGATTCGAGCTGCAGTGTTTTGTGCCAGCTGGAGTGGTTTGAGAGCTTGTTTCGGTAGTCCAAGGTATATCGGATTGCAGAAGTCCAGTATTGGGGTTATCAGTGCTTGACAGACGGTACGGAAGTGTTCTGGGGCGAGGAGTGGTTTCAGTCTCCTGATGATTCGCATCCTGTAGTAGGCTTTTTGGATTGTTTTGTCTATGTGTGGTTTGAGGTTGAGTTTACTGTCCAGAGTAACCCCAAGGTATCTCACCTCTGATCTTATCGGTATCGTGGTGCTTTGTATCTTTATGTTTGGTGGGTGTATGAAGCTTTGGTTCCGAGTGATGATTGCACTCTGTATCTCATTTGCACTCTGTATCTCATTTGTCAGGATGAAGGGGCCCTGCTTCATCCCACTGTGCTTGTCCCTGACCCTAACTGTGTGGATGCTGAGCGGGTAGTCCTCTCAGAGCTCAGTCTGCCGGCAGAGGTTCTTCTAGCATCCCGCAGAGATTCCACACACTGTTCCTGCATCTTTAAGTGGCACAGGTTCTCTCTCTGGTGCATTGACAGGGCCTTAGACTCCTTTTCTTACGTGGTGGAGACACTGCTGGCGTATCTCCTGCACCTTTCTAACTCGAGTCTTGTCCAATTTCGTCCGAGTGCACTTAAGCACGATTGAAGCGTACCATCACGGGTTGGGTGGCAAGCCTATATCTACTTACCCACTGGTGGCCCACTTCATGTAGGGTCTACTCCTTTCTAAGCCTCCAGTTAGACGCTTGCCCATAGCGTGGGACCTCAATGTGGTGCTGGCGCAACTCCTCTCAGCGCCGTTTGAGCCAATGGTGTCCACTGACATTCCTGACCTAGAAGGTCGTGTTCCTAGTGGCAGTCACCTCTGCCTGCCAGGTTAGTGAACTGCAAGCCCTAGTGGCACATTCACCTACACTAGATTTCATCAGAACAGAGTGGTTCTACAGATGCATCAGTGTTTCTTGGCCAAGGTGGTCTCTTCTTTCCACCTCAACCAGTCTGTGGTCTTGCCCACCTACTTTCCCAGGCCTCACGCTAACAGGGCAGAAGCCATACTTCACACGTTGGACTGTAAGCGTGCCTTGGCTTTCTATCTAGAGAGGACGAAAGCCCATCGGTGTTCCACCCAGCTTTTCTTCCCCTTTGACCCTAACAGGCATGAGCATGGCTATCTCCAAATGCATGCTGTCCATTTGGGTGGCGGACTGCATTTCCTTTGCTTATATGCAGGCTGGTCTGAGTCTAGACTAGAGGGTCATGTCCTAATTCAGAATGTCCAAGCAATGGCCACTTCTGTGGCCAACCTGTGCTCGGTCTCCACAGTGGAGATTTGCAGGGCTGTTACGTGGTCCTCGATCCACATCTTCATAGCCGAGAACTGTCTGGATGGGGATTCTCAGCGTGATAGCAACTTTGGCAAGCTGTACTTCAGCAGCTGTTTGGGACTTAGGTTCAACTCTTTCCCACCAGCCCTTCTGTCCAGTCAGGCTACTGTAAAGAGTCTTTCTGATGTTGATGCCTGCTAAGGAAGCTTGTTCAAGCCATGGTATTTTCAATAACATCATATGGATGTGAAAGCTGGACAGTGAAAAAGATAGACAGGAAGAAAATTGATGCCTTTGAATTATGGTGCTGGCGGTGAATACTGTGTATACCATGGACTGCCCGAAGAACAAACCAGTCAGTACTAGAGGAGATCAAACCTAAGCTTTCTTTAGAAGCTCAGATGACAAGACTTCGACTTTCATACTTTGGACACATCATGCGAAGAGAGAGATCATTAGAGAAAGACATGCTTGGTAAGATAGAAGGTCAGCGCAAAAGAGGAAGGCCAGCAATGAGATGGATTGATACAATAACAGCAGCTACGAGTACCAGTCTGTCAACAATGAGCCACCTGACTCAAGACCGAACACAATTTAGAATAGCTATCCAGAGGGTCGCAATGAGTCGACTCCGACTCGACGGCACTTAAACAACAACAACAAGGAAGCTGAATTGGATGAGTCCCTCGGAAGGACTACCCATGCTGTTTCTTCCAGTTGTCCTGTCAGTTGCCCTGCTGGACTTGTTTTTACTGTTTTTGGTAGCCTGTAGCTTGAGAGTCTCATATGTGAGGACTTACGTCCTGTTTGTTTACAGAGAAAGTATAGTTACTCACCTGTAGCAGGTGTTCTCCGTGAACAGCAGGCATAAGTTCTCACAACCCTCCCACCTCCCCGTGGAGTTGTTGGTTTTTAGCTTTGTCATCATACTGAGGTAAAGATGGCTCCAGCGGGCGGGAAGGCAGGCACGCATGCGCGATGGAGCTCCCAAAGGCTTCCTATGGAAGCTGGGGAGCATTCCCGCGCAGGCTCCGTCGAGGGACGTCACCCATATGTGAGGACTCATTCCTGCTGTTCATGAAGAACACCTGATACAGGTGAGTAACTACGTTATCTCAGAGTATGAACAGTATAAGTATACCCTTCCCTCCTGCTGCTTATAATATATCTGCACAAATGGAGACCCCCAAATCCCCTAAAATCTTACATTCTGTTTTATATAATGCATGACCTGTACATAATACAAAAAATCCAATCTAGGCAAATCTGATTTTCCTCTCTGTTTCCCGAAGCCCATTATTTTACTTCTCATCATTTAACAAATTGCTCTAACCTAAATAAACCCTTCTCCTGCCAATTCTATTATGCCCCATATATCATCCTTGGTGAGAGCCTTACTAAAATAAATAGGCTCAAAACTTGACCCACTTACCCAACAAGTGTTTATCCTGGCCTTATCCCAAATTTTCAATGTTAAATTCAGACAGGGACTTAGAACCCTCCCCCCACAAAACACACTTTGGCCTATCATTCTTTGCAAGTCACACAATATATTGCAGCAGAATTTCTCTCACTGTGCCTGTTCAATCTTAACCCACTGTTTTACTTTCCCTACAGCTCTCTATTCCAGCATGGCTCTTAGCTGCACAGCCGTATACATTTCTAAGTTAGGGATCCCTAATCCCCTTTCCCAACCTTAGGTTGAAACATAACCTCCTTCACCATCCATGAAGGTTTCTTTTGCCACATATATCCAAATATCTTTTTCTGCAGAACCTTAAGAACCCTGTTAGAAACCTCAATGGGCTAGGAGAGGAATAATTCGTTCAGTCTGGGTAAGATTTCATTTTGACACTTCCTATATGACTCAGGACCTGGCCACGAGTCTAAATCTCAGCCCACTAAATTCAGCATGGAAGCTTAATTAAGTCTAAACATGACCTCTTACTCTCAGGCAATTCTAACCCCCAGATATTGAAGAGACTCCACTACCCATGAAAGGGAAGGCCTCCTTGAGAGCTGTCCCCCCTCCTCCCCACTGACAGGTTTACCCTTTTAGCTTCTGACTTTACTAAGTTCACTTTGAACCCAGGCATCGTACTAAAATGCGGAATTTCTTAAAAGCTATGATACATGAGAGTGAACATGTCATCATCTGCATAAAGTGCTATTTTGCATGACTTCTAATCTAACTCATTTCCTCTATGACCCCCAATGCCTAACTCTCTTTGCAAAAGGCTCCCTGGAGAGAGCAAACAGAGGAGATAATCGGCAACCTTATCTCATTCCTTTCCCTAGTTTGAACAGCTTTGAATACTCCCCACTGACCATGATGTGGGCCTGCTGGTCAGCATACATGGCCTGAATCCACTTAATACATTTATTCCCATTCTTTGAAGAATCTAGTCAAATACCTTTTCCATATTGAACAGCATTACAGCTGTTGCTTGTTTCTTTGTGATCAAGATCAGGTCAGCAGCCACCAAATGTATTAGTCTGCATACTGTGGCAAGGTGGCCTATCCTGAGTCTGGGGGAGGACAAAGAGACAGGGAATTCACCCTAGTAAAGGGCCCCCTTTCACCAAATCAGGGTAGGAAAGCCACAAACACATCCAGGAATCAGAAAATTTCCACCTGGCCCACATTTCATGCTCCCCCTAGTGGAATAAGGGAGAGAGGATACAGGGTCCAGAACCCCTATGGCAGGGAATGCTCCAAGCACTCAGGTGCCCAAAGTCAGGCTGATTGCCATCACCTGGGTAGGGAGGAATTGGAGCTAGAGCCCTGGAAGTATAAACCTAGGCCAGAGTATGAGAGAAGGGGAAGAGAAGCAGGAAGCCAGGCTGTCACGAGCAGAGGCACAGACACAAGCAAGGGAAGCTTAACTGGTGCTAAGCAGAGCAGAGGAACTGAGATTCCAGGAGGAGAAAGTGCTAACTGGCATATAGCACATCTGCAGGAGAGTTTGGAGCCAGGAACAAGAGAGACTCCAAGATTCCCCGGGAGGCTGTTAGCTGAGCACTGTGAGCAGGACGGGGAGCCAGAACCCATGCAGCTGGGAGAGCCCGAGGTGAAGCTGAATGATGAGGACACTCCCATGGACTGTTCCTTTTGCCAAGCTTTAAACCTGGGAATGTAGAGAAAGCAAGCCAGTCTTGAAAGAAACTCTTCCAGGAAAAGGTACCCGTAGTCCACAAGCAGGGTGGCTGTGATTCCCTCGTGTTTTTAAAGGGGAAGTTTACGGGGACTAAGGAGCAAGCCTGGAA
Source organism: Ichthyophis bannanicus (assembly GCA_033557465.1). Taxonomy (NCBI): domain Eukaryota; kingdom Metazoa; phylum Chordata; class Amphibia; order Gymnophiona; family Ichthyophiidae; genus Ichthyophis; species Ichthyophis bannanicus. The sequence goes on from CM066035.1 coordinate 691,180,878, forward strand.
CTGTGATAAGCTTGTTAATCACCTGCTGCTGGAATGAGGACACTGGGGTAAGCTAAAGTAGCTATTATAACAAAGCTTTCTTTTGCCCCTGGATTATATTTGTTACTTGGAAGGTAACCAAGAAAGGTTTGAAGCTGAATAGAAGCTAAACTGCCACAGACTTTAAATGTGATTTTGTTTTTGGGCTTTAGCCAGCAAGGCTAAAAAGGGGGATGCAATATCCTTGCTGTTAAAGACTGTGTATCCTGAACTATAGAGAACCTTTAAACAGCCATTTTTGGGTTTGGGTTTGTTTTTGGACAATGCTCTACTTCACAGAGTCCTGAACAAATAATCCTGTGTGTGGTATGAAAGAACCATTGTGTACAAAATAAATTTCTGTCATTTGCCTTACCTCTTTGAGCCTAACTACAACTTTCTGCCTGATGCACCCATACAGCTAAACAAAGACTACATTTCCCAGAGGGCACTGCGGGGAAATAGTTTGAAAAAGCTGAAAAGGCGGATAGCAGAAAGTTCCTCTATTAACCACGCCCCTCTAAGCTAGAGGCGAGTGGTGGTGGCGTGACAATACTTAGCTGGAATGAACTATACCTGATCCTGTAGGTGGGCTACACAAGTCAACAATTGGTTAGCCAAATCTTATCCAGGTTAACGTCCAGGTTCAGCAGAGAAATGGGACTATACCTACAAGACATCAGGTCTTTCCTCACTTTTGGCAGCAGCATAATTACAACCATCATCATAGATAAGGCCAGCTTTCCCCCACAACTAACAGTTAAACAAATCAGTCATCAAACCCACTAATCACTTCCAAAACTTTTTTTAAAACTTTTCTGTAAAACTATTCAGCCTACCTAGAGACCGGATTGCCTCTGGGAACTTTGATCTAGGAGAAGCATAAGATAGAGGTGTATGCTGATCTCACTCCAGCTACTCTTGTCAAGCATTAAGGATAGGAAGGAGGTAATGGGAAACTTATGCTTGGAGCCTATCAGATACCACTGATTAGATTTGTTTGGCCTGGCATTCGCTATCATTTGTAGAACCTTCACGGCCCACTCAAAGTAGGAAGCTATTCAGATATTACACGAGACTGGGATTCAAGGTCTGGTCCTGCCACCTCTCAAGACGTCTGTTCCTTGTAAAGAGTTTCCCAAATGGTAGCAGATCTCATAAGGGAAAAAGTGACTTCAGTGTCAATATGGTGGCTATGCAAGTGTCGTGGAGGAGGCCTGCTGAGGACCAGATTTAATACTGTGTCTATTTTGCAGCGCTTGAGAATATAAGGACCGTTTGGCTTTGTGGAACCCTTGCTGGTACACATGCATGCTGTGTGAGTGCATTGGGGATGGGGGGTTGGTTAGTGTGCTGTAAAGAGCCTTGTGTGAAAGGGAGGTGAGTTAGTGTGTGAATGTTGAAAAAGGGATTGTGTGTGAGTGTAGTAGTTGTTTGTGGGTACATGGGTAAGGTGGTGGTTCACTTTCCTCTGGGATGGCCTGCTTGGGGGAATGAGTGGTGAACTTATAAGATGGTGATGGATGAGAAATGGGTGAGGGGGATCTCTCTATTTTCTCAGAATGCATATGAACCAGGAAGTGACTGAGGTGAGATTCATGTGGCTATATAAGATTTAAAGCCAGATAAGGTTCTGGGACATGATGGAGTCTCTGCTAAATTTTATAAGAAGTTTGTCCACCTTTTGGTAGCCCTTCTGGCTGATCTTTTTAATACGGTGATGCAGGTGGGCAGTGCGTTAATACCTACGGAAGGGAAGGATCCTCACAGTCGTGGTTCTTATCTCCCAATTTCCTTGCTCAATTTAGATTTTAAAATGTTTGCAGCAATTTTAGCTAAATAGGTTAAACAGGTTTATCTCATCCCTGGTTCATGAGGACCAGTCTGGTAGACAGGCAGGAGACAATATAAGGAAGTTGCTCAATTTAATTTGGAGTGCAAAGGCCCTGAAGCAGTTAATAGTGTTGCTCTTGATCAGTGCTGAAAAACATTTGACTGCCAAGTGTACCTTCAGGTCCTGAAACTAGCTCCTGAATTCCTCCCTCAAAACTGAGAGCTCACTGGTGGACTCTACTGCAGACTCGTGGAGCGAGTTGCTGCCTGTCATATCTTGCTCACAGCATGGTTCCTCCACTGCCATTACAGGCTCGCTCCTTACCTTATTTATTTATTTAACGTCATTTATATACCGCCTTATCCTACAATCAAAGCGGTTTTCACAGCAAACAATCAAGGGATGGGCAAGTGTTATCATGCAGTGGTGTGTGTTGGTGGTGGGGGTGGAAGATTTAGGTTGTGATTTCTACATAGTGCGCTATATACATCGTGAGCTAGTATACATTCATTTGTACTGACTTAGGGTGGGGGAGGGACTGAGGTATGTCTCGTTTGGTAGCTCAAGGGGTATGACCATAGTGTTCGATGAACAGGGTTGTTTCCAGCTGTTTTCAGAAGTCCTTGAGGTCTGTGTTTAGTCTCAGTTCATCTGGGAGGGTGTTCCAGATGGCTGGAGCAGCCAGGGAGAGTGCTCGTTGCATGGTGTCCTTTCGGATCCTGGCAAAGTCTTTTGGGATGCTTACATGATTGGAGGTGCCTCTTCTCCTTGGTCGCGTGCTTGTGTTGGGTTGTATGAGTGTGTGTAGGCTTATGGCAGACGTGTGTTGTTTGATCTTGAATATGTTTATGATAGTTTTGTATTTGATGCGTGAGATGATTGGGAGCCAGTGTAGATCTTTCAGTATGGGTGTGATGTGATCATGGTTTGAAGTACCAGATATAATGCGGGCGGCTGTGTTTTGTGCCAATTGTAGCGGTCTGAGGGTCTGTTTTGGTAGCCCGGTGTAGATAGGGTTGCAGAAGTCTAGTAGTGGGGTTATTAGAGCTTGGTATACAGTACGAAAGTGCTCTGGGGCGAGGAGGGGTTTAAGTCTTCTGATGAGTTGCATTCTGTAGTATGAACTTTTGGTTGTTCTGCTTATATGTGCTTGGAGGTTCAGTTCTTTGTCCAGGGTGACTCCGAGATACTTTACTTTTGATTTTATAGGTATGAATGCGTCTTTTATCTTGATGTTGGGTGGTGGGATGAAGTCTGGGTTTTGTGTGATGATTAATGCCTCCGTCTTACTGTAGTTTATTGAGAGGTTGGTTTTTTTAAGCCAGTTTGACATATGTGTGAGGCAGTTTGTTATTTTGGAGTAGTCCGGGTTGTCGACTGAGATGGGTGTATAAATCATGATGTCATCTGCGTAGATTGTATATTGTATGTTGTGATCTTTCATGATGTTGCATATTGGCTGGATGTAGAGGTTGAATAATAGGGCTGAAAGGGCAGAACCTTGTGGCACTCCTGGTGATACTGTTATTGGTCGGGAGGTATTGTGGCCTACCTTGACCTGTATTTGTCTGTTGGTCAGGTAAGAATGGAACCATTTGAGGGTGGATCCGTGTAGACCGATGTTCTGAAGCCTTTCCAATAGGGTCTAGTGGTCAACTGTGTCAAATGCCGATATCTATGAAGATCATTAGGATTCCTTTCTTAGTGTTGTCTATGGTGCGGAGAACGCTGTCAAAGAGGTATATCAGCAGTGTTTCTACCTCATGGTTGGGGCGGAACCCATGTTGGTTGTTATCCAGAGGAGCATAGATGTCTATGTGCTCTTGTAGTTGGTGCTGTACTGTTTTTTCGATTATTTTTGCTGCTGGAGATGGGTCTGTATGCTGCTGGATTGTTCTTGTCGAGTGTTGACTTCTTTGGGATGGGTCTTATTGTGGCGAGCTTCAGTTGATTTGGCATGCACCCTTGAGTTAGTGAGGCATGCACCATTTTGTGTATGGTTTGAATGAAGTTTGAATTGGTAGTCTTGATCCAGGACACTGGGCAGGGATCCATGGGAGCTGTGCTGGTCTTGATTGCTGTGATGATGTGTGAGAGTTGATCTGTGGATGGGGTGTTGAATGTTCCCCAGGTATTAGGGGGTTTGTTAGTCTCTGGGGCTGGGCTGGGTTTTGTTTGATCTTCCGAGTGGAATTTTTCTTGGAGGTGGTCCGCAAATTTTTGTGGGTCTATTTGCATTTTGTCTTCTGTAGTTTGATCCTTGGTAAGGGCTTTTACGATTTCGAATAGTTCTCTAGGTTTGTTGTTGGAATTACGTATGATGTTAGTGTGGTATTCCCTTTTAGTTTGGTTGATGTATTCGTTGTATTGTTTTTGCTTTGTTAGGTATAGTTCCTGAGTCTCGGGTGACTTGTTCTTTCTCCATCTCTGTTCTGTTTTGCTTAGGATCCTCTTTTCTTTTCTTATGGCTTTTGAATACCATGGCTTGTGTTGTAGCTTGTTGCAGCGAAGTGTCGTGTGTCTATAGTCTGTTGCTTTGACAGCGTTGTATATGGTGGTGTTCCAGTTGGTGATTTGTGTTTCTAGGTCATCTGTCTCGGGGTTTAGGTATTGTATCGTGTTTTGTAGGAACTGATCTTTGTCGAAGCTTTTGAATCTTCTTTGTGTGGATGTGTTGTCCGGATTTTTGTCTAGTTTCCCTTCCTGTGGTACAATGTTTACACTAATTATGTGGTGGTCGGACCATGGTACTGGTGTCGTGGTAGGTGTTGATATTAGGCCTCTTGAAGTTAGATAGTTGGGTGCGAAGATGAGGTCTGGTGATGATCCGGGTCTGTGTGTCGGAGAGTTGATTATTTGTGTGAATTGTAGCGCACTCATTGCTTGAAGAAATGCTTCTGCATCTTTGGTGTTAGTGGATTTGAGGTTGAAGTTTCCAAGCACTAGTGTGGGTTTGTGGCTGGAGTCAATTGCGCAGATTGCTTCGAGGGTTGATGCTAGTTCTTCAGGCGGTGCGCGGGGCGCTCTGTATGTGAGACATAGGACCACGTGTTTGTTCTCAATCGAGATGGTGTTAGAGTTGGCTGTCCGTGGAACTTCTTGGTTTGAATCTTAGGCTGCTCTTTGGGATTATCAGGGCTCCTCCTCCTCGCCTGTGAGCGCGTGGGCAGTTGTATGCTGTGTATGTGTCAGGCACCAATTGATTGAGTAGTACGTTGTCAGTAGGGCTGAGCCATGTTTCTGTGATGCAGAGTATGTCGGGCTGATGGTCATCTATGTGATCTACTAGGGTGAACATAAGAACATAAGATATGCCATACTGGGTCAGACCAAGGTCCATCAAGCCCAGTATCCTGTTTCCAACAGTGGCTGATCTAGGTCATACGTACCTAGCAGTTTCCCCAAAAGACACAGGTTCCACAATGCTTGAACTGGGTCAAGCATTGATATCCTGGGTCCCTTCTTAATAATGGTTTATGGACCTTTCCTCCAGGAACTTGTCCAAACCTTTTTTAAACCCAGCTACACTAACAGCCTTTACTACATCCTCCGGTAACAAATTCCAGAGTTTGATTACACGTTGAGTGAAAAAATATTTTCTTTTATTAGTCTTAAATAGTTTACCCTGTAGCTTCATTGCATGTCTCCTACTCTTTCTATATTCTGATAACATAAACAATCGATCTACGTTTACCCGTTCATTAATTTATAGACTTCTATCATATCTCCCCTCAGCCGTCTCTTTTCCAGGTTAAAGAGCCCTAACCTTTTTAGCCTTTCTTCATAGGAGTATCCTTCCATCCCCTTTACCATTTTGGTGGCTCTTCTCTGAACCTTTTCTAATAATGCTATATCCTTTTTAAGATACGGCGACCAGAATTGCACACACTATTCAAGGTGCAGTCTCACCATGGAACGATATAGAGGCATTATAATATTTTCTGTTTTATTTTCCATTCCTTTCCTTATGATACCTAGCATTCTATTTGCTCTCTTGGCCGCCGCCGCACACTGGGCCGAGGGTTTTAACATGTTATCCACAATGACGCCTAAATCTTTTTCCTGGGTGATGGTTCCTAAAGTGGAACCTTGCATCGTGTAACCATAGTTTGGGTTGTTCTTCCCTAGGTGCATAACTTTGCACTTGTCCACATTAAATTTCATCTTCCATTTTGATGCCCAGTCTTCCAATTTATCAAGATCCTCTTGCAATTTTCCACAGTCCTTTTAACAACTTTAAATAGTTTTGTGTCATCTGCAAATTTGATAACCTCACTCGTTATTCCACTTTCCAGGTCATTTATGAATATGTCAAAAAGCAGCGGACCCAGCACAGATCCCTGGGGTACACCACTATTCACCTTTCTCCATTGGGAAAATTGGCCATTTAGCCCAACCCTCTGCTTTCTGTCTTTTAACCAGTTCCTGATCCACAGTAGCACACTGCCTCCTATCCCATGACTCTTTAGTTTTGCCAAATGTCTCTGATGAGGGACCTTGTCAAAGGCTTTCTGAAAGTCCAGATACACTATATCAACTGACTCACCTTTGTCCACCTGTTTATTCACACCTTCAAAAAAACATAACAGATTAGTAAGACAAGATCTTCCTTGTCTAAAGCCATGTTGGCTGTCTCCCATTAGGCCATGACTATCTAAATGCTGAATAATTGTATTCTTTATGATGGTTTCTACCATTTTTCCTGGTGCTGACGTCAGGCTCACCGGGTGTATATCTTGTTGCATATGGATCTGGCGTTTATGAGTTCTTTTGTTATATGTCTTGGGGTGTTGGCTGTCCTGTGTTCTTCCTTCATGTTAGCGTGGTTGTTAAGCCTGTGCCTTGGATGTCTTTTTGTCTTGGGTGTTCCGAGTGAGTCCCTGTGGGTATGTTGTTGGCTTATGTATGGCCATGCTGTTGTTGGGGGCCATGGTGTATATGTGTGTGGGTGGTGGTAGTATGTGTGTGGAGGAATGAGTAGCGTGAGTAGGAGGCTGAGAGGGAGGATAAGATGTGTGTTCAGTCCAGGGGTTGCAACTTACGTTTGCTGCTCTTCTCTTGCGGCTGCTTCCTAGAGCTTACTGTGCATTTTTCGTGTGGCTTCTCGGTATGGCTGTGCTTCCTTTCCTGTGCTCGCTTGTGTGCCTCGCCTAAGGGCCACGCCAAAGGGCCCTCTGGCGAGGCCCTCAGGTGTGGGCCCGCCAGGCGCGGGCGCGCCCTGTAGTGGCGCCGCTTTTAAAGTGGCTGGTGCTGGTGCAGCCTTGGTTCAGAGCTCCCACTGCCCCAATTGGGCAGGAGCTTCTGAGCGGGAGGATTTCCCGCTCAGGCACTCTACCCCGATTGGGGGAGCTGGAGAGCTTGCGGGACGGAGGAGGGCTGAAGCGGCCTTGACCACTGCCATTACAGGCTCGCTCCTTACCTTGGCTTTGTTATTGGAATAGACATATTCCCTCAAATCATAGAAACATTATGGCAGAAAAAGACCACATGGCCTATCTAGTCTGCCCTTCCATATCAACTACTACAATAGTTCCATTTTTTTCCTTTAGAGATCCCCTGTGTTTGTCCCATGCTTTTTTGAATTCAGATACTGTCCTCATCTCTATCATCTGTGCTGGGAGACTATTCCACGCATCTACCACTCTTTCCATAAAGAAATATTTCCACATAACCACTGCTGTACGTTTCAAGGGCATCCTTAAAATGCTTACTGCTGCTTAACTGCACACTTTTATCCAGTATTGGGTATTGAAGGCACACGATGGACGTGATTGAAGCTAATATTAAAGCCAACAAGTGGGAGCTCCGACCTCATGCATTCACGCTGGTAGATGATGTCATTTCCGCCTCACTTTCTCTTGTTTTGATTTCCTTCAAACTATCTTGAACCTTCTGCTTCCGAAGTTGTTGAGCCATTAGATCCTCAGATTTATTTCCTTTTTCAGTATAGACATTTTATAAATTTCAGCAGCTTTTCAATTCACTTTCCCAATAACATATTCAACTAATTTTTCACTTCATACAACTCTGTAAAGTTCCTCTTTCCCTGTTTGCTTTCCATCTCCAATAGTCTTCAACTTTTTGAGTTCTTGAATCCTTGCACTCGTCTGCTTTTTATGTGTCTCTATTAAATGACCTCTTAAGTGACCTTAACGCATCTAAAGGATGCTGGTATTTATATCCCCAGTATCATTAAAGTCATTATATTTAGCCCACGTTTCCACAGAGACTCTGAGCCCTGCATCCCCAAAAGTGCCTCATTCAGCACACATCTGTGGAAGCTACCTCCAGCTCACCTCCATCGCAAAGGGAATGTGACCGATTGGTGGTTGGAGACTACTATCAAATTAGTCTCAGATTTCTTAGGCTGCCTCGCATCCAACTTGCCAACCTACCAAATAGCGGTCCTAGAATAGGATTTATGTGCACACAAGAAAAATGTAAAATCTCCTACCTATGGATTTTCCTTCCTTTATAAATCCACCAAACCAATGTCTTTCATCCATCCTACTTTTTAGGAACTTTGTAAGAAGCTTCTCCTTGCATGCTGATAAGCAGGTCCAATGTGATCAAGGCTCCTGATCCAATATGTCATTAAAGCTACCCCCCCTAAACATATTTCTGTTATCCTGCACACACAGGGTCAGTTTAGTGTTAGCAGATAATACCCCATCATATTGCACCTACCTGTTTTGTGCCCCAAATGTTTACCTTAAGTGTCATCTAGCAGTTGTCTGCCCATTTGCCCTAAGTGGGTTTACAATTTGGTGGCATCTAAATATAGCCTGTTTGTCTTCTAAATAATTCATACAAATATTAAATAACAGCAGCCCCATCACAGATCTCTGTGGAATCTAACTTGTGACTTTGTTTCAGTTGGCATATGTGTCATTAATTGTGGCTTTGCCAGTCAGTTGTAAAAGTTAGCCTTAAACCCCATCTTTCTGAATTTAGAAATCAGCCTTTCACTTAGTACCATATCATAAACCCTAGTGAAGTCCAGATAAACTATCGGTCATGTTTCCTCTATCAAGTTAGTTGCTGACGTTCTCAAAAATCTCAATAAAGCTCCTGGACCCAGCCTAATTCTCACCAAGCATTTTCTTCCCTCCCAAGTGTGCAACTAAGTTTCAACCTCTGAAGGGAGTTATCTAGAAGCATGGATAACACACTGTGAATTATCCACATGGAGGGTCATTTTATAACAGGCTGCCTAGGCTAATAGATGACTATGTTGCTTTTATAAAATAGGCACAACATATACACCTATGCATAAGGTTACCCCATGGAAAGTAGGTGCACACGTTTATGCCTGCTCTGAGGTAATAATGTGCATGTACATGCTGGTAGAAATTGGCAGACATTAATGTATTTAATGAAGTTAAGTGCATAAATACAAATCCTGCACCCATTCTACCTAGTCTCCAGCCCCTGGAATGCCTCCATGTCACAGAAAAGTAGGCACTGTGCGCCTGTTCTGTGTGCTATGTGTGGACACCTGTGCAATTTTATAAGAGTATGTAAAAGGCTGTTGTACACCCTGAGGTCCCTTATAAAATTTCCCCAGAGTGACCAGTTCACCACCTTTTAAAAATTTAAGGGCCCGATATTCAAAGGCATTTACATGGTTTACAGAGCTATAAACCGTGTAAATGCCTCTAAACGGGATATTCAGCAGCACTAACATGGTTAGTGCCGCTGAATATCTCCGAGTAATGCTGCTATACGCCCCGATGCTAACCGCTTAGCATCGGGGCGTGTCAGGGGTGTTCCAGGGCCGGTATCTGGGGATAACTGTGCAGCGGTGATATTCAGCAGCTGCCCGGTTATCCCTCAGTGGCAGAAGTTAGGTGCAGCAAGTGCTGTCCTACGTTTCGCCACCGGAGCTAACCGGGCAGCAGCTGAATATCACCGCTGCATGGTTAGCTTGTGCAGTTGTGCAGCGACCCTAGATATTCAATGCCGCTGGCCAGATATGGTCCCCTGATTGAATATCCAGGGTTATTGGCAGTGACGGCTATGTGACTTAGAAGTGCATAGCCGTCACAAATGAATATCAGACCCTAAAAGCACTGCGTAAAAGGAAAAAGTTGCCTTCATCAACAGTTTCACAAATCTCATAAAAGAATTTGACCAATGACAAACAAACCACCATCTTTATTTATTTATTTTTTACAGTTGGTAAAAAAACAAAACAAAACCCAAAAACCGATTGTGGATGTACTTTTAAACAGTGGGTAGTGAATGCTTGGAATGAACTTTCAGCTGAGCTGATAGGGCCAAGATAGGACTTTAGGGGTGGTGGTAGGAGAGAGAAAGGCCAGTCTAGATTTGGATTTATGGATTGTAGCTTTTATGTCCAAATAATGTTCAAGGCTGCTTACAGCATATTTAGTAGTTTGGGTACAATAATGCCCTGACTTTATAGAGCTTTCAATCTTATTGGGTACTTGAAGCAACAGTAAATAAAGGGCCTGATTCACTAAGCTTTTCCCCTCCCAGTAGATGCAGGATAGGACAAAAGCCTTAGTAAATCAGGTGCAAAGTGACTTGCTCAAGGTCAAAAATGTCAGTGGAGAAGTGGGATTTGGACCCCAGTTCCCCTGGTTCTCAGTCTATTTCTTTAACTACTAGGCCACTCCTGGGCAGAGGACTAACTGTTCCTGATCTTCTGGGATCTTCTATGTTTCTTTTCCTTGGGCTTTTTAGTTGGCTGTATGAGGGATGTGTCTGTGATCCATTTCTTCCACTTACCACACAGATCACGCGTATGCAGTATCAGAATGGACTGATGGCCTCCCGTATGGACAGCAACCCCCATTCCCCTGAGAGCGATACCACAGACAGCAACATGCCAGAGAAGCCTGAAGCAGCAGCTGACGAGACCACTAGCCTCTTGTATGAGAAGAGCTCCATTTCTTGCCAACAGTCACAGAGTCCTCGGGAACATTCCGTGTGACACAGGACATATATTATGGCTCTCAGACTTTTGCTGGGCAGGATGGCTACATTCCAGCAGTAAACCCTCTCAAGAAGAGAAATAGAGGGCCCTGCTGGAGAGACCCATACTCTGCCACGGATGGACCAGCAATACTCCTCAGACTACCAGCACCTTCTACAAGTACTCCGGCTCCTGAGGAGTGCTGTGATTTTTATACATATATATTTACAGTATCTTTCCATTTCCTGGGACTTTTCTACTTGGAGAGCTTATAATGAACAGGTGCTGCTGATTATAGACCCACCTTTTTGCGTTTGGGTGTCTATAAACAAAACAAAAAAAAGGAACAGTAAATTCTTTGCCTCAGTACTCAAGAGGACAAGAAAATGCTGGAGAACCCTTCCAGCGTTAGGTAGGCTCCATCTACTGCCTGTCTTAGTATCTGAATGTGAGCCTCCTCCAGAAGGGCTGTGGTAATGGTAATGCGCTGTACGGCTCCATACATGTAGCAGGAACAGTGATGGTAGCAGGGTAAGTTCCATGGCTGTCTTTGTACCCTGCGCCATATTTCTTCCTGTGTGCACTGGGGGAAGGGGGGAGGGTGGAAGACTGCTGAGTTCAGTTTCTATTCTTTTTGAATTTCTACAAGATGGAGTAGCTGGTCTAGCAGTCTGCGAACAGAGTGAAAGAGTAGTCCAGGGAGGAGCTGGGTAGTTTCAGGGGATGGGTTTCATTGAGAGGCCCTGACTAAACCCAGCCATTTCAGTCTGTCTTTTGTTTACACAATAAAACACATCACCTCTTGACTAAGTCTTCCTACTGCAGCAGCCTTTTCCCAAAATGGACTATTGCAAGGAGTCGAAAAGGACAACTGTATGCTAGCCCTGAAAATAATGATGACATCACTTCCTGTTATAAACTTTCTGTGTCTCTGTGTGCTTGCACATGTGTCTCCACATCCATGTGTGGTTGCACGTCTCACTGTATACGTGTGACCATATGTGTCTGCAACTACATATGCACACTTGCTCGTAAGGGAAGACTTCTCCCATTATCCCTTCCACATGTGTTTTTCTTGTGGATGGAAACTCCTTGACTACCTGTACCATGTGGAAGGAGAAGCATAGCTATTTAAGCCTTTGCCTTTTTTTTTTTTACACTAATTATTGAGTAAAGGGTACTACAGAAGGGATGTGTACTCTGCTGTGGTAGGGTTACCAGGCAGCTGCAGGTCATGTCAGGGCTGGCTCAACCTTTCCCTGATGCCTGGAGCCATATAGTATCCTTGGCTTAAAAGCAAACAGTTTTTTGGTACAGAACTTTGACACTGGCCACTCAGGGTGCATTTGGTCTGTTCTGAGCAAATGGCATGGGAGAGATATCATTACAGTGTCTGAGCTTTTGCTGTGGGACAGGGTTTGGTGATGAACTGATAAGTTAGTTCTGTTTGGAGGGTTGTGGAGGGGTACAGCATGAGACATAGTACAGATGCTCTGTGACTTGTGAGGATGGATACTAAAACCAGACAATAATAATCAATCGGTCTTCCTGTTAAGCAAGAACACATCCTGAACACTGTATTCTTTCCTCTGTGCAGTAATTGATTGTAATAAGAGGATTTGTGTCCAGTAAATGGAACAGTCACAGGCTAACAGCATCTCCATAGTTGTCATGTTTACACAGCACCTCGGCTCAGCAAAGGGATTTGGCTCCAGCAGTATGGACTAGAAGGTAGCTGTTGAACAGGATCCGATCTTCACCATCACTAACTCTGCGTGCATGTGCGACCTTGAGCTTGTCACTTTACTGTGTCTCTGTGTGCTCTATAGGACCAACTCACGAGGCTACAGTAATAATGTAGCTGCAGTCTGGGCAGATAGCCAACCCATCACCCTGGAGGTGGCTTTCTAGGTCTGGCATTTTACCTTATAAAGAATGTGGGTTCTAGTTTGGCTAAAAATGACACATACTCAGATTGTTTAAAAGATTAATACAGAAAACAGTGATACACCCCCCACTATAGCAAGTAACATGTTCATTTCATATTGTTTAAGGTCCTTTTTTGGCAGAGATGGTGAGAGATATGGACAACTGTGATAAGATAGACCAGAGCTCTTACCAGCTCAAGGGAAGTTTTGGAATAGTGTCTCTCTGCTTTAGAGGCAAGTTCCAGCTGTGTCTCCTGCCCTCTTTCCATTCTTCGTTGGAAGCTCCAGACCTGCCTGCTCATATTCCTCCCTGCAAACTCCTGACTTATCTCCCCTCCTCCCTATTATAGTTTCTAGGCCTGCCTTCTGCCCCTTATTCACTGCAAACCTCAAGTTTGCTTGCCTCCTGGCCTGCTGCCCCCTTTTCACTGCAAGCTCCTGGCTTTCTGTCACCCCTTTCCCTCCACTGCAAGCTCTCATCCTACCTTTTAAGACCCAGGTCTTCCTCTTCTTCTCCTTTCAAGCTGTTACCCTGCTTTTGCGCCCAGTTAATTGGGTTTATAAGTTCTCATGATTTGATATAAGCCTGCATTGTAAACTGATAAGACTTGCAGGTGAGATCTTTATCTTGGATTCATATGGCTGAATAATCTATGATGTCACGAGTCCTTGGAAAAGAGTAGAGATACTAATCCCCCCTCTTTATAAAGCTCTACCTCCTCAAGCCTACCTAATTTAATGTGACTAGAATATTATGGTATGGTCTGTGCCTTTTGCAGTGCCTCTTTTTTAATGCTCAGAGTTTCTGAAGCATCCATCTTATTTTAGGATCATAGAGAGCGATGGACAGTCTCAGAGACCCAAGCCTGGGGCTTAGATGTACCAGAGTTGGCAGCAGACTTTCATTGCCTTTAGACACTGCTCCCTATAACATTGCCTATCATCCCCCATGAACAACTGTCTAGAGAGGCTTTAGTGTGGCAAAGACAGTGTTTACTATATTTTGTATAAGGTTTAATTTGTATATTTTTGTGATTGTCTTTTAGGATGTGGGTGGGGGTGTTTTCATAATTTGAATATTTTGCTGCCTTTGTTCTAGCTTGAGCTCAGCGGTGTGTTTTTGTTTTGTGTTTTTAAATTTTTTATTGGGTGTTTACATTTCTGTCTTGTAGTCGCACACCATGCATCTGAGATTAGGAACAAAAAATAAGAACTCTACTGGTACTGCTGGGCATACAGGAATTAATTGTTTCTGAGCAGCAGAAAGGGGAAAGTGGTTCTGACCTAGGCTGACCATATAGCTCCATATCTGGGGCCCTGGGGTGGGACAAACTGAAATAGTCCTAGTTTTACCCCATTACATGTAGGGAGATACAGTTCTTATATCCTTTTGAGTTCCTTAAGAAAAGCTACAATGGGGTAAAATCAGGGAGCTGTGTGGTCACCCTTCTCAGACAAGCTGTGATGTGTAGCACAACATTAGCACACCTGTTAAATGACAATGTAAATACATAAATATATATATATAAAGAGAGAGAAGAAAAATTATATATTGTAAATGATAATGCGAGTCAAGTTTTAATAAAGAAAGAAGGAAGTACAGCCATGGTGCGCTGAAAGCTGGTTTCTGTGAGTTTTTGAACAAGACCATTTCAATATACAGTGTGAGGCATGTGACAAACCTACCCAACAGCAATAGAGATTCTCCTACAGCACTGGGCTTTTCTTAGGAGCTTGGGCCTTGGCTACCCATGTCCTCCCTGATGTGACATATCAGCACGCCACCTCATGGGTTCCATTGTGATTGGAGTGTGGGACTCCTATTACCCGGCTGACCCAATTTTGGGGCCTGAGCATAATTTGGATTTCCTGCTTTTTGCATGACCCCATCTTTGAGACCACCCCCCCCCCCCCCCCGTCTCCCTCCTGACCTGGGTTTGCTATAACCAGCGTTTGTCCTGTGTGACCTGGACTTTTTTCCCTGCCTCATATGAACTGGGCCCTGGCCACCTCATAAAAAAAAATACAGGGGGTGGGGGCGATTGTTGTGCATGCTTTATGGTTATAAACTCGGGCCCTAGTTTTGATAGCAGTAAATGCTCTCTCAGTGTTCTGGAAGGGTTGTGAAGTGTGAGTCCTCACATGACTTAGTAAACAATGATGATGGGAATACATTTTAAAAAAAGGGAGGAAAGATGAAACGGGGTCAATATTATAAGCATCTGCTAAATATATTCTGAGCCTCTTATAAAACAAAGACCAGCGTTAGCTGCTCCAATTGCACAAAACCATCATCTTCCCCCTATAAAACTATAGTATAAGGCTTTTGAATGTGAAGGAGAAGGGGGTCTAGTTAACTTCCTCCAGCCCACTCGAAACTTGCTCTCTTGCTCTTTCCCACTAATCATAGCTAGGAGTGGAGCGAGATACCCTGCACAGCCAATTAAGGTGGCTAGATTGTCAGGGGCCCATCTACTTTGTTTTGTTCTATCTCCACCGCTGCTGTTGCTAGTTCTGCTCTTTCAGTGATACAGACTGTGGCACCTGTCAGAGCATCATCATCATTACTATGATTTGTATAGTACATACCTGATGTATGGAGCACTGTAGAGAGGCACATGATAGAAAGCCCCTACTTTACAATCTAGTTAAGACAGGACACACTATGGAAGAGCAAATAGAAGGCCTGAGAAAGATTATGGTAGCTGGCCTTAAAATGAGCATATCCCCTTGGACTAATAAGTAGCTATCACTTCTGTGGGGTGATAGCAGAGCTTCTTCCCAAGGGCTCTATTTTCTTTGTCCACAGTTCATTTCCAGTTTCCACAGCACTCAGCAGCCTTAAACTGCACTGTAATGCCATTGAAGCCTATTATAAGCTGAGCTCAGACTTTTTTAAAGTTTGGAAATTCATGGTTAACTTGTGCCACTGCCACTTTAGTTCAGTTTTTTAAATGCTTCCTTTACTCAGACGTAGTCTACAATAAACCGCAGCGCTGCAAAAGAACACAGTTCTTCTGGGCTGCTATAGCAATTCTTCACCCATTCTCTTCATTGTGAACCACTGAAAAGTTTGAGAATTATGAAACTGACCACTCTTACCATCTGTGTGCCAGCATGACAGTGAGCCAGGCCATCTATCCATACATACTCCAGAAGCAACGCAACAGCTCTAATGGATAGCTCTGACACTTTAACTGCAGATTCCAAAGACCAGATTAGACAGCCACAGCTAGGAGACTTCACCTAGTCTTTCCATATGATGGCTTCCCATACAATCAGTAAGTGTTCTGTGAAGACATTTCAGCCCATGGAAGCATCAGAAGGAAAAGCTCAGTGGGAATCTTTTGCTCCCATCACGTTTGTTTGAAATGGAATTTAGGATAAAGAATATGGTTTACCAGTCTTGTGCCCAGGGCTACCCCCAGCGGTCTCTATTAAAAGCGCTTATATTCTGCTGATTCTCCTAGTTCTGAATAGATCACATAAATGCATAAATCATATTATGACAGATGAAAACTCCAGAAATCATCAATGAACACCAATTCCTGGTCAGCACCGTTTTAATATTTGTGCAAAGAAACAAGCTTTCAATAATTTTCTGACAGCAGGGGAATTTTCTTCTAACCAATTTCAAGTGGAAGAGCGTTCCACAGAGCAGGACCTGCAATTGAGAAAGCAAAGCATGGGCTCGCAGAACACTAATGACATGGTAGCAGGGTTTGAGCTACAGAAGCCCAAGACAAGTTGCTTTGCTCACAAAAGAAGAGCTGGATCTGGGGGTATTTGGATCTGAGGATCTTAACCCTTTCCACTCTGATAAATTTTCTATGTCATTCATGCCAGATCAGAGTGGGACAGCCAAGTGGAAAGAAGTATGTTGGCCAAACAGGTAGGTAAAGTGATAGTAGAAGCCAGAAGGATGCTTAGGGTGTACAGAGAGAGGAATGGCCAGCAGGAAAAAAGGAGGTGATGGTGCTTCTGGTGAGCTCTCATTTGGAGTACTGTGTGCAATACTGGAGAACACATCTACAAAAGGATATAAACAGGGTGGAGTCTGTCCAGAGGGTGACAATTAAAATGGCTAGTAGTTTGGACAGCCTTAAATATCTAAATTTATATACCCTAGAGGCAAGGCTGGAGAAAGGGAGATATGAGTGACATTTAAATATCTCAAAAATATAAATGCAAGGGGGCAGGCTTTTTTTTTTTAATAGAAAAGAGGTTCTGGAATGAGGGCTTATGAGTGTGAAAGGGGATACTCAAGAGTAATGTATGGAAACATTTCATTACAGAGAGGATGGTGGATGCATGGAACAATGTCCCGGTGGAGATGAAGACACAGTATCTGAAATTAAGAAAGCGTGGGATAAGCACATAAGAACTGCCATACTGAGTCAGACCAAGGTCCATCAAGCCCAGTATCCTGTTTTCAACAGTGGCCAATCTAGGTCACAAGTACCTAGCAGTTTCCCCAAAAGACACAGGTTCTACAATGCTTGTATTGGGACAAGCAGTGGAGTTCCCAGGTCCCCGTTAATGGTTTATGGACCTTTCCTCCAGGAACTTGTCCAAAGCTTTTTTTAAACCCAGCTACACTAACAGCGTTTACTACATCCTCTGGAAATGAATTCCAGAGTTTGATTACGTGTTGAGTAAAACATATTTTCTCTTATTAGTCATTTTTAAATGAGTTACATTGCAGCTTAATTGTATGTCCTCTAGTCTTTCTACTTTTTCATGGCATAAACAACCGATCTATGTTCCACTCCATTCATTAATTTATAGACCTCTATTATATTAGATAGGCCATGTGGTCTTTTTCTGTCATCATATTTCTATGTTTCTATAGTAACTGAATTCAAAAAAGCATGGGACAAACACAGAGGATCTCTAAAGGTAAAAAAGGGACTGTTGTAGTTGTTGATATGGAAGGACAGACTAGATAGGCCATATGGTCTTTTTCTGTCATCATGTTTCTATGTTTATATCCCTCCCCCTCAGCCATCTCTTTTGCAAGTTGAAGAACCCTAACCTTTTAAGCCTCTCCTCATAGGGATATCCTTCCAGCCCCTTTTCCATTTTTGTTGCTCTTCTCTGTACCTTTTCTAATTTTGCTATATCCTTTTTAAGATATGGCAACCAGAACTGCACACAATATTCAAGGTGCGGCCGCACCATGGAACAATACAAAGGCATTATAATATCCTTGGTTTTATTATGCATTCCTTTCCTTATGATTCCTAGCAGTCTGCTTTCTTGGCAGCCGCTGCATACTGGGTAGAGGGTTTCAACGTATTATCCACGATGATGCCTAAATCTTTTTCCTGGGTGGTGGCTTCTAAGGTGGTACCTTGCATCATATAACCAAAGTTTGGACTGTTCTTTCCTAGATGCATAACTTTGCACTTGTCCACATTACATTTCATCTGCCATTTGGACGTCCAGGCTTCCAATTTATCAAGTCCTCTTGCAATATTTCACAATCCTCTTGTGTTTTAACAACTTTGAATAATTTTGTCATCTGCAAATTTGACCATCTCGCTCATTATTCCCATTTGCAGGTCATTTATGAAAATGTTAAAAAGCAGCGGGCCCAGCACAGATCTTTGGGTTACTCCACTATTCACCTTTCTCCATTGAGAAAATTGCCCATTTAGCCCTACTCTCTGCTTTCTATCTTTTATTTCACATCATTTTTATTAATATTTTCACAAAAACAAGCAGTACAACATTACAACAGGAAGAAATTAACAATCACCACAGTAAGAAGGCAAGAAACAGAAACAAACAACGGTCCCCCCCAGAAATCAATAGCAGTAAAAAGATGCGCAATATCAACGAACATACTATACACAAATTCCAATCACTCCCACATCATCAATAAATGAATGAATGAAAATGAGAAGGAAGAGGAAATATGCCCCCCCCAGAAGAGAAAAACTGAAGATGTGTAATGGGGCCCAACCACAGGATAGACCCCCAAGGCAGAGCAAACCTCGAGGGAACACAGTCACAAACTAAACACGCCTTCTCCAATTTTGTTTTGTTTGTTATTATATAGCCTAACCCACCCTCCCCCCCACCCCAACACAGCATGGATTAAGCACACACAATCATCATATTCAACAAGAAGCACAGCAAATATCTTAAGGCAAACTATCCCTAGAGGACCCACACCCAAGGCAGGACTAAAAGTATCCACACAGCAAGAGAGGTAGGAGCCACACCCATCAAGCAAACTGTAACCTCAGAATCTGCGTCAGAGGCAACAATGGGCAGCAGGCTATATCATTGTGGCATATATCTCCCCGGAAAAAACAAGGCCCACCCCGCTAATCATTTAACCCTAGACATTGAACACATCGCTCCGCTCCTTTGGTGACATATGGGAGATCATGGGGGACCATAGCACCAAAAACCCTTCCCAACTCTTACCCCCCTTTTGTTGTGCAGTCATCTTTTCCATACACATCAAGTCAAGCATAGAATGTTCCCACATCCCCAGGAATGGGGGTGAGGAAGATATCCAGCGACTCAGCAGAGCCCGCCTGACCAACAGGAATCCACGTTCAAAAAGCGCTCTGTGCCAATAAGTGGACTGCTCAAAACTTAACGCCCAATTATGAAATAAACATACCTCTCTCTGCATGGCGCATTCTGACCCGGTCCACCCCCGTAACTTAGCACATACACGTATCCACAGATCACGCACCCTCGGGCATCCCCAAAATTTGTGGGTAAGGGTCCCGACTGCCCGACCACACCATGCACACGTGGCAGTTAGTCGCAGACCAACCTGCGAGGCCCATTTATCACTAGTGTATGCTCGCCACAAGAATTTATATTGCATTTCTTGCAGATACACCCACACCGGGCCTTTCGATATCCCCTCAAAGGCCACCCGCAGCATTTCGGCCGTCATTTCTTCCACCCCATCTCCCCACCACCTATGCGCAAGCTCAGTAAGAAACACATCACCCCCTGCCGGCCGTAGCACCCGCCGATACACCTCCTCCCCCGGGAGATGCTCCTCTAACTTCTCCAAGATTGCACGTGGAGACCCGGAGGCGAGCCAAACTCCCTCTTGCGCAGTTACCAATGCTAAATAATGTCTCGCTTGTAAATATCCATAAAAATCATGGGAGCGAATATGGTACCTACGCTGCACCTGCTGAAAACTATCCAAAACTCCATCTGCATGCGAATATAAGTCTCCTAGACAAACCAACCCCCTCTCAGCCCAGTCGCAGAACACACTACGTTGTATAAACCCAGGCCCAAAAGCAGGGTTACCCACCAGAGGTAACAGAGGGGTCGTCCGCCTGGCCCAACCGAATCTCTGGCAGAGTGCCTTCCATGCGGCGCGCAAGGCCCCCAAATAGCATCCCCCCACACCGGTCCTGATCGCCACGGGTAGCTGATCAACATGCAGCATGTATAAACAATGATATGGAGCTAGCGCTTCCGCCAACTGCCGAACCGGGGCACCCCCCTCCGGGCCCTCCACCAGCGCCCTAATATGTCTAGCTAAATAACGCAGATTGTAATTGCGCAACGAGGGCATCTCCAAACCCCCCTCCTCTCTCCTACTCATTAAAGCCCTCAAAGGTATCCGCGCTCTACGGCCTCCCCATAGAAATTCACGTAGACAGTGTTCAAAACGCTTCCAATCTTTATCCAGAATCCATAGAGGGAGCATACGGAGCACGTATAACCACCTAGGAAACTCTACCATAATGAACAACGCAATCCTCCCCTTCAAGGACAATGGCAGGCCACGCCAGCTCGTCAAAGTTTTAATACTTCTGGATAGCAAACCTGGTACATTAGCTCGGTAAAGGTCTGCAGGCCGAGCGAGCGGGCAACTGTATTCCCAAATATTTGATCACCCCATCTGCCCATACCAACGGGAACGCCCCTGTCCACCGGGGTCGCACCCTATCCCCAACATCCAATACAACCGACTTCGTAGTATTGATTTTTAAGCCGGAGAATCTCCCATATTCCTGTATCAATCGAAGCGCGCGGCTCAAAGACAGAGGTAGATTCGTGAGGCATAGCAACATATCATCAGCAAAAGCGCTGACTTTTAAGTCTTCCCCTCCCATTCGTATACCTGCAATCTCGGGGTCTTCCTGCAGAGCCTGCAAAAGCGGTTCTAAGGCGAGCACAAAAAGCAGTGGGGATAGAGGGCATCCCTGTCTGGTTCCCCGCTCCAACACAAAGGGGTCTGAGAAAACGTCATTGGAACCTACTCGAGCCATGGGTTGGGCATACAGCGCTTGAAGCCACTGCACAAAATCTCCGTGCAATCCATAGGCTGACAGAACATCCCACATATAGGCCCATGCCACCCGATCAAATGCTTTCTCAGCATCCAGACTGACAAGTAATAGCACCTCAGCTCTCTGTAGACACTGGTCCATGCCCAAAAGCAATTTAGCAATATTCCAGGACGCCTCTCGCCCCTGCACTAAACCAACTTGTCGGTCGCTAATAAGAGACGGCAGTAAAGGAGCAAGCCGGGCCGCCAACACAGAGGCCAACAACTTTAAGTCACAATTAATGAGAGAAATTGGTCTGTAAGAGGCTGGGTCCACCGAGTCCTTCCCGGGTTTTGGAATCACTGTAATGTCCGCACAGCGCATATCACGAGGAAAAATTCCCTCTGCACGTGCCGCTTCAAACATCACCACCATGGAGGGGGCCAAACTCGGAGCCAGGATTTTATAATATTCCATGCTAAAGCCGTCTGGACCAGGAGCCTTATGGGATTTTCCCCGCTTGATACCGGCAAGAAGCTCCGCCACCGACAGCGGCGCATTAAGCTTCACCAAATTGTCCGCCGAGACCTTCGGCAAAGTTAATTTCTGCAGGAAAGCTACCCCCTGCGCATAGTCCCTCTCCTCCTCACTGTACACCTGCATGTAAAAAGTTCGGAAAATCTGCGCAATCACCTCAGGTCTATGATGCATTGTGCCAGCCTCATCTCGAAGCACAGGAATGAACCGGGCGCCCCCAGGGTCTCGAATAAGTTTTGCTAATAACTTTCCAGACCTATTGCCAAAGAGATGGAGGCGATGCTTATAATACTGCATCGAGAGCGCAGCTCTTTTCTGGAGTAATTCACTCAGCGCTGCCTGCGAGCGTGCATACTCCCTTTGGGTAGCGCCATCCCTGCTCCTACACAGCTTGCGCTGCATCGCTCGGAGGCTTCGCTCCAACACCAAAACACTCCGGTCAAAGTGCCTACGACGTAGATTGGTGTACGAAATGATCGCTCCCCGCATCACGGCCTTACTAGCCTCCCAAAACAACATCGGGGGACACTGTGGGGTATCGTTGAAGGAAACATATTCCTCCCACTGTTTCGCAAGATAGCTGCGAAAATCCTCATCTTCCCATAAATATACTGGAAATCTCCACCCCACTCTCGTCGGCCCCTTGCACTCCCAAGTTATCCAGACCATCCCATGATCCGAGATCATTATAGGTTCTATTTCGGCCTGCAACACCCGCGGGAGTCCCCCCTCACTGACAAGAATATAGTCTATGTGGGACCAGGTAAGGTGCGCTCTCGATTGATGTGTATATTCCCGCATCCCAGGGTGCAGTACGCGCCATACATCCACTAGCTCCCCCTGCCTACACAGATAGCCGACTCCCCTACGAGTCCAGGCTCCCTCCCCCCTGTGATGGGATTTATCTAAGCTTGGGTCATGTGGACAATTAAAATCCCCTGCCACAATGATCTTAGCCTTCCCAGCACGTTTCAGCAGCCCCAACAGCTTAGTAAAGAAAGCATGTTCATAAACATTTGGTGCATAAACATTCAATAACCAGATTGGTTCAGTATATAGTTTACCCTGCAACAAAATATATCTGCCATTTGGGTCTGTTTGTACTGTATGCATTTCAAAGGGAACCCCCCGTCTCACTAACACCGCCACCCCCGCTTTCTTCGTACCCGAGTCAGCACCATAGGATACCTCCACCCAGTCCCGCTTCAATTTCCGATGTTCTACGGCACTCAAATGGGTCTCTTGTAACATGGCAATGTGTGCTCCCTTTCTCTTCAACCCCTGCAGTATCTTAGTGCTTTTAATCGGAGAGCCTATGCCCCCTACATTCCAGGAAATTATCTTAACCTCAGGCATATCTCCGACCCCAAGAAAACCAGCAGATAAGATACCAAAATATCCACCCAGAGATGCCCAGCCTCATCCCCGGGATCCTACCCCAAGTCGCCCAATGCTTCTGAACTTCCATGCTGTATAAGCGCCCCGCCCACCAACCAAACTTCACAAGAAAGTGCCGTCCCCAGCCATTAACCCTACCCAATCCCTCCCCCACCTCCCTCCCCTCTGCCCCTCCCTCCCCAAACCTCCCTCCTCCACCCCCACCCCACCTCCCACTCTTCCTCACTTCCCTTCTACACCCCTCTCCCGTCCCCCCCAACATAAATCCCCCTACCCTACCCCCCCCCCCACCTTAAAAGCCTCTAACATTTACCCCAATGGGATGATCACAGTCCACACGTCCGGGCCGTCCCCCCACAGCGCCGCCATAAAGGTAGGGTGCGGGTGGGGGAAGGACAGACATACCAGGCCCTCTAGAGATGAACCATTAACCATAACACTATTAAACCAAAACTCCATGAAATCAAGTAAATGTATCCCCTTGAACAGTGAACCACACAGCCTTTACCATTCCAGTTCATCCTCTTACACGATGAGCAATATTGCCCCAGTCACACCGGACACTAATGATCAGCCTGGGTGCTATGGGCCTTGCCCATATAGTACAGATCATATTGGGCCTGTAGTCCCATATCAGGAGCCAGAATTTCCTTTATGCGCTGTCTTGTCCCCAAGCAAAGTATCCACAAATGTTCGTGCAGCCCGGGAGTGCTCAAATGTGTGGGTCTTCCCTTCATGGAAAACTCGGAGCACAGCAGGATAAGTGAGCGCGAATCGAACTCCTGCTCCCGCCAACTCACCGCAGAGAGGGGCGAACGCCTTTCGCTTGGCCGCTAAAGCGGCAGAGTAGTCTTGAAACATAAGAACGGACTGATTATCCAGCTTCAAAGATCGCCGTTTGCGATATGCCTGAAGCAGCGCGGTTTTGTGCTGGAAGTTTAGCAATCTAGCAAGCACCGGCCTCGGCCGTTCAGTGGGACCCCTCTTTGGGCCCAGACGATGCGCTCTCTCCACTACAATATGGCCTTGCAATTCTTCCAGGCCCAATTCCTTCGGCAGCCAAGATTCAAACAGGCCAGCAAGCTGCTGATCGGACCAAGACTCAGGCACTCCCACCAATCGCAAGTTATTTCGGCGCGATCTGTTCTCTAAATCATCCACTTTAATAAGCAGCGCTTCAATCTCTTTCTGGTGTTGCTTAACAGTAGTTTCCCGCTTCACCTCGCTTTCCTCCAACACTGTGATGCGTTGTTCCATTTCCTCCACTCTCCGGGTGATTTCGGCATATGTCGCCGCCATTTCTTCCAACTTTTGCAACACTGAGTCAAATTTGGGCTCCAAGAGCTTAGCCACCTCGTGCGCCAGTTCCTCCACCCCGGACTCTCCGTTGCCAGAACCCGGAGAATCCGGACTCTTTCCAGGCCGCACAGTGGACGCCATCTTAGACTCACGAGGCCCATGCGGCTTTTCTTTCTTTGTCGCAGCCCGCATGCCCTCGTCGCCACTCCTGAAGTTCCTAGGGGCTCAAAGCACGCAAGGTTTCCGGCCTCGCTCAGCCTTCTTTTCTCCACACCCTCACCAAAATTCAGCAGTTTTCTTGCCGATATAAGGCAACGGCCCGGGAGCGCACTGAGGACACGTCCTCACTCGCTCATGTGCTCACGTGATCCCCTGCTTTCTATCTTTTAACCATTTTCCTGATCCACAATAGTACACTGCCTCCAATCCCATGACTTTTTAATTTTGCCAAGAGTCTCTCATGAGGGACCTTGCTAGGTTCCTTACTACTCCTATAGTTTACAATCCCGCATAAAACATAATTGCTTTGCACTATGGAAGGCAATAAACAGGTGCTTATTCTTGTCTGGGTTAATTTTACCCAAGCTGAACTGCTAGAACTTTGACTGCTGGTGCCTAGAATTTGTGAGCTCAAATCCCTAACCCAGCCAGCCCCACTGGTCATTGATGTGTGCGTCACAGTATAGCGCCAGTCTTTAGTATGCTACTAAAGCAATTAGCCTGTTTCTTCCATGTTAAAGTTCCCAAGTATACTTCTGCAAGAGAGCAAGATATTTATTTATTTATTTGCATTTCTTATATACCGCACTATTTGCGATCAGCGCGGTTTACATAAAACAAATGGTATCCGACAATGAACAAAAGTCAGGTCATTACATTGAACATTGAACAGGAACAAAACATTTTAACAGGCTGACTGAAATTTCTTTTTCCATCTGCTGTCGCCATGCTGGCAGTGCTGCAATTCCTAATAGGAGTGGAGGAATGGCCTAGTGGTTAGTGAACAGGCACGCCCTGTGATCTTAGGCAAGTCACCCAACCCTCCATTGCCTCAGATACAAACTCAGGGACAGGGAAATACCAACTGTAGCCAATTGTAATGAGTCTTGAACTACTGCTAGAAAGGCTTGAGCTAAATGCTAAATAGCTGCAAACTTTGTTCTCTTCACCTCCAACTACTATCTATCTGATCATGACCAGCTTCCCCCTAAGCTGTGTGCACTCCAGAATACCCAAACAGCAAAAGAGCATTAGGAACTACTTCCATTTTAGGAATCTGTTACACAAGCTCAAACCTAGACAACCCACAGGAAGGTACAAGAAGAGCACAAGTCTTCTTAGGAAGAGCATAGTGTGAGGGGAGCACAGTCCAGTACTATTCCTTTAGGGCCTCATTCCATTGTGGACGCCCCGGCCTGGTTGAAACCGGATGCACAGAGGAAGACAGGATTCTGATTTTGCGGGATCAAAATTGCGTCTAGGCCTGTATGTGCAGGCCGGGACCCGATTCCGGTCAGCCTGTACATACAGACCTCTGCCTGGCTAACTCAGTCAAGGCTCCTGAATGGAGCCGCGTTGCCATGGCTCCACTCAGGAGCCGTAATCCCTGGCCACCGACCTGTTCTTACATTCCCTACAGCCCGACCCCCGATCTGGCCTCCCAAGGCCAGGGTCAGGCTGTGGGGAATCCCCTGCACCCCCTCCTACCTCTTCCGCTATCCGGGCCTGCTGTCTCCCACCATCTAGAGGTACTTATTCCACCTCAGAGGTGGAATAAGTTCCCCGTTCAGTCTGCCGGGTCTGGATGTACAGGACGCCATTGCCTGCCCTAACTCCACCTCCGCACTGCCCCTTTCCCGTCCCATCTAGACTTCTTTGTATGGGGAGGTCAATCAGGGATGGCAGAGGGGGGGGGGGGGGCAAATAACAGGGATAGACATCCCAACGGGACATCCATCCCCACTATTTGCGGCTTAGAATGACCCTGTTAGTGTCTAACATCCACAAGTGAGTATTTTCTGGAAGCTAGCCTTATGTGGCATTTATCATTATCACTTGATTCATATTCTAGATTATTAAAACCATAATTGAGAATATGTTTTCTAAAAAGAAGCCTGGTTGCCCAGGCCCCCCTGCCACAAAAAGAAAAATTGCTATGAAATATTTTGAGTACCAGACAATTCATTATTTATAAGGTTACAGGGTAATTTGTCTTATTTGTAAACGAAAGAAAAAATAATATCTTTTAGTTAACCACACCCTTCGGGATTACTTTACTTCTTTCAAGAGAAGAGTACCTGAAGGGGAACAGAGGCAGAAAGCTCAACTACACATTCTCTATGGGTATGACTGTATTCTGATAATTCCTTCTGAGATACATTGGTACATCCTACTCTACTAAAGGCAGGCATTGCCTCCCCCCCCCCCTACCTTCTTCATTAACAGTGCTGGGAATTGGATTTCCCAGCGTTCTGAAATCCTGTCTTAGAAAGGAAAGTTTCTTTTGGTATTAGTATTTTGAGACCTCCCCACAAGAGTATATTTTTTGCAAGACCACTATCGATCAAAATTAGCATTCTGACCTATATCGATGCATTTCCATTATTTGCTGACTTACTGCATGAAAAATAAACAAGTCTTTCATTGATAATTCCCCCCCCCCCCCCATCCCTCAGAGATAGTTGAATTTATTTGGAGACCTTTCTCTCAACACCAAGAAATCAAAGACTGACTGACTGCTGTAATTATGCTGCTGGGAAGTTAAAGGATCCCAATTTAATATTACTACTAATTTTTAGAGCACTATTGGACTGTTGAGTGGTGGTAAGTATTTGAGTACAATATGATTCTCTCTCTAAGAGCTTACAATCTAAGTGAGTACTTGAGACAATGGAAGATAAAGTGACTTGTCCAAGATCACAAAGACTGCCAGTGGCAAAAGCAGAATTTAAACCATGATTCCCTGGTACTCTGTCCACGTTTTTAAACACTAAGCCGCTTCTATCACAAAATCTTCAAGGAAGGCAGTCTGACAGTTCAAATGTAACCTGGTAAGCACCAGTCTCTGAGGAAGGAATTGTTGAAGCGAGCAATTGGTCTGGATGGCCCTTATGATCTTTATCTACTGTCATATTCTGTGTTTTTATAGCATCATCAATAATCCTTGATGTACTGATTATGACTGAGCTGAGATAAGACATTTTAGTATTGATTTTTCAGTAGCACAGGGTTAAAACAATCTCTTAAAACAATGAAAAATTTAGTGTCTAAGCAATGTGTTCTGTAGGCTGAGGACTGGTATCGGAGAAAAGAGGTGGTGGAAGAAGTGCTGCAGATTCCTAGATACTCTGCCAGCTTATCCCTTACATTTGATGCAGCAGTGCCCAGGAATACCTCCTCAGATTCTGGTTGCAGCCTGCTCACGTCTTCCCTGGCGTACGAGAACTGATGTTTGTCAGAAGTGCAGATTTGTCTCAGGTTTTTTCCACATTGCACACAGCTTGTTAGTATGATGGTCTTGCCAATCCCAGAGGATACTGATCAGGGTCAATAGAGCGTAGTTACTCACCTGTAACAGGTGATCTCCGGGAACAGCAGGAATTTAATCTTCACATATGGATGACATTGGTACCGATGGAGCCCATGTGGGAACGCTCCCCAGTGTTCAATAGGAAAGCTTTTGGGAGCATCCCACTGCGCCAGTGTTGCTGCCTTCCCACCTTTCTGACTCTCCCTCCTCAGCTGAGTTTGTAGCTGAGATAAAAGGAGAGAATAGAGAGAGAGAGAGAAACTCTACAATTCCTAGGGGAGGAGGGTGTGTTGTGAAGATTAAATTCCTGCTGTTCCTGGAGATCACCTGTTACAGGTGAGTAACTACACTATCTCCAGGAACAAGCAGGAATATAGTCTTCTCATATGGGACTCCCTAGCACCCAGATGCTAGAGAAAGGTCTCCAGAATCGATCAATTTGCCTCAGAGTAGGTCTCAAGAGGGCATGGATCCTTCATTGTTGTCTGGCATTGGAAGAATTCTGGGACAGGGGGGTAGGAGTTGCTTTAAGTCTGTAAGAGGTGCTGGAGTACAGCCTGACCAAACATGGCATCCCAACGGGATTCCTTGCCAGACAGTAATGTGCAGCAAAGGTATGCACCGAAGACCAGGTGGCTGCTTTGCAGATTTTGTCAATGGCTATGGAATGTAGGTTTGCCATCGAGGCAGCCATGGCACGAACATTATGGGCAGTGACATGACCTTCGAGGGATAGTCCCGCTTTAGCATAAGCAAATGAGATGCAATCTGCTACCCATTTGAATGGGGTTGCCAGTATCCAAATGTACCTTAAGTGACAGGGATTAAAGGAGATGAATAACTGAGAGCTCTTATGGTGCTCAGCTGTTCTTTGAAAATAGAATGCCAAGGCACGCTTGCAGTCAAGAGTATGGAGGGTTGCCTCTGCCCTAGAGGAATGAGGTCTAGGGAAGAAGACAGGCAGTTGGACTAACTGATTCAAATGGAAAGGGGACACTACTTTGGGCATGAAATGAGGATGAGTCCTAAGGACCACCTTGTCATATTGGAAGTAGGTATATGGCGGGTCAGCCACCAATGCTTGGAGCTCACTGATGTGTCTAGCTGAAGTGAGGGCAATAAGGAAGATGACCTTCCAAGAGAGAAGCTTTAGCGAGGCTGTGGCTAAAGGTTCAAAGGGTAGCTTAAGGAGCTGACCTAACACAACATTAAGATCCCATGCCACCGGTGGTGGCCTGATGGAGGGCTTTGTTAATAAGAGTCCTCTCATGAAACATGTCACAAGCAGTTGTAAAGAAATAGGCTGCCCATCCAAGGGATGGTGAGTAATAGCAATTGCACTGACGTGAACCCTCACCGAGTTTGTCTTGAGACCAGAGGACGAAAGATGGAGGAGATACTGAAGGAGAGCCTCCACCGGAGTTGAGAAGGGGTTAAGATCCCTTTGGGTACACCAAGTGGAGTACCTATGCCATTTAAAGTCATAGGAATGTCTGGCAGATGGTTTCCTGGAGGCTAGTAGGATGTCCTTTACTTCCTGAGGAAGATTGAGACCTTGCAAGACTACGCTTTCAGCAGCCAAGCCATGAGATGGAGAGACTGTGGGTTGGGATGGAGTAGCATCCCTTCCTCTTATGAGAGAAGGTCGGGAGCTGATCCAAGACTGAAAGGGGCAAGTCTGTGAGAGACATAGCAGAAGAGGAAACTATGGTAGACGTGGCCAGCATGAGGCTATGAGGATCATGTGGCCCCTGTCCACTTGAAGCTTGAAATGCATTTTGGGAATCAGGGATATGGGAGGAAAGGCATATAGGAAATCCTGACCCCAGTGAAGGTGGAAAGCATCAACCTGCTGGTGACTGGACATCAGGGTTCTGGTGCAAAAATGAGGTAGTTTTGGAATTTTGCAGAGTGGCAAAAAGGTCTATCTCTGGAGTTCCCCAGGTCTGAAAGATGTAGGAGATTGTCTCCTGATGGAGAGACCACTCATGTGGAAGGAGGATCCGACTCAATCTGTCTGCTAAGGCATTCTGGTGTCCTGGCAGATATGCTGCTTGGAGATGCATCTGATGAGCAATGGCAAAGGACCACAGATGGAGAGCCTATAGAGGGTGGTATTCTCAGACTCTAACTGAAAAGCCTTATCTTGCCAATTCTTTTCAGAAAAGATTCTCACCAATACAGGGAATATTGCCCAGCTTATCTTGAACCCACTGTTCAAGTTCTGATGCCTGAAGCCAGGCAATTCTACGGGCACCTATGCAGATAGAAGTTGTTCTGCTAATGCATTCAAAACAGTCAAAGGTTGCCCTATTGACAAACTTGGAATCATTTTGGGCATGTTTGACTAATGTAAGGTAGTTGTCCTGGAGAGAAGGAAACATAGACTCCAGATCCCTAGTCACCTCCATAAGGAACATACCCATGTAGAGTATGTATGAGCTTATGCGAGCTGAAAGCATGGAGGCTTGAAAACATCGGCAGCCAAAAGCATCGAGGGTTCTCGATTTCCTACCCGGGGGATTAGAGGAGTGTGTCTTAGAACTCCTAATGCGACGCATAGCCGATTCCACTACAACTGAGTGGTGTGGAAGCTGCGTCTTCCGAAACCTGATACATGGTATCAAGTCGTCGGGTATGGGAAGAAATGGTGAGAGGCATCTCCCACATCCGGAACATAAAGTCCTGAAGTATACGATGTATAGAGAGAGTAGTCTCCTCTTTAGGAGCTGTAGGATATTGGAGAATTTCCAACTCCTCTGCTCTGGGTTCTTTCTCTGATGCAGGAGTAATGGATAGGCCCCTCGCCATATCCTTGACAAACTCCTGGAAAGACATATCTTCAGGAGGGGACATGCATCGTTGTGGAGACAGAGAGGGATCTTCAGGGAGACTTCTCATCTCTCTGGTTCCGATGCCTGGGTATCGGTACTGGAAGCTTGGGTTACCATTCCAGAGCATGGCACCAGGAGCTCTCCAGAGGTGGAGGCCTCAGGAGCATCCTGGACCCCTTGTAAGGCTCTGGAGAGGAGGTCCTCCTGCCAGGGCAGTTTGGCCGGTTGATCCACTTCTAACAGAAATACACAAGGCACCTCTATTTTTAGATAGAGATCTACCCTTAGGAAGATGGCCTGTCTTGGGAGATTTGTGTTTTGATACCTGAGATCCACGTGAAGAAGACGATGTCCTCTATGACTGTGAAGCAAGCGAAACTGCATCTGAGGCAACAGGGAGCCCAGCTTTGAGGACCGATTCTGAAGGCCTATCTTTGCCATCTTTTTGCATAGGGGACACTCAGATGGCTGGTGATCTGGGCTGAGGCATTTGAGACACCAGTCATTGGTATCAGTAGCAGAAATAGTACTACCACACTTGGAACATTTTTTAAAACCACTAGTTGGTTTTTCCATCGTGTCAGTAGACTGGATGGAAGGCCTAAGGCCTGAAACAGTGTGAAGCGCCCGAAAGAATTCTTTTTTTTTTTTTGCAGAAAGAAGAAGTAAATATGAAAAGTTTGGTTCCACCATCGACGGGAAGGCAGACGCGACCACAAAGAATAAAAAATAATTTTTCTGCAGTGACAGCATTTGGTTCCTGCTGGCTCTGTGGAAAACGAAGAACTGAGGAGGGAGAGTCACAAAGGTGGGAAGGTAGCAATGCAGGCACAGTGGAATGCTCCCAAAAGCTTTCCTATTGGGTACCAACGTCACCCCTATGTGAAGACTGTATTCCTGCTAAATGGCCAATTTTCCCAATGGAGAAAGGTGAATAGTGGAGTACCCCAGGGATATGTGCTGGGTCTGCTGTTTTTTGACATATTTATAAATGACCTGGAAAAGGGAACAACAAGTGAGGTTATCAAATTTGCAGATGACATGAAACTATTTAAAGTTGTTAAAACCCCTGAGGATTGTGGAAAATTGCAGGAGGATCTTGATAAATTGGAAGACTGGGCATCCAAATGGTAGATGAAATTTAATGTGGACAAGTGCAAAATTATGCACCTAGGCAAGAACAACCCAAACTATGGTTACACGATGCAAGGTTCCACATTAGGAACCACCACCCAGGCAAAAGATTTAGGTGTCATCGTGGATAACATGTTAAAACCCTTTGCCCAGTGTGAAGCAGCGGCCAAGAGAGCAAATAGAATACTAAGTATCATAAGGAAAGGAATGGAAAATAAAACAAAGGATATTATAATGCCTCTGTATCGTCCCATAGTACGACCGCACCTTGAATAGTGTGAAATTCTGATCGCCGTATCTTAAAAAGGATATAGCGTTATTAGAAAAGGTTCAGAAAAGAGCCACCAAAATGGTAAAGGGGATGGAAGGCTACCCCTAGGAAGAGAAGCTAAAAAGGTCAGGGCTCTTCAACCTGGAGAAGAGGCGGCTGAGGGAAGATATGATAGAGGTCTATAAATTAATGAATGGAGTGGAACAGGTAAACGTACATCGATTGTTTATGTCATCAGAATATAGAAAGACTAGGGGACATGCAATGAAGCTACAGGGTAAACTATTTATTTAAGACTAATAAGAGAAAATATTTTTTCACTCAATATGTAATCAAACTCTGGAATTTGTTACCGGAGGATGTAGTAAAAGCTGTTAGTGTAGCTGGGTTTAAAAAAGGTTTGGACAAGTTCCTGGAGGAAAGGTCCATAAACCATTAAAAGGGACCCGGGATATCACTGCTTGACCCAATACAAGCATTGGGGAAACTGCTAGGTACTTATGACCTAGATTGGCCACTGTTGGAAACAGGATATTGGGCTTGATGGACCTTGGTCTGACTCAGTATGGCATATCTTATGTTCCTGGAGATCCATACATTTCATTGTTACTAGAGTTGTGGAAAGCATGTGTTCCACCTCTCATCACTTTGAGTAAATATGAAATTAACATTCCACCTTTTCAGAACCTTCCTTTGGTCTCGATTGTCCTATTAAATGTCAATCCAGGTGGACTCTTGAAGAATCCTACGGTGAAGAAGACTCGTCCCTTTCTCCTACTGTGGCTTTGGAAGCATTTATAATTCTCCCTTAACTAGAACTGGCTTATCTCATCTGATGCTGGTGTCACCATGTGTCTCTTACCTGTGACCTGGCACAGTCTAGGGCTCACAGAGCAGCATAGGCTGCGAGGACAGGAAGAAGGATGAAGATTAACCAATGATAGTTTGTCTACTTTCCCTCTTGTTTAACTCCTAGAAAGAAGTGCTGCTCAGAACATTGCTAAAGCTTTCTTCCACCCCATGTCTTGCCTGTGCTGGATGGGCAACTTGGACATTGTTAAGGAAGTTGGTCCTTGTTCTGCTACATGGAGTGTTGTGGATTATGGTTCTGTACAAGTCCTACAGTGCCTTGAAGTCATCATACTGCTGCTTAAGAAATGCAATTCAAAATGTATTGGTAGGAATTTATTTCACTGATCTACACAATATACTTTGCACTTTCAACATTAAAGGACGATAATAGAAATATTCAAAAAGTACTTGAAAATAAGAAACCAAAAATGTCTTGATTGCATAATGCTTCACAGATGCAATGCTTGGTGGAGGTCATTTTTGCAACAGTAATCATAAGTCATTTAGGATGTGTCTATCAGCTTTGCATAATCAAATGGTGGAGATTTTGCCCATTCTTCTTGGTAGAATAGCTCAAGCTGTCAGGTTGGCTGGGAATTGTTTCTCGACTTCAAGTCTTGCTACAGATTTTCCATTGGATTCAGTCCTGACCTTCAATTGGGCCACTCAAACATTCACTTTCTTTTTGCAGAGCCACCCCATTGTTACTTTCACTTTGTTTAGGATCATTGTCCTGCTGAAAAGTGAATCTTCTCCCAAACTCCAGGTCTGTGACAGACTAGAACGGAATTTCCACTAGGATCTGTTTATACTTTGCACCATCCATCTTTTGCTCAATCTTCACTAATCTTCCTGCCCCTGCTGCTGCGAAGCATTCCCATGGCATAAAGCTGCCACCACTGCCCTTTAGTTTAGGGATGGTGTCTAGTCAGACCATAAAACCGTTGCCTATGTACTGTATGCTGTGTTCACTAAGGGGGTCATTCAGTACAGTGAATAGCAGGGATGGACGTCCGGTTTGGACGTCCATCCCTGCTATTCGCTCCCCTACTGGCCCTGGCTAATGCCTCCCCCTACGAACTGCGCATTTGTATGGGGAGGCCTAGATGGTGGCATTTCCAAGGTGGAGCAAGGGCGAGGCATGGGTGGGCCATAATCCCAGACATAAAGGGCTGATTCTGAGGTCAGCCCTGTACGTCCGGGGCCGTGAACATAGACCTGGACTTATTCCACTGCAGAGGTGGAATAAGTCTCCCTGGATGTCTGGGGATTCTGCTGCTGGGCCTGGGAAAAAAGATAGCAGGGTCAAGTAATTTCCCTGCAGCCAGACCATAGCCATGGGAGGCCGGATCGAGTGTCTGGCTGTGGGAAAAGAATGAAGTTGGCAGCGGCTGGCATTCACGGCTCCTGAATGGAGCTGCAGTGCCATGGCGATGGGAAGCCATTGCACTGCGCTCTATTCAGGAGCCTGACTGAGGTAGCCAGGCATATGGCTGGGTGTGCAGGCTGATTGGAATTGGGGCCTGGCCTGCACGTTCAGGCTGTATACCAGATTCTGATCCCGCGGACACGTCTAGCCCCTGCGGGATTAGAATGGAGTCTACCTCTAGGCGTCCTACTTCTGGTCAGCTGCACAAGGGGCTGGATGGCCAGGTTGGAATGTGCCTCCACGTGTTTCTTTGCAAATACTATGTGGCGTATCATTATGTTTTTATTTCAGCAGTGGCTTCCTTTTTGCAACCCTCCCATACAGGCCATGTTTGTGGAGTAACCTTGAAATTGTTGAACAGTCAACGTTATCCCCAGTCTCAGCCATAAACTTTTGTAGTTCTTTTAAAGTCATCTTAGGCCTTGCAATTACCTTCTGCTGTGGTTTCTTTAAACCAAAGCTACTGAATTTGGAGGCAGTGTTTTGGTGGTGCCAAACTTTCTACTTTACAATGATGGACCTGACAGTGCTCCAAGGAATATTAAAAACAAAACAAAACGCTGAAATGTTCTTACAGCCTTCCCTCTCTCTTGTGTTCCTACAACAGAAATAGATTGATTCTTCATTCTTCATCCTTCAATATTCAAATTAGCTCCACTACTGTGACTGGACACAGGAGAGTTCTATTTAAATTATTTAACTTGTAAAGGCAATTTTTGAACTAAAGATAATCTGAGTTTGCTTAAATCTTTGCACCCTTTGTTACAGCAATCAAGACTTTTTGTTTTGTTATCCTTCATTGAATATTTAGCACAGTTACTTACCTGTAACAGGTGTGATCTCTGGGAACAGCAGGAATAAGTCTTCACATATGGGTACATCGGTACCGATGGAGCCTGCGCGGGAACGCTCCCCAGCTTCCCAAAAAGGAAAGCTTTTGGGAACATCCCACAGCGCCTGCGCGCTGCCTTCCCGCCTTTCCTAACCGCCTCTCTCCAGTTCGAGTTTTAAAGCTGAGACAAAGAGAGAGAGGAAAGGAAAGATAGATAGAGAGATACAACTCCTAGGGGAGGTGGGTGGGTTGTGAAGACTTATTCCTGCTGTTCCCAGAGATCACCTGTTACAGGTAAGTAACTGTGCTATCTCCAGGAACAAGCAGGAATGAGTCTTCACATATGGGGACTCCCCAGCTAGAGATGCCTGGGAGATCCCCAAGGTTGTGAGACCCTGAGAAGGGCTCTACCTCCTCCCATGGATCTCAGGCATCCAACCACGGATGGAGGGTAGGAGTTGATTAAGCATGGAACAAGTGTTTGAGAACAGCCTGACCAAACAAGGCATCCCGGTGGGAGTCCTTGTCCAAACAGTAATGGGCTGTGAAGGTATGAACCGAGGCCCAGGTGGCCGCTCGACAGATCTGGTCGATGGACACAGAATTTAGATGAGCCATAGAGGTGGCCATGGCCCTCACATTATGAGCTGTGACATGGCCCTCCAGAGAAAGGTTCTTACTCTGGTAGGCGAAAGAAATACACTGAGCAATCCAATTGGACAGTGTCCTCTTAGAGACTGGAAGTCCCAAATGAGAGGGATCAAAAGCAACAAAGAGTTGAGAAGACTTTCTATGTTGCTGTGTCCTTTGTAAGTAAAAAGCAAGAGCTCTCTTACAATCCAGGGTATGAAGATTCCTCTCTGCACTTGATGCATGAGGACCTGGAAAAAAGACAGGTAAATACACCTCTTGATTAAGATGAAAAGGTGAGACCACTTTAGGCATAAAGTGTGGATTGGTCCTAAGGACTACCTTATCATGATGGAATCTTGTATAAGGTGGATTAGACACTAAGACCTGCAGTTCACTGATGCGGCGAGCTGAGGTGACTGCAATAAGAAAGATAACCTTCCAGGAAAGAAATTTCAAGGAGGTAGTGGCTAAGGGTTCAAAGGGTGGCTTCATGAGCTGACCAAGAACCAGATTCAAGTCCCATGCCACTGGAGGTGGTCTAATGGGAGTTTTAGTTAAAAGAAGGCCTCTCATGAATCTTGCAATAAGAGAATGAGAGGAGACAAGTTGTCCATTGAGAGGCTTGAGGGATGCTGCAATAGTACTCAAATGGACCCTTACTGAATTTGTTTTGAGGCCTGCATGGGAAAGATGCAGGAGATACTCTAGTAAAGAATTCAAAGGTATTGCTAGAGGGTTAATACCCTTCTCAGCACACCAAATGGTAAACCTTTTCCATTTAAAAGCATAGGAACGTCTAGTAGAAGGCTTTCTGGAAGCATGAAGGATATCCCTTACTTGCTGAGAAAGATGCCAATCTTGAAGGTCTAAGCCTTCAGCAACCAAGCCCTGAGATGGAGAGATTGGGGGTTTGGGTGCCACAACGTTCCCCCCTCCTGAGACAGGAGATCTGGAGCAGACCCCAAGTCCAGGGAGGGAGCTTGAGAGAGATGCAGACGTAGAGGGTACCACACTTGGCGTGGCCAACGTGGAGCTATGAGAATCATAGTCCCTTGATCTCTCTGAAGCTTGAACAGGATCTTGGGAATTAGGGGAATGGGTGGAAAGGCGTACAGGAAGTCTTGACCCCAATGAAGGAGGAAGGCATCCCTGGCCTGAACTCCCTGACACGGAATTCTGGAACAGAATCGGGGAAGTTTGACATTCCACGGACTTGCAAAGAGGTCTATGTCCGGGGTTCCCCAAATTCGAAAGATTCTGACTATCTGGTCCATATGAAGGGACCATTCGTGTGGAAGCAGAACTCGACTGAGTCTGTCTGCCCAAGAGTTTTGAACTCCTGGAAGGTATACTGCCAGAAGATGAATTTGATGCTCTCTGGCAAAGGCCCACAATCTCAGAGCTTCGTTGCAAAGCGACAGAGAGCCAGTCCCTCCCTGCTTGTTCACATAGAACATGGCTACTTGGTTGTCCGTGTGAATGAGGACTGTCTTGTAGCTGAGCAGGGTATGGAAGACTCTGAGAGCCAAGAAGATTGCTCTGAGCTCTAAGAAGTTGATATGTAGGGAGGTCTCCTGTGGGGACCAAATGCCCTGGGTGGAGAGGTCTTGAAGATGAGCTCCCCAACCCTTTGGAGAGGCATCTGTTGTAAGGATTGCTTGGGGTAACAACTGTTGGAAGGGGGACCTCAGCAACAGATTTTGAGTGGACTTCCACCACTGGAGAGACCAAAAGAGGCGCCTGGAGGTTGCTATTTTGTCTGACAGACTTCCAGATGCCTGGGTCCACTGGGTGGACAAAGTCCATTGAGCTGCCCTCATGTGAAGGCGAGCATAAGGGACCACATGCACCGTGGATGCCATGTGACCTAGCTGTTGTAACATCTCTCGAGCAGTTAGGTGGGTTTTTAACTGAATCTGAGAGGCTAACTGCACCAAGCGTAGGCAACGGGCCTGGGGAAGATAGGCCCTTGCAGTTGTGGTATCCAGCAAGGCCCCTATGAACTCTAGGGACTGAGTAGGGGTGAGTTGGGACTTTGGAATGTTTATAACCAGTCCCAGATACTGCAGGACACGCATTGTGCAGGCTAGGGTAGTCTGGGCCTCTGACTGGGATGGAGCTCGAATGAGCCAGTCGTCCAGATATGGGAATACGAATATTCCTAGAGTGCGTAGAAATGCAGCTATTACTGCCATGCATTTTGTGAACACTCTTGGAGCAGAGGCCAGACCAAAGGGAAGCACCCTGTATTGATAGTGCTTTCCCTGATAAAGGAACCGAAGGAACCTTCTATGTGCTGGATGGATGAGTATATGGGTATACGCATCCTTGAGATCTAGAGAACAAAGCCAATCCTGACTCTGAAGGAATGGAAGGAGAGTACCCAGAGAAATCATCTTGAATTTCTCCTTGCATAGGAATTTGTTCAATTCTTTGAGATCTAATATGGGTCTGTAACCCCCTGTTTTCTTTGGAATTAGAAAGTAGGGGGAGTAGAACCCTGAGCCCTGTTGAAGAAGAGGTACTTCTTCTATTGCCCCTTGGGCAAGAAGGGTAGGAATCTCTTGACCCAGAAGGTCGAGGAGAGATGTTGGAGAATTGAACTGTCTCACCATGGTGTAAGGAGGAAGGTTTAAGAAATGAAGTTTGTACCCTTCCCTTATGATGGAAAGGGTCCACTGCTCTGCTGTGATTTGCTCCCATCTGGGAGCAAAGTGAGCTAACCTTCCTGGAATGGTGAGAGGCTCTGGTTCTTTTAGAGCCAGAAAGGCTAAGTTCTCTAGGTGCAAGTCAAAGGCCCTGAGGAGGCTGAGGCTGTTGGGCTACAGTAGGCCTTGCAGCCTTAGACTTGGCCTGTTTAGGTTGTTGACGCTTTGCAGCAAAACGACCTGCAGAAGATGTCTGCTGACCATAAACAGGATAATATCTTCCCTTCTTGGGAAAATATGTCTTTTTGAACAACCTCTTCTGGACAGGATTAGAGGTAGACTTTGAAAGCCTATCCAAAGCAGAATTTTCTGCATCCATCTGAGTGGCCTTTGCTTGCCAATCTTTGCCAAACAGGTTTTCACCTGTACAAGGAAGATTTCCTAATCCATCTTGGACCCAGGGTTCCAAATCAGAAGCTTGTAACCAAGCAATTCTGCGTGCACCTATGGCAATGGCCGAGGCTCTGCTGGCCCCCTCAAAAGAGTCAAAGGCTGCACGGTTAGAAAATTTGGAAACATCCTGGGCATGCTTAAGCCAGGTAAGAAAGTCTTCCCTTTTATCTTCTGGAAGAAAAGGGAGGAAAGTTTGCAGATGATCTGTAACTTCCTTCAGAAACATCCCCATATAGAGACTATAGGAGTTGATTCTGGCAACAAGCATACTGGCTTGAAAAATTTTCCTGCCAAAAGCATCTAATTTAATTGTTACTCACACTGTTCTAGCTTAAATATACTATTTGTTTATTACACTGTGCTTTGTTTAATTTATGATGTTCTATGTACGATTTTATGACGTTCTATGTAAAACAAACTGCGCTTTGTTAATTGTTGTTAATTGTACACCGCAACTGAACTTTGGAAGATGCGGTATATAAATGAGTGTTAAATAAATAAAATAAATAAATAAATAAATCTAAAGGTTCTACATTCTCTTCCTGGAGGAGCAGATGAGTGCTTCTTTGCACTCTTTAACTTTTTCATAGCAGACTCCACCACAATAGAATGGTGAGGAAGCTGAGTTTTGTGAAATCCAGGACAAGGAGGGACACGATACATGGTATCCAACCTACGAGAATGAGAAGAGATGGTGAGAGGAGTCTCCCATATGCCTATCATGTGGTCATAAAGGATCTCATGAACTGGCAAAGTGGCTGCTTCTTTAGGAGCCTTGGGATATTGCAAAATATCCAATTTTTTGGCACTAGGCTCTGTCTCAGGGGCTACTGAGATAGAAAGCCCCTTGGCCACTTCCCTTATGAAGTCTTGAAAAGACAAGTCTTCTGGAGGGGACATTCTTCTTTTTGGAGAAGAAGGCTCCTGAGGAAGAAGTACCGATGCTTCGACAGAGGCCTCCGATGCATCAGAGTCTTCGGAGGAATCAAAGTATCGCCTGTCTGGATGCTCTTGTAAAGCCCGATACGCATACTGGGTGGTATCGACATCGGGAGTTATCGGTACCGGATCGGTACCAATAGGCATCATCGGACAGGGTACCGCTGCAGTCGACACCGAAGCCGATGTCGATGCAACCGGTACCGGCACCGGAACCGATATCGGAGCCGGTGTCGGAGCCGGTACCGACAACGAAGCTTGTTGTGGTACCAGCGGCGTCGCAGCTTGTATGAATGCCGTAATGGCACGCTGCATGGTCAGAACATTCTGATCCATCGACGCCATGAATGTCTGGAGGTCGGTACCGGCGGATTCCACCGGTACCTCAGAACATTGCAACAGGTGATCGGTCGAGGCCGTGCCATCGATGTCAACCTGTGACCCCATAGGAGGAGCTTTGGAAGCCGGAGCTTCCCGCCGGGGTACTTTTGCCGGTGCAGGATCCTCGAGGGCAAGCCCAGAGGCATCTCGATGCTTA
This sequence comes from Ichthyophis bannanicus, assembly GCA_033557465.1. Taxonomy (NCBI): domain Eukaryota; kingdom Metazoa; phylum Chordata; class Amphibia; order Gymnophiona; family Ichthyophiidae; genus Ichthyophis; species Ichthyophis bannanicus. The sequence continues at coordinate 691,221,192 of CM066035.1, forward strand.
GAGGGAGATCTACCCTTCGAGGACCGGCTGGACTTATGTTTGGTTACCTGAGATCCATAGGAGGAGGAAGAAGAAGCCCTGGAAGACGTTGATGCCACCGAAGCTGCATCAGAGGGAAACAGTGTACTGAGCTTGGCTGCTCGGTTCTGTAAACCTCTTTTAGACATCATGGAGCAGGATGGACAATCCGTGATGGAATGGTCAGGACCCAAACACTTGAGACACCAGTCATGGGTGTCGGTAACAGAGATGGTACCGCTGCACTTAGTGCATTTTTTAAACCCGGAGGCGGGCTTTTCCATGAGGAATTTTCTGTTAGGCCTAAGGCCCAACGAAGAAAAAATACACTGAAGTGGAACGGAAAGTATTCTTTTTTTTTTTTTTTTTTTTAAGAAAAAGAAAGAAAAGACCGGCGGTACCGGTCCGACGTCGAAGAAGGCAGACGCGCGACCAAAGAAATAAAATAAAATAAAGAACTTCTTCAGCGGTGACAGGAACATGACCTGCTGGCTCCGCGGAAAAGAAGAACTGGAGAGAGGCGGTTAGGAAAGGCGGGAAGGCAGCGCGCAGGTGCTGTGGGATGCTCCCAAAAGCTTTCCTTTTTGGGAAGCTGGGGAGCGTTCCCGTGCAGGCTCCGTCGGTACCGACGTACCCATATGTGAAGACTCATTCCTGCTTGTTCCTGGAGATCTATAATTATTCTTTCATGTTGAACGTGTAAAATATGTTGTGTAGATTGGTGAAGCAAATTAATTTTTAATTGTATTTTGGGTAGACAGGGGAATGTGGAAAACGTAGAGGAGTATGAAGACTTTTGCAAAGCACTGTATCTTAAGGAGGCAAAGACAGAGTGGCAGGGCAATCTGTGGACTTCCAGAGGCCTAATCAGGAGGGAAGGTGCAGAGTAAAAAGGAAGGTTATGACTGGAAGGTCCAGAATGGTGCAAGCTTTGCAGACTCTTCTAAGTAGTTATATGTATGTTTGTGAACTCAGAGTACAAAAGAAAGCAAGTGTAAAGGGCATCTGGAATGGCCAATCCTGCAGTAATACCAAAATTGAACAAATAACAGACAGTTGTGGTGTAAAGCTCTAATACTTTCCCATTTATTCCAAAAGCAATGCAGATTGAATTTGAAATTTTAGTCCCTCCTTTTCAGTAGCAGCTGAAGGCAAGTTACATTCAGGTATGCTAGATATTACTCTACCCTTGAGGGCTTACAATCTACAGTAAGCATGTACCTGAGGCAATGGAAGGTGAAGTAACATGCTCAAGGTCACCAGGAGATCAATGGGATTTGAACTCTGGCTTCCCAGGTTATCAATCTCCTGCTCTAATCTAGGCTATCTCATAATGAGAACAGTGAAATGCTAAATAAAAGTACAAATGTCACCAATAAAGTTCTCAATCAATCAGGAGTAAAATATATAACAAACCACAATTATACTCCCTATAAATTAATTTATATTATCCTGAACAAAAACACAGCCAACAGCTGTGAGTTTGTGATGAAGTTGCCAGTTTTGTGGTCTTTTGTGTTCTTGAAAGGTTTCTCCTGAGGCAAGGCTTTGTTAAGTCTAAAACATGATTTCATGTTGGGTTTTTACTGGTGTTCTTCATCTAAATTAAGTAAATTTTGATTCTAATGCACTGTTTTACATAATTGGATTGTAACAATTTTTGTAAACTTTTGATATGATGTATTTATTAATCTGCTATATGTTGTGAATGGATGAGACCGATGAATGATATGGTTGGGACCTACTAATAGGGGATTTGTCCTCTCTATAGTCCCTATATGGATCTGAAGGTTTCTCCATTTCTTATCTTGGCTGTGTTTTTATTCAGGTTAATACAAATTAATTTATAGGGAATATAATTGTGCTTTGAAATAAAAATACAAGGCATTATTAAATTAATGAACAGATAACATTTAGATGTCAACGTGCTTCTTGTAAACAGATTAACTTCCTGCTATACTAACCTTGACCATGTCTCTTTAAACTAGTTTCCAAACTTGAGCCTAAAATATTTTTTGAGTGTTTTAATGAATAGGGAAATAGCCACCAGGTGGCAGCATTACATTAAAAAAATGCTGCTGCTGAGAGATTATCTGCTGTATAACACACTCCATGCTCCTCCCTTCTTATCTAATTTGAATCAGAATCCACCATACATAGCATCTCTCCTCCTCCTATTCCATCCTGCTGTTTGCAGAAAGAAGCTTTTTAGTATGATTGCTTTCCTTGCCTTTAGAAAAACAGGGCCTCCTGTAGCGAAAAAAGGCACATTATGGTTTATGTCGGAATAAAATAAAATCTTTTTTCTGTCCCATGCATTTCATTGTTTTTACATCTCTTATTCCCACAACACACATTCTAAAATCTATCTAAATATTGAATGTAAAACTACCTAGGATCATTCAGCCTGAGTTTTATCTTTGTTTTCCAGTCTACTTATTTATTTATTTAAAACGATTTTATATACCGCCCCTTCCAGAGATTGGTGGCGGTTTACAGAGAACATAACAATGAACTTTACATTGAACAATGATTGAACTCAATAACTAACACTGGTTATAACAAAACTATATTACAATAACTATGTACAGTTTGGTGGATCATGATAATTTGGGCGTTCGCTTGTTGATGTCAATAAGGGTAAGGGGTGGTAATAGCTATTTAGGTTATTTGGGGTTGTTGAGTGTCATAGGAGGTACCATAATATTTGATAAACAGGTACCATAATATTTGATAAACAGGTGTGTCTTGAGTTCTTTTCGGAACGATTGTAGGTCCTTTATTGCTCTTAAATTGTCTGGTAGATCGTTCCATAGTGCTGGTGCAATGTATGTAAAGTCTCTGGAGCTGGTGGTTTGATTAGTGTTTTGAATGTAGGTGGGTACTGCATATGTATTTTGCAAATTGTTACTTCTGGTTCTTGTGTTTTCAGGTAATTTGATGAGGATGTTAAGGTTTGATGGGGATATTTTATTATGTAATTTGAAAACTATCATGTATTTATATTTTATTCTGGTTGCAATGGGCAGCCAGTGCAAGTTGTGGCGAAGAGGTGTGATACAGTCAGAAAAATGTGCTCTATGAATTATACGCACTGCTAGATTTTGCGCTACTTGTAGCTGTTTGATGGTTTTGTTAGGCAGTCCTTGAAGAATGCTATTACAATAATTGAAGTGGGGTATTATAAAAGCCTGTGGGACTGTTCTAAAGTCAGAACTGTCTAGTAGGGGCCTGAGACGTTGCACCATTCATAGTTTGAAGTATATAATTTTTGTGATGGATTTTATATGAGAGATCATGCTTAGGGACTGATCTAGGATGATTCCAAGATATTTAACTTTGTTTTTGACAACCAGTTCATAGTCTTTTATGTGAAATATTGGGGGTGGAATAAAACTTTGAGTTAGAGATATGTATAATGCTTCTGTTTTTTTAAAGTTAATTTTTAGATTTTGTGTTTGTAGCCAATTATTTCATTTAGGCAGGGCTTGGATCTGGGGACAGGCAGGGTTTGTGACATCTATGGGATAATATATCATTATATTATCTGCATAAAGGTGATAATTTATCTGTGTCTTTTAAATATACAGCATATTGGCTGTATATAAATTGAAAAGTAGGGCCGAGAGAGAGGAACCTTGAGGAATTCCTTGTTCCTGTTTGAAGGTTGATGATGTGGATGAGCCAATTCGTACCTGCTGTGTGCGATTGGTTAGGTAGGACATGAACCACTGTATCACAGTGCCATGTAAGCCAATTTGCCGTAGCCTTGATATGAGTATACTGTGGTTAATGCTGTCAAAGGCCAAGGCAATGTCTAAAAATATTAGAATGAAGGCTTGTTTGCTGTTATTCAAGCCACTTATGAGCCACGTATCAGCATGTCCATGTGGGAATTTATCGGGCACAATTTCAAATTAGATCTGTTTTCTCACACACCTCTTTCCCAACATAGACTGGTATTTGAAGTGCTTTCCTGAGGCTGAGAGAAGAGGATGTAGCTCAGTGATGCTCTGGTCCAATTAGGTACTGCTATAAGAGCGCTTTGCAGTTCTTCGTAGTGGGAGGGGCCGAGAGCTGTTTTAGCCAGAAAAGGCCTGGCCTTCAACTTCTGTGATCCAACAATATTAAGGTCACTTTCGGAGTGGGAAATCTCTGTCAAAAAATTCTAAACACACTCTACAAAGAACAAAAGTATTATGATGAATTCAGAAAGGCAAAACAATTTTTCAACGTGAAGAGGTCTCAGAATTCACTGGCAACACATAGGCATACAGAAAACCATACGCCTTAGCCCTATTGCATCAATGATCAACTCTTCTTACAAAACAGCAAAAACCAGCACATAACAAATCAAATCAGCTCAACTTAACTTTTACAAGGAAACCTTTAAAGAGCGATAATTTTCCAGGAACAAGCAGGAAGTCAGTCCTCACATATGGGTGATGTCGGCGCCGACGGAGCCCTTATGCGAAGCAATTTCCCCAGCTTTCAAAGAAAGCCTTTGGGAATGCCCCTTCCCGCCCAAGGATGCCATCTTGCTCAGTCTTCTTTTGTCCGCAGAGCCCGACAGACATCGTCCCATTTTCCTCGGAAAAAGTTGATTGTTTTTTTACTATTTCTACCATTTTTGGTACTGGTTCGACGCCGGTTCCCCTTCCCGCCTAAGGCTCGGTACACCGGTATCGAGTCCGACTAACTTTTTCGTTTTTGTCCTTAGTGACTAGCGTTTGCGCTCTTTTTCTTTTAACTGGCAGCCCGATCTTTCGACCTCGCAGGGGCCCTTTTTCCCCCGATGGCTGCCAGCGGGTTCAAGAAGTGTGATCGGTGTAAAAAACGTATGTCCCTCACCGACACCCATGACTGCTGCCTCTGCTGCCTTGGACCCGACCATGACCTAGTGGTCTGCGGTCCGTGTGGCAAGATATCCTCCAAAGTGCTGAGGAGCAGGCAGCACCAGAAACTACCCCACTTGCCAGGCCTCCCCAGCAGGGGCAGCAGGCCAGGGGATGGGGGAATGGCCCTCGTAAGCCTCAAATCCCCCAAGCCTCCAGCTCCTGCTCCTGCCCAGCAGGGAGGGGGTTTCTGACTCCCTCTGCATAGCTCCTCTCCCACCAGTGGCTTGGCCCTGCACAGGAGGTCGGCTGTCCCTGTACGCCCACAGGTGGTCAGCCATTACATCCGATACTTGGGTTCTAAGGATAGTCCAAGACAGCTATCTGCTCCATTTCAGCCAAGTATCTACCTCCCTATTTCCCAGGAGAGCATCTCGGACCCCTCTTGCACAGGAACCTCCTCTTGCAGGAGTTGGCTGATCTTCTCAAGGATCAGGCAGTGGAACCAGTGCCCCACCACCTGCAGGGGAAAGGCTTTTACTCCAGGTATTTCCTGATACCGAAAAGACAAGGAGGCCTTCGCCCCATCCTAGACCTGCGAAATCTCAACAAGTTCTTGGTAAAGGAAAAGTTCAAGATGCTTTCACTTGGGATACTTCTGCCTTACCTCAAGCAGAGAGACTGGCTATGCTCCTTGGACCTAAAGGATGCTTACACACACATCCTCATACATCCGGACCACAGACAATACTTCAGGTTTGTGGTCGGAGGAAACCACTTCCAATACAAAGTGCTTCCCTTTTGTCTAGCTTCCAATCCAAGGGTTTTCACCAAGTGCCTAGCTGTGGTAGCGGCCTTCCTCAGGAGCCAGGGGATCTTTGTGTTCCCTTACCTAGACGACTGGCTCATACGGGGCCAGTCAGCTCAGGAGGCGCACCATGCCACAGCTCGCACAACTGCTCTGGTTCAGCATCTGGGGTTCGTCATCAATCACGCAAAGTCTTCTCTGCTCCCCACCCAGAACTTGGAAGTCATCGGGGCAAGGCTAGACACCCTGCAGGCCAGGGCCTACTTGCCACTGGACAGGGCAGACCGCCTACTGTCTCAGGTGGGCATGGTGAGTCAAGTACCCCAGGTGTCAGCATGGAGGTTCTTACGCCTGCTCGGCCACATGGCCTCCACGGTTCATGTTACTCCTTTTGCACGCATGCACATGTGGACAGCTCAGTGGACCCTGTGGGACCAGTGGTCACAGGCCACGGGATGCCTGTCTGACAGAGTGGCAGTATCCAAACCCCTAGTGCAGTCCCTGCAGTGGTGGTCACAATCAGGGAACCTCCTGCGGGGGGTACCATTCCAGCTTCCCGTGCATACCAGGGTGCTGACCACGGATGCCTCCTTGATGGGCTGGGGAGTCCATTGTCAGGGCTCTTGCACTCAGGGTCAGTGGACTCCTCAGGAGGCCACACTCCAGATCAACCTGTTGGAACTCCGAGCCATTCGCTTAGCTCTAAAAGCCTTTGCTCCTGTTCTCTCCAACCAGTCTGTCCGAGTACAGATCGACAACCAGGTGGCTATGTTCTATGTGAACAAACAGGGCAGCACAGGTTCGCGGATCCTTTGCCAGGTATCTCTGGATCTCTGTTCCTTCGCAGTTCGACACAATATGTCTCTCCATGCAGTTTACCTACCGAGCCAGGAGAACTGCCTGGCAGACAGACTGAGCAGGGTTCTTCAACCCCACAAATGGCAACTGAACAGGGAGATTGCCCAGCAGATTTTCAACCACTGGGGCCTCCCGTCCATGGATCTCTTTGCCAGTCCACAGAATCGTCAGTTGCCCCACTTTTGCTCCAGACAGCCGCACCCCCTCAGTTGAAAAACTGTTTTGCCTTTCTGAATTCATCATAATACTTTTGTTCTTTGTGGAGTGGGTTTAGAATTTTTTGACAGGACTTCAACTTGGCATCCTAGAGCCCAACTAGCTGTGGAATCACTGGGTTAAGACTTCAGGTACACCTCTGCTTACTCTCAGCTCTCTTGGACAATGATCCAGACCTAAGACATACTTCTCCCTAACTTCAGCAGTTTTAGCACATTTTTCTCTACCCTTAGAACTCATGGGTAACAGGACTACTATGCTCAGCGCTCTTTGATAGTATCCTGGGCCTCAGGCACACCGCCAGATGCCCTCTGCACTGTCAGGCAGTGAGTCACTTCCCTTCACCTCCACCCTCAGCCCTGCTAGGCAGTGGCAGAGCTCTTGAGGACACACCTCTTACATTCTGTACCCTTGTGCAGTGATCCAGGTCTTGGGTATATACCATCCCCCTACTCTCAGCAATGTTGGGCAGTGACCCAGCTCTTAGGCACACCTCCTCTAATCATGCGCTAAATGGAAATTACACTTACCTGGTAATTGATGTTCCTTGAGGGAGTACAGTTCAGTCCTCCACCACTGGGTAGTGCACCTCCTCCTGCAACATGGAGACTGGACAAGTCAAACTTGTGACATCACCGGGTATATCCTGCTGGTCTTCTCCCATGATCCCCCAGTGACCTACTGTCAAAGCAGACTCAAAGGAGCAAACAAACAACCAGTTAAAGTACTAAATACAAAGCTATGCTCAAACTTCAACTTTAAAATCACAGGGCCCCAAAAAGAAAGGCCGAAAACACCCTCCTCCGTGCCCCTGTCCCCCTGCGCACCAAACAGCGGAAGACAGAGAGCTAGAAGGAAGGAGAACTAAGGAAGAGTATAGGCAGAAAAGGTTGCTCTCGCGATTACCTGCCAATCAGAGCCCGTTGCCGACTCTAGGATCCGAAAGCATACTCGGAACTGACGCCTCGCGTCTGAAACATCCATCCCCGGGCGGGAATGAGGACTGAACTGTACTCCCTCAAGGAACATCAATTACCAGGTAAGTGTAATTTCCATTTCCTTATCGGTCCTACAGTTCAGTCCTCCACCACTGGGATGTACCAGAGCAGTAATCATTGGGAGGGACCTATCCAGTCGGCTCGGCCCCTAAACGAACAGAGCAGGCACCGACCCCAGCCCGCTCCTCACGTCAACAGGCGGTAAGCCAACCAGGAAGACACGACCGAGAGCCCACTTGGATCCTCTTCACTGGTGAAAACAGCACAGAACTCTGCCCCAAGCAGCGCTAGTGCTTCAGAAAGACAAACTCGCCATCGCAAACACACTGAATGCCCTAGAAAAAGACCTACTGAGAAGGCTACCGGAGCTCTGCCTGAAAAATCCGCTTGAGCTCCCCCTTGGCTCTCGACCCCACCAGGGTGTCAAGTGTTAGCAACCGCTGCTTTCCCGCAGAACCCGCCTCCACGGAGGGACAGGCAGCGAAGAGACCTCCCAGAAAGCGACGGAACCTCACCTAAGGTCCAAGGAACGCAGGTTACAAGCAAAGTGTTCTTGCGTAAGTCCCAAACCGACAACTAAACAGGCACAGCCGGATTCCACGAGGGAGAACGGAACCGAGGTCCATCCAGACAGAGGTGGGAAGCAAAATGAGGGAAACGGAAAAAAACCACCAGCGTCAAACACCCTATTTGTCACACCTCTTAAGGGCTTTATTCTTTGCAACACAAAGTAGCTCTACAGCTATGTCCTGGACCAGTTGGAGTCTTTTTAATTGAGAATGTGGAATGCAGCGAAGCAATGAGTTGCAATAAACCAAGCGTGATCCACCAAGGGCATATAAGAGGGTGTCAAGTGCCCCAGAGTCCAGCGTTGTTTCAGAAGATGTGGAGTCTTACATGGTGTGACAAAAAAGAAAGGAGACTCTGGTAGCCACGCCCACGACGCAATGCCAGTAGGCCAACCGCTTACATCACCTGGATATGCCCTCCGGAATTGGAGGAACCATGCAGAAGTAGCAATCGCCGACGTGATCCATGGGCCTTCTCCAGATCATTGGAACCGCAAAAGACTTTGATGGTCTTTTCCCATCCATCCACAGCCTGAGATCTGCTACACATGTATTGCAGCATATGTGTGGCGCCTAGCTTTTATCCTGATCTTTTATTCTGCAGCCAAAATATAAATTGTAGGCTTTCTGAACCGCCACAGTCATATGCCATTTTTGTGATGTAAAAGTCACATCACCACAACTAGAGCAGAAATTATCTGCATGATTAACACCAGGACGAGGAATCGCCAAATATGCTGTGAGTGACCTATCGGTATAAAATAAATGTCTTTTTTTTTTTTTTTTACTGTCAAGCGAGGCAAATTTAAGTAGTGACTGCATCAACTGGTTTTGGACAGGTATTTCGATTGGTTGCAAGTAAAGATTATGCAAGCTCACGCAAATGTTGCAGAATACACTGGTAATGGTCCCCACTGACTAATGAAGAGCACATATCTTAGCAACCAGACCCAGTCGGCCATTTTCACTATGACCTCTGAAAGGCATAGAATGGACCGGGCCACGGCCCCGTACCAATGCGTCGACGCTATCCAGTAGCCTCATATGTCCTCTGCTAAACATCGACCCGTCGCCGCAGACTGACAGGTCGCCATGAGGTCCAATATGGGCTGACCGCATCTGAGCACACGCGGCGCGCACACCGCCTGATGCAATCTCACTCCTCCGGCAAACACTCGGACCCCACTAAGGACATTCGCCACCACAGTGTCCCCACCGAAACGCAGGCCGCCAAGGCTTCAACCGCGCACGCTGTCCCTTCGCTCGGGCCACCCTGACCACCCGACCGACTCCACCCTGCCGATCGAAATAGGCCACCATCCCGGAGATCTCAGACAGCACCTACAGCGCTCGATCCGCTACCGTGTCCGTGAACGCCTGCCACGGCTGACGTACCGCGTACCGTTCCAGTCAGACGATGGAACACTGGGCGTGCTGCGTAACTAAAACGCCTTGTACATAAAGGATCCCCAAAATGTAGCTGAGTCTAACCACGCTCCGGCCAAGCTCCCGGAAGAAAGGGACAGAACCTTATAAAAAAGAAGTGGGGACAATTAGAAAGGCTTTCCTGTTTGATTATTCTTTTTTTTTTTTGTTTTTTTGTTTTCCTTTTTACAACTCCATAAGGGCCACAAGGCACACAACCGAACAGGGCATTGTCCAGAGAACGCAAGGCCTCTCCTCCAGGCTGACTCCACAGCCTAAACCGGCAGTCACCTTGGCTGATGCCGAGCAGCGCGGAAGCCAACTTGTAAGCCCAGCATACATACTAGTACAGCATTCCACAATGGAGGGACATGTAACCGGACGGCTTTGAATATGAACCTACAGATATCCCACGCTTGCTCCAAGACAAGCACTGTGCAGCCTACTGGTCTTCTCGGAGCACCGCCACGACCCGAAGACCTAAATCGGCCAGCAAAAGACGACGTACGCTGGGCCCGAAGGAACCTGGTTGAACGGATCCCAGCACTCCCTGTATCGTTAGGATCGGAGCCTCCCCCCAAGGACTCAGCCCTGGCTGGAACCGGCTGAGCATAACTCCAGGCCCTGCGGCGAGCCCCCACGAAGAAGTGGGACGCAACGATGCCTTGAGGAAAGGGAAGGCCCAATGGGTGAAGCAAGTTGCTAGCTGACCAAGGGAGTAAACCCCACACGCGCACCTCAACGGAAGGTCGGAAGAACCGAGGATTCTGGTCCCACAGGTGCGCCTGCTAGCCTTTAACAACATACACCTCCGCAGGTACAAAAAACTTAAATTGTGAGCACCTTCAGGGGTAAGGGGAATAGACGACAGCCTCCGACTGTTGACCACCTTGTCTTGCACAACAGACAGCAGCACCCCACCAAACAAATGATTGGGAATATATGACCTCAGAACCCAAAGACAGAGGTAAAACAGTAGAACGTGCAGTGGACGTGAATTTCCAGATCTGCCAGCCCCCCTGCCCACATTGAGAAGAGGCAGAGAAGAACTGGACCGGCGCCTCCTGGACAGCCAGGCCACCGAAGGGAAAGCTGATGACTGAGGCCCAAACTCCTCAGGATGGCCCCGTCTTGCATTGGCAACCCCATGCAACACCATGACAACCCCGCTCACGATATCCCAAGCGATCTCTGTCATTGCTGCAACAATCACCTGAGCATGAGATCACAGACGGAACACGGACATGCAGACGCACTCAAGGAGAGTGCACCTAAGAAGTATGAGCCTATCCAACATCCAGCACCACATGTCCAGGTGTCCCACTCCTGTCACCCAAAACACAGGACGCTTGAACCTAGGTGACCGTCATAGCAAAGACAGGGAGGCCTGACTGCCGCTATCAACCCTTCCAGGATCCTGGAACACTAAGCCCCGGACTGTGCCATCCAGCAACACTTCTCACGATCCCCAGCAGGGGCCTTTCCCCAGATGGGCAGTGTTCCCGCCAAATGGACAAGCTGCGCTCTGATAACATAGTGCAGAAAACCAAATCAAAGTGTCTTAACCTAGCTAATTTTTGTCTAATAGTGATCATTCATAATATCAGCCAGACTCAATCATAACATTAGTATTAATGATCTCTAAAGATTGAAGAGTTACTAATGTAACACTAATTGGTTGTTTTTTTTTGTTTGTTTGTTTGTTTGTTTTAAAGAGCTTCAAAGGCGATCTTGGAAACTACAGACCAATGAATCTGAGTTCAGTGCCAGTTAAATGATAGAACTTGTTCTGAAAAGCAGCACCAAGCTGTCTTTTCAAAGGGTTAATAAACATGTGAGTAAGCCAAATGATATGTATCTGGATGTTTTAGAAGGTACTTGACAAAGCCCCTTATGAACTTCTCCTGAGGAAGGAGATGATGTGCTATTATAGAATGGGAAATGGATCAAAAACAGGAACACAATAGGACTAAATGGCCAGTTTTCTCACAGGAGAACCGTAAATAGTGGAATGTCTCGGGATCTGCACTGGAACTGGCATCTGGTAACATCTACTGCACTGAAATGATCTGGAAAAGAGATCAGCAAGCATGGCGATCAAATTTGCAGATGGCATAACGACATTTAGAGGCTGTCTGCACAATTTCCAAGCGTATAAACATGGAAATAGCATCCTTATGTAAATGACAATTTCAGAAAGGGCTCAATTTGTAGGTGGTTGTGCCGCCGATGACCCTGAATGGCCAAATCCTAGCACGGAAACCTGCTGCTGACAGACGTCGCTAACTGCCAGAATGCAGACAAAGGTAAAGGCACCCCCCAAGAAGTAAAACCCAAACCAATCACATTGCAGTCAAAGAACTATAAACTATCATGAAATTAAAAGGAAATTAAAATTAAAAGGAAATTAAAATTAGAATTAAATTAAAAGTAACAGCAAAAGGAAGTCCTTATCTGGGTGTAGCCGCGTGGAACAGCGTCGTCTGCTCAAACGCGGGGCTGCTCCGCTCTCCGCCACGAGGCCTCAGCCCTGCCGAGAAAATGGCGCCAATCCGAAGCAGGCCCGTTTGGCGCCAAACACCACAGAGGCGGCAAGAGCTCAGAGCCCCTCCATGCGGACTCAAGAGACTCCCTTGTGGCGTCGGGATGCAGCAGTTACCCCGCTGTAGCTGCGGGGTGAAGAGCTGTCCAGACACGCTGCTGCCTCGCGCCACCAGAAGTAGCAGACGCTGCGAGCCCCGGCCCACCGGCTAAAGAACCTCGAACGGCCTGAGGCTCCCGCCGCGATGGGAATCTGCCACATGGACACTGCCAAAATGCAGGTGTTCCACAGAGCTCTCCCCCGTACAGTCCTGGGGGAGAGATCATCACCGGGCACAGAGACCGAAGAATCCCAAGCAGAGAGGCTAGCTGGCAGCGTGAACTTTGAAAAGGGACAGAACCCCCCTTTACACTAAGGCAGACTAGGTGAAAATAAATAAAGTAAAAGTAAATTAAATTAAATGAAAATGAATTCAATTTACAGGATTATACATAAATAAGGGAAAAAGAAATGCAAGGTAAATCAAATCCTGACTAACTGCTCCTAAACTGCTTCTCAAGTGAGCCCAGCACCTAGGCTCACTATGTCCTCATGCTGCATGGAGACTGGACACACTGGTGGATCATGGGAGAAGACCAGCAGGATATACCCGGTGATGTCACAAGTTTGACTTGTCCAGTCTCCATGTTGCAGGAGGAGGTGCAGTACCCAGTGGTGGAGGACTGAACTGTAGGACCGATAAGGAAAAAGGAGTTAATGTTCGATACAGTAAGCTATGTAGTGATGCTAATGCATCAGATATTCAAAAAGCAAGCAAAGAAAAAGAGAGTGCAAAATCTTGAGTTGAAATGCATGCTAAGTTGAATGCACTTGTTTACACTGGGAGGTGCTTTAAAAACAGTAGTGAAGTTAAAAACTTTTTTATCATTTTTAAATTGAAAAAATTGAAGGCTCTCAAATTCAGGTTGGAAATTCTGAGCTATAAGAATTAGGACCCTCAAGCCAGGAACCTCCAGCCAGGTAAGCCTGAAATTCATGGTACTGTAGCTAGTGGCCCACTAATGTCCCACCTATTCTCATATGAAAGAGGTCACTGGGAGCTCTGATGGCCTAATGATTCACTGATGTCTCCCCAACTCCTCTCTAAGGCTCAAAAATGTTAAAAGGAATCAGACACAAATTCTACTCACGCCCCCCCCCCCTCCCGCCTTTAAAAAATGTCATGGTGGTAGGCTCCAGGGCTTCCTTGAGTCCCAACTGATCCCACATAGATCATGTTTAGTAAGAGCCACAAGTGATCCCTACTTGTTCCTGCTGTTCAGCCACCATCTTGCAGAATGTTGTTTTCTGACCCAGGGGTTTCCAGCTTGGGGTGGTTTCTAGGTCCAAAAGGATAGGCGGGTCTGGTCCTCTTAATCCCTTGGGAGTTGCCTTTTCATCATGATTCAGTCATGTTGCACTATACCCATACAGGTAAGAATGCAGGCAGAGGACTCCAATGCAGTTTGAAGGTGCTTAGTGGGAAGGTTGGTTCTAATCATGGACATTCCCGTTCAGATTAGCCTCGCCTTCCTGGAAGTCCGGTACAGCTAAATGGCCAAATTCTACTAATTGACCCTCAAACTCCATATAATTAAGCAAACAATCTCTCTCCCCTCATTTCATGTTTAATGCTTATTAGTTCTCTTAATCACTTATTGCACAGGACATCAAAAAGTTGTACATGTCAAGAAAGGATAAAAAGGGACATGGGACAAGTAAGGAGATGGGTGTGGACAGCAGTATAGTATACGAAATTCGGAGGAGAGGGAATTACCTAAGAACATAAAAACATAAGATATGCCATACTGGGTCAGACCAAGGTCCATCAAGCCCAGTATCCTGTTTCCAACAGTGGCCAATCTAGGTCATACGTACCTAGCAGTTTCCCTAAAAGACACAGGTTCCACAATGCTTGTACTGGGTCAAGCATTGATATCCTGGGTCCCTTCTTAATAATGGTTTATGAACCTTTCCTCCAGGAACTTGTCCAAACCTTTTTTAAACCCAGCTACACTAACAGCCTTTACTACATCCTCCGGTAACAAACTCCAGAGTTTGATTACACGTTGAGTGAAGAAATATTTTCTTTTATTAGTTTTAAATAGTTTACCCTGTAGCTTCATTGCATGTCCCCTAGTCTTTCTATATTCTGATAACGTAAACAATCGATCTACATTTACCCGTTCCACTCCGTTCATTAATCTCTAGACTTCTATCATATCTCCCCTCAGCCGTCTCTTCCAGGTTAAAGAGCCCTAACCTTTTTAGCCTTTCTTCATAGGAGTATCCTTCCATTCCCTTTACCATTTTGGTGGCTCTTCTCTGAACCTTTTCTAATAACGCTATATCCTTTTTAAGATACGGCGACCAGAATCGCACACAATATTCAAGGTGCGGTCTCACCATGGAACGATATAGAGGCATTATAATATCTTTTGTTTTATTTTCCATTCCTTTCCTTTCCTTATGATACCTAGCATTCTATTTGCTCTCTTGGCTGCGGCTGCACACTGGGCCGAGGGTTTTAACATGCTATCCACAATGACGCCTAAATCTTTTTCCTGGGTGGTGGTTCCTAATGTGGAACCTTGCATCGTGTAACCATAGTTTGGGTTGTTCTTCCCTAGGTGCATAACCTTGCACTTGTCCACATTAAATTTCATCTGCCATTTTGATGCCCAGTCTTCCAATTTATCAAGATCCTCTTGCAATTTTCCACAATCCTCTTGGGTTTTAACAACTTTAAATAGTTTTGTGTCATCTGCAAATTTGATAACCTCATTCATTATTCCACTTTCTAGGTCATTTATGAATAAGTCAAATATGCCATTCAACCACTACAGTTCAAATTCAGCAACAACTAGCTGGAAGGAGACACATGCAGAAAGAAAATACACCCTAGCTCATTTTGAGCTCTCATTATAACAACTATAGTTTCTTGATTGCCAGGGCCAGGCTAAGCCTGTTACACCGTGCTCCCCCCCCACCCTCCTCAATGAAATCTGTCTCTTTCCTTCTAATTCCATTCAATATGATAAACTTTTGGCAAGGAGATTTCAATCCCTACTTGGATCAATGGGTTCTGAAGTAGTCTTGGTTTAACAGTTGGTATAGTGGACTCTCACTTGGTTTGCAGCTTGTCGTGCTGTGAGGGCTTGCGTGCATCAGTGATGCTGAGAGCTAAACTATCGGTAGTTTAACTACTGGCAGGGTCTCCCAAGATGGTCAGGTCTCAGCTGAGGTGCCAGACCAAGACAAACCACCCATCTGGGTCGCAGCAGAATGGGACAGTGTTGACGGCGGAGGATCACATTTTTGTGACAACGGCAACAACACCAAACTTAAACTGCGCGGAAGAAAGGCCCGGCAATCTACTTCTGTATATTGCCATGAAAACCCAATGGATAGTTACAACAAAACAAATTGTGCTATGGTGCTGGAAGATGAGACCCCCAGGTCAGAAGGCACTCAACTAGCTACTGGGGAAGAGCTGAAGACTTTTCAGAGTAAAGCCAGCATTTATGATGTGGTTGGATCAAAGCCCTCGGGAAGTCTGACTGCTGATGTAGCTGCGCTTGAAATGAGAGTCAGAAGCTGTAAAGATGTCTTACACATTGGAACATGGAACGTACGAAGCATGAACCAAGGGAAGTTGGAGGTGGTCAAGAATGAAATGGAACGTGTACAACTTGATCTGTTGGGTGTCAGCGAACTGAAATGGACTGGCATTGGGCACTTTGCATCAGATGATCACATGGTCTACTATGCTGGAAATGAAAGACAAAGAAGAAATGGTGTTGCATTTATAATAAAGAAGAAACTTGCAAGAACTGTAATGAAATACAATGCAGTCAGCGAACGCTTAATCTCTGTTCGTCTACGAGGATTGCCTATCAACACAACTATAATTCAAGTATATGCCCCAACAGCTGCAGAAGAGAATTAAATTGAAGAGTTCTATGAACAAGTACAAGCTGAAATTGACAGAACATGCAAACAGGATATCCTGATAGTCATGGGTGACTGGAACGCAAAAGTTGGCAACAAAGAAGAAGGCAAAGTAGTTGGAAAATATGGACTTGGCAACAGAAATGAAGCTGGAGAAAGACTGATAGAATTCTGCAAGACCATTGATCTATTCATCTCAAACACCTTCTTACAGCAACACAAGCGGCGACTGTACACATGGACTTCACCGAATGGATTATATAAAAATCAAATTGACTACATATGTGGAAGTCAACGATGGAAAAGCTCTGTAACATCAACAAAGACAAAACCTGGAGCTGACTGTGGTACAGATCATCAACTATTAGTATGCAAACTCAAGCTAAAGTTGAAAAAGAGCAAACCACTCATGAATGCAGCAAAATATGACCTTGAGAATATACCACTGGAATTTAAAGACTGCCTGCAAAATAGATTTGCTGCTTTAGATACAAATGACAGAGCTCCGGAAGAGTTATGGAATGACATCAAGAAGGTTGTGTTGGAAGAAAGCGAGAAGTCTCTACAAAAGGTGAAAAAGCAAAAACGGCCAAAATGGATGACGGAAGAAACTCTGAAAATTGCCCAGAAACGCAGAGAAGCTAAAGCCAGAGGAGAAAGAAAGACAATCACAGAACTCAACAGAGATTTCCAACGTGCAGCAAGACAGGACAAGGAAAAGTACTACAATGACACTTGCAAGGAGATAGAAGCAGAAACTATTAGAGGAAGAACAAGATCGGCTTTCCTAAAGCTACAAGAATTAAAGAAAAAGTTCCAGCCTCAAATTGGAATGTTACAAGATGCTCAAGGTTCTATGTTGAATGATGCTGAGAAGATCAAGAAAAGGTGGAAGGAATATACAGAGTTTTTATATGATAAAGATCAAGTGGACCAACAGCCGTTTCAACCTGTACCTTATGATCAGGAACCATTGGTGATGAAAGAAGAAGTTGAAGCAGCATTGAAAGCCTTATCAAAGAACAAAGCACCAGGCATTGATAGCATTCCCATAGAGGTATTGCAGCAATCTGATGCAGCTGTTACCGTACTCACAAGACTCTGTCAAGAAATATGGAAGACAACATCATGGCCAACTGACTGGAAAAGATCTGTGTTTATACCAATACTAAAGAAAGGTGATCCAACTGACTGTGGAAATTATCGCACAATCGCTCTGATCCCACATGCCAGCAAGATTCTACTGAAGATTATTCAAAAGAGATTACAACCATACCTGGAACAAGAACTACCTGAAGTGCAAGCAGGGTTCAGGAAAGGGCGAGGAACGAGAGACATCATTGCGGATGTGAGATGGATCCTTGAAAAGACTAAAGAATACCAAAAGGATATCTATTTGTGCTTTATCGACTATAGCAAGGCTTTTGACTGTGTAAACCATGAGAAACTCTGGGCCACATTAAGAAGCATGGGTATACCAGAACACCTGATCGTTCTCTTGCGCAATCTGTACATTGATCAAGAAGCAACAGTTCGAACGGAACAAGGAGAAACAGAATGGTTTAAAATAAGCAAAGGTGTAAGACAAGGCTGCGTACTTTCCCCCTACCTGTTTAATTTGTATGCAGAACAAATCATCAGAGAAGCAGGATTGTATGAAGACAACAGAGGTGTGAAGATTGGTGGAAGAGTCATCAACAACCTTCGCTATGCTGATGATACCACATTACTGGCTGAAAGTGAAGATGATCTGAAACATTTGCTTCTCACAATCAAAGAACTTAGTCTCAAAATGGGCCTGCACCTTAATGTAAAGAAGACAAAGATCATGACAACTGGCATAATCAACAGGTTCATCGTTGAAGGAGAAGAAATTGAAATTGTGAACAACTTTAACCTACTTGGATCAACTATCAATAAAGAAGCAACCAGCAGTCAAGAAATCAGACGACGCATTGCTCTTGGCAGAATGGCTATGAAAGACCTAGATAAGATTCTCAAGAGCAGAGATGTCTCTCTCCATACAAAGATTCGACTTGTTCAAGCCATGGTTTTTTCAATAACATCATATGGATGTGAAAGCTGGACAGTGAAAAAGACAGACAGGAAGAAAATTGATGCCTTTGAATTATGGTGCTGGCGGCGAATACTGTGTATACTATGGACTGCTCGAAGAACAAACCAGTCGGTACTAGAGGAGATCAAACCTAAGCTTTCTTTAGAAGCTCAGATGACAAGACTTCGACTTTCATACTTTGGACACATCATGCGGAGAGAGAGATCATTAGAGAAAGACATTATGCTTGGCAAGATAGAAGGTCAACGCAAAAGAGGAAGGCCAGCAATGAGATGGATCGATACAATAACAGCAGCTACGGGTACCAGTCTGTCAACAATGAGCCGCCTGACTGGAGACCGAACACAATTTAGGATAGCTATCCAGAGGGTCGCCATGAGTCGACTCCGACTCGACGGCACTTAACAACATAGTGGACTAGTCTTAGGTACATCCCTCAGTGTTGGGAGTTGACTAGATCACTCTGATGATTGGCAGGGCCATATCAAGGGCTGTGGGAGTGGTGTGGCTGCACAGGGTGCAAGTACAGAAAGGGCACTGATATCGCTGGGCTTCCAAGAAACTCAAAAAGAGTGAATTACTGCACGTGGCTGGGGCGGAGGGGGGCACCAGATTTGTTAGTCACATATGATGCATTTCTAGCTTGGTATGGGCCTGCTGCATAATGGCATTCATTATGCAGATGGCCACTAGTCTCTTATGCTGGTAGAAAGGGCTCTTAACCAGACAGATCATAGTATAATTTTAATGGAGAGGAGGAGGAGAGGCTTAAAAGGTAAGGGCTCTTTAACTTGGAAAAGAGATAGCTGAGGGGAGATATGATAGAGGTCTATAAATGAATGAATGGAGTGGGACAGGTAAACGTAGATTAGTCATTTACTTCTTCAAAAAGTAGAAAGACTAGGGGACACTCAATGAAGCTATAATGTAGCCCATTTAGGACTAATAAGAGAAAATATTTTTTCGCTCAACGAATAATCAAATTCTGGAATTTGTTACCGGAGGATGTAGTAAAAGCTGTTAGTGTAGTTGGGTTTAAAAAAAGTTTGGACTAGTTTCTGAAGGAAAAATCCTGTGTTTGAACGGTTTACAGTGAACAAGTTAATAACAATGTAAACTGTTCTGTTCTATGTAAACTGTTTTGCCTTGTAGAAAAACGGTATATCAAAACCAGTTAAATAAATAAATAAAGGTCCATAAACCATTATGAAAGAGGATCAGGGAAATGCACTGCTTACCCCAGGATAAGCACTGTGGAACTTGTGTACCTTTTTGGGAACCTGACAGGTACTTGTGATCTGGATTGGCCTCTGATGGAAACAGGAACTGGGCTTGATGGACCTTTGTCTGATCTAGTATGGCATTTCTTATGTTATCTTATGTACAAGGTCTGTTTGTTTACAGGAGTAGGGATGCTAACACAATCCAAATCACAGGTCGTTCAGAATGATGAAATAAATAAGCTGACAGCAGCAAAACATACACAGTTCTGACAGCTGAAGCTAGCACAATATTCCTCCTAAGATCCATAAGACTGACTAGGATAATAAAGCTCTGTAGCTGAAGTCCCTATCTTCTTGGGCCGATGCGAGACTATTACTTCTGAAATCTGTCCAGTTCATAGACCTAGCATCAGTCTTGCAGTTCTCCCAATACTCACCAGTTGTTGTTCCCGAGAAGAAGAAAGACAGCAGATGTGTTGGGCTGCATTTTTCTCCTGTGAGCAAGCTAGAACGCCTTAACAAGGTGGAAAAGTGTAGTTACTCATCTGTAACAGGTGTTCTCCGGGGACAGCAGGAATCAGTTCTCCCATATGGGTGATGGCGACGCAGACAGAGCCCATGCAAAAGCATCTCCCCAGCTTTCAAAAGAAAGCCTTTGGGAGATGCACCATGCATGCCTGGTCCCCTTCCCGCCCAAGGGTGCCATCTTGCCTCAGTCTAATGACATAGCTAAGATGGCAAAAATTAAAATACAGTAAAGAAGCAACTCCAAGGGGAGGAGGGAGGGCTGTGAGGACTGATTCCTCTTGTCCTCAGAGAACACCTGTTACAGATGAGTAACTACGCTTTCTCCATGAACAAGCAGGAAGTCAATCTTCACATATGGGACTCCCCAGCTACAGGCTACCGAGAACCTGTACAAAATGCCACGGGTGACCACAGAAGGTGAGCTGTGAGCTGCAGCAGTTGAGTCCCAGCTGGGAAACTCTCACAAGACCCAAATGTCCGGCGGAAAACCAGCACTCAGTCAGTCTGAACACAGGAGAGTCGGAGGGTCCAAAGAGATTGCGGAGCACAACCTGGCTGAAGGTGCTATCCTGTCAGGACTCCCTCTCTAGACAGTTGTGAGCTGTGAAGGTATGGACTGAAGACCAGGTAGCGGCCCGGCAGATTTCCGTCACAGGTACAGAATGCAGACTTGCTACAGAGGTAGCCATGGCTCTGACACGGTGTGCCGTGACTCAGTGGTCTAATGATCCCAGCCTGCTCATAGCCAAGGGCAATGCAGTCTGCCACCCAAGTGGAGAGAGTTTGCTTGGTTACTGGTAGCCCCAGTCAACTGGGGTCATAGGAGACAAAGAGCTGAGGCGCTTTGCAGTGGTTGTTAGTCCATTGCAGATAGAAGGACAGGGCCCTTTTACAATCCAGGGTATGGAGAATGGTCTCCATCTTGCCGGCGTGAGGTCTCGGGAAGAAGGTGGGGAGCATCACCTACTGATTGAGATGGAAGATGGACACCACCTTTGGCAGAAACTTGGGGTGTGTGCGGAGCACCACCCTGTTCTTGTAGAACCTCGTGAAGGGAGGCTTTGCCATCAGAGCCTGTAGCTCGCTGACGTGAGTGCCACGAGAAAGACAACCTTCCAGGAGACGTACCACAGATGGCAGGTAGCCAGGGCCTCAAATGGCAGTTTAGTGAGCTGTGAGAGCACCACCCTGAAAAACCACTCTGCCAGGGCTTGGACAACATAAGGCCCTGCAGGAAACAAGAGATAAGGGTTGAGCCGAGAGGGGCTTGCCCTCAATAGCATGGTGGTGTGCCATAATAGCACTCGGGTGCACTCTGACTGAGTTGAATAAAAGTCCCATCTGGGACAGGTGGAGTAGGTACTGGAGCACCAGCTGCACCGGGCAGAACAGATTTGCCTGCTTCTCGATACACCGCACCAAAAATTGATGCCATTTGAAGGTGTATACCCTTCTCATGAAGGCCTTACGGGAGGCCAGAAAGATCTGCTTCAGGTTCTTTGGGAGGTTGAAGGGAGCTTGAACTACCCTTTCAGTAGCCAAGCCGTGAGAGACAGGGATCACAGGGTGGGGTGCAGGAGAGAGCCCTCCTCCTGTGAGAGTAGTCATGGGTCGTTGCTGACAGAGAGAGAAGCAGTGGGAACCAGGGTTGCCTTGGCCACCAGAATCAGTGATGCCCTGTCACACTGGACCTTTAAGAGGGTCTTGGCGACCAGTGGTATTAGCAGGAAGGCATATCTGCCGTCACTCGGGACAGGTGCGATTGGAAGGAGCAGAAGCGGGGCAACTGCATGTTATCTGGGCTGGTGAACAGGTTCACTAGTGGGACGCCACAGAGTCAGAAAGCTGGGAGGCCACTCTAGGGCCAGGCACCACCCATGCAGCTGGAGGACTCTGCTCAGCCGGTACACCAGGGCATTATCCAGGCCCAAGAGGTAGACTGCCGGCAGGAGCATCCCGTTGCATGTCGCATATGAGGAGAGGGTTACTGCCTCCTGGCAGAGGGAGAACGACCCTGTGCCTCCTTGTATGTTGACATAGAACATTGCGACGTGGTTGTCCGTCTGGACCACCACTGACTGGTGCTGCAACCGGTGGCAAAAGCCTTGGAGGACCAGAAATGTCACCCAGAGCTCCAGGAGGATGATCTGCAACTGGCACTCCATCTGGGACCACGTGCCTTGGGTGTGGAGGTCCTCACAATAAACTCCCCATCCTTGCA
Organism: Ichthyophis bannanicus; assembly: GCA_033557465.1. Classification (NCBI taxonomy): domain Eukaryota; kingdom Metazoa; phylum Chordata; class Amphibia; order Gymnophiona; family Ichthyophiidae; genus Ichthyophis; species Ichthyophis bannanicus. Next base: position 691,243,500 of record CM066035.1, read on the forward strand.
AGGAGGCATCCATAGTGTGGGGGTTGGTGCCTGGAAGGGCATCCCAGCCTGAAGGTGGCAGGGAATCTGCCAGTTGGTGGGTCACTTTTACCCTGTCCCGAAGTTTGCCCATGGCTTGTGTCGATTGCGTGCGTAGGCACCACTGAGCCACCCTCATTATGTAGGCAGGCATATCGGGTTACGTGGACCGTGGAGGCCATGTGACCCAGTAAGCGGAGGAGAAGCGAGTGGGCACCGATCAGCGGTGTTGCACTTATGTGGCTAGCACCCTGAGGTGCTCTGTCCTCTCTGGAGGGAGGAAGGCCTTGGCCCGGAGGATGTCTAGCTGAGCTCCTATGAACTCCAGGCACTGTGCTAGAAAGAGGTGGGACTTGGGGAGTTGATGATGAACCCCAGACGTTGCAGGATGTGGATGGTGCGCTCAGTGGCGTGGTGCACCTCTGCAGCTGTGCCTCCCCTTATGAACCAGTCATCCAAGTAGGGAAAGACGAAGGCCCCTTGGAGATGAAGGTGAGCTGCGACCACCGCCAGGCACTTGGTGAAGATCATTGGCAATGACACCAGCCTGAAGGGTAGCACTCAGTGGGTGGGATATGTGTATAAGCATCCTTCAGATCTAAGGAGCATAGCCAGTCTCCCTGCTGGAGGTAAGGCAGCAGTTTTCCAAGGGACAGCATCTTGAACTTCTCTCTCACCAGAAATCTGTTCAAGTCCCGTAGGGCTAGGATGGGCCTGAGGCCCCCCTGTATGCTTAGGAGCAAGGAAATATCTGGAGTAGAAGTCTTTGCCCCAGAGGTGTTTAGGCACTGTCTCCACTGCCCTGTCCGTGAGGAGGCCTGCAAGCTCAATGAGGAGCAGAGTTTGGTGAAGGAGAGGCCTTACAGGTTCTCCTGGGAAGAATGATGTTGGCATCTGTTGCAGGTGGAGGAGGAGGTATCCCTCCTCGACTACTTGCAGCATCCAGGAGTCAGTGGTGATGGAGGACCACCTGTGGGCAAACAGGGCCAGACACCTCCCTGTGGGGCTGCTGAGGGCCTCCTGGGGAAGAGATTGCCATACCCCAGGAATCAAAAGCTCCCTCCAGGCTGGGCCAGGGCCAGGGCTGGTGCCTGGGTTTTAGGGATCATAGGCTTGCGGGGGGCCGTGCCCTTGCCCCTTGGACTGTTGCCCCTGCTGTGGGGCATTACCAAAATCCCCCTTCTTTCTCAGGAAGAAAGGCTTCTTCCTCGGGACCTTCTTATGGGGGTGTACCAAGGTTGTCTTCAAGAGTCTGGTCCTGGTCAGGAACTCAGTCTCTATTTCAGCAGCCTTGTCTGACATGAGTTTACCAAAGAGGTTCTCTCTAGTGCAATGGGCATCGATGAGTTTGTCTTGGACCCACTGCTTGAGGTCAGAGGACTGCAGCCATGCCTGGCGTCAGGCCCTGATGCCTGCGGCAACCACTCTGGTTGAGGATTCGAAGGCATTGTATGCTGCTCAAGACAGGAACTTTGAGCACCCTTGACTGCTGAGGCCAGTGACTTGAACCGTGAAGAGGTCCCCATCAAGTCCTGCAGAGAAATGTACAACTGGTACGACTGGACTGAGCAAATCATATCGAGCCTTGGTAGCATTTTTGGCCCAGGGCATCCAAGGTCCAGGCCTCTCTACCCGGAGGCATCAAGAAATGAGTCTTTTGGCTCTTGAATCGCCGCATGGCTGACTTGACAACCATAGAATTGTGAGGGAGCAGTGTTTTTTGGAACCCCGGGCTTTGGCGGACTTGGTACATGGAGTTGAGCTGTCTGCTCACAATGGGCACCGTCGCCGGTGTTTCCCCACATACGGAGGAGGAGGTGCTCGAGGATTGGAAGGATAGGCATTGTGAGGGCCTTCTTTGGGGGGGTGGTGCGTCGTACTGGAGGATCTCAAGTTCCTCCATGCGGGGGTCCGCCTCTGCTTTGGTCTCTAACGTGAACGCCTTTGACATGTCCCGCGTAATGTCCTCTGGCTGGGAATGGCACCAGGGCACGTCTCGTTGTCCAGTGACTCCTAGTCCTTGGTCTCCCTGTCTGACTCAGTCAGAAGAAGAATCCAAGGCTCCGTGACTCCTATGGTTGGGCCCCGAGCCCTAAGGTCCGTGATCCCTGGGGGACTTGTGGTCTGCCACATACACTCACTAGAGAGGACTGGTGTCCCAAGAACTGGGATCTTGTCCAATGACAATGGGTCTCTCGAGGATCGGCTCAACGACCGGAGAAGCCCTCAAGGTTGAGGGTCCGATCATCGGGAGTGATCAACGCCTATTACTGTGCGAGGAGGGCCTGAGGCAACAGAGGCAACAGTCATGTGGGTCGGTGAGGGACATCACCTTACTGCACCAATCACATTTTTTTGAAGTCACTGGAGGCCATAGCGAAAAACGAGTCCTTGAACCTGGACAAGGGTCCGAGGCCAACCAACCAAAAAAGGGCACGAAGCGCCGGTTGTGGGACACCTCAAGAAAAAACAAGAAAACGAACCAGAGGAGGGTGCTGGCTTGGGGGCGGGAAGAGGAACTGGTATGCTTACCGGAAAGGATAATTTTAAGACAAAAAAAGAGACATTTTTTCCAGGGAAACGGGACAGACGTCTGGTGGACTCCATGGAAAAAAGAGGACTGAGGCAAGATGGCACCCTTGGGCGGGAAAGGGACAATGCTTGTGTGGCGCATCTCCCAAAGGCTTTCTTTGAAAGCTGGGGAGATGCTTCTGTGTGGGCTCAGTCGGCGCTGACGTCACCCATATGTAAGCACTGACTTCCTGCTTGTTCCCACAGAAATTGAGTTTCACCATTGAAACCTGGGAGCTCACTAAGAGGTCTGTTTACTAAGCTATGTTAAGATGTAAAATGCTAATATGCATTTTGGGGCATATACCATATTAAAATACAGTTACATAGGTTTTTATACCAAATCAAATAAAATAAGCTGCATTGCATACAAATACATCCCATCAATTCACTGCAATGTAAAAGTTGTTACGTAGCTTGCATTAACTTTTTATTGTGTGATGGGGTGCGAAAGTTGACTGCAGCTTTAAAAGTAGTGTTTATGGTTTGTGTTTTATTTATATTTAATATACTGCCTCTCGGGATTCCATCGAGGCAATTTACAATATAAATGAGTAAAATACTGGAACCCCTACACTGGCTCCCAAACCAAGCACGCATCAAATACAAAACAATATTCATCACGTTCAAGGTTATTCACAACCTAGTGTCAGATTATCTCTTCTACAGAAGAATCCAGATACTAGAGTAAGAAGACAACCTAACCTAGACCTACTCAACATACCCATCCACAAAACTCAAAGCTCACAGACCACCTGTACAGATCTTCTCCATATACAGACCCTCAAACTGGAATGCCCTTCCAAGCAACCTAAGAGCTATCAACAACATAACTGAATTCCAAAGGAAACTAAAAGCACTCCTCTTCCAAATTTTTTTTGGAAATGACACGATAACATCCTCTCCAAAACCTTCCCAACTTAACTTTCTCCCCACCCATAACCCCTTCTCCCAACCCGCACCCATTTAGTCCAATCACTATTCCAAACCTACCTTACCTAACTGATGAATCAACATATTGTATTTAGGTTTGCTGTATGAAAGTTATAATGTTCCCACCACACCCCTTCCCCTAATGTTCTCTGTATTAAAATGATGTTCCTTGTAAACCACTTTGATATTCTAAAAAGTGGTATATAAGAAAGTTTGAATAAATAAATCAAAAATACAAAACTAGAAGGAACAGAACTACAATATTGATAGAAAAGATATAAAAGAAAATAGTATGCATAGTATGCAGGCAGTGCCTGCTTCCCCCCCCCCCCCCCGGACCTGGATGATAAACGCCCCAGTTCATCCAATTTCAAAGGCCAGGGTAAACAAATGGGTTTTAAGGCTGGTTTTGACATTTTGAACAAGGGTTCGTTACGCAGGCTTGGTGGCAGTGCATTCCATAAAGTAGGAGGGCAAAGAAGAAAGACAAACGTCTTGTGTTTTCCAACCTCGATTGAGAGACCAGTGGAATATATAGGCGATGGCCATGAAGATCCTGCAGGACTCTGGCAGGCACATGGAAGGAGATTGCTGAAGCGAGATAAGAGGGTGTTTCTGCATAAAGAGCCCGGTGTGTCAATGTGAGCATCTTATAATGGATTTGATGGAACACGGAAAGCCAGTGATTCTGAAAAAGGAGTGGGGTGACATGATCAAACTTTTTAGCCTGACATAAGATCTGCACAGCAGTGTTTTGAATAGACTGAAGGCACTTCAACTCTGATTGGTAGTGGCCGGCATAGATCGTACCCGGGGGCATCGAGAAATGATACAGCTAAGAGCAAAAGGTGTGTTGAGTAGCATGGTTGAGTAATGGATGAAGGGTGCGAAATTGGTGCAGTGCCAAAAAGGATGCCTTAACAATGGAGCTAACCTGTTTGTGAATGAGAGATCAGTGTCCAAGTATATGCCAAGATATTTGAGATGAGAGTTAAGCTGGATAGGATGCCTCTCTAGGATAGGTGAGAGAACTGGAGCAGTGGCTCCACCTGTGAGCCATATGGCAGTGTTTTTTTGAAAATTTAAATTTCAGTTGGTTGGCCCTAAGCCATGTTGTTATTGAACAGGCAGCTGTTGAGCTCAATAAGATCAGGAAAACAGGAGACAGTATAGGCAAGTACTGCAGTGTGTCATCTGTGTAACAGAACGTATGTATAGAAGTTTTGTGTATCAAAATGGTCCCAAAAAGATGTGAAGAGTGGTGCCAGCACAGAGCCCTGTGGGACCCCTCAGGTCAATGGATGTTGATTGGAAAAAGTGAGACTTGTCTTAACCGTATAGGACCAATCGGATATAAAAGGATGCAAACCAAGCAAGGACTGTGACACAAATACTGATCTCTGACAGACAGGACAATAGAATGGAATGGATGACCAGATCACAAGCTGCTGAAAAATCAAGTGAAACGGCTAGAGATATCCTGCCTTTATCAATAGCACTGTGGACCTTGCTCAAGAGGGCTGTGAGGATGATCTCTGTGCTGTACCCTGGCTGAAAGTCAGACTGACAGGGATGAAGGACGCTGGTTTTCTCAACATGATTTGACAGTTGCATGAATATGATTTTCTCAGTTATCTTGGGAACATATGGGAGATGGGGCAATAGCTGACAAGACAGCAGTGTCAAGAGACCTTTGTTTGAGAAGGGGATGTACAATGGCTTTTCTCCTTAACAGTGGAACAATTCCAAAAAACAAATTGGAATTTATCATAGTAAGGAGGATTGGGAGCAAATAAAGTGATGTCTCTCCAATCTAGTGGGATGGAATAGGATCCAATTAACAGGTCGTTGTTTCCTCGGGGAGCTGATAATCTCAGGAAGTTTCTTAAAGGGTCTGGACTGAATGAAAAGAAAGTCTCCTCCTCTTTCTCAGGTGCCCCCTTACAACAGAAAATTTTAATTTCCTAGTGGGCCAGTGGTCAACTTCCCCAAGCTTAGACAGGAGCAAAATAGACAGCCCCCTGGTAAGCCCTCTAGCCATGTGCCTAGTCCTATCTCCCAGAATGAAATGACATGTGTGCTTTGGATCTCTGTCTCACCCTGGATCCAGACTTTCATCCCTGCCATATCAAATCCATAGCGGAGCAAGCGTGATCCCCAGTTACTCCTGCCCTGGCGATACCATGTTTCAGAATGATGATGTCTGCCCCCTATCAGTATGTCTGAATGTATGGATAGGAGTCAATTTGCCAAATACTGGAGCACTCTCAATATAATAGAACAGGCATGTCCAACTTCGAACAGGTCGTGATCTACTTTTCCTAGCCAAAAGTGCCGGTGATCTACCACCATGAAAATTAAGTTTCAAATTAGTTTCAAATTAAATTTTAACCCAAATAAAGTTGGAGGATTCCCCCCCCACATTTTTAATGAACCTTCTGTCATTTACTTGGATGTGATCAGCTGTTAAGCAAATTAAGCAAAAACAAAACAGAGATGAAGATCCAGTAAGAACTGCGAGGGGAAATGGAAAGTAATTTTTTTTCTTAAAGTTTTATTGAGTAATAATTTTTTTAACTGTCTTAATAACTTTCTTTAACTTTTATTGAGTAATTTGTGTTAAATTTAGGTTGAGTATTGATCCAGGCTGATCTTGCACAATCTTTAATATTTCGCTCTTGCTCATTAGTGAGACATCTGAGCCTGCATTTCATCCACCAGCTTTTTGAAGTTGGGTGAATACTGCGTGAGGGCCAGTCTCAGGGAATCCTGGAGATGTTTATCTGTCATGTTGGAACGTTGTGTACTCTTTGTCATTTTCAGATGGGAAAATGCAGATTCAAACAAATAAGTTGAACCGAAACAGGAGTGTACAGATTCACTGCATCTTCTCAAGTTGGGAAATTTGTCTCTAGGCACTAGCTTCCAAAACAATTCTTGCTCGCCACGGGTCTTGAGAATAATGTCATTTTTAAGGGTTAATATTTTGTTTTCAAGAGATGGCTTGTTCAATGAGTAATTTTTATTGATAGCAGCTGCAGTTTCTTTAATGTCCACATCTACTTTGGATGCGTATGACAAGTACTCCATAACTGTTCCAATTATTTTGAAGTCACAGAATCCATTTTTGAATTCCTAAATAACAGAACAGATTTCTGTCACATACTTCTCGTTCTGAAAAACAAAATTTGGATATTGTCCCAGATGGTCCTGCGTATTAGGGAAATGATTAAAAGTGTTGTTTGCAAGGTCAGTCATCATTAGCTCAAATTTGCTCTTGTAGGATGAAACTGTACTCATCATCTCGCCAATGCATTTATTTTTACTTTGTAGTTCAAGGTTCATATCACTTAGTTCGCCTGTAAAGTCAGCGAGAAATGCCATATCACATAACCACTCCTCATCTTCCAACTCTGCTTGGTCATCTCCCCTCTCCTTCAAAAAACTTCTTATTTCATTCAGCAAATCACGAAATCTTTGCAGAAATTTGTGCCTACTTAGCCACCTTACATCTGTGTGCAAAATGATTTCCGCTGCCCCTTCATCAAGAGTAAGATTGAAAAGCCATCTTTGAAGTGATCTTCCATGAACTGAATTTACAATTTTGAAAGTGATGTCCATGACAGTCTTTGTATTGAGTCTCTTGCTTGCCAAAACTTGCTGATGAATGATGCAAGTGGTAAGAAAGGAAATCTGGGAAGTCATCATGCTGTCTAGAGGGCTATGAAACCGTTAACCTCAGCTGTCATTGCTCTTGCTCCATCAGTGGTGATGGAAACAAGTCTATGCAATGGGAGATTACACTTTGTCATAAAAGAATGGAAAGAACTGAATATTTCCTGACTGGTAGTTCTCCCTTTTAAAGAAATCATGCCAAGTAGTTCTTCTTTAACACTGAAGTCTTCAAAAACCATCCGGATAAAGACTAGTAACTGGGCTGGGATACGGAAACTTTGCCCCCCACATTTCGCCCTCGAGGAAATTTCGCCCCCGGGAAATTTTGCCCCTGCACATTTCGCCCCCAGGAAATTTCGCCCCCAAAGTTCTAATACATTTGACATTGTGTAGTTATTATTGTTTATCTCTTGTTGCCGATGATCAGCCAATCATAAATGATGGCGGGGAAAGTTTTGCAGCCAAGATCGTCGGACGTGTATATAAGGGTGAAGCGAATATCTGCAGTCAGTATATCCAATTTTTTATATCACGCACATGGACTCACTTGTTTCAATCCGTGGAAAAAGGAAGCTGGTTCACGAGAACTACCTTTATGTCTTTTCAAAGAGGACTCAAGACAAGCTTAATGCAATATGGGTCTGCGAAAAGCGATCGACGTGTAGAGGCCGAGTGTGGACATCCTGTGCCAATGGTGAATTTGTGAAATCTGTGAATGGTGAATTTGTGAAATCAAATGCCTCCGTTTCCTACACATTTCTGGAACGTATACCAAAGAATTCTGGACGGTTGGCACAGAACAAACAATGATATCGAAGGGTGGCAGATTCCCACCCAAAGGAGGATTTACCCTTTGTTTCATCGACATTGAGGACTTGGAACACCGTGTGCCAGATGGAGGTTCAGGTGCATCGACATCGCAGTTATTCAGAGCATAATGTCGAGGGCATCGAGGTATCAGAGCAGCCAGTATCTTCAAAGTGGCCCCAACGTGACAAACACTTATCCTCCTCCAATACTGGAGGGGCCACAATAATCTCCAAGGGGCTGGGACAAGCCTGCTAATATTCCCTGCCAGATTCTGAAGACTGACTGAATCTGCTGTAGCCCCTTCACCTTTGCCAATGGCAGTCCTTGAACAGCACCTTCTGAAGAGTCTTCTTTGAATGGCACTAGGCTGTGGCTTTGGCATCAATGCTGGTACATTGGGACATTGAGCTGATTCTCAAGACTCGCTGACTGCCTGCAGAAGAGTCACCGTCATTGAAAGGCCTCGATATTGGTAATTGCTAGACCAGTATCCATTTCAAGTGCATTGGGGGTGGCGGTGATTGCTCTCCTGGGCATTGTAGGACATTTGTGCACTGATGCTTTGGACACAGGCCCACATTCTGGGGAAAGTGTGTATCAGCCCAAGCAGAGACTCTGACGTTATTTGAGCTTCTTTCTGAATCTGAATCGTAACACTTCTGGGAGTCAGAGTATGATTCAGGGTATGTCTCGGAGAAGAGATCTCCAGAGGAAATGTCCTTTATTGATTTTGTGGGGGTGATGGTAAAGTCCCATTTAAGTTGGAAATGGAGGAGGAACCTAGGGCTGATACGATCCCTCTAAGGAGGCTGTTCACAGAATCCTGAAAAATATGCAGATGAGAATGTGGGATGCCCCCCCCCCCCTCCTTTCTCTACATCTGATAAACAAGAAGGTCGACTTGATGTACCGATTCCAAATGGCTCCCAGATTCAAGAAGCTCCATCTTTTTGACTGACTCCTCGAGAACATAGTCAACACTCCAGTACTGGTTCTGGACACCCTGCTGGATGGAAGGATATTCTGGTACTTTGCAGCCTGCTGGCCCCTAATCACCTCCGACAGCTGGGTTCTGAATACAAACTGCACCTATTCAAGCTTCCACCAAATTGCCCTCCAAGAGTTTCTTCTAGCAGCTCTCTGCACCAGGAAATACTCAAGCAAGAGCCCTCTGCCCTTCTCCAGATAACTATAATTGAGCCCAATCCACCAGGGTAAGGGCAGGGATTTTATTCCAGGTACTCCAGGCCCCAAAAAAGATGGTGGGATTCCATCCCATCCTAGACTTGAGATATCTGAACAAATTCCTAGTTTGAGAAAAGTTTAGAATGTTTTTTCTTGACACCCTACCTTCAAAAATGAGGATTGGCTGTGTTCTCTAGACTTAGAGGGTGACTACACTCACATACAGATACATTCCAGTCATTGAAGTATCTGTGATATGTCACAGGGAAACACCATTACGTACCACATACTGCTTTGTGGCCTCATGTCTGCACCTCATGTCTTCATCAAGTGTCTTGCGGTTATCCAAGCATTTCTACGCAGACTGAGTATGCATGTGTTTCCCTATTTGGACAATTGGCTGGTCAAGAGCATGTTGATTAGATTTAAGGTATTTTATGACAAATCCTATCTGGGCCCTTCACATCAATTGGAATTCATAGGGGCTCTGCTAGACATGACTCAAGCGAAAGCCTTTTTTCTACAAGAAAGACTCAGCAAGTTGGTCGCTATCCTGGAAGATGTTTTAAAGAGTCAGAAGATATCAGCAAGAAACGTGTTGCAAATTTTAGGCCTCATGGCCTCAACAGTGCACGTAACGCTTTTGGCATACCTCTGGATAAGACAGCTCAATAGACCTTTAGCATGCAGTGGACAGAAGCCACTTACAATCTCTGAGATGTCATTTCTGTCACAGTTCTACTCTGGGCTGTCTGACCTGGTGGACGGTACATGCCAATCTGGCCAAGAATTACCTTCCAAATTCCTTCCTATCAAAAGTTACTCTTGACAGATGTGTCCAAACTGGGCTAGGGGGCCCATGTAGATGGGTTCTACATTTAGGAGTCCATAATCCTCCCAGGACCTTAGACCTCTAACTATTTCCTGGAGCTGAGAGCAATTACAAATGCTCTAAAGGCATTCAAAGCTTGGTTGGTCAATCAAATTGTGATGATCAAAACAGAAAACCAAGTAGTTTTCTCCTTCTTTCCCTGATCATCACCAGACTAGACTTCTGCAATATTATTTTTGCCGGTATCCCCCAGTATCAAAGACGCCGCTTACAACTAATTCAGAATACCGCCGCTCGTATGATTCTACATGCTTCACCCCGCGATCATGTCACCCCTTTACTATCCCATCTACATTGGCTGCCAATCGATTTCCAGATATCATTCAAGGTCCTTACTTTAGCCCATAGAGCTATCTATCTGTCTACACCTACCTACCTCTCGGATCTGCTTACTTATCATACTCCCTCCCGCAATCTTCGGTCCATTCACATCAGCCGCCTTCACTTACCAGCACCCTCCAAAGCTCATTTGCAATCCACCAGGAAAGCATCATTTTTCTACTTGGCTCCATCTCTCTGGAATTCCCTTCCCACTGCCCTCCGAACAGAAAAATCATACCCCAAATTCCGTTCCCTCCTTAAGACCCATCTGTTTTCCCTAGCCTTCCCCTCTTGAGTCTCAATATTCTGTTCTTATAACTCTATTTGTCTAACTGTTCTGTCCTTACTCTCTTCTCTGCTCTATCATTTATTGTAGTTCTATCTTTCCTTTTTCTATAATTGATATTAATTTTGTTTTTGTAAACCGCCCCGATGTTATGGGGGCGGTATAACAAGTGTACAATAAACAATAATTATGTATTACATCAACAAACAGGGAGGAGCAGATTCATACCTCCTGTGTAGGGAAATAGTCAGGATATAGAACTGAGCGATTTCTCATGAGATGACTCTTAGAGCCACTTACCTGGCTTGAGAAAACAGTGGCCTGGCAGACTGAGTCCTGTGCTCCAACCTCATGACTGGACCCTGGACATGGAGTGGCTCTTGGGAGTAGGGCACTCCCTCGATAGATCTATTCACCATTCTGCAGAACAGGGAAACCTGGACACTCATTGGCTCAAAGATCCTTTTTCTCCCTATGGGTATGGCCATTTAGCACCGATCAATGGTTGTACGATGAAACTTTCTATTAGGATTGAATGTTAGGCACCTGTATGGACTTCCAAAAGATTGTAATCTCGCAACACGCTACCTTTGTAGATGTCCAACCAGTTTACATTTATTACCCTGTCATCTCTCTCCCCCCACCCCCAACACCCCTTTCACTCCCCACTCAACCTCCATACCCATCAATTCTTTTACCACCCCTCCTATTGTCTCCTAGAACTCTACAATCTGTGGACCACCACATATGTAAAAAATTGCCCACCCTCTCCATCATACATCAGGATACCCCTTAACCATCTTATTTAGTTTGAGAGGCATTAGGTACCATCTATACAAAACTTTATATCCATTTTCTACTATGCAACAAGAGACTGAGCCTTTTCCTGTTTATATCCTTTGGAAGGTGCAATCTCCAGAACTGTACACAATACTCTAAATGAGATCTCACTAAACACTTATACAAAGGCACTAGCACCTCCTTTTTCCTGCTGGCCATTCCTCTCTCTATGTGCTCAAACATTCTTCTGGCTTTTGCCATCATCTTATCTGTTTGTCCACTTTTAAGATCTAATATGGTCACCCCCAGGTCCCACTCTTCTTTCATGCATTGAAGTACTTCACCCCCTATACTGTACCATTCCCTTGGGTTTTTGCAGTCCAAATTTATGACTTTGCATTTTTTAGCATTAAATCTTAGCTACCAAATTCTCAATCATTCTTCAAGCTTCACTAGTAGTTCCTATTGTTATCCATACCTTCCAGGATGTCTATCCTGTTGCAGATTTTGGTATCCTAAAAGAGGCAAATCCTTCCCAACAGACCATATTGCTTAAAAATATGCTATAAAGAACAAGACCAAAGACTGATCCCTGAGGCATGCCACTGGTAACACCCCTATCTTCAGAGTGTATTCCAGTTACTACTATCTTCTGGTGCCTCCCACTAAACCAGTTTCTTACCGAGTCAGTCACTTTAGGGTCCATACCAAAGATACTTAGTTTATTTATAAGTTGCCAATGCAGATCGGTGTCAAAGGCTTTGCTGAAATCTAAGTATACCACATCCAGTGCTCCTCCCTGATGCAATTCCCTGGTCATCCAGTCAAAGAAAACAATCAGATTTGTCTGACAAGACCTACCTCTAGTAAAGTCATGCTATCTTGGATCCTGTAATCCCTTGAATTCCAAGAACTGCACCATCCTCTGCTTTAGCAGCGTTTCCATTAATTTACTTACCATAGGTCAGACTAACTGGTCTGTAGTTACCAACCTCTTTCTTACTTCCACTTTTATGAATAGGAACCATAAGAGCCAATCTCCAATCCTCCGGGATCATTCCTGACTCTAAAAAAGTACTGAAAAGGTCAGCCAGCGGAGACACCTGTACTTCCCTATGTTCTTTCAGTACCATCTGATAAATCCTCTTACCCCATTGCTTTGTTCACTTTTAGTTTTGCTAGATCCTCACAAACACAGTCTTCTGAAAATAGTCAAGTTCTTTCTCACATCCTTTCGTATTCCTGGCCCTTCATCTGTCAACACAGAACAGAAATGTTAACTAGGTAATTCCGCCTTATCTTCATCAGCCTTTACATATTCCTCCCCTTCACTCAAGTCTCATGTTGCCATCGTTGTACTTCCTCCTGTTAGTAACATACCTGAAAAAGTCTTGTCCCCATGTTTATTAGCTATTTTTTTCATTTGCATCTAATTTCCTCATTATGTTACTGACTTCCCTTAGCTTATCCAGATATAGTGTAGTTACTCACCTGTAACAGGTGATCTCCGGGAACAGCAGGAATTTAGTCTTCACATATGGGCATCGTCGGCACCGACGGAGCCTGTGCGGGAATGCTCCCCAGCGTCCAATAGGAACGCTTTTGGGAGCATCCCTCAGCACATGCGCGCTGCCTTCTCGCCTTTCCAACTGTCCCTCTTCAGTTTATGTTTATGTTTATTAATCATTTGATATACCGCTTAGGCCAGAAGGCATTAAAGCGGTTTACAATAATATCATTTGAGGAAATAGGAAAAGAACGCCATTATAAGATAGGACAGAATAGAAGACAGAAACAGGTAAACAGATAAGAGGAGGAGAATAATAGAGACAGCAAGTTACCACGAGTGCAGGCATCACGATCCAGTCCAAGATATCAATATGAATTGCCACGGTCCAACGCCTAAGGGCCACGCCAAAGGTTAGGTTTGTAGCTGAGTGAAAGGATAGAGGGAGAGAGGAAAGAGACAGAGAGATAGAGAGACGACAACTAGAGAAGGTGGGTGGGTTGTGAAGACTAAATTCCTGCTGTTCCCGGAGATCACCTGTTACAGCTGAAGATGCCAGGGAGATAGCCCCAGGAAGCTGCCACCTATAGTAAGGTGGGCCATGCTTCCTCCCATGGATCTTTGGCATCCCACCAGGGTTGGTGGGTAGGAGTTGAATTAGGTCTGAAAGAGATTTTGAAGAACAGCTTGGCCAAAGAAGGCATCCCGATGGGAGGCTTTATCTAGGCAGCAGTGGGCTGTAAAGGTGTGTACCGAAGCCCAGGTGGCTGCTCGTCAAATGTCACCAATAGACACAGAGTGAAGGTTAGCCATAGAGCAGGGGTCTCAAACTCAAATTGCTTTGAGGGCCGAATGAGGACTTGTAAAGTAACCCGGGGGCCGCATAAGACGCGGGGCCTCATTTGCATAAGGGGCCTCATTTGCATAAATATTTGCATAATGTTACCATGCACTAACTTTTAGTAAACATGCCTCTTTAATGAGTGCATGGATAAAGAAAGACTAAAAGATTTAGAAACAGGAAGACAATAATTAAACTGGGAACCCCAAAAGCCAAACTTGGAATGTACAACAACACTGTAGAAATAAAACTATAAATTAATTTCCTCTTGTACTAAACAAAGCGCAAACATTAATGATGCACATTTCCCAGAGCTGACATATTCCAGTTAATAAATTCAAAATAAAGAGAGATTTTTCTACCTTTTGTGCATTTTTTTTCAGTTGCAATTGTTCCAGCCACTTTCTTCTGGTTTCTTCATGTCTTCTGCTAACTCTCCATCGTCTGCTGTCCATTTGCCCTTTCTTCTCTCCTAGTTTTTTTTCCATTCTCTCTCTACATCTGCTTTAACATACTAATCTTTCTCCTTTTTCTCTTTCCTCATTCCTATTTCATCCACTCAAATTTTACCCCTCCATCCTCAATCCCCACTTACTCTCCCAATACCTGGCCAATTGTAGATTTGTCTTCTCTCCCAGACAAAATATTTTTCCCCTCTCCATTTCACTTTCCCAGCTCCATCCCATTCTAATCCTCCCCCAACATCAGCTCCCTTCTAGTTCCAGCCCCACCCAGCATACGCTCCCTTCTAGTCCCTGCATCAGTCCATTTCCAATCCTAGCCCCCCATCAGCCCATTTCCAATCCTAGCCCCCCATCAGCCCATTTCCAATCCTAGCTCCCTCCCCTCACAGCCCATTTCCATTCCAAGCCCCCTCCCCATCAGCCATTTGCAGTTCAAGCCCCCCTTCCAATCAGCCCACCTCCAGTCCTAACCCCCATCTGCCCATTTCCAGTCCTAGCCCCCACCATAGCCCATTACCAGTCATAACCCCCCCCCCTGCCAATAGCCCACTTCCAGCCCTAACCCCCATTACCCCATTTCAGTCAGCCCCTCCATAGCTCATTACCAGTCCTAACTCCCCCCATCAGCCCACTTCCAGTCCTTCCTAACCCCCACCTGCCCATTTCCAGTCCTAGCCCCCACCATAGCCCATTTCCAGTCTTAACCCCCCCCGCAAATAGCACATTTCCAGTAATAACCCCCCCCCGCCAATAGCCCATTTACATTCATAACCCCCCCTGCCAATAGCCCATTTCCAGTCATAACCCCCCCCTGCCAATAGCCCATTTCCAGTCATAACCCCCCCCCCTGCCAATAGCCCATTTCCAGTCCTACTCGCCCCCTGCCAATATCCCAATTCCATTCCCCCACCCCCCCCTGCCAATAGCCCAATTCCAGTCATAACCCCCCTTGCCAATAGCCCATTTCCAGTCCTACACCCCCCCTGCCAATAGCCCATTTCCAGTCATAAACCCCCCCTGCCAATAGCCCATTTCCAGTCCTACCCCCCCCCTACCAATAGCCCATTTCCAGTCCTACACCCCCCCTGCCAATAGCCCATTTCCAGTCCTACCCCCCCCCCTGCCAATAGCCCATTTCCAGTCCTACCCCCCCCCCTGCCAATACCCCATTTCCCGTCCTACACCCCCCCCCTGCCAATAGCCCATTTCCAGTCCTACCCCCCCCCCCCCCCCGGGTAAATAAAAAAAACACCTGGCTTCTTCTGCTGCTGCTGCTGCTGCAGCAGAAAATCAGCTGTCCCGCGGCCCCTTCCTCTCTGCCCGGAGATCCCTCATTGTGCTTCATCAGCGTGTGCTTCTTAAGCCGCGAAGAGAGTATTTCCCTCTCGCGCGGCTTAAGCCTATTCACTTGTCAAGCCTCGCGAGAGGGGAATACTCTCTTCGCGGCTTGAAAAGCACACGCTGATGGAGCACAATGAAGGATCTCCGGGCAGAGAGGAAGGTACCGCAGCACAGCTGATTTTGCTGCTTGAGCAGCAGAAGCCCGTTTTAAAAAAAAAATTGACAGTCGATTCTGCCGCTGCCACGGCGGCAACGGCAGAAGCAAGGCTTTTTTTATTTCCCTCCGTCGCGGGCCGCACAACCTATGCGGCCCGCGGGCCGCGTGTTTGAGACCCCTGCCATAGAGGCTGCCATGGCTCTCACATTATGAGCTGTGACATGGCCTTGAAAAGGAAGACTCTTACTCTCATAAGCAAAGGATAGAGTTCTCTTGGAGACTGGAAGTCCCAAATGACTAGAATCAAAAGCAATAAAAAGTTGAGAAGACTTTCTATGTTGCTGTGTTCTTTGGATCCAAGGCTCTTTTACAATCCAAAATATGAAGGTTCCTTTCTGCATTAGAGGGATGAGGCCTCAGAAAGAATACAAGAAGATAAATTGATTGATTTAAATGAAAAGGCGAAACCACCTTTGGCATGAAGTGTGGATGAGTTCTGAGAACAACCTTATCATGGTGAAACCTAGTATAAGGAGGATCAGCCACTAAAGCTTGCAATTCACTAATGCGATGTGCAGAGGTGATTGCAATTAGGAAGATGACCTTCCAGGACAAAAGCGTTAGGGTTGTAGTGGCTAAAGGTTCAAAAGGCGGTTTCATGAGCTGCCCGAGAACTAGGTTTAAATCCCATGCCACCGGTGGTGGCCTGATGGGAGGCTTTGTTAATAGAAGACCTCTCATAAATCTTTGATGTGAGAGGAAATTGGTTGTCCATTTAGAGGCTTATAGGAAGCTGCAATTGCACTAAGATGGACTCTTACTGAATTGGTCTTTAGACCAGAATTTGATAAATGAAGTAGATACTCTAATATTGATTCAAAAGGTATCATAAGGGGGTTTAACCCCTTCTGTGAACACCATATAGTAAAATATTTCCACTTGAAGGCATAAGAGCGTCTTGTGGAAGGTTTTCTAGAAGACTGAAGGATATCCTTTACCTGTTGGGAAAGGTTGAGATCCTGAAGGTCTAAGCTTTCAGCAACCAGGCCCTGAGATGCAGGTGTACTCCCCATCCCACCTGTGATGCATCTGTTGTTAGGGTGGCCTGGAATAGGGGTTGCTGGAAAGGAGACCCCACTAGAAGATTTTCCAGTGATTGCCACCATTGGAGGGACAAAATCAGTCGTTGTGAGTTTGATATCATGACCGACAGATGTCCTGTGCCCACTGTGTGGATAGGGTCCACTGGGCTGCTCGCATATGAAGGCGAGCATAGGGAACCATATGAACCGTGGATGCCATATGTCCCAATAGTTGTAGTAGTTCTCAAGCAGTTAGGGAGGACTTCAGCGCTGCTTGAGAAGCTAGCTGCACTATGCAAAGACAGCGGGGTTGTGGGAGAAAAGCCCTTGACTGTTTGGTATCTAAACGAGCTCCCATGAACTCCAGGGACTGGGACGGAGCAAGTTGGGATTTTGGGAGGTTTATGACCAATCCCAAGTATTGAAGGATTTGCATTGTGCGAGACAGTGCAGATCTGGCTTCTGGAACCGTGGGGGCTCGAATGAGCCAGTCGTCTAAGTAAGGGAAGACGAATATCCCTAGGGTTCGCAGAAATGCAGCTACTACTGTCATGCATTTCGTGAATACTCTTGGTGCCAAAGCCAGACCAAAGGGAAGAACCCTGTACTGGAAATGTTTTCCCCTGAAAAGGAATCGTAAGAATTTCCTGTGATCTGGATGGATTAGAATGTGAGTATATGCATCCTTTTAGATCTAGAGAACAAAGCCAATCCTGACTTTGAAGGTATGGCAGAAGAGTTCCCAGAGAAATCATTTTGAACTTTTCTCGGAATAGATATTTGTTCAATTCTCTGAGGTCTAGAATGGGTCTGTGTCCTCCTGTTTTCTTTGGAATAAGAAAATAGGGGGAGTAGAACCCTGTACCCTGTAGAAGAATGGGCACCTCCCAATGTTCCCTCTAATTTTATGTAGGTTGTGTGCGCATATCAGCTGTGCAGCTTTTGAAGGAAGGTTAAATTTTTGTGCGCCACATAACGACACTTGGAGTTATATACTTTAAAATTTGACTACATTTCAGAATACAGTATGTATACCACATTGATTTTAATCAAAGTAAATGAAAATAGATGATTACTAAATGAAGTGGAAAATTTCTAGTAATTACAATCACAACTTTTAAATTTTAAGACATCTATGTTGTTTTCTATCAGAATCAGAACCGTAATTTTTGTGCGCTCTGTTGTAAAGTATGTGTGCTTGCTTGACGAGGTGTGTGCGCACGCACACGCGCACAGCTTAGAGGGAACAGTGGCACCTCCTCTATTGCTCCTTGAGCAAGGAGTGTTGAGACCTCTCGATCCAGTAGATTGTCTGTAGAGGTTTGGGAATTGAACTGTCTTACGATTGTAGGAGGGGGCATACTGTGAAAATGAAGTTTGTACCCCTCTCCCACAATGGACAGAGTCCAATTTTCTGCTGTTATTTGGTGCCATCTGTTGGCAAAATGACACAACCTGCCTGGAATGTTTAGGGGTTCTGGACCTTTCAGAGGCAGGAAGGCTAAGTTCTCTATAAAGGAGTCAAAGCCCTTGAAGGGGCTGGGCCTGTGGAGCTGGTTGAGCTCCAAGGCCTTTTGGCTTCTTTTGTCTGGATTGTTGTTGACCTTTCCGGGCAACCTGACCCTGAGCTTGCCCTTGCTGGGTATAGGACAGATAAAACTTCCTCTTTTTGCTGAAAAATGGTTTTTTTATAGGGTTTCTATTTGGCTGGAGTGGCTGTAGATTTTGACAATCTATCTCAAGTGATATTGTCAGCATCTATCTCATTAGCCTTTTCCTGCCAATTCTTGCCAAAGAAGTCTTTTCCTGTGCAAGGGATGTTTCCCAATTTATCCTGTACCCAAATCTCCAAGTCTGATGCCTGAAGCCAGGCAATCCAACGTGCACCAATGGCAAAAGCAGAGGTTCTGCTGATGCATTCAAAGCTGTCAAAGGCTGCACGATTTACAAACTTGGAGACGTCTTGAGCATGCTTGACAAGAGTAAGGAAGTCTTGTCATTTGTCATCAGGGAGAAGGGGGCCATAAGCTCCAAATCTCCTGTGACTTCTTTGAGGAACATTCCCATATATAAAATATATGAGCTGATCCTAGCTGAAAGCATGGAAGCCTGAAATGTTCGACACCCAAAAGCGTCAAGAGTCCTGCATTCACGACCTGGAGGATTAGATGCATGTCTTTTTGCACTTTTCATCCTACGCATGGCTGACTCCACTACCATTGAATGGTGTGGCAGCTGAGTCTTTTGAAAACCAGGACATGGTGGAACTCGATACATGGTATCGCGTCTCCTAGAATGAGGAGATGTGGTCAAAGGTGTCTCCCACATTCTGAGCATCAAATCATGAAGAATTTCATGAATGGGCAGAGTGGCTGCCTCCTTGGGAGCCTTAGGGTATTGGAGAATTTCCAATTCCTTTGCTCTAGGTTCTTTTTCAGGAGCTACCGTGATTGAAAGGCCTCGGGCCACATCATGAATAAAATCCTGAAAAGACATGTCTTCCGGAGGAGACATTCTGCGTTGGGGAGAAGAAGAGTCTTCTGGGAGAAACACTCTGGTACCGGCAGAATGATCAGAGTCATCAGAATTGGAGGATTCAAAGTATCTCTGATCCCGATGTTCATGCAAAGCACAGTCTCGGTATCGATCGAAGTCAATACCGAGTCGGTCCGGTACCGATCTGTCGATGCCAGAAAATGTCAGCATGGAAAAATTCCCACTGTGGCCGGTACCGGTATATGTACTGGTATCTGTACCGGTGCTGGTACCGGTATCGGTGTCGGTACTGGTGCCCATTGAACCGCCGGTGTCAACAGTACCACTGCTGTAAGGATAACGGCAAGACTGCGTTCGATAGCGAGGAATCTCTGGTCTATCGACGCTGCCGATGCCTGGGTATCGGTTCCAGTAAAAGTGGCCGGAACCTCTGAGCATGGTACCAGTAGTTCTGCCGAGGTCGAAGCCTCGAGAACATCCTGGAAGCCCGTTGATGTTTTGGAGGCTGAAGCCTCCCGCCGGGGCTGTTTTGCCGGTATAGTTTCCTCAAGGGCAATGCCAATGGCCTCTCGATGCTTTGAAGGAGAGCTACCCTTTGAGGACTGGCTCTTATGTTTAGTTACCTGAGATCCATGGGAGGAAGACAAGGCTCTTGAAGACGTCGATGCAATGGACCTGGCATACGAAGAAAAGAGGGTACCGAGCTCTGCAGCTCGGTTCTGTCTTCCTCTTTTAGTCATCCCCATACAAGAGAGACACTCGGAGAACGGTCAGGGCCTAAACATTTTAGACACCAGTCATGGGTGCCGGTGACGGAGATGGTACCGCCACACTTAGTACATTTATTAAAACCACTAGCTGGTTTTTCCATCTTTTAGGAAAAATGGGGCCTAATGCTCAAAATGGCGCCTAGCACCAAATAGAAAAAGCTTCTGAAGAGAAACAGTTTAGAAGTATATACATATATATATATTTTTTTTTTTGAAAAGAAGAAAAAAAGAACCGGCGGTACCGGGTAGGTGTCATGCAGAGGCAGATGCGACCACAAAAAAGCGGTGACAGGATATGTGTCCTGTCGGCTCCGCAGAAAACGAAGAACTGAGAGGGACAGTTGGAAAGGCGGGAAGGCAGCGTGCATGTGCTGAGGGATGCTCCCAAAAGCGTTCCTATTGGGCGCTAGGGAGCGTTCCCGTGCAGGCTCTGTCGGTGCCGACGATACCCATATGTGAAGACTACATTCCTGCTTGTTTCTGGAGATTGTGCTTGTCGTCTCCTTTCTGCGATCTCTTATATTTTATGAAGGCTACCTTCTTTTTCTTTACTATTTCTTTTTGAAAACCATAGTGGTCTCTTTTTCCCCTTACTTCTAGTTAGTTTCCTAACAAAAAGGTTTGTTACTCTTACAGTATCTCCTTTCATTTTTGCCCACTGTTCTACTTCCCTCGAATGTTCCCATCTAGCAAAGAACTCCTTAGGGTATTCCCTCATCGTTGCAAAGTTAGTTTTCATGAAGTCTAGGACCCTCGCATTGAATGAACCATCTCTACCTGTGTCCTAATATTGAAGCTCATCATCCAGTGATCACTGTATGCCAGATGATCACTCAATACAATATCAGAAACACTCTTCATTTGTAAGCACCACGTCCAGTTTTGCCCGTCTCCCACATGGGTTCTATTACCAGTTGCCACAACAATTCTCCCTACTTTTAGATGACCGTGCAGCAGGGCTATCCCAATCAACATCTGGCAAACTGAGATCTCCTACCAATAGTACCTCCCCTTTCACAGCAATATTGTGAATGTCTTCAAGTCAATCTCTATTTCTTCTGCTTGTGAGGGAGGTCTGTATATAAACACCATTGCAAAGAGATTTTCTATTCCTTCTTTTCAGACTAACCCACAGTGCTTCCTCCTTCCCTTATAAGCCCTGCAATCAGGGCTGGCCCGTCCACTAGGCTGCTGCCTAGGGTAGCAGGTCCCAGAGGGTGGCATGGTGACCTACACCCCCTAATTGTTCAAATTTGCAGCTTTCTGCTGCTGCTTCAGCACTGCAGAGGGGCTTAATAATCCCCTTGCATATGCACACACTCATGGCCTGCCACTCTTGCCCCTTCCAATGTAATTTCCTGTCAGAGAGGGCAAGAGGTTGTGTCTGAAGGAGGAAAAGTGTGGCAGGCTGTGAGGGCATGTGCATGCACTTTAAGATCCACTGCAATGTGATGCTGAAGTAGGTGGTAGAAAGCCACTGCTTAAAAAAATAAAAGCATTGAGGGGAGCGCCATGTTGCTCATTTTCCCAAGTGAGATTTGGGAGAATGGGGGGCATCACAGCCTAGGGTGGCAAAAGTCCTTGGCCTGGCCCTGCCTGTAATTTTGTGGTTTTACATTTTTTTTTTTTTTTTTACATATAGCACCACTCCTCCTTCCTTTCTTCTTACCCTGTCTTTCCTGAATAGATAATAGCCTGATATAACTACACCGCTGTCATTGCTTTCTGTATACCATGTCTCCATGACTGCCACAATATCCAAGTCAGCCTCTTCCATTACAGCTTCTAAATCTGGAACTTTCTTTTGCATACTTTGAGCAATAGTATATACAACTCTCCAGGTGCCTTTTTTTTGTTCCCTTTTTTATGCTATTTTTAATGTTTTACTTATCTGAGGGCTTTTACTTACCTGGGGCCTTTGTTCACCCATCCCCCAATTATCCTAGTTTAAAGTCCTCCTCGATAGATTACCGAATTTGTTGCAGAAGAGATTTCTCCCCTTCTTCGATAAGTTGGTGCCATCTCTGCTCAGCAGCTCTTGGAAAATCATCCTATGGTCCAGGAAGCCAAAACTCTCTTGATGACCCCATCCACACAGCTAGGCAGTCACCTCAGGATGCAAGTCTTTTGGCCTAACATTCAACTACGAAAACAGAGAAGACCTCCACTTTCATATCTAACTGCTTCACTTCACTCCCAGAGCCACAATGTCACTTTTGATATGCTCAGGTGGGAACCCAGCAGTATCATTTGTGCCAGCATGAAAGAGTAGCATTGGATAATAGTCAGTAGGCTTAAGGAGTCTCTGCAAACTCTCTGTAATGTCTTATATCTTGGTACCAGGCAGACAGCACACCTTCCTGAACATCTTATCTGGATGGCAGATGAATGTTTCTGTACCCTTCAGAAGGGATTATAATCCTTTTGAACATGTCTTTTATCCCAGTAGACTCAATAAATCATCAGGACAATAACCCCTTCAACTTTTCTTCAAGGTTAAAAGGAGGCAAAAACCAGAACACCTATAACTTTCCTTTGTCCAGGCCTAGACCAGAACCAAGGACCCAGCTTCTTTGAGAGCTCTGTGCTCCTGCTTGTCAGTTTAGCAGAAAGGAGGCAAAGACACATCTTCCTCTAACATATGTGACCCCGAGTACTTGACTGACTGAATCACTGATTGCTGCTGTTCTGCCCTATGCACCAGTAAGGGATGATGACAAAACTAAAACGGGATTTTCAATACTTAGGGATCTTTTGGTTGGATCATTCTTTTAATTTTCTCAATTAAGAAAAATTCAAGAAACGTAAAAATGAACGGCATATTACTGCTCAATGTAGGTTGAAGGGGGATATATAAAAGAGTTTGCAAGCACTGGTTGGGTAGTTATATCAACAAGATAAGGTACCCCTAGATTCAATGGCCATATCTTTGTCATATCCCTGCAGTTGCTCTTGATAAAGTAGCCCTGAAACATTAGTGTGGATATTCAAAGCAATTAACGCAGTTAGCAGATCTGCTAGCTGTGCTAATCGCACTGACCGGGATATTCACTGGCACTTTATATGCGGGTGCCACCACTGCACACCCCAGTGCTATAGCATCAAGGCGTTCTGGGAGTGGCACCTGGTAATAACCGGGCAGTGGCAATATTGACCTGCCGCCTGGTTATTGCAAAGCGGCAAACATTAGGCACATTAAAGGCTGACCTAACTTTGAATATCATTGCTGCTCAGTTAGCTTCTTTGTTATGAGACTGACCTATTCAATGCCGGTGGCTGGATATGACCCTGGCATTGAATATCCAGGTTTAAGTTTCAGCGGCGACAGCTAGCCGCTGAAACTGTGTTAGCTGCCACCACTAAATATCCCTCCTTAGTTTCTAAGTGTCCTCAAAGGGGTCCATGGTTTTCCTTGGAATTAGTAATGGCTAGGAGGGGTTTACACTGAACAAGGTGGAAATGGCATAAGGGGCATGCTGCTCTCTTAGATGAATATAGAGTCAGGCTTAAAGAGTACCAGAAATTACTAGCAAAACCCAGAGCAAATTATCATTATAAAATTACAATAAATTTGGCATTATATTGCCCGTCTGAACTGTTTAGGGTGGTTAAAGAATTATCGTATATAGTTACGTTGAAAGAGGATTCTTGTGTTCTCCACCCTGAAGAATTTAGGGCCCCTTTTACTAAAGCCCACTGTGGATTTGCCATTAATGTGCTGATCTCGCAGTTTTAATGGCAAAGGCCGCAGGTAGCTGTTGGGGGTGTGTTCAGGATGGCCCTGGAAGCTAATGCACGAAGGGGTTTCCTAACGTGCACTCCACTAACTCAGGTTCACTTCATGACTCCTATAGTCGTTAGGTGATCTCATGTTAGGAGCAGTGTTGCTACTGAATGCACAGCAATTGCCCTGGTGCTAGCAGCAATTCACCCTCCATGCCCACTCTCTGCCCCTTCCCATAATCACTGATTAATGTGTGTTTTAGTGTGTGAAGGCAGACACTATCAGGCATTAGTGTTCTCAACTACCTGTAGCTACACCTTAAAACGCCTGCTAACCAGCTAATGGGCTTTCGTAAAAGAGGCCCTTAGTCTTTCTGGGCCAGTAAGGTGGATTTAATAAAGGATTCCTTCTATGTGCACTCATTAAAGAATGATTCAAATGAGAGTTGTAATTCTCTGTAAGGAACTAAAAAAATACATATCTCTTCAGAGAATACTATGGGGACAATACTTAGGTTCAAGGACCAAGGACACGAGACTCAAACTAGCTACACACAAACACAGTTGAACTCACCATTTATCCCATACATTACCTCCAAAATGTATATAATTAAGCTGCCTTACCCACCAACATGTATATAGCAAATGCAGCTCCGTCCTTGTGTTATTAGTCCAAGTTGTGTGGCATCCTGTTTGATGTAAAACTCAGTTGTGTTATCTGTAAACCGCTCTGACCTGTGGAAGAATGGTATAAAAGAATAGACAAATAAATAACTGCAGAAGAGGTTGAAAATGCTATTGTTCGCCTTTAGTCCATTATGGTGGTCATTCCCGGTTTGGACGTCCAACCCGAGTTTAGCTCCTGAACGCTATTCAGCTCCCTGCCCTCCCCACACATACAAAGGGTTTGTACAGGGAACGCTGGACGGGGATGGGAGGGGGCGGTGAGGGAGAGGGGCAAGCAGCCGGGATGTACAGAGGCAGTTCCAATAGTTTCTTTCTACGTCCCCCGGTGCCAACCTATACTCTTGGCTAATTCCACCCCTAAGGTGGAATAAGTGTTGGGAGCACCCCACACTGCACACCCCTGCCATAAGAACATAAGATATGCCATACTGGGTCAGACCAAGGTCCATCAAGCCCAGTATTCTGTTTCCAACAGTGGCCAATCTAGGTCATATGTACCTAGCAGTTTCCCCAAGAGACACAAGTTCCACAATGCTTGTACTGGGTCAAGCATTGATATCTTCAGTCACTTCTTAATAATGGTTTATGGACCTTTCCTCCAGGAACTTGTCCAAACCTTTTTTAAACCCAGCTACACTAACAGCCTTTACTACATCCTCCGGTAACAAATTCCAGAGTTTGATTACACGTTGAGTGAAAAAATATTTTCTTTTATTAGTCTTAAATAGTTTACCCTGTAGCTTCATTGCATGTCCCCTAGTCTTTCTATATTCTGATAAGGTAAACAATCGATCTACGTTTACCCGTTCCACTCCGTTCATTAATTTATAGACTTCTATCATATCTCCCCTCAGCCGTCTCTTTTCCAGGTTAAAGAGCCCTAACCTTTTAAGCCTTTCTTCATAGGAGTATCCTTCCATCCCCTTTACCATTTTGGTGGCTCTTCTCTGAACCTTTTCTAAAATCGCTATATCCTTTTTAAGATACAGCGACCAGAATTGCACACAATATTCAAGGTGCGGTCTCACCATGGAACAATATAGAGGCATTATAATATCTTTTGTTGTATTTTCCATTCCTTTCCTTATCATACCTAGCATTCTATTTGCTCTCTTGGCCGCCGCTGCACACTGGGCCGAGGGTTTTAACATGGTATCCACAATGACGCCTAAATCTTTTTCCTGGGTGGTGGTTCCTAATGTGGAACCTTGCATCGTGTAACCATAGTTTGGGTTGTTCTTCCCTAGGTGCATAACCTTGCACTTGTCCACATTAAATTTCATCTGCCATTTTGATACCCAGTCTTCCAATTTATCAAGATCCTCTTGCAATTTTTCACAATCCTCTTGGGTTTTAACAACTTTAAATAGTTTTGTGTCATCTGCAAATTTGATAACCTCACTCGTTATTCCACTTTCCAGGTCATTTATGAATATGTCAAAAAGCAGCGGACCCAGCACAGATCCCTGGGGTACACCACTATTCACCTTTCTCCTTTGGGAAAATTGGCCATTTAGCCCTACCCTCTGCTTTCTATCTTTTAACCAGTTCCTGATCCACAATAGTACATTGCCTCCTATCCCATGACTCTTTAGTTTTGCCAAAAGTCTCTGATGAGGGACCTTGTCAAAGGCTTTCTGAAAGTCCAGATACACAATATCAACCGACTCACCTTTGTCCACCTGTTTATTCACTCCTTCAAAAAAACATAACAGATTAGTAAGACAAGATCTTCCTTGTCTAAAGCCATGTTGGCTGTCTCCCATTAGGTTGTGACTATCTACATGCTGAGTAATTTTATTCTTTATGATGGTTTCTACCATTTTTCCCGGTACTGAAGTCAGGCTCACCGGTCTGTAGTTTCCCGGATCACCGCTGGAACCCTTTTTAAAAATTGGTGTTACATTGGCGATCCTCCAATCTTCAGGTATTAGAGATGATTTTAATGATAGTTCACAGATTACTGATAGCAGGTCTGCAATCTCATATTTCAGTTCTTTCAACATCCTTGGATGTATACCATCCGGCCCAGGTGATTTGCTACTCTTCAGTTTATCTAATAGTTGTAAGACATCTTCCCGATGTATCGATATTTCCTTCAATTCTTCCGCACCTTTAAATACCACTTCAGTCATGGGTAACATCCCTACATCTTCCTCAATAAAGACCGAAGCAAAGAATTCATTCAGTCTCTCCGCTATCGCCTTGTCGCCTCTTAGTGCTCCTTTAACCCCTTTATCATCTAATGGACCAACTGACTCTCTCACAGGTTTTTTGCTACGAATGTACTTGAAAAGGTCTTTATTTCGCGTTTTTGCTTCCGCAGCAAGCTTCTTCTCAAATTCTCTCTTTGCCTGCCTTATCAATGCCTTGCATTTGACTTGCCAGTGCTTGTGCTGTTTCCAGGTTTCGTCGTTTGGCTCTTTTTTCCATTTCCTGAAAGATGCTTTTTTGGCAACAACAGCCTCTCTGACCTCACCTTTAAACCATGCTGGCAGTTTTTTGGACTTCCTTCCACTTTTCTTAAACGTGGAATACAGCTGGTCTGGGCTTCCAAGATAGTATTTTTCAACAACACCCAAGCTTGATGTACGTCTTTAACCTTCGCAACTGCTCCTTTTAGTTTTTTCTTAACTGTTTTCCTCATTTTATCATAGTCTCCCTTTCGAAAGTTAAAAGGTAGTACTGTGGATTTCCTTACTATCCCTCCTCCACTAATTAAATCAAAGGTGATCATGCTATGATCACTATTGCCAAGTGGCCCCAACACCCTTATCTCTTGCACAAGATCTGGTGTTCCATTAAGGACTAGGTCTAATATGGCTTCCCCTCTAGTCGGTTCATGAACCAGCTGCTCCAAGAAGCAGTCATTTATTTCATCTAGGAACTTTATCTCCCTAGCATGTCCTGACGTGATACTGACCCAGTCGATACCGGGGTAATTGAAATCACCCATTATTATTACTGCGCTGTAACGTTTGTTAGCTTCCTTGATTTCTTTGAGCATTTCATCATCCATTTGGTCATTCTTGCCAGGTTCTCGATAGTATACCCCCACTGCCATCGCCTTCCCCCTTTTATATGGAATTTCAATCCATATAGATTCTACAGCAGATTTTGTTTCCTGCAAAACTTTAATCCTTTCTGAGTCAATGCCCTCTCTAACACAGAGCGCAACCCCTCCACCAATTTGATCAGCTCTATCATTACGATATAGTTTGTACCCAGGTATCACAGTGTCCCACTGGTTGTCCTCCTTCCACCATGTCTCTGATATTCCAATCATATCTAATCTTTCATTTAGTGCTATATATTCTAACTCTCCCATCTTATTCTTTAGATTTCTAGCATTTGCATACAAGCATTTTAGAGAATGTATTTTATTCATGTTAATTTGGCTATTGTTAGACATGGGTAAATTGAGATCTTTAAGCTCTGTCTGCTCCATACTTGAGGGCATTTGGGCTACTTTACTCTTTTGTGGAACCTCTCTGCTTTTGGTAGTATCCTTCAAGGATACATTCTTCCGAACCATCCGCTCTTGGGCGACTGTCGGCTTTCCCCTAATATCTAGTTTAAAAGCTGCTCTATCTCCTTTTTAAAGTTTAATGCCAGCAGCCTGGTTCCATCCCGGTTAAGGTGAAGCCCATCCCTTCGGAAGAGCCCCT
Organism: Ichthyophis bannanicus; assembly: GCA_033557465.1. Classification (NCBI taxonomy): domain Eukaryota; kingdom Metazoa; phylum Chordata; class Amphibia; order Gymnophiona; family Ichthyophiidae; genus Ichthyophis; species Ichthyophis bannanicus. Next base: position 691,271,707 of record CM066035.1, read on the forward strand.
CCTTTCCCCAGAATGTTCCCCAGTTCCTAACAAATCCAAAACCCTCATCTCTGCACCATTGTCTCATCCACGCATTGAGACTCCGGAGCTCTGCCTGCCTTTTGGGTCCTGCGCGTGGAACAGGAAGCATTTTGGAGAATGCTACCCTGGAAGTTCTGGATTTCAACTTCCTACCTAAAAGCCTAAATTTTGCCTCCAGAACCTCCCTACCACATTTTCCTATGTCATTGGTACCGACATGTACCAAGACAGCAGACTCCTCCCCAGCACTATCTAAGACCTTATCTAGGTGGCGCGTGAGGTCCGCTACCTTCGCACCAGGCAGGCATGTTACCAGGCGATCCTCACGTCCACCAGCCACCCAGCTATCTACATGCCTAATGATCGAATCACCAACTATAACGGCTGTCCTAACCCTTCCCTCATGGGCACATGGCCCTGGAGAAACTTCCTCAGTGCGAGAGGGTTTTACATCACCTGGAGGACAGGTACTAGTTACAGGATCACTTCCTGCCACACCAGGGTGATGCTCTCCTGTCACATGACCTCTCTCCTCCATGGAAACAGGGGTGCTGCCAGACTGGAGGTGGGACTTCAGGACTATATCCCTGTAGGTCTCGTCTATGTACTTCTCTGTCTGTCTTATGTTTTCCAAGTCTGCTACTTTAGCCTCTAGAGAACGGACTTGTTCCCTGAGAGAAAAGAGCTCCTTGCACCTCTCACAAACTGGGAGAAAATCATACATGTGACACTCAATGCAAAATACTGGAAAGCCCCCATCCTGCTGCTGGACTGCTGTCTGCATCTTAGTTTAAGTTTGTGTCTAGATCTTTAAGTTCTTACTTACTAGGGGTTGCTATGGGTATTTATACCAATAAAACTGTACCTAATACGTTTAATATACCTTGTTCACCTGAAGCTTAATTAATCTCAGGTCCTTAGTGTATGACTGATTTGGGTAATGAGCTTCACCTGAAAGCACCTCCTGTCTTTTAAGATGTGTAAGTACCTATAAAGCTATGATTATCCCAGGGGTGGGAGGGAAATAACTCTTATTAAAAGAGGGCTGCTACACAGTACCCTGTCTTGTGCTGCTGAGGTAAGCTAAATTCTGATTTGATTTAAATTATAGCTCTTAGCTGCTGCTAGGCTCTAACTTCTTATGAAATTTAAACTACAAGCTCTCTGCTGGGTACTAAATTTAACCAGAAAGCTCTCTTCTGTGTGTTAAATTTAAACTAAAAGTACTTTGCTGTTACTTGGCCCTGAGTGACTATTAAATTTAAACTACAAGATCTCTGCTGGGTATGAAATGTAACCAGAAAGGTCTCCTCTGTGTTTTAAATTCAAACTTTAATTGCTGCTACTAGGCCCTAACTGATCCAACAAAAAACAATGGGTTCACAGATTAAGTAGCTTTAATACAAAGAATTATTTTTAGAAAATTACCAGAAGTATATACTCACAGTTGCAGATTTCTCTCCAGAAGTAACAGTCCCCCTTTCTAGTCCTCTTTGGGCCTCTTTGGGACTGGAAATGGGCTGATTGGGGGGGGGGGGGGCGGGGATAGGACTGTAAAGGGCTGATGGGGGGTCTAGAACTGGAAATGGGCTGATAGGAGACTAGGATAAGACTGTAAAGGGCTGATGGGGGGACTAGGACTGGAAATGAGCTGATTGGGAGGCTAGTATAGGACTGGAAAGGGCTGATGGGGGGCTAGTATTGGACAGGGCTGAAAGGGGCATTAGGACTGGAAATCAGCTGAATGGGGGGGCTAGGATAGGACCGGAAAGGGCTGATGGGGGGCTGGGACTGGAAGTGGTCTGATTGGGGGGGCTTGGACTGGAAATTGGCTGACAAGGGGGCTAGGATTGGAATAGAAAGGACTGATTCGGGGGCTAGGACTGGAAGTGGGCTGATGTGGGGGGGATGGGAGAATGGGACTAGAAGGGAGCGGATGCTGGGTGGGGCTGGAACTAGAAGGGAGCTGATAGGGTAGGACTAGAAGGAGATGGGGCTGTGGGAGTGAGAATGGAGAGGGGGAAAGATATTTTGTGTGGGAGGGAAGAAAAATCTACGATTGGCTGGGTATTGGGAGAGAAAGTGGGGATTGAGGATGGAGGGATGAAAAAGAATAAAGAAAGAAAAGAAAGAAATGGAGGAAAGAGCAAAAGGGGAAAGATCAGTATGTTGGAGCAGATATAGAGAGAGAATGGAAAAAACTAGGACAAATGGACAGCAGACAATGGAGAATTAGCAGAAGACACAAAGAAAACAGAAGAAAGTGACTGGGGCAGTTGCGACAAAACCTGTTTGGCAAGGAGTGGCAAATTAAAGCCACTCAAATGGATGCAGAAAATGCTGCTCTGGATAGACTTTCTAAGTCTACCTCCACTCCGGCCAAGAAAAAATCTTTTAAAAAGTCTTTTTACAAGAAGGGCAGATTTCCTTCCACTTCTGCTCAACAGTCTTCTACAGGTCGCTTTGCTACTAAGCGTCAGCAACCTAAACAGGCCAGGCCTAAACCTGCAGGGGCTGCTGCAACCCAGCAGTCCCAAGCCCCTCAGGGGTTTTGACTTGGTACTAGAGAACTTAACCTTTCTGGCTCTACAACAGCCAGAACCTCTCACCATTCCAGGAAGGTTAGCTCATTTTGCTCCCAGATGGGAGCAAATCACATCAGAGCAGTGGACCCTCTCCATCATCAGAGAGGGCTACAAACTTCATTTCTCAGACCTTCCTCCCTACACCATGGTGAAACATTTCAATTCTCCCACATCTCTCCTCGACCTTCTGGATCAGGAGGTAACCTCCCTTCTGGCCCAGAGGGCCATAGAAGAAGTTCCTCTTCTTCAACAGGGGTCAGGGTTTTACTCCCCCTACTTTCTCATTCCAAAGAAAACAGGGGGATACAGACCCATTCTAGATCTCCGAGAATTGAACAAATTTCTATACAAGGAGAAGTTCAAGATGCTCTCTTTAGGCACTCTCCTTCCATACCTACAGAGTCAGGATTGGCTTTGTTCTCTAGATCTCAAGGATGCGTACACTCATATACTCATCCATCCATCCCACAGAAAATTCCTATGTTTTCTGTTCCAGGGCAAACATTACCAATACAGAGTCCTTCCTTTCGGTCTGGCCTCTGCTCCAAGAGTGTTCACCAAATGCATGGCAATAGTTGCTGCATTTCTGCGCACTCTGGGAATCTTTGTCTTCCCATATCTGGACGACTGGCTCATCCGAGCTCCATCCCAGTCAGAAGCCCAAATTTCCCTGGACAGCACCAGGAGCATTCTGCAGTACCTGGGACTTGTGGTAAACCTCCCAAAGTCAAAAGCTCACCCCTACTCAGTCCCTAGAATTCATAGGGGCCTGGTTAGACACCACTACTGCAAGAGCCTATCTTCCCCAGGCTCGTTGCCAACGTCTAGTGCAATTAGCCTCCCAGATTCAGTCAAAGGACCACTTAACTGCCTGGGAGATGCTACAACTACTAGGCCACATGGCTTCCACAGTACATGTGGTGCCCTATGCTCGCCTACACATGAGAGCAGCTCAGTGGACTTTGTCCACCCAATGGACTCAAGCTTCAGGAGCTCTCTCAGACCAAATAGCAAACTCCAAACATCTCTTTTGGTCTCTCCAATGGTGGATGTCCACTCAAAATCTGTTGCTGGGGTACCCCTTCCAACCTTTGTTGCCCCAAGCAATCCTCACAACAGATGCCTCCCTAACAGGTTGGGGAGCTCATCTACAGGACCTATCCACTCAAGGCACTTGGTCCCCACAGGAGACCTCCCTTCATATCAACCTCTTGGAACTTCGAGCAGTGTACCTAGCTCTCAAGGTCTTTCATACCCTCCTCAGCTACCAGACAGTCCTCATTCAAACAGACAATCAGGTAGCTATGTTTTACATAAACAAGCAAGGAGGAACTGGCTCTCTGTCGCTTTGCAATGAAGCTCTAAGATTATGGGCCTTCGCCAGAGAGCATCAAATCCATCTCCTGGCAGTATACCTCCCAGGAATTCAAAACTCTTGGGCAGACAGACTCAGTCGAGTTCTGCTTCCGCACGAATGGTCCCTGCACATGGATCAGGTACTCAGAATCTTCCAGGAATGGGGTACCCCGGACATAGACATATTTGCAAGTCCGTGGAATGCCAAACTTCCCCAATTCTGTTCCAGAATTCCGTGTCAGGGAGTTCAGGCCAAGGATGCCTTCCTCCTTCATTGGGGTCAGGACTTCCTGTATGCCTTTCCACCCATTCCTTTGATTCCCAAGACTCTGTTCAAACTTCAGAGGGATCAAGGATCTATGATCCTCATAGCTCCACGCTGGCCACGCCAAGTGTGGTACCCTCTGCTTCTGCATCTCTCCCAAGCCCCCTCCGTGGACTTAGGAGCTGCTCCAGACCTTCTCTCTCAGGAAGAGGGGACTTTGTGGCATCCAAACCCCAAGTCCCTTCACCTCAGAGCTTGGTTACTGAAGGCCTAGACCTTCAAGACTTCAATCTTTCGCAGCAAGTGAAGGATATCCTTCATGCTTCCAGGAAACCTTCCACTAGGCGTTCCTATGCCTTTAAATGGAAAAGATTTTCCATTTGGTGTGCTCAAAAGGGTCTTGACTCTCTGGCACTTCCTCTGAATTCTCTATTGGAATATCTCCTGCATCTTTCCAAAGCAGGCCTTAAGACGAATTCAGTAAGGGTCCATTTAAGTGCTATTGCAGCATCCCTTAAACCTATCAATGGACAACCTGTTTCCTCTCATCCTCTTATTGCAAGATTTATGAGAGGCCTAACTTTAACTAAACCTCCCATTCGACCTCCTCCGGTGGCATGGGATTTAAATTTGGTTCTTGGTCAGCTTATGAAGCCACCTTTTGAACCATTAGCCACTACCTCCTTGAAATTTCTTTCCTGGAAGGTTATTTTCCTTATTGCAATCACTTCTGCTCGCCGCATCAGTGAACTGCAGGCCTTAGTGGCTAATCCACCTTATACAAGGTTCCATCATGATAAGGTAGTCCTTAGGACAAATCCTCACTTTATGCCTAAAGTGGTCTCACCTTTTCATCTTAATTAAGAGGTATATTTACCTGTCTTTTTTCCAGCTCCTCATGCATCAGCTGCAGAGAGGAACCTTCATACTCTAGATTGTAAAAGAGCTCTAGCTTTTTACTTACACAGGACACAGCAACATAGAAAGTCTTCCCAGCTTTTTGTTGCTTTTGATCCTTCTCATTTAGGACTTCCAGTCTCCAAAAGAACACTGTCCAATTGGATTGCTCAGTGTATTTCTTTTGCTTACCAGAGTAAAAACCTTTCTCTGGAGGGCCATGTCACTGCTCACAATGTGAGGGCCATGGCCACCTCTATGGCTCATCTTCATTCTGTGTCCATCGATCACATCTGTCGAGCAGCCACCTGGGCCTCGGTTCATACCTTCACAGCCCATTACTGTTTGGACAAGGACTCCCGCCGGGATGCCTTGTTTGGTCAGGCTGTCCTCAGACACCTGTTCCATTCTTGAACAGCTCCTGCCCTCCTTCCCTGAATGGATGCCTGAGATCCATAGGAAGACGAGGAACCCTTCTGGGTCTCATACGCTTGGGGATCTCCCAGGCATCTTAGCTAGGGAGTCCCCACATGTGAGGACTTATTCCTGCTTGTTCCTGGAGATAGCACAGTTACTTACCTGTAACAGGTGATCTCTGGGAACAGCAGGAATTAGTCCTCACAACCCACCCACCTCCCCTAGGAGTTGTATCTCTCTCTTTGTCTTTCCTTTACTCTCTCTCTCTCAGCTTTAAACTTGAACTGAGGAGAGTTGGTAGGAAAGGCGGGAAGGCAGCGCGCATGCGCTGTGGGATGCCCCAAAAGCTTTCATTCTGGGAAGCTGGGGAGCATTCCCGCGCAGGCTCCGTCGGTACCGACGTACCCATATGTGAGGACTAATTCCTGCTGTTCCCAGAGATCACCTGTTACAGGTAAGTAACTGTGCTTTATCTGCCATGGATCAGCACTCAATGAACCCATTCTGATCCACATGAACAATTAAGCGTAATACTTTATTCATCGTTTTACCAGGACTTTAGCATAGATCTTGCAATCTGTATTGATTAGAGAGATTGGTCTATAATTCTAGACATACTCTGGATCCCTTCCCATCTTCAGGAGGACTGTGATGTGGGCATTCATGATATCTTAATAGTTTTTCGGTTGATTATCTGATATGAAGGACATGTATAGTTTGTTTTGTTTTAATGTTAAGTTTATGAATATAAGATGTTTAAATATATATACTGCAATCTACTTAGAATTGGGATCTCTCTAAAATTGGCAGAATATAAATTTTTAGAAATAAATAAATGAAATCTCAATTTATAATTTCAGTGATCTCACTAGCTCTCTTCTCCTATGACCATTTCAGTGTAAAAAGCCAGCTAAAATAATTTGGAGCAGATATTCAATGCTCTTGGCTGGCTGGTCAGGGTGCTCACTGTGATATTCAACAGCACTATCTGAATATCCCTACATACTGCTCCAGCACTATCCAGTTAGTTCAGAGGCAGAGAATGGGTGGCGACAGTGCTAAATGTATAAATGCTGAGATCTATCCGGTTAGGGGATTTTCAGTCGGCACCTATCTGGCCAACTTAGGCCAGCTTTACTTGCAGCCTAAGCTGCAATCCATGTAAGTGCCAGCTGAAAATCCTCTAACCAGATAGGTGTCAGCACTTATCCAGTTAGCGCCATTCAGCCCCTGGCTGTCATGACAATTGAGTATCCGCTGTTTTAAAAATTGTCCCCTCCACTCCTACACCATATTTTCATGCATATGCTAGGGCATGTAATTGCTCCACATAATATCATACAGAACAGGTGCAGAGCTGAATTACACTGAGGCACAGACACTAAAGAAAGGACAGCTTGTGAAGGGTCTCATGTAGTATCTCTGCTATGCCTTAAATTTACTTTGTAAATTTTGTTTGAAATCCTAAATCCTAATTTTAAAAAAATGAAACATAAATGAGCAGAAGGTGGCTGGATGTTTTGGACAATTACCTCACAAGTTTTGATGGATTATTACAAAACTTATACATGCTTAAGAGGAAGATAAGACCAGCCTGCAAGTGAGGGGTGGCAGATTTTACCCATGCTTGGGTCAGATATGAAAGGTAGTAGGAATGGTGTTTAGGGGTCAGTTTGCTTCTGAAAATTTGTGGGGTCCATATTCAGCGATAAGAAATCTACTTAAAGTTAACCAGAAAAGATGGATCCCTAAATAAATGGCTAAGCCATCTGATTAAATTTAGCATAGCTATTTATGGAGTCCTAATTAAGTAGATAGAGACAACCAGAGAGTGCTGAATATTGGCAGTTATTTTTAAGTCCCTCCCAAGTTGGCTGGTTAAAATTTAACAAGTCAGTAGGCCAAAATGTTTAAAGGCAACAATTTGTGTTTAATTCTGATGTTAACTGCATACATCATTTTCAGTGTAGACTCCTGTATTCTCATCATGGAGTGGAAGAATAACCTAGTGGTTAGAGCAGTGGCCTGGAACCAAGAGACCAGGGTTTCATTCCCATAGGCATACTTTGTAGCCTTGAGCAAGTCACTTTACCCTCTATTGCCTCGGATGACAGGCTTTGCATTTTGCATGCTTATCTACCTAGAATGGTAGAAAACAAAATGAAGAATCTCAGCTGGACAGACATTGGTCTTTATCGGCCATGATTTATTATAGGCCTGATATTTAAAAAGACTTATACAACTCGATCTGCTGGGTATCAGCAAACTTAAATGGACTGGCATCGGGCACTTTGCATCTGATGATCACATGGACTACTATACTGGAAATGAAAGACAATTATAAATGCAACACCATTTCTTCTTTAAGAAGAAACTTGCAAGAACTGTAATGAAATATAATGCAATCAGTGAATGCTTAATTTCTATTAGTGTATGAGGAATGCCCATCAACACAACTATAATTCAAGTATATGCCCCAACAACAGCTGCAGAAGAGGATGAAGTTGATAAGTTCTATGAACAAGTAGAAGCTGAAATTGACAGAACATGCAAACCGGATATCCTGATAGTCATGGGTGACTGGAATGCAAAGGTTGTCAACAAAGAAGAAGGCAAAGTTGTTGGAAAATATGGACTTGGAAAAAAAGACTGATAGAATTCTGAAAGACCAAAGATCTATTCTTCTCAAACACCTTCTTCCAGCAACACAAGCGTTGACTGTACACATGGCTTTCACCCAATGGATTGTACAAAAATCAAATTGACTACATCTGTGGAAGTCAACGATAGAAAAGCTCTATAACATCAACGAAGACAAAACCTGGAGCTGACTGTAGCACAGATCACCAACTACTAGTATGCAAACTCAAGCTAAAGTTGAAAAAGAGCAAGCCACTCATGAATGTAGCAAAATATGACCTCGAGAATATACCATTGGAATTTAAAAACTGACTGCAAAATCAATTTGCTGCTTTAGATATAAATGACAGAGCTCCAGAAGAGTTATGGGATGACATCAAGAAGGTTGTGTTGGAAGAAAGTGAGAAATCTCTACAAAAGGTGAAAAAGCAAAAATGGCCAAAATGGATGAACGAAGAAACTGAAAATTGCCCAGAAATGCAGAGAAGCAAAAGCCAAAGTAGAAAGAGAGACAATCACAGAACTCAGGAGATTTCCAACATGCAGCAAGACTAAACAAGACAAGGAGAAGAAGTACAATGACACATGCAAAGAAACAGAATCAAGAAACTATTAGAGGAAGAACAAGATTGGCTTTCCTAAAGCTACGAGAGTTAAAGAAAAAATTGCAACCTCGAATTGGAATGTTACAAGATTCTCAAGGATCCATGTTGAATGATGCTGAAAAGATCAAGAAAAGGTGGAAAGAATATAGAGTCATCATATGATAAAGGTGAAGTGGACCAATAGTCATTTCAACCTGTACCTTATGATCAGGAACCAATGGTGATGAAAGAAGTCGAAGTATTGCATTGATAGTAATGCCACTGAAGTATTACAGCATTGATAGTATTACCACTGAAGTATTACAGCAATCAGATGCAGCTGTTAACATACTTACAAGGCTCTGCCACAAAATTTGGAAGACAACATCACGGCCAACCGACTGGAAAAGATCTGTGTTTATACCATTACTGAAGAAAGGTGATCAGACTGACTGTGGAAATTATCGCACAATTGCTCTGATATGCTACATGCCAGCAAGATTCTACTCAAGATCATTCAGCAGAGGCTATAATCATATCTGGAATGAGAACTTCCTGAAGAGCAAGCAGGGTTCAGGAAAGGGCATGGAATGAGAGACATCATTGCGGATGTGAGATGGATCCTTGAAAAGACAAAAGAATACCAAAAGGATATCTATATGTGTTTTAATCTGCTACTGCAAGGCTTTTGACTGTAAACCATGAGAAACTCTTAGCCACATTAAAAGCATGGGTATACCAGAACACCTGATCATTCTCTTGCACAACCTTTACATTGATCAAGAAGCAACAGTTCAAAATGAACAAGGAGAAACAGAATGGTTTAAAATTAGCAAAGGTGTACGACAAGGCTGCAAACTTTCTCCCTACCTGTTTATATGCAGAACAACTCATCAGAGAAGCAGGACTATATGAAGACAACCGAGGTGTGAAGATTGGTGGAAGACTCATCAACAACATTCGCTATGACGATGATACCAAAATATTGTCTGAAAGCTACATAAGACTATCTGAAACATTTCCTTATCAAGATCAAAGAACATAGTCTTAAAATGGGCCTGCACCTTAATGTAAAGAAGACAAACATTCTGACAACTGGCATAATCAATAAGTTCATCGTTGATTGAGAAGAAATTAAAATTATTGACAACTTTAACCTACTTGGATCAACTAACAATAAAGAAACAACAAGCAGTCAAGAAATCAGATGACGCATTGCTCTTAGCAGAATGGCTATGAAGGACCTAGACAAGATTTTCAAGAGCAGAGATCTCTCTCCATACAAAGATTTGACTTGTTCAAGCCATGGTATTTCAATAACGTCATATGGATGTGAAAGTTGGACAGTAGAAAAAAAGACAGTAAGAAAATTGATGTCTTTGAATTATGGTGCTCGCAAAGAATACAGTGTATCCCATGGACTGCCCGAAGAACACACCAGTCAGTATTAGAGGAGATCAAACCTTAGAAGCTCAGATGACATGATTTTGACTTTCAGACTTTGGACATATCATGTGAAGAGAGAGATCATTAGAGAAAGACATCATGGTCAGCACAAAAGAAGAAGGCCAGCAATGAGATGGAGCGATACAATAACAGCAGCTATGGGGGCCACTCAGTCAACAATTAGTCGCCTGACTGAAGACCGAACACAGTTTAGGACAACTATCCAGAAGGTTGCCATGAGTCGACACCAACTCGACAGCACTTAACAACAACATGCAGTTGCCACTGAGGCCGACTACACAAATCTTTTTTAAAAAAATATTTTCTTTAAATATACACACAATTTTATGTATAGAGTGTACCACTGTAGGCTGTTCGCATAAAACCTATACCAGAAGGGGAGCTAGGGCTGGATCAGAGCAGGGCTGTCTTAGGCCCGTGCCTGGCCAGCTCGAGGTGAGCCAGTGAGGCCCAAAGCCAGCCTCACTGGCTCACAATGGTGTGCAGTGACATTTGCAGTAGCTGATTCAGTCAGGGCCAATGCAAGGATTGGAGGTGCCCTAGGCAAGCCCTCCATCCTACCACTGCTGCCCCTCTTGAAACCACGATGCAGCACTTACCTAAACTCTGCACTGTGGTTCTCATTTTTTCTTTTTGAATATATATTCTGTATCCACAAACTCTCTCTCCAAAAATGGTTGCAGAGCAGAACTAGGACATTTCCTCAGAAAACTCAATATACAAAAAAGATCAGATTCTGATGTCATCGCAGTAACAGCACCATAAATCTTCTCCAGTACTAGACATATTGTGATGTGAACCAATATACTGTAAAGCCCTACAAAAGTCACTCAAGTCCTATAGAGCAAATCCACTATTCCATAATGGTGCCAACTTCCAAAACTCACATAAGGAATCTACCCAGAAAAAGACAGTACTGTAAATATTGTAGTGGGCCCAAGAACAACCTTGCATCTACTGGGAAAACCAAACAAGTTGGATTACTACACTAGAGATCTTTGCATAAAAACTCCATGCTAACAGAACACCTGGCACAACAGAATATACTGATTCTGTAAGAAAGCTGGAAAAAGTGACTCACCTAATAGCAGGCTGTGAAGTTCCGATGGCAGAAAATTTCTACACAAAAAGGCACAGCAAAGTAGCACGCCTCCTCCACTGGAAACTCTGTAAACACTACAACATCACTGTCCCTGAAAAGCACTGGGATCATGACCCTAAGAGAATAACAGAGAATGAAGAGGTTATATTCCCATACCGATGGATAAGAAACTGGAAACCTGACATAGTGGTAAAGGAGAAGAACAGCAGAACGGCATTGATATAATAGAAGTGTCGGTACCGAGTGATTATTCTGTGAATCACATGGAGAGGGAGAAGATCTTGAAGTATCACATGGAGAGGGAGAAGATCTTGAAGTATCAAGAAATTTATTTATTTATTTGGAAACTTTTCTATACTGCCCCTTCCAGAGATCAGGGGCGGTTTACAGAGAACAGAAAATAAAACAATGACATTGAACATTTTGTAACTTAGTAACTATTTATAATTAACAATTAAACAAAAGCAACTATTTACAATCTTATAAATTATAATTTCGGTACTCAAAGATTTATTGAGGCACTTACATTGGTGTGAGGTGAAAAGACGTTTTGAGGAAGTGTGAAGTTATGACTGAGTTTGTGTAGGTGGGATACTAGGTAGGATGGTCAGATTGTGCTTGTGAGACTTGATTAGAGATGTAGTCTAGATTAAAGAAATGCAATCAGAGACCAAGAAAATGTGGCAGAAATATACAAAAATATTTCCCATTGTACTGGGAGCCACAGGCCTGATAAAGAAGAATTTCCAAGCACACCTTGACAAATGACCCATACATGTTACATCTTATGAACTCCAGCAGGAGGCTCTCTTTAACACGATGCAAGTATTACGCTGAGCATTAGCAGTACATTTGAGAGATTAAGATCATATTCCACATATCCTGGCTTAGAAGTGAGGTTCACAACTGCTATAATATGTGCAAAACTAACCCATTAGGAGAAACTACCCCGGATAAAAACATAAATAGACCCTCCCCAAATATAGAATAAGTGATCACCACAAACTAAAAATAGAAATGTGTAGACAAAAATTAAACTGAAACCCCAAGAAACCAGACTCTGCATACAGTTCAACATCAGAGAAATAGAGATTCATTTCCCCCTGTACTGTGCAAAATATAAAAACAGCATGTAGAAATGCTAAAAACTAACATATTCCAATTGCTCAAGTAAAAATAAAATTGGGATGCTTCTGCAGGCAGTCTATCGCCCAGGTGAGTAACTATGCTATATTCAGCCAACACAAACAAACAGCTCTCAGCATATTCATCAAAGCTTTCCTGCTCCAAAGAGTCTCTGGAAGAGGAGACAACAATGAGCATTTCCAAGTCTGTAAAACCATCTTATGCACTAGTACAGTCTTGGAAGCACCTGAAAGGTTAAATTGAATGAGATGGATACTTGAGATTACAGTTTGGCTTCACATCTCCTGCCTTGTAAGGCCGGAACTGAAGCAAAAATAATTTAGGGCAGGTTTTGAACTAGACTGGAGGGGCTCAAGGAAAGATAATTAGCAGGTAAGATCTTATTTCACCTTCCTTATCGTTCCTCCAGTCTAGTCCAGAAGTGTGGGATGCAGCAAAGCAGTACCTAACAATGGGAAGGGAAAGAGAACAGCCCTGATGAGTATCACCCTCTAAGAGAAGCCTCGCAAAGCCAGCAAAACTCAAAGAAGACAGAAGATACCCTTGAGCGACACTCTACTGCCGAAGCCACGCACTCCATGGCAGTAGCCACTGTAACCCTTGCCAGAAGTAAGTGGACCTCCGTGATGATCAATATACCCTGGAAGCCGCTGCAGACAACACTAAAAGACATGGCTCTACAGAAATACACCCGATCTTTGAAATACATTTGCTGAAACAGCAAATATCCACATTATACAGCATTTGTAAACAGATATGCCCAGCAAACATTGAAGACAAATAGTGGGGACAGACTTGGAGTTGCCAGAAGCGCCATGCTTTTAAGAGACTTAAAAAAAATGCAAGGGCACTGCACATTTCCAAGAATATGAGCCAACAAGACTACCCCATGTCAGACCTGAAAACTGGAGTTTTCCACACTAAAGTCAGTGAACCGACTTGAAGAAGGGAATCTTAAGAGCTAGCTACCCATTGTCTGATGAGAAGAAAGGGCAGGAGAGGATGTAGGACCATCCAACCTCATATGCTATCCTTTTTTTTCTTCCTCTTCTTTTTTGCCATAGAGAAGATAGGACTTGAATCCAGGCAATCAGAGCTGACATCCGGCCCTTCACCATCTGCCTCTACACTTGAAACAGAAACAAGAGAGAGAGAGAGAGAAGTCTGGTCTGGAACTGTCCAAAACCACGACTATATAAGTCATCTCCAAGAGACCAACTGGTAGACTCCTGAGCCAAAGAAGACATGTCTTTGTCTATATCCAATCTCTAAATAGACCAATGTTGTTGCCTGCGTCCAGAGCACCATAGCAACTCCCATATTGGCCAAAGATAAAATTAGGTCCTGAAATGAAGAATCCATCTGTATGCCTCCAGTTTACAAGAGTTATCCACTAGACATACCACTGATAGTCCTATAGCCGAAGAAAACAGCTACAACCTGGGCAAAGAAGGAATATCATTCGGAGCACTGTCCTCACTCAGACCTCCAAAAAGGAAAGGCAATGTGCTATGTCCAGATTGGGAAATTACACACCCAAGGACTGGAGTTGACCCAACCCAGCCATGGCCATAAAAAAAAAAACTACCACCGAAGACAGTGCCTAGGTGGCCCCCTCGAGCTTCTACCTAACAGCACAAGACGACCATCCACTATCAAAAGAGAGGTCAACAGAGTTGAGCTGTCACCCTGAACCCCTAGGACTCTCTGGAGGACCACAGAGGTTCCACAATGGTGAATAAATCCAGAAGACCTTGCCTTTCCAGGACCACTTCCCCCAACAGTCAAAGTGACCAAAAATGACCAGGTCTGATACCTTTACAGAACATATAATTCCGAGCCGCTGGCCCAAGGAAAAGGTTGCTTTACAATTCCAGGGGAACTGCTGGGGTAGCACCAGTATCTGCCATGGACTGAAACCCCAGCTCTTGCTACCCACTAGCAAACCGCCACAATGACATGAAGACACAGGATGACCAACCGAACTCTTTCCTTGCTTAATGGAGTCTGTCCTGACTGACTGAACAGCATCCTGACGAACTGTCCAGGAAATTAGAACTGACCATGAAGAAGAGCTCCATTGCTGAAGTGTGTAACATACCCTGCACGCACTGAAGCTAACTGAAGATAAATCAAAAGGCTGACCGCTATGGAATTAGACCTCTTATGAAGATAACTTTGCTTATGTCAAGATCCAAAACAGCCATAGAGCCCAAGCTCTGCTGCCAGGTAACTACCTTCCACAGTCCATGGAGCAAGAAGAGAGGACAGACTCTAGACCCCTATCGTCTCTCCTTGACTTTGTTTATTTATTTTGTAATGTTCATTTGATTTCCCAGTCCTAAGCTGGGTTCTTAAGGCTGCATGCAGCAAACCCAAGGAGAAGCCCAACTAATTCCCTCCACCAGAAAGCATTTCTTCCTGCTCCCAAAGATAAGTCACCATCATTCTACTTATCCATCTACTGCTGAAAATTAGGCAGACTGATGTCAAGCCTCAAAATCTAAAAGTAGGGAAGAAAAAAATAATAACCCATAACAGCATTAAACGGACCAAAGACATGAGTACATACAACTGAAGATCAGAAGCAGCAACTTAGAAGCAAGATTTTGGCCCCTTACTGGCTTTATTCATCTGGGGGAAAAAAAATCTGATAAGACCGTATTATAAGGGAGGATCTTAAGTCCCTTCCTGGGGGCCTGCCTCCAAATCCCAAAATGAACTGAAAACAACCCCTGTAAAAGTAGCCTATATCTACCACCATGCTACTACAGTGAAATTTAAGCTCGTTGAAACCTTCATTCTCACCACAAGAGACCGAATTTGAATGACAGACTAGGAAGAGAGGTCTCCTGCCAGCTGAGCCATTGGATGGGCCAGTGACGGCCATGCTCGCACTGCCACAGCCATCAACCAACACACTAAGCTTCCAGGCAGGTTTACTACCTAGCACGCACCAGAATGTGATGCACACTGCTGAAGAACCATGGAGCAACATGCAAGGATAGTGCCCCATATTGCCCACACAAGGCAATTACCGAACCTCAAGGAGAGCGGTAAACCTAAATCTGACTGGATATAGCTACTTCTCCCTTTTTTTTTTAAACTTTGACGCTGACACTGTCCTTCAATCAATAGCTGGAAGCCTGGTGCTGAAGCATCTTACAAGAAAAAGCAGATCTTATCAAGCACAGCCTGAGACTGACCACTGACAGACTGATGCCTTGACTAAAATTCAAAGTGGAGTAGATACAGGGAAAGCAATAGATCAAAACCAGAGCTTGCCCTATGAGGAGACCCTTCCCAAAATAAAAAAAGGTACCTGACGACCCATGATGGTCGCCTGGGGAGGTCATTTCTAATCTGAATGTTCAGATCTCCTGTGAATGCATCACAGCTACCCTGTAGAGAACCCACTTTATGTGCTTTCAGACCATGGGTAAACGCTGCTAGCGCAGCTGGGTTGAAAGGAGTCGAGCCTCTGGAGGAAACGGATCATACACTATTATTACAAGGAACCAGGGAAATCCACTACTTACCCCTGGAAATGCTGCATGGAAACTGACTATCTATTTGGAACCTGATGCGTACTTATGACAAAGACTGGCCCCTACTGGTAACAGAGTACTGGGCTTGATGGAACCTTTGTCTGACCTGCATGGCATATCTTATGTCCTTAAGTAGTAATTTAGTTAAACAAGGCAGGAAACTTACTCCCACTACTAACTGTTGAGAGGTACACAATCCCAGTACACATGTATCTGAAAGGTGGAAGGTTAAAGGAAGCAGAACATCCCAATCCAAAACATCGGAATCCATAACACAACATTGAACTGGCTTTGCTTCTATCTATCCGATCATCAGTAGATCGTGCAATCAGCTCTCAACACTTCTGAACCATACACTCAAACACAAGGAGTCCTCCAAGGTTCAGTATTATCAGCACTATTATTTCACGTCTATATTCTGCTGATCTGTGACATCATACGCTCCCATAATGTCTTCTATCACTTCTATGCAGATGACACTATGATCTATGCACCCTTCTCCACCATAAGCACAAATTTTACAATAACAAACTGCTTCAATACAATCGCCCACTGGTTATCAGAACACTGGCTTACCATTAATTACAAAAAAAACAAGGTTCTCTTCATAACTAGAGATCAATCCTTTTGCCCACCAGCAACACTGAAGGTTGGCAATGCAGACCTAGCAATAAAACCAGAAGTTCGCTACCTTGGTGTCACCATTAACCAACAACTCACACTGCAATCTCACATCAACAAAGCAACACAAACCATTTTAAGAGTCCTTCCACACTTACATTATCTCCTCGAGGCTCACGACTTCCAAACTGTTTTTCAAGCCATGATACTTCCTCACTTTGACTATTGCAACACCATCCTCCAAGGAATACCAAAACGTTCTCTACACTCTCTACAGCTAGCTCAACATGCAGCTGCACAAATCCTCCTAAGTGCACCCAGAACGCATCACATCACTCCCATTCTAAAAGAGCTTCACTGGTTACCCCTATACAGCTGGATCAAATACATAACACTCATAATCACATTAAATATTTACCATCACGCAACCTCGCAGTACCTAGTCGATTCTAAAAAAAAAAAAAAATCCCAGACAACAGACACAGAAGAAGCTCTGCACAAAATCTACTCGCCCCCCTCCCCCTGAATTAACAAAGAGCAACCAAACAACTTATGCTCATGCATTTTCACTTTACACACATGGCCTCTAGAACGTTTTAACAAAAAAATATCAGAGCCATCACTGAACTCATACCATTTCGGAAATTACTAAAGACCTCGCTGTTCAAAGAGCACTTTGAAGATATCACCTAAACCTAAACCACTATAGCAGTCTGCCAAATATCAACCATGTTTTAGCTCCACTTATTATGCCCACTTAAATTAACAAAGTTGATGTTACTTCCCCTCCCCTTGTCCCTCTGTTAACTGTAAAATGAATCACTGTTACAATATATCCATAATCTTATAGGTGTTACAAGATTACCCGAAATGTTATAGTTCTAACTTATTGTTACAATGTTTACTGTAATGCTAAAGTTTGTTCCATGTAAATCGTCTTGATCCTTGAAAAAGCGGTATAAAATGATTAAATAAATAAATGTTTTCCACTCAATGTTATTTGAAAGGTGAGGCCAGCCCCACACCCAGCACCACCGAAACACAATACCAGTCCAAAACCAACTCGGGGAATAATAGCTCTTTATCACCAAGACTCTCTGACCCAGCATTGGGTACTATTACTAGAACCAAGTTAAACATTCCACAGCGAGGGCCGATCCAAGCATCTAAAATGGCAGCCGTTCATACTGAAAACTCCTCATTTGAAGGAGAACAGACCGCTCACAAGCTCATACAACATGGGACTGTCTGAAACCTGTCATTCCATTGTGCCACCGGCTACTCAATTTGCGGTTTCCTCTCCATTCTTTTTTTTTTTTTTTTTTTTTTTTTTAAGAGCACTTGAAAACAGCAAAGTACTGCAGACTCTGCACCACAGGCTTCCATTCCCTCCAAAAACAGCCCTAGCTAGGCTGCCAACACCTGCTGGTATGGTACAGAACTAAACCCAATGGATGAACCCCCTGGCTCAAAAAAACGCACCAATGGTGCCTTGCACTGCTTCTCTCCTGCAGCAGCCGAGAGACAACAAGGAACTTAATGCGGAAAGGGGTCCACGTAGCTGCAGTGACAAACTGCTCCCTCTTGAAGAGAAGACAGGATATGGGCCCCGCATTGCTTGGCCTCCTCCACACCAAAGGGAATGTTGGCCTCTGACTCTGCACTGCTCAGCCATCTCACCAACAAAGGGGATGACAGCCGCAGAACTCTCACTTGTCGGCTTCCTTTCTTACTACAGCCAAGGACCCATCAGCTGACCCATGGCACTGAAAAGATTCACCCCACCCAAAAGAAACACTTATTGTGGAGAGAGAAGTCTGCTCCATGCACTGTGTGACCGGAGCTGAGATATATATATTTTGCACCATGTCTTCCCCTGTGCCCCCTCCCAAAGGTTGGGGAGGAAGGAGGAGGGGATCCCCTGACCAAGGCTAGACCCAACCTTTTCCTCAGGGGTGGATGGGTGGGTAGCAGCATCATTTTCATCTCGGTACAGACTACACAGGCTAGACCAACTCCATCTGCTGGAGATCGAGGCTGTACAGGTCTCTTTATATCATGATGTCAAATTCAAACCAGTTGTTCTCAGTCTCCATCTGCTGGCAGGTGAGCATAACCCATACATCTGGACTGGCCTGAAGGGACGATAAGGAAAAGTGCTTTTCTAAGCTTTTTTAGCTGTTTGAATTGGATGTGATATTTTTCATAATATAAGCAGGGGCGGCCCAAGGTGGGTGCGGGGCCATGTGCAGAGACTCGCTGCAGGGACTCATTTGCATAAATATTTGCATAATGTTAACATGCACTAACTTTTAGTAAACAACCTCTTAATGAGTGTATGGATAAAGAAAGACTACCAGATTTCTACATTACTATATTCCAGTGCCAACCGCCAGGCACATTAGGAAGTACTACAAACACTGCCCATTTAGAACCCATAGCAAACCCACCATATCATAACAGTACTACCAGGACTCAGAAAGCACGATACCCTATCTATCAAAAGGCACCACTGCAAATACTAAACCAATACATCTCAGAGAATACCAATACATCTCCTATTGGGGAAAGAGAACAAGTGGCACTGTCAAATAGAAACTACATAAACAGAATACCTCAGCTCGGTTGCACATGCAGAACATAGACCATCACCAAACAAAGAACAAGGGATCACAATTTAGAAATAGGAAGACAATAATTAAAATGGGAACCCCAAAGCCAAACATGGAATGTACAACAACACTGCAGAAATAAAACTATAAATTAATTTCCTCTTGTACTAAACAAAATGCAGACATTAAAGATGCACATTTCCCAGAGCTGACATATTCCAGTTAAAAAATTCAAAATAAAAAAGTGTTTTTCTACCTTTTGTTGTTTGTGCTTTTTATTTTTCAGTTGCAATTGCTCCAGTCACTTTCTTCTGGTTTCTTCTGCTAACTCTCTGCTGTCCATTTGTCCTTTCTTCTAGTTTTTTTCCATTCTCGCTCTACATCTGTTTTAACATAGTGATTTTTCTCCTTTTGCTCTTTTCTCCATCTCTTTCTTTATTCCTTTTTCATCCACTCAAATTTTACCCCTCTATCCTCAATCCCCACTTACTCTCCCAATACCCGACCAATCATAGAGTTTTCTTCCCTCCCACGCAAAATATTTTTCTCCTTTCCATTTCACTCTCACAGCCCCATCCCATTCTAGTCCTCTCCCAACATTAGTTCCCTTCTAGTTCCAGCCCCACCCAGCATCCGCTCCTTTTATTTATTTATTTATTTATTTATTTAGCAAGCATTTGTAGCCCGCTCCTTCCAGCGATCAGAAGCGGGTAGGATTACTATTGTGAAACTGCCGAATCAAGGCAGGTACAAATTTTGTTTACATACAGATTGTCAGAAAAGCACATCATACAGAGTTAACACTTTTAGTCCCCGCATCAGCCCATTTCCAGTCCTAGACCCCCATCAGTCCATTGCCAGTCCTATCCTAGCCCCTCCATCAGCCCACTTCCAGTCCTAGCTCCCTCCATCCATTTCCATTCCTATCCTAGCCCCTCCAGCAGCCCATTTTCAATCCTAGCCCCCCATCAGCCCATTGCCAGTCCTATCCTAGCCCTCCATCAGCCCATTTCCAGTCCTATCTTAGCCCCCATCAGCCCATTTCCAGTCCTATCCTAGCCCCTCCATCAGCCCATTTCCAATCTTAGCCCCCCATTAGCTAGTTTACGACGCTGCTGCATTGAGGTCAAGGGGACTTCCTGTTTCCCGGCACTCAGCGCGGCAGTGTCCTAAACTACAGTACAGCTGCCGAAGTGAAGAAAAAAAAGACGCTCTTTACTTCAGCAGCTGTTAGTGGTGAGCCGGGGCCTCTCCAGCTCCCTCTAGAGCCGCCCTGCCTGCTGGTACTCAATGCGGGATGATGGTCGCACAGGGCCCTGTGCTTCAGGGGGCCCCGTGCCAACAACATTCTCGCACAATGGATGTGTGTGTGTGTGTGTGTGATTTTGGTGGGGGAAACTGTGATATTGTTGGGCTTTAAATATGGGGTCATCTGTTACTATGACTGTTGAAGAGCAGATCTACATCAGAGTTCCATGTGTGTGCCACTGCCCTTGGGTTTTCTGGAAGTAGATTGCCAGGCTTTTCTTCTGTGCAGTTCCACAGCACCTAGTATTCCAAGGTGGTTACCCATCCAAGTCCTAGCCAGGCCCAATCTTGCTTAGTTTTTGAATTCAGCCGAGATCAGGCTCATTCTGGGCAGCAATGAAAGGAGACTTTTAAAAGCGAGGAGGTTTGGCCATTATGAAACTTGGGTGCCTTTTATTCTACTACTACTTATCATTTGTTTAGAGCAAGGCATATGTAGCGCTGTACACATACATATGAGACAGTCTGTGTGTGCTCCACCGTGTTTACCATATATTCAAAACAGGCAAACAGAGGCCTAGGGTAGTTCTTGAGGGAAATTATTAAATCCCGCATGGGTGATAAACAGGAGAATAAGTGGGTCAGGATCCACAAAATAGCAGGACATAAAAGTGCAGGAGATCTGAAACTAAGACTAGCAGAGGAAAAGAAATAAAACATTTAGGACTTTCTGGGGTCTTGCAGAGAGCACTGTAGTTGTAAATAAGATAAAGAAAATGTTTCCTCCGGGAGGCAGAGCTTTGTGATGCCAATTGAGCTGCCACGCCCTAGGCTGGAACAGCCACTTTTTTCCCCTGCATGTGACATAGCACATCTGAACTCCCACGCCTTGTCTATGAGCATGTGTATTTGTTCACGTCTCTTTTGTTGTAATACTTTCCCAAATCCACCTCATCTGTTTTATGCGTGTGAGTCAGTACCAAAAATTATTGAAATAAAGAAGGAAAGAAAGGGGCTATGGCCAAGGGCAGCCAGGAAATGGCCCTGGGGTGTTCGTGTACATAATACACTTTTACAGCATAATATGTGTGCAAATTTAGATGTACAGGAAGATAGTGCTGACTTTCAGGCTTCTGAGGCTGTGGTTTTAGGGGCACTTTTCAAAGGCATTTCAGTTCATGCATGGAAATGGACTTTTTGAAAATTTCACACCCCATACGTGTATAAACTTTGCTGTCTATTTGGATTATTGCCGAAGTTCATAATACATAGAAGGAACCTGAATATTATTAGTCGAAAAGGAGACAACCTGCAAGAGGATGTTGGTGGAAGCCAACATTGGCAGATTTTAGATGTGCAAAATGGAAATTACACTTACCTGATAATTGTTGTTCTTTGAGTAACTCCAGTTTAGTCCTCCACCTCTGGGTAGTGCACCTCCTCCTGCAGCATGGAGACTGGACAAGTCAAAACTTGTGACATCACTGGATATACACTGCTGGTCTTCTCCCATCATCCCCCAGTGAACTATTGACAAAGCAAACTCAAAGAAGCAACAAATAAGTAGCGTAAGTATTAATTACCACTCTAAACGTAATCTTTAACTTGTAAAAGTAAAGTCGCTTAAAATACAGGGAAAAAGCAACCACCTCCTTCTTGCCTCTGTGCTCTTCCTCCCAGATCAGAGTAAGACAACCAGAATGAGGAAAGGAAGATCCAAAAAGGTCCGAGAAAAAAAGTATACCACTGCGATCTCCGGCAAATCTACGTAGAGCACTCTTAGCGATGGAGAACCCTTTCCAAACTGAAAGAACTACCTCCGAAAATACATCCCCGGGCGGGATTGAGGACTGAACTGGAGTTACTCAAGGAACAACAATTACCAGGTAAGTGTAATTTCCATTTCCTTATCGTTCCTCCAGTTTAGCCCTCCACCTCTGGGCTGTAACAGAGCAGTAATCCTTGGGAAGGACCTTTTCAGCCATAACGCAGCACTGCCGACCAGAAACAGGCAACACTCATCACCTGAACCGCCAGCCAATAGCACTTACTGAAGGTATAGAAGGACGACCATATCGCCACTCTGCAACTTTCCACAGTCAGAACCAATCTAAGCTCCACCCAGGAAGTTGTCTGTACTCTAGAAGAGGGAGACCGCAGGCCCACGGATGCCTGACTCCCTGGCAAGGGACATATATCAGCTATTAAAACTTTGGCTGCCGCTACGCTCTTTGGCTACTAACCAACTACCGATGCGACTTTCAGAAGACCACCGGTACTTAACATTGTTGCTGCGGAACTCTGTTTACAGATAAGCGACGCAGACCGCCAACTGAAGCATTCTCCTCCAAGAATCCTAAAACTGGGAATGAGACCGACTGATTCAAGAGAAGGAAGAACTACCTTGGTCAAGAAGTAGGGAACTGGCCGTAGAACCAACTTGTCCCTAAGAACAAGAACAATTCTACCCAATACCAGGCTTGCAATCCAAAACCCAGCAAGCCAACCAGCTAGCCACTATAACCCTGCTTCTAAAAACCCTAACCGAAGCCAGACACAAGAGCTCGAAGATTCACTAGTGACTGCCCCCCCCCTCCCCCAGGATGGAAATGAAATCCCACGAGGGAGTCATCATTCTGCGGACAGGCCGCGGCCTGCAAAACCTAAAACCATAGGAACTGGCACTGCTGAAGTCTGGACCTGCCGCCAAGCCTACCAGACCTTGAATACATGCCATACCCGCAGCTACAATAGCGTATGGTAGTCTTTCTGCCTTGAGATAGGTTCATAATACCTGATCCAGAATAGCCTTACTTTCTTAATCCTGTCCTTTTGATTGCTAGGCTGTAAGAGAGAATATATCCACCTGCGATATACCAATAGAACCCCCGGTCAAGAGATTCGCCATTGCGGACCACTGTCAAGGTTTCCCGTCTATGAGCCATACCAGGTCGGTGCCTTACGGACACCTTGGCCAAACTGATGCCATCAATACCACTCTTCCCCGATACAGCTCAACGCGCTGACTCACTTACCCTATGAGCGCCACGGAGGGTAAAAGCATCGAGAATGCGGTCAACGGTCAAGATTGCATCCGAGCCTTGATGCCTTTCGACATCCTTTTACGCCTACTATTGTAACCAAAGTATTTGCTTTGGTTTAAAGAAAGATCGTCCTGGGGTCCAGGATCAGAGGACCCACATGATAACTATTTGTACGAACACTTCCGGATGAAGTCTCCGCTCTCTGGCATTCCTCCGGACTCCACTTGAGAAAATCCTGCATCACCTTGTGCGTTCTTGCAAAGCACCTGCAGGCGAGACTCCCTCCACGCAAACAGCGCCTTTGATTCCTCTTCCATGACCGCCCTGCTGTG
The DNA here is from genome assembly GCA_033557465.1 of Ichthyophis bannanicus. NCBI lineage: Eukaryota > Metazoa > Chordata > Amphibia > Gymnophiona > Ichthyophiidae > Ichthyophis > Ichthyophis bannanicus. The sequence continues at coordinate 691,295,592 of CM066035.1, forward strand.
TCCTCATGCCGATTTAAGAAAACCACTGATACGTATCCGTCGGACAGTCCTAACCCTGCCCGATCTGTCACACCAGATTCGAACACTTGAAGCGCCAGAGCTAGCACACAGCTCCAAACGGTTGATGCTCTTTCTAACTTCCTGTGGGAACCGAACCCTGCAATGAGCCCCAAGCCTGTGCGGTTCTTCTCCATCAACATCGAGATCCACTGTGGATGTTCCAGCGGCATGTCTGCTTGGCTGATCTCCCGGGGCCATTCCCTCCGCTAAGGCATCCCCTGACATACGCGAGACATGGAAGACGTTTGTTTAGAGGATCATTCTGGCATGACTATCGCCATAACAAGTACCTTTGTAAGGGATGTTAGCGAGCTCTGGCTCACGGACCCACCTCCCGTTTGCCGCCATTGCCCCGAGTAGCCAAGGACAGCTCCACGCCGATGGCACCTGCTCCACTTGCATCCTGCAAACTAGTCGTTAAAGAACCTGATCTCTCTGCTCCGGCAGAAACACTGTTCTCCAGTGAAGGTTGAACCGTACAATTAAGAACCGTAGACTTTGAGACAGACTAAGCTACTTGTGACCGCCCTGAACACTCAGCAAGCCTGAAGAAATTTTATTGCTCTGGGCGGGATTTGTACCCCCTTGGCCCTGGACTTAGGTCGAAGCACCCAATCGCCGAGGCAAGGGAAACTAAGATACCTCCTTTCTGCAGAGCTGACGCAACCCCCCAACACAAGCTTGGCGAAGTTGCATGGAGTCACTGCCAAACCGAAGGGCCAGTCTGACACCGCAATGTACTCTCCGGAAGGCCACTCCAGAAACTTCTGATGTGCTGCTCTATTGACATGTGCAAGTATGCTACCGTAAGTATGAGAAATCGGCCAAACTTCCCCTGCAGAACCGTCCCTACTACTAACTGCAACAGTTCAATTCAAAGCTATACGCATAAAGACAGTCATGTACTCTCCTGAGATCCAGCAAGGACGGAGAGGTCCATCCATACTTTCAAGGCATAACACAAGTAGAGCAGTGCCTGACTCCGAAAATTCCTACGGATCTGGCCCAACTGCTCCTAAGTGCAAGATACGAGCCGAAGTTGGCCGAATAGTCGCCGGACGTTGTATGGCTATCAGCGAGTACAGCTGCCCATATGAGCAACATTACCGCCTAATAGATACATCATCCAGGCTAAGAGACCATAGACAATCATCTCCGACAACTCACTGACCATAGACAGATAGAAGGATGTCAGTTGTTCCCTATACACTAGCTCTTACATTACATACATGTGTGGTATGTAACCCCTTCCCTGTTTTCTGCAGAACTGTAGATGCTACCAATGTAAATGCAGCACGATATTAAATTATTTATTTTAAAAATACATCTTTATTCCTATCTCCAGCTTTCAATAGGACCTTTCTCAGGAAAAAACAACAAAGTAACCCCCAGCTTTTTTTTTTTTTAGATCACCCACACAGCCATCTAAAACAAAAAAAATGAACCAGCAACCATAATGACCTATCAGATTAGCCCTTTCCACACGTCTGCATCAACTCATTATGGACTGAATAAATTCTGAATAATAAAAAATACGAACGGGCCTTTTCCTGATCCAATCCAGCTGACACATTCTCTGAGTAGTTTACATTTTATCCCAAAACTACTAGCAGCGTAGCAACCTTTTAGATCACCTGACTAGGACCACAACACTCTGAATGTTGCATAGCAACAACCAGGGCCCATCCGACGAAGCCTTTTCCACCTGACTGCATCCAGACATTGTGCACTGAAGTAGCCTGGAACTGGATAAGTCCCACGACTGCTTAAGTGGGAGTCACTCCCATGATACCATCACGTACTAAGCCTCGCGGCCTGACCGCCATGTTGGGCGGGCTGGGAACACTCCTCTGAGACTCCCCCAAACTGAACCCGGTTATGTAGCCAGATCTGCAACGCCATGCATCTCCACAGGCTCAGGCGCCATCTGTTGAGGAAATAAAATTAATAAAAACAATTGCATTAACTAGACTGCCACTGGCTACCTAGTGAGAAAGCTCCGTTCTGCTGTATTCCCCGGCGTGTGCCTGTCCCCAGAATGCAAAATCCAACAGGGGAGAAAGCACGTGCGAGCCAGAATAACAACACGCCTAAATACTGCTGTCATGAGCCCAAGGCCTCTGGGCCTTCTTTCGAGAGGTACTGAAGAACCCCACTGTGAAGGAGACCCTTTCTAGCCACTGCTGCAAGCTTATTACTCCAGAGTCCCAAAGGAAAGGAAGTGAACCCCAATAAGGTTTAATGTACCCCTATATGAGGTAGGACTTTACTCAGTGAAACCAAGGCTTACAGCTTTAGACATGGGAAAAAATCTTGTACTAGCTTTCCGATGATCAGCTGCCGCCAGGTCCATCGATAGCAGATTTGAGCTCCTGCTGTGATGTTGCTTCTGAAAGGAATCAGAACCATATTTCTGCAGAACGTCCTAGTAGGCCAGAATCACCACTGTGTAGTAGGAGGAAATCCTGGATCTTTGAGCTACCTTGTTCAACAACAACCCTCTGATGCTTATGGCACTCAGAATTATAAGATCCAATACTACAGAGACCCAATTTGTTTCCAAATGATTAGAACAAACAATCCTTTCATCAATGTAACATGTAACATGAAGCCAAGCCAGTACAACGTAAAGTTGACCAGGTAAACACATCAGTATAGGACAAGACAGGACCAGCCTGCTCAGGTACAACTGTCCCCTTACCAAAAAAAAAAAATCACAAAGTTGTCACAGGCTGCCTTAACACACTGTCAGCATAAAGGCGTGCCATGACCTCCGCACACTTACTTTTTTTTTTTTAAAACAAGAGATAATTTGGCATGGCTAGGCTTGCATTTAAAAATTAACAGAGCATACCCCAGGTCCACTTCGAGGTAACATTTACTAATTAGCTCATCTGTAACTAAAAAACCTCTTTGTTTTTGATAAGATGAAAGAAAATACCCCTGCACTCAAATATAACTGGCCGCTCTTGTCGACATGAATAAGGGAGTAACTATACTAAATAAAAGAAAACAAGCTAAACACCGCTGTCCTCTACAGTGCGGGATACCGCCACGCGGCACAACATGCGGTAAAAATGGCCACCACGAGCATTTGTGATTCGGCACCAAAACCCCCGTTGTGAAGAAAAGAAGAGAAAGTGCCAATGTCCTCCAGCGCACAGGCCGATTGCTCACTGGACCCCCTGCACCCTAAAACATTTAAAAAGACTTGTGCTTTACCGCATGCTTCAGCACTCTATGCATGCGGCCCCGCTCAACACTGGAGCGAGAGGCTAGCCGTGGAGCGCGTCTGCCTTCCTGCTACCCATCCTTGAAAAACAAACCAGCAGCCCGGGCCCGGCAAGGGGATTGTGGGGCGCACCACAGTGCTCTCCCCTGTACAATCAAGGGGGAGAGAGCTGCTAGAAATCAGGCAGTATCTGCAAACGGCCGGTTGAAATCCTGTCACTTCGTCCATTCTTTTCTTTTTCTTTTTTTTTTTAAATACAGATACCACAAATCAAAGTAGAAGTAAAACAAGGAAATGAAAATCTCAATCTAGACCCTAACTGCTTCTTATTTATTTATTAAGTGAGCCCAGCACCTAGGCTCCCTACGTCCTCCTGCTGCATGGAGACTGGACACAATGGGAATGATGGGAGAAGACCAGCAGTGTATATCCAATGATGTCACAAATATTAATTACACTTACCTGGTAATTGTAGTTCCCTTAGTGATGACAGTGCAGTCCTCTACGTCTGGGTAGTCAACCTCGTCCTGCAGCTAGGAGACTGGCATGTCCAAATTCGTGACATCACTGGTATATCCTGGCACCATCAGCCCTCCTACTTCCAGTGTGAACTACTAACAAAGCAGACTCAAAGGAGCAAGAAATAAGTAGCAATGTAACAACGTCAACTGAACAATGTGTTTTCCCCTGTCTGTTTCCTTTTTTTTTTTTTTTTACAACTAGGTACAGAAGTGGGAATGGATGCTGTTATGTACTGCACCTTTAAATGCCATAGAAAAGCTATGACCCAGGTTCTGCTTCCTATCCCTGCGCCCCGAGCAGCGGAAGCAATAGGACAACTCAGAAAGCAATAGACAGGAAAAGATTGGAGCCGGCTCACCTGTAAGACTCTTTGACCCGTACTCCACGCCGGAAACCTGGAAAGATCATGAGTAGGGTGGGACGGAGGACTGCACTGTCGTCACTAAAGGAACTACAATTACCAGGTAAGTGTAATTAATATTTCCTTAGTGTTCCTCCAGTGCAGTCCTCTACGTCTGGGATGTACCAGAGCAGTACTTAACGGGTGGGATCTTTCCGGCCGGCCGACAAAACTGCCGATCCGAAACGGGTATCCGCTGCCGCCACCACATCCAGGCGGTAATGCTTACTGAAGGTATGCAAGGACGACCAAGTAGCCGCCCTGCAAATATCTCCTGGTGGAACTAACCGATGCTCTGCCCACGAACAAGCCTGCGCCCTAGTGGAATGCACACGCAAGCCCGAAGGCGCCCGAAGGCGCCAAGCGGCCCTGAAGCAGATAAGCCGAAGCAATCGCCTCCTTAATCCATCGGGCAATGGAAGCTTTAGCAGCGGCCTCCCCCTTACGTACGCCCCCAAAAAGGACAAATAAACGATCCGACTTACGAAAGGATTTGGTAACCCGCAAATAGTGCCGCAATACCCGCTGCACATCCAAGCGGCGCAAGTCGCGATCGGAACCGCCGAGAACGGGGAGTGAAACCACCTGATTCATGAGAAAGGGCGAAACCACTTTAGGGAGAAAAGAAGGAACGGTCCGCAACACCACCTTGTCGTCCGAGAAGGACAGAAACGGTTCCCGACAGGACAAGGCCTGCAACTCAGAGATGCGTCTGGCCGAGCAGATCGCCACCAAGAACACCACCTTCAAAGTTAAATCCTTCAGGGAGGCGTGTTTCAACGGCTCAAAGGGAGACCGGGACAAAGCTCCGAGGACGAGATTAAGATCCCAAGGCGGAACACAAGACCTAAGGGAAGGGCGCAGCTTAGAAACAGCTGACAAGAAGCGCCGAATGTCCGGGTGAGAACCCAACGAAAGGCCGTTGACCTTGCCCCGATAACAGGCCAGCGCCGCCAGCTGAACCCGCAATGAGCTGGCCGCCAGACCTTTACTAAAACCATCCTGTAAAAAATCTAGAATTATGGGCACGGCCACGGTGGCCGCTCGTATCCAGCGCCGAGAACACCAATCCTCAAACACATGCCAGACGCGGACATAGGCAAGGGAGGTAGAACGCTTTCGAGACGCAAGCAGCGTGGAAATCACCGCTGCCGAGTAACCCCGCTTACGCAAACGCGCCCGCTCAATGGCCAAACCGTAAGCGAGAACCGATCCACCTGCCGCATAAGGAGAGGACCCTGAATCAGGAGATCCGAACGAGCCGGGAGACGCCAAGGACGACCGTTGAGGAGACGAATCAAGTCCACATACCATGGACGTCGGGGCCAATCGGGAGCTACGAGAAGAACTCTCACCGGATGTCGCCCTATCTTCTGCATGACTCGACCTATGAGCGCCCACGGGGGAAACACATACAGAAGACCTTCCCCCGGCCAAGCCTGCAGCAGCGCATCTATTCCCTCTGACATTCTTTCCCGTCTTCTGCTGTAAAAACAAAGAACCTTTGCGGAGAGAAAGGTCGCCATCAGATCCATCACCGGTGTCCCCCAGCGCTGCACTACCTGAGCGAACACGACGGGATGCCGCTGCCACTCTCCGGCATCCACTCGCACTCGGCTGAGATAATCGGCTGTCACGTTGTCCTTTCCGGCAATGTGAGCTGCCGAAATCGCCACCAATCGCGTCTCCACCCACGCGAACAGCTGATCCGCTTCCTCTTCCATGGGGGCGCTGCCCGTGCCGCCCTGCCGATTGATGTAGGCGACGGTCGCCGAGTTGTCGGAAAGAACTCGCACCGCGCGACCCAGAACTAAGGACTGGAAAGCCTGAAGAGCGAGGAACACGGCCCGGAGCTCCAGACGATTGATTGACCATGAGGTTTCTGGAGGAGACCAGCGACCCTGCGCAAAGGCCCCCTGGCAATGAGCTCCCCAGCCCCCCAGACTGGCATCCGTCAAAAGAGGTATCCAATCGGGTTGTTCCAGCGGCATCCCTACCGCTAAGGATTGCGGAAGAATCCACCACTGGAGAGACTTGCGAACCGACAGAGGGCTAGGCAAACGTTTGCTGAGAGGATCCGCCTGATGCGACCAGCGCCAGAGTAGAGACCGTTGTAACGGGCGCATGTGCACCTTTGCCCACGGCACCGCTTCCAGGGTCGCCGCCATGGTACCTAAGACCCTCAGATAGTCCCAAGCCGGAGGGGCCGGAGTGGACCTGAACTTCCGAACGAGAGCTCGCAAGGAGGTGGCCCGCCTGACAGGGAGAAACACGTGACCCGAGCAGGTATTGAAGCACACGCCCAGGTACTCCAGGTTCTGAGAGGGTTCCAGATGACTCTTTCCGAAATTGATCACCCAACCCAGACTCTGCAGAAAAGATACCACTTTGCTCGTGACCTGAATGCTTTCCTCCTTGGACTTGGCCCGAATCAACAAGTCGTCCAGATATGGATGAACCAAAATCCCTTCGCGCCTCAACGCCGCCGCCACGACCACCATAATCTTTGTAAAGGTCCGAGGCGCGGTCGCGAGACCGAAGGGAAGAGCCTGGAACTGGTAATGTCCCCACGGCAGCGCAAAGCGCAGGAACTTCTGGTGAGCCTGTAGAATGGGCACATGCAAGTACGCCTCGGTTAGATCTAGAGACGTCAAAAACTCCCCTTGGCGGACCGCGACGATCACCGACCGCAAGGTCTCCATGCGGAAATGCGGCACTCTCAGACAACGGTTGAGCGCCTTTAGATCCAAAATAGGGCGAAAAGTCCCCTCCTTTTTGGGAACCACGAAATAGATGGAATATTGACCCATACTGTAGTCGCTTTTGGGAACCTCGGTCACTGCCCCCAACTGCAACAATCGGTGCAGGGTGGAGGCTACTGCCGCCGCCTTGACCGCTCCCCGGCACGGCAACCGCACGAAGGAATCCCGAACGGAACAGGCAAACTCGAGAGCGTAACCGTGTTGAATGATATCGAGCACCCATTGGTCCGTGGTAATGAGGGTCCAAGCGGGGAGAAACTCCCGGAGGCGGCCGCCCACCGAAATATCCACCGCCGGGACCCGCCGTATCTCATTGCGGTTTCCAAGCCACGGAGGAGGAGGCCGCGGAGAAGCCTCGGCTGCCGCCTCGGTAGCCTCGAAACCCTTGTGGACGGGACTGGAAGCGGCCCCTTTGAAATCCTCCATAGCGGGAGGACCGAAACCGCCGAGAATCCCGAGGCTGTCCCCGAGGGTACGGAGTCGAACGAAGCGGCTTAGGCTTATCCTCGGGAAGCCGACCGGCCTTGGACTCCCCGAGATCCTTTTTTTTTTTTTTTTTTTTTTTGAAAGTTTATTTATCCTTTATAAATCATACAGTACAAACAAACTCTAAAACAATCATAACAGCAAAACAACTGAAATAGAACTGGCTATGTTACACTTCGCTTAGTAACTACTACAAAAAAATGTTGACATTCGCACAGGCCTAATGGCGTGATTAAATCATACAGACAGTAGAAACCATACGTCATATCTGATTGCGTGGCACCCAGCAATGGTCATGGGTTCCCAGCTCCAACTACCATTAAGCAGGGAAAATCTTAGAGTCCAGGGCAGTCCACTTCGATAATTTAGGAGAGAGGTAGGGATTTTGTTGAATGTAGAGTCGCTCATACATGCGATGAGCACAGAGCAAGTTCCACCACTGTTCAAAGGTTAAGGCAGTAAAGTCTTTCCAATGACTCATCAAAGTTTTCAGTGCTAGTCCAAGCAGTAGATCTAATATGGAGCGATCTTCCCTCGCAAGTCCCACTATTCCAGATTTCGAGCGGAATATGAGTATCCGATAGGTCAGCGGGACGCTGAGACCCAATAACCGGGCAATTCTCTCCCATACTTGTCGCCAGTATCTTCTCAGCTTTGGGCAGGTATACAGCATATGTTCCAACGTACCTGGATGTGTTTTGCACGTCCAGCACAAGTTATCTGACGGGGTCTGCCATTTTGCCATTCTAACAGGAGTCAGGTAGGCTCTGTGAGCCAGGAAGAACAACGTTTGTGTTACTGAGGCTGAGCATGCTATCCGAATTTGCAGTTGCCAGAAATGCGCCCAATCTGCTGATTTCTCCATACACCCCACCTCCCCCTCCCAGCTGGATTGTACCTTCGTACACTTCTTGTCCAATCCTTCTCGAAAGCTGGAGACGACTTTGGAAACTGTCCGCGATCCCTCCCGCAGCTCTCTTACTTTCATTGTCCATGCCCCGATCGTCGGTATACCAACTGGCGTGACTTCAGCCTTGCTCAGACAATGCCGTAACTGGCACCACTGAAACATCCCAGTAGCGGGAAGGTCAAATTCTCGCTGTAACTCTGGATAGGTTTTAAACCGACCCACAACCATCAGGTGGCCTAAGTTAAGTATCCCTCGCTGGATCCACAAAGGCCAAAAGACAGATTCCCCAGCAATCTTAAATCGGGGATGGTGCCAGATAGGGGTGTCCGCCGCATATTTGATCCATTCTGAGTCGGACTGCTGAAATATCTGAAATGCTTGCTTAGTTGCTTGGATGACGTCGTTTGATTTGGTCCCTTTAACGCTGACAGTCCCAATACAAGCAGTCAGTGGGAGCGGGCGACACATTGTAGTTTCGATGCGTAGCCAAGGCGGGATGTCTGGGCATGTATCCTCTTCGCTCCAGAGGCACCCATGCCGCAATATAGCTGCCACATGGTACCAGTAGAGATCTGGAAATTGCACCCCCCCATTCTCCTTGGCTAGCTTAAGCTTCCAATATGCGATTCGGGGAGTCTTATTGCGCCATAGAAAGGCTAACAGAATCCTGGTCAAAGCTTTATAAAAGCGAAGCGAGAATAGAATTGGTATCATACTTAAGATATAATTAAGTTTGGGAACAATCACCATCTTTATGGTCTCAAGTCTGCCCCACCACGTCAGATGCAGAGGATTCCACTTGTGAATGCAGTCCCGCACAAGTTTCTCACAGTATACCTCGTTGTGTAGTACCGTTTCTGAAAGGGTGGTACAATATTCAACTCCCAGGTATTTAAAAGAGTTGGTCTCCACTTTAAAGGGAAGGCTCTCCAGCAGCCCTTTTGTGACCATGCAGTTCAGCGGAATCGCCACTGTTTTAGTAAGATTCAACTTGTAGCCAGATACTTCCGAATAGAGGGCAATGATACGCAACAAGGCTGCAAGGGACTGTGGTTCCACAAATATGAAAAGATCATCAGCGTATGCCGACAACTTATAGCTGTGGTCTTGAATTTCCAGTCCCCGAATGTCTTCATGTTGCCATATAGATAGTGCCAATGGTTCCAGAGCTAGGTTAAAGAGAAGCGGCGACAAGGGGCAGCCTTGTCTAGTTCCTCTGTAAAGCCGGAAGGCCGCTGACAGGACTCCGTTTGCAAATATCCGCGCAGTGGGTTGGGCATAAAGTAGCTGTATATGTTTCAAAAAACGGTCTTGGAACCCGAACCACTGCATGGACCGGAGCAGAAAGGCCCATTCTATTCGGTCAAAGGCCTTTTCTGCGTCCAGTGCCAGTCCCATAATAGGATACCTGGCCTTGTGAGACTCCGACAAGACATGAGCCAGTAGCCGTCCATTGTCTGCTGTCGACCGTCCAGACATGAACCCGGATTGGTCCGGATGGATAAGAGAGTTGAGCACTCTATTCAATCGATTAGCCAGCACTTTAGCATATATTTTGTAGTCCGTATTGAGGAGAGAGATAGGTCGGTAGTTCTCGATCCGTTGCGGGTCTCTGCCCGGTTTAGGGTGAATTACAATCGTGGCCTCCGCTAGCGCCCCTACAGTAGGGTGCTCCTCAAACAGGCGACTGTAATATGTATGTAGTTCAGGAAGCAGAAGATCAGAGAAGGCTCGGTAAAACTCCAAGTGTATCCCGTCGGGGCCGGAGGCCTTCCCCATGGCCAGCTGGCGCATCGCTTTACCAATCTCAGAGCAGGTGATCTCAGCTTCCAACATCAACGTTTGCTGCTGAGTTAATGTGGGTCTCTGAACCTTGGAGGTGAGACGCTGAAAAGCTTCCTCACTCCACGTCACTTCGGATTTATACAGATCTTGATAAAACTCCCGACACTGTTCCAAAATATCTTCATCATTCACTAACACGGTACCGTGTGCATTTTGGAGACCCGGTATACGTTGAGACGGTAGCCGTGCTCTTAAGTACCGAGCCAAGAGCGGGCTGGCCCGGTTACTCTCATGATGATAAATACTTTGCTGTGTCCGCTGTAGGCGCTGTGCTTCCTCACTCAAGATGGCATTATATTGATATCGGAGACGTTGCAATCGAAGCAGGACCAAGGGATCATCATTTCTGGGCAGGAGCCGCTCACCTGCCCCGATGGAAGATTGCAAATCAAGAAGCTTCCCCTGACGCCGCTTCCGCTGTTGGATATCGTAGGTGGTCATAAACCCCCTGAGAGTTGCCTTGAGAGCTTCCCACCAAGCCCAGGTGGTCGTGTCACTGACTGTATTACATGCCAGATATGTAGCTATACATTTGCGTGTACCATTCACAAACTCCGGATCCGCCAGCCAGGCTTTATCCAGTCTGAAGCTCCTGTGTGATTGCCTACTGATTTTGGCTCCCAATGTCAGGGTCACAGCGGCATGATCCGATAACACTCTTGGAAGGATTTCTACCCCAACAAGCTGCGGTACCAGTGCCTTTGACAGCAAAAAGTAATCTATTCTAGTTTGCGTATGATGTGGCATGGAGTAGAAAGTATAGTCACGTGCAGTAGGATGTAAGAGTCGCCACGGGTCGACTAAGTCAAGGGCCTCCATCACCCCTTGTAGCACCCCATGCGCCCTGGGCTTGGTCTGAGGCCGATAGGGCGTCCGATCTAGTAAGGGATCTTGAATCATGTTGAAGTCCCCTCCAATCACCTGATGTACCGAGGGTGGCACCTTCATTTCAGCTGCCAGCCGCTGAAAAAAAGTAGGGTCTTCCGCGGTAGGGCCATAAACAGCCATCAATAAATATTCCTCTGCTCCAAGCTGAACTCTCACCCTGGCCCATCTTCCACTGGGATCAATCCGGGTCTCTTGTACTATCGGTTGTAGGGCTCTCCGGACTAATATGCAAACACCCCCTTTCTTCTTCATCGCCGGAGACGCTAGGACATTCTGATAAACACTATTATGGACCTTACAGGACTCAGCAAGAGTTAAGTGCGTTTCTTGCAGATATATTATGTCAGCTCTCTGTTTCTGGCAATATAGCAATATTTTGGTTCGCTTCATGGGACTATTTATGCCCTGGACATTCAGTGATAAAAATTTAACTCCTGCATTTGCCATCAGCCACACTATCCAGTAGTTCTGGGGCCATAGCCATCGCTGAGCGCACACTCACCATTTCCTGCCTGTTTATCAGTATATATAGACATAGCCATTTATCATACCTAACATTAAACAACCAACCTGTTTGCATGGTGAAGTACCCCCCCTCCACAGTCAGACCCCCCACCCTCCCCCCCATTGCAATCTCAGATTATAACATGACCATTATATACATTCCCCCCTCTTCCCTACGACATCTTAGAGATCCGTTCTAGTAACATTGTGCAATGTAAACATTATGTGTTGGTCGCATCTAACACACCTCCCACAAGAATCACTACATAAGTAGCTAAATTAGTAATAACTGTAGTCCAACAGGCCCCAAATAGGCTGCTCGGGGCAAGCAGCACTTCTCACATCCAGCCTTCGCCAGCCAGACTCCTCCACATCACTAGACTCAAAGGCATACTCTGCCATAACCGCTGAGAGTGCTATCCTCAGGCGCACCGGATCAGCGGCTTATCTCCATCTTGGAGTAATCTTGCAAGAAGGCGCGGAGCTTAGTTGCACTGTCAAAATTCCGGGTAACATTGTCAACAGTAACCCTCATTTTCGCCGGGTAGAATAGCCCATAGCGCGCTTGGATTTTTTGTAGGAGAGGCCTGCATTCAAGCAGCTCCCGTCGCCTATCCACTGTTTGCTTGGAGAGGTCTGGAAAAAAGGTAATCCGGTTACCGTTCAATTGTAGAGGGCTTTTCATTTTGGCTGCTTGCAGTATTTGTAGCACTTGGGGGTAGCGCAGGACTTTGATTACCATGGGTCTGGGCCGTTTCGCTTGCGTCGAGCTTGTCATAGGGACCCGATGTGCCCTCTCAATTTCAAAGGGAGCTGTAAATTTTATCTGAAGAAGGTCAGGTATAAGCTTCTCTATGTATCCCATCGGGTCGTTCCCCTCTACCCCTTCCGGTAGTCCCAGTATCCTCACGTTACTCCTACGGGAGCGGTTATTCTGCTCTTCTAGCTGCGCTTCCAACCAAGTCACCCGTTTTGCAAGCGGGCCTATCTGCGAAATCACTCCCTCGTGCTTCAACGCTATGGCCTCAACTTTCAATAAACGGTTATCCATACCACTTAGCTTTTCTCGGACCGTATGCAGCTCCTCCTGCATTTGCAGTAGCGTCTCTCCATTAGTGGTCAGCATCTCCTTCATTGCTCTCAGCTCCATAAGTACTTCGCGCACACCTTCATCGGTCTCTTTGTCCGGTTTCACTTTTTGTGGGGAGGCCGCATCTTGCTTGAGCCGCTTTACGGCTTGCCCCGTTGAGGAAGGAAATTCTAATTTAGCCGGTTTTAACGACGCCATCGGCTAGGAGTCTGGCACCAAAAATCAGATCTCGTATCGCCGGGGAGTTGGGAAGAAGGGGGAGATTCTTTAATGCAATGGAGGAGCGGGTTCTTTAGGCGGCCATCACGCTTCGTGGCAAGCTCCGCCCCTCCCCGAGATCCTTAACAAGCTTATCCAAATCATCCCCAAAGAGTAAGCCGCCCTTAAAGGGAAGCTTGCTAAGACGGGATTTAGAGGGACCATCCGCCGCCCAGTTCCGGAGCAGCCACACAGAACGCCTGGCCGCCACTACTGAAGCCGTACTGTTGGCCAAGGCCCGAATTAAGTCGTAATGCAGATCTGCCAGATACGCTGCTCCGGATTCCAAACGATCCAGCTCCTTGACATCCGCCTCCTCCAACCGCGGGGAAAGGTGGAGACGCTGAGCCCAGCGCAAGCACGCCCGGGCCACCCAAGCGCCACACAGCGACGCCTGCAAGGAGATGGAATCAGCGTCAAACGTCTGCTGCAGCAGATTATCCACCTTCCGATCTTGGGCATCTTTCAATGCTGCACCACCCTCTACAGGGATGGTAGTCTTCTTAGTAACCGCCGAGACCACCGCGTCTACCCACGGAGCTCGAAAACGCTCCTTATCCTTATCCATTAAGGGATAAAGTCTACTGAGAGTACGAACCCCCCTCAAGGCCGATTCCGGCCGGGTCCATTCGTCCGTAATCATCTTATCCACCACGCGATACAAAGGAAAAACAACCTGCGACTGACGTTCCGCCTCAATAACCGGATCCTCGATCGCCACATCCGGAACTACTGGAGCCGCCATATTCAAAATTTGCAGCGACTCCGAAATGAGAGAAGGCAACTCCTCCCTGCGGAACACTCTGATGATCTTGGCTTGGTCCTCGGGCTCTGGAATTTCCCCTTCTTCCAGATCCTGAGGCTCCTCTGCAGGGTCCCAGACGTCCGCAGACTCCGGGGGCCATTCCCCCTCGGCGTCAGAGTCCGGCGCCGTCCTAGCCCGCTTTGCCACCGGCGGAGGAAGAGACGCTGCCGCGGCAGAATCTCGCTGCCCCTCCAGGGACGCCAAAGGTCCGGATGCCTGAAAGGTACCCTGCTGACGCAAGCAAAACGCTTGATGCAGCATTAAGACAAACTCTGGGGAAAAGGACCCAAGAGCAGTTGAGGACCCCCCAGTCAGGGCCCCAGAGGGTCCCGCGACGCTCTCTGACCGTGGGTCGGCCACTACGGAGCGTGCTGCAACCGCCTCGGCTAATACGGGAGGCTCAGACACCTCCGCGGGCTCAAGCACCTCCATACGCTGCTCCATTAGAGCGGAGAGGGTGGCACAGCCCCGACACACTCCTAACACTGACACCGGCCCTCTGTGGGTACCACAAATTAGACAGAGAGGCCTCTGAGGCATTGGCCAAGCATGAAAACCAAGGGGACCGCGCTGGAAGCACTACTGGCTCCCCCCCCCCACCCCCCAGAAATGCCCTGGAAGGAAAGGGAAGAATCAGCTCTAATAGAAAAATAAAATGAAATAAAAGAAAAGATATAAAAGAAATAAAACCCAAAAAAACCCTGAAAGGAAGGGTCACTAAGTCCCCCAATGGTAAAATGAAGCACTCACCACGTGCTAGCAAAAACTCCTCATGTGCTTGGCTGCCTGCAGTGTAAAACTGCAGTCAAAATGGCCGCCAAGGCAAAAACCCCGAGGCTAAAAAGGGCGCCAAACAGAACTGCTTAAGAAATGCCTGCAAATGCCTGCCACAGGCTCTCTTCAACAAGAAAATACTTAAAAACCACTTACCCCGGCTCCAAAGGCACTCACCAGGGGAAACAGCTGATTGAAACTCAACAGGAAATCCCCAGCACAGCAGGGAATCCCGGAGCTACAGGCAAGTGAAGAGCTCGGCTCCGTAATGTCTGGGAGCAGAGAACTTCAGTACTAACAGAGACAGCCTGCTAAAAATCTCCAGACCACAACTTACAAGAAAGGGAGAGGAGAAAAAAGGAAAATAAAGGAAAATAATGGCAAAGAAGCAGGGCTGCCGCGGAGGAGAGACAGGAGGCTCCCTCAGGGCTGAGCACTGACCCCTCCTCCCTGCAGAAACTCTAAAATTTAAAGTAACAGGCACCTAAAGAAAGGGAAATTCTCCAATCCCCTAAATAACTATCTAGAAATAAAAGTAAGCAATAAAATGAAATGAAACTAAGCTCCTTATTTTATCCTCACAGTCAGCCCCCACATCCAGGGCTCCACAAGTCCTCCTGCTGCAAGGAGACTTGTCACACTGGAAGTAGGAGGGCTGATGGTGCCAGGATATACCAGTGATGTCACGAATTTGGACATGCCAGTCTCCTAGCTGCAGGACGAGGTTGACTACCCAGACGTAGAGGACTGCACTGGAGGAACGCTAAGGAAGTTTTGACTTGTCCAGTCTCCATGCTGCAGGAGGAGGTGCACTACCCAGAGGTGAAGGACTAAACTGGAGGAACGATAAGGAATTCAAATGTATGCACATAGGTTTAGAGAGTTTAGAGCAGGTGCAAATTTGTGCACATATTTTTTCCAGAGTTGATTTTCAAAGGGAATAATTTTTCCTTTAAAAATGAATGTAAAGTCTGTAGGTAGAGTACCCACATGCTTCAGTCTTACACTTAAAGTCTGAAAATTGCTCCCTTAAAGGACTCATGTTTTCACAGAGACTGTTCAGAGAAAGAGTAACAATAATCTGCATTCAAATAGGGTCTGACATAGAAAACCATATCTACAGTTACTTCTGGGTAGGGAGGAAAGACGTTTTGTAGAATGTTGCACAGCTGCCACCCAAATCATAACAAACCCTAAACCAGTCCTGCATAAATTCTGGCTGGGGACATTTTTAGAATGACCAGATGGCGCCATTTTAGCAGAATACCTGATATCAGCTTGGTTTTATACTGCATTGTATGCATGGATTTGTAGTTGTAATTTTCCTAAGTATTCTACTCATGCAGTAGGTTAAAAAAAGGTCCCCGTCTACTCTTGCCATCTTGCTGGGCAGACTAGATAGACCATGCTGGTCTTTATCTGCCGTCATTTACTGTAATGTTACTATGTCAGCTTGTCCTAATAAAACAGAGCTAGCTGGTAACCCTAACTAATATCACCAGATGATCATACTGTTTTGTGTGTGAAATGTAAAACTGAACAACAGATAAAGGCCCATCTAGTCTGCTCAGTATTATTCCTGATGCAGAGTCATGGTAGACAACTTGCTTTTATCCCTTCACTTATTTACCAGGGATCATTTGTGCTTATCCCTTACTTTCTTGAATTTTTATGTTTTTTGTCTTCACCACCTCAACCCACCTCTGCTAGGCAGGGCTGGTGCAAGCATATAGGGTGCCTTAGCAAACCTTGAGTCTTATGTCTTTCTTCTTGCAGAAGACTTTGTTAATTAATCATGATCATCCCAACACCAGCCCTCCCACAAAAATCCTGTAAAAATGCATAACTGGATAACATACTTTTAAATATGAAACTTTGCTTATATGTATTTGTATTCCTGCTCTCTGTGAAAGTAAAAGAATGTGCTCAAAGTTCACTGACTTTTTGTAGCTGCCAGGATCTTTTGCTTTAACTGCTGCTGCTCTTAGTCACCCCTCAGAAGCTCCTATCCTGGGCAATTGCCTAGTTTGCCTAATGGTTGAGCTGGCCCTGTCGACAGGTCATTCAGTGCATTTACCTCACTCTATCTATAAAGAAAAAGAAGTATTTTGTGATGCTGCTCTTGAGGCTACACCACTGGAGCTTCATACCATGATCTCTTACTCAGAGAATTATTTTCTCTGTAAAATATTTGCTTCTTGTGGATCATTTGTACCTTTAAATATCTGGATATCTCTTATCAAATACACCTGGCCTAGAGAAGGGAGAAGAGGTATATGCTTGTAGTTATTCAGAGATACAACTTCCAGAACTGGATGTAACATTATAGTTGAAGACTCACCAGTGCCACATGCAGAAGCATTATTATCTCTCTTTTATTAACTGGTTATACCTCTCTCTATGCATAGTAGCAACCCTGTGATGCTACTCATACTTTATTAAACTGTTTTGCTACCATGAGATCCCTAGATATGGTTGCCCCAAATTCTTTCTTCTTACAAGAACACATGAGAATCTTACTGTGTACTGTTCCGTTAATGTTTTGCACCATAAATGCATGATTTTGCACTTTATTACATTAAATCTTAATTCGCAATCATATGACCATACATTGTGCTTTCTAAGATTACCTATTTATACCAGTGGTATAGCCAGGATTGAAATTGTAGTGGGCTTGAGGTTAACATGGGTGGGTACTATGCAGTGTGGATGCTGATACTATCTCCAGTTCTTCTCTCACTGTGATGCTGACTGGGTGGACCTGACTCCACAGTGGTGGAGCCTTAGACTACCCATGACTTCACCTTTGAGTGTATGTCCTCAGGGGCATCCATTCTGTTGCAAATCTTAGTGTTACCTACAAAAGCATAAATATTTCCTTTCAAACTCATCTCTAATATCATTCACAAAGACATTAAATAAAATTAGCCCCAGCACAGATTCCTGATTACTTCTCACCCTTCTTTCTATTTATTATTACTCTCTGTTGTTTATTATGTAACCAATTTCTAATCTAGTCCAGCGCCTTGGGCCTCACCCCAATTTGCATAACTGGTTTTTACCTATTTCCTTACAAAAATCCACAATTCCCTTCTCCAGATGTTGCAGCTTCATAAGAACATAAAAAATGCCATACTGGGTCAGACCAAGGTCCATCAAGTCCCATCTCCTGTTTCAAACAGTAGCCAATCCAGGTCACAAGTACCTGACGTTCCCAAAAAGGCTCGACCCAGGGTAAGCAGTGGATTTCCCGGGTCCTCTTTAATAATGGTTTATGGACCTTTCCTCCAGGAACTTGTCCAAACCTTTTTTAAACCCATCTACACTAACAGCTTTTACTGCATCCTCCGGAAATGAATGCCAGAGTTTGATTACATGTCGAGTAAAAAAATATATATATTTTCTCTTATTAGTCTTAAATGGGTTACATTGTAGTTTCATTGCATGTCCTCTAGTCTTTCTGCTTTTTGATGGCAAAAGTAATCGATCTACGTTAACCTGTTCCACTCCATTCTTTATAGACCTCTATCATATCTGCTCTCAGCCATCTCTTTTCCAAATTGAAGAGCCCTAACCTTTTCAGCCTTTTCTCATAGGGGTATCCTTCCATTCCCTTTATAATTTTGTGGCTCTTCTCTGTATCTTTTCTAATTCTGCTATATCCTTGTTAAGAAACAGCGACCAGAATTGCACACAATATTCAAGGTGCAGTTGCACGAAGGAACTATAATGAGGAATTATAATATCCGTGGTTTTATTCTCCATTCCTTTCCTTATGATTCCTAGCATTCTATTTGCTTTCTTGGCCGCTGTTGCACACTGAGTGGACAGTTTCAATATGTTATCCACGATGATGCCTAAATCTTTTTCCTGAGTGGTTTCTAAGGTGGTAACTTGCATCGTGTAACCAAACTTTGGGTTGTTCTTTCCTAGATGCATAAGTTTGCACTTGTCCACAATAAATTTCATCTGCCATTTGGATGCCCAGTCTTCCAGTTTATCAAGGTCCTCTTGCAATTTTTCACAATCCTCTTGTGTTTTAACTTGTTTGTTTTTTTATTAAAATTTAAACAATACAATAAGAAAATGTATAATTAATTATACCAAGTCCACATCATATACAAGGGGGAACATACACAGTACACTGAAATGAAAGAGCCCTGCAAAATTAATAATAACCCACATTAACATAACCAGTGAAGCGATACACAACTATAAGAAATAAAAAGAATAAAATAATTACTCCTTACCACTAAGAAATAGTTCCAAATGATCGACATCAAAAAAGATGTATCACACCCCCTACAGTGTCACTAGACATTTACCTGGATACTTTAACAAAAAGGAGGCCCCTATGCCCAGGGCACGAGGTCTCAAAGCCAATAGAACTTTCCAATGCTGCTGAGTATATTTTGAAAAAAATCTGGAAAAATCTGTATAGTTTGCCCGCAAAATTTCTCATTCTTCCTACCAAAATATAAACGAAGAATCATATCCTTATCGGAAAGTGACAAAAAAGTAACAATTAATGTGGCCCTCATAGGAATCTTCTCCGTAGAGGATTCCAAGAAGGCCAACAAATCCAAACTTGCATCCAAGGTTAAATGATCCACCTCACCTCCCAACGCAACATTATCATTATCCGTCCCCACAGACTTTGTACCTATTGGGGCATAATAAATCCTAGATAATTTAACAGACTCCGGATCTGGAATCAGCAAGACGTCCTTCAAATATTTATGAAACAAAGTCTGAGGGGAGAGGTTATGTGTGCGGGGAAAATTTAAAAGTCGCAAGTTGTTTACTCGAAATGTATTTTCTAAAAATTCACATTTCCTATGTAACAATAAAAGTCTTTCACAGAAGAAGGGCAAGCTGATTGAAGCACCGAGACTTGTGATTCTAATTTCACAATACGAGAACCAACAGAAGAAAATAAGGTCTCCTGTTCAGCTAACTTTACCACAACCTCTTTTGAATATTGAGAAATTTGCTTGAGAGATGACTGTAAAGCAATTTCAGAACAGGAAACTATATCCTAAATATCACACAATGAAACCTCCTTAGAAGGAGCAAGCCTATCCAAGGAGGTTTCAACATACTCAAATGGAAGAGGCAATAAGTATGTCTATCCATGGAAGTAGATAATACGTCACCAGGTGTCGATCCCACAGTCATAGCAGTAGCCATCAACCCCTCAACCACACCCTGAGAAGGGGGCGAAGAGGAGGACAAAGCAGAGTCAAGACACTGGTTGGGTGCGGTAAAACCTGTTGTGGGTGAAGCACCCATTTCAGAGATTGCACCCATTGAAGAAACCGATGAATTTGGATCCAGTGCCACATCCAAAGGCTCCATAGTACTTAACATTTTCACATGCGAATCCATCAGACCTATCACTTTCATTGCCTTGGAGCCAGGGGGACATTGGATTCTCCTCTGCCACTTCCCTATACCAGGGTGCGACCTCCCAAGACCTAATCTCAAGTGTGTCAAAGGGGCAGGTCTGCCCCTTCGAACACGCATCAGCAGGCACATGCCTGCGACTGCAACCGCAGCCCGCGGTGGGGCTATGATCTTAAATAGCCCAATCCCGACATCCGACACCAGCAAAGCAGGTGCAGGATATAAGAAATCAAGGCAATAGTGCTCAAGCATAGTCCAAACCCAAGCACAGTTCCAAAGGTAAAGTTCCCAAATCCCATGGTGGGGCTATGATCTGCTTTTTAATATAGTCTGATGCCGGCAGAGCAGGGTATAAGAAATCAAGGCAATAGTGCTCAAGCAAAGTCCAAACCTAAGCACAGTTTTTTAGCAACTTTAAATAGTTTTGTGCCATCTGCAAATTTGATCACCTCACTCATTATTCCCATTTCCAGGTCATTTATGAAGATATTAAAAAGCAGCGGGCCCAGCACAGATCCCTGCAGTACTCCACTATTTACTTTTCACCTTTGAGAAAATTGGCCATTTAGCCTTACTCTCTGCTTTCTATCTTTTAACCAGTTCCTGATCCACAATAGTACACTGCCTCCAATCCGATGACTTTTTAATTTCGCCAAGAGTCTCTCATGAGAGATCTTGTCAAAAGGCTTTCTGAAAATCCAGATACACTATATCAACCATCTCACTTTTATCTACCTGTTTATTCACACCTTAAAAAAACAACACAGATTAGTAAAACAAGACTTTCCTTGGCTAAATCTAAACCATGATTATATACATGATCAGTAATTTTATTCTGTATAATGGTTTCTACCATTTTGCCCGGTACTGATGTCAGACTTGTCGGTCTGTAGTTTCCCAGATCAGCTCTAGAATCCTTTTTAAATATTGGCATTACATTGGCCATTCTCCACTCTTCAGGTACTACAGATAATTTTAATAATAGTTCACAGATTACCAATAGTAGGTCTGTAATCTCATATTTCAGTTCTTTCAATGCCCTTGGATGTATATCAGCTGGTCCAGGTGATTTGCTACTCTTCGGTTTATCAAATAGTTGTACTATATCTTCAAGGTTTATCAATATTTATTTCAATTCTTCTGATACATCACCTTTATATACCATTGCAGGCATAGGTAAATTCCCTACATCTTCTTCAGTAAATACCAAAGCAAAGAATTCATTCAGTCTCTCCGCTATGGACTTGTCCTCACTTAGCGCCCCTTTTACCCCTCTATCATCCAATGGTTAAACTGATTCTCTCACAGACTTTTTGCTATGAATGTACTTGAAAAAGTTTTTATTATGCATTTTTGCTTCCATGGTTAGCTTTTGTTCAAATTCTACCTTTGCCTGCCTTATCAATGTCTTACATCTAACTTGCCAATACTTATGTTGTTTCCCGTTTTCATCATTTGGCTCCTTTTTCCTTTTCCTGAAAGATGCTTTTTTGGCAGCAACAACCTCTCTGTTGTTATTGTTAAGTGCCGTTATTGTATCGATCCATCTCATTGCTGACCTTCCTCTTTTGCATTGACCTTTCTCTAATAATATCTCTCTTCGCATGATGTGTCCAAAGTATGAAAGTTGAAGTCTTGTCATCTGAGCTTCTAAAGAAAGCTTAGGTTTGATCTCCTCTAGTACTGACTGGTTTGTTCTTCGGGCAGTCCATGGTATTCGCAGTATTCACCGCCAGCACCATAATTCAAAGGCATCAATTTTCTTCCTGTCTATCTTTTTCACTGTCCAGTTTTCACATCCATATGATCTTATTGAAAATACCATGGCTTGAATGAGTCAAATCTTTGTATGGGGAGAGACATCTCTACTCTTGAGAATCTTGTCTAGGTCTTTCATAACCATTCTGCCAAGAGCAATGCGTCGTCTAATTTCTTGACTGCTTGTTGCTTCTTTACTGATAGTTGATCCAAGTAGGTTAAAGTTGTCCATGATTTCAATTTCTTCTCCTTCAACAATGAACTTATTGATTTTGCCAGTTGTCATGATTTTTGTCTTCTTTATAAGGTGCAGGCCCATTTTAAGACTATGTTCCTTGATTGTGTGAAGAAAATGTTTCAGATCATCTTCACTTTCAGTCAGTAATGTGCCTTTAAACCATGCTGGCAGTTTTTTCGCCTTCCTTACACTTTTCTTAAAGTGTGGAATACATCTGTTTTGGGTTTCCAAGATAGTACTTTTAAACAATACCCTGCTTTATGTAAATCTTTAATCTTTCAAGTTGCTCCTTTTAGTCTTAACTATTTTCCTCCTTTTATCATAGTCTTCCTTTTGAAAGTTAAATAATAGTACTATAGATGTCCTTGCCATCCTTCTTTCAATTATTAAACCAAACACAATCATGCTATGATCACTATTGCCAGTGGCCCCAACATCCTTATCTCTTGCACCAGATCCTGTGTGCCACTAAGGACTAGGTCCAAAATAGCTTTCCCTCTTGTCAGTTAATGAGCCAGTTGCTCCAAGATGCAGTCATTTATTTCATCTAGAAACTTTATCTCCTTAGAATGTCCTGCTGTGACACAGACCCAGTTGATACCTGAGTAATTGAAATCACCCATTTTTACTGTGTTGTAACTTTTGTTAGCTTCCCTGATTTCTTTCGGCATTTCATCATCCATCTGTTCATTCTGGCCAGGTCTCTGTGATACCAATCATATCTAACCTCTCATTTAGAGTTATAACATAGTTTTATACTTCCCTTTATGTTAATAACCCTCACATTGTTTTCCATTTAACCTAGTTATTATGCAACCTAGTTTATGTTCACCTAATATTTAATGTAATTCAATATTGCACTGTTCTGCTATATTGTTGTTTAAGTTCCTTGTTTTTGCTCAACTAATGTTTAATGTAATTCAATATTGCAATGTTCTGCTATATTGTTGTTTAAGTTCCTTGTAAACCGCCCCTGATCTCTGGAAGGGGCGGTATAAAAAAGCACTGAAATAAATAAATAAAATAAAATATATTCTAAGTCTCCCATCTTATTTTTTAGACTTCTAGCATTTGCATACAGGCATATTAGAGGTTGTATTTAATTCATATAGATCTGGTTATCAGTTGATAGGGATAATTTGGAATCTTTCAGTTCAGTACTTAAAGGCATTTTTTTCAATTTTCAAAATTATACAAATGCGCAAACATTTTTATTGGAATCTCTTTGTTAGGATGTCCTAACTTCCCTCTTTTGCTAGTATTCTTCAAAGATACATTCTTCTGAACCATGTGCTCTTGGACAACAGTTGGCTTTCCCCAATTATCTAGTTTAAAAGTGGTTCTATCTCCTTTTCAAATGTTAATGCCAGCATCCTGGTTAAGGTGGATACCATCCCTTCGGAAGAGCCCCTCCCTTCCCCAGAATGTTGCCCAGTTCGTAACAAATCCAAAACCCTCTTCTTTATACCATCATCTCATCCACACATTGAGACCCTGAAGCTTCACCTGCCTGTTGGAACCTGCGCGTGGCATGGGAAGCATTTCAGAGAATGCTACCCTGGAAGTTCTGGATTTCAACTTCCTACCTAAAAGCTTAAATTTGGCCTCCGGAACCTCCTTCCCATATTTTCCTATGTCATTGGTACCAACATGTACCAAGACAGCAGACTCCTCCCCAGCACTATCTAAAACCTTCTCTAGGTGGCATATGAGGTCCACATCCTTCGCACCAGGAAAGCATATTACAAGGTGATCCTCACGTCCACCAGCCACATGCTTAATGATTGAACCACTCACTATAATGGCCATTCTAACCCTTCCCTCCTTGGCATAAGGCCCTAGAGGAACCTCCTCTGTGCGAGAAGGTTTTACATTACTTGGAGGACAGGTCATAGCTACACGATCACTTCCTGCCTCACCAAGGTGATGCTCTCCTTTCACATGACCTCTTTCCTCCATGGCAACTGAGAGACTGCCAGACTGGATGTTGGACTTCAATACTATGTCCCTGTAGGTCTCGTCTCTGTACCTCTCTGACTTCCTTATCTCCTCCAGGTCTGCTACTCTAGCCTCCAGAGATCACACTCATTCCCTGAGGGCACAGAGCTCCTTGTACCTAGTGTCCAAGTAAGACCCCTTGCCAAATGGGAGAAAATCATACATGTGACACTCAATGCAGAAGGCTGGATAACCCCCATCTCGCTGCTGGACTGCTGTCTGCATCTTAGTTTGAAAGTTTTGTTTAGCTATTTATCTTGTTTGAAGTTAATAGGTAAACTTGTACTAATACAACTATACCAAATAAGTTTAAGGACCTTTGTTGACCTCAAGATTAATTAATTGCAGGATCTTAATTCATCTATTCCTGATGAATATAGGATAAAAAGCTGAACCCAAAAGTGAATTTGAATATCCCTCCCCCTTTAATAGGTCTAAGATCCTATAAAGCTGTAAGATTATGTCTGTGGGGAGGGAATTAACACTTAGTAAAGGATGGCTTGCTACACAGGTCCTAGAATGTGCTTCTAAGGTAATCTGTGAACAATTTCCTGGGTGAGTCACACAGCCCTTGCTTTGATAGAGGGGGTTTTTCAAACTGCCCCTTTGATCTGTCACTTGGCTTTAACACCTGTTTAAAACAATTTCACAGGTCTTTTGCTCCTGTTTAGATCTAAAAGGTCTCTAGAAACAATTTATTTCTTTCTGCTCAAAGAATATTGATACTATTTTTCCTTTTATGCTGTACTCTGATTTAAAATTAAAGTTCTCTGCTGATACTAGGCCCTGACTGAGTTTTAAACTTAAGCTATAAGCTCTCTGCTGGGTTTTAAATTTAAACTAAAAACTCTTTGCTTACACTAGCCCTGAGTATTAAATTTAAACTAAATACTCTGATGAGTTTTAAACTTAAACTGAAAGCTCTCTGCTGGGTTCTGAATTTAAACTGAAAGCTCTTCGCTTAGTTTTAAACTTAAACTAAACACTCTCGGCTGGGGTTTAAACTTAACTAAAAGCTATCTGATGCTACTAGGCACTTACTGAGTTCACAAATACACTGGGTTCTAAATTACACGGATTAATCAGCTTTAATCCAAAGAATTCATTTTCCCCAAAATTTAGAAAATGTCCCAGAAGTAAATACTTACACGTGCAGATCTCTCTCCAGCAGCAGCCGCTTTTAGTAGTCCTTCCCTCGACCCTGTCTTGGTCACTTCTGGAAAAGGATCTCTTAAGATTGTGATGGGTCTAGGCTTAGAGTTCATAGAACCAGCATAAAGGTTTGGTAAGAATGCGAGAGAAAATAACCAATGAGCTATGGGGCTGGGTAGAAGATGACATTCTCACTGCCATCCTGAGAATGCCTTTAGAGCCCCAGGCAGAGGGACAGGGAGCCACTAATGCTTTGAATTGAGATTCCTAGCCACCCCACTCCTTGTTTACAGCAAGGTGCAGCCTACCCCGTTACATTTAAGCTGTAACCCCACCCTTACTGTATCTCGATCGGCCGGAGTAGAGTATAGCGACCGGGTATTGGCTGAAAGAGCCGCCGGTTAGGGCAGGGGCGGGACTATACAGCTGCGGGGGACAGTCCCAGTGTAATATGGCGGTGCTGGGGGGGCGGAGGGGATTGCTGCTGCCGCCGCTACTTTGGGGAAAGCGTCTCCTTCTGTTGTTGCTGCTGCTTCCTGCGCTGCGGGCCCAAGCAAACACTGAGTCTACGCCTGAAGAGGAGCTGCCGCGTTTGCTAGGCCTTCGTCTGGAGGAGCCCGGCGGACCCGGGGCTTCCATGAGCGGCGGCGAGATCCGCGTGCTGCCTGGCGCTACCTTCCGTCTGCGGCTCTATGGCAACGGGCTGCAAAACGCCTCGCGGTCCTGGCTTGGTTTCGCGGCAGCGGAGGCTGCCTGCGCTCCTCCGCCGCGCGTGGGCGCCCCCCTCTGGTTGCAGGGTGACGTGCTGCCGGCCGGGCCGTACTCGGTGCTGGTGACAGTACGGGTGCGGGATGGCGTCGGTGATGATGCCGACCGCCTCTACCGACTCTGCAGCCGTGTGGGCTCTGGTGAGCGCTGGGTGCCATACTCTGGGGGCGACACGGTGCTGCGGGTGCTGGGCGAGGCCGAACAGGCACGGCTGGCCCCCTGGTTGCTGGCCTTGCTAGTGGCCTTACTGGTGGTCGTCTCGGCGGTACTGCGAGGGTTGCAGCTCTCCACACTCTGGTTGGACCCTCTGGAACTTTGTGTGTTGCAGGACTGTGGCACCCAGACTGAGCGCGCTGCTGCCAAGCAATTGGCACCCGTTCGGCGGTGTGGTTGCCTTGTTCTTTGTGCCCTACTCCTGCTGGGTGCTGTCGCTAACGCGGCGGTGGCAGTGCTTCTCTATCTTGTGCTAGAGATGGTGGCACCTGCCATCTTTGCCACTGCTGGTCTGGTGTTCCTGGTGGCTGAAGTACTGCCCTATGCCTTGAGCTCCCGCTGGGGTTTTATCTTGGCACCACGCATGGTGTGGGCTACTCAGTTCTTTATGATTTTCACCTTCCTGCTCTCCTTCCCGCTCAGTAAGCTGCTGGCCTTGATATTTGGCCATGATATCAGCACTTGTTACATACGGGAGAAGGTGGTAGACATGGTACGCTGCAGTGATCCCTACAATGAGTTTGTGAAGGAGGAGTTCAGCAAAGGAGCACTACGGACCAGAACTGTTGAGGATATCCTGACCCCTGTCAAGGACTGCTTCATGCTAAATTCCAATGCCATGCTGGACTTCAACAGTATGTCGGAGATCATGCAGAGTGGCTACACCCGGATCCCTGTTTATGAGGAGGAGCGCTCTAACATTGTGGACATTATTTATGTGAAGGACTTGGCCATGGTGGACCCAGATGACTGCACTCCGCTCAGCACCATCACCAAGTTCTACAACCACCCACTTCACTTTGTCTTCAATGATACTAAGCTGGATGCAGTGTTGGAGGAGTTCAAGCGAGGTAATGTTTCTTCTTCACAAGGACAGCACTTGAAGCTAATCCTCTGATGTAGACGTTTTATTTATTTACTTATTAAGTATTTAGCTCAGGCCTTTCCAGGAGAAGATCAAGGCACGTTACTTACATAAATACTGTACTGTATTTCTGCCAGAGCATTTTGTCTGTAGGCCAGAGAGCTATATGATCAACTTGTATGATACTTATATGGATTGGCCTTGCCTCTTAATCACTTGACAGGGTAGTACTTTGCTGTGTGTAGTGCAAGTATGGCCTTTGTCTTAAGGCTTATATGGGGAGGCAGTGCTAGGGGATATTACATCATTTGGGATGGTCATCTGGTTCCAGGTCCTAAGAAAGAGTGCTTGCTTTTCAAAAACATTGTGAAAATCACAGAATGCTTGTGAAAAACAGCTGGAAAAAACCAGAACAGGCAGCCTGTCTCATGACCTGGAGTATAATCATAATGTTGGTATCGTTCTTCTAGTTCTAACGTTACAAGGCAATGGTAGGGAATATGCTGCTCTGCCAGAAATGCTGTGTTTCATTGCTGATACTGCATGGCAGGTATGGGAGAGGTTGGCAATGATTTTGAAAGCTGAAGCTCCCCCCCACCTTTTTTTTTGCCCTGGAATATTTATAGACTTGATACTTTTTTCTTTTTTTTAAAGTGAGTTAAAAGGAAGGGATGGTGTAGTGTTTGAGCTTTCCTAACCTCACAAGTCACTTTTCTTGAAGCCGCACATCTGGGGTGAGCAGATAGAGGTCTCTAAACCCCCTGGACTCTTAATATTAACGCTGATTTTTTTTTGGGGGGGGGGTTAGTCCAGTAAAAGGTATCAGAGGCCACAAAGACTCCAGGGTTGCTAAATGCAATTCTCATGTCTTTGTAGACAAGATTCTAAGTTTGGTGAACTCCAGCCTCTCTGAAGATATTGTGCCCTCAATATGGAAGGAGGCTGTAGTATGTTCATTACTGGAAAAAAAATCACATCTGAATCCAGCCTTCCTAAGCAATTACCGACAGATTTCCAACCTGCTGTTTCTGTCTAAAGTTATAGAAAAGGTAGTGATACTAGTGCAATTTAAAACAAAACACAGAAAGGAGGACAACTGTTGCATCTCTATCCCAGGCGATCTGGATTCAGACATGGGTATGCTGCACAAAGTTCATTGAAATGCATAAGCAAAACATTCTTACATTTTCTACAACTGGACTTGAGTTTAGCATTTGATCATAATAAATTTCTTTAAAAATTGGGAAAGATAGGAATAAGAAGCTCAGTGATTAATTGGTGAAATAGGATTGAAATCACACGCTCATTTAGAGTGGTCAGTAGCTACTGCTCTTCTGTTGTGTTTCTTTTTTTCTAAATCACTGTGTTCTGTAGGGTTTGGTCCTGATCTCCATGTTACTTGCACTTTTGGAAACCCTTCTAGGAATTAGGATTGAGCCCCTATCTCTTACGGGCAAAATTCAAATCCTTATTCATGATTCTTGAGATAAGCAATTCTATTTTTTTATAAAGATATTTATGAAGAAATTCACTCAAGGCTCCAATGCAGTGTAGTCACTTCATATTTCTAAATTGTGATCCCTTGTTCTGTGTTTGATGGTCTGTCTATGTTTTACATGTGTGACCGGGCTGCAGTATTCTGTTCGTGTAATCCCACTTTTCTCTTTCTAATAGGAGATGTATTGGTTTAATATTTGCAGTGCTATCTTTTGATAAGTAGGGTTTGGTGTTGTGTGAGTCCTGGTAGTGCTGCTATGGTATTTAACTATGACATGGCAGGTTTGCTATGGGTTCTACATGGACATAGTTTTGTAGTTCTTCCTAATGCATCTGGAAGTTGGCACTGGAAGGTAGTAATGTAGAAATATGATAGCCTTTCTTTATCCTCGCAGTACATTCAAATAGCATTCAGACATTCATTATTTATTTATTTATTTATTTACATTCTCTTATATACCGCACTATTCGGCATCAGCGCGGTTCACATAGAACAAAAAGTCTCAGTACAATAACATGCATGAGTTTACAGATAACAAGGGAAGGAACTTGGATAACAGGGGAAACTATTTACAGTCTATTTACAGATATAATACTACAGCATGGCTACAAGTTATTAGG
This sequence comes from Ichthyophis bannanicus, assembly GCA_033557465.1. NCBI lineage: Eukaryota > Metazoa > Chordata > Amphibia > Gymnophiona > Ichthyophiidae > Ichthyophis > Ichthyophis bannanicus. Next base: position 691,324,644 of record CM066035.1, read on the forward strand.
AACAGGTGCTAATAATATGTTCAATAAACAAAGCGATTCGTCCTATTTCTGTTATTGAGATACCATGGAACTGAATAGCTGGGAGGAATCACTGAAGTCGATGGGTGTAAATGGCTCAATAAGATGTTTGTTAAAGAGGTGGAATTTGAGGGCTTTCCTGAATTGTGTTAAGCTGTCAATGGCCCGTATGCCAGGAGGTAGTGTATTCCAGCACCTAGGGGCACAGAGGGTAAAGGCTCTATTGGCATGTTTACTAAAGGTTAATGTACATTCATAAATGTTAGCATGTGCTAAATGAAGCAGCACCCATTAATTTCTATGGGTGCAGTGGCACTTAACGTAAATTAATGCTTCCATTTTGTTCCGCCAGACAGTCCAGTCCTGGCACCTTTGGGTATTCATGCCCCCACCAGCAGCTTGGAGATTGAGCATGTCATGATTTTCATGACCTCCCCTAGATAGACAGCTGGCTCTTCCTCCAACCTCCAGTATCTCAGTCTCCAAGTAGCTGGAGAGTCATGAATCCCTGGACTAGGACTCACTGAAGGAACAATTTGTTTAGAATTGGAGCATTTGCAATTTTCAATTTAAGCTTCAAAGAGAGCATTGCTCACCTGCACAGCTCTGCTTTGTCAGTCAGAGATGCTAATTGTGCAACTTTTGCCTGTGCCAGGGTTGAGATCACTTTCATACTTGGAGGTGAGCTGCTAGGTCCACACAGCTTCCCCATGGGGGAGTTTTGGCATGTGATCCAGCTATTGAGAGACGGTGCATCACTCTGTTGGCAAATGAGGAAAGGAGAAACCTTCACTGTGGGCAGCACAAGCACGTGAGCAACGACTCCGGAATTGCAGTTTGAAGGGTAAGGAGTCATCGTGCCACGGGAGACCAGGCCCTCTTCTGCCTCTTCCAACACCTGACGCCAAAGCCACGAGGCTGACTGAGCATCGAGAGGGGGGGGGAGGCTGTTCCAGCGAGTGCTTTGGCAGGCACAACGGAACAGCGGTGAGTGACAGGCTGCGGAAGCCGCTTGGTGGCAGCCATTTTGGGGGTGCTTGGGGAAACTTCAGCCTCAGCAGTAGCGACAGAGGAGGGGGGCTCAGAGAAGCCGAGCATTCTCCCTCAGAGGATGTTTTGATTCTTTTGAGTGTTTTTATTTTTTTATTTTTTATTTACACACTCAGTAAACCTCTAAAAACAAAGGAACAGGCAGTCAGTGCCTTCATGCCAGCTAAGCCAACCTGCATGGCCCGTGGGTCACGCAGGAGTTCGGTGTCCATGGCCAGGTTCTGCAAGGAGTGTGAGGCAGAATCGCAGTGCGTGGAGGTAGGCCTGTAAGAGGACCGGCTGGAAAGATCCCCTAAAAGCTCGCCGGACTGTGAGGCTGAGGGGCCTTCCACAGAAGTCGTGTCAGCGGTGGAACAAGAGGTGAGGGTGGATGCAAGAGAGCTACTCATCACCAAGGGCCTGAAAAGCAAGGGCAAGAAGCTGGCTAAGGTGAGTGTCACAAGGGAGGGGCAGGGGGTTATCTCTCAAGGCGGCTTCTCACCGGAATTTGTGCTTTTGGTGCACCAAGCCTTTTGTTTGAAGCAACTGCTAGGAGAGGAAATGCCATCTCCTAGGAGCGGAACGAAGCAGGCCACAGAGGCGGAGGTAGCGCAGGAGGTGGCTGAAGGGGAGCCAGGTCCCAGCAAGCGAAGAATGGAGGAAGGTCCCTGGGAGGAGACTCCGCAGGAGATGGAGGAGCTGATTGAGGAGGACACTCTGGACTCGGACTTGGAAGAAGAGGAGATCCCACATGCAGAGGACTCTTGCATTGTCAGAGTGTTCTGCAGAGAAGAGCTGGCAGCGTTGATAACACAGTCCGCCAAGATTTTGAATGTTTGCACGGAGGTACCAGAGAAAGAAGAGTCCTGAGAGGATCTGCTGTTCAGGTCGTTAGATCAACGCAAAAGGTGTTCCGTATGCATAGGGTAATGTGTAAGTTGATTCAGGATGAGTGGGATGTGCCCAAATGGGCGCTTAGGGGTACTAGGACAATGTCGCATCTTTACCCCCTCCCAGAGTGAGACACAGAGATCTTGTGCGCTCCTGAGGTGAATGTGGCAGTTTTGACAGTGACAAACAAGACTACCATCCCTGTAGAGGGGAGTTCAGCTCTCAAGGATGTCCAAGACCGCAAATTGGAAACTCTCTCATGAAACAGGCATTTGACATTAGTGCCTTGTCGTTACAGGCTTTGGTATGTGAGGCATTTGTGGCCAGGACACGTCTCTGTTGGGCGCAAGGGATTATAGAGGTCCCGGGAGCAAAGCAGCACAGACCCCCGGAGGCGGCAAAGTTGGAGTCAGGGGCAGCTTATCTGGTGGATACCTTCTATGACCTCATTTGGTGCTTATCCAAAGACATGGCCTCTGTGGTGGCTGCGAGGCGGTATTTGTGGCTCCATAATTGGTCAGCGGATATGTCTTCCAAATCTCAGCTGAGCAAACTGCTGTTCAGAGGTAAGCTCCTCTTTGGAGATGACCTAGAAAAGTTAGTAAAGAACTTGGGAGAAACAAAAGGAGGCAGATTGCTGGAGGACACGTAGAAATTGGGACTGACGTCAACCCCAGGAAATCTCTCAGCAGAGATTTTCGAAGGTTTCAGTCCCAACGGTTTGTTCCCTATCAGAGGGGGCATTTTCCCTTGAAGGGGTCTCCTTTTGGGGATTTCGAGGTGGGGGAAGAGGATTCTACCCTTCCACCGCCACAGCTCCCAAAAAGGCGCAATGAAGTGAGGACGGGCCAGATAGAGGTAATTCCCATATGGGGTCAGCTGCGTGAGTTTTACGATGATTGGCCTCGAATCACATCCAACCGGTGGGTATTGGAAGTCATCAGGGACGGCTATACCCTAGAGTTTGCTCAGCTTCTGCAAGAAGCCTTTGTAAATTCCCCCTGCAAGGCATTGCAAAAATGGAGAGCAGTGGAGGAAATGCTGCAATGATTGTTAGGTTTGCAGGCAGTGGTGGAAGTGCCCCCAGACCAACGCAGGTGTGGTCAATACTCCATCTACTTCATGGTGCCAAAGAAAGAAGGGACATTCCATTGCATACTAGACCTCAAGTATGTGAATTGAACCTTAAGGGTGCCGTACTTCTGCATGGAGACTTTGCGGTCGGTGATAGTGGCATTGCGAGAAGGGGAGTTCCTGACTTCCCTCAACCTCACCAAGGCTTATCTTTTACATACCGGTGCACACAAAGCATCAGTGGTTTCACAGGTTTGTGGTGCCAGGAGGACATTTTCAGTTCTGGGTGCTGCCGTTCAGACTGGCAATGGCGCCTCAAACCCTCACCAAGGTCATGGTGGTTGTGGCACCGGCACTCAGGCAAGAAGGCATCGATGATTGACTCATAAGGGCGAAGTCCCAGAAGGAGAGTGTGCGGGTGATGGAACGGGTTATTGCGTTCCTTCAGAGCCTCGACTAGGTGGTCAATTTCGCCAAAAGTTGGATCACATCCTCACAAGATCTGGAGTGTCTTGGGGCTTAATTTCAGATGCTGCTGGGAAGAGTGTCGTTGCCGCTCGTGAGAGTACACAAGCTGCAGAACCAGATTCGACAGTTCCTACGGATGGAAAGACCAACAGCGTGGCACTACTTACAAGTGTTGGGCTCTATGGCGGCGTCGATCAAAATGGTCTTGGTCTGCACAACTTCACCCCATTTCACAGTTCGTGTCTTGCATGGAGGAGGCGAGGAACACACTCATTTGATGGCTCCAGCTAGACAGGCTCCTACAGGTTATACCATTAAAGATTCCGCATTGGATATAGCTCACAACAGATGCCAGCCTGGGGGTTGCATTGCGAAGCTCAGTTTGCACAAGTACTGTGGACGGAGCAGGAAGTGCAGTGGCCCATAAATTGTCTAGAGCAGTGTGGTTGGCCCTGCAGGACTTTCAGGACCAGTTGTGAGGGAAGGCCGTGAGTGTATTCATGGACAACGTCGCAACAGTCGCATATATCAATCAGCAGGGCAGTATGGGCTGGGAGAGGAGGCCGGTCTGTTGATCGGCAGGGCAGAGAAGATGCTGTTAGCTCTGTTGGCAGCGCATGTGGCCGGACGAGAGAATGTGGAGTCAGATTATCTCAGCAGAGTGTGGATAGACCCGATGGAGTGGATGCTCAATCAGAGCATCTTTGAGCAGTTGGTGTGCCGATGGGGGCAGTCTATCATGGACCTGATGGCAACCTACCAGTTGGCCAAAGCGGCGCGCTTTTACAGCAGAAGAAGAGAGCGCATGTCAGAAGGACTCGTCTGGCTGGTGAAGCTGTGGCCTACCAAAGAGCTTCTATATGTTTTTCCTTCCTAGCCTCTTATCGCCCCTCGACTGGCTGAAGCGGCTGTGGTATGTGGAACTGCTATGTCTCACGGTTGACAGGCAGTGGCGTCTCTCAGCTTGAGAGGATTTCCTAAGTCAGAGACCCGTTCGAATGCCGCAGGTGGATCGATTTTCGCTTATGGCATGGCTCTTGAGAGGGCACAGTTAAGGAAGAGAGGATATGCATCAGCGGTGATAGCAACCTTGCTTAAGGCCCGTAGACAATCCACCACTGGCGTATATGCGCGTGTGGAGAGTATTCGAACATTGGTGTGCGGGGCAAGGTTGTTCTGCTATGTGGTGCCGGGTGCCAGAGATCTTGGCATTTTCTGCAGGCCAGAATGGACAAGGTTCTGGCCTGCAGTTCATTAAGAATGTAGGTGCTGCATTCTTGTACTATAGGGGCTGGGCTCAGGGGGTGCCCTTAGTGTCACACCTAGAAGTAGTTTGCTTTCTCAGAGCATTAAAAAAAGGTGAAGCCGCCAGTGCGTTTGGTCGTTCCGCTGTGGGACCTCAATTTGATTCTTTCCATCCTCATGGAGCTGCCCTTTGAGTCTTTACTAGATTGTACAGTGAAGGATTTGATGTTAAAAGGCGGTATTTCTGCTAGCCATTTGTTCGGTCAGAAGGATTTTGGAGCTCCAATCTTTGTCATGTAGGAAGCCGTATCTGGTTATATCTATGGATAAGGCGGTATTGCTGCCAGTTCCCTCCTTTTTGCCAAAGGTACTATCGGTTTTCCACCTAAATCAGATGGTGTCCCTCCCGGTCTTCTCGGGGGAGAGAGACACAGATACGTTGGACCATCTCCTGAAGCATTTGGAAGTGCGTTGTATTCTAAAGAGATACCTCTCATGCACAGGACCCTTTCGGAAGTCGGAGTGCCTGTTCGTATTGTTTGGAGGGCCACGTAAGGGAGAGGCAGTGTCCAAGGCATCCATCTCAAGATGGATCAGAGGGACCATCTCCTTAGCTTATTTGTTGAAGAGGAGGCCTGTTTCTGTCGGTTTACGGGTGCATTCTACATGTGCCCAGCAGCATCATGGGTAGAGTTTAGTCTAGTATCGCCGGTTGAAATATGTAGGGAAGTTACTTGGTCCTCTTTGTCTTCATTTGCAAAGCATTACCATTTGGATGTGCAAGCTTCAGCGGAGGCGCATTTTAGCTCTGTGGTGCTGCAGGCCGGGTTAGCAAATCCCTCCTGAGGATATTACTGCTATGGTATATCCCTAAGGTGCCAGTTCTGGACTGGAGGAATGAAATGGAAGAGGAAATTAGATCTTACCTGCTAATTGATGTTCCTTGAGTTACTCCAGTCCAGTCTCAAATCTCTTCCTGTGAACGGATATGTTCCCTGGCTGCAAGAAGTCCAACTAACTCAAGTTTAAGTAGGTCTGGGGAATAAGAAGAAGGTATAGTTCCATGAGAAAGGCGGAGAGCTGGGTGTCCACCGAAGATGGGGGACTGACGTAACTGGTCTTCTGTGAAGCGCTTAAGCTCATGACAGGTGAGCAGAGAGGGGTTTTTTTGCATTTAGCGAGTTAATTAAGTTTCTGTACGTGTTAGTTATGGAAACAACCATTATAACTACCCTAATGAGTCTGCTTTGTAGATAGGATACTGGAGGAGGAGCCAGCTGTCTGTCTAGGGGAGGTCATGAAAATCATGCTCCAAGCTGCTGGTGGGGCAATACTCAAAGGTGCCAGGACTGAACTGGAGTAACTCAAGGAACGTCAATTAGCAGGTGGGGTCTAATTTCCTCATAGTAAATATGCCCTTAAGTGATTGCTGGGACAAAAAAGAGGCTGTTCAATGTAATTTCAATTTGTTCAATGTAAACTGCCTTGATATCATGAAAGGCGGTATATAAGAAATGTTACATAAATTGTAAAGGGGGGCCTTTTGAAAGCCCCCTAGAATTTTAGATGGGCAGCATATAAATAAATAACATTAAATGCATGCAAATGAGGCCCTGCAATGGGTCTCTATACATGGCCCAGTATCACTGTTGGCCAAGTCAACACAAGGAAGAGCAAGCCGCTCTTTCAGTAAAAGCCAGTGGAACACAAGGAGCAAGAGACATGTGATGGTCACAGGAATCTTTATTAGATAAACCCCAACGTGTTTCGGCAACGCCTTCCTCAGGGGGTATGCAGCTTGTACAATAAAATAAAATAAAATCAAAACCATTAATATCATAAAACATAAAAAACATGCGTACATAAATATATAAAAACAAAGGACTGGAGAGAGGCTCATGTGGTGCCTTTACACAAAAGCGGAAGTAAGGATGTGGTTGAAAACTACAGGCCGGTTAGTTTAACTTCGGTGGTGAGTAAATTAATGGAAACGCTGTTGAAAGAGAAAATAGTGAGGTTTCTGGAGTCCAGCGGATTACAGGATCCGAGGCAGCATGGATTCACCAGAGGCAGGTCTTGTCAGACAAATCTGATTGATTTCTTTGACTGGGTGACCAGGGAGTTGGACCGAGGGAGAGCTCTAGATGTGGTGTATTTAGATTTCAGTAAAGCCTTTGACACTGTTCCTCACAGGCGACTTATAAACAAACTGAGCACCCTAGGGATGGACCCTAAAGTTACTGCTTGGGTTAGAAATTGGTTGGGTGGGAGGCGACAAAGAGTACAAGTAAATGGAGCTCACTCTGAGGAGAAGGATGTTACCAGTGGTGTGCCCCAGGGATCTGTCCTTGGTCCGATTCTTTTTAACATCTTTGTTAGTGATATAGCGGAAGGGCTGTCTGGTAAGGTTTGCCTCTTTGCGGATGATACCAAAATCTGCAATAAAGTAGACACCCAGGAAGGTGTAGATAACATGAGGAGGGATCTAGCTAAGCTTGAAGAATGGTCTAGAATTTGGCAGCTGGGATTTAATGTTAAAAAATGTAAGGTCATGCATTTGGGCTGCAGCAATCCAAGGGAGCAATACAGCATAGGAGGTGAAGTACTTTTGTCCACTAAAGAAGAGCGGGACCTAGGCGTAGTTGTGTCCGATGATCTTAAAGTAGCTAAACAGGTAGAAAAGGCGACGGCAAAAGCTAGAAGGATGCTTGGGTGCATACGGAGAGGAATGGCTAGCAGAAAAAAGGAGGTGATAATGCCTCTGTATAAGTCTTTGGTGCGACCTCATTTGGAGTATGGTGTGCAATTCTGGAGACCGCACCTTCAAAAGGATGTGAACAGGATGGAGTCGGTGCAGAGGGTTGCTACTAAGATGATTAGTAGTCTTCATTATAAAGCATATGAGGACAGACTTAAGGATCTTAATATGTACACCTTAGAGGAAAGGCGGGATAGAGGTGATATGATTGAGATGTTTAAATACCTCCATGGCATAAATGTTCAGGGAGAGAGCCTCTTTCAATTGAAAGCAAGTTCTGCGACGAGGGGACATGGGATGAGGGTGAAGGGAGATAGATTCAGGAGTGATATGCGGAAATATTTCTTTACGGAAAGAGTAGTGGATCCGTGGAATAGTCTCCCAGTGGAGGTGGTAGAGATGAGGACAGTAACTGAATTCAAAAAAGCATGGGACCAACACAGAGGATCTCTAAAGGTAAAAAGTGGACTGTTGTAGTTGTTGTTATGGAAGGACAGACTAGATGGGCCTTGTGGTCTTTTTCTGTCATCATGTTTCTATATTGATATGACTACATAAATAAATATGTAAAACAGACAAAACGACTGGGCAGAGGCTAATGAGTAAATATTACTTGTTGAAAACAAAAGGTAAATTTAAAAGCAACAAAAAGGGAGGGAACATACAATTTTACAATTGCTTTAAAAATGAATTTGAGCAGCATGTCAGTACTCACTGGAGCACCCTGTGATGAATCTCATGTGAAGGAGAACTTTTTCATGTAACTCTAGCTGTAGAATAAACAAAACATTTGTGTTATACCAGAGAAACCTACTCAATCAGAGGGGGATACATTGTTGCAATGTGTTTTATCCTATAGTATTGCTCGAGTTGGAGATTGTTATGAATATCCTTCAAAAGTAAAAAGGGGTAAAAATTGCTTAATGTTCTAATTGAAAAAGATCGTAAAAGAGGAATGTGAAACCATTTAGAAACTGTATCAAACGGTTTCCTAATTATGTGCACTTGTGTACCGGGTTTATACTTCTAACAAATAAAGAGGTAAATTTTACGGAACAGATATGAATTTTAAACTTATTTAGACAGCTGCAGTGTCCCGTTTAAACAAATTAATGTCATGATAATTGGATGACCTAAAGTATTTAAAAACAAAGTATAGTACAAGCTTATTTCTATAAATTAAATTACTAACCTATGAACATATTATGTGAAAAAACTTTAAAAACCCAGCATCAATATTGAAGATGAAAATCTTTCATTGAAGAGGCATTTTTTGATAGGGCCGCTCATGAGCGTGCCGAAAGTAAAGTTTATGGATGGAACTAAATCACGCCAACTCAATGTCAGAGATGAGACCATCTTCTGGGATAATATGTCTTTATCGAGCATTAGCCCATTGTAGATATCACCATGTATCCTAAATTTAAAGTGCAAATTGAGAACAAGAATTGTAAAAGGGGAGATAAGAAACATGTGATATATCCAGTAATTTCTTGATCTCGTGCACCGGTGTTTTAGGATACACTTGTACTCACAATAAAAAAAAGGCTAGCAACGAAACGTAGACAAGAACTGCTAAACTGATGTCATTGCAGTGTAGAATATACTATCTAAACATCTTAGTATATTTCTAACAAATAAAAAATTAGATAATATGTAGATCGAATTTGCTGGAACAGCCACGTTATGCCGATTAGTTGGCTTGCAATGCGTGGACACCTGGTAAAACCTAAAACATCTAAAAACGGAGCACAATATCTTGTTTTTATAAAAATGCCGAAATTCATAGATTAAATTGCTCACCTCTCAGAGTGTATGTAAATATTTCAAAAAACTAGCGATGTTGTAGAAAATAAACACCCTTCGTTATAGCCACAATGTTTTATAGGGCTTTTCAAAAGCGCGCCAAAAGTAAAGTTCCTGAGTGTCCCTCCAGTCTAGTCCCGGAATCCTAGGGGTTGTCAACCTCATCCAGCAGCTTTGGAGACTGAGAAACTTCATGGCTGTGATGTCACTGGTGTATAAGCCCCGGTAGCTCCTCTTCTCACCAGTTATCAGTCTCCAAAGCAGCTGGTGAGGTGGTGAGCCCAGGGATTCCAGGGCTCAACTGAGGAACAATTAAGCAGATTTAGTTTTAACATAGTTAGGGTTTGTTCAGGAGAATACCTTAAAATGGTTTAAAATTCTTTGAAATTATTTAGCCTTATTTGAAATTATTTAATTTCTGGAAGGCACTTATTTCTGACCGTCGGTTGCTCTGAGGTCCTCGGGTCCCTTTCATTTTTTTTATTTTCATTCCTCTGCCCGCGGGGGTGAGCTGGGAGCTGCAGTCTGTCTGGCTGTGTGCTGGAGGAGGGGACCCACTGCTGCTTACCCGGTCTGGGCCAGGAGACGGGAGTCAGCAAGCTGTTGTGCTCAGCGCGCAGAGGGCCTGCCTGCATGCGCTTGGAGCCGAGCTGCCCATTCAGTGCTGTGCCGGGAGTTGCTTCCACTGCGGCGATTTCTGCAGTCCGGGGGCTTCCGGGGGCAGGAGAGCTTCCATTTCGGAGAATCAGCGGTTTGCCATTCATCGTGAGGTAAGAAGCTGCTTTCAGCGACGTTTTCATTTTTATTCCGGGGCAGGCCGCACCGCATGTAATTTGAGCGGGAAAAGCACTTCTTTCCGTTGGGGGGACTTCAGAAGCCCATAGACGCCTTCAGCAGCGGCGTTTTTGTCAGTTTCCTTCAGATCTGGATCGGGGGGAACAAATTGGACCGTGGTGTCTCTATTAAAAAACAAAACAAAAAAAAAAACGGAACTTTAAAGGCGCACATAATTCTTTGTCTTTTGGGACACGGTATGCCTGCCAAGCAGCTCTGTCTGTTATGTGGAGCCAGGAAGAGTTCTGTGTCTCCGGAGGGAGTATGTAGGGGCTGTACTCAGGAGGCAGGCACTGCGGATCTACCGCCGGAGGGGGTAGGTGCCGAGAAGGGGGGTTCCCTAGAGATGCTGGAGCCCATTATTGCCCCTCTACCGACTCCTGAGTCACTGCCCAGTACTTCGGGGGCGCAGGATCCTCCACTGTCGCAACTGCCTTCTTCTGGGGCTTCGGCGGCTGTATTTTCAGCTGATTTTTTGACATTGCTTCAGAAGACGTTGAGTAGTCCTCAAGGGAGTCCGGTGGCAGGGCCTTCAGGAGAGGGTTTTAGTGGTAAGCGATCGGGTTCCCCCTTCGCGCCCGAGGTTGCGGGAGGGCTGCTGAAGAGGGCCAGGATTGAGAGGGATCGCTCGGAGCAGTCTGTCCTGTCAGAGGACATTCATGTAGAGGACGCCCTTCTGGATGACGGGCTGGAGGAGGATCTTGAGGAAGGTGAGATTGAGGATCAGGCTAGAGTAGTCCGAGTTTTCCGGCTGGAGGAGTTGCCGGCCCTTATAGCGGAATCTCTTAAGGCTCTGAACATGCCAGCGGGGGGTCCGACTGAGGAGATGGCCTTGGAGGACCCTTTACTGCAGGCTCTGCGTAAGACGCAGAGGGCTTTTCCGGTGCACAGAGTATTTAAAGAGATGATTCAGGAAGAATGGGATATGCCCGAGGCCGTGCTAAAGGGATCTAGGGTGATGTCCCATCTCTACCCCTTGATGGATCAGGATAGGGAACTCTTTAAGGCGCCGAAGGTGGACGCTGCCATGTCGGCGGTGACTAACAAAACTACCATCCCAGTGGAAGGATCCGCGGCGCTCAAGGATGCGCAGGATCGTAAGTTAGAGGCTTTGCTGAAGCAAGTTTTTGAAGCAAATACGTTATCCCTGCAAGCTTCTATATGTGGAGCTTGGGTGGCTCGAGCCTGTTTGCGGTGGGCGCAGTGCATTCAGGTGGACGGCTCGATGGAGGCGTCCAGGTTAGAGTCCGGCGCGGCGTATCTGGCTGATATTCATTATGATCTCATCCGCGGCTTAGCGAAGAGTATGGCTTCGGTAGTAGCGGGTAGGAGGTGTCTGTGGCTGCGGAATTGGGCAGCGGATAGTTCGTCAAAGGCGAGGTTGAGTAAACTTCCTTTCCGCGGCAAGTTGCTATTTGGTGAGGATTTGGAGAAATTGGTGAAGGACTTAGGAGATTCCAAAGGCGGTAGGTTGCCGGAGGATAAGCAAAAGCAGGGACGGTCTGGACTCGGTCTGCGAGGGCAGCAGCGGGATTTTCGTCGTTTTCGAAACCCGAGGTTTAGTCAGGGACAGCGAGGGCGTTTTTCCTTCACGCGGGCAAGGTTTTCGGGGGTTTTGAGGGGCAAGCAGGGGTTTCGCGCCCTCTGCCTCTTCCTCCACTTTCAGAAAGGCACAATGAAGTTAGGGGGGTCCAGGTGGGGCTGGTTTCCGTAGGAGGTTGTTTGCGGGAATTTTACCCTGCCTGGGCCCGACTCACTTCCGACCGGTGGATGTTGGAGGTGATTTGAGAGGGTTACGCATTTGAGTTGCAGTGACCGGTGCGCGATTCTTTCGTTCAGTCCCCGTGCAAGGCGAGCGCGAAGCTCCAGGCAGTGCAGGAAACAGTACAGCGGCTTTTGGATCTCAAGGCGGTGGTACCAGTTCCCGCAGACCAGTTAGGAACGGTCGATACTCAATTTATTTTGTGGTGCCAAAGAAAGAAGGCTCTTGGCGCCCCATTCTAGACCTCAAGAAGGTAAATCGCTGTCTTCGCGTATCGCATTTTCGAATGGAAACCCTCAGATCGGTTATTGTAGCAGTCCAAAAGGGGGAGTTTTTGACATCCTTAGACCTGTCGGAGGCATACCTTCACATTCCAATAAGGAGGGAACATCAGAGATTCCTCAGGTTTGCAGTGCCTATGGGGCATTACCAGTTTCAAGCTTTTCCCTTTGGTCTGGCAACGGCGCCTCATACATTTACCAAGGTGATGGTGGTCGTGGCAGCGGCTCTGCGAAAGGACGGTGTCCTGGTGCACCCGTATCTGGATGACTGGTTGATACGGGCCAAGTCCCGAGCGGAGAGTGTGGCTGCTAAGGACAAGGTGGTGTCGTTGCTTCAGAGCCTCGGTTGGGTGGTCAACGTAGCAAAGAGCAAGTTGGAACCGTCTCAGAACCTGGAATATCTCGGGGCCCGTTTCGACACGAGGGTGGGCCGCATCTTTCTCCCTCAGTAGCACAGGCTCGTGCTTTGGCATTTAATCACTCGATTTCTCAGCATGCGCTGTCCCACCGCCTGGGAGTATCTTCAGGTGTTAGGGACCATGGCGGCGACGCTGGAGTTGATACCGTGGGCGCGGGCCCACATGAGACCGTTACAGAGGGCATTGTTGAGAAGGTGGTCGCATCAGAGGGATCCCCTGTCTCGGAGGTTGGTCTGTCCACCGCAGACTCGTCAAGCTCTGCGTTGGTGGTTGCTTCCGAGGAACTTGGAGCAAGGCATGCCGTCGGAAGCTCCGGCCTGGATACCGCTGACCACAGATGCCAGTCTTCAGGGCTGGGGCGCCTATTGCCAGGGTCGGATTGCTCAAGGGGAGTGGTCAGTCCACGAAAAGGCTTGGTCAATCAACAGGTTGGAGTTGAGGGCAGTAACATTAGCGCTAAGAGAGTTTCGCCCATATCTTCAAAGGAAGGCCGTTTGCATATTCTCGGACAACGCGACGGCGGTGGCTTACATAAATCGGCAGGGGGGCACCAGCAGTGTAGTGCTGGAATCCGAGGCAGACCGTTTGTTCGGATGGGCAGAGGAAAATCTGGTAGCAGTGTCGGCAGCGCACGTCGCGGGGGTGGACAATGTGCAAGCCGATTCCTGAGTCGCGTGAGGGTAGACCCAGGGGAATGGGTTCTACATCTGGACGTTTTCGCGATGCTGGTGCAACGCTGGGGGACGCCGGTCATGGATCTTATGGCGACCTTTCAGTCGGCAAAGGTCAGTCGGTTCTTCAGCAGGAGAAGGGAGAGAATGTCCGATGGGCTAGATGCCCTGGTTCAAGAGTGGCCGCGAGAGCGTCTTCTGTATGTGTTTCCTCCGTGGGTGTTAATTGGGAGAGTAGTACAGCGCATAGAGCGTCACAAGGGCCGAGTGCTCCTCATTGCTCCGGATTGGCCTCGATGGCCGTGGTACGCGGACTTGGTTCGACTCTTGATAGCGGCTCCCTGGAAACTGCCAGTGTGGAGGGACATGTTGTCTCAGGGACCTCTGTTCATGCCTCATCGATTCTCGCTTACGGCCTGGCTCTTCAGCGGGCGCGGTTAAAGTCCAAAGGGTATTCGGGGGCCGTGATAGCGACCCTTCTGAAGGCGAGACGGAGGTCTACTTCTCTGGCGTATATTAGAGTGTGGCGTATTTTTGAAGCATGGTGTATGGAAAGGAATGTGGTTCCTTTGAAAGCGTCAATTCCACAAGTGTTGGATTTTTTGCAGGACGGGTTTCAAAAGGGCTTAGCTGTGGTTTCATTATGGGTTCAGTTGGCGGCTCTGGCCTGTTACAGAGGTAAGGTGCAAGGTCATTCCCTGGGAACTCATGCAGATGTGAAGCGTTTTTTGTGAGCGGTGGTGTTGTTAAGGCTGCCGCGTAGGCGTATAGTACCATCCTGGGATTTGCCGTTGGTATTGGAGGCGTTAGGGAGAGCGCCGTTTGAGCCCGTGGCGACGTCGACGCTGAAAGATCTGACCCTAAAGGTAGTTTTTCTGGTGGCTATTGCGTCGGCGAGGCGAGTGTCGGAGTTGCAGGCGTTGTCTTGTAGAAAGCCTTTCCTGTCCTTCTCGGATTCTAAAGTGGTGTTGAGGACAGTGCCATCCTTTTTGCCCAAGGTAGTTTCGGCGTTTTCATGTAAACCAGATGGTGTCGCTGCCAGTTTTCACAGCTAAACGAAAAGGTCGTGTTGCAGATCAGCTGCATTGTTTGGATGTTAAACGGGCTTTAAAGAAGTATATCGCTCGGACAGCTAGTTTTCGGAAGTCAGACAGATTGTTCGTTCTGTTTGCGGGAGCTAGGCACGGAGAAGCGGCATCTAAGGGCTCGATTGCTCGGTGGTTAAAAGAAGCGATAGCATCGGCATATCTTTTGCGAGGTTGTCTGGTGCCGGGCGAATTGAGGGCTCATTCCACTCGGGCGCAAGCTACTTCTTGGGCGGAGTGTAGCCTGGTTCCAGTGGAAGACACATGTAGAGCAGCGACATGGTCTTCCTCTCACTCTTTTGTCAAGCATTACCATCTGGATGTGCAGGCGGAAAGAGATACCGGGTTTGGTGCGGCAGTGCTTCAGGTGGGGCTAGCAGGGCCCTCCCGTTGATTGTTTCACTGCTCTGTTACATCCCCTAGGATTCCGGGACTAGACTGGAGGGACGCTCAGGAAGGTTAAATTAGACTTACCTGCTAATTGTAGTTCATGGAGGAACTCCAGTCTAGTCCCGGGTCCCGCCCGGAGTGAAGGCTGCTAGAGGGCCTGAAGCGGAGCTGTGGTTACAGGTAAGCAAATTTGTTGTTACCGCTGGGGGCTTAGTGGTAACTGGGGCGGTTACCGTAGGGGATGGAAGGGGTCCCGTCCTGCTCGAGGTGGGGGAGGAGGACCTCATGGCATGGTTGGTTGGTATCATTTATGTAAATAGTTGGATCCTTGATCCGTCATAGTTAGCATGGCAAGCTTGCCTTATTGTTGCTTTATATCTACTTACTTGTTGCTCCGGTGAGTCTGCTTTGTCAATAGGTAACTGGTGAGAAGAGGAGCTACCGGGGCTTATATACCAGTGACATCACAGCCATGAAGTTTCTCAGTCTCCAAAGCTGCTGGATGAGGTTGACAACCCCTAGGATTCTGGGACTAGACTGGAGTTCCTCCAGGAACTACAATTAGCAGGTAAGTCTAATTTAACCTTTGTGGGCGGAGCTAAGTCGCATCAACTCAGTGCAGGCAAAGCATGTGGCTAGGGCTATATAAAAAAGACCTACTTTTTGAGATTAAGGTATAAAACAGCAGAACCAATCCCTTGACAAAAGTAGTTACAAGTAGGAATTAAACTGATTAAGATGTATCCAAACATGCTCTGACTCATTTGTAAACTTGAGTGTAAATAGAGGACTGACGGTGATTATAAATACATGTCTAAGTTTATCACATATAAGTTTGAAAATAATCATCTGTAAAAATGAAAATGAATAATGTGAAAATTGTGAAGTATCCGTCTGGGGAGATATATCTTATGTGAAACTTATAACAAGCATGATCCAGCTGTTGGTCATAAAAACACAGAGAGATCAATTTCTTGGTTCAAGCCTTGTGACTCTAAACTGTTGAACTCATAAATGTAACGATGTTCTAATTTAAGTAGAGTTCTATCAACGTCACCTCCCCTCCAATGTGGTGTCACTGTCTTCAAGACCAGATATTTTAAATCACTGATAAAGTGTCCTGTTTGTACCCACTGTGTGACTAAAGGTTTATCCGGAACTTTTCTTTGAATGCAACTTCTGTGTTCAATAATCGGAGTGCGAACTTGTCTTTTGGTTTTTCCAATATAGACTAAATTACATGGGCATAATATTAAGTAGATTACATTTTCTGTCTTGCAATTGGAATAATTTTGTAGGTATATCTTTTGACTTGATATTGGATGTGTAAAACTATCTTTCATGGAAATAGTGTGGGGGCACACTGAGCAATTTCCACATTTGGAATGACCTTTAATTTTTGGTTGAGGTTTGAAGTGTGTAAGGGCTGACGGAACTAGAATATTTGCAAGATTCAGATTGCGCTTGTATGCTACCATGAACTGTTTAGAAGCAAATGATGGCAATGATGTTAAAAGGTACCACTCTTGTTTTAAAATATTTACAATTTCTTTGGAATGGTTTGAAAAAGTAAGAGCACAGATAATCTTGTCTGTGTGTGGGCGGTCTTTATTTTGTAGAAGTGATGTGCGTTCTGTAGCACAAGCTTTTAAGTAGGCTTCTTTTATACATTTCTGTGGATAGCCACGTTGTCTAAATCTTTGGTGCATATCTGCTGCATGATGCTCAAAGTCTGTTTCTGTAGTGCATAATCTTTTTATTCTCAGGAATTGACTAATCGGTAGGTTATTTTTAAGGGATGTATTGTGAAAGCTATCATATTTTAGAAAGGTATTTCTGTCTGTTGGTTTGCGGTAGAGATCGGTAACAAAACCCTTTTTATCTATTTTTTATCATATCATCTAAGTACGCGATGCATTCTGAACTAAACAGTCCTTCAAATTGTAAGTTCGAATCTAGGGAATTGAGCCAGATGAAAAAGGCTTGTAGTGAAGATTCTGTACCTTCCCATATCATTAGTGCATTGTCTATCATTAACATTTTACAGGATTTTCAAGGATACCATGATAAACCCCTGCTGGTCACTCTTGACATCAATTCCCTATATACTAACATCCCACAGAAGGTGGCCTTAGAAATTCTTGCTAACGTTCTAATTCAAAGATCCAAACCAATACGCATACCTACTTTCTTTTTGACACAATTAGCATCATTAGCCATGAGAGAAAACTATTTCAGCTTTAAAGGAATTTTTTTACAAACAAATAAAGGGAATTACCATGGGGTTGTCTATGGCACCGGATATCGCCAACCTTTATGTAGCTAATTTTGAGAAACAATACTTGAGTTTCCATCCTTTCAAATCACACATTCTCCTCTGGAAACGATACATAGACGATGTACTAATGATATGGGACGGTACAGAATCTTCACTACAAGCCTTTTTCATCTGGCTCAATTCCCTAGATTCGAACTTACAATTTGAAGGACCGTTTAGTTCAAACGGGACACAGCAGCTGTCTAAATAAGTTTAAAATCCATATCTGTTCCGTAAAATTTACCTCTTTATTTGTTAGAAGTATAAACCCGGTACACAAGTGCACATAATTAGGAAACCATTTGATACAGTTTCTAAATGGTTTCACATTTCTCTTTTACGATCTTTTTCAATAAGATTTTAGAACATTAAGCAATTTTTACCCCTTTTTACTTTTGAAGGATATTCATAACAATCTCCAACTTGAGCAATACTATAGGATAAAACACACTGCAACAATGTATCCCCTTCTGATTGAGTAGGTTTCTCTGGTATAACACAAATGTTTTGTTTATTCTACAGCTAGAGTTACATGAAAAAGTTCTCCTTCACGTGAGATTCATCAAAGGGTGCTCCAGTGAGTACTGACATGCTGCGCAAATTCATTTTTAAAGCAATTGTAAGATTGTATGTTCCCTCCCTTTTTGTTGCTTTTAAATTTACCTTTTGTTTTCAACAAGTAATATTTACTCATTAGCCTCTGCCCAGTCGTTTTGTCTGTTTTACATATTTATTTATGTAGTCATATCAATATGTTTTTATATATTTATGTACACATGGTTTTTATGTTTTATGATATTAATGGTTTTGATTTTATTTCATTTTATTGTACAAGCTGCATACCTCCTGAGGAAGGCGTTGCCGAAACGCGTTGGGGTTTATCTAATAAAGATTCCTGTGACCATCACACGTCTCTTGCTCCTTGTGTTCCCCCGTATCACTCTTGGGCCGCCCCTGGTCTGAACGGAAGGCCTTGTCCTGCAGAGAGACCTGTTTAGTCATCTCTATGGCTTAGGTCTCCTTTACTGAAGGTGCCTCTCCCCTTTTTTCATCTCAGTCAGAATCTTGTTGCCCTCCTCGGAAGAGGACCTTCAGGTGGACCCCTCCTAAGTGTTTGCTTAACATGAGGAGAGTATTGGTTAGATACTTGGTTTGACTGCCAAAAAAGAGTTAGTGGTCTCCATCTCTTCATCCTTTTCAGTGATCCGAAGAAAGGACAGCAGAGTCCTCGATTGCCTGCTGCATTAAAGGGGGAGGGGGGACTGTTGGTTCAGCATATCTTCTGCCTGGAAAGCATCCCAGAGGGAGTTGGAACTTGCTCCACTAGGGCACAGGCCGCCTCCCGGGGATTGTCTATCTTGGTGTCTCTGGACATCGATAAGGCGGTTACATGATTGTGAAACACTACAGGTTGCATGTGGGAGCTGGAGTAGATGATGCCTTTGGTAGGGCAGTTCTGGCCAGAGCATTGTCTTCCTCCCACCCTGGGTTCTGATTGCTTGAGTACATTCCACTTATATGGAATGGTTTAGCAGAATGATAAGGAAGGAGAAATTTTTCATACCTGACAATTTTCTTTCCTTGAATCCTGCTAGATCAGTCCAAGACCCACCCTGGAAGACTTCTCCTACAGCTTTGGGAGCCTTTGCTGACTTGAGTGCCTTGTCAGTTTCTGTGTCTGGTGCAAAGTTAATTATTGCAAGAGATGCTCGTTCAAGTTAACTTGTCCAAATATGGGTGGCTACTTATTAATGTTCGTTTCTGAGTTTTTCAATCTTGCTCACTGCTTGGGAAATGTCATACTGGCTTCTCTCAATGCTGCAACAGTAGATATAACAAATGATATCATGAAAGTTGCTGAAGTCTGCCTTCACTTGCTGGCAAGGGAGCATAACCCACTCATCTGAATTGGTCTAGCAGGATTCAAGGAAAGGAAATTCAGGTATGTAAAATTTCCCCTTAAGGATCACAGATTGTTTCTGAACCCTTTAAAATCCGAATCAGTCTGGTACAGTGGGGAAAAGAAAGATCTTTTCCTTGATTCTGTTAAGCCCATAGTTGGTTTACAAATCTTCTTAAAAGAATCAGTTTATTCAATAGAGGCCCTTTTAGATCGTTCATGTCCTTTACATCACATATCTTGTTTCTCATGAGGATTTCTTTTCCTGAGCTTAGACTAATTAGATCACTTACACTCTTGTTAGATTTCGAGACTTTGAACACACTTCATGTTTTGATCTTCAATAGATTAGACACCTGCTAGAAGGAAATGGCAGTAATTTCATTTTGTGTAGCCCAAAAGGCTACAGCTAATTCAGAGCGCAGTAGTGAAATTGCTCTGTTACGCAGAACGTTTCATTCATGCCTTTTAAAAGAACAACAGTGGCTCCCAATTTCTTGTAGAATCAAATATTCGATCCTGATCCTTGCACATCAAGCATTTTATCAGGAATTCCCCCACTACTTACATTCACTGGTCATTCATTATTCCTCTCAATGTATTCTGAGATTGTCCATCTGTCTGAATGATTTGGTTATTCCTTCCCCATCATTAATTACTAGAAGCTACCTTTTCTGCTGCTTTTAGTTTTGTATCCTTTCTCTCTGGAATTCCCTTCCCCTGGATGTACATCTGGAAAGCTCAATACAGAAACCTTTTTCTTAAAGTATTTCCCTAATACAACTTCTGCCTCCAGGTGCAGAGTCGCCTTATTTGCCCTTTTGTGATCTTGGTTATCTTTGTACATTGTTCTGGTATTTGTTCTGTTCATCCTCCTGCTCTTTGTATCTTGTCCTGTACCCTTAGTAGTGGTGTAGAGTGATGGTTGTAATTAAGGTCTTCTAGTATTGTGAACTGCCTTGCTTTCAAATGTGTGCTTTTTTTTGTTTTGTTTTGCTTTGCTTTGTTGTGTTTTTGTTTGAATGTCAGTCAGTATGCCAAATCTTACAAAAATAAGTACTTTGTTCCTATAATGCTACTAGTGTCAGCTGTGCTATACAGATGCATAATAAAGGAACTGTTTCTGTTCCACATAATTTACAATCTAACACATACTGACAAAACATAATTCATTATCGTCCTGCTATACCAGTCCAGACAAGTGGGTTGTGTTCCCTTACCAGCAGATGTGGTGACGGAAAGCTTCCAGAGGCTTATTTTGACATCAATGTGCTGTTGAGAACCCCTGCCCTAGAGACACAGGGTGTTAACATTGTCCTCTGGACACACCTAGTTAGTCAGGTTTTCAGGATAACTATAATGAATATACATGAGAGAGATTTGCATGCACTGCCTCCATTGTATGCATATCTGTCCTGTATATTTACTGTGGTTATCCTAAAGACCTGACTTGCTAGGTGTGTCCCAAGGACTGGGTTGAGAACTCTTGCTCTAGGGGCATTTAACCAGTAATTCTCTATCTCGAGCAGGTGGTGGATACAAGTTTTTCAGCTCTGATAGAATCTGGAAAAAACAAAGAAGATTGAAGAAGGAAAGATTGATTTTGCTTGTGAGCAACCCCCCTTGCTGGTGATTTTCTCACTGGAATGCAACGCAGGAGACACCCTTAAATCCGGTGCTTTTTTTGGATGCCATAAAGAGGAAGAGAATTGGTTCCGCTCCTTGTACTTACCCTGTTAAGGACCTATTGAGTAGCCAGAAGATTGAAAAATGAGAGTTTGGAAAAGATTCTTCAGCCTAACACCGGGGTCTCAAACATGTGGCCCGCGAGAGAGCTTTGTGCGGCCCGCGACGGAGGGAAACAAAAAAAACCCCACAACCCTGGCTTCTGCTGCTGCCGCTGCTTCCGTGGCAGTGGCAGAATCAACTGTCAGTTAAAAAAAAAAAAACAAAAACCTGGCTTGTGCTGCTGCAGCTGTGGCAGCATCAGAATCAGCTGTCCCGCGGCCCCTTCCCCTCTGCCCGGAAGAGCCCTGAGTCTGCTCCATCAGCGGTGGGCTTTTCAAGCCGCCAAGAGAGTATTTCCCTCTTGCGCGAGAAAAAGCCGCACGAGAGGGAAATACTCTCTTCGCGGCTTGAAAAGCCCGCCGCTGATGGAGCAGACTCAGGGCTCTTCTGGGCAGAGGGGAAGGGGCCGCGGGACAGCTGATTCTGCTGCTGCCACAGCTGCAGCAGCAGCAGCACAAGCCAGGTTTTTTTTTAATTGACAGGTGATTCTGCCGCTGCCACGGTGGCAACGGCAGCAGCAGAAGCCAGGATGTTTTTTGTAATTGTCTTTACTTGGGCGGATGGGGGGGGGGGGGGGTCCTAGGACTGGAAATGGGCTGATAGGGGTTAGGAAGGACTGGAGGTGGGCTGATGGGGGGAGTTAGCCCCTCCGTAGCTCATTACCAGTCCTAACTCCCCCCATCAGCCCACCTCCAGTCCTTCCTAACCCCCATCAGCCCATTTCCAGTCCTAACCCCCCATTACCCCATTTCAGTCTTAGCCCCTCCGTAGCTCATTACCAGTCCTAAGACTGAAATGGGGTAATGGGGGGTTAGGACTGGAAGTGAGCTAATGGCAGCGGGGGGGGGGGGGTTAGGACTGGTAATGGGCTATGGTGGGGGCTAGGACTGGAAATGGGCAGATGGGGGTTAGGGCTGGAGGTGGGCTCATTGGTGGGTTAGGACTGGTAATGGGCTATTGTGGGGCTAAGAATGAAAATGGGGTGATGGGAGTGTTAGGACTGGAAGTGGGCTGTTGGGGGCTTAGGACTGGTAATGGGCTATGGGGGGGCTAGAAATGGTAATGGACTGGGGGGTTGCTAGGACTGGAAATGGGCTTAGTGGGGGGAGCTAGGACAGGAAATGGGCTGATGGTGGGGCTAGGATAGGACTGGAAATGGGCTGATGCGGGGACTAGAAGGGAGCGGATGCTGGGTGGGGCTGGAACTAGAAGGGAGCTGATGTTGGGGAGGATTAGAATGGGATGGAGCTGGGAGAGTGAAATGGAGAGGGGAAAAATATTTTGTGTGGGAGGGAAGAAAAATCTACAATTGGCCGGGTATTGGGAGAGTAAGTGGGGATTGAGGATGGAGGGATAAAATTTGAGTGGATGAAATAGGAATGAGGAAAGAGCAAAAGGAGAAAGATTAGTATGTTAAAGCAAATGTAGAGAGAGAATGGAAAAAAAAACTAGAAGAGAGAAGAAAGGACAAATGGACAGCAGACGATGGAGAGTTAGCAGAAGACACAAAGAAACCAGAAGAAAGTAGATGGAACAATTGCAACTGAAAAAAATGCACAAAAGGTAGAAAAATATCTGTTTTGAATTTATTAACTGGAATATATCAGCTCTGGGAAATGTGCATCATTAACGTCTGCGCTTTGTATGGTAACATTATGCAAATATTTATGCAAATGAGGCCCCGCGTCTTTTGTGGCCCGCGGGTTACTTTACAAGTCCTCATTTGGCCCTCAAAGCAATTTGAGTTTGAGACCCCTGGCCTAACACAACCTTAATACCCCCTTCCTCCTCTTCCTCCCCTTCCTCCCCACCCCCCATTCTCCCCAGAAGATTTGAAGAACACTCTTCAGAGGTATGTGCATGTAGGTCTGGCAGCAGGGGAGTAGCACAGATCCTAGCACGGTTTTTACCTGCTTTGGGGCTCCCCAGGAGTGAGTACCAAAACTAAGTCTGTCTTTCTGACTTGTTTGGGGGGCTCCCGAATTCTCCTGTTGGTGGTGCATGAGTCACATTGGGCTGCTTGGAGTGTCCATTGTGTCGGCGCTGGTGTTTTCCTACCTTGTCCAATTGCCTGCACGTGGTGTTTGTGCTTCCTGTGCTTGTCATGCCTTCTCCAGCATGGTCCTTGTGCATGTGCAGTTGCTTGTCAGTGCGCATGCGATTACCACCATTCTGTACCTTTTAGCACACCTTGAGCTGTTGCCTGGCTCTCTGGCGGTGGAAATTAATATGCTGGCTTCTAAGAAGTGCTGCCTGGTTTGTGGAGAGCTTCGTCGCTGGATTCTGGTATCTGCACTTTTTGCATGGAAGCTTCAGATGCACCCTTGAAGGGCCCTTCTCTTCCTTCGCAGCAGGGAGACATGTATGCTCTGGCCTTATCGTCTTCACTACAGTTGTACAATGTCATTATAAAGGATGATTGGGCTTTGGGTTCCAGCACTCATAACTCTGGCTGCTCCTCTTCGCAGGGATCTCTCATTCCCAGGTTGACTTCCCCAAAATTCTTCTCCTTTCTTTGCAAGCTTGGTCTTTCTGAGCCTCCAGGTCCTTTTTGTTCTCTTTAAGGTTGCTTGAAAGAGGAATAGTTGGCGAGTCCGGAGCCTGGCTCAGGTGCTGCCTTCTAAGCTCTCTTGGCAAAGGTTGGAGTCTGGAGAATTGGATCAGCTGTCCTTTGGCTGAGACCCGGAGTCCAGTCCTGATGGTCTAGTGATGATTGATTCCAACCTGTAGGACGAGATGTCTTCTCCTTCTGAAGTTCACGACAAATTCGGTGGTCTTCGCCTGCTCAGGAAGGACAAACTGGCGGTCCTGAGTGCTCAAATGTCGTTCGTGCTGCGTTTGACTGATCCTTTTATGGCAGATCAAGGGTCACAGATCCACCCCTCCTTCAAGTGGTTTGGAAGTCTACAATGCTTTCCTTTTCCGGAGGTTATCAAAAGCATGATCTGACTCCCCAGTGCAGAGGCTGAAATTTTACAGGATGCTTATGCCCTGCCACAGGAGGACTGCACTGCATGATTCAACATGCCAAGAGTGGATGCGCATATCACAAAGCAGACCACCATCCCGGTGGAGGGTGGAACCGTTCTGAAGGATCCTGTGGATCAGAAGGTGGACTCTCTCACAGGGAATTGGTTTGTAGATTTGACTGTTATCCTTCAGTAGGCAGTGTGTACAGTCCTGATAACTTGAGCTCTGCTTTGGTGATTTCAGTCTCTTGCGCCAGCGGATATTACGTTCCTCTTGGAGTCGGCAACAACTTTGCTTTTGGGCACCATGATGGTCTCATCCGCTTGGCGGCTAAAACATTGCTCTGACACTGATGCGATATTGGATATGGCTTTGCCACTAGGCGGCAGATTCATATTCCAAGTCTATGTTGACCCAGCTAGCCTTTAAAGGGAAGCTCTTGTTTGGGGCAGACTTGGAGAAGCTGGTTATTCCCAGGACTCCTATAGGTACCACCCTGGAAAGCCCCTCCTCCTCCCCTTCCTTTTCTGGTTTTCGGTCCCAAACTCTATCCTTTCATGGAGCTCCTGGGATTTTACCACCTCCAGAAGTGCTGCCACCTGTCCAGCGCAATGATGGGTTAGGGGCCCATTCTGGGAAGTCCCCAATGGATGGATTGCTGGGTGCTAGATACCATTCAGCACAGCTATATTCTGGAATGCAGAGAGCCTATTTCAGATGCCTTTGTTGTCTTCCCATGTGGTTCTGCAGCCAGGAGAACTGCCATTCAGATCACGCTGGACAGGTGGCACCATCTGTGAGTGGTGAACCCCTTTCTCCAGGCTGAGTGGGACAAGGGCTGATACACCATCTACTTTGTGGTGCCAAAGAAAGACTGTTCCTATTAGCTAGTCCTTGATCTCAAGGAGTCAATGCTCGCCTGCACACCTTTCACTTCCATATGGAGACCCTGCGGTCAGTGATCCAGGCAGTACGCCAAGGGGAGTTTCTTACATTTCTGGATTTAGCTGACTTATTTCCACATCCCTATCCAGGAGGAGCAACAGCACTTTCTCAGTTTTGCTGTGCTTGACTCTCATTTTCGATTTACTGCTCTCCACTTTTGGTCTCTCCATCCCGAGCACTTTATTGAAAGTAATTGTGGTGGTGGCTGCTGTGCTGAGTGCCAGGGGATCTGTATTACTTGGACGGTTGGCTCATTCGGGCCAAATCACAGTCCAAAGTGTCTCTGGTTTTGACGCGGGTGGTGCAGTTCCTGTAGAGTCTTGGCTGGGTGATCAATCAAGGGAAGAGCCACGGAGCCTTCCCAATCACTGGAATATGTGGGAGCGCAGTTCTACACTTGGGTAGGCAGAGTCTTCCTGCCTGAAGAGAGAGTGAAAAAATTGTTGGTCCAGTTGGCAGCCTTCTGATCTCAACAAGCTCAGAGTTTAGGATTGTCTACAGCTTCTTGGCTTAATGGTGATGATGGCAATCAAAATGGTGCCTAGGATATGAGCTCATATGAGGCCGCCTCAGAGGTCTGTGCTGACTCAGTGGTCTTCAAGCCCTCAGGAGTTCAAGGTCAGGCTGCCCCTCTAGCCAGAGGTGGTGACAGCAGCCACAGCATCTGAGGAAGGGTATGCCACTGGACAATCACCTGTGGCTTCTGTCGACAGATACCAACCTGCTTGGCTGGGGAGCCCATTGCAAGGACCAGGCATCTCAGGGCACTTGGAGCAGATGGGAGTCTGCAGGGTCCATCAACTATTTTGAGGCATTCGCTTGGCCCTTTTTGCATTTCCAGACCCTGGTCAAGGGTAAAGTGGTCTGGGTGTACTCTAACAATGCCATTGTAGTGGTGTATGTCATTTGGCAAGGGGGCATGAAAAGTGCTGGAGTGGCCCCAGAGATGACCCTTCTGTTCTCCTGGGGGGGGGGGGGGAAGGAACCTCCTAGATCTGACGCAACACATTGCTGGAGTTGACAGTGTGGAGGACTTCCTCAGTTGCCACACTCTCTTGATCCCGGGGAGTGGGAACTGAGTCAGATGCACAGTCTTTCAACAAATTTTGCACCGCTAGGGTCATTGCAAGATGGATCAGATGGTGACTCGCTCCAGTGCCAAAGTGTGTAGATTTCTTTAGTCACGGCCGACAGGTAGGCTCAGAGGAAATCAATGTCCTAATTCAGTCTTGACTAATAACTGCCTGACATATGGGTTTCCTCTGTGACTGCTTGTAGGACGTTTGCTTCGACACATAGAACAACATCTGGGCTGGGTTATCCTGGTGTCACCAGATTGGCCACTGGGGCTGTGGTTCGAGGATCTGATGTGACTCCTGCAGGAACCTTCTCTGTGACTGCCCACAGACAGGGGGCTGTTACGTCATGGGCTGGTCCTTCTGGACAACCCAGCTCCCTTCTCATAGCTTGGCTCTTGAGAGATGTCGCTTAGCATGAAAGGGCTATTTCCCTGCCATGGCTACCATGCTCCTCAAAGTGTGATTACCAGTCTGGCCTACATGCGCGTCTGGGGTATTTTTCAGCATTGGTTCTGTGAATATCAGGCTGGGCTTGATACTGCAGGCTTGCCATCCTTGTTTCAGGATAATCTGGACAAAGTCATTTCCTTAGCTCCCTGAAGGTTCAGGTGGCAGCCTTGTCCTGCTTGAGGGGACCTATGGCGGGTCTGTCCATTGCCTCGCACCAGATGCTTCCCGTTCCCTTCAGAGGGTTATGACACCTGTGTCCTCCCCTGCGTTCAGTTGTTCCCTCGTGAGATTTCTGCCTGACATTGATGTCCGAGCCCTTGAAGCAGGCCACTTTTGAGATTTGACCCTGTCTCTATTGCTTCTATCGGGAGCCTATTCTATGCATCAAGCATTCTTTCTGTATAGAAATATCTCCGCAATTTACTCCTGGGTCCTATTCCCTTTCACCTTCATCCTATGCTCCCTTGCTACAGAGCTTTTTTATTTCATCTTCTTTCAATTGAGGCTCTCCTCTTGTGTATTTTTGTCATGGAGGTATTTAAATATCTATCATGTCTCCCCTCTCCTGCCTTTCTTCCAAAGTATACATATTGGGATCTTTGTCTGTCCCTATATACCTTTATGAGATACATATATTCTGTCATATAACATGTATATTTCTGAAGATAGCTTTAAGGTAATATGTGTGAATATTTTAATTTGGCAAGTTAAACTTATTGTAGCTTTGACATATGAATAATGGCAAGCCTTCCTGCTACACAAGCTAATATAGAGAGGCGAACAGCCTATTTTCTCTGTTTCCATCTGCTGGAGGGAGGGGAATATCCCTACTTGTCTGAACCGGTCTGACAAGACTCCAGGAAAGAAAATTTATGTAAGCATAATTTCACCTTTAGTTGACTTCAGAGTTAATATCCAAGGGAAAGAATGACTTGACTTCGTAAATTATATGTTTGAATTGCAGAAGACATTCCATATATCCAGCTGACAGATCCTGTTAGATCCAGTCATGCACAAAGTACCATTATTTATTTGAGGATTTATTGCCCTTACAGAAATGTTCTAGGTGAGGTACAACATGCAGAGAAAAATTAGTCCTTAAAGAGAGAAAATTCCTACCTAATTAACTTTTAATATGCAGCATGAACACACCAGAGTAATTCATAAAATCAGTATAGTGCCTACACAACAACTATAGCAAAAATTAAATTAAAGTCATTTCATTTGAAAAGTGGTTATAGATACCTAAAACGTAGAAGTAACAGACTTTTATTTATGGGAAAATTATTCAGAACCACGATTTAATAACAATATTAGTATTCAAGTTAAACAAGCAGTGAGAGTCCAAAAATTGATGATTCAACAGGCTTATGACACAGACCTTGCTCAAATAGCCAGATCTCAAGCTTATGACAAGAAGCCTGTCAGTTGAACAAAGAGTGGACGTTGGACTCGGAGAAAAACACGCCCTATTGAATTAACATGGGAATCTTGCTTTCTTAAATGATGGCATCTGTTATTTAATGAAAAAGCTGGGAAATATCATATACACCATCTAACTTAAGATTGCCTTTGCTGTATATGTGAAACAACGTTTTGGAGATAGGGTGTTTTAATGTATAAACTAATTATACATATTTGTAGTGCTACTGCAGTGTTTCCAGCCTGTTCCTATTCGTCTCGCCGGGCCAGTCCAGGTACAGTTGGGTAGTCAACCTCCCCCAGCAGCTGAGGACTGATAACTAAAACTTCTGCTGACAGCCTATCCAGCTCCCCCTTGTGACAGAAGCCAGTCTTTCAGTCCTCAGCAGCTGGAAGGATGTGTTGCTGACAGGCTCCCAGGAGAGACGATTGGAATTAGGCTATGGATTAGATTTTAAAAACAAACAAAAAAAACAAAACTTTAGACAGTCCAGGGGAAGAAACTAAGAAAGGGGAAAGCCTTGCTCTCTTGCCCGAGCGGGGCAGTCCAGTTGAGAAGTGCTCCCTTATGTGGTAAAGGATTTCTTTTTTTTTTTTGAGAAAGTCCTTCACGGTCCTCAACTGCTAGCCAGAGCTTAAACGGTTTTAGGGGCAGAGCCTGCCTGGCCGGAGGATCCGTGGCCTGAGAGGGGGTGTAGAAAAGAGCTGGGAGCCCCAGAATTCTCTTCACACCTCCGTTCCCTGTATTCTTAGTGACCTGCTAGCAGCGGGAGCCTGGAGAACAGCGCGCCGTCATTGAGGCTGAAGGTAGGAAACGGGACGGCTTCACCTTGTTAGTGGATAGTTACAGCGTCTTGCGTTTTTGGTGTGTGGAGCCTTTCGGCTTTGTTTTCTAATAGCGTGGTGCTTTTTAGGCTGACAGGAGCTGCGTGTTCGCCAGTCGGTCATTGCCACGCGTGTCTAATCGGCCGGTCTCATTTGCTCGGGGTGTTTTCTTCGGTTCAGATTTCATTTCTTACGGTGGTGCAGGGGGCTGTGGCCTGATGGAGGGCTCACTATCTGCCTCAGAGCTAGCGGGAGAACGGTCTCAGGCGCTTCAGGGGCCTTCACTTAAGGCGGGAACGGCGGCCATTTCGGTTGTAGACTCGGCTGTTTCTCCCACGCTTTTGCAGTCTTCAGCAAAGAGAAAATCTAAATCTCAGAAAACACCTGCTGTGGAGAAGTCAGGCCATAAGACACCCTCTGGATCGCAGGGAGATTTGGGTTCTCTGTTTTCTCCAAAGTTTATTTTGGCGTTGCATAAAGCCTATATGTTAAAAATGGCTCAGCCTGTGGACAGCCACTCTGCTACTAGCCAGTTGGATTTCAAATTGGAAGAGCCCAAGCTGTCTGATCCTGGAGAGGGATCTTCGGCTAAGGGAGCAATTTTAGAGACAGCCTCAGAACCATTGGGGCTACAGATTGCCAGTCCTCTGTTGCCTGAGGAAGGAGAGATTCTTTCTGAGTCCGGACTGGATTCATGGCCTATGGAGTTGGAGGAAGGTGAGATTGGGCCTGGTGATGATCCAAATGTCTTCCGGGTATTTCGTAAGGAAGAGCTGGGGGCTCTGATTGTCCACTCTCTCGCTGCTTTAAATATTGTGCTTCTGGCAGTTCAACAGGAGCCCCTAGAGGATCCCTTGTTACAGGGGTTTAAGCCAGAACAGCGGTGTTTCCCAATCCACAGAGTCATTAAGCAGATGATAGAGTCTAAGTGGGAGTGTCCTGAGGTTAGCCTAAGGGGTGGCTGCACCATAGCGTGCCTTTACCCTGTTCCTCAGGAAGAGAAGGACTTATTGCGGATGCCCAAAGTAGATGCGCTTGTGTCGGCGGTCACTAAGAAGACCACAATTCCGGTGGAAGGGGGTGCTGCCCTTAAAGATCTTCAGGATCGTAGGTTAGAGGCGCTTCTAAAGCAGGCTTTTGATGCTAGTGCCTTAGCATTGCAGGCTTTGGTATGTGGGGTGTATGTGTCCCGGGCTTCTATCCGTTGGCTACAGGGAGAGCCGAGCTCGGAGAAGCAGGAGGATTCTTCCTCGGGGGGGGGGGGGGGGGGGCAAAGCTGGAGTCGGCGGCGGCTTACCTGGCAGATGCCTTCTATGATTTGGTCCGAATTTCAGCAAAATCCATGGCCTCACTTATTGCTGCCAGGCGTTTTCTTTGGCTAAGAAATTGGGCAGCAGACGTGTCTTCAAAATCTTGACTCAGTAAGCTTCCATACAAGGGCAAGCTGCTTTTTGGGGAAGCACTGGAAAAAATTGTGAAGGATTTAGGCGATTCCAAAGGGGATCGTCTTCCGGAGGATAGGCCCAGAGCTGCTAAGGCTGGGACGATGCTCAGAGGTCATGGTAGAGATAGCCGCAAGTTCCGGGGATCTCGGTTTGCGCCTTATCAAAGGGGTTGCTTTGTAGCCAGGGGCCAGTCCTTTTGTGGAGCCAGAGGCTTCGGCAGGGTGTTTATTTAACGCCCAGCAGACCTCTGCTAAAAAGCCACAATGAAGGGAGGCTGGTCCAGGCGGAGATTCCCGTAGGAGGGCGTTTGCAGGAGTTTCTCTCCGCCTGGGCCGCCATAACTACAGATCTCTGGGTGCTGGAGATCATCCACGAGGGTTACGCACTGGGGTTTGCGTCTCCGCTGGCGGAAGCTTTTGTTCTGTCCCTGTGTGGGCCTCAATCAAAGAGGGCGGCTGTCGGGGACACGCTGAACCGCTTGTTGCGCTTGCAAGTGGTGGTCCCAGTACCCCTAGACCAGTGCGGCTTAGGTCGATACTCAATTTATTTTGTGGTTCCCAAAAAGGAAGGTTCATTTTGGCCTATTCTAGATCTCAAACATGTAAACCACTGCTTGAGGGTTCCGCACTTTCGGATGGAAACCCTGAGAGCAGTTATCCGGGTGGTGAAGCCGGGAGAATGGCTTTCCTCCATAGATTTAACAGAGGCTTATCTGCACATTACAATCCGGCCGGAACATCAGAAATTTCTGCGATTTGCAGTTCCCATGGGTCATTTTCAGTTTCGAGTGTTGCCGTTCGGACTAGCTGCGGCACCACGGACGTTCACCAAGGTTATGGTGGTGGTGGCGGCTGCCCTCCAGAAGGAAGGGATTCAGGTGCATTCCTACCTGGATGACTGGTTGATTCGAGCAGGATCTCAGGTGGAGTCTGGAGAGGCTACTGTTCGGGTGGTATAGTTCCTAGAGCAGCTAGGTTGGGTCATCAACCGGGCAAAGAGTCACTTGCAGCCGATGCAGCGGTTGACTTATCTCGGGGCCTTGTTTGATACAAAGGAGGGGACGGTGTTCCTGCCTCCGGACAGGGTAAAAAAGCTGCAAGATCAGGTGGCGGCCTTCGTATGCCTCGCGGCTCTGACAGCTTGGAGGTATTTACAGGTCTTGGGTTCGATGGCCGCGGCGTTGGACCTGGTGTCTTGGGCCAGAGCTCACATGCGCCCGCTTCAGCAAGCCTTGCTTTCGAGATGGTCTCCACAGGATCATCTGCTATCTCGGAAGCTGCGGTGTCCGGAGGACGTCCGCAGCTCTCTGCAGTGGTGGCTGGTCCCCGCTCATCTGCAGGCAGGAGTTCCTCTGGCTCATCCGGATTGGGTCTTGGTCACAACGGATGCCAGTCTCTCCGGTTGGGGGGCTCATTGTCTGTCTCAGGTGGCGCAGGGGACCTGGTCTTCCGAGGAGAGCAGTTGGTCTATCAATCGCTTGGAGCTGAGGGCAGTGCGCTTCGCGCTTCTGGCCTTTCGAAGTCTGATCGCACATCGAGCGGTGCGGGTGTTTTCCGACAATCTGGTGACCGTTGCCTACATCAACAAGCAGGGTGGCATGGGCAGTGCCCTTTTACTGGAAGAGAGTCAGGTCTTGTTGCAGTGGGTGGAGTTACATCTAGTTGCGCTCTCGGCGACTCATGTCGCGGGGAAAGACAGCGTTCAGGCCGACTATCTCAATCGCAGTGTCCTCGATCCCGGAGAGTGGGAGCTGAACTGGGCAGTGTTTCACGATATTACGTTGCAGTGGGGCCAGCCGGTCATGGATCTCATGGCTACCCTGGACAATGCCAAAGCTTCCAGGTTCTTCAGCAGGCGCAGAGAGCATATGTCGGAGGGCCTCGACGGTCTGGTGCAGCCCTGGCTGGCAGAAGGGTTGCTTTACGTGTTCCCTCTGTGGCCCCTGCTGGGGCGGGTCATTCGGAGAATTTCTTCTCACGCCGGCAGGGTGATTCTCATTGCTCCGGATTGGCCCCATCGGCCCTGGTATGCGGATCTGATACGTCTCTTGGTCGCTCCGCCTTGGAGACTTCCCTCGAGGATCAATCTCTTGAGCCAGGGTCTGGTGTTGATGCCGCAGGTGGATCGATTCTCGCTTACGGCTTGGCTCTTGAAAGGGAGCGGTTGCGGCGAAAGGGGTACTCGCCGTCCGTAATCGCTACTGTGTTGAAATCTAGAAAGAAGTCAACATCGTTGGCATATATTCGTGTGTGCCGCATTTTTGAGGCATGGTGTGCGGAGTGTGGAGTACAACCGAGAGCGGCGAGATTGCCACATGTTCTGGCATTTCTTCAAGGGGGACTAGAGAAGGGCCTAGCCCTCAGTACTCTCAAAGTGCACCTCGCGGCCCTAGCTTGTTATAGAGGAAGAGTGCAGGGGATCTCTCATCTCATCCGGATGTTCAGAGATTCCTTAGAGCGGCCAGGAATATCCGGCTGCCGGTGCGACCAGTGGTGCTTCCGTGGGATTTGAATTTGGTACTGGAGGCCTTAACGTGGTCGCCATTTGAGTTTCGGTCGCCCGGGAATTTGAGGGAGTTTTCTTGGAAAACGGCCTTTCTAGTAGCGCTGTGTTCTGCTAGAAGAGTGTCGGACCTGCAAGCGCTCTCTTGCAGGGAGCCATATCTTCACTTTTCGGCGGAAAAGGTGGTTTTGAGACCTGTACCGTCATATTTGCCGAAGGTGGTATCCAGTTTTCACATGAATCAGCCTGTTTCTCTTCCCACTTTTCAGTCGCAGCAGGGTGCTGCGATGGATCGGTCTCTTAGGAAGTTGGATTTAGGACGCGTCTTGCGGAAATATTTGAGAAAGATGAAGCCGTTTTGGAAGTCCGATCGGTTGTTCGTGTTATTTGGCGGGCCTCAGAAAGGTCAGGCGGCGACCAAGGCTTCTATCGCTCGCTGGGTGAAGCAAGCCATAGGGCTGGCTTATGAAGCAAGTGGCAAGGCGCCGCCTATTGGACTCGGAGCACATTCTACCAGGGCTCAAGCGGCCTCTTGGGCTGAGTTTGCCCTGGTTCCGCCAGTAGATATCTGTCGGGCGGCGTCTTGGTCGTCTCTGCATACCTTCACAAAGCATTATCGGTTAGATGTGCAAGCGAGAGGGGACGCTAGGGTTGGGGCCTCGGCTATTGTGGCGGAGCTCGCAGGACCCTCCCCAGTTTAGGTACTGCTTTGGTACTGCCCAACTGTACCTGGACTGGCCCGGAGAGACGAATAGGAAGAAGGAATTAGACCTTACCTGCTAATTGTCTTTCCTTGAGTTCTCTCCGGGCCAGTCCAGGTCCCTCCCCTGTTTTTCTGCGAGCAACCACTAGGTTGAGGGCTCCGTGATTAGTATACAGTGTGGGTCTGTTGCAGACCTGGTAGCGGAGGCTCTGGGAAAGTAATGGGCTTGGTGAAGAGGATTTTGGGAGATCCCTTGGGGGTTAAGAGGGTTTCTCACATTTCGAGATCGCAAAAAAAAAAAAAAAAAAGAAACGAAACACTAAGGGAACAGTTCTTAGACTCCTTAGATAGTTCTGGTTTTTGGTTGACGTTCATATGTGGATGTTTGGATCAGCTGCTTTGACAATAGGAGACTTGCTTATGTCACAAGGAGGAGCCGGATAGGCTGTCAGCAGAAGTTTTAGTTTTCAGTCCTCAGCTGCTGGAGGAGGTTGACTACCCAACTGTACCTGGACTGGCCCGGAGAGAACTCAAGGAAAGACAATTAGCAGGTAAGGTCTAATTTCTTCTTTGTCATGGCATATTGAGTCAAAAATAAAAAATATGTAGAGACAAATACTGATGAATTCAAAAAGGAATGATGCATATACCCAGAGGATCCCTAAATGGCAAGAGGATGGAAACCAAGCATTGTGCACTGCAGCTCAAAACAGCATATAAGTGACCTTATGCACTTTTAAAAAACATGGGGGTAATCTGCATGGAGTTGCAGTTGCAACCTTAGCTAACTACTTTACTGAGTAGACTGGCTGGGACATATTAGTCTTTATCTGCCATTATTTACCATGTTATGATTTTATAATGGTAACATGTCTGTGTGCCTTTATAAAATTCTCTTCCTGAACACTCCCAGCACAAAGTTATACCTGCTGTGAAGCAGAAGTAGCTTTGTGTGTAGAGATGAGAATTGGTGCATATGCATATATTTTATACATTATACACATTAAATGTGTGTCTTGCCCTTTCTTCTTCTATGGGTATGTCATTGAAATGCTCTGATCAGTGTGCAGCAGCTGCCAAGAAAGCTTATAGAATGCAAAGAATCATAAGGAAAGGAATGGAGAATAACAAGGTATTACACGTTGCAGTGAAAATATTTTTTATCCAATTAATCAAATGTACTACTTGGTAGCTTCATTGCTTGTCCTCTAGTCTTTACACTTTTTTTGAAGAAGTAAAAAAACAGATTTACATTTAGTCATTCTACTCTACTCATTTTACAGAACTTTATCAGATCTCCCCTCAGCCATCTCTTCTCAAAGCTCAAGAGCCCCACCTTTTAAGCCTTTCCTCGAAGGGGTAATCCTTCCATCCTCTAACATTTTGGTCACCCTTCTCTGTATCTTTTCCAATGCTGCTATATCTCTATTTAGATGCAGCGATCAGAACTGCACACAATACTCAGTGTGGTCACACTATGGAGTGATATAGAGGCACTATAATTAAGCTTTGGAATTCATTGTCAGAGGATATAGTAAAATATGTTAGTGTAGCTACGTTTAAAAGATTTGGAGAAGTTCCTGGAGGAAAGCTTCATATCACGTAATTAAAGTGGACCGGAGGAAATCCATTGCTTATTGCAATAAGCAGCATGGATTAACCTTTCTTTTGGGATCCTGCCAGATACTTGCCACCTGGATTGGCCAATGTTGGAAAAGGATATTGGGCTTGATGGAACATAAGATTTGCCATATTGGATCAGACCTATGTTAACTGACTGCCTCTGGACCCTAGCTGGTCCATGAAGCTGAAGGCCTGACATGAGTTGGATGGCATTGCACAGCACATACTGAGATACTAGTCTCACCACCACCTGTGTTTTCTAGCCATCTTAATGCAAAAGGCAGGAGCAGTACCTAGAGAGGAATGGCCAGCAGGAAAATGGAGGTGATGGTACATTTGTATAAGTGTCTAGTGAGGCCTCATTTGGAGTATTGTGCACAATTCTGAAGACTGCAGCATCTGAGAGATATAACCAGGATGGAATTGGTTATGAGGGCAGCTACTAAAATGGTCAGAGGCCTTCATCATGTCATATGGGGATAGACTTAAAAATCTTAATATGTATACTTTATAGGAAAGACAGGAGAGGTGTGGTTTATGATAGAAATATTTAAATATCTTTTTGGTATATATGCACAAGACATGGCCCTCTTCCAATTGAAAGGAAGCTCTGGAATAAGATGTTAAAGGATGAAGGTGAAAGTAATCTGAGGAAATATTCCTTTACGGCAGTGGTTCTCAACGTAGTCCTCAGGACACCCTTAGCCATTCAGGTTTTCAGGATAACCAAAATGAATATTGTATGCAATTATGATCGTCATATATTAAAAAGGATATAGCAGAATTAGAAAAGGTACAGCGAAGAGCGACCAAAATGGTAAAGAGGATGGAAGGATATCCCTCCAGGAAAGGCTTAAAAGGTTAGGGCTCTTCAGCTTGTAAATGGAGAAGGTTGAGGAGATAGGTCTATAAAATAATGAATGGAGTAGAACAGGTAAATATAGATAGTCTTTCTATGTTTTGAAGGAGTAAACAAAGGGGAGATGTACAATGAAGCTACAATGTAGCACATTTAAGACTAATCAAAGAAAATATTTTTTCACTCCACGCGTAATCAAATTCTGGAATTCGTTACCAGGGGATGTAGTAAAAACTGTTAGTGTAGCTGGGTTTAAAAGAGGTTTCCATATCATCTTGCTAGACCAGTTCAGACAAGTGGGTTGTATTCCCCTACCAGCAGATTGGTGGAGACAAAGAACCAATGGAAAGCTCAGGCTTCAATGACATAACTCCTATGCCTCTGTTTGCCTCAGCCATCAGAGGTCTCTTCAGTATTTCTATATCTCCAGCAGATGGTGGATGGATTTTCTCTTTGAAGAAGAAGATCTGAAGATTAATAAAATGCTTGAAGGTGACTCTCTCACTTGAATGCGATGTGGGAGGCTCCACTAGACAGCGGCCTTTTCGGTAGCCATAGGAGGAGGGAAAATTGGTTCAGCTGCACGTGCTTATCATAAGAGCCTGTTTAGCAGCCAGAAATTGGCAGGCTTTGGAAGGATCTGGAAGAGTGCAGCAGCCTCGCACAATCTCAGCGCCCCCTCCCTCCTGCTCTGTATCCCCTGCTCTTTCACAAAGATTGCAGAAGAGTCTCAGAGGGATCTGCCTGCCAGCCACCTTAAGCACTGTAAAACCAGTAAAACAATTTCAAGGGAATAGAGCTGAGCCTGGCGCAGATTCTTTCTCTGGGGCTCTTAGGGGGTGAGTACCAAGGTTTGATCTCATCATTATCCTTGACGGGGGCTCCTGATTCCATCTTCCTGGGATGTGATTTGGGGTGGACTGCGGGTGACCATTGCACAGTATGGGAGTTTCCTGCTGTTCTCTGCACGTTACTAGCGTTTTTGCTTGTTGTGTGCCTGGTGGTCACATGTTCCATTCAATGCTCATGCCTTCCCTAGTGCCTGTAACATGTGTTGCAATAAAAGTGCAGTTTAACACGTGCCTTTCGGGCAGTTGCAACCTTAGGTGCTGTTGTGATACGTGCCTTAACTCGGTCTTCCAGGAAATGCTGTTTGACCTGTGGCCAGCAAAGTGCCTCATCTCCGGATTCTGGACCCTGCTCAGCCGGGGAATGCAGTTAGTCCAGCCTTGCCTGACTCAGGGCAGGAGGTGAGGGATGGTGCTATGGGTAAGGATATCCATGTGGCCAGAGGGTCCAGCGACCATACTATGAGCCGCTCCTCGTCCTCTAGGGGATCTGTGGTGGCTGTGCCCCCCCCCCCCCCATGGTGTTAGGGGGTTCTTTCTTTTTTTTTTTTTCCATTTTAAATTTGTATTATCCATTTCAATAAACGTTACAAATCGCTGCAATCACAGCTTTATACATTTACCATATCACTTACATATACTAACATATATATTCCCATGTTATTCATATTCCCCTCCTTTATCCCCCTCCTGATAACACCCTCTCTCCCCCCTCTCGCTCATCATTCATACATTCGACTCCCACTCAACCATTCCCGTATCAGTATCCCCTTCCAATTCACCTTATCACCTTTCAGTCTTCTTGGTGGCATGTATCTAGAGCCCC
The DNA here is from genome assembly GCA_033557465.1 of Ichthyophis bannanicus. Taxonomy (NCBI): domain Eukaryota; kingdom Metazoa; phylum Chordata; class Amphibia; order Gymnophiona; family Ichthyophiidae; genus Ichthyophis; species Ichthyophis bannanicus. Next base: position 691,361,877 of record CM066035.1, read on the forward strand.
TCCCGCCCCCTCTCACAGCCTTCCATGTTTCCAGCCACCTACACAAACTCTTCCATTGTTCTTCACTGTACTCTCCTTTCCCCCGCTTCTGCTCCGTCAATCTGTGCATCAACCCCACCTCTGTCACCCTTCTGACAAAGCCTGCCAGGTGTGGTGTGCCCGACCCCCCCCCCCACCCAGTGCTGTGCTATCTCACATCATGCTGCTACTAGACAATGATGTAGCACCCCACTATCCCATTTTGGAATGTCCTCCTCTAATGATGTAATAAGCAAATCTCTGGTTTCCTTTGCAGTCGATATCCTGTCATGCTATAGATCATATCTAGAATCACTATCCAGTAAGTTTGTACCTATTCACACTTCCACCACATGCACCCAATCCCCTCTCTCTTGACAGCCCCTCCAGTATTGTTCAGTGTGTCCCCTTCCAGCTCTCTTTTTACGTACTGGAGTCCAATACCAACGGAACAATACTTTATAGGCATTTTCTTTTACCTGTGTGGCAATAGAAATACTTGCCACCATCTGTATTATCTTATCCCAGATCACATTGGTCCAGCTTACCCCAAGTCTTTCTCCCATTTTATCATATACCCCAGTTTACTCCCCCCGCCCTCCATTAATCCTTTGTAAATCCTGGACAAAACTCCTTTCTGACCTAAGTTCCCTAAACAGAGCGCCTCAAACCACCCCCTGTTTTCCCACAGGTCCTTCCACACCTTCTGCAGTCTCACGACATGGCTCAGTAGTATATATGCATAATAACACTATTCACCAATCTATATAAATCCTTGATGCCCTGAAACCTGAACATGCCCTCCTTGCTCACTATTTGAGAGATATGTGTTTGCCCCACCTTTGCCTGTCTTCGCAGAATATTCACCCCTGGTCCCTGTCCCTTATCAAAACAGGCCGCCAGAGTCATGCCCTGTGTATATTCTTTGTCTTTATTTTATAGTCTTTGTAGCTGTTTTAGCTTGCTAGGCGGTACCTTTATTGGCAGCATCTGAAACAGAAATATGAATTTGGGTAAAAGCATCATCTTTATAGTGGCAATCCGGCCGAACCATGAGAGGTATCCCCGCCCCCACCCATCCAGCAAGCTCTCTACCTGCCCAAATAGTTTCTGATAATTTAATTTATATAATGCGGCTATTCTGTTACTTATTTGAATGCCTAGATATCTAATACTTTCTCTTGCCCATTTAAATTTATATTTCTCTTGTAGTATGCCCTGTGTGTCTCCATGGAGTGTTAAATTTAATATTTCTGATTTGGTCCAATTGATAGTGAAACCAGATAGCCTGCCAAATTCCTCTAATTAATTCCCACATTAATATTGGGATAGAAAAGCGAGGCCGAATTACGCTCAGTATTATGTCATCTGCAAATAGAGATATTTTATATTCTCTTCCCCTATTTTTATTCCCTGCACATCTGCCCTCTCCCGCACCTTCTCCGCAAATGGAAATGATTTGGCTTAAAAAAAAAAAGAGAAAAAGGAAAGTTGAGTAGGACTTTATTATTTTGTTTCATCAATTTCACTGTGCCGTTGGTGCTGAAGCCCTCCCTCCTCCTCCCCCCCACTCCCCCCCCCCCACCAGGTGGAATCTGTTGGCGGGGCAGGAGGCTGCTGAAGGGGAGACGAAGGAGTGCAAGAGAGACCCTTAGCATGCAGAAGTAGTGCCTGCTAGCGCTTTTGGGGCTGTCGACAAGGCAAACACAGAGACAGCGCAGTGTTTCACTTGCCTCACGCTGTCCGTTTCGGCAGTGAGGGCCTCGGTGCGGCAGCTCCTGTGCTACGGTAGAGCCCGGGAAGGAAAGCTTGTTCTCCGCTTCTCTGGCCGCAGGTAAGGGGGGGCCCTGGTCTTCATAGGGAGGACTCGGGGCACAGGAACGGCAGCGCGCTGAGACACGGCTTCGGTGGGGCAGGCCGAGCCGCGTGGCAGAAGCGTGGGAAACGCCAGCTTCCTTTTTTGAGTTTATTCAGCCATGAGAGGCATTGAGGGAGCCTCGTTTTCAGTTGGAGTGCCTTGTAGCTTGGTGGGGAAGGCGCTCGGAGGCCCTGGAGGTGTTTTAATTGGAAAAAAAAAAAAGGCACGGTGAATATTTTTGGAGCAGTGCTCTGGGGCGACTGTGGCCTGTGGGGCAGTATCAGCGCGTTTCTGGGGGGGGGGTGTGTTAGGACACTTTCCCTGGGGCGGTATGCCTAGGCCGCACTGTTTGCTCTGTGGGGCAAAAAGGAGCACAGTTTCAGAGGCGGGAGTCTGTAAGGGCTGCAGTGAGGAGGTTGCGGCCCTGGAGCCGGTCTCAGAGGGGGTAGAGGATGCTCAGGGGGGAACCTCCATAGCCCTTCACCAGCCAGGTTCCCCAATCCTCCCAACCCCAGAGCCCATTCCAGGTACGTCGTCGGCTCCCGACCCCCCCCCCCCCCCCGTCCGCAGTCCAATATTTTCGCCGGATTTCGTTACGCTGATCCAGCATGCGTTTGGCAGTCATGCGGGAAGGCCTTCCCCCGGTGTCACAGAGGTGATCAATGGGCTGAAGCGGCCGGGGGCGACTCTGGATGCGGGAGTGGCAGGAATAGCGGCAAAAAAGTCCAGGGCTGACAGGGATCGGTCCGAGCAGTCAGTGGTATCGGATGGTCTCCGTTCAGAGGAGCCGGATCTCGATTTGGACTCGGAGGATGACCTGGAGGAAGGCGAGATTGCGGAGCAGGAAGACCAAGCAAGGGTCGTGCGCATTTTTCGGAGAGAAGAGTTGCTGGCGCTTATCTTGGAAACACTAAAAGCGCTGAATATGCCCTCTGGGGGTCTGACGGAGGATTCTACCCTGGAGGACCCATTGTTGCAGGTGTTGCAGGCGTTTCGAAAGACTCAGAGAGCTTTCCCTGTACACAGGGTGATTAAGGAAATGATTCAGGAAGAATGGGATTTGCCTGAGTCTGCCCTAAAGGGGTCTCGGGTTATGGCGCGGCTGTACCCGCTAATAGACCAGGATCATGAATTGTTTAAGTCTCCCAGAGTGGATGCAGCTGTTTCGGCGGTTACTAAGAAGACTACCATTCCAGTGGAGGGTAGTGCAGCCCTTCAGGGTGCCCAAGACCATAGACTAGAAACACTGTTGAAACAGGTTTTTGATGTCAATGCTCTCTCTTTGCAAGCGTCTATTTGTAGAGCTTGGGTAGCTAAGGCCCGTCTGCGATGGGTACAGCGTATTCAGACAGAACAGGTGGAGGAAACTATGGCGGAAGCCTCCAAATTGGAGTCAGGAGTGGCCTATCTAGCGGATATTTATTATGACCTTATCCGGGGTCTTTCTAAGAGTATGGCGTCGGCTATTGCGGTGAGGCAGTATCTTTGGCTACGCAATTGGGTGGCGGACGGCTCTTCCAAAGTAAGATTAAGTAAGCTCCCCTTTAGGGGGAAGCTATTGTTTGGAGAAGAGTTGGGTAAGTTGGTTAAGGATTTGGGGGAGTCTAAGGGCGACAGATTGCCCGAGGACAAGCAAAAGCAGGGGCATTCGGCTCCTGGGCCTAAGGGTCAGCAAAGGGATTTTCGGCGCTTTCGCTCCCCCAGGTTTGGTCAACCTCAGCGAAACCAGGGGTTTCGGGGGTTTCGAGGAGCAGGTAGAGGATTTGCGGCTTCCTCCTCCTCCTACCTCAAGTCACAATGAAGCCGAGGGGGCCCAGGTGGGACTGGTTCCCGTAGGGGGTCGGTTACTGGAGTTTTACTTGCCTGGGTCCAGATCACTTCAGATCAGTGGGTGTTGGAGGTGATTCGAGAGGGTTATGCGTTGGAGTTTCAAAGGCCAGTAACAGATTCTTTTCATACAGTCGCCGTGCGGAGCAAGTCTCAAGCGCAAAGCTGTACACGGCACGGTATGAAGGCTGTTAGCCCTCAAGGCAATAGTGCCTGTTCCTTCCGACCAGTGCGGCAGCGGTCGATACTCCATTTATTTCATAGTGCCAAAGAAAGAAGGAACGTTTCGGCCCATTTTAGACCTAAAAAGGGTAAATCACTGTCTCAAAGTGTCCCATTTTCAAATGGAAACCTTGCGATCGGTCATCGTGATGGTACAGAAAGGAGAATTTCTTACATCCCTAGTCTTGTCGGAGGCATATCTGCATATTCCGATACGGCGGGAGCATCAGAAGTTCCTCAGATTTGCAGTTCCGATGGGACATTTTCAGTTCCAAGCGCTACCTTTTGGGCTAGCGACGGCGCCGCAAACATTCACCAAGGTGATGGTGGTAGTGGCAGCAGCTCTGCAAAAGGAGGGAGTCTTAGTGAACCCTTATCTAGACGATTGGTTGATCCGAGCGAAATCGAGAACAGAAAGCAAAGCAGCCACGGACCAGGTAGTAGCCTTTCTGCAAAGTCTCGGTTGGGTGGTCAACATGTGCAAGAGCAAGTTGTCTCCATCTCAGCACCTGGACTACCTGGGAGCGCGCTTTGATACGGTTTTGGGGAGAATTTTTCTTCCACAGCAGCGAGCACTAGGACTTCAGAAGATGGTCCGAGAGTTTCTCAAGAAACAGTCTCCCACGGCGTGGAGCTACCTACAGCTACTAGCGACCATGGTGGCAACGCTCGAGTTGGTTCCGTGGGCGCAAGCTCACATGAGACCGTTGCAGAGAGCATTGTTACGGAGGTGGTCACACCAAAAGGATCCGTTGGGACAACGTCTGCCCTGCCGGCCGGAGATGCGCGTGGCTCTATGGTGGTGGTTGCGCCCAGGATGTCTGGAAAAAGGAATGCCCTTGGAGGCCCCATCGTGGGTTGCTCTGACGACGGATGCCAGTCTCATGGGCTGGGGTGCCCATTGCCAAGGCAGATTCGCTCAGGGGCAATGGACGGAGCTGGAGAAGGTCTGGTCCATCAACAGGTTGGAGTTGAGAGCTGTGGCAAGAGTGCTGCAGGTTCTTCAACCTTATCTTCAGGGGAAAGCCATTCGGGTGTTTTCCAACAATGCGACCGCGGTAGCGTATATCAGTCGTCAAGGGGGCACCAGCAGTGTTGCACTCGAAGCAGAGGCCGAGGAATTGTTCGTGTGGGCCGAGGAGAATCTTCTGGCGCTGTTGGCAACACATGTAGCGGGAGTGGACAATGTGGAGGCCGACTTCTTAAGTCTGGTAAGAGTAGACCCAGGGGAATGGGCTCTTCACCCGGAAGTGTTCGCAATGCTGGTGCGCCGTTGGGGGACGCCGGTAATGGATTTGATGGTGTCCTTTCAGTCGGCGCAAGTCTATCGCTTCTTCAGCAGAAGAAGGGAGAGGATGTCAGAGGGCCTGGATGCTTTCATTCAAGCCTGGCCGGAAGAACAACTTCTGTACGTGTTTCCGCCCTGGGTGTTAATAGGTCGAGTGGTGCAGCGCATAGAGCGACACCGAGGACAGGTAATATTGATCGCATCGGACTGGCCAAGAAGACCATGGTATGTCGACCTGATGAGGCTTTTGATCGGGAAGCCGTGGCACCTTCCCAGGCGGGAAGAACTTCTCTCTCAGGGGCCACTGGTCATGCCTCGAGTGGGTCGTTTCTCACTTAAGGCTTGGCTCTTGAGAGGGCAAGGTTGACAGCAAGGGGATATTTGGCGGTTATTTCCATCTTGCTGAAGGCTCATCGTCGGTCGATTTCTTTAGCTTATATCCTAGTATGGCGGGTATTTGAGGCTTGGTGTGCAGAGCGACAGGTGGCGGCGTTGAGAGTTTCGATCCCACAGGTTCTGTCTTTCCTGCAGGATGGGTTTCAAAAAGGCTTAGCAGCCTCATCCCTAAGAGTGTAGTTAGCGGCCCTGTCCTGTTATAGGGGAAAGGTTCAGGGGGTGGCCTTGGGAGTACATCCGGATATTAAGTGATTTTAAAGAGTGGTGACTCTGTTGCGCCCTCCTCGGAGGCCAGTGGTGCCGACGTGGGATCTGCCTCTAGTGTTGGAAGCGTTAATGCGTGAGCCCTTTGAGCCGCTGGCAAGGGCGTCGCTTAAGGACCTTACCCTTAAGGTTGTGTTCTTGGTGGCTATTGCGTCGGCACGAAGAATTTCCGAGTTGCAAGCGCTGTCCTTTAGGAAACCCTTTCTGTTTTATCGGTATGTCTAAGGTGGTTTTGAGGCCGGTACCGTCGTTTTTGCCGAAGGTGGTCTCGGTTTTTCACATGAATCAAGTAGTTTCCTTGCCCGTTTTCAGATCTAACGCTGAGGGCTCTTCCTCGAGGCGCTTACAGTGCTTGGCTGTTCGGAGAGCCTTAAAGCACTATTTGCGTAGGACAGCCCCTTTCCGGAGTTCGGATAGGCTCTTTGTTCTCTTTGCGGGTGCGAGGAAAGGGGAAGTAGCATCTGAGGCTTCAATTGCACGTTGGGTGAAGGAAGCGGTCGCGTCTGCATATGTTTTGAAGGGCGAGCAGGTGCCAAAAGGGTTGAGAGCTCATTCTACTAGAGGGCAGGCGGCGTCCTGGGCTGAGTGCAGTTTAGTGCCGGCTGTGGAAATTTGTAAGGCAGCAACCTGGTCATCTCTGCATTCTTTTGTCAAGCATTACCGTCTGGATGTTCAGGCGGAAAGGGATACCTGTTTTGGAGCGGCGGTGCTTCAGGCAGGTCTACAGGATCCCACCCATTGATTTTTTTTCACTGCTCTGTTACATCCCTAGAGGTTTCGGGACTAGACTGGAGGGACGCTAAGGAAGGTGAAATTGGACTTACCTGCTAATTGTTGTTCCTTGCGGAACTCCAGTCTAGTCCTGTATCCCACCCTGGGGGTTGCAGTGGACTTGGGCCTGACGCGGAGGGGAGTTACAGGTAAGTGACAGGTTCAAGAGGGGACGACATAAGTTTTTTTTCCTCAAGGTAGACATTCTGCAAGTTCCAGAAGATTCCATGTTTCCATAAAGGGGGAGAACGGGCCTAAGCACTTATGGAACAGTTCTGGGACAATGTGTGTAGTTGTTGGTTATATTAGACACAGTTTAGTAAGTTGGTTCAGTTTTTTGTTGGTAGTACGTACTACTTAATTGTTGCTCCGGTGAGTCTGCTTTGTCAATAGGTTACTGGTGGAAGAAGGCGGATCCGGAGCTTATGTACCAGTGACATCACAAGAGTGATGTTTCTCAGTCTCCAAGCTGCTAGAGGAGGAGCAAAACCCTAGAGGTTTCGGGACTAGACTGGAGTTCCACAAGGAACAACAATTAGCAGGTAAGTCTAATTTCACCTTTCCAGTACCTGGAAAAGAAATGGCCATGACACCTGGTCAAAAGCCTTTTCTGCCTCTAGAGACAACAATAAAGCCTAGTTTGTTCGGTGGACCAAATCATATTCAAGATCTTCCTGATATTGTCTGCTACTTGTCTACCGGGAATGAATCCCGCATGATCCTGATGTATCAGCTTCCCTATCACCTTATTTAAGCGCATAGCAAGTATTTTAGCTAGTAATTTGGCATCTAAGTTAAGCAACGAGATCAGTCAATATGATGAACACTCTTGTGGGTCCTTTCCCTCTTTGTGTATTATGGTTATGCCCGCCCAGGGGGTCATTTCTAAGAGGAGAGCTTCCGGACTTTGGATTGTCCTCCCTGGAATTATTTTCCTTTTTGCAATAGGCCTGGTCCTTCTGGCTTGGAAATTCAGACCTTGTAGCCTCTGGATGCCCCTGGCCTCAGTCTCATGTGGGGCAGGCTGAGAGTGGAAGCCCTTTTCAGTTGTCTTTGGCTAAGCGTCCCTGGAGAGGGGTGCCCCCTGGAGATGGCTCTGTAGTGGGCTCTAATGTGAATGAAGTAGTACTCTGGCCATCAGAAGATTGTGAAGAGGCTGGAGTGATCCACCTATTCCAGAAGGAAATGCTGGTAGCATTGAATGCCAGAGTCTCATCCACCTTGAACTGGAGCTGAAGTTGCACTCACTCCTTCAAGGAGTGCGGAAATTCACAACACGCTTCCCATTCCCAAATGTGATCAAGTATATGATCTGGCTAGAGTGGGACTCTCCCGACTCCCCACATAAGGGGTTAAGGGTGTATAAGAAGATCTACACTTTCCCGGAGAAGGAGTGTGTTGAATGGCTTGGTATTCCCATGGTGGATGCGCAGGTCACAGCGGCCATTCCTGTGAAAGGCGGATTGGCCTTTTAAGGATTTTCTTGACCATAAGGTGGACTTGTTGAAGAGCCAGTTCATTGTGGCAGCTGCTATTCTGCAGCTGGCAGTATGTGCCAGCCTGTCTGGAGTCCTGCTCCAGTGGATTCATTCTCTTCTGCTGCATGATACTGCCCCTCTTTTGGAGTCTGCTATGGCCTTCCTTTCTGATGCCATATATGACCTGGTACGTTTGATGGCCAGGGATGGTGCCCTGACAACAGTGTCATGCCGTTGGATTTGGCTCTGGCACTGGGCAGTGGACTTATCTTCCAAAGTCTGAGTGACCCAACTGGCTTTTAAGGGGAAGCTTCTTTTTGGAGTCGATTTTGGAGAAGCTGGTGAAGCACCTGGGTGAGATGAAATCTTATCGCATTCCGGAAGTCAGGTCCAATGGGCCTATGAAGCAGGCTGGTGCCGCTTTCTCGTCAGCCTCTGCCCATCTACCGAGGGTGCGCTAGCTGGATCCTGGGGATCTCAGGATGTTAGTTACCAACTTGGCAAACCTTTCTTTCCCTCTGCTTCTGGATGTTCGGGCTCATTCTCAGTCTTTTCGTGGAGCACTTGGGCCCAGGGATTCTGTCCCCTCCAGAGGAGGGCCCTCCTGGACTGCGCAGTGACGTTTTGGGGACTCATTCCCTAGTTCCTCCGACTGGAGGCAGGCTTCGCCTTTTCTTTCAAGATTGGGCCTTTGTTACCAAGGATCACTGGGTGCTAGACACCATTCAGTTCAGCTATGTCATGGACTGCAAAGAGCCGATTCCAGATGCTTTTTGTCATCTGCCCTTGTAGGTCTGTGATCAAAAATGCCGCTGTGCAGACCACCTTAAATAGAAACATGACAGCAGAAAAAGATCACATGGCCTATCTAGTCTGCCCTTCCATATCAACCACTACAACAGTCCCCTTTTTTCATTCAGAGATCTTCTATGTTTGTCCCATGCCTTTTTGAATTCAGACACTCTCCTCCATCTCTACCACCTCCACTAGTAGACTATTCCATGGATCTACCACTCTTTCCGTAAAAAAAAAATTTAAAAAAATATATTTCTGCATATTACTCATGAGTCTATCCCCTTTCATCCTCATCCTTTGTCCCCTCGTAGCAGAGTTTGCTTTCAATCGAAAGAGGCTCTCCTGTGCATTTATGCCATGGAGGTATTTAAACATCTCAGTTGTATCACCTCTATCCTGTCTTTCCTCTAAAGTGTACATATTAAGATCCTTAAGTCTGTCCTCATATGCTTTATAATGAAGACCACTGACCATTTTAGTAGCCACCCTCTGTACTGACTCCAACCTGTTTACATCCTTTTGAAGGTGTGGTCTCCAGAATTGCATACAATACTCCAAATGAGGTCGCACCATATACAGAGGCACTATCACCTCTTTTCTTCTGCTGGACATTCCTCTCCCTGTGCACCCAAGCATCCTTCTAGGTTTTGCCGTTGCCTTTTCTACCTGTTTAGCTACATTAAGATCATCAGACACAATCATGCCTAGGTCCCACTCTTCTTTAGTGGACAAAAGTACTTCACCCCCCTATACTAAACCGCTCCCTTGGATTGCTGCAGCCCAAATGCATGACCTTGCATTTTTTAACATTAAATCTGAACTGTCAAATTCTAGACCATTCTTCAAGCTTAGCTAGATCCCTTAAAAAGAATTCGATCAAGGACAGATCCCTGGGGCACACCACTGGTAATCTCCTTCTCCTCAGAGTGAATTCCATTTATCTATACCCTTTGTCGCCTCCCACTCAACCATTTTCTAACCCAAGCAGCAACTTCAGGGTCCATTCCTAGGGTGCTCAGTTTGATTATAAGTTGCTTATGCGGAATGGTGTCAAAGGCTTTACTGAAATCGAAATATACCACATCTAGGGCTCTCTTTCGGTCAAACTCCCTGATCACCCAGTCAAAGAAATCAGATTTTGTCCGATAAGACTTGCCTCTGGTGAATCCATACTGCCTCTGATCCGGTAATCGTTTGGACTCCAAAAACCTCACTATTTTCTCTTTCAGCAGCGCTTCCAATAATTTACTCACCACAGAGGTTAAACTAACCGGCCTGTAGTTTTCAACCACTGCCTTACTTCTGCTTTTGTGTAAAGGGACCATATGTGCCTCTCTCCAGTCCTCTGGCACCACTCCCGACTCTGAGACATTGAAAAGGTCAGTCATGGAGCTACTAGAAGAACATCTCCAAGTTCCCTCTGTATCCTATTTGGTCCCATTGCTTTGTCTATTTTAAGTTTAGCTAGCTTCTCATGAACACAGTCTTCTGAAAATTGTTCAAGATTCCCCTCGCTTTTGTGTTGTTTGTGGGTGTTTTTCTGAGGTCCTGCTCCTGGTTCTTCATTTGTGAACACAGAACAGAAATATTTGTTAAGCAATTCCACTTTATCCTCATCAGCTTCTACATATTCCTCCCCATCACCCTTGAGTCTGACAATACCACTTTTGCCCTTTCTGTTCTCACTAACATATCTGAAAAATGTCTTAGCCAATGCAATAAAATGGGGGGATATTTCCTTCTCTTTTTGAATCTTTGCTTTCCTGACTACTTTTGCTAGCTTCTGTAAGGTTTTTTTTTCTTCAAAATATAGATAGATGCCTGTCTTCTTCTCTCTGTGATCTCTTGTATTTCATGAAGGCTTCCCTCTTTTTCTTTACCTTTTCAGCTACTTCTTTCAAAAAACCATAGTGGTCTCCTTTTCCTTTTACCTTTTACTTACCATTTTAACAAAAAGGATGGTTGCCTTTAAAATATCCCCTTTCAGTTTTGCCCACTGTCTTTCTACGTCCGCCAGCTATTTCCATCCCGCTAACGACTCCCTGAGGTATTTGGCCCATCTGGCAAACTCCTAAAGTCTAAGACTCTCACTTTTGAATGGATTTTAGCAGTCCTAGTCCTAATACTGAACCACACCATCTGAACACTGGATGCAAAATGATCCCTCACTATAACATCAGAAACACTTTCACCATTGGTGAGCACAAAGTTCAGTATGGCCCTTTCATGTGTGGGTTCTGTTACCAGTTGCCTGAATAGTTCTCTTGTAGAGAATCCAGGATCTCCTTACGTCCAGATGTTGATTGGCACATCCCTGCTGCAGTATCATCTGGCATATTGAAATCACCTATCAGTAGCACTTCCCCTTTCCTGGCAATGCTGCATGTATCTTAAATTAACTCTCCGTCCACCTCTTTTCCTGGTGAGGGAGGTCTGTATATCACGCCAATGCAAATAGATTTCTCTTTCCATCTCTCTAGTTAATCCATAGTGCTTCCTCCCTCCCTTTTAAGCCCTGTACTTCCATAGTTTTAATATTATTTTTTACATATAGTGCCACTCCTCCTCCCCTTCTTCCTACCCTGTCCTTTCTGAATAAAGTATAGCCTGGTATCATTACATCCCAGTCATGGTTGTCCGTGAACCATGTCTCTGTTATTGCCACTAAATCAAAGTCAGCCTCTCCCATTAAAGCCCCAACATTTGGGATCTTATTTCCCATGCTCCGGGCATTTATACACACTGCTTTCCATATGTTGTCCCTTTTACCTATTTCCATAAAGGTATTTAATGTTTCACTTACCTGGGGGCTTTCTTCATCCATCCCCAACGAATCTAGTTTAAAGCCATTTTCAGTAGGTTAGCTAGTCTGCTACTGAAGATACGTCGATTCTCCTTGGACAGATGGACGCCATATCTGCTCTGCATCCCTTGGAACAGCATCTCATGGTCCAGGAAACCAAAACGCTCTCAATGACACCATCCACGCAGCCATGCATTTATCTCCAGGACGTGAACTTCTCTGCCTTGGCCTTTACCCTCAATAGGGAGGATTGAAGAGAACAACACCTGTGCCCCTATCTGCTTCACCCTCTTTCCCAGAGCCATGAAGTCTCTTTTGATACTGCCAGGTAACCCTCTGAGTGTATCATTTGTGCCGTCATGGATGAGCAATATCAGATAATAGTCGGTGGGCTTGATGATTCTCGGAAAACTCTCCATAACATCTCAGAGTTTAGCACCTGGCAGACAGCATACCTCTCTGGACATCAAGTCTAGTTGGCAGATGGATGCCTCAGTACCCCTCAGAAGAGAGTCACCAACCACCACTACCCTTTGCTCTCTTGTGGTCACTGATTCTGCAACTTTGGGGTGCTCGAGTTCTGGTTCTTCCTTTTCCAGGGCTGCTTTCACCTCCTCCATTTCTAGGACTGCGTAATGGTTCTTCAATTCAAGGGCTAGAGGAGTTGGATTGGTGATTCCGCAGGCCCTGGTGTTTCATGTCCAACCTTCATCATTCTGTAGGCTCCCATCTTTTCTGCTGGAGAGCTTGGATGTTTCAAGAAGCATCTCATCAGTGTACTTCTCACGGTCTTGAATGCTCTTCAGCCTTGCCACCTCTTCTCTGAGCTCCTCCACTTGTTTCCAGCACATGTAACCTGTCCTTCAACTAGCACTGGGACCTCTGGACAGAGGCAGAAACTGTAACGGGGCAACAACTTTGGCGATATGATTTTTCCCAGCCATTGTTCAGTTCATGGAGCTTAGGTACCCGTTGAAGCAAAAGAGAGAGAGGCCTATCAAAGTACCAGCAGGTTTCTCAACTGTCCTTTCAGAGAAAAAGCAGTTAAATCTCTTTTACGTGTGTTGTGAATGTGCTGTTCCAGGTCCCTGTGTGTAGCTAATTGGAGAGGGGCCCTATAAAGCAAGACTGCTCACATGGGCTGGATGGGAGTTGGGGGGGGGGGGGGGATAGGGAGGGAACTAACACCCGATGAGGTGTCAGTAGTTTCAAGGAGCAGAGAAAGATACTGAAAGCAGTTTTAAACCTATACCACTAAAGAAAATATTTCCCCTTTTTGAACTAGAGCACCAATAAGAATGTAATTTTTGTTTTAAAAATGTACCAAAGCCCTTTTAAGAAAATACACCTTGGCCAAGTTGCTGCACCTAAAGGTGGTGGTGTCCTTCCCCCCCCCCCCCCCCCCCCCCGATGAGTGGGGCAAGGGAAAATATTCCATCTATTTTGTGGTGTCCAAAAAGGACTGTTCCTGAGCGGTCCTCCAGTTTAGTCCTCCACATCCGGGTAGTGCACCTCATCCTGCAGCAAGGAGACTGGACCAATCACATTCTTCAATACCATAGGAAGTATCCTGTTGGAGCTCCCATCAGCCCCCCAGTGTGTCCAGTCTTCTTCCAGCAGGAGGACGTGTGATCCTGGTTCTGGGCTCACTTAGGGGCTTGTTTAGCAACGCTAGTTAAAATAAAGTATATAGTATAAAGTTAACCTGTACTTAGTTCTCCCGGTTATCCCATGTGTTATTTTTCCATGTTCTTTGTAAACTCAATGTTGCCTGTATGCATTGCAGTATGTTTTGTTCAATGTACACCACGCTGATTTTAATAGCGCGGTATAGAAGAAATATTAAATAAATAAATAAAATAAAAAAAATGTTTTTTGGGGATTTCTTTCTTGTCCTTGTTCACATTTATTTTATTTCTTCTTTTAGCAGCCTATAGTTTAAAAAAAAAAAAAAGAGAAAGCGTTTGGGGAGCCGAGCTGTCACTGCCCTTCCCCCCTCCTCTTTGCTTCGCGGCAGTTTTTTAAAACTGGCAGCACTTCTGGATCGCTCCCCCTAGAAGGTACGGGGGAAAGATCGGGTGCTCGCAGCAGCCATCCCAGCTCTGGAAGCTCCCTCTTCTGAGCGGGGGCTGCAGCACAGAGCCCTGCAGGAGGCTCTGTTTACCGGTTCAACGCAGGCAGCCGGAACTTAGCTCTGTACCGCTCAAGATTTGAGCAGCGGTGCTGGGGAGTAATTTTGTGCCTAACGGGGTAAGTGGTCTCTTTCCCGCTTTCATTATACTGGGCATTCTTTTAGTTTCTTTGCTGTCGGGTCTTCTTTTTGATTTTTTTGTGTTTGGCGCCCTTTTTTCTAGTCGTCCCGTGGGCGCGGTGGCCATTTTGAAACCGGATTTTTTTGTGGGATGTGCAGGAGCCCGTCAGTTTTTGCGAGTAGGTGTCCCTTAGCCTTTAGAGCACCACATGTGCTTTTTTGTTTGCTCAGTCTTCTGTTCAGTTTTAAAAAAAAAAAGGCGATAAGTCTTGTGGATTATTTTCCTTTGTTTGTGGACTTTTAGGCTCTTCTCTCAGCTCTGTTTCTCCGCGGGGGGGTGGGTGAGAACCTTCATTTTAATGGCGACGAGACCGCAGTGTGTGGTCTGCGGTTCTCGCAGGGGTACTGTGTCAGATTCAGGGATTTGCAAAGGCTGCACTGCTGTTTCTGCGGACATGGAACAGCAGATGGAAGGCAAGTCTCTTCCAGACCCCTTAGTTCCTATTTTGCCTGCTGAGGGAAATAATTCTACGGTCTCTCCCCTATCTCCAACTCCAGTCCCTTCTAAGGGACAGGGGTCTGGGTTGCCGGGGGAAGGGGCGGAATCTTCTTCTTCCTTGGCAGATTTTTCTCCTGATTTCGTGCTGCTTATGCATCAAGCGTTCCAATTGGGGCGTTTAGGTAAATTGCCAGAGTCTTTCAACACTCCGTCTCCTCTTCCGGCCTTCAAAGCGGAGGGGGTCAGACGGACTTCTTCCAAGCCGGCGAAGAGGTTTCCGCCCGCAGAACTGGATGCGGAAGATGCGGAGTGCAGGAAACAGATGTGGAAATGGGTCCGGAGGACTTATTTGATGATCTAGAGGAAGGGGAGATCCCGGAGCCCAAAGATCAGGCTAGGATTATCCGAGTGTTTCGTAAGGAGGAGCTGGTGCCCTTGATTACAGAAGCTCTTCAAACGCTCCATCTCGCTACAGTGCGTCCGGCTGAGGATGAAGCGTTGGAGGATCCCATCATTCAGGCGGTGCGGGACTCTCAAGTGATGTTTCCAGTACACCGAGTGGGATCAGCCTGAGTCTGGTTTGAAGGGAATTCGGACAATGAACCGCCTCTATCCGTTAGCGGATAAGGACAAGGAAAAGTTTAAATCTCCTCGGGTTGATGCTGCGGTTTCCGCAGTAACCAAGAAGACGACTATCCCAGTTGAGGGGAGTTTGGCCTTAAAGGACACTCAGGATAGGAAAGTGGACGATTTGTTGAAGCAGGCCTTTGAAACCAACTCTTTATCGTTACAGGCTTCTATTTGTGGAGCCTGGGTGGCTAGAGCTTGTTTAAGGTGGGCTCAGCATTTGCGCCAGGCTTACTCGAGGTGACCCAGCTAGAATCTGGTTCAGCGTACTTAGCGGATGTACATTATGATCTTATCAGGACATTGGCTAACACTATGGCGTCATTGGTGGCGGCACGGAGATCCATCTGGTTGTGGAATTGGGCGGCCGATGGCTCTTCAAAATCGCGTCTCAGCAAACTCCCTTTCAAGGGCAGGTGGTTGGTCGGAGACGATTTGGATAAGTTGGTAAAGGACTTGGGTGAGTCTAAAGGCGGCAGACTGCCGGAGGATAAGCCTAAACTAGGTAGGAGTCTGCCGGTTGCTCGAGGTCAATTTAGAGATTTTAGGAGATTTCGATCCTCTCGCCTATGGAATACTCAACGCGGCCATTTTGGGTCAAAATCCCATAATTTTCGTGGCTTCCGAGGAGCAGGCAGAGGTTTTGCAGCTACCTCCTCCTCTTCATCCTCTTCCTTTAGTCGCAAGCCACAATGAAGCGAGGCGGACCCCGGGGGGAAGTCAAGTGATCGGAGGGCGTCTTCGGGACTTTCTTCCTTCTTGGGTCCAGATTACCTCGGATCAGTGGGTGCTCGAGATAGTCAGAGAAGGTTATGCGCTGGAGTTTGCCTTTCCACCACGGGACTCCTTCGTTCTTTCTCCCAGCAGGGGTCAGCAAAAGGAGCTGGCAATTCGCTCAACGCTGGAACGGCTGCTAGCGTTGGGTGCGGTTATTCCTGTTCCGGAGTCCGAGCGCGGGGTAGGTCGTTACTCCATTTATTTAGTGGTGCCAAAGAAGGACAGATCCCTCCGTCCTATTTTAGATCTCAAGGGTGTGAATCGTTGTCTGCGTGTGCCTCATTTCCGCATGGAGACCCTGAAGTCCGTCATAGTGGCAGTGCGACAAGGGAAGTTTTTGACCTCTCTGGACCTTACCGAGGCCTATCTACATATTCCGATCAGGCCGGTTCATCAAAAGTTTCTTCGGTTCGCTCTTCCTTGGGGGCACTACCAGTTTCAAGCTTTGCCATTCGGGCTAGCTGCAGCTCCACGCACCTTCACCAAGGTTATGGCCGTGGTGGCAGCGGCTTTGCGAAAGGAAGGTATCCTAGTTCATCCTTATCTTGACGACTGGTTGATTCGGGCGAAGTCCGAGAAGGAGAGCCTGCAGGCCACAGACAGAGTTGTGGACCTGCTGCAGAGTCTCGGCTGGGTAGTAAATGCGAAGAAGAGTCGCTTAGTTCCTTCTCAAGTCCTCGAATATCTAGGGGTCTGTTTCGACATGGCAAGAGGCTTGGTGAGCCTTACGGTTCGCCGCGCTCAGGCCTTGCATCAGCTGGTTCGAACCTTCTTAGCGATTCCCGCTCCGTCGGCGTGGTGGTATCTGCGGCTGCTGGGAACAATGGCAGCAACCCTGGAGGTGGTTCCGTGGGCCAGGTTTCATATGCGTCCGCTTCAAAGAGCTCTGTTACGTCGTTGGTCGAATCAGTCGAATCAGTCGGTTACCCTGTCCGAGGCCAGTTCGGCAGGCTTTATAGTGGTGGCTCCGACCGGAATCGCTGCAGGGGGGGCTTCCCTTGGAGCAACCAGTTTTGTATAGCTTTATTAACGGATGCGAGTCTGGCGGGCCCAATGTCAGGGCCGTTTCGCGCAAGGGGCGTGGTCAGCCCAGGAGGCGTTGTGGTCGATCAACTGGCTCGAGTTGCGAGCAGTGAGGTTAGCGCTGCGGGCCTTCGAGGCGTCCGTTTTGAGACGGGCGGTGAGAGTCCTGTCGGACAATTCGGCTACAGTGGCGTACATCAACCGTCAGGGAGGCACAGGAAGCGTAGCCATTGAAGAGGAGGCGGAGGCGCTCTTCAAGTGGGTGGAAGTACGTCTCCTGGCCATCTCGGTGGCGCATATCGCAGGAAAAGAAAATGTGATGGCAGATTTTCTCAGCAGGGTGCGGGTGGACGCCGGAGAGTGGGAGTTGCATCCACAGATTTATGCGCAAATAGTTCTCCGTTGGGGACCACCGATCATGGATCTCATGGCGACCTTCCAGTCAGCGAAGACAGGTCGATTTTTCAGCAGACGGAGAGAACGCATGTCCGAAGGGATCAACGCCCTCATTCAGCCGTGGCCCGAGTCCGGTCTGCTGTATGGCTTTGATCGGAAGAGTGGTCCAACGCATTGAGGCGCACCGCGGAAAGGTCTTGTTGGTGCCGCCGGATTGGTGCCGCCGGATTGGTCCCGGCAGCCGTGGTATGCAGATCTGGTTCGTCTTCTCGACGGCATGCCATGGAGGCTTCTGCTCTTAGTAGACCTGCTACTTCAGGGTCCGCTGCGCATGCCTCAGGTGGATCGATTCTCGCTTACGGTATGGCCATTGAAAGGGCTAGGTTGATAAGGAAAGGTTATTCTTCGGCGGTCATTGCTACCCTTTTTCGAGCACGAAAGTCTTCTACCTCGCTTACGTATGTCCGGGTATGGCGGATTTTTGAGGATTGGTGTTCTAGGCATGATATTTGGGCAGCAACAGCTTCCGTTGCCGTAATCTTCAGTTTCTTACAGGATGGCTTTGACAAGGGGCTAGCCGCTAGTTCTCTGAGAGTAAAGTTGGCGGCTCTCACGTATTACAGAGGCAAGATTCATGACGTTTCCCTTGGAGCGCACATGGATGTGCGGCGTTTTCTTAAGGCCGTGTTCAGACTGCGACCGTCGCGTAGAGTGACTATTCCACCTTGGGATCTGAATCTGGTGTTGCAGGCTTTAGTTCAGAAACCCTTTGAGCCTCTTCGCCAAGCTTCAGTTAAGGACTTAACTCTAAAGACGGTTTTCCTCGTGGCTATCTGCTCGGCCCGGCGAATTTCGGAGCTGCAGGCGCTGTCTTGTAGGGCTCCCTTCTTATCCTTTTCTAGGGATAGAGTAGTTCTTCGGACGGTTCCCTCCTTCCTGCCGAAGGTGGGGTCTCCCTTCCATTTGAATCAGTCTTCTGTTCTGCCATCTTTTCCTTTGGATACGTCAGGTGTTTCAGATGGCGGTCTGCATCGGTTAGATGTGCGGCAGGTGTTGCGTCGGTATCTGAGGGTATCCGAACCATTCCGTAAGTCGGATCGTTTGTTTGTGCTATTCAGTGGAGTTTGCAAGGGGGAAGCAGCGGTGAAGTCTTCTATTTCCCAGTGGATTAAGGAAGCTATCGCTTCAGCATACATTTTGCAAGGCTGGTCTGTTCCGTTGGGTTTGTGCGCCCATTCTACCAGAGCGCAAGGTGTCGTGGGCGGAGCATAGTCTTGTTCTGCTGCTGGAAATTTGCAGGGCGGCTACTTGGTTGTCTCTCCATGCTTTCAGTAGGCATTACCATTTTAGATGTGGCGGCAGCGCGGGATTCTTGTTTTGGTTCGGCAGTCTTGCGCGCCGGCTGGCAAGGTCCCCCCCATTAATGACTGTTCTGTTACATCCCAGATGTGGAGGACTAAACTGGAGGACCGCTCAGGAAATAGAAATTACACTTACCTGGCAATTGTAGTTCCTGGAGGGTCCAGTTTAGTCCTCAGTCCCTCCCAATAAATGAAGGAAACTCCTTTTTTTTTTTTGCTGGCCCGGCACGTTCATTCTGATGTAAGAGAGAGTCGGGTAAGTAACTTTCTGTTATTCCGCATGTTCAGGATGCTTGCGTTTTTCCTGCGTTTTTCCTTACTCGGTAGGAAATTTTCGTTATGCTTGCTGCTGTGCTTGCCAGTTCTGCGAGTAAAGGGGGCAGAAGCAAGGTGCAGAGTTCTGGCTCTCTCGTTTGGGGAGGGAGTCGATTTGTACTTCAGGGGAAACAGGCTGTTTATAGTTAAATATTTTATTTATCTGTTGCGTTTTTTGAGTCTGCTTTTCTAATAGTTCACGGGGGGGGCTGATGGGAGCTCCAGCAGGATACTTCTTATGGTATTGAAGAATGTGACTGGTCCGGTCTCCTTGCTGCAGGATGAGGTGCACTACCCGGATGTGGAGGACTAAACTGGACCCTTCAGGAACTACAATTACCAGGTAAGCGTAATTTCTATTTCCTTCGGCCCATTCTGGACCTCAAGGGGGTCAATGTGCACTTGCATGTCCTGTGCTTCCAGATAGAAACCTTGCGCACCGTGATTCAAGCAGTGTGCCAAGGGGAATTCTTGGTTCTCTGGATCTGTATTTTCATATCCCAATTTGGACAGATCAGCAAAAGTATCTGTGTTATGCCATTCTTGGCTCTCACTATCAGGATGACTTGCAGGTGTTGGTGCCAGTATCGAGGGTGGATGATGACCTGGGAAAGATAGTTGGCAGTGTTGTCATTATGGTTCTATCGTTTTAAACAGAAATAAATTTTGAAAAAAAATCCCCAGAGCTCTTACGGTTTTCTGAATAGGAGGTGCCCACACCCATTCAGCGCTAGAGAATGAGCTTGAGGTGCTAGAGTTTAAGGGTTGTGTTATAGTTTGGGGGTGTGACTGGATTCTGATCCAGGATATCTGCGTGGGAAAATTGCAGCCCTATACGCCTACTAGGGCTTTGTGATCTGTGAGGACAGAACTATTGGTGGCTCTGAGTGTGAAGGATATGTGTAAAGCCTGTCACGGGTCTTCTGTTCAGGCTTCTACCTTGTGGCATGCTCCTTCAGATGGATTGCAATTGAAACAGGATTTGTGTTTCATAACAACATTTAAAAATATACCTCTTTCAAGCACTGTTTTAGGGGATGATGCCTAAAGGTGATGGGCTGGGAATTAAAGCACAGATGGATATTACGTTAATTTTTGATTTTTATATTGTGTTTAATTTGTACTGTATTGTTTTATGATTGTAAATTTGTGATCCACATTGAGCTTTTGGATCCTGTGTAAATAAATATCTTGCAGTCACACATTCGCCACAAGTTGAGGGATACACGTTAAAACCCCAAAAATGTCATCCCCAGTGAGTTGCAACCCTAGGCTCACACATCTTTCAGTTCTGGGGTATTCCAAGTTCAGCAAGGGAAAAATCTTCGATATCCATATAGAAATGACTTTTCTGTGAATCCTTGGCTGATTCTGAATATAGCTACGAGTCATTAGGTACTCAAAGGTATCACCATCTCCCAAACCATATCTATTTTTCACTTCTAAGTAGGAATGAGCCGTTGTCCGTGACCAGGTTTTCAATATGCTATATCCCCTTATCCTTGCACCTGTGAAACCTTAGACCCTGCATTCCAGGTACAAAGTCTGCATTGTCATACAATAGCAAGTACACTGAAATGGTCCATGATCTATCATGGCAGCTACATCACCACGCTATCCTCACAGACATGATGTATTTCAGCTGTAAGCATCTCTGGCAATCTCCTAATATCAGCATATAAAACATACTTTCCTCTTCATCTCTCCAGGCCAGTCCAGGAAATCAGGGTAGTCAGCTTCCTCCAGCAGCTGAGGACTGAAATACATAGAGTCTTGACACCTCTCTATCTGATTCCCCCTAGCGCTCCCGGCTCAGTCTTTCAGTCCTCAGCAGTTAGGATGGATCGGGTTTAGCTAGGCTCCCGGGTTAAAAGAAACAAAGAAAGATAGACTTAATGGGGCAAAGGTAACCGGCGAGGAGATTCTGGCTTGCCCTAGCAGGGCAGTATCACCAGAAAGGGAGCCGTTCGCTTCAGGCTTGGAGCGGGTGCTGGATCGAAGGGGCAGCAGAGGCAGAGCCTGCCTCGTGGAAGGAGCGTGGCTGACTTCGCTGCCGACCGGGAGCGTGTCTGGGAGCCCCAGTGCACAACTCCAGTCAGTTCCGCTTGCAGCGGACAGATAATACAGTCTCCGGCGGCAACGCATGGTAAGGTAAAGTCCCCCGGTGTAGGTGATCAGGAGGCGAGCAGCTGGCAGTTCTTTGGCAGCTGGTTGTTCGCGGGGAAGGAGCTGATAGGGTGGGGGCCATCTCGTGCATGCGCCCGTTACTGGCTGTGTGTGTACAGTGCGGAGGTAGCCGGGGATTATCCTCTGTGGGGGTGTGCCGTACGTGTTTTAGGCACAATAGCAGCAGTGAGCAATTCTAAGCGGACTTAATGGAGAACAAGGCTGTTCCCATGGACAGCGCGGGCTCTGTCATAGCAAGCTCGGAAAAGGCGGGAACAGCGGCCATTTTACAGGCTGCTGCCGTTTCTCCCGCGCCTCATAAGAAACAGACTAAGTCCAAATCAAAGGCCAAAAAGCCGGCGCCTCCGGAGCAGGCTCTGCAGCCGGGGGAGTCTGGGCAGCAAGAGAGCTTAGAAGCTCTCTTTTCAGCGGATTTTATTTTATTGCTGCATAGGGCCTACTGTTTAAAGAGAAAGCAGGCTCAGGTTCAGGGTTCTCTCCAGAGTCTGCCAATGACTCCAGAGGCAGAAATAAAATTGCTGGAAGATCCCGGGGAAGGGCATTCTCGCAGGGGTCTGGAGAAGGAAACTGGTTTAGACTGGTTCAGTCATCAAGCTCAGCAAGCTCCAGAGCTCCGAATGGTGGAGGATGGCGAGCTCCTGTCAGATTCGGGGAAGGATCCCTGGGCAATGGATCTGGAAGATTCCTCCAGGGGAGGATCCTAATATGCTCAGGGTATTTCGCAGGGAGGAATTGGGAGCACTTATTGCTCACTCTCTGGCAGCGCTGAACATAGCCTTACCAGTGGTTCAGGATTAACCGCTAGAGGATCCCCCTTCTCCAGGGGTTCAAGACGGAGCAGAAGTGTTTTCCGGTTCATAGGGTCATCAAGCAGCAGATAGAGTCGGAATGGGGATGTCCGGAGGCTACCCTGCGGGGCGGGCGCTCAATGGGACGCATGTATCCGATTCCACAGGATAAGAAGGATCTGATGTGGATGCCTTGGTCTCCGCGGTGACTAAGAAGACCACAATCCCGGTGGAAGGGAGTGCGGCTCTGAAGGATTTGCAGGACTGGAGACTGGAGACCATACTCAAGCAGGCCTTTGCCAGTGCATTGGCCTTTCAGGCCTCTATTTGTGGGACTTATGTGTCTACGGCCACCATCCATTCGTTCCAGGGAGAAGGACCTGCTGAAGGGGACGAAAGTTCCCTTCCAGAAGGGGCCAAGTTGGAATCAGCGGCGGCTTACCTGGCTGATTCATTTTACGACTTGATGCGGATTTCCGCAAAGTCCATGGCGTATATTTGGTCTGGAGAAAGGACTGGCCCTGAATTTGTTGAAGGTGCAGGTATTGGTGTTAGCTTGCTATAGGGGACGGCTTCAGGGTTGCTCCTTGGCAGCGCATCAGGACGTCGTTCATTGTCTTTGAGCAGTTAAGCTGGTGCATCTGCCTTTTCGCCCGCTAGTGCCTCCTTGGGACCTAAATTTGGTTCTGGAGACGTTGGCGGAGCCGCCCTTTGAACCGGCGGTATCAGTAGGTATAAGAGAATTTTCCTGGAAGACGGTCTTCCTGGTGGCGTTCTGTTCGGCAAGGCGTATTTCGGATTTGCAGGTGGTATCATGCAGAGAGCCTTTTATTCAGTTCTCAGCAGATAAGGTGGT
This sequence comes from Ichthyophis bannanicus, assembly GCA_033557465.1. Classification (NCBI taxonomy): domain Eukaryota; kingdom Metazoa; phylum Chordata; class Amphibia; order Gymnophiona; family Ichthyophiidae; genus Ichthyophis; species Ichthyophis bannanicus. The sequence continues at coordinate 691,384,677 of CM066035.1, forward strand.
GTTACGTCCAGTGCCTTCGTTTTTACCGAAGGTGGTTTCGCGGTTTCATTTGAACCAGCCAGTTTCTCTTCCAACTTTTCCGGCTCCGGAAGGTGGCTCGGCAGAGCGTAAGCTAAGGAGTCTGGACCTTGGAAGGGTGCTTCGGAAATATCTTAAGAAAACAAAATCGTTCCGTAGAACTGATCAGCTGTTTGTATTGTTTGGAGGTCCTCACAGAGGGGAGGCAGCTTCCAAAGCTTCTCTTGCCAGATGGGTTAGACAGGCTATTGCGGCTTTGTATGTAGCTTGGGGGAAGTTGGCTCCGAAGGGGCTGTGGGCCCATTCTACGAGAGGGCAGGCAGCATCTTGGGCAAAGTCCGCCTTGGTCCCTCTGGGGGACATCTGTCGAGCAGCCACTTGGTCCTACTTTTTCGAAGCATTATCAACTGGATGTACAGGCGAGGGGATGCCAATGTGGGAGCATCGGCTATCTTGGCCGGGCTTGCGGGTCCCTCCCATATTTAGGTACTGCTCTGGTACGTCCCTGATTTCCTGGACTGGCCTGGAGAGATGAAGAAGAAGAAGAAATTAGATCTTTCCTGCTAATTGTCTTTCCTTTAATTCTCTCCAGGCCAGTCCAGGGCCCACCCGGTCATGGCGCAATCTGGAGTGGTTGTGCAATCTTGGGGTCTTCAAGATCTGAAGGCAGCCCAAGTCAGTAAGTGTTGGCAGGCTGGCAGCGAATTCTTCAGAATGGCTCTGTTGTCTGCTCTCCTTTTGTGCAGGGAGGGTGTTTTTAGCTGTTCTGGGATAGATAGCACGATTTATAGGGCTTTACAAGAATAAAGTCAATAACTAGCTAAGAAGGCTAATAAAATAAAATCAAAAAAGTGCCAAAAAGGGGGGAGTGGAAGGACTCTCCCGTGTTCAATTAGTTTAGTTATAGTTATAGGTTCTTAAGATAGTTCAGGTTCAAAGGTTTTATAGGGGTTCCTAGGTGCTTTGTGAATAGAAGACTGAGCCAGGAGCGCTAGGGGGAGTCAGATAGAGAGATGTCAAGACTGTGTATTTCAGTCCTCAGCTGCCGGAGGAGGCTGACTACCCTGATTTCCTGGACTGGCCTGGAGAGAATTAAAGGAAAGACAATTAGCAGGTAAGGTCTACTTTCTTCTCATACTCCCTTGGAGTACAAATGGGAAGTGATTGCCCCCTTATCTTTTAATCTTTAGTATCAAACAACCAGTTTTTAAGAGAGTGCATGGTGCAAGTCACATTATAATGCCCAGTATTGGGAAGCCTTAGTTCTTTCTCCCTCCCTCTGTTGTCTTTGTAAAAAACTGAGAACAAGATTTCCAAATCGTCCCTCCAGTCCAGATGCATGGGTTGTACCCCCCAACCAGCAGATAGAGATTGAGTAAGCCAAGCTTTGCTGATCTCATCCTATAAGGGCTCTGTACATCAGGGAACTGGCCAGTATTGCTCATTCTCCAGCAGATTGTGGGTTCCTCCGTGCATCTGGACTGAACCGCACAGAGCTGGCTCTTGGGGTACAAGAACTGATCGGTGGCAGAGTGGAGTAGAATTAAGCTAAGTAATTTTAGCTGTCTGGTTAAGGGAGACAAGTGAAGGCAGCCCTTAGAAGTAGGAAAAAAAGAAAAGGAGATTTAATAAAGAATTATAACAGCAAAGACTCTGCGATAGCAGCACAGACTACTCATTGGAGAGAGGTAATTGCAGAGTAACTGCTGTTGTGCAGTGGGTGCCCCAAACTGCTCAGAGTCTGTGACTGGCCCACTAGCGTAGGGATGAAAACCGGGGAGCCCTGAGTCCCTCCCTCCCAGTGCTGTCTGGGGGGGCCGGTAAGGTCGGGCCTGCAGCTGTTCCCCGGAAGGGGGAATGTTGTCCTGTCTGCCTCCAGTGTTGAGCGGTTCACGTGCGTTGGTGCTAATGGGGGGGGGGGGGATGTGGGGGAGTCTGCTTTCCGACATCGAGGATTGGAGGTCAGTGGTTTTCGTTGGGGCAGGGGAAGGTGTTCTTCCCTCCGGTGACTGGTTCGGCATCGTGAGTTTTTTGGCGGGCCACATGTCTTCCGGGAAGTCATTTTGCGCAGCCTCTGGGGCGTGCAGAGGGATGCTGTCAGCAGCTGCGCTCTGCCAGTTATGTGCTGAAGAGAGTAAAACAGCAGAGCAGGCTTTAAAATTGGCTCAGCGGGGCTCTAGCATGCAGGAGGAAGCTACAGAGGCTTCAGCATCGGGGGTTCCCCTGCAACTGCACGGCTCATCGGTGGTGGGAAAGTTGGCCATCTTGAGCCGCACGGAGGCAGATCAGCATGGGTCCTCGGGGAAGCCAACAATAGCCAAAAAACGTAGCAAATTGACCAAACATCATAAACAGAGCTTGGGGATAAACGAGAGCAGGAATACCAAGCACAATGCAGTATAAGCAGCTTTTTTAAAAAAATAAACAATGTGTCTTGGTTATGAAGCCTTCTTCAGGGGGTACAGGCCTTAGAAACAAAGAAAAATCTTAAAGCATAAGTACAAATAATAAAGGAATAATAAATAGTTAAAATACATAAAAATATGAGAGTCGTGCAATTAATATATTAAAATGTTAAAGGGGCAAGGCTAAAGATGTATAGCGGACATGCTTGGTATTCCTGCTCTCGTTTGTTCTCTATACCTGTGTGGATGGTTTTGATCTCCTTTGGTCTCTCAGAGTTTGGGGATGCCATTTTCCCCCTGCGTTCATTCTTTTATTCCACCAGGCCTATTGCTTGAAGCAGGGCCGGGGCGCATCCAAGAAATTGGGGTTAGCAGATCTGGGGAAAGCTGCTGTGGGGCTGCTGCCCCTCATGGATACAGAGGAGGCTCCCCCAGGGAAGCAGCTTTGGGCAGATCTAGAACAGGTAGGTGAGCCAGGCTCCCCTGGAGTCGCACTCCTTCGAAGACCCCATGGAAGGAGTCTTGGAGGTTTGAGGGGATGCCTATGGGAGCGGAGGTGGAGCCTCCTTCGTCCGACGAGCCCTCCGTAGTGAGAGTATTTTGCAGGGAGGACCTGGTGGCTCTGATTACCCACTCTCTGGAGGTCCTCAATATGGAGACAGGAACTCCAGCGAAGGAGACTCCTTTGGAAGATCCCTTGCTTCAGGGAATCTGGGCACCTCGTGATTTCTTCCCTGTGCACAGGGCAATCAAACATATGATCGGCGCTGGGTGGGAGCTGCCAGAAGCCAGCTTTTGAGAGGGGAGAACAATGTCTCGCTTGTATCCCTTGGCTCCTGAGGAGAAAGAACTCAGGTTGTTCAAGGTGGACGCTTTAGTGTCTGCCATATACAAGAAGACCACCATCCCAGTAGAAGGTGGGGCAGTGTTGAAGGATGCCTAGGACAGATGATTGGAGACCATGCTGAAGCAGGCCTTCAAGCATATGAGGACAGACTTAAGGATCTTAATATGTACACCTTAGAGGAAAAGCGGGATAGAGGTGATATGATTGAGATGTTTAAATACCTCCATGTCATAAATGCACAGGGGGAGAGCCTCTTTTGATTGAAAGCAAGTTCTGCTGTGAGGGTACATGGGATGAGGGTGAAAGGGGATAGATTCAGGAGTGATATGTGGAAATATTTCTTTACGGAAAGAGTGGTGGATCCGTGGAATAGTCTCCCAGTGGAGGTGGTAGAGATGAGGACAGTATCTGAATTCAAAAAAGCATGGGACAAACACAGAGGATCTTAAGGGAAAAAAAGGGGGCTGTTGTAGTTGTTGATATGGAAGGACAGACTAGATAGGCTATGTGGTCTTTTTCTGTCTTCATTTTTCTTTGTTTCTATGTTCACTTTGCAGACAGCCATTTGTGGAGCATACATGGCTAAGGCTTGTCTGTGTTGGGCTCAAGGGCTGCCTGAGCTGGAGTCCGGGTCTGCGACAGAAAAGTTGGAGTCTGGCGCAGCCTATCTGGCGGATGCATTTTAGACTTGATATGGGCATCTTCAAAGAGCATGGTGTCAGTGGTGGCAGCTCTGGCTCTGTAACTGGTCCGTGGACATGTCGGCCAAGGTGCACCTGTCCAAGCTGCCTTTTAAGGGATGGTTGCTCTTCAGGCAGGCGTTGGAGAAATTGGTCAAGAATTTAGGCGACACCAAGTTAGATAGACTCCCAGAGGAGGCAAGTCTGCCTCTGCGCCACGGGGACAGTATCGAGATTTTCACTGATTTTGGCCTGCGTGCTTCATCCAGGCAGACTCCTGACCTCCCAGCGGAATGGTACCCGGAAAACTCCATTTTTCAGAGCATAGTGCGGCGCTGGGGGTCAGCCGGTGATGGTTCTCATGGCATTGGTGGCCAACACCAAGGCGAGCCGTTGCTTCAGCAGGAGGCGCGAGCGCATGGCAGAAGACCTCGATGCACTGGTACAAATGTGGCTGCAGGAGGAGCCGCTGTATTTTTCCACCCTAGCTTCTCATCGTCCGGGTGCTGCACTGGATAGAGAGGCACCCTGGTCGGGTGATCCTCATTGCGCCGAATTGGCCAAGGACACCCTGGTACGTGGATCTGGTGCGCTTAGCGATGCCCTGGCAACTCTCATTGAGGGAAGACCTGTTGGTACAGGGGCCAATCCGCATGTCACAGGTGGATCAGTTCTCGTTTATGGGCCTGGCTGTTGAAATGATGCAGCTGAGCAGCCCATAGTACTCGCCGGCACTGGTAGTGACACTCCTCAGAAAACGCAAGCGGTCTACCTGTTTGTCGTACATCAGAGTGTGGAGAGTGTTCGAGGAATGGTGCGGGGCCAGAGGAGCATCTGTCCTGTCTGCCTCCATTCGGTAGATTTTGGCATTCTTGCAGGCGGGGCTGGAGAAGGGCCTGGCACTCGGCTCATTGCGGGTGCAAGTTTAATGGTTAGAGCAAGAGACCAGGGTTTGATTCTCATTAGTACTCCTTGTAGCCTTAGGCAAGTCACCTAACCCTCCATTGCCTAAGAAAAAATCCAAGTTATGTGTCCCTGTTTAATGTACATTACCTAGTTACAATGTAAACTGCTTTGACTGACATAATAAAGCAGTATAAAAAACCTGTTAAATAAAATAAAATAAAATAAATGTGACTGATATAGCCTGCTACTGAGGCAAGATACAAGGTTCGTCCTTAGCCATGCGTCCGGACATGGTATGGTTTCTCAGGGCGGTGAAACAGGTCCGACCTCCATAACACCTGGTGGTACCACCGTGGAATGTGAATTTAGTATCGGAGGTGCTTACCAAACCTCCCTTTGAGCCTTTGAAGGGAGCGTCATTGAAGGATTGCACTCTGAAGACTGTGTTTCTGGTGGCAATATGCTTGGCGCATCTTGGAATTATAATCTTTTGCTGTTTTGCGAGCCTTTTCTGGTCCATCATGAGAAGGTAGTCTTAAGAACGGCCCCTTTTCTTCCTGCTTAAGGTGGTGACTCAGTTTCACATTAACCAGCCCGTGTCCCTGCCAGTCCTGCGAGGGGATGGCAGCATGAATGGGGGTCAGAAATTGCGGTTACTCACTCCCTAAGTACCCTCCTGGTATTATCTTTGACAAACTGTTGCATTCTGACAGTGTGGTTGGCTGTTCATTCTCTTTGGGGGCACATGCTAAGGGAACATGGCATCTAAGACTTCCATAGCTCAGTGGCTGAAGGAGATGATTGCCTTGGTGTACTTGCTGAAGCGTCAAGCGGTGCCTAGAGGGCTTGCGAGCCCATTTGACTAGGGTGCAAGTGGCATCCTGTGTGGAGGTGATCCTGGTTCCGCCAGGGGAGATCTATAGAGCAGCCACTTGGGCATCCTTGCATTACTTCATTAAACACTATCACCTCGATGTCTGGGTGAGAGAAGAAGCACATTTTCGGGCGAGGGTATTATAGGCCGGTCTCGCGGGACCCTCCTAGTAGAAGGCACTGCTGTGGTATGTCCCATGTGTCTGGATTGGACTGGAAAGATGATTTGGAAGGTGGAATTAGGCCTTACCTGATTGCCTTTCCTTGAATCCCTCCAATCCAGTCAAGCCCAGAACCCGCCCTGGTTGCTCGTCCAGTCTGCTGGTATTTGTTTGTGAGTGCAGCATCTGCGATTCTTGAGTCCCTCTGTTTGAACACTAAGGTCGTGTGTGTGTTGGAGGTGGGAGTCTGATGGACTCCGGTTGGCAGGTTTCCTTTGGGGACACAGCACAGAAAAAAAAAAGGGGGGGGGGCCTCAGGTGGTGGTGACGAGTAGGTCCATATTGAGTTTACTTCACTGCAAGAGATTTATTATTATTTTTTTTTTAATATTAATGCAGTCCGAAGGACTGAATGTGTTTAATGAAGTGAGGGGTGGCCTTTGTTAGGCCAGCAGGTAGATGAAATTCTGCTTTGATACTCCAGTACTGGTCAGTTTCCTGATGCACAGAACCCTTATAGGATGACCAGCAAAGCTTGGCTTGCTCAGTCTCCATCTGCTAGTTGGGGGGCACAACCCATGCATCTGGACTGGACTGGAGGGACTCAAGGAAAGGTAATTAGCAGGTAAGGCCTAATTCCACCATGTGCTTTTCCCCTATCACAGAAACTGACTCACTAATTGCAAATATACTTTGATGTCTTTCCATGAAAGCATCAATGGAAGAATCTGTAGCATATACATCCATTTCAGAAAAAGCACCATCTTGTAGAGTGCCACTCTCCCAAAGAGAGCAGCAAATCCCTCCAGTGCCTCAATTGCTCCCCCATATCTGGCAACATGGGTTCTTGGTTACTTTTGTATAATTGATCTGGCTTGCTTGGTAGTATAATCCCGGCCCACTTAGCCTACACACACCCATGTGTTGGAAGTGCCTTCATCTTATCAAGATTTGGTTTCAATCCCAAAACCCCCCCAAAACCCAGAATTCTTCCATTAAAATCCCCAAGGACCATTCCAGATCAGTCACATAAACTAACATATCATCCACAATGGCAGCCAACTTAATTCCTGAGAGCCTGCCCTTACCCTTCTGATAAGATTTTCCTTAATATGATATACCAAGGGCTCTAGAGTCATCCTGAATAACACAAGCGGATAAACTTGATGAGTACCCTGTCTTAGGGAGTATCCCTCTATAGGTCTTCCATTCTCAAGTAGCACATCCCTCTGTTCAGAATATAACAGCCTAACTGCCCTCCAAAACCTTCCCTCCAACTCAGATTTCTCCAATACCAGAAGCACATATTGCCAGTTTACACAATCAGATGCCTTTTCAGCATCAAAACTAATAAGTATTGACGGTATCTTACATCCTATACAGTACATCATGGAGTCTGCTGGGGGCCGCATATTAATGACAATATGTCTGCCCTTTTACAAACCTATCTGGGATTCATGAACTAAAAGGGACAGATACTGAGCCAGCCTATGTATCTGCCAATATCTCAGTCAGCATTTTATTGTCAACATTTAGAAAATAAATAGAGTGATACACTACGGAGTACAAGGGGTATTTTTACCTTTTTTTGGGTGCACAGTGATTTACAGTTCTGTTTACGTTGAAAGTGAATCATTGAAGCTGTACTAACTGGATGTATTGTTCACACAATGGAATACTAAGCTTATCCTGTAGTAGTTTGTAGAACTCTCCACTGAACCCATCTGGGCCTGGAGCTCAGCACATCTGCAAACCTTTAATGACTTTTTGAAATTCCTGTGCCATTATAGGCACATTTAAAACTTTCAACTGCTTGAGACTGAACCTGGGTAAGTTACACCCACCTAAATACTGATCTGCATAATTCACATTTCTGCCCTCTTCCACATGAAGATTTCAGTAGAAATCCTTGAATATTTTCCCAGTTTGCTCCTGATTGTTATGTATTATCCCCTGCCCATCTCTAAGTGCCCAAATTTGCTTTTCTTTCTTTTTCATTCTTAATCAATGAAAAGAGTAGTCTGCTTGGCTTGTCCCCATACCGGTAGAGCTTATAGCTATAATAAAACATTGACTTCGTCCAATCATGCAGCATAATGTTTAGCTTCACTTAGAGTGCCAGCAAAATCATCCGCAGTCCCGCACCAGCAGCTTGGAGACTGAGCATGACATCTTTTGATGACACCAATACAGCAGGGACCACCCACCAGCTCCACTATACTCAGACTCCAAGCAGCTGGAGGAGGTAGTGAGCCAGGGTGCTGGACTTGCTGAAGGGACAACTAAGGAGATTTAGTTCGCTTAGCAATAGAAGTTTGTATCCTTCTTTGTTTCTTTCTGTTTTGGCCTTTAAGCCTTAGTTTTTCCATTGAAGTACAGTGCCAAAAAACCCCAAAAGTAACAGAAGAATGGAGAAGCGGAGGACCCCCCCCCCCTTGGCGAATCGAGGACTTAGTGGCTCCCGATTCCTGCTCGGGGTGAGGAGCCGCGTTGCAGTCTGAGGCAGACAGTCCTGAGATGGCAGGCATCCCTGGAGGGCCCCCCTTGGCGCCAAAGCTGCGATCGGCTGAACTCAAGGAGGAAAAAGAGGCAGGAGCCGCTCTTCCACGTAGACACAGTGTCAAGCGGATCCCCGGCGGTCCTCCAGAGTTCTCACAGGTACTGCTAGTTCCTTAAGAATACAGCGGGGCAGAGCAGGGCAATTTTTAAAGGCAGCGATCCCGGCAGGAAGGCCCAGATTGTAATGATAGGCCTAGCCACGTGGTGAGCAGTGCTGGAAGCCAGTGGGCGTGTCTTCCTAGCTGCTGCATATTTCCTCTGCACTTGATGTACTTGCTTTTCCATTGTGATCACCTGGCTCATCATATCCTATCTACATTTAATAATGGCTCCCTCAAGTACCGACTTTATGGTCTCCCAGAATAATGAAGGATTCTCCTTGTGAAGCCCATTTTGTTACCTCGTAATCAGGCTCCTTGTTCCCTCAAAAATAGTTGGAAGTCTATCCCTATTCAAATAGAATGAGTACTATTAGGACTTATTGTGGCCTAGAGCCTCCACCCGCTTCAAGGCATGATCAGAAATTTCCACCAGTCCAATCCTAGCATCTGTTACTCTAGAAAATATATTTTGCTCCATATTCAAGCAGGGGGAATGTAGGCACGCTCTAAGGTGCTGTCCCTCCCTTAGCTCAGAGGTCCTTCTGAGTATGTGTGTGCCTTCCCACCTCACCAGTCTGCTGTTTCCACTGCAGCCAGCCAGCTGCAACTCTCTCTCTCTCATTCACTTTGTGCCGTTTTGTTTTTTCTTCAGTTCATTTTTTCGTGAAACCTCTTTTTTTTTTTTTTATTTTAAAAGAGTCTATATTCATTCCCAGGCAGCTTCTGCCACCATGGTCCTCCATATCGTGCCTCTCCTGCCCATCAGCTGTGAAGAAAAAGAAGCTTTTTACCACTCAGACTTACTTTAGAGCAGGGCTAACTGTTCAGCCCTTCTCCTGCATCTTTTCATTTCTTTAGAAAAAAAGGACTCCCCCCCCCCCCCAAAAAAAAACCAGACAGGTCAGCGCTGTAGGCAGTAGCCAGAGCCAGCAGTGCCCAACCTGAGCACAGTCTATACTTGTTAGTTAGTGTAATGGTGGCTCCTTCTGTGTTACCTGCCCCTATCCCATTGGGCCCAGACAAGGTACGACCAGGAGCAGATGGGGCTGCTATGTGCCAGGAGACAGACTTCCTACTGGTGCCGGCATCTAAAAAAGATGGCCCCAGAGCCTTAAGCAGCAGGCCAGAGGCCCTACGCCATCACCACCTAACCCATCCTCTATAGCAATGTCTCCAAGGCCAGGGCCTCAAGTAGGTGTCATACACAGATCTAAATCAAAACATTGCCATAAGGATGACTCCATAAGTGCACAGAACTCCCAGGACCCGCAATACAAGCGGAAGTCTGACGGAGACTGGTCTGAAACTTCCTCTCATTGGTCCAAAAAGGATAAGCAGTATATAGACCATTCACCCACTCTGTTTGCTTCGGCTCCTCTGACAGCAGATAGGGCCGTCTGTAGTGATTCCCTTCTGCATCTGTTGCGCCGTTTGTCCAGGACACTGCAGCTCTACTAGGAGCTGCCCCTCCTAGTGATCAGCTATCATCTGCGGTGGTCCCCTCTTACCAGTCTCCTCCGGTTACTGTACAGGAGCCCTCTTCTGTTCTGGAATGGGGAGCCCCTGTAACCTCGGAAGTGGATGTTTCTCCAGAAAGTCCCCCTTATTTATTTATTTACATTCTCTTATATACCGTGCTATTCTGCATCAGTGCGGTTTACATTGAACAAACTGAAATTACATTGAACAGGGCATTATAACTTGGAGATAACTATTTTACAGGGAACATGGGCTATGGAGGGTTAAGTGGCTTGCCCTTACTCTCAACAGTGGAATTCAGAGCCCTTCCTTTTGGGAGAGATGGAGCCAGCCCCTTCCTCAGATCACTTGCTGGGGGCAGATCCTCTGGAGGATTTCTCCTACCTGAAGTTTCTCCAGAATGTTTCCAGAGTACTTGCTCTTAGTGATACTGAAACTGCCACCGACAAAAGGGATTTGCAGTCTATTATGTGAGCCTGTGCCACTCCTAAAGAGGTCCTGACCATTCCTATTCCCCAAGTCTTGCAGGATCTCTTTCTGTCAAATTTAGCAGATGCCAGCATCGGTCCATGCCACTGCGTGCCATCTCGATCTTAAGTACAAAGTGCTTCCTGCACCTGGTTTCCATCATCAGCAGCTGCCTCATCAGTCAGTAGTTTCTGAAGCAGTACTTAAAAAGGCCGAATCTTCCAAGTCTCATTTTCAGACACCGCCAGAGAAAGACAAACGCATTTTGGATTCAGTGGGTAGGAAGACTTTATTTATTTGCCATGTTTTTCTATACTGCCCCTTCCAAAGATCAAGGGTGGTTTGCAATAAAACTAACAATTTACATAAAGCAGTGTCAAAAATGTAACAATAGAATAACTATTTACAAATGAACTTTATACAAGATTTACATAGACCAGACTTGCATTTTTGAGTGGGATTCTGGCCATGAAAATCTTAGCCAACAAGAAAAAGCTCCCGAAGTTTACAATAACACAGAACATCTGACTATCAAATAATTTTGAAAACTTAGGGAATCAAGCTTTACTATTACCCTAAGCTTTTATTTCTATATGGAGAGCGGCAACATCCAGCAAACCAGTAATAATTTTTACTAAGGGAGAAAAAAGGCCTCAGCGATTTAACTAATTTCCCTCCATATAGCAGAAATCTGCCTAAAGGGGAAAGTGCTCTTACCATCACTGACCTAAAAAAACTCCCCAATTTTTCATTACAATTGCAATAGGTTTAAAAAAAAAATAAAAACTTAAGAACCATGCAGTCGAGCCTGTACCAGAGCAAGAATGCAACCAGGGCTTCTAGGCCTCCGGCTGATCCTCTACCTCTACATCAAAAGAGAAAAGTTCAAGATGTCATCTTTACCCACCATTCTTCTCCTGTTAAGACAGGAAGACTAACTCACCTCTCTGGATCTCAAGGATGTCTACACCAATATCCCCATCCATCCTTGTCATTGGCGATACCTCCGGTTTTGCTTCAAGAAAAAACACTATTAATACACTCTTCGGACTCTCTTTGGCCCCAACAGTTTTCACATGGAGGCACAGAGGTAGACCCAATTCCGATCCCATGGAGGCTAGACGTGCCCCGTGGGATCAGAATCGGGTCTAGGGTCTGTACGTGCAGGCCAGGACCCAATTCTGATCATCCTGGACGTACAGACTCACGCCTGGCTAACTCAGCCTACTGAATGGATCCGCGGTGCCATGGCGTCCTGTTGCCATGGAGCTGCGATCCTCACCCACTGACCCCACTTTCCATTCCCCGCAGCCCGACCCCCAATCTGGCCTTCCATGGCCAGAGTCGGGCTGCGGGGAACTCCCTTCACTCTCTCACCTCACTGGTACTGCCTGGGCCTGCCATCCCCCAATGTCCGGGGACTTATTCCACCTCCGAGATGGAATAAGTCCCTTGTCCAGTCTGCCAACCCTGGACATAAAGCTTCAGAATCGGCCCTGTACGTCTGGGGTCACAGACCGCCCATGCCCTGCCCTTGCTCTGCCTCCAGAACACCCCCTCCCGCCCCTGACTAAGCCACCCTGTACAAACACGAAGGGACGTCCAGCCCCGCTATTCGCGTTACAGAATAGACCACATAGTGTCTGGTGGTAGCTGCAGTGCACCTGCACAGACAGGGTCTGTGCTTTTATCTTATCTAGACAATTGACTTATCTCAGGGCCTGACGAGACTTCAACCCAACTGTCAGCCAGCACGATGTTCCCAACTCTGCAACAGCTCGGCTTCATAATCAAATTCCAAAAGTCAGAGTGCGAACCTCGTCAAGTTCTGACTTCATCGGGGCTCGTCTCAACACCATAGTGGCTTGAACTTTTCTGCAACCAGATAGTTTCCATCCTTCAACTCTGTGCTCAACTACTTAGTCTACAAAGTGGCTCAGCTCACACCATTTTATGTCTCTTAGGTCACATGGCAACCTCAGTACACATGGTCCTATTCACACGTCTATACATGCGGCTGCTCCAGTGGTATCTTGAACTCATCTGGAATCCGCATTCTCAATCCCTTTGTCGTCAGATCACTTTCTCCGGCCTGAACCTCCACATGTTAGGCTAGTCTCTTCATTGGTGGACAATTCCATCCAGCCTCACTGACGGGGGAGGCCCTTCCTAGAACAACCACACCAGCTGATTCTCATATGGGCTGGAGAGTCCATCTATTGCACCTCATGATTCAAGGACATTGGACCAGCAGAGAGGCCTCTCTGCACATCAACTTGCTGGAGATGCATGCAGTTTCCTAAGCCCTCCATGCCTCCCACCATTGGGTCCACAACAAAACAGTGGTGTAAACCAACAATCAAGTCATCATGTTCTACATCAACAAGCAGGATGACTCGGGTTCCCTTTGCCACAAAGCCATTTGTCTATTGCTTTATGCTTAATCCATCGGAGTCTTCCTGCGGGCACTCTACCTTCCAGGCATTCAAAATCAGCAAATTCCCTCAGATGTAGCCTAGACTCACATATATGGTCATTGCATCCCATGGTCCTAACTCCCATCTTCCAGACTTGAGGAACTCCGGAAGTGAATCTTTTCACCGACAATGCCATGTGTCCTCTCTACTGCTCTCTTCGTCCCAGCTCCAACAGATGGGCAGCAGATGCCTTCCTCATCTTCTGGACAGATCGCTTTTTCTATGCATTTCCACTGTTCCTGCTAATTCCTCAGACCCTCTTCATGGTCTGAGCAGACAAAGCGACTCTGTTGCTCATTGCTCCTCAGTGGTCCAGATAAACCTGTTACCCTCATCTCCTTGCCATGGCACAGCACGGCCCCTGGCCATTATCATTTTTTCCTTTCCTTCTCACACAGCAGGAAGGTCGTCTCCTACATCCCAATCTGCAGTCACTAGCTCTATCTGTTTGGCTGGTATGGGAAGAACAGCAGCATTCAGCCCATTAGTTTCCAATGTTCAAGCTATACTTCAAGTGTCTCGCCGACTATCTACACAATGCTCTTATCAGCTTAAATGGACTTGCTTTTCCTTTTGGACTGCTTGGTGGGTCCATAGTCTCACCTATCTCCTTCATCTATACGACTCTGGTCTTCAGACTTCCTCAGTTTGCTACCATCTCTCTACTATTGCCGCATTCCATCATCATGAGGATGGCAAACCCATTTCCATGCATCCACTAGTTTCTCACTTCATGAGAAGCTTATTGAACACACAACCTCCAATAAAACAAAGTTCTCCAGCATGGGATCTCATTGCTGTTCTTTTGGAGCTCATGAAGAGTCTTTTGGAACCTCTGGGATCTGCTTCATTGAAACACCTTACCTGGAAAACTAACTTCGTAGTTGCTGCTCTAGGCTCTTGTCCATTATTCTCCATTTACTCAATTTCTTCATGATAAGGTACTATTGCGTACCCATCCTGAGTTCCTTCCAAAGATTGTATCCAGTTTCCATTTGAACCAATCCATTGTACTTCCTATGTTTTTTTTTCCAGACACTCAGCAGGATTCTCCGGAAGAAGCTCTGTACTTTCTGGATTGCTGACAAGCTTTGCTCTACTACTTGCATGCTACCGAGCAGCTCCGATAGTCTTCCCAGCTTTTCATCACCTTTAACCCGAACAGCCCAGGGAAACACATCCAAACGGACCATTTCTTCATGGATTGCAGACTGTATTTCTTTTTATGTTCAGGTGGGTTGCACCCCTCCCAGACAAGTAGGTCTCCACCAACTCCGAGCTACAACAACTACTGTTGCTAATTTGGTGGCTATCCCTCCTCAAGATATCTGCAAAGATGCTATGTGGTCTTCTGTTCACACCTTTGCAAATCACTACAGCCTGGATCGTTCTTCAGTAGCTGACCTTGCCTTTGGTCAGGCTGTCCTGCAAAACCTCTTTGTTTAACTTCTTCCGCCTTCCAATTTCTCACTGGGCCGCACCATTATCAGAGTTTTAGGCGGTCCTCTGCTCTGGATTCACCTTGGAGTGCGCCTGTATCCCCCTGCTTGAATATGGAGCAAAGCATGGTTGCTTACCTGAAACAGGGGTTTTCTGTATTCAGCAGGTGTATGCAGCCACACTCACCCGCCCGCATCCCCAAAACAAAAAAAAGGAAGACAAAAAGAATGAATATCTACTCAGAACAGAAATAAAAATCATTCTACACATTTCATCATAATAAATCTCAACTTGATGACATCAGCATTCCACCCTCTCTGAAAGTAGTAGGCAGTCTTCACCTTGCATGCCCATATATACCAGTTCCATCCTGTCATCTGTAGTACCTACTCTGGTGTCTACTCCTCAGTTGCTTTAATTGCCTTCAGCGCTGCACTTAACTGCTCTGAGATGGACTGAAGAGGCACCAAACTGTGATGGTGAGGCAGGAAGGCACATGCATGTCCGGAGAAGTCTGCAGGACTGCTCTGAGCTAAGTGAGAGCTGGCACCTGCGCTGTCACACAGACAGCACCTTGGAGTGTGGCTGCATACCCCTGCTGAATACAGAGAACCTGCATTACATGTAGGCAACCCTGCTTTCTGCAAGTAAATGATATATGATCATTTTTAGACTCTATCTTATGCCCCCTAGAGAGATGTGCAGTCCCATTCCATGGGCTCCAACATGCTCCACACATCCAGCAAGTTGTAATTTTTGTATATTTATTTAGCTTGACTTCTATACCGCTATTCACCAGGCCAAAGCGGTGTGCATGGAACAATTCAAACTGGGTTTACATAGATTTTGAACTTTATACAAAAATATTAGGTTAACATAAAAGTGGACTATTTACAAGTGGGTGGATAGCATTTGTGGTAGTTTTTAATGGTTAAATGACATTAGCGAGGTTTTGTGCAAACAGGTGGGTTTCAGCAGTTTTCTGATCTTGGTGAGGTTGGAAGAGTTCCTGATGTCATCTGGGAGGGAATTCCAGAGGGATGGGGTGTAAAGTTCGAATGCTCTCAGGCAGGCTTGCTGGTTGCTTCTCAGTTTTTCAGTTGGTATTGTTAGGACGTTTGTGGTGGATTTTCTCATGGGTCTGGTTGACGAGTGGGGTGTGAAGAAGCGTTCGGAAGTAGGTGGAAGAGAGATTAATGGTTTTGAAAGTTAGTAGGAGAGCTTTGTGTTGTATTCTGGCTGGGAGAGGGAGCCAGACTCCATTGCCCCTAAAGAAGACACTCCATACAGCAGCTCACCATAGAGTCATGGATGTTGAGGGCATAAATATTCTCTATCATGATTGATTGATCGATCCTGTAGTTTCCCAATCACAAAGATATAATGCCCTTTTCTCTCTCCTAAATAAATTCTCATCTTTGTGAACCAGTATGGCTACTCCTGCCGCCTTTTCTCCGGAGGAAGACATATAAACATCTCCCACCCACCGTCTTTTTAATTTTACATATTCCACGTCAGTCAGCTGGTTCTCATGACCCATCATGATTCTTCAGGGTTTTCAATATCTTTGACCTGTTCCTGGCCAAACCAATCCCACACACATTCCAGGAGATAATCCAAACTTTTCCGGGTATCATTCCTCTAGATGATTCCTTCCCACTGTATCATCATATTTCAGTTTACCCACTAGCACCCCTCCTGCCCCCCAGTTCCCTGTTGTAAGTGCTCCTCATTCTTGGACACCCCATTCCTTGGTACACTCTGACTGCTTTGCTGCCCTTTCTTCCCCCCTCCCCAAGGTATCAATCATCTACCTTTCCATTGTGTTTCTGATCACTCCCATATGTGTCTCTCTTGTCACCCCTGTGAAATCAATTATCAACAGCCTCATTTATTCACCTCCTTTATTATTGCTTGACTCCTAACAATTTATCTCCCTCAATTTCCATTTAGCACAAGCTTTCTCCCTGGGTAGACACACCATCCAAGGCCTTATGCCCCTTCCCACTCCCATTATTTAGAACCTTCATATACTGTATACTTACCCGCATGGCCTTGTTCAGCACCACTCTTCATTCTCAGTCATACAACCCTCCATTTCAGCTCCAACCCATCCAACTCACAATCTCTCATTCCAATAATCCTATCATACATACAAGCCCCACAACAATCCTAACCACCAACTGTGAAATCTCACAACTCTTGTCTTCCAACTAACTGAACTCTGACCCTCCCTCAAGCCACATCTATCAGCACTCAAAATTTCTCAAACATCTGTCCCAACCCTTCATCAAGCTTGCTGTCTCCCTTGCTCCCTATTCCCTCTCCCCTCACATGTGCCACTCAATCTCTCGCACTTGATCTGCTTAACCCCAGTCCCTTTTATTATCTTGAATTGCAGAAATAGGTTTAGGAGTTGCTGTGCTTTGATGGTTCACCTTTTTTCTTAATGGCATAGGTTTCTCCATTCTTTTCCAGACTACGACATCTCCAATCTACCCACTTCACTGTGATATCCCTCAAGATGTGATCCTTTCACCTTCTCTCTTTAATCTCTTTCTCATTCCTTCAGCAACCTTGAGTCAGTCTCTAGGAGTTTATTACGCTTACGACATCCAGCTTATCTTACCAGCTAACCTTTATGCACCTGATATTTTCTTTCCTTAACAACTGTCTTGACACCGTTACTTCCTGGTTCACCACTAATAAGCTCAGTCCAAATCTTATGCAGTGTGGATCACTAACTGTGATATCTGTGATTTAGTTGCTCCTCAGGTCCAAGGCCTCACCCTAACCGACTCCATTACAATTTGGGCCTTACCTGCAAAGTTCCTTTCCTGGAGTTCCTCCAGTTTAGTCCAGTCCAGTCAAGATGCGTGGATTATGCTCATCCACCTGCAGATGGAGACTGAGAACAAGAAGCTTTTTCCAAATACATCCTGCTAGACCAGTCCAGACTAGTGGGTTGTGTCTCCTTGCCAGCAGATGGTAAGACAGAAAGATTCCTGAAGTTTTGTGTTATCACCCTTGGTATAAAAACCCATCCCCCAAGGGGGAGCTTCACTATAAACATATCGAGCAGCAGGAGTTCAAACAGCCAAAGAAGCACAAAACCAGACCAAAAATTAGTTCATAAACAAATAACTCTTATAACAACAAGCTAAATTGAACAATGTGAAACAGGACCTGCAGGCCAAGGAAGTATGTACATGGTGAGGTACATCAGTGTCAGAGTCCTAGCTAGGCGACGGACTAAACAGTTTAGAGGGGTGGGTCCTGGACTGGTCTAGCAGGATTCCAGGAAAGGAAATTATCCGTAAGTAAAATTTCCCCTTCCAAATACATCCTGCTAGACCAGTCTAGACTAGTGGAGAGTACCATAGCTAAACCACTCGAGGGTGGAAAGAAACAGCTGTAGCTAAGACAGAGGCTCCAAAGCAAGCTGCTTCTCAAGCTTGGACATCCATGAGATAGTGATGTGCAAATTAGAGAGGGAGGACCAGGTGGCCACCCTGCAAATATCTAGCAGAGGTAGCCTGGACCTGCATAGAATATGCCTGAAGACCTACGGGCACAGGTTTGTTCTATAAAATATAAGCTGACTTAATGGTCTGCTTGATCCAGCAAACAATGGTCACTTTGGAAGCGGCTGCTCCTTTTCATGCACCAGAAGACAGGACAAAAAAAGTGATCGGAGAGACGAAACATATTAGTGAGTTTGAGATAATAGCAGAATGCCCTACCAAAATCCAACAGGACTGTAGCTATAAAGAAATAATTCAAATACCTAGGCATAACCATTGACAGCAGCCTCAATATGTGCACACACATCAAAAACACAGCAAGAGTAGCCTTCTGGAAGTTGAAGCTCCTCAAGCCACTTCATCACCTGTTACAATACAATGATTTCAGATCCGTAGTGCAAGCCATTATCACGCCGCACCTGGACTATGGAAATATCGTCTACCAAGGTTTACCTAAACATGCACTATATCCACTTCAACTAGTGCAAAATACTGCTGCCAGAATACTAACCGTCAGTTCTACCCAGCAACACATAACAACAATACTAAAAAGTCTACACTGGCTTCCAATCTCGCAAAGGGCAAAACACAAAGCCATCACCACTACATTCAAAATCCTCCAAAACCTCTCAGCACCTTGTCTCTCTGATCTCACAATATCATCCTCAACGAGACCAAGAAGAGCTGCCAACCAAAATCTCCTGATCATCCCACCACTCAATATTAAGACCACACAACAGACAAGCAACAGGGCATTCGCTTTGTATGCCCCCACAATTTGGAACTCCATGCCTGAAGCAATCAGAACTGCACAATCAAAGACCTAAAAAAAACCCTATTAAAACACACCTCTTCAAGGAACACTATGGACCAGATGACAATACCTAGCTATTGCCACTACACACTATCATGATTGGACAGCCTTAGCCCCACACCCCCTTATTCAACCCCACTCACCCAAATTGCTCCTCCCCCAACTATTCCACTATCCAACAAGAACCTTTCAACCCCCCCCCCCCCCCCTGTTTTAGTTGTTAAACCTTTTGTTTTCCAAGTTACTTTTCCCTGTTCATCGTATTCTACCAAGATGGTTATAATGTTTGATGTAAACCGCTTTGGACAAAGGCGGTATAGAAAAACTGTTAAATAAAAAAAAAAAATATGTACTGGAGCAAATCAGAAAAACTCCTTACAGTGCTGCATCAATGCAATTGAGTAGTCCTGGAACACTAGTATGCGATTATCTTCATGCTCCAGCTGTTGGTGCTGTGCCATCCAAAGAAAAGCCTTTTAAATGTTTAAAAACTTTACGTTGACTACTTGTGGTCTAGCTGCACTCTCCTGGTGCAGGCCGAGCCATGCACCTGCTCTGTCTGCAGGGTGGCCTTACTCACCTGTAATGTCGGGGAGAGCCATGTTTCCAAAAAACCCTGTAGCTTTGCGTCATTACCGTATCCTCCTGGAGGTCATAAGATGAAATGCATATAGGCAGTTAATCAAGTTGTGCTTGGGAAGTTGGTCTTAATCAAGCCTATAATCTAACACAGTGGAAAATAGTTTCTACTGCATTTCTTGGTATTTGAAGATTTTCTCCTACACACGATTCACAGAATAATAGCTTGTAACTGACATCTCTGTTAATGCCGTTCTGGTATTCTCCTTTTACCACCATGTTCTCCCTATATGCTTTACTTCATCTGACAGTTATGGGCTTTGTTCTCCAGTCTCTCAAGGTCCTTTTGGAACTCCTCACAATCCATTTGTGATTTATTAACTTTGAATAATTCTGTGATCTGCAAATTTGCCTCATTTTCTGCTCCATTTTCCAGATGATTTATAAGTATTTCAAAAACCACGAGTCCAGTGCAGGTCTCTTAGTACTTGACTATGTACATAAGAATATAAGAAATGCCATACTGAGTTGGACCAACGTCCATCAAGCCCAGTATCCTGTTTCCAACAGTAGCCAATCCAGGTCACATGTACCTGGCAGAGTCCCAACAAGGCACAATGTTCATCCCAGGGTAAGCAGTGGATTTCCTGGATTCTCTTTAATAATGGTTTATGGACCTTTCCTCCAGGAACTTGTCCAAACGCTTTTTTTTTTAAAGCCAGTTACACTTAACAGTTTTTACTACATCCTCTGGTAATGAATTCCAGAGTTTGATTATGCATTGAGTAAAAATATATTTTCTTTTATTAGTCTTAAATGGGTTACATTGTAGCTTCATTGTGTGTCCTCTAGTCTTTCTACGTTTTGATAACGCAAGCACCCAGTCTATGTTTACCCGTTCCACTCCATTCATTAATTTATAAACCTCTATCATATCTCCGCTCAGCTGTCTCTTTTCCAAGCTATTCTCCATTCCTTTCCTTATTTATTTATTTAACATTTCTTATATACCGCACTATTTGACATCAGCGCGGTTTACATGGAACAGAAACATCCGACAAAATTACATGATTTCTAGCATTCTATTTGCTTTCTTGGCTACTGCTGCAAACTTGGCGGAAGGTTTCAATGTATTATCCACGATGATGCCTAAATCTTTTTTCTGGGTAGTGGTTTCTAAGGTGGTACCTTGTATCATGTAACTATAATTTGTGGTGGTCTTTCCTAGGTGCACAACTTGTCCACATTAAATTTCTTCGCTATTCAAATGTCCGGCCTTCCAATTTACCAAGGTCCTCTTGCAAAATGTTTCACAATCCTTTTGTGTTTTTAACAACTTTGAATAATTTTGTGATCTGCAGATTTGATCGCCTCGCTCATTATTCCTATTTCCAGGTCATTTACAAATATGTTAAAAAGAAGTGGGCCCAGCACAGATCTCTGGGGTAACATAGTAGATGACGGCAGATAAAGACCAGCATGGTCCATCTAGTCTGCCCAGCAAGATGGCAAGAGTAGGTGCACCTGTCGCTCTGTGCAGGCCACCCCACCCCATGTCTTTGTTTAGGGGTGAACCCACCACTCCATGTAGGACACCCCTGTTTGTTGAGATGTTAGATGGTTCAGAAGTTATGTTTCAGTTTATTTTGTTTTTATCCTGTTGCTGTAAAGGGATCCACTGTGTTTGTCCCATGCTGTTTTGAATTCCATCACCGTGTTTGCCCTCACCACTTCCATCGGGAGGGCATTCCAAGCATCCACCACCCTTTCAGTGAAAAAATATTTACTGACATTGCCTTTCAATTTACCACCTTGCAGCTTCATGTTATGCCCTCTAGTTTTACAGCTTCCCCTTCTTTGGAAGAGGTTTGTTTGTTCATCATTACTCTTTAAGTATTTAAAGGCCTGAATCATATCTCCCCTATCCCTCCTCTCCTCCAAAGTGTACATATTTAGGTCTTCAAGTCTCTTCTGATACGGCTTCTGACGTAGGCTCCAAATCATTTTGGTCGCCTTCCTCTGAACAGTTTCCAGTCTTTTTACATCTTTTGCAAGATATGGTCTCCAAAACTGAACAGTATTCCAAGTGAGGCCTCACCAGTGACTTGTACAGTGGCATAAGTACCTCTTCCTTTCTGCTGGTAATCCCTCTTTGTATGCAGCTCAACATCCTCCTGGCTTTTGCCACCACCTTGTCGCACTGTTTTGCCACCTTGAGATCATCAGAGATAATCACACCAAGGTCTTTCTCCTGAACCGTGCACACCAACCTCTCGCCTCCTATCGCGTACATTTCCCTTGGGTTTCTGCTACCCAAGTGCATAACACTGCACTTTTTCGTATTAAATTGTAGTTGCCAAGCATTAGACCATTCTTCCAGCTTTTGTAGATCTTTCCTCATGTTAACCACTCCCTCGGGGGAGTCCACTCTGTTGCAAATTTTTGTTTCATCTGCGAAAAGACAGACTTTTCCATTCAGTCCTTCAGCAATATCACTCACAAATACATTGAACAGTGCCGGGCCCAGGACCGAACCCTGGGGCACCCTGCCTAATCACCTTCCTTTCATCCGAGTGAGCTCCATGTACCATCACCTTCTGTTGTCTGTCAGTCAACCGATTTCTAATCCAGTTTACCATCTTGGGACCCATCCCCAAGCTACTGAGTTTATTGACAAGCCTCCTATGAGGAACAGTATCAAAGGCTTTGCTGAAATCCAGATAGATGACATCCATCGCATGCTCCTGATCTGGTTCCTTGGTCACCCAATCAAAGAACTCAATCAGATTTGTTTGGCAAGACCGTCCTTCAGTAAAACCATGTTGCCTTGGATCTTGCAACCTATTGGTTTTGAGAAAGTTCACTAATCGCTCCTTCAGGAGCACCTCCATTACTTTTCCCGCCACCGAGGTGTAAGGCTCACGGGCCTGTAGTTTGACACTTCTTCCCTGTCGCCACTTTTGTGTAGAGGTACGACATCAGCCATTCTCCAGTCCTGAGGAACCTCTCCTGTTTCCAAGGATCTGTTGAAGACATCCTTTAATGGTCCTGCAAGAACCTCTCTGAGCTCTTTCAGTATCCTGGGATGTATCCCATCCGGTTCCATGGCTTTGTCCACTTTCAGTTTAGCAAGTTTTTCTAACACCTCACCTTCTGTGAATGGTGTGGTATCTACTTCATTCCCATTTTTTTATTTGGGAGTCACAGCTGGTCCATCTCCAGGATTTTCTTTAGTAAAAACAGAGCAGAAATATTTGTTTAGCAATTTTGCTTTTTCAATGTCACTTTCCACGAGTCCTTTCGCAGCACTTCTGAGCCCTGCAATTCCAATTCTGATCTTCTTCCTTTCCTGAATATACCTGAAGAAAGTTTTCTCGTCACCCTTAACATCTTTAGCCATCTTTTCCTCTGCCTTTGATTTTGCTATCCTTATTTCTCTTTTTGACTCTGAGTTTGATCCTGTATTCATTTCTGTGTTCTTCTGTTTGCAAGCTTTTGAATTTTGCGAAAGTTGTGATTTTTGCCTTTATTTGAGCAGCCACTTCTTTGGAAAACCAAATAGGTTTCCTTCTCCTCTTGTTTTTATTTACTTTTCTTACATATTTATCTGTTGCCCCTTTTATTTCCCCCTTTAGTTTAGCTCATTGCAATTCCACTTCCCTTATCTCCTTCCACCCCGTCATCTCCTCCTTTAGATACTCAGCCATTTTATTGAAGTCATTGTTTTTGAAGTTTAGGACTTTGAACTTGCTATGATTGGCCTGTACCATGGCTTTTATCTCAGACCACACCATGTGATGATCACTGTTGCTCACAGGGGCACTCACGCAGACATTCGACACGCTGTCGGTACTCCACTATTGCATCTTTTTCAATTGGGAAAATTGGCCATTTAGCCCTACCCTCTGCTTTCTATCTTTTAACCAATTCCTGATCCACAATACTACAGTGCCTCCAATCCCATGACATTTTAATTTTGTCAAAAGTCTCTTATGAGGTACCTTGTCATAGTTTATCTGGATTTTCAGAAAGCCTTTATCAACCGGCTCACCTTTGTCTACCTGTTTGCCTTTCTGCATTGTAAGAAGTGACCTTTTAGTACTTTAGTGTTTACTATCTGTTTACCAGTCCTGTCCCATGACGATTATTTCCTCTGTAGCAAGGCGGCCTGAGGGGGCATGCGGGGCCTCAATTGCGTAACCACAGGGCATCATTTGCATAAATATTAGCATACTGGATTTATTTAGTCAGTGTTATAGTTTGTTACCTTTACTATACCGATTTTAGCATATAACAAAGTGGTTTGAAATAAAAGATTAATGGTGTGGAGGGAAAATACAAAATGAAAAAAAATCCTAATAGCTTTTAATTCTAGTTCCTTTTCGTCCCTCCAGTTCAGTCCTGCACCACTGGGTAATGCACCTCTTTCTGCAGCATGGAGACTGGGCATGTCAGACGTCTGATACATATACCGGTGGCACCTCCCACCAGCTTCCAGTGTGCTCAGTCTCCATGCAGCAGGAGGTTTTGAGTCTAGGTGTTAGGCTCATCATGAGGACCATATAAGTGGTGTTAGATTTGCTATTTGGGTTTTTTTTATTTTGTTTTGGGTACACTGTATCTTTATTTTGTTTGGTGGTGTTTTCATAAAGTTAAAAAAAAAATTACACAGAGCCGATCAGGGCAGAGAAGGGGGCAGTTATAGAGGATTCCTGCTCTTCCTTCCCTCTGTTCTTCTTTTATGGTGCCCTGCTGCACTCCGTCCCTAGTCGGCACGGTGGGGAGCTGCTTTCAGTCGGAGCTCTGTCTGCCGATCATTTCTGTACCAGGTGTTAGAGGGGAGAGACGTCGGCAGTGTTGTTTCAGCCTCAGAGTCTTTCTTCACGTTTGCTGAGAGCTTGGCTGACAGGAAACCAGGTATTTTTTGACAAAATTACTCTGAATCAGTGGGGGAACACTTTTGGAGCAGGTAAGTGTCTAGTTTTCAGTTTCTCCGCTACGAGGCCTGTCCCCTCGTGTGAAGCCGGCTGCTGAATTTTAAAGCGCCATTTTGGTGGCTCTGCTGTTTTTCCCGCATTTTTTTGGGGGGGCATTTATTTTCCTTCTTTGGAGGTTCCTAAACGTCTTGACAGCGTGAGTTGGGATAAGTGCCATCTTTTTTTTCTTCTGCTGGGGCTCCTTTTAGCTGCTGGAAGGCTCTTGGAGTTTAAAAAAATCAGAAGAAAGAAGTTTAAAGAGTAATGAAGAGAAAATGGAATTGATAAATAATAAGCAATTTTCAGCGGGTAGCCCTAGAGGTAGCTGTGGGGTGGCTGCCGGGGTTACGGTGTTTGGTTGGAAAGCACTTTGTGTCTTGGTGGGGCTTGGCAGAGGCTGATGCCTGTGCGTCCTCAGTGCTTGGTGTGTGGTACCCGTCGGGAGCAAAAAAGATCATCTGAAATGAAGTTTCACACTTCACTTCAGATGATGCAGATGACCCATGACAGAAATAAAATATTTGGTGGCCCAGCAGCCCCAAACCCCCCCCCCCGTACCCGAAATGTTGTGATGGGAGCGTTGCCCACACACCTCTGTTGCTGTCTCACAAATTTGTTGCACCTGCCTCGCATAGTGCATCCTGTGTTGCACTGGGCAAAGTCAGACTGCAACAGAAGGCAGTATCAGAGTGACACCCCCCTATGTTGCATCCTAGGACACACGCTGTGGGACCACCAGCCCCAAAATGCCATGGAAGCATCTCTTTGCCATAGAAAGCATTTTTTGCTTTCTATGACAGTCTGACCCCATTCAGTGCATCCCAGGTTGTGCCTCTTGCAGGGCCTGGTGCCACCATTTTGCAAGATGGTGGTGCAGAGGTGGGAGCGTGTGGGCAGTGCTCCCACTGCAACATTTTAAGGTACTGGGAGGGGGGGGTTCAGGGCCACTGCGCCAACAGGTCTTTTGGTTCTTTGAGGAGGTAGGAGAATTGGGGCTACTGGACTGCAAGAGACTTTATTTCTGTCAGGGGATCAGAGTCCATGGTGGGGAACTGGCTCCCCAACAGTGTGCTGATTGGCATTGGCCCCGAAGTTTGGATCAGTGTGCGTGTGTTTGACTTGCTCTCCCAGTTTAATGCTGATTTTTTGCATGCTGCTTAATTTGTATATTGGAGGAGTGGCCTAGTGGTTGGGGCAAAGTACTTCAGGCCGGAAGGTCAGGGGTTCAAATCCCACTAGAGGACAGCAACCTTGGGCCAGAAGGACTGGGGTTTCTAGTCCCACAGGTGCTCCTTGTGGTCTTGGGCAAGCCACTTAACCCTCCTTAGCCCATGTTCCCTGTAAAATAGTTATCTCCAAGTTATAATGCCCTGTTCAATGTAATTTCAGTTTGTTCAATGTAAACCGCACTGATGCAGAATAGCGCGGTATATAAGAGAATGTAAATAAAATAAATAAATAAATAAATAAAATGTTAAACTTGCGCTTTGAAACCCTGCGATAGAACTTTAAGCACTGCGCTCTAGTGCAGGGTTTCTGCATTTATTTATTTATTTTATTTATTTATTACAAGTTCTTATATACCGCACTATTCGGCATCAGCGCGGTTTACATTATAACATAAAGACCATAACAACAAGCTGTTTGGTTTACATCGAACAGGAGTACAAACTTGGAGAACCGGGGTAAACTATATACAAGAGATAATTACATAGAACAGAATAGAGTCTTAATAATATCAAGAACGGCATGGTGTGTTCATGAGTGGGTCACTTCCTCTGGTTCAATTGCTGGTAGGGTAGTATTGAAGGAAGAGGTGGTATTTTGTGCTTTGTAAGAGAATTGCCCTACAATGGGAAAATAAGAAATGGCTGTGTGGCAGTTGGTGTGAGATTTAACTTAGTAGGCAAGTAGTTGGAGATACACTAACGCTCTTTATGAATCCATTTCTTTCTTGTACACAAAAGAAACAAAATCAAATAAATTAATGGTAGTTCCAGTTTGTCCCTCCAGTCCAGTCCAGACGCAAGGGTTATGCTCATCCATCAGCAGAGGGAGACTGAGAATAGCAAGCTCAAAACTCTTTCCTTTAGTAGCTTGTGCTTCCCTGCAGAGCCAGTATTTCTCAGTCTCCAGCAGGTGGATGAGCATAGACCTCTGCTGGCTGGTTGCTTTTCCTTAGTTAAGTGTTGGGCCATGATTTTGGGGTGCAGAACACAATGGCACCAGGTCCCTTCTCCATCCTCTCTTCCAGCCACTCCTCAATTCCCTCTGGGCAGTAGGAGATGGCTGCTCCCCCCCTTCTCCTCCTCCTCCCCAACTCCTGGCAGGAGGCTGGGGGTTAAGCTCTCTGCTACCTCTTGAATCAAAAACAAAAAAAGAGGAACAGCAGGCAGTATTGGGAGAGGCAGCGGCAGCACAATGGGACCTTCAGGAGCCAGTGAGTAAGGGTGGGGGAGGATTCTGTGCGGTGCACACATGGCTGACGCAGAGAGATGCCGTTATGCAGCATGCGGAAGCAGCAGAAGCTTGCTCTCTGCAGTAGGGCTCTGCTGCTGCATCTGTATTAAGGAGAGCATGGCTGTCGCAGAGAGCTTAGTTGGCACCCTGGCTGCATCGGAGACAGCTGCAGCAGGGGGGCTTTCAAGCTACGAACATCCTTCATGTGGGAGACCAGGACACCCATGGTTTTGGCGTGAATTGCCATCTTATCTGCTACTTCTGCCTCGGCGTGCAGAGAAGCTCCTTTTTTTGCAGCTGTGACCCCGGAACCCCCCAGGGTGGTTGAAGGGGGTCTGAATAGCGGTGGCAAGTCCCCTTTTCCCCCTGGAGTTTGTGTTGCTGTTGCATCAGGCTTTTTTAATGCAGCCAAGCCTTGGGGAAGGGGTCTTCTGATTTGGGAATCTCCTTGCAAGGAGAACTGTCGGCCCTGGTGGCGGGGAAGTGCCTGCACCTGGAGAGGTCCCCGGGCTTTGAGGATGGGACCTTGATGGGGTCCTTAGGGGATCTAGAGGGTTCGTCTGATTTATTTGGAGGATCCAGACCCTGAGGAGTTAGGGGGGAGAGCTCCCTACTGGGGAGGATTCCTCAGCCATTTACTTATTTCGTAGGGATGAGTTCCTCTCCCTCATTGTCCAGGCCTTGGCAGCTTTGCGGATCATGGATGATCTGCTGCCAGACCTCACAGAGCAGGCGGAGGAGCCACCCCTCAAGGGTATTTGGAAGCCCCCTCACTCTTTTCTCATCCATTGGGCAGTCAAGGCCATGGTTGATGAGGAGTGGAAAGTCCCGGATGCCGGCCTGTGGGTCAATAGTAGCATGGGCAGGCTGTACCCTATCCCTCCAAGGAGAGGGAACACTTGCGCCTACCCCGGGTGGATGCGCACTGTTGGTGGTGGTCACCAGAAAGACTACCATTCTGGTGGAGGAAGGGGCAGCCTTAAAGGACCCACAGGATCGGCATATAGAGGTGCTGCTTAAGCAGGCCTTTGAGGTTTCTGCCCTAGCCTTTCAAGGAGCCATCTGCAGCAACTAGGTGGTGCAGGCCTGCTTACGTTGGTCACAGAAGATTCCGGAGACATCACTTTCAGAGATGGCAGCTCTGGAGGAAACTGCCCATATGGAGTCTGGGACAGCCTTCCTGGCTGATCTCTGATTTGTTTAGGACCTTAGCCAAGTCAGTGGTGACTCTGGTGTCTGCTAAGCGGTTCATGTGGCTAGGGAACTGGTCGGCATATTTGGCCTCCAAGACAGGGTACCCTTCTCGGGGAGCCTCCTGTTTAGGGAGGATTTGAAAGGTGATAAAGGACCTGGGGGATACTAAAGTCACGAGACTTCCAGAAGACAAACCCCAGGTGGCGGGCTGGAGGTGTGAGGCACTGAAGTTCCACCTGGCCTTTGTTGCAAACAGCCAGAGGTCCTCCTCCATTCGTGGAGACAGTCGGGGTGGCAGAGGAGGTGCCGCAGTTGGCTTCGGTGTCGTCAAGTCCTTCCAGTGAAGGTTCTGGAGCCCTGTCAGAGGAGCAGTCGATAGGCAGTCACATAACCAGATTTTACCCTACTTGGGCCCACCTTACGATGGACGCATGGGTCCTGGAGGTCATATGCATGGGCTATGCCCTCATTTGCCAGATCTCTCACGAATGTCTTCATGATGTCTCCTTGTTGAATGAGTCCAGGAGATGCTCGACCGTCTTTTGCGGCTCGAGGCCATAGTGCCCGTGCTCCCGGGAAACATGGTGTTAGTCCATTTAGTTTGTGGTGCCCAAGAAGGAAGGTTCTTGGCACTCCATTCTGGATTTAAAAGGGGTACATGGGGCCCTCTGAGTTCTATGTTTTTGCATGGAGACCCTGCGGTCCATCATTGTTGCCATCCGGCAAGGGGAGTTCTTGACATGCCTCAGAAAATCCAGGGATATCTGCATATCCCCATTCGTCCATAGTATCAGTGCTTTTTGCGTTTTGCGGTTCCACAGGGTCATTTTCAGTTTCAGGCCCTCTCCTTTGGGCTGGCTACTGCCCCTTGGGTTTTTACCAGGGCATTCTGGTACACCCGTATTTGGACAGTTTGATTCTATCAAAATCCTTGCAGAAGAATTGGGAGATGACAGCCTATGTGATTTGCTGGCTGCAGGAACTTGGGACATGAAATTTGCCAAGAGTCAGCTGTCCCCTGCATGGTCCCTGGAGTTCCTGGGTGCCTACTTTGACATGCAGCGGGTATGGTATTTTTGCCGGACAATAGGATAGTGAAGCTGCAGGGGCAGGTACAGAGGTTGCAGGCGATACCCATAAGTTTATTCTCAAATAATTCTCTCAACAGTGTCCTTAACCCATGGTTTCTGAATTTGGAGAGATGGTGTTTTACAATGATAGACCTGATAATACCCCAAGGGATATCCAAACATACTGAAATTTTTCTTGTTGCCTTCCCCTAATTTGTACCATTGAATAACTTTATCCTGGAGTTTTTTTTGACAGCTCTGTTTTTGGCATGTTTAAACATTGTCTTGAAATTCACTTTATACTGCAGAAGTGACTTGATTCTTCAACCAGGTATTCAGATTGTCTCAATTACTCTGGATAGACACAGGTGTACTGTATTTAACTTATGGGACTTGTTAAGATAACTTTTAAAATCAGACCTAATTTAGGTTTGCTGTGATAAAGGGTGTGAAGATTTATGCAGTCAAGACATTTTTAATTTCTTCTTAATTAGTTTTGAATATTTCTGTAATTGAGTTTTCACTGCAGAGTTTTATATAGACCATTAAAACAAGCTCTTCCTTTAATGCATTTTGAATTTTTTTTTGTTTTTTTTAGTTACAGTAGCAGAACGTAGAGCTCTTTTATCCTGTACAGTACTAATGCATGAGTGTGTCTACTGCAGAAGTGCAATGAATTGTATCTGCTTTCAGGTAAGTCGCACATGGCTATCGTTCAAAAGGTGAACAATGAAGGTGAGGGAGACCCATTCTACGAGGTGCTAGGACTTGTGACCTTGGAGGATGTCATTGAGGAGATCATCAAGTCTGAGATCCTGGATGAATCAGACGGATACAGTAAGTCCCTCTTCTTTTCTCCCATTGCTCCTCTACTGTTTGCTTCAGGCTTACCAATGCTTCTTTCCTGTGATAATCCAGTGCTGCCATGTGCCTTGCTGTAAAGCAGCTGCGTCAAACTACAGTTCTTGAAGGCCACTGACATGTCTGGTTTTTGGGATGTCTGCAGTGAATGCTTAAGAGAATTTTCACCTACAGTGGTTTCTAGTGTATCGTTTTATATTTCTGTGATTATCCTGAAAACTAGGCTCATCTGCTGCCCTCAAGGATTGCAGTTTGACATCTCTGTGAAAGCAGGAACCTGATCTGTTTTTTGATTGCTTGAGCGTAGTCATATGCAATCCCCACCCTTTCTCTGATGCTTAAAGAGACTAGTTCTAATATACAAGGTATGATTTTTTATTACAGTTCTCTTCTAACAATTTTTCACTTTGTGTGTTACCAATATCTGAAAGCCAATCTCTGTTCCCGATCTATCTGCAGCTGCTACTGCAGTCGTTATTCCCACCTTCCTCTCTTTCATGCCTCAATGTACTACTGGCCTCGATATGTACAGCTGCTGCTGCCACTGCCACTTTCCTCTGTGGCTCACATCTGCCATAGCAACCAATAATTTTGCATTGTCTTGACAAATGCTGGTAATTTTTGCTTTTTTTATTTTTCAAGAATTACTCTGATAAAGTTGGCTCCCTGGTCAAAGAGTTTGAGGTCCGTAGGTGCTGAAATCTGTTGGATCAGAAAAGGCAAGGAAATGAACCTAATGCTTCAGCTGGGCCAGGTGGGGGATAGGAGACTGAGCAGAGCCGGTCCAAGGGTATTATACACTCTAAACAATCTTCTAATCTTGCCCCCTTCCCTATAGCTAACTTTCAGGCCCCCCTAGGCTCTTCTTTTCCACTAAGTTTTTGTAAACTCAACAGCGATGCACACCGTTTCTAGGGTAATCCTATAAAAACACATAAACGAACATCATGGGAGCAATATTCAAAAGGCCAGCTTGCTGCATAAAAGATAAGAAGCCACTTACTCAATTACATTGGTTATTTGAGGGCACCTTTTAGAAAAGACCTTGAGGATCAGAATTGAAACATTGACATGATGTGTACGATTTCGGTGGTATTTTAGAAAGGGCTCTGCTAAACGTGGAGCAGTTTCTAAAATACCAAAAAGGAAGTGCAAAAGTGTACATGGATATGCATTCGCGCACAGCAGGACATGCCATTTTACAACCTGAACAGGGGGGGGGGAAGGGAAGAGAAACAGCTACATACATGTTTAAGTGCCAATATTTTGCGACTTACTCGTGTATGCAAACCATTGCTGGCAGTTAGGAAAAGATAGTGGCATCTATAGTTAATTTCAATGTGGGGGAGGAAATTATTTATTTATTTATTTATAGTCTCTTTTTTATATACTGCACTATTCAGCATCAGTGCAGTTTACATGGAACAAAAATGAGTTTACAGATAACAGGGCAAAAAACTTGGATAACAGGGGTAAACTATTTACAAAACTTGCTACATAGAGTCATATGAACAGGAGAGTTTCATAGAAACATATGCACCACTAAGGGTTAGAGTATCTGTCTTGGCGTGTTGTTGAGATTCCATATATTTGCTTAGCGAATTGTATCGTTGGCCTCTATGGGGTGTCATTGGGCTCTATGAGGTACTTGTTGAAAAGGTGGAATTTGAGGGCTTTCCTAAACTGTGTTAGGCTCTTAATAGCCCGGAGGATAATGGAGGATTAAGGAGGATAATCCTCTTACCCCACTCCCCCTTGTAAAAGGCCAGATGAAAGGAGCACTTCTTTCTAAAACCTAAATATGCCAGGAAGCAGATGTAAATCCGAATGTGGACATTTTTAGTTATACGCTTTGTATTCCCTCTATGAAATGAAGAATACAGGTGTAGATTTTTGACCCGCCCTGGCCATGCTGTAACCACTGACCTGACGTGCCCCCTTGTAACATCTATGTAGTAAGGACACCATATGTAAATTGAGTCCTTTCTAAAAATAAGTATTTCCACATGTAAGTGACATTTTTTACAGCATGATTAAAGCTTCTAAAATAACCTTCTTAGTGTGATTGTCAGGGTCTATTGTTTTGTGTTTGATGTCCCCAGACGCTGCTACCCTAAATGACCAGCTAATTTAATTTGTATAGTAGATAGGATGGTATTTAGCATTTATGGGACAGTAGTGCATATAGGGCATTGCTTAAGATGCACAATACACCAAGTAATCGTAACCAAAAGATGCTCAACATATATATCCTTATCTGTATTTCCCTTTCTCTTTTTCTCTCAAATCCTCTTCTTTATTGTTTGCCTTGTCTGACTGTCACATATGTTATGTTTCTTCTTCCTTTGTTGTGTCTCCCATATCTTTCTGTCTGTCTTCTCCTTTACCTCACATTGCAGAAGATAACAAAGTGAGGAGGAAGGCCGCATCCCTGGGCACCACGTGGGAGAGACACAAGGAGGACTTCTCTCTTTTCAAAATGTCAGATGTAGAGCACAAAGTGAAAATCTCTCCTCAGCTGCTTCTGGCCACACAGCGCTTTTTATCCAGAGGTGAGAGAGATGTCCACTCCTACTACTACACTCCCATCATAGTATCATTGAGATGAGGCTGTCTTTGGCCTGGCTTCAGACATCAATACTATTTTGGCA
Source organism: Ichthyophis bannanicus (assembly GCA_033557465.1). Classification (NCBI taxonomy): domain Eukaryota; kingdom Metazoa; phylum Chordata; class Amphibia; order Gymnophiona; family Ichthyophiidae; genus Ichthyophis; species Ichthyophis bannanicus. The sequence continues at coordinate 691,417,220 of CM066035.1, forward strand.
GCTTACATTAAGCAATAGTTGTTTTCTTGCATCCTCTTGAAATGATTGTCCAGCAGCACAAGACCACTGGGTTTGTGGGCGTTCTTTCTCTGGGTCATTGATGTGTTGTGTGATGTGACTTCATGTTTGGAAGCGGCCTTTAGACTATTTCTGCCTTTGTGATAGTACTTCTGGTGCATTGTGCTTTTGGTGCTGATATCAGGACAACTACCGTAATGCAATGGGTTGTAAATTCAAAAACCATGACTGGGCAGAAGTCTCCTTCAGAAAATGAGACCTCCTGTTATCCATGACAAGTTCTGGAATTTGAGCTTTGTTGATATATTGGTCTTGCTTACTCAGATGAGGGATGTGTGCGTTGGTTTATTCTCAGTTCCCGCAACAATAACCTGTTTTTTCCAGTTGTGATGTTTTCTTTTCTTGTAGCAATGTCTCTGACTTTTGCAATTGTTTATCTTCTCTTGGCAGCAATAGGCTTTATTGTGTTACGTGCCCAGCCCCAGTAGCAATAGCCAGGCTTTATGAGGAGTTTTCTTTTTTTCACCTTTGATTTTGCTCAGTCTGGCTATATTGTGTATGTTTTGTATTTCTTCTCTCTCGGCAGAGGTCGATGTCTTTAACACATCACGGATCTCAGAAACGGTTCTTCTTCACCTGTTGAAGCACCCAAGTGTTAACCATGAAATAAAGTTTGATGAAAATAACCGTCTGGCCCCGGAGCACTATCTATATCAGCGCAACCAGCCGGTTGACTACTTTGTCCTCATCCTGCAGGTATGAAGAGTGGAATGATCTTTCCTGTGCTAGAAGGGCCTATGTCATCTTGTAGATTCTGCCCATATACCATGAATCAGCCCTCAAGTGCTTTAATGCCTTTTACAGCTCCCAAGCACATTCTATGTCCTCAGCTTTAATTTGTCATGAAGAAATTTGAAAACTCTATGATATGTTTTATATCATGAATTGTTGCAAAGGAGATGAGGTGATCAAGGTGATTTGTTTGTCAAGGTGACCAGGAAAATACATAATTGAATGGCTAAAGGAAAGGAGGAGTAGTGGTCAATGGTGCAAATGAAATAGTCTCTTCTGTAGGGTGCACAGTAATTGTATTGGCATTCTAAAATGAACAGATGCAGTGGCACAGCATGGTACTGGAGTGAAATGAGGAATTGGCTGTGTAGTGTGATGTTATTACAGTTATTATAAAACAAATAGTGTAATCAAGCTCTGGAATTTGTTACCAGAGGATATAGTAAATGCTGTTAATGTGGCTGTATTTAAGAGAGGATTGGACGAGTTCCTGAAGGAAAAGCCCATAAACCATTATTAAACAGGACTGAGGAAATCCACCACTTGCTCCTGGGACAAGCAGCATTGGAACCTGACAGGTACTTGTGACCTGGATTGACCACTGTTGGAAACAGAATACTGGGCTTGATGGACCCTTGGTCTGATCCAGTATGGCATTTCTTATGCTTTTATGATTTGTTTGTTCAGAACCTGCCCAGGTTTTAGCCAGTAAGAGCTGGTAGACTGCAGCACTCAGTAGTATGGAAGTGAAAATTTATCATTCCATGTTGTCCTGCTAGACCAGTCCAGACAGTGGATTGTCTTACCCTACCAGCAGCTTGGTGGAGACAAAGAACCAATGAAAAACCCAGTTTTCAATGACATCATTCCCATGCCTCTTTTCACCTCAGCCACCAGAGGTCTCTTCAATATTTCTTTGTCTCCAGCAGATGGTGGATGGATTTTCTCTTCTCTGAAGAAAATCTGAAGATTGAAAGGAAAAAATTGATTAAATGCTTGTGAACTACCACCTTGAGGGTGACTTTTTCACTTGAGTGCGATGTGGGAAGCTCCACTAGACTGCAGTCTTTTCAGTAGCCATAGGAGGACGGAAAATTGATTTCAGCTCCAAGTGCTTATCATGATAAGAGCCTGTTGAGCTGCCAGAAATTGGAAGGATCTGGAAGAGTGCAGCAGCCTCACACAACCTCAGCGCCCCCTCTCTCCTTCTCTGTCCCCCTGCTCTCTCCCGAAGATTACAGAAGGCTCTCAGAGGGATCTGACTGCCAGCCACCTTAAATGCAGTGCTGCAGTGCCAGTGAAACAGTTTCAGGGGAGTAGAGCTGAGCCCGGCACGGATCCTCTGCCTGGGGCCCTCAGGGGGTGAATACCAAGGCTTGACCTCATCATTGTCCTTGTTGGGGGCTCCTGAGTCCGCCTTCCTGGAGCGCAATTTGGGTGGACCGCTGGTGACTGTTAGCGTGGTGTGTGGGTTTCTTGCCATTTTCTGCATGCATTAGTAGCGTTTTTACTTATTGTGGGCCTGGTGGTTGTGCACTACTAGCGTGTGTTCTTCCTAAGCAGCTCTGTTGCACGTTCCTAACCTAGCACCTGTAATGCGCATTTCAGTTAATAAGTACACTTTGGGTCACTGCAGACTTAGCGCGTGCTGTGGTGATACTTGCCTTAACTCTCTGTGTTGGCTTCCAAGAACATTGTTTGACCTGTGGCAAGTGAGGTGCCTCATCTCTGGATTCTGGACTCTGCTCTTCTTGCATGGCACTTCTGAGTTGTCCCTGGAGGGCCTGCACCTCCCCCCCCCCTCAGCCGGGGATGCAGTTAGTCCGGCCTTGCCTGCCACAGGGCAGGAGGTGAGGGATGGCGCTATATATAAGGATATCCAGCTGGCCAGAGACTCCTGTTGCTACTGGCCTGGCAAGCCTTTTTTGCCTCTCTGCTTATGGACTTTGGACTTTTTCTTGGTCCCTTCGTGGTGTGCTTGGACCCATGGTCCCATCCAGAGGAGGACCCTCCCAAGCCGTGCAGTGACGTTTTGGGGGCCCATTCCTTGGTTCCTCTAGTTGGGGGCAGGCTCCGCCTCTTCTCTCAAGAATGGGCCTGGAATGCAAAGAAGTCCAACCAAAGAGCAAAAAAGAACTTGCAAGAAAACAGCAGACAAACCAGTCAGGAGCTAGTTTGTCTGACTGGCTTGTCTGCTGGAATGCGAAGAGCCAGTCCCGGATGCTTTTATCCTCTCCCTTGTGGTCTGCGAATGGCAGGGCTGCTATGTAAATCACCTTGGTCCTGTTGCCTCTCCTGAAGGCAGTGGTGCCCATTCTCCTGAATGATCGGAGTAAGAGCAGGTATTCCATTTGTTTCATGGTGCAGATACAGAAGGAGCCTTCTGGACCTACTACTACTACTACTCAAATGTGTGTAGGGCTGGTGCCTGTTCAGAAACTAATGTCTGAACCAAACACCATGGCTTCTTGTTACAAGATGGGGCCTGCTCGGAACCAAAGCCTGAATTAAACAAGATGGATTTCTGTTTTTTTATAACTCAGCATTAAAACTTGCAGATCAAGCAGTTCTGCAGATTTATGTACTTCACAGCAGAAGTATTATTTTCCAGCTGGCTATGTGCAAAAGAACTCATTGCTGAGATCTTCACAGTGCTATTGATACTAACATTTGCAACAATGTATGGACATGCATACCAGCAACTTTCTTGCATCATGGACCTTTGTTTGCAGAAGGACCACCTATTAGCTATTACCAGATTTGCTGAAGAGGACATATAGGATTTGAGACCAGCCAATCACCAGCTGTCAGGACAAAGAATTCTCCAGGAACAAGCAGGAAGTCAGTCCTCACTTATGGGTGACATCGGCACTGACAGAGCCTGCGCGGAGCAATTCCCCAGCTTTCAAATAAAGCCTTTGGAATTGCTGCCACGTATGCGTGGTCCTCTTCCCGCCCAAGGGTGCCATCTTGCACAGTCTCCCTTTTTCCGCGGAGCCTTTCAGATGCACGTCCTCATCCTTCGGAAAAAGTGTTTTCTTTTTTCGGCCTCTGGCCTGCTATTTTTCCGGTTGCACCGGTCCTCTACCTGTCCTTCCCCTGCTCTTTCCTTTTCTTCGAGCAGGGGACATTTTTGTAGCATTTTTTCCCTTTTGCGGGCTTCGCGCCCTTTTTTCTCCCAACCGCTGGCTGCGTGGGTCTTCGACCTCGCAGGGGCCCTTTTTGCCCCGATGGCCACCGGTTTAAAAAAATGCGACCGATGCTCCAAGAACATGTCGCTTACGGACACCCATGATACTGTCCGCGGTGTCTCGGGGCCGACCATGATCCAGAGCTCTGCTCGCTTTGTAAGAAAATGTCCTCCAAGGCCCTGCTGAATCATAAGCAGAAGTCCGATGACATTTTCTGTAAGGCCGCCCCGAAATCCCCGTTGGCGCCCCCAGTCGTCTCTCCGCAGGTGGGATCCCCTACCTCGGCTCCGCACTTAAGGCGGCACTCTGACCAGGGGTCCCCTGAAGGGGAGCAATGTAAGAAGAAGACGACCTCGAAGTTGCTGTCGGGGGGGGCTCCAGACAAGCGCAAGCACTCCTGCGCTCAGTTGCTCAGCCCCCCGTGGCATTCCCGAGAGTCGGACAAGGAGTGGCCTCGAAAGGTACCTCGTACATATACAGACAGCTCTGGCGATGGTGCCCGGTCTCTTGAGGACCATCCCGGTGAGGACCCCCTCTCCTCCTCGACCCTCGACTCGGTGACCCCGGTGTCAGCGTCGCAGGGCCCCGTGCCCGTGTGGGAATCCTGTATGCTGGCACTAGTGCACAGCATTTCTGCATTCTTGGCTGCCCAGCAGGTGCTCACACTCAGCTCAGCTGGTTCACGCCTAGAGACCGAGACTTCCTCGAGAGGGGGGTGTCAAAACCCACCCTGGAAACCTCAAAGAGCCGCGGGCCTTGTGAGGGTCCTTGGCATTGGTCTCGTTCGCCTTTCCATTCCTCGGGGACGAGATCCTCTGGCTCCAAATGGGCCTCAGCCTCTGGACGGGGTGACCAACCCTAATCAGATTCCTCCTCAGATCTCTTGGGTTGGGAGTCAGATGGGGATACTTCCCCGGAGACCCGTGCCCACAGGGACCTCCCTTCGGACCCGTCCCCGCCTGCTTTTCAGAGGCGTTCACCGCCTGAGGACACATCCTTTCTAGTGTTTGTGGAGAACATGGCACAGGCCCTCAACCTGGCTACCCAGGCTGAAGAGGAGCCTCGAGCTGAAGAGCTGGATATCTTGTAGTACGAGTCCCCGCCTCGTGAGTCTGTCCCAGTTCCTCCCATTCTGTCCAGGCTTCTTCTCCGCATGTGGGAAATGCCTGCCTCCGTTCCCATTGTGAGTAAGCGCCTCAATGCGATGTACAGGGTCCAAAGCTGCCCAGAATTTAGGAAAACACAGCTTCCCCATACCTCCATGGTGGTGGAATCAGCGATGCGGAAGCAAAAGAGCCTGAAGTCTCATTCTTCGGTTCTGCTGGGTAGGGAGTCGAGAGCCCTCGACTCCCTGAGATGCAAGGCCTACCAAGGGTCCATGCTCACATGCCATATTCAAGCGTACCAATTGTACATGGGCATGTTCTTACGTGACTTCACCAAGGAGCTCGGGGGTTTCTTTGTGGGCCTTGCGGGCAAACCCCTCCTGAGGTTCCAGACCCTTGTGAGGTCAGTCGCAGAGTGCTTGAAGTACATTTCCTGTGCCACATACGATGGATTTGAATCCTCGGCCCGTGTGACGGCTGTTGGCATCGGGGCTCGACACTAGGCATGGCTCCAATCCTCTGATGGAGCAGTGGGTCCAGGAAAAGCTCCTGGATGTCCCCTGCCTTGGCGAACAACTTTTCGGTAAGCCCATGGAAGACAAGGCCGCTGAGACAGAGATGGAGTTCGTAACCCAAATCCATTTCTCACACAAGACCTCCCTCCCTCCCTTGGAAGAAACAACAGACTAAAGCCGTTCTTCCCAAGGAAAGGCCTACCCTACTGGTTACCCACCCACTCCTGCGCCGGCCACAGCGACGCAGGGGAAAACACTCCACACACACCGTAAGCCAAAAGGGCCCAAGGCACAAACCCCGGCGCCACCTCAACCCGCTCAGGGTTTCTGATGCCAGCAGTGTAGCCTTTCGCTCCCTAGCAGCTTCGCAGCCGGTAGGGGGACATCTGTCCCTCTTCGCCCCTCGATGGGCGTCCATCACGTCGGACACCTGGGTCCTTCGAGTGATCCGAGATGGTACCGCCTCCACCTGGTCAGGCTTCCCCCTCCCTTCTCCCCAGCGGAGCCTTCTCGACGCCCCGCGCACCAGACATATCTGCAGCGGGAGCTGGACAATCTCTTTGCCCAGCGGGCGGTCGAGAGGGTACCAATGCACCTCCGAGGTCAGGGCTTCTATTTCCGGTACTTCCTCGTCCCGAAAAAAACGAGAGATCTATGGCCTATCCTCGACCTCAGAAAGTTAAATACGTTTTTGGTGCACGAGAAGTTCAAAATGCTATCACTTGGCATCCTGCTGCCCTTCCTCCGGCAGGGTGATTGGCTATGCTCCTTGGATCTCGGGAATGCTTACGCCCACATCTTGATTCACCCCCAGCAGAGACAATATCTGTGCTTCAGGGTGCAAGGGGAACATTACCAACACAGGGTGCTCCCTTTCTGACTCGCGTCCACCCTGCGGGTCTTCACGAAGTGCCTCTCGGCGGCCGCTGCCTCCCTCAGGCAGCAGGGCATCCCAGTCTTCCTTTATCTTGACTGGCTCGTCATGGGGTCCTCGGCCGGAGAAACTCGATTGGTGGCATTCCGCACGATTCTCCTCCTCGAATGCCTGGGGTTTCCTGGTCAACTATCCCAAGTCCCACCTCGAACCGGTGCAGTTCATCGGCGCACACCTCAACACCCAGCAAGCGACCGCCTTCCTGCCAGCAGACCGGGCGGCCTGCCTCCAAGCCTTGGCGGCTCAGGTCCAAAGCAGCACTCAGGTCACGGTGCATACTATGCTGCGCCGCTTGGGGCACATGGCCTCCACTGTTCATGTCACCACCCTACGCCCGCATGAACATGCGGGTGACCCAGTGGTGCCTCAGTGCTCAGTGGAGCCTAGACTCAAGTCACCTCAGAGACCCCATTCGGGTCTCCCACAGTCTTCGCAGGTCTCTGGACTAGTGGCAGGACCTCCGCAACCTCCTCCAGGGGCTGCCCTTCGAAACCCCACAGCATGAGCTTGTCCTGACAATGGATGCTTCCCTGCTGGGGGTGGGAGCCCACTGTGGTGCGCTGTGCACTCAGCGGCAATGGTCACCCGAAGAGTCATAAGAACATAAGATATGCCATACTGGGTCAGATCAAGGTCCATCAAGCCCAGTATCCTGTTTCCAACAGTGGCCAATCTAGGTCATATGTACCTAGCAGTTTCCCCAAAAGAGACAGGTTCCCCAATGCTTGTATTGGGTCAAGCATTGATATCCTGGGTCCCTTTTTAATAATGGTTTATGGACCTTTCCTCCAGGAAGTTGTCCAAACCTTTTTTAAACCCAGCTACACTAACAGCCTTTACTACATCCTCCGGTAACAAATTCCAGAGTTTGATTACACGTTGAGTGAAAAAATATTTTCTCTTATTAGTCTTAAATAGTTTACCCTATAGCTTCATTGCATGTCCCCTGGTCTTTCTATATTCTGATAATGTAAACAATCGATCTACGTTTACCCGTTCTACTCCGTTCATCAATTTATAGGCTTCTATCATATCTCCCCTCAGCCGTCTCTTTTCCAGGTTAAAGAGCCCTAACCTTTTTAGCTTTTCTTCATAGGGGTATCCTTCCATCCCCTTTACCATTTTGGTGGCTCTTCTCTGAACCTTTTCTAATAACGCTATATCCTTTTTAAGATACGGCGACCAGAATTGCACACAATATTCAAGGTGCGGTCGCACCATGGAATGATACAGAGGCATTATAATATCCTTTGTTTTATTTTCCATTCCTTTCCTTATGATACCTAGCATTCTATTTGCTCTCTTGGCCGCTGCTGCACACTGGGCAGAGGGTTTTAACATGTTATCCACAATGACGCGTAAATCTTTCCTGGGTGGTGGTTCCTAATGTAGAACCTTTCACCGTGTAACCATAGTTTGGGTACCATGAGCAAATAAACATGCTTGAGCTTCGGGCGGGCCGATGGGCCCTGAAGTCCTTCGAAGAACATCTGAAGGGGAAGTCGATACTCGTGCAGACTGACAACTGAGTAGCAATGTTTTACATCAACAAGGAGGGGGTTATTGGCTTCAGCCTCTTCTGCTGGGAGGCGGTCCTCCTCTGCTCCTTTGCCTTCCATCGGGGGATGAGCCTACAAGCAGTCTACCTCCCGGGCGACAAGAACATCCTCACAGACAGGCTCAGCAGGATCCTCCGCCCTCACGAGTAGCGGCTGACCCAGAGGTGGCCGGCCTCTTATTCCATCGGTGGGGGAACCCGACCATGGACCTGTTCGCCAGCCCGATGAACACGCAGCTTCCCCGCTTCTGCGGCCCGATTCCGCACCCGAGCAGGGAGGCCCCGGATGCGTTCCTCTTGAGTTGGATCTCCGGTCTTCTTTACGCATTCTCTCACACTCCTCTCATCGTGAGGACTCTCCACAAGGTTCAGCAGGATGAGGCGTCAGTGATCCTCATTGCTCCTTCGTGGCCTCGACAGCTGTGGTTCCCGCTCCTGCTGCGACTCTTGTCCGAGCCCCCAGTTCCCCTGGGCTGTGCCCCGGACCTGCTAACGCAGGAGGAGGGCCAGTTGCTCCACCCGAACCTGGCCTCGTTGTTCCTCACAGCCTGGCGGCTGAATGGGTATCCCTAGCCCCGCTGGATCTTCCGAAGGAGGTCGTACTTGCATCGAGGAAAGACTTGACGAGACGAGCGTATGCCTTCAAGTGGCAGCGCTTCTTGATCTGGTACTCCGGGCTCCAGATCGACCCATTTTCTTGTTCTACCCGATGGGTCCTCCAGTACCTCCTTCACCTCTCGAAGGAAGGGCTGAAGTCAAACTTGGTCAGGGTGCACCTGAGTGCCATCTCAGCGAATCACCTCTCCGTCAAGGATAAACCCCTCTCTGAGCAGCTCCTGGTCTCCCGCTTTGTGCGGGGTCTCTTGCTTTCTAAACCTCCCATTTGGCCTCCCACTGCGGAGTGGGACCTGAACGTGGTGCTCATTCAGCTTACGCGTCCTCCTTTCGAGCCGATGGCGACCTGCTCGCTTCAGCATCTATCGTGGAAAGTGATCTTCCTGGTGCTTTGACCTCGGCCCATTGAGTCAGTGAGCTCTAGGCCCTCATGGCTGATGCCCCTTACACCAGGTTCTATAGGAACAGGGTGGTCCTCCGTACCCACTGTTCCTGCCAAAGGTTGTATCAGATTTCCATATCAATCAGGAGATAGTCTTACCGACCTTCTTCCGGAGACCCCATGCCGACGAGGCATCGGCAGTTTTGCATACACTGGACTGCAAGAGGGCTCTTGCTTTCTATCTGCAGTGCACCCAGCCTCATCGCAAGTCTAGCCGGCTCTTCGTGTCCTACGATCCCAGTAACTTGGAGTAGGTAGTCACAAAACGCACGCTCTCCATCTGGGTGGCGAACTGCATCGAAGGCGGGCGCCCCGCTGGATCAGAGGGTTACCACCCACGGCGTCTGAGCCAAGGTGGCCTCTGTGGCTTTGCTGCGCTCAGTGCCTCTGGACATCTGCCAGGCTGTGACCTGGACTTCGGCAAATATCTTCGCTTCACATTACTGCCTGGAGAGGGAGTCCCGCCGGGACAGCACCTTTGGCCAGGCTGTACTCCGTAATCTGTTCGTGGTATAATCAACTCCTGCCCTTCAACCCTTCTCAACGGCTACCGAGGGTTTCGCTCCGGGGACCCGAGGACTTGGGCTCATTTGGGCATCGGCTTCTGCTTACGATCTTGCAGAGGTGTTTTTGGTTACAGGTTCGGTAGCCTGTAGCTGGGGAGTCCCATAAGTGAAGACTGACTTCCTGCTTGTTCCTGGAGAAAGTGTAGTTACTCACCTGTAACAGGTGTTCTCCAGGGACAGCAGGAATTAGTCCTCACTACCCTCCCACCTCCCCTGATGAGTTGCTGGATTTTTATCCTTCCCTTGCCATCTGTTTGGTAGGGCTCGAGCTAAGGGACCTAACTGAGCAAGATGGCACCCTTGGGCGGGAAGAGGACCACGCGTGTGTGGCAGCAATCCCAAAGGCTTTCTTTGAAAGCTGGGGAATTGCTCCGCGCAAGCTCCATCGGTGACAACGTCACCCATAAGTGAGGACTGATTCCTGCTGTCCCTGGAGAACACCTGTTACAGGTGAGTAACTACACTTTATATGCTGGACACAGGGAGAGATGGACTGAAAACTCACACCTGCAGCACTCTGGGAACATGTACAGAGGCTTGCAGAACACCTGGGAATTTTAACTTCTGACACAGACTGGTTTGCTGGTTCTCTGCCATTCTCTGCACTTCATGTGCTGGCTTAGCTGTCTCTCTGGCAGGCAAGTCAGATAGTATCCAAGGGCAAAACCTCGGGACGGGGTGAATCTCTCCCACAGACCTGTAGCAGACGTTGGACCTATGCTTTATTTTGACTCTGTGCTGTTCCTGAGACAATTCCTTGGACCCAGCCACAAGCTTTCTGGCAAGAGTTAAGTACTGGTTTTAACTAATTCCTCCCCCCCCATCCCCAAGGATGGGGCTAGCTTAGAGAGACAGATAATGTACTGTACGTCTGAGTGCAGAGCGAATCAGTGATGTTGGTTGCTAAAACAGAGATTAGGTTTCTTGCTAACTGTAACATAGGGCTGCATAACATACTACCTCAGAAAATTAATTTATGCTATCAGAATAAAGTCTAATTTATATACAAACACAGGGTTGGTTCTTGTTTTATCACGTGGTTTGTTTGCCAGGTAGTCCTATGGAATCCTGGGAAAATGGGGAGCAATTTACATACTGAGTATTTATACATGTGTATTTATTTGTTACTGACAATATCTCATGTTTGAACCATGCTTGAACCATGGATCGCTTCTGGATAGAAACTCTGCGATCCATTGTTCAAGTAGTGCGCCAAGGGGAATTCCTGGCATCTCTGAATTTGGCCGATGCGTATTTTCATATCCCGAGCAGGAGGATCAGCAATGTATCTGTTTTGCTGTGCTTGGCTCTCCCCTTCAGTTCACCGCTCTTCCATTTGGACTCTCCACTGCCCCAAGGATGTTTTCCAAGGTCATGGTGGTGATGGCTACTGGCTTGTCTGAGCCCATTCTCTTTCAGTGGTGTCTCGGGTAGCTCTTCGAATGGTGTCCTTTCTGATGAGCCTCGACTGGGTGATCAGTTGGAGAAAGAGCCAGATGTTGCATTCTCAGTTCCTAGAGTTCCTGGAAGCATGTTTCGATTCTTGAGTGGACAGAGTCCTCTGCCAGAGGGGAAAGTCAAAGGGCTGTTGGATTGCCTGGCGTTATTCGGTTTGGAGCAGGCTCCCAGAGTCTGAAATTATCGTCAACTCCTCGGATTGATGGCGGCAACAGTGGGAGTGCTCTTATGCGGCTGCTCCAACAGTCCTTGCTGACTTGGTGGTCCCCAAGATCTCAGCAGTTCGAGCTCAGGCCCCACTCCCAATGATGGTGATGACCAATATGCCGTGGTGGCAGCAGCCAAGTTTTCTGAGGAAGGGCATACCGCTGAGCGATTGCTCATGGATCCTCCTGTCAATGGATGCCAGTCTCTCAGGCTGGAGAGCCCATTGCCAAAGCTGAACGGCCCAGGCCGATGGAACCACAGGGAAGCAGTGTGGTCAATCAACTGCCTTGAGATGAGGGCTGTTAGGTTGGCTCTTCTGCGTTTTAGGCCCTCGGTCGAGGGCCAGGTGGTTCAAGTGTTCTCGGACAATGCCATGATGTTGGCTTATGCCAATTGGCAAGACGGCATGAGGAGTGCTGGGTAGCCCTGTAGATGGCTCTCCTTTTTGCCTGGGTAGCAAAGAACTTGCTGGTGTGTTAGCTCTGCACACTGCCAGGGTGGCTACTATGGAAATGGTTTTTCTCAGCTGGCAGTCTCTGGCTCCAGGAGAGTGGGAGTTGAGTCAGGAGGTGTTTCAGTTGTTTCTGCGCTGCCGGAGTTGCCCCAAAAGGGATCTGATGGCGACTCGCTCCAATACCGAAGTATGCAGCTTCTTCAGTTGCTGCATGGAGACGGGGTCTGAGAGCATTTGCGCCCTGCCTCAACCTTGACCAAGTCAACCCCTGCTGTGTGTTTCCTCCATGGTACTTAGTGGAGCGTGTGACTTGGCATATAGAGCGCCACTCGAGAAGGATTATTCAGGTGGCGCCAGTTTGGCCAATGAGAGTGTGATTTGGAGATCTGATGTGGCTCTTGCAAGCACCACCTCTTCGTTTGCCTCCATCTCGGGGCCTATTGTGTCAGGGTCACTTGTCCTGGAGGACCAGGCTCCCTTCTCACTTACAGCTTGGCTCCTGTAAGGAGACAGCGTGTAGGGGATTACTCTCTGGTGGTGGGGGGGTTTTCCCACTCTACTCAGAGCCCGGAGGAGGTCAACCAACCTGGCATAAGTACTGGACTGCTGCAGTGCATGGTAGCTGGCTCTTGAGGCGGCCAAGGTGCCATCTCTGTTGGCCTTTTCTGCAGGACGATTTGGAGAGGGGACTCTCTTAGCTCCCTGAAGGTTCAGGTGGCAGCTTTGGTCTGTTTCAGAGGTCCATTGGCTGGTAAGTCTCTAGCCTTACACATGACTTTGTCAGGGGGTTTGGCATCTGCGTCCCCCTTTCCGGTCTGTGATACCTTCTTGGGATTTGTGTCTGGTGCTCGGGACCCTGATGTTATAACCCTTGAATGGTCTTCTTGGTTGCGATTGTTCCGCAAGGGGGATTATGAGCTGCAGGCTCTGTCTTGCCAAGATCCTTACCTATCTTTTTCTGAGAAAGCTGTTTCTATTCAGCCTGTGCCTGCCTTCTTCCCTGAAGTGATTTCTCCCTGCCATGTGAATCAGGAGGCGAGCAGTGTTGGGGGAATGGTGAGGATCTTTGCCTTGTGGATGTCCAGAGGGTGCTTCTCTGGTTCTTGGAGGTTATGAAGTCTTTTTGTAAGTCAGACCATCTTTTTGTGCTGTTTGCTGGCCTGCACAATGTGACATGGCGGCTTAAGTCTGCACTAGGGCGCTGGTTAAAGAGGCCACTGCCTCTGTGAATCTGTTGTAGGACTGGCCGGCTCCGGAGGGTTTGCATGCCCATTCTACCCGAGCGTTAGTGTCTTTGTGGGTGGAGCGGAGCTTGGTAGCCCCTGCACATATTTGTTGGGCAGCAACATGGACATCACTACCACTTTTGTCAAGTGATTCCGCTTAGATGTCCACGGTCGGGTGGATACGGCCTTTGGCTCTAAGATTTTGTGAGCTGCTGTGTTTTCTTCCTGCCCACTGGAGACATAGCTTTGGTACATCCCACTCGTGTGGACTAGTCTAATAGGACAATATGGAGGGTAACATTTTACTGACCAAATAATGTCCTTTCCTTGAATCCTGCCAAACCAGTTCAGGGCCCACCTCTGGAATTGTGTTTGCTCTTTTCTTCTGCAGCTGTACTCTTGGGTCTGCTTTGATTTATATTCTTGACTCCCCAGATTGTTCTTTGGACAGCCTTCTATTTATGCTTTCCTGTACATAGTTCTCTACTGTTTGGTTACTCATTGTTGCCAACATTGAGGTGGTGTGAGGCTTGCCATGCTTTGGGATGGATACTGAAGAGACCTCTGGTGATTGAGGTGAATAGAGGCATAGGAGTGATGTCATTGAAGCCTGGACTTTTCATTTGTTGTTTGTCTCCACCAATCTGCTAGTAGGGGAATACAAACCGCTTGTCTGGACTGGTCTAGCAGGACTGATAAGTAAAATGTCACTTTTCTTTTAATTGTAGTGGGATGTAGGTTGGTCTTATAGCCAACAGCAAAACAGAGGTGTATATTAAGGGAGATATTTGGGCAAGGGAGGGGGGCTCTTTCTAGAAAATAATTTTGAATTTGAGAATACATGTTAAAGGTGATTTCCAGATACCTATTAAAACAATGAACAGTTGATGATGAGAGATGTTATTGTGCTGGGGGTGGATGTCTGAGATCTTGTGTCTGGCATTGGCTGCAGTTCAGATTTTTGGTACTAGTAAATGAAGGTTCTGCTGCTGCATGGTAGCTGTGATGTTGCTGACTCCCCTTCGCCCCTTCTTACAGAACTCCCACGTCATCTGTCAAAGGCTGGTGAAAGGTATTGGGCACCCTAGGCAAATCTTTCAGCCTTGCAGCCCCCACCTAAGAGTTTGATAATTAAACTCTACAATCATATGAAGACCACCTTTTCAGCAACAATCCTGTAACAAATGTAGTCTTCACATATGGGTGACATCTGCACCAAGGGAGCACACACGGGAATGCTCCCCAGCATCCAATAGGAAAGCTTTTGGGAGCACTCCACTGCACCTGTATGTCTGCCTTTCCTGCCTTCCCAACTCCTGTCCTCAGTTCATTTTCCACAGAGCCAGCAGGACATGTCGTGCTGTTGCTGCCGAAACACTTCATCTTTTTTCTGTGGAACATTGCCTTCCCTTCGACGCCGATCTACTGAATCTGACACTGGTCCCAATAATTCCATTTTTTGTTTTTGTTTTTTCTCTAATGTGATTTCACCGCTAAACTAGGCCTTTAGGCCTCCATAGCCTTATCTTCAGTCTGAAGACAACTTTTTGAGGCATGGAAAAGCCAACTAGTGGTTTAAAAAGTGTACCAAATGTGCTCGTACCATATCAGTCACTGATAAACATGACTGGTGTCTCAAATGTTTGGGGCTTGAACTTCAACCCAATTCTTGTCCGTTGTGCTAGCAAATGACAAAGAGAGGCCTAAAGAACCGAGCCAGACAGTACAAATCATTGTTCGCCTCGGGCTTGATGTCAGTGGCTTCTACTTCTTCGCGGGCATTGTCTTCTTCTCATTGGGTCTGAGTTACTTTTATGTTTGGATTTTGAAGAAACCTAAGTCTTGGGCCACTCCAAAGTCATCAGCATCGGACCGATAACGAGACCAGAGAGAAATCCCAGTATAAGCATCACAACTCGCCTGGAGGGGCTTCCGATGCAGACCAAACAGCCCTGGCAGAAGGATCTCTCGAGGAATTAACCTGTGGAAAGCTATTGGTTCCATGTTCTGGGTTGGTGGTTCAGAGCCCCGTGGGAAATTACACCCAGACATCGAAAATCTCCCTGCACCAATGCATGCTGGCTTTCGAGAGGAGTTTGGCGGCACTTCTGGCAGCCTTGGTGCCGATTTACATTGTGAGCTCCAAGAATGCAGGCTTCAGCACCGAGTCTTCAGTCGGGTGTATTGACCCCAATGACGGCCCTCAAACCAGCATCAACTGAATCCCCGAGGGCGGTATCACTGTTGGAACCAACCGAGTCCCCTGGTATTCAATCGACTCAAACTGATATAGCTCTCTATTCCAATACTTTTGAGCATCTGTATCTGCATTGACCTACAACATCCATGAGGTATCACAGTTGAACTCTGGACTGTCGATATTTTGACTTCTTGCCAGACTCATTCCAATTCTTCAAAATCTGATGAGGGTTCACTCAATTCCCGAGAACTTCCAGACATCCATTCGGACCCTTCACCACCTCGGGAACGGTGTCTCGCCCTACCAGAGGATATGTTCTTTCAGGACTTAATACTTGACATGGCGACAGGACTCACTATCATAGTAGCCTCAGAAAAGGAACCGAGGGCAGAGGAACTGGAGATACTCCAGTATCCTCCCATGGCCAAGGAGGTAGCTACATTGCTGGTGCATCGGATCCTACAGGATCTTATGCTCCACATGTGGGAAGTCCCATTCACAGTTCCGCCTATCAGCAAGAGGCTCAATACCATCTACTGAGTACCAGAGTGCCCAGGTTTCCAAAAACCTCAGCTCCCCCACCACTCCATGGTGGTGGAATCGGCAAGGGGCCTCATTAAGAGCTCTAAGAACCATTCATCCATGCCACCTGGCAGGGACTTGAGGACACTCAATGACTTTGGGTGTCAATGCTTCCAAGCATGCATGTTGTCCTCCAGAATCAATTTTTACATTTTGTACATGGGCATGTTTCTGAAGGGTGTCACCAGGGATCTGGAGACTTTCACCTCCATGCTGTCAGACGATAAGCAGAGTGCTTTCCAGACACTCATCAAGCAAAGCCAAAATACTTATTAGTTTCTTACCAGGGCCTCTTTTAATGCTTTCGAATCAACCAGCAGAACTTCTGCAGTCTGTATTGGGGCTTGTAGAATGGCCTGGTTACAGGCATCGGATCTTGAGCAGTGGGTCCTAGATAAACTGGCCAATATCCCATGAACTGGGGAAAACCTTTTTTGCAAGGATTAGAGGGAAAAAGCAGGAGAAATTGAGATGGACGATCTCGCCTTAAAATACTTTTCCAGGAAAACATTTGACCCATCCAAAAGGAAGGTTCTTCTCTAGAAATCTTTCTATTCTAAAAAGAAGCGATACTATCCTTCTTACCCGCCGTCTGTTGCCTATCATCCTCAGCAGATGTAGCAGGTCCCTTGTCAGCCCAAGAAGCCAAGGCTCCTACGCCTCAATCAGCTGCACAGGCACAACTTGTGCCTGTTTTTGACTCCTTTCTGGAGAGCATTGCCAGTCTGTCTCTCCACATAGCAGGCAGACTTTGTCATTATGCCCACAGGCGGTACCTTATAACATCAGCATAGTGGACACTCCAGATTGTCCAAATGGGTTATCCGCTTCACTTTGAAACCTTATCCCCCAACAGCATTACATGGGATTATCCCACACAACCCCTTCAAGGCGCACTCTCTTGAAACAAGAGGTGACCTCCCTGTTATCCCAGAGTGCCATAGAAATAGTTCCTCCCTTTCAAGAAGGGATGGGCTTCTACTCTCCATATTTTCTCATTCCAAAGAAAACAGGAGGATTCAGGCCCATCTTGGATCTCAGAGACCTAAACAAATTCATAGTCCGAGAAAAAATACAAAATGATTTCTCTAGGAACTCTTCTACCATACCTCCAGAGACAGGATTGGTTATGTTCTCTAGACCTAAAAGAGGCTTACACACATTTACTGATCCATCCTTTACACCTACAGTATCTGTGCTTCATGTTTCAGGGAGACCACTATCAATACAGAGATCTTCCCTTCGGTCTAGCCTCAGCCCCAAGAGTCTTCACAAAATGCATGGCAGTAGTTTCTGCCTATTTATGCACCTTGGGGATTTTTGTCTTCCCTTGTTTAGACGACTGGCTGATCAGGAGAGACTCCCCTCAAGAGGTAAGGCTCTCCCTTCACCACACCATCATGGTGCTCCAACACTTAGGCTTTGTCAGAAAACTTCCCAAAGGCTCACCTCGCTCCAGCCCAATAACTGGAGTTCATTGAAGCACTCTTAGACACTCAGCAGGCCCGAGCTTTCCTGCCTCAAGATCGCTGTGCCCGCCTAAGCTGGGTAACAGCTTGAGAGATGCTACGGCTATTGGGACACATGGCCTCCATGGTCCATGTTGTCCCCCACTCTTGATTACACATGTGACAAGTGCAATGGACTCTCTTCAATGGACACAATCAAAGGGCCGTCTGAGACAGTATCCACATCAACCCTCGACTGATCACATCCCTTCGGTGATGGTGTTCTCACAGAACCTTCTCGTCTGGTCACCTTTTCAGATGCCTCTACCTCAAGGTACCCTGAGAACGGATGCTTCCAAGCTGGGTCGGGGAGCGCATCTGAATGACCTAACCACACAGAGATTATGGACACAAGAGGAATATGATCTGCAAATCAATCTCCTAGAACTACGGACATTGACAAATGCTCTTCGTGTTTTTCAACCCCAACCTTTAGAGCAACCTATTCTAGTCAGGATGGACAACCAAGTTGCTATGTTCTATGTAAACAAATGGGGGGGTTCCCGTCTCCCCTCCTCCTCCCTGATGAAGCACTTCGCCTGTTGTCCTTTGCCATCTCACACCGCATTCATCTCTGAGTGGTGTACCTCCTGGGTGATCTCAATGTCCTAGCAGACAGGCTAAGCCCTATCCTTTGTCCACAGGAATGGATCTTGCATTGAGAGAAGGCTGCTTGGATTTTCTGCACTTGGGGAACTCCATGCATAGAGTTTTCTGGCTTCCACTCTTGTGCTCCAGGCTTCCGTCGCTGTACCAACAGGCCCAGGATGCTTAACTTCTACATTGGCTCAGGGACTGTTCTATGCATTCCCACTCATCCCCTTGATACTCAAAACACTTTTCAAGCTATAGGCTGACAAGGGCTCCATGATCCTCATAGGCCCCTTTTGGCCCTGTCAACCGTGGTTTCCTCTGTTTCTTTCACTTGTGCAGACTCAGTTTCTCAATCTGGGATTTGCGCTCGATCTCCTCTCTTAGGACAACGGGATGCTCCTCCATCCCAATCTTTACTCTTTACTCCTGACAGCATGGCTGCTGAAAGACTAGTGCTCGTTGACCTCGACCCGCAACAGGCAGTCAAAGATGTCCTTGCATCATGCAAAGATTCCACCAGGCGATCTTATGCCTTCAAATGGCATAGGTTTGCCCTCTGGTGCTTCCCAAAGGACCTTGGCCCCTTTTCTTGCCCAGTGGAGTCCCCTTCTATAATATCTTCTCCACTTCTCCTTAACAGGTCTTAAGATTTAACTCGGTGAGAGTTCACTTTTGTGCCATTGCGGCCTCTCACAAACTACTGGATGGACATCCTATCTCCTCATAATCCTTAGTAGCACACTTCATGCGGGCTCTGCTGCTGTCCAAACCACCCATTAAGCCACCTCCCGTGGCCTGGGATCTCAGTGTGGTTCTCGCTCCACTTCTAAAGCCTCTTTTTGAGCTTTTAGCCACCACTTCATTGAAGTTTCTATCTTGGAAGGTAATCTTCCTTATTGCCCTCACATCAGCTCACCGTATCAGTGAACTGCAGGCTTTGATGGCAGATTCGCCCTATATTCGGTTCCAGCATGACAAGGTGGTTCTGCATACCCATCCACATTTCCTTTCGAAGATAGTCTCCTATTTCCATCTAAACCAGTTGGTAATCCTACTGATTTTCTTCCTGAGACCACATGTGTCTCAGGCTGAAGCAGTGCTACACATCTTAGACTGCAAGTGAGCGCTGGCTTACTACATGGATAGAATGAAGGATCACTGACGATCCTCTCAATTTTTCATCTCCTTTGATCCTAGTCATGAAGGCCTACCGGTGACTAAACGTACTCTATCCAAATGGATAGCAGATTGCATTTCTTCTGCTTATGCACAGGCAGGACTCTCTTTGGACAGTCATGTCATTGCTCATAATGTGCGGGCTATGGCAACCTCCATAGCCAATCTCTGTTCAGTATCCATTGAGGAGATCTGTCGGGCAGCTTCCTGGTCCTCCATTCATACTTTTGCTATGCACTACTGTCTGGACAGACTCCCATTGGGAGGCTGTCTTTGGCCAAGCTGTACTCCATCACCTCTTTGGGACTTAAATTCAACTCCTACCCTCTATCCTGGACTTCTACAAGATATCAGACTATTATTGGGGGAGTATCTCCTCCTGGAATTGAGTCCAATGGCCCACAACGCTTCCAGACTCTTTGGCTTCAAGCTTTTGGCCTCAGGGATCACTGCTCTCCCCCCATACCAGTCTGGTACCTGATAGCTTGCAAGTCCCATATGTGAAGACTGCATTCCTGATTGTTCCTGGAGATAGCATAATTACTCACCTGTAACAGATGATCTCTGGGAGCAGCAGGAATCAGTCTTCACAACCCACTCTCCTCCCTTAGGAGTTGAAGGTTTGTTTATTTTTTTTTCTCTTCCTCTCAGCTACAAATTCAACTGAGGAGAGGAGTTGGGAAGACAGACACGCAGGACAGTGGAGTGCTCCCATAGGCTTTCCTGTTGGACGCTGGGGAGCGTTCCTGCATGGGCTCCATCGGTGCTGATGTCACCCATATGTGAAGATTGATTCCTGCTGTTCCCGGAGATCTCCTGTTACAGGTGAGTGGGTACGCTTTACTGGGCATCACACTTTAAATATTAAACTTTTATTTATGTGTGCGCCACACTCCCTGCAGGTAAAAGAATATGCTGATGGCTTTATGAGTTTGTGACACTATCAGAATCTATTGTTTTGCTCTGAATGCTGCTGCTTGTTGCCACTGCCCAGTCTTGCCTAGTGGCTGCGCTAGTCCTGGATCTACCCATATATATTTATGCTGGGCTAAGCTGCTGCCACCAGCACCTTCCCACTATGCTCCTGCTTATTGATTTAAAAATAGCAGGAATCCAGAAGTGGTGAGTAACCTTAATTGACTTGTAACCATTTTAAAAATGACATTTTGCTGTGGAATGTCTCCTCTGTTCCTGCCTATGTATGAGTATACTATTTGGGATTGGGGCCCTGTAGGAAGAATGGCTTGTGGTCTGTTTGCAGGATTGGGACTCTATGGGATAGGTGGTTGGGGTTAGGGGCTCTCTGGTGTTGGAACTGTCTTCCCATGTCAGGGGTTTCCGGGCAAGTGTCACTGCTTTTAGGAATTCCAGGTCATTTGAAACTGGACCAGTGAACCTCTAATGCAGTAGACAGAGGGGTTTGTTAAATTTATCTCTAACTTTTGAAATTAGTGTGTTAAACTGAAAGTAAGTAAAGCTAGTTTTTATTTCCATTTTAACTGATGTACAAAAAAACAAAAACAAACCCATCAGTTTAGTATATTTTATTTTATTTGGTAACATTTGATTGTCATGCTTTCTCATAATTGTCTGAAGCGAGTTAGTTTTCTGCTAAAATAAAGCATAGCCCCACATTTCACAGAAGTAATAGCATAATACAAATCTCACACCAGTCCAATTACCTACCTCCCCCTCTCCCTCAGACCATCCCTCCAGTAAATAGCACAAAGTTTGTTGAAATGCCAAATATCAACTTGCTGCTTTAGTTTAAAAAAAAAAAATATATATATATTCTTAACAAGGGCTAATAAAATCCAAAATATAGACCATATAAAACAGAACTAAGTCATAGTGGAGTAGTAACCTCTTGGTTAGGACACAGCCTGTTACCAGAAAAACCAGGGTTCAAATCCCACTAACACTCCTTGATTTGCATCAGGTAGAAACTTAGATTGTAAGCCTTCCAGGGACAGGGAAATAGCTGCAGTACCTGACTGCATTAGCATACCAAGAGTGGGGTAGTGCGTGTGGCCCACCCCAGATGCCATTTGGGAGTGGGGTGCATCCCTGCCGGGCCCATGGAAGCAGCATGCAAACAAACTTATCCTAAAGCTGACTTGCTGCCATGCGGTCTCCATGGACCTGCTGCTCTCCTCTCTTGCCTGAAGTCATATGAATCTCGAGACTTTGGCCAGGAAAGAAAAGTGGTGGGCCCACGGAGACAGTGCAGCAAGCCAACTTTAGGGTAAGTTTGATGGCTGCGCTGCTTCCGGGGGGGGGGGGGGAGGGGTGAAGTGGCTGAATTGCAACACTTAGCATTGTGGTGTGCAGGGGAGCGCCGCCCCCGGGTGGCAAGGGGACCAGGAATGCCACTGCCTGATTGTAACTCAACTTAAACTACTATTGGAAAGGCGTGAGCTAAATACTAATACAATATGGATCCATCCTTCCTCCAATCCTTAAAATACTCCTTTCAGAAGAGGGAATAAAAATATCTATATTTAAAATCTAATGCCTCTTTGAATGCTTCTGTGTGTGAGGCAGGTTATTTGCTGCTTGAAAGAAATTTACAGTTTCTAGTCTTTAAGGATATTTTTCTGTTATAATTGAAACTTAGAAAATCAAATATTTATATTGCTATGCTAATTGTCCTCAATTTTCCTAAATTCCGTGGGTCTGCCCTACCTCAGCAGGACTAAGGTTGCCTTATCGGGCATTTGGGCATGCTCTGGTGTGCCAGCCAACTGTTCTTAGGGAGGCAGCTTGCAGCAAGTCAGTGACTCACTTGATTGGCTCTGCTGCTGCATGCTTCAAGCAGCATGTTTATCCCTCTGCACAGACAGCCTCGACAGTGAAGTGGCAGGTCCATGTGAAACTGCAGAGGAAAAAAGAGGCGATGAGACCATATAGTGCATCATAGAAAAGAAAGCCATGCCCTAGAGCCATGCACAAGAGGAGCGTGGGCATACACTGCAGTCCCAAACAGCCTCTGAAGTGATCTGGGACTAAGTCTTTACTTTTCTGTCTTGTGGCTAAGCTGAAGCCGTGTGGTTGCAAAAACTGAAAATTCCTACAGCATTGTTATCCGCATGCTGCCCAACTGCCGGATAGACTCTGGAGAAGAGAGCTGGGGCAGCAAAAGCCATTCTAATCAAGAAGGGCAGGAACAGGCTAGCCAGTCAAAAATTCATACAGCGCAGGCAAATGCCATCATTCTCTTCCTGCTCCCCACCCCTCCTTCCAAGGCAATAGGAGAAAGCGGTGCCCGCACTACTCCTGGCTCTGAAGGTTATCTGGACGGTTATACTGGACCTGGGTCAGTCTGAGCCAGACAGTTGCAGCCTCACATTGCAGAAGTAGCTCAGCAAAGGATGTGAGGATATTCTGTTGATTTATAAAAGCCCCTTGCACACTACTCACGCCACATCTGTATGCGACAAATGCAGAAAGCACTGTGCTGGGAACGGTATGAGGCTTCCTGAAGATGACCTAGTGGCAGCCTCAGGTAAGGAAAGGGATGAACTGATTTGGCAGACTTGGTTAAGTGGGAAAGCAAGAATTTTAGGGATAGGGAAGTGGTGGGAAACCTCTGGTAGGTATGAAAAATAGGAACTGGCAGGAAAAAAAAGGCCTGTTTGGGGATGAGAGAACGGGTATTTAGGAACGGTGAAGAAAGGTGTGAGTAGGGACTAACATACTGAGTTGGGAGAGCAAGAATGCATAAATTAGAAGGAAGAGGAAAGCAAAGATTGGGCAATAAGATGTGGTGAGAGAGAGCTGCGGGGGAGAAAGTAGAAAAATACAGAATTTAGATTTGATGAGCAGGGACTTAAGAGATGAATTGGAGAATGAAAAATTGAGAATTTTCAGGGGTGGGGGGATTGATTTAGGAGAGGCAGGAAATGGTGGAGTGGGGATGAATGAGAATCAGGTTAGGTGGAGGCTTGTGAGAGGTTTGATTGGAGAAGGATGAGTCTCATGAAGAAAGTGGTTAAAGTATGGGACCAATATGGTAATATCAGACAACAGAACTAGGACAAATAAAATTATTTTCATGTTCCTGTTCGTAGCCCCAGTCTGGTCCCGGACCTCTGAGTTGTCAACCTTAATCAGCAGCTTGGAGACTGAGGAACCACCTTCTTTTCATGATGTCACTCCTATATAACTCTGGCATCCGCCTCCCTCCATCAGTTACCTCAGTCTCCAAGCAGCTGACTAGGTTGAGCCCGGGGGTCCGGGCTCACTGGAGGAACAACTAAGCCTTAGTTTGAGTGTAGGGATTAGCTCGGATTTTTGGTTTAGGGCTACAACTTATTGATTGCAAAAAATAAAAATAAAATAAAATAAAAAAGAAAGAAAGGTGTTCTGTACCTTTAAGGTATAGGGCCTGTGCCTGCCGGTGCCTTAGGCTTTTCTCTCCCTCTGTCAGTCTTCCGGTGCTCGGCGGAGTCGGAGGGGTCGGCTCGCCCCCGGTTTGGGGCAGGGGAGCTGAGCCGGCAGAGAGAGTGATTTGCGTCCAGCCACGCACCAAACAGAGGATCTGCCTGTGAGCGCGCCTCTGGCTGGACGGCAAGGGGGGAAGCTGGAGCCGGTCTGCCGCTCGAAATTTGCAGGACGGACCTGTCTGTGACGCTCTCCGCTTCTACTTCGCTGCGTTGGCAGCTCAGGTAAGGCAAGCGGGGGGGAACGCGATTTCAGCGGCCGCTTCTTCTCTTCACCGCGGCGCGGGTGCGCCTTGCGGCTGTGTAGGCCCGGCCACGTGACACTCGCGCGGGAGTGATCCTTTGGCTCCCGCGTTTTTTCCCGGCCCTTTCCGGTCGGCTAGGCCTCCGTGCGGTTGTGCGGGTGGCCCCGGGGAGCCGGCTGGGCTGTTTTAATTTTCTTGAGGTGCTTGGAAAAAAAAAACCAAAAAAAAACCCCAAAGAGACAGGAGTCCACGGCGTGGCAATATCTTCAACTGCTGGGCACCATGGCGGCAACCCTCGAACTGGTCCCGTGGGCGAGGGCCCACATGCGGCCCTTGCAGAGGCCGCTGCTCAGGCGCTGGTCACACCAGCGAGACCCCCTGTCTCAAAGACTCGCCTGCCCGGACGAGACGCGGGCGGGGCTGCGCTGGTGGTTGGATCCCCGCTCTTTGCAGAAGGGGAGGCCCCTGGCGGTGCCCGAGTGGATAGCGTTGACGACAGATGCCAGCCTCCTGGGTTGGGGGGGTCACTGTTGGGGCCAATTCGCTCAGGGACAGTGGGACCCCCAGGAGCGCTCGTGGTCGATCAATCGTCTGGAATTGCGTGCGGTGTCACTGGCGTTGGAACGTTTTCAGTCGATCCTCGACGGATCGGCGGTAAGAGTATTCTCCGACAACACCACGGCCGTGGCTTATATCAATCGCCAAGGCGGGACCAGCAGTGCGGCTCTCGAGGCAGAGGCCGAGACTCTATTCGAGTGGGCCGAGCGGCATCTTCTGGCGGTGTCGGCGGCGCACGTGGCAGGAGTGGATAACGTGGAGGCAGACTTTCTCAGTCGCGTGCGGGTGGATCCAGGAGAGTGGGTCCTCCACCCGGAGGTGTTCACGATGATCACGCGGCGGTGGGGCACCCCGGTGATGGACCTGATGGCCACTATCAGCTCGGCAAAAGCCAGCCACTTCTTCAGCAGGCGACGAGAGCGGATGTCCGAGGGTCTCGACGCGCTGATTCAGCCCTGGCCGGAGGGCCAGCTGTTGTACGTCTTTCCGCCGTGGGTGCTCATTGGACGGGTGCTCTAGCGGGTGGAGAGCTTCGGGGGGATGGTGATCCTGATAGCTCCGGACTGTCCGCGCCGCCCTTGGTATGCGGACCTGCGGAGGCTTCTGGTCGCGCGGCCGTGGCGGCTTCCGGCACGCCCGGACCTGCTAGCGCAGGGGCCTCTATTCATGCCTCATGTGGATCGGTTCTCGCTTACGGCTTGGCTATTGAAAGGGCTCGGCTGAGAACTAGGGGCTATTCACCGGCGGTGGTTTCCACCCTGTTGAAAGCTCGTAAGAGGTCCATGTCTTTGGCGTATGTTCGGGTCTGGAGAGTTTTTGAGGCGTGGTGCAGCGAGCGGCACTTGGTGGCGCTCCAGGCGTCTCTATCTCAGATTTTGGACTTTCTGCAGGGTGGTTTCGACAAGGGTCTGGCGGCGGCTTCGCTTCGGGTGCAGGTCGCGGCCCTGTCGTGCTACCGCGGACGGGTGGCCGGTATATCCCTTGGAGAACATCGGGATGTCAAGCGGTTTTTGCGCACGGTGGCATTAATTCGACCGCCCAGAAGGCAGCCGGTACCGCAGTGGCATCTCCCGCTTTTGCTGTCGGCACTGGAGCGGGAGCCTTTGAGAGCGGCTTCCTTGAAGGATCTCACATTGAAGGTAGTGTTCCTGGTGGCTATTTGTTCGGCCAGGCGCATCTCGGAGTTGCAGGCGTTGTCCTGTAAGGAGCCGTTCTTGTCTTTTTTCGAGTCCAAGGTGGTCTTGCGGCCTGTGCCGGCTTTCTTACCCAAGGTCGTGTCGGCGTTCCATTTGAATCAGGAGATTTCCTTACCGGTGTTCCGGTCGGACACATCGGGTCCCGCTTCGAGGACGCTAGATGTCCGTCGGGCCTTGAAGAGGTATCTTCGGCGTACGGCGGGGTTTCGCCGCTCGGAGAGGTTGTTTATCCTGTTCGCGGGTCCTCGCCGAGGAGAGGCGGCTTCCAAGGCCTCCATCGCCCGGTGGATCCGGGAGGCGATTTCGTCGGCCTACTTGCTGAAGGGGAGATCGGTGCCGGAGGGGCTGAGGGCCCATTCCACCAGGGCCCAGGCTACGTCCTGGGCGGAGCTACACGCTGTGCCGCCAGCGGAGATTTGCAGGGCGGCCACGTGGTCTTCTTTGTCTCCCTTTATTAGACATTACCGATTGGACGTTCAGTCCACGCAGGATGCCAGGTTCGGGGCGGCGGTGCTGCAAGCGGTTGCGGCTGGGCCCTCCCGTTAGATCTACTGCTCTGGTACTTACTCAGAGGTCCGGGACCAGACTGGGGCTACGAACAGGAAGGTGAAATTAGACTTACCTGCTAATTGTTGTTCCTGGAGTAGACCCAGTCTGGTCCCGCATCCCACCCGGTGTTGCAGGGGGGACTTGCAGCACGGTCTTCTGTTTTTTCTCTGATGACAGGTAAGAAGAGACGTTTCGATGTCATCTTTAAGGGGGTGGTCGGACAGGTGAGAGGTTAGTCTGGGCACCCTCAGTGTTCACAGTTCGTGAGTTAATTACTTTTCATGTTTCAGTGCTGGGGGGTTAGACCTTGCGGTTTGTAAGTGAGGTCTTAACTTATTTGTTGCTCTGGTGAGTCTGCTTTGTCATTAGGGTACTGATGGAGGGAGGCGGATGCCAGAGTTATATAGGAGTGACATCATGAAAAGAAGGTGGTTCCTCAGTCTCCAAGCTGCTGATTAAGGTTGACAACTCAGAGGTCCGGGACCAGACTGGGTCTACTCCAGGAACAACAATTAGCAGGTAAGTCTAATTTCACCTTATTAATACATGAAATTTGGAAAATGTTTCATTATATTTTAGTATTTTTCCACAGTAGGAAAGCAGAGAATTTTGCACCATAAAATGTAATTTCTTGTACATCTATGCCAGACTAGTCCAGACGAGTGAGTCCTTTTTTAAAACTCTTTGTGGATTTTGGGTCTTTTTTGCTTTTGATTTAGTTTTTAGGGTTAGACAGCCTCATTTCAGTATTTATTTATTTATTTAGCATTTCTTCTATACCGCGCTATTATCATCAGTGCGGTGTACATCAAAACAGAAACGTATGCATTCAGGGTTACTGAAGAGGCATTTACAGTTGAACAGGGGTTAGAACTTAGATAACAGGTAATTAACAACAATTATATAACCTAGTATTTACAGTTATGTACATGGTGGGTGTGGTCCTCCTATTGGGGCTACACCGGGAAATATGTGGTGAATAAGTGATGTTTTAGGGCCTTCCTGAGTTGGGTTAAGTTTGTGATAGCTCTGATGTCAGGGGAGAGGGCATTCCAGGCTTTGGGGGCATAGAAGCAGAAGGCTCTATTAGTCGTTGTGTTCTTGCATCTTGTTGATTCTTTCGTGATTGACAGTGTGTTTGCTGCAACGGATCTTCTACTTCTATTGGGAGGTGAGGTGTGTATCAGATTGATGATGACTGAGGGGGATTGGTTGTTTAGGGCTTTGAAGGTCATAATTATATTCTTATATAGTGTTCTGGCTTGAAGTGGTAACCAGTGTAACTTTTTCAGGATTGGTGTGACGTGCTCAGTCTTCGATATTCCTTCTAGCACCCTAGCTGCAGTGTTCATTGCCAGTTGGAGAGGGTTTAGAGTTGCTTTTGGGAGGCCGTATAGGATTGCGTTTGAAAAGTCGATGTGTGGCATCACCAGGGCTTGGTAGATTGTTCTAAAGTCCATGTATTTAAGTAGTGGTCGTAAATGCCGAAGTGTCCTTATGGTAAATTGATTTTGTTGTGTTCTTTATATGCGCCTTCATATCCATCCTTTGGTCAAGGGTGATGCCTAGGTATCTGATGGTAGACTTGGCTATCAGCTCTGTGCCCTTTACCTTTAGTGCGCTTGGGGGTGTGAAGTCCTGGTTCTTCGTTATGAACATTACGTCGGTCTTGCTGTGGTTGATTCTCAAGTTCTGTGTGAGAAGCCATTCTGCAACTGTGTTGAAGCAGTTTATCAGTGGAGTGAAATCAGGATGGTCGGTCATGAAAGGCATATAGAGGAGAATATCATCAGCATAGGCTAGGCAGGATACGTTAAAGGAGCGAATTAGGTCACAGATGGGTTGTATGTAGATATTAAATAATAATGCGGATAATGAGGAGCCTTGAGGTACTCCTTGATGCTGTAGAAATGGGTCCGAAGTGGTGGTGTTGAGTCTCACTTGTTGCCATCTATTGGAAAGGTAGGACTTGCACCAACTCAGTGCTGATTCCTGGATTCCTTTACCTTCGAGGCGCTCGATAAGGATTTGATGACTCACAGAGTCAAATGCAGCTGAGATGTCCATGAATATAAGGGCAAATCCTTGTCGGATGTTGTCTGTTCCGGTGATTATGGTGTTGAAGAGGGTGATGAGTAGGGTCTCTACACCATGTGCTTCCCTGAAGCCATGTTGGGAAGGATCATGGGGTGCTTCAGTGTCAATGTGTTGTTGTATTTGGCTTTGAACTGCCTTTTCAATTATTTTGGCTAATAGTGGGATGCTGGATATTGGTCTGTATGATTCGACCTTTAGCGGGTCCAGTTTATTGTTCTTCAGCAGTGGTCTGATAGAGGTATGTTTTAGACTTTGTGGGAAGGTTCCTGTTGCGAACGATTGTTCTAGGATTCTGTTGAGGGATGGGGCTTAGTTCGCTGCGGAGCTCTCTGATCCAGGATGCTGGGCAAGGGTCATTGGGTGCAGTGGTAGCATTGATGGAGGTGATGATATTCTCAATCTCTTTGGGTGATAAGGTGTGGAATTTGGTCAGTGGGGATGGGTGTGACATCTTAGGTGGTGGAGAGGGTCTGGCGGGACAGGGGGTTTTGGGTGTCTGTATCATTTTTGATTCAAGGTAGGTAGCATAGTCCTGGGGTTGTATTGAAGGTCTTTGTTCTGGGGTTGGTTCTCGTGCGAGTGTTTTTACTATGTTGAAGAGGTCATGGTGTTTGCAGAGAGAAGAAAGCAGTTTCATACAGACCTCCTGAAACGATCAATAAGCAATTTCCCGGCGGTGCTTCTCTAGGTGTGAACAGTATGTTGTGTAAGCTTCGGTAGAGCGGGATCGGCGCTATCGTCTCTCTAGCTTGCGTAGATGATGAAGCGATGCTCGCAGGTCTTTGAGTACCAAGCTACGTGTGTACGGGTATTGGTTTTTCTATTTGTGTCGGGGAGTTGTGCGCTTGATCTGAGGGTGTCATTCCAGGTGTCGATCAGACTGTCGAGTTTGGACCCTGAGGAATTTAGCGGTGGGAGGAGTTTCTTCAGTATTTCCTCTTTGTTGAAAGAGCGAAATCTTCTTGCTGGTGGTTTAGGGGGGGTGGGGTTGGTGTTCTGATTGTTAAAGCGGGTGGGTAGTTGGAATCTGATCAAACTGTGGTCAGACCATGGTACTGGTGTTATAGTTATTGCGAAATCATTGTTTGCTTCCATGATGGCTTGGGAGCGAATATCAGGTCCAGGGTATTTCCCTTCACATGTGTTGGTGCATGGACTATCTGCTGGAGTCCGAGGTCAGCAAGTGCTTTGAGGAATGCTGAGGTTTGCGAGACTTGTAGGGTTGGGAGGTTGAAGTCACCTATTAGCCAGCTTGATGACTGGAGCTTGACTGTGTTGCAGGCAAGGTCTATTATTGTTGATAGGTCCTCTGCAGAAGATGTGGGGGATCTGTAGACTAAATTGATTGAGCATGAGTTGTTGGAGATGGATATCATGTTGAGGTAGGTTGTATTGGTAGTGGAGCTCAATTGAAATTGAAGTTCGTTTTTCACAAGGATGAGTACTCCACCTCCTCTTTGGTTGGATCTATGGCAGGTATGGAGTGAGAAGTTGGGGGGTAGCATCTGGTTGATAATGACATTGTCACAGTCTGATAGCCAAGTTTCCGTGACCATCAGGATGTCAAGATCGTAGTGGGTTATCAGGTCCGTAATCACTGGCCATTTTGTGCGGATTGACCTGGCGTTGATGAGGGCACATTTCAGTGGTCGTCTGTGGTGGTTTTTCTCGATCAAGGGCTTTTTGGTATGTTGGAGGGCAATATGGAGTGGTGGGGATAATTTGAACGACTAGTATCTGCTGAGGATGTATGCGTCTTGTTTGCCCATTCCTTCCAGGTGTTCCTCAGTATAGGTATGGAGTTGGGACCTAGGTTGAAGGCATTTGAGCAGCTGGGCAGTATTGTGGTAAGATAGATACCAGCAAGGGCCAAGTGTGTGTGCATCATTTTAATTCCTTGTGTAGCAAATACTCGTGGTTGTAAAAATATATCAACAGTTTATTTATTTATTTATTTACATTCTCTTATATACCGCACTATTCGGCATCAGCGCGGTTCACATAGAACAAAAAGTCTCAGTACCATAACATGCATGA
The DNA here is from genome assembly GCA_033557465.1 of Ichthyophis bannanicus. Classification (NCBI taxonomy): domain Eukaryota; kingdom Metazoa; phylum Chordata; class Amphibia; order Gymnophiona; family Ichthyophiidae; genus Ichthyophis; species Ichthyophis bannanicus. The sequence continues at coordinate 691,447,486 of CM066035.1, forward strand.
GTTTACAGATAACAAGGGAAGGAACTGGGATAACAGGGGAAACTATTTACGGTCTATTTACAGATATAATGCTACAGCATGGCTACAAGTTATTAGGAACAGGTGCTAATAATATGTTCAATAAACAAAGCGATTCGTCCTATTTCTGTTATTGAGATACCATGGAACTGAATAGCTGGGAGGAATCACTGAAGTCGATGGGTGTAAATGGCTCAATAAGATGTTTGTTAAAGAGGTGGAATTTGAGGGCTTTCCTGAATTGTGTTAAGCTGTCAATGGCCCGTATGCCAGGAGGTAGTGTATTCCAGCACCTAGGGGCACAGAGGGTAAAGGCTCTATTGGCTGTGGAAGAAGAGCAGCTTGTAAGGGCCTTTGGGAGTTTTAAGGAGTTGATGGCTGATGATCTTCTTGCTCTGTTTGGTGAAGTGGTATGGATAAGGTCAGATAAGGAAGGAGCAGAGAGCTTATTGAGGGCTTTGAACGTGAGAAGTAGCGTTTTGAAGATAATTCTAGCCTGAACGGGTAGCCAATGTAATTGAATCAGCAAAGGAGTAACATGGTCAGTCCTGGCAGCCCCCTGGAGTATCCTTGCTGCGGCATTCATAGCCAGCTGTAATGGGTTTAAAGTGGATTGAGGAAGACCTTGGAGAATGACATTGGCGTAATCGAAGTGTGGTATTATCAGTGCCTGGTATATAGTCCTGAAATCTTTTGGTTCTAGCATGGAGCGTAGGTGTCTCAGGGAACGGATCTTGTAATATATTGTTCTGACTGTGTTTCCTATGTGGGACTTCATATCCAGGCGTTGATCCAGAGTGACACCTAGGTAGCGTATTGAGGGTTTGGATTGCAGTTCCGCTTCCTTAGTTCTGATAGATTGCGGTGGGGTGAAGTTGGGGTTCCTAGTGATAAAGAGAACTTCAGTTTTCTTATGTTGAATACGAAGGTTTTGAGAGAGCAACCACTCAGACACTGCGTTGAAGCAGTTTATTAGGGGGGAGAGATCCAAGCGATCAGTGGAGATGGGAGTGTAAAGTAGAACATCGTCGGCATACAGCATACAGTCGACATTAAATGACCGTATGATCTTACAGATTGGTTGCATGTAGACGTTAAATAGAAGGGCAGAGAGTGAAGAACCTTGAGGGACTCCCTGATCTAGTGGTAATAATATACTCCCTGATCAGTGGTAATAATAATAATCAGTGGTAATAATAATAATAATATATCTAGTGGTAATAATATACTCCCTGATCAGTGGTAATAATATACTGGCTGTAATAGTATTAGCAACAGTAGTAATAATATACTGGCTGTAATAGTATTAGGACACTGGTGGCAGTAGAGTGAAGTGATATTAATAAACTGGCTATAAAGGTATCAGGATACTGGCGGCAGGTCTTGCTGGGTAAAGTGCTAGCGATATTAATTAACAGGCAGTAGTAAAGGTAAAATGAGTATGGGTAAGCAAGTAGCGAATAGTAGCAACAAAGTAGGCATAAGTATGGAGTAACAATTACTGGCAGCAGGTGTAACAAAGACTCGTGTATTAGGGTACAACTGCTGAGGAGGTAAAAGACTAATAGATACAAATAGATACAATTAGGTCTAGATGGTTATACTTGCGGCATGTAGTGGGGAAGGAAGCAGTTGGATGCATAGGTGAAAGTTCAGGCTACTGTTACGCTCTGTTTCCAGGGAGTTAACCTTTGTACGGTCTTTTGTTAGGTGGAGGAGCTTCGCCGCAGGAGAGCACCGAATGCAGGGATGGCTATGCCCGTGCGGATCATGGTATGGGAGTCTAGCGAGTTGTAGTGAGATTCGGCTCTAGCGTTCTGTCTCGGTAACAGCTTAGGTCTGGGTGATCCTTTGTTCTTTGGAAGAGTTGGGCCTCCGCCTAAGGGCCACTCCAAAGGGCCCTCTGGCGAGGCCCTCAGGCGCGGGCCCGCCAGGCACGGGCGCGCCTGACGGCGCTCTTCTTTTGAATGGCCTGACGGGTGCCCTGATTGGGCAGCAGCTGGTGTGGGAGGCGGTCCTGGTGCCCCGGCCGGCTCGATCCTCGCCGGGAGAGCAGGAGTTAGGCCGGGGTGCTGGAGGATGAAGAGGCCACACGCCCGACGGCGCTCTTCTTTTGAATGGCCTGCCGGGTGCCCCGATTGGGCAGCAGCTGGTGTGGGAGGCGGTCCTGGTGCCCCGGCCGGCTCGATCCTCGCCGGGAGAGCAGGAGTTAGGCCGGGGTGCTGGAGGATCAAGAGTACCAGTAACAATCAGTCTGCTTTGGCAGGAAAGCCACTTTAAAAGGCAGCTGACAGCCCAACTGGACTCTTTATTTTCAGTGTTTTGCAGACAAAATCGTGGTAGGGTAAGTGGGGTTTTTTTGTTTTTGTTTTTGTTTTTTTTCTTCAAGTAACTTTTGCGGTCTTGATATTGGCAGTGTTGTGTGTTTTTTCTGTATTCTCTGGTTTCCATGTTATATTAGGGTTATCTTGCCTTTTTCAGTTTTTTAATAGCTGAGTTGAAGTACTATCCAGCCAGATGTCCACATTAAGCTTGGTTCGCTTGGGTAGAAATGAATTTGTTATTTTGAAAAAGATTTTTGTTGCTGTACTATTTTTTGACAGGTTTTAGAGATACACAGTTCTTACTATTGGCTGCATTAGTATTCTTGAAGGTAGCTTGTGTTGGAAAAGACTAAATAATTTTTTCTGTAGTTAATGAGATTTTTTTATGGTAGCAGTTTTGGGCTTTTTTACCCATATGGTGTGCTGTCTGACTATGCGTCCCATCCCTTGCTGTTTTTTAGTTCTGTGTGACCGAAACGTAGGAGCTGTTCTCTCTGTTTTGAGTGGTTTGAATAGAGCTGAGTGGTTTGTTCTCTGGGAACAAGCAGGAAGTCAGTCCTCACATATGGGTGACGTCTGCACCGAAGGAGCCCTCGCGGAAGCATCCCCCAGCTTTTAAAGAAAGCTTTTGGGAGATGCCACCACATATGTGTGGTCCCCTTCCTGCCCAAGGGTGTCATCTTGCTCAGTCTCCTTTTTTCTGCAGAGCCCTTCAGACTCTTGTCTTGCTTCTTCCCAGAAAAAGTTGATTTTTTTTTTCTGAGTTTCATACTCGCCTCCGGTATCGCACTGGTACTCTTCCCGTCACCTGATTTTGTTGCCTCGGCGTCGCGTTTAGGTTTATTTTGTAGTTTTTGTTCTTTGGCGTCTTCGCGCCTTTTTTTTCCAACTGTTATCCCAGCGGGTCTTCGACCTCATAGGGGTACTTTTTTTCCCTATGGCTATCAGTGGCTTTAAGTGTGATCAGTGCTCAAAAATTGTCCTTGACCGACACACATGACTGCTGTCTCCACTGTCTCGGGGCAGACCATGACCCGGCAGCATGCGGTCTTTGCAAGAGGATGTCCAGCAAGGCCCTTAAGAGCCACCAGCAGCAGCACGATAAGTTTATTTCCTGAGTCCCCGATGCCTCCGAAGGCAGGGCCTCGTCTGAAGCCTTGAAGCCTCGGGTGGACCCTTTCGAGCCCGAGCCTTGCCGTGGGTCTTCAGAAAGGGGGTCTTCCTCGAGGGAACCCAGGAAGAAGAAAAAACCCTCGAAGGCGGCATCATTAGATGGATCCGATTGGCTAGGTACCCACCCACCCCCAATCCAGGTCCCACAGTCCACAACACTCGTCCGGGGCTTCAGAGAAGGAGCGGCCTGCAAAGGTCCCCTGGAAGGATTCGACCTTGGACTGGCCTCAGTCCCCAGGCACTATTCTCATCGAGGATTCTGCCTTGGGGGAGCCGGCGCCAGGCCCGAGTCCCTTAGTGCCCGCGCCAAAGGCTACGGGGCCTTCTGGTCTGGAGTCCAGAATGGCGACCCAGGAGCGCAGTTTGTCTGCCTTCATGGACCAGCAGCAGACGCTGTTGTCCGGCACGACCAGTTCCTCTGCCCCAACCACTGGGCCCTCGATGTCGAAGATATCCCCAGAGGTCCTTCTGCCTCGAGTCGATCCTCGGCCGAGGTCTCGATTTGACTCCCGCTCGATGGGACCGTGATTATCCCCAGCCAGTATGCCGGGCACCAGCCGCAGAGCTTTGGGACCCCCCAAGGCCCGTGGAGCAACCCTCCTATGAGTCCTCGACGACTACTCTGAATGGGAGACAGAGGATGAGGAGTCTCCAGATACCCATCTCGGAGCCTCGACGGAGGTCTCCGCCCGAGGATATGGGCTTCCTTGATTTTGTCAAGGACATGTCTAAGGCCCTGTTGTTCCCCACAGAGTCAGAGGAGGATCCTTGGGTGGATGAGTTGGAAATCCTCCAGTACAAGGCCTCTCTGAGGGAATCGCTCACGGTGCCCATACCTCCCATCCTGGAATGGCTGATACTCCGTATGTGGGAGACACCAGCATCTGTGCCAGTGGTGAGCAAGCGACTTGACTCGATGTATCGATTCTGCCGGAGCCCGGGCTTCCAGAAATTACAACTGCCACATAACTCCATGGTGGTGGAGTCGGCCATGCGTCGGCTGAAGAGCCAGAAGATGTACTTCTCGGTGCCCTCCGGCAGGGAGGCCCGCACCTTGGATGCCCTCAGCAGAAAGTGTTACCAGGGCTCGATGCTCATCGGTCGCATCCAGGCCTACCAGTTGTACATGGGCATGTACCTGAGAAATCGGGTGAAGAAACTCGCCGGGTTCTCAGCTGGACTCTCCGAGGAACCCCTGCAGCAGTTCAAGAACCATGAGTGCCCCAAGTTTGTCTTGGGCAGCCTATGACGGGTTTGAGTCGGTGGCTCGAGTAGCGATAGTGGGCAATGGTGCATGACGTCAAGCTTGGCTACAGTCATCTGACATCGAGCAGTGGGTTCAAGACAAATTGATCGATGTCCCATGCCAAGGAGAGAACCTCTTTGGCAAACCCATGACAGACAAGACTGCCGAGCTGGAGACCAAGTTCATGACAAGGACGAGACTCTAAAAAGACTGCTGCCCCTCCCCGACTGAAGGGCTCGGGTAAAAAGCCCTTCTACCTGAGGAGAGGGGCTGCTCTTATCAAAGCTCCGGCAACCGAATGGGACCTCAATGTGGTGTTGGGGCAGCTCACTCGCCCACCCTTTGAGCCCCTGGCTACTTGCTACCTCCACTATCTTTCTTGGAAGGTGGCGTTCCGGGTTGCACTCGCCTCCGCCTTATACCAGGTTTTACAAGAACAGAGTGGTGCTTCGCATGCACCCCAAGTTAGTATCGCCCTTCCATCTCAGCCAGGAAGTAGTACTCCCTACCTTCTTTCCGAGACCTCACTCCAGTAGGGCAGAGACAATCCTTCACATCTTGGACTGTAAGAGGGCTTTATCTTTCTATACTCAATGCACTCAGGGCCAGTGTTCCTGCTAACTTGCACCGGGTCCGCCGCCAGCATGCCTGCCGGTGGGGGGAGGGGTAGAGCATTGATCGCTTTGCACTCCCCCCCCCCCCCCCCGCCGGCAGGAATATTGGCGGCGGACCCAGCACAGGTTAGCGGGAACATTGCTCAGGGCCACCGCAAGGCTACTCAGCTTTTTGTCTCCTACGACCCCAGTAGGCTGGGAGAGGCAGTGACCAAACTTACGCTATCCACCTGGGTGGCAGACTGCATAGCCCTAGCCAATGAGCAGGCGGGGCTCCCGCTGGAGGACCATGTCATGGCGCACCGTGTCAGGACCATGGCGGCCTCGGTGGGAAACTTGTGCTCCATCCCAATGGTGGACATCTGTCAGGTTGCCACTTGGTCTTCAGTTCATACCTTCGCAGCCCATTACTGCCTGGAAAGAGAGTCCCGACGGGACAGTGCCTTTGGCCAGGCTATGCTCCATAACCTTTTCAGGGTTTAGGCAACTCCTACCCTCCGACCCTTCTGTGTTCAGGCTACCGGAGTGCTGGTTTCAATGGACACAGGGGTCTGTGGATACGGACTTAATTGCTGCTGCTCACGGCTCCCCATGAGGGAGTCCATGTTTTTGCTACAGGGTTTTTGGTAGCCTGTAGCTGGGGAGTCCCATATGTGAGGACTGACTTCCTGCTTGTTCTCGGAGAAAGTGTAGTTACTCAACTGTAACAGGTGCTCTCCGGGGACAGCAAGAATCGATCCTCACAACTTTTCCTCCTCCCCTTGGAGTTGCTTCCTTACCATCTTTTATTTTTGCCGTCTTTTAGCTATGTCATCTGACTGAGCAAGATGGCACCTTTATGTTAGGATTGATTCCTGCTGTCCCCAGAGAAACACCTGTTACAGATGAGTAACTACGCTTTGTTGCTTTGGATACCTTAAGTAAATATACATTGAGATGTTTTTGACCATGGTACCTATTATGAATTATCTAGTATGAAGTCTTTAAAGGGTCTCCCCTTTTTCATTTTTTAGGTGTGCTTTTTATTTATTTTAAGCATTTTTAAGTTTGTTGGAGGATATCTCCATAGTGAGGTTTGTTTTGTTTTTTTCTGATGTCATTTACATCTTGTGTTCATATATTTTAAAGTTTTATATAGATATATATTTCCTAGTCCTTTGTTGTACTTAGCAGTTTTTTTAATGTATATCATTATTCTGATGGTTTTGCCTATGTTTGTTTTTATAGAGTGTACCTTCACACTACTTTTTGACACAGAATGTTTTTTATTGTATCCTATTGTTAATTTCTGATATGCCCCTGATGCATGTCTTTGCTGAAACATGTTGGGCTCATTCTTATTAATTTTATGTATTTTATGTGTATGTCTTTGTAATAAACTTGATATCTGTTTGTTTGGTATATATGGGACTGCCTCTTCATTTTTTACTATTGATTTTCTGTTGATTCCCTTGTGGCAGGTACACATCTGCTTTTGTGGTTATATTGTAACTCTCCCATCTTAAATTTATACTGCTAGCATTTGTATACAAGCATTTCAAGTATGTTTTTTGTTCATATTGATGACCTGATTATCAGTTGTCAGGGATAATTTAGAATCTTAAAGGCATCTAGACTACTTTTAACATTATTGCAATCTCTCTATTGAGGTGCTTAACCTCCCTGTTTTATTAGTATTCTTCAAAAATACATTATTCATGTATTTCTGGGCTCCTGTTGGCTTCCCTCCAATATCTAGTTTAAAAGTTGCTTTGTCCAGGGCCACCCCAGGTAGGAACCCCCACTGTGCTGCCCCTCTCCTCCTCCCATGTTGCTACCTCCCGCCGCCGGAATTCATCATCTCACCTTGAAGGGGGGTGATGGCAGCAGAATGACCCTTTCTTTGATTTGAAAGCAGTGGCTTTGTACCACCGCTTCGGCACCCATGCACACACTCATGGCCTACCAGCATTATGTTGGAGGGGGCAGGAGCAGCAGGCCATGGTTTTCACATTGCAGGGGCCAAAATGCATGGCCTGATGCAGGCACCAAAGTGGCAGCACAAAGCTGGTACTTTAAAAAAAAAATGTTGTGCCACCCTGGGTCTGCTGCCCTAGGTGGCCGCCTAGTGAACAGGCTGGCCCTGGCTCTCTTTTTTTTAAGATTGGTGCCAGTAGCCTAGTACCATCCTGGTTAAGCTGGAACCCATCTTTCTTGGAAAAGCCCCCCTCTTCCCCAGAATGTTGCCCAGTTCCTAACAAATCTAAAACCCTCTTTCCTGCACTTTTGTCTCATCCACGCATTGAGACTCCAGAGCTCTTCCTGTCTCTTGGGTCCTGCACATTGAACAGGAAGCATTTCTGATTCTGCTACCCTGGAAATTCTGGTTTTCAACTTTCTACCTAAAAGCCTACATTTGGTTTCAAGAATCTCCCTTCCGTACTGTCCTCTGTCATTGGTGCCCATATGTATCAAGATAGCTGGCTCCTCCCCAGTACTGTCTAGAATCCCTATCTAAGTGACATACAAAGTCTACCACCTTCACACCAGATAGGCAAATGGCCAAATAATCCTCACGCCTACCAGCCATCCAGCTATCTACATGCCTAATGATCCATTCACCAACTAAAATGGCTGGCCTTACCCTTCTCTCCTTGTAGAAGCCCCTGGAGACACATCCTCGGTATGAGAAGATATTGCACCCTCTGGGGGACCAGGTCCTGGCTACAAGATGATGCTCTTCTTCAACATGACTGTTCTCCTCCAAGGCAGCACTGGAGCTGACAGATTGCACTGAGTGCATACATGTGGCACTCAAAGCAAAAGACTGGATAGCTCCCCGTCTCGCTGCTGGACTGCTGTCAGCATTTTTGTATAGGAAGCTTAGTTGTTTAGAGTTGTTAAGGGAGTAAGGAAACTAAATTAATATAAAGGATTGTTGGTATATCTTAAGCTGCTATTTTTTGTTTGATTTCCAGTGAGCTGCTACTCTGTTGAGAGTTAATCACTTGTTGATGAAACTGTTAACTTAAGAGTGCAAAGAATTCTCAAAATATGTTGGAAATGATAAACACCAGTGAAGAGAAGAGACTAGAATCAGGTCAGTCAATAGCAGCAGAAGGAAATGTAGCAAAAGGAACTAGAGCATTATTTCTTGGAGCAGCTTCAGAAAATGAATTTCTTCAAAAATCCTAAATAGATAAATTTTAAAAGAAAAAAGAAAAGGCAGAGAGATTCACCCAGTCATCTCTATATCACAGACAGCCTCATCAATCCTAATTTATTTATCCCTGGGATCTACTCAGGAGAATTAGTTTTATAGTTTAATAGGAAACAAAGCTGTTCAGGTTTAAATAATACATAAGGTCCTTTTTAAATGTGTTATTTCTGCTGTAAATTGTAAGCTTGCTGTCCTCAACACAAAACCTCATATCTAGAATTTTTTCCATATCATTCTGCTAGACCAATCCAGACAAGAGGGTTGTGTCCCCCTACCAGCAGAGGTGGAGACTGAGAAGAAAATTCCAGAGGTTTCTTATGACCTCATCCTACTATACTTACGCAGCTAGAGCACACCTCAGTATTTCTCTGTCTCCAGCAGATGGTGAATGCATCAGTGCAGCTCTGGTGAAAATTCCAGTAAAGATGTGATTTAGCTCGTGAGTAACGACCCTTCGGAGTGACTTCCTCAGTGGAACTCAGTGCCAGAGACTCCACTAGAGTCATCCTTAATACCAGTGCTCTTTTGGGTATTGCCATACGGAGGAGGGGAATTGGTTCAGCTTTTTATCCTTATCTGGTTAATGGCCAGTTTAGCAGCCAGAAGTTTGGAAAAGGATTCTTTGCCTTGCACAACCTCAGTGCCCCCTCCCTCCTCCTGCCCGTGGCTTTCTCCTGAAGATTTGAAGAAGGCTCCCTGGAGGTGTGCCTACAGGTCCTGGCAACATGGGAATACTACTGAGCCTGGCACAGTCTTTCTGCCTTGGGCTCCCTGGGGGTGAGCACCAAAACAAAGTTTCGAATTTGTCTTACTTATTTTAGGGTGGGCTAATCGACCTTGATGCTGGATGGTGCATTCGTCAGGATCTGGGCCATTCAGGGATTTGGTGAGGGGCAGTTTTTCCCATTGGTTTCCGCCTTGTGCTGTCTGCGCATGTTAGCTGTGCTATGAATGCTAAGTATGCGTCTTACTTCGGTTTAGTTTTGTACACCATGGATCTGCGTGTGGCTGTAGTATGCAGTGGTGGTGCCTGTGTGGCCAGAGCCTGTGTTTCAGTGTGCCTTATAGACTATCTACCTATCTATCTATTTAACATTTATAAAGAGCTTCAAACGTACGAAGCGCTGTACATATATGAAGAAAAGACAGTCCTTGCTCATCAGAGCTCACAATCTAGTCAAGAAGATCACAAAATACAAATACAATCAAGTAAGACAAAGTATACAATAAACAAGAAGAGCAAAAACGAGAATCAAGAACAGAAAGCAATAGAGAATAGATGGGTTTTCAATCTGGCCTTGAAGAGGTCCAGAGAGGGCGCATTGCGCACAGACAGAGGTAGATTGTTCCAGGCAAAGGGTGCAGCCAGTTGAAAGGAGCAAAGTCTAGAATTAGCAGTACGAGTAGAGGGCATAGATAGACGAAGGCTGTTCGAAGAGCGAAGAACATGAGAGAGGATGTAAGGAGAGATAAGAGATGATAGGTAGTGGGGGAACTGAAGAGTGAGTGCATTTATAGGTCAAGAGGAGGAGTTTGAATTGGATCCGGAAGCAGATGGGAAGCCAATGAAGGGACTTGAGAAGAGGAGTGACATGGGAAAAGCGATGCTGACGGAAAATTAGTCGAGCAGCAGAATGTTGAATAGATTGAAGAGGAAAGAGATGGTTTGCGGGAAGGCCAGCAAGGAGAATATTGCAATAATCAAGACGGGAGGTGATCAAGGAGGGGACAGTCATTTTAGTAGTGTCATCAGAAAGGAAGGGGCGGATTTTGTTAATGTTAGAAAGGAAGAAACGACAAGTCTTAGCTACGAGTTGGATATGAGTGGAGAAAGAGAGAGAGGAGTCAAAGATAACACCCAGGTTATGGGCCGAAGAGACAGGAAGGATTAAAGAGTTACCCACAGAGACTGAGAAAGGGGGTAGAGGAGGGGAGGCATTGGGGGAAAGATAAGGAGTTCAGTCTTAGCCATATTTAATTTCAAGCGACGGTGAGACATCCAAGTAGCAATGTCTGAAAGGCAAACGGTGATCATGTCATGGATTGCTGGAGAGATATCAGGCGAAGAGAGGTAGATTTGAGAGTCATCAGCATAGAGATAGCAATGAAAGCCATGGGAAGAGAAAAGAGTACCAAGAGATTGGGTATAGAGAGAGAAGAGGAGCGGTCCCAGGACAGAACCCTGGGGAACACCAACTGGGAGTGGGGTGGCAGAGGAGGAGGAGCCACCAGAACACACACTAAAAGAGCGATGGAAAAGATAAGAGGAGAACCAAGACAGTACAGAGCCTCTAAAGCTGAGTGATGACAGGGTGATAAGAAGAAGGTTGTGGTCAACAGTGTCAAAAGCAGCAGAAAGATCAAGAAGGATGAGAACAGAATAAAGACCTTTGGATTTTGCTAGGAACAAGTCATTTGATACTTTAGTGAGAGCTGTTTCAGTGGAGTGCAAGGGACGGAAGCCGGACTGTGAAGGATCAAGAAGGGCATGAGACGAAAGGAAATTGAGACAGCAAAGGTGGACAGCACGCTCAAGTAGATTTAGAGATAAAGGGAAGGAGAGAGATGGGTCGATAGTTAAGACGGACAAGTAGGATCGAGTGAGGGTTTCTTGAGGAGGGGTGTGACTATGGCATGCTTAAAGTCAGTAGGGAAGGTAGCAGTGGAGAGGGATAGGTTGAGGATATGAGAAATGGAAGGGACAATAGAGGATGAGATGAGGCATAAGAGATGGGTGGGGATGGGGTCGGAGGAGCAGGTGGTGGGTTTGGAGAAAGAAAGAAGGAGTGCTGTTTCATCATCAGAGACCACAGGGAAGAAGGAGAGGGTAGCAGAAGTTAGTGGGGAGAGATGGGAGAAAGGTGAGGTAGAAGGGGTTTTGGGGAATTGGAGGGTAATCTTATGGATTTTGTCATGGAAGAAATCAGGTAGTGTTTGGGCAGGAAGAGAGAGAGGAATCAGCGGTGGAGGCACATTGAGGAGAGAATTGAGAGTATTAAAGAGACGACGAGGATCAGAGGCAAAAGAGTTAGATGGGTGAAGTAGGCTTGTTTTGGCAAGTGCTATGGCTGATTGGAATGAGAAAAGCATGAATTTAAAGTGAAGAAGGTCAGCACGGCAGCGGGATTTAAGCCAAAGACGCTCAGCTGAGCAGGAACAGGAACGCAAATATCAGGCAGTGTGTGTGAGCCAGGGCTGGGGAGAAGAATGCCTTACAGGGCGTGGGGTAAGGGGAGCAAGAGTATCCAGGGCAGAGGAGAGTGCAAAGTTATAGGATGTCACAGCCTCATCAACGGATTTGGATAACAGAGAGGAGGAAAGGGGAGAAGAAATAGAGGAGGAGAGGGTTAAGGGATCAATAGCAAGAAAGTTTCTGAAACGATTAGTGGAGACAGGACGAGGCTGAGATGGGGGATGATGAATAAGAAAACTTAAGAGGTGGTGGTCAGATAAGGGAAAGACAGAGTTGCAGAAGTTGGAGGGTGAGCAATTAGAGAAGAAAATCAGGTCAAGGCAGTGACCAAGTTGGTGAGAGGGGGCGGTGGAGCAAAGTTGAAGATTGAATGAGGAGGTAATGGAGAGGAGCTTATGAGCATGGGGATCAGAGGAATTGTCAACATGAATGTTAAAATCGCCGAGGATAAGAGTAGGGGAGGAGGGGACTAAAAGATAGCCAGGAGTCAAAGTCAGAAAGAAAAGTGGAAACAGACAAGTCAGGAGGCCGATAGATTACAGCAATCCGAAGGGGGAGAGGAGAGAATAGACGGATGGAATGGGCCTCAAAAGAGAGAGGAGTGAGATCGAGGAAGGATGAGGGGTTGGAAGTGACAAAAGGGAGAAAGTAGAAGCCCAACACCTCCGCCACGGCATAAAACGTACATTATTGGCAAGGATGCGTGCTTCTAGGAAATGTTGCGGAAAGTTACATTGGACTCCAGCTACTGCAGTTTCTGCATGGAAGCTTCTGATGTGCTCTTGGAGGACCCGTCCCCTCTTGCAGCAGGGAGACATGGGTGCCCTGCTCTTGTTGTTCTTGTTGCAGGAGACAGTGGACGTGCTGATGAAGGATGACTTCCAGGCCTTGGGCTCAGGCTCTCGCTTTGTTGACCGCTTCCCTTCCGACAGGGAACTCCTGGTCTCAGGGTTGTCCTCCCCGGAATTATTTTCATTTCTTAGCAAGCTAGAATCTGCTGGTGAGGTCATTCTGACCAGGGGCTTCTGGGTCCTTTCAGTCTCTCTCCGCTCAGTCGGAAGACAGCGCTGCTGCATAGGATAGCTCAGGTTCTGCTGACTAAGCAATCTTGGTGGAGATTGGAATCTGGAGGATCAGATCGTAACTCCTTTGTCTGAAGTCCAGAGACCTGTTCAGACACGTCTGATGAAGATACCAGTCTTGAGGACAAACTTCAGAGGATCTAGATGATTCCTGTATCATCTGCTTGTTTAGGAAGGAAGAAAACAGATTGCGCAGGTGTCTTCCACTCTGTGATTGTGATTGGCTGACTTTCAAGTGGCAGAACAGATCCTGCATACACTCCCTCTTGCAGGGGATTCGGAAGCCTACTAGAGTTTTTCCACTTTCTGAAGATTATCAAGAGCATGGTCCACTTGGAGTGGGACCTGCTGGACACCCCATTGAAAAGGGGTAAGCGTCATGAAAAAGCTCTATGCCCTGCCACAGGAAGATTGCACCTCATGGTTCAGCATACCTCAAGTGGACGCGCATGTTGCTGCAGTCACAAAGTGGACCACCTTCCTGGTAGAGAGTGGTGCAGCCCTAAAAGAGCACTTGGATTGCAAGATGGAAGCTCTCCTAAAGATTCCATTTTTAATGTCCTCTGTTTTTCTTCAGTTAGTGGTGTGTGCCTGTCTGATGACTCAAACAGTGGATTCAGATGATACCTCCGTTTATTTGGAATTGGCAGCAGCCTTTCTGTCAGACTCTATGTATGATTTAGTCCACTTGCTAGCTAAAGATATTACCTTCTTGACATTGGTGTGATACTGTCTGTGGCTTTTGCCACTGGGCAGCAGATTCTGCCTTTTAAGTTCTAGTTGTCCCAGCTTGCCTTTAAAGGGAAGTTGCTGTTTGGGGAGGACTTAGAGAACCTGGATAAGGATTTGGGTGAGTCCAGACCTCATTGCCTAGAAATTGAATGGGCATGTCCTCTTCCTATGCCTCTGTAGTTATTCTTGTTCCTTATACCTGGAACCTCAAAATTCCCAAAATTCCTATTGGTATTGTTCCAGAAAGCCCATCTTTTCTTCTTCTTCTGGGTTTTGGTTCTGGACACAGGTCTTTCATGGGGTCTTACAGACCCTGGGAGCCTACCACCTTCAGAAATACCATCTCCTGTCCAGTGCAGTGATGGGTTGGGAGCACATTCTGTGGTGGCTCCAGTGGGGGCAACAGGCTGTGCCTTTTCTACAAGGAGGCCTGAGTCACTGAGGATTGCTGGGAGGAAGACACCATTTAACATGGCTATGTTCTGGAATGCAGGGAACCTATCCCAGATATCTTCATCATCTCCCCATGTGGCTCTGTGGTCAAGAGGGCCACCATTCAGGCTATGCTGGAAAGGTTGCTCAGTCTTCAGATGGTCACAGCTGCTGAGTGGGCAAAGGTCAGCACTCCATCTATTTCATGGTGTCAAAGAAGAATTGATCCTTCTATCCAGTCCTCAACCTCAAGTGGATCGACACCCACCTGCATACTTTGCACTACTGTATGGAGACTCTACAATCAGTGAGCTATGTGGTGCAATGCGGGGAGTTTCTCACGTCTCTGGATCTGGCCGAGTCCTATTTCCACATCTGTCTGCAAGGATAAGCAGTGCTTCCTCTGATTTGCTGTTCTCTGCTCTCATTTTCAGTTTGTCATTCTTCCCTTTGTCCTCAGAGTGGTGGAGAGGCCATTCTTGAAGATCATGGTGGTGATGGCTGCTGTGCGAGAGGATCTATATTCATCCGCATCTTGATGACTGGCTCATTTGAACCAGGTCACAGTCAGAAGCATCTTGGATATTGGCCAGAGTGGTACAGTTCCTGAAGTCTAACTGGATGATCAGCCATGGTAAGAGTCAATTGTAGCCTTCCCAGTCACTAGAATACCTGGAGTTCAGCTCAACACTTGTGTAAGCAGGGTCTTCCTACCCAAGGTGAGAAAGCTGTTCTCAGCTGGCAGTCTTCTGGGTACAGCATGCTTCCAGAGTTTGAGATTACTTACAGATTCTTGGCTTGATAACAGCATTAGTCAAAATGGTTCTTTGGTGCAAGCTCATATAAGGCCACAGCAGAGGTTGTTGCTATCTCGCTGGTCTCCAAGCTCTCAGGATTTTGAGGCCAGGCTGCTCCTCTGTTCCTCTGTGGTGTCCAGCCTGCATTAGTGGGGCCAGCCGCAGCATCTCAGGAAGGGCATGCCATTGTTGAATGATCCTTCGTGGCTCTTGCTGTCGATGAATGCCAGCCTATTTGTCTGCTGAGTCCATCGTGAGGACTGAACAGCTCAGGGCCATTGGAACAACTGGGAGGTGGCATGGCTCATCAACTGCCTCAAGGCCATTCATCTGGTTCTGCTACTTCTCTGATCCCCTCTGGGGCAGAGTGGTCCAGATGCTCTGAGACAAAGCCACGGTGGTGGCATATGTCAGCCAGCAAGGGGGCTTGTAGAGTTCAGTGATAGCCCTAGAGATGACCCTCTTGTTCTCCTAGTCAGAAAGGAACCTCCTAGTTCTTTTAGCGCAACACATTACAGGTGTCGACATTCTGAAGGTGGACTTCCTTAGTTGCCACTCCTTCAATTCCAGGGAGTGGGAGTTGAGCTAGTCAGTATTTCGGCAGATTCTGGACCTCTGGGGTCATGGATCTGATGGCAACCCAGTCTAGGCTAAAATGTGCAGGTTCTTTAGTCACTGGAAGAAAGTAGGCTCCGAATGTGTCAATGTCCTTCCTGGTGGCACCAAACTGACCACGAATGCTGTGGTTCACAAACTTGATGCGACTCCTGCAGGAACCTCCTCTTTGACTTCTACAACCTGGGAACCATTTTGACAGAGGATTGGTACTTATGGACGAGCTGGCTTCCTTTTCACTTATGGCTTGGCTCTTGAGAGGCGACATTTAGCATGAAACGGTATTCTCCTGCTGTGGTTTCCACTCACCTAAAAATGAGGAAAGGTTCTACCAGTCTTGCCTACGTGTAAGTCTGATACCTGTTTGAACATTGCTGCCATGACCATCAGGTTGGTCCTAGTATGGCAGAATTGCCTTTGTTTGTATTCTTCAGGATGACCTTGACAAGGGCCTTTCCCTTAATTTCCTAAATATTCAGGTGGCAGCCTTATCATGGATTGGGGGGCCAATGGCAGGGCATCCTATAGCCTTGCACCCAGATGTCTCATTTCCTTCAGGAAGTGTAACACTTGCATGGTCCCCTGCGTTCAGTCATTCTCTCTTGAGGTTTCTGCTTAGTTCTCCAGACCTTATTATTGGAGCCCTCTGAGCCCCTGAGACTCCAATTTTGCTGTCAAACCTAGAGCATGAACCTTATAGCCTTCTAAACGGTTGCCATGTGCGGTGATAGTCTGTGTAGTTTGCTCTAGGTTGCTATGTGTAATGTTGCCTAATGGTGGAACCATTCGTATAGTGGCACCTTATGATTAAACTATAAAATCAATCTTTTGAAATTTAATATATCTACTACTAATACTGCATATTTCTGTAATGCTACTAGATGTGTGCAACATTGTACACGTACATAGAAGAGACAGTTCTTGCTCAGCAGAGCTTATAATCTATTCAGTATAGACAGGACAAAACATAAATTAGGAAGTTTAATTGTTTGTTTATTTTTATTTATTTATTTGAAAGGATTTATGTACCGCCTTCTCCTGTAATCAAGGCGGTTTACACAGCAAACAATCAAAGTATAATGACATTTGTGTGTGCATACAGTGTTATACAGTGAATGTGTGTGTGTGTAAGTGTGTGTAAATTGTGGACTTGAATAGGAGAATAAGGGGTTATGATTTAAAAGCAGCTTCAAAATGTAGGCTTTAGCTTGGATTTGAATAAGACCAGAGACTGAGTATGACACATGAATGGAGTGGAACAGGTAAATGTAGATTGGTTGCTTCTGCTTTTTGACTAGGAGACACACATTGAAGCTACAGCGTAGCACATTTAAGACTGACTGGCTACTTTATTTATTTATTTAACAGGTCTTTTATACCGCTCTTTTATACCGCTTTATCGTTTCAATCAAAGTGGTTTACATTGTAACTTAAACTTGGCAATTTACAGTACGCAGAGACATTGATAACTTGGATTTTTCTGAGGCAATGGAGGGTTAAGTGACTTGCCCAAGGCCACAAGGAGTGCTAGTGGGAACTGAACCTTGGTCTCTTGGTTCCCAAGTCAGTGCTCTAACCACTAGGCAATTCAAAATATAATCAGACTCTGGAATTTGTTACCAGGGGATGTAGTAAAAGCTGTTAGTGTAGCTGGGTTTAAAAGAGTTCCTGGAGGAAAAGTCCATAAACCATTATTAAAGAGAATCTGAGAAATCCACTGCTTAATCCTGGGACAAGCAGCATGGAATCTGTATACCTTTTGGGAACCGGACTTGTGATATGGATGGACCACTGTTGGAAACAGGATACTTGGCTTGATGCTTGATGCGCTTGGTCTGACCCAGTATGGTATATCTTATCTTATATGGAATTAGGAAGTCTATTCCAGGCATACTCTGCAGCAGATGGAAGGAATGGAGTCTGGGGTTAGTTGTGGAGGAGACGGGCACAGATAAGTGACACACCTGATAAGCAGAGTTTCCAAGGAGGGGTGTAGGAAGAGAGGAGAGGTAAAGAGGAACTGAAAAATGAATGCACTCGTAGGCCAGTGAGAGAAGTATGAACTGTATGTGGAAATAGCTAGGGAGCCAATGGAGTGGATTAAGAAGAGGAGTTATATGATTGTAGTGACACTAGCAGAAGATTAGTCACGCAACTGAATTTGGAATAGATTGAAGGGGAGTTAGATGGGTCAATGGAAGACATCTGAGGAACAGGTTGCAGTAGTCTAAATGGAAGGTGATGAGAGTGTGAATAAATTGATAAATTGGAAGACTGGGCATCAAAATGGCAGATGAAATTTAATGTGAACAAGTGCAAAGTTATGCACCTAGGAAAGAACAACCCAAACTATGTTTACACGATGCAAGGTTCCACATTAGGAACCACCACCCAGGAAAAAGATTTAGGCGTCATTGTGGATAACATGTTAAAACCCTCCGCCCAGTGTGCAACGGCGGCCAAGAGAGCAAATAGAATGTTAGGTATCATAAGGAAAGGAATGGAAAATGAAGCAAAAGATATTATAATGCCTCTATATCGTTCCATGGTGAGACCGCACCTTGAATATTGTGTGCAATTCTGGTCTCCGTATCATAAAAAGGATATAGCGTTATTAGAAAAGGTTCAGAGAAGAGCCACCAAAATGGTAAAGAGGATGGAAGGATACCCCTATGAAGAAAGACTAAAAAGGTTAGGGCTCTTTAACCTGGAAAAGAGACGGCTGAGGGGAGATATGATAGAAGTCTATAAATTAATGAACGGAGTGGAACGGGTAAACGTAGATCGATTATTTACGTTATCAGAATATAGAAAGACTAGGGGACATGCAATGAAGCTATAGGGTAAACTATTTAAGACTAATAAAAGAATTTTTTTTTTTTCACTCAACGTGTAATCAAGCTCTGTAATTTGTTACTGGAGGATGTAGTAAAGGCTGTTAGTGTAGCAGGGTTTAAAAAAGGTTTGGACAAGTTCCTGGAGGAAAGGTCCATAAACCATAATTAAGAAGGGACCCAGGATATCAATGCTTGACCCAATACAAGCATTGTGGAACATGTGTCTTTTGGGAAAACTGCTAGGTACGTATGACCTAGATTGGCCACTATTGGAAACAGGATACTGGGCTTGATGGACCTCTGACCCAGTATGGCATATCTTATGTTATGTTCTTATAGTTTTGGTAGTGCATTCAGAAAGGAAGGGTCAGATTTTGCGGATGTTACAGAGAAGTAAAATATCAGATGAAAGAGCAGAAGAGGTGATACTTATTCTCCAGGACCAAGCAGGAAGTCAGTCCTCACACATATGGGTGACATCGACGCCGATGGAGCCCCTGCAGAGCATTTCCCCAGCTTTCTATGAAAGCCTTTGGGAATACTGCACGCATGTGCGGTCCCCTTCCCGCCTAAAGGTGCCATCTTGCTCAGTCTGTGACAGGCCTTACACCCGCTTCTATAAGAACAGGGTAGTCCTTAGGACTCATCCAAAGTTCCTCCCTAAAGTTGTCTCCTCTTTCCACCTCAACCAGGAGGTGGTTCTTCCAACATTCTTCCCTAGGCCTCTTGCAAGCCAGGCTGAAGCGGTCCTCCATACCCTGGACTGTAGAAGGGCCTTATCCTTCTACCTTGACCGTACACAAGGACATAGAAGGGCTACTCAGCTCTTCATCTCTTTTGACCCTAATAATTTGGGGTTAGCTGTGTCCAAGCGTACCTTGTCCATATGGGTGGCTGACTGTATCACCTTGGGCTTACAGGGCGGCTGACCTCCCCTTGCAGGGTCGGGTCACGGCCCATCATGTCAGGGCAATGGCTGCCTCAGTAGCTCATCTCCGCTCTGTACCGTTGGCAGACATCTGCAGGGCTGCAACTTGGTCTTCAAGCCAGACTTTTGCAGCTCATTACTGCCTGGAGAGGGAGTCCCGTAGGGACAGTGCTTTTGGCCAGGCAGTACTCCAGAATTTCTTTGAGGTTTAGGCAACTCCTGCCCTCCAGCCCTCCGTTGGGCTACCTGTGGAGGTTCTTTCAGTGAAAAGCCTTTCTTTGATGCTGGGACTAGAGGGAGTTCTCTTGTTCAGCCTGGGTTCCCTGGTAGCCCAGAGCTAGGGAGTCACCCATATGTGAGGACTGACTTCCTGCTTGGTCCTGGAGAAAGAGTAGTTACTCACCTGTAACAGGTGTTCTCCAGGTGCAGCAGGAATCAGTCCTCACAACCCTCCCTCCTCCCCTGGGAGTTGCAGTTGTACATAGTTAATTTTCAATTTTTGTGTACTGTTTTTTAGCTATGTCATTTAACTGAGCAAGATGGCACTTTTAGGCGGGAAGGGGACCGCGCATGCGTGCAGTATTCCCAAAGGCTTTCATAGAAAGCTGGGGAATTGCTCCGCAGGGGCTCCATCGGCGTCGATGTCACCCATATGTGAGGACTGATTCCTGCTGCTCCTGGAGAACACCTGTTACAGGTGAGTAACTACTCTTTATTTTACTTTCCTTTATAAATATAAGCAGTCTTTTATTACATCTATTTTTCTATTATAATTTTTTAGCAACACAAAGTTAGTGTGCTTAATCTCATATGAATCCCTTGTTGAAGGACATTATTATTAGCAGAACAAGATAGCCTCCCCTTATTTGTTTACATTTTTTTTTTTTAATTATTTAGTTACTATTAACATTTCAATGGTGTATTTTTTATTTTTGTTAGAAATCTGGCACATTTGTTACCAGTCAGAGTTTGCTTTTGGTAGTCCCAGGTTACTGAGAATTTCACGTGCAGAAGTGTAGGGGGGAAGAGCCATATGTGCTGGAATAAAAGACAGGAGCCAGGATGAAGCTAGTTTCCGCAGGATAATGAAAGCATTTTTTATAGAAACATAACAACAGAAAAAGACCACATGGCCTATCTAGTCTGTTCTTCCATATCAACCACTGCAACAGTCCTCTTTTTTTTTTCCTTTAGAAATCCTCTGTGTTTCTCCCATGCTTCTTTGAATTCAGATACTGTCCTCAACTCTACCACCTCCACTGGGAGACTATCCCATGGATCCACCACTCTTTCCATAAAGAAATATTTCCGCATATCACTCCTGAATCTATCCCCTTTCACCCTCATCTCATGTCCCCTCGTAGCAGAGCTTGCTTTCAGTCGAAAGAGGCTCTCCTCCTGTACATTTAGGCCACAGAGGTATTTAAACGTCTCAATCATATCACTTCTATCCCGCCTTTAGTCTAAGGTGTACATTTTAAGACCCTTAGTCTGTCCTCATATGCTTTATAATGAAGACCACTAACCATTTTAGTAGCCACCCTCTGTATTGACTCAAGCCTGTTTGTATCCTTTTGAAGGTGCGGTCTCCAGAATTGCACGCAATACTCCAAATGAGGTCGCACCAAAGACTTATACAGAGGCACTATCACCTCCTTTCTTCTGTTGGCCATTCCTCTCCCTATGCACCCAAACATCCTTCTAACTTTTGCTGTCACCTTTTCTACCTGTTTAGCTATTTTAAGATCATCAGACACAATCGGAACTAGGTCCCGTTCTTTAGTGGACAAAAGTACTTCACTCCCTATACTATATTGCTCCCTTGGATTGCTGCAGTCCAAATGCATGACCTTGCATTTTTTAACATTATATCTCAGCTGCCAAATTCTAGATCATTCTTCAAGCTTAGCCTAGATCCCTCCTCATGTTATCTACACCTTCCTGGGTGTCTATTCTATTGCAGATTTTGGTATCATCCGCAAAGAGGCAAATCTTACCCAACAACCCTTCCGTTATATCACTAACAAAGATGTTAAAAAGAATCAGACCAAGGACAGATCCCTGGGGCACAGCACTGGTAACCTCCTCCTCCTCAGAGTGAGCTCCATTTACCTGTACCCTTTGTCGCCTCCCACTCAACTAATTTCTAACCCAAGCAGTAACTTTAGGGTCAATCCCTAGGTGCTCAATTTGTTTATAAGTCGCTTGTGAGGAACAGTGTCAAAGACTTTACTGAAATCTAAATACACCACATCTAGAGCTCTCCCTCGGTCCAACTCCCTGGTCAGCCAGTCAAAGAAATCAATCAGATTTGTCTGACAAGACCTGCCTCTGGTGAATCCATGCTGCCTCGGAACCTGTAATCTGCTGGACTCCAGAAACCGTGTTTCCATATTAGCAGTGCTGGAGGTTAATTGGTGAGCAGTTTCAGAGGGGGATGGGTTGTAGGTAGATGGTGACAGACTCAATTGTTATATCAATGGTTATATCAATTGTTTTGGCGTGGAGGAGTATCCTAATGGTTAGAGCACTGGCTTGGTAACCAAGAGACAAGGATTTGATTCCCACTAGCACTCCATGTGGCCTTGGAAGAAAGGCCTGACAATCTACTTCCATTCACACTGCCTAGAAAACCTAGGAACTGCTGGTATGCCAGGAGTCAGCATTGACTCGAAGACAGACATTGCATTGCATTTGCATATAATATGTTATGCTTTTATTGTTTTTTTTTAATGTTATTACACACCTCTTCAAATGTTTTTACAGACTAGTGGTATATAAGAACTTTTAAAATAAATAAATATTGCCCTTTTAATTTATTAGTTCTTGATTAACATTGGTTTTTACTGTTATAGTTTGTTCTGGGGCAGTTTCTCCAAATTGGTTAATTTTGCACATACCATGACAGTCATGAATCTCACTTCTAAGCCAGGGCAGGATTTCAGTCTCTCAAATTTACTGCTAAGGCTCAGCGTAATACATGCATCATGCCAAAGAGAGCCTCCTGCTAGAGTTTGTAAAATGTAACATGTTTGGGTAGTTTAAGATGTGGTTGGAAATTCTTCTTTATCAAGCCTGTGGCACCCAACACAATCGGAAATATTTCTGTATCTTTCTGCCACATTTTCTTAGTCTCTGACTGCATTTCTTGGTATTTCAGGATCATCTTCTGCCTCTCCACATGATCCACAGAGTAGTTGCTTGGAACTGATATCTCTATTATCAATACCATTCTGGTGTTTTTCTCCTTAACCACTATATCCAGCTTCCTCGCATCCAGATTTTTACTGATTGGAATGGGAGTATCCCAGGTGATCATAAACTCCTCATTCTCTATAATTCTCTTAGAATCATAATCCCAATGTGTTTCGTGCACAGTAATTTTGTAGTGCTTACAGAGTTTCCATTGGATGAGACATGTTACTTTGTCTTTCTGTATAGAAATTTTCTGCCATCAGAACTTCACAGCCAGCTATGAGGCGAGTCATAGTTTCCAGGTCCTTCTACTACTACTATTACTACTATTTAACACTTACATAGCGCCACGCACACAGCGCTCTACAGACATACATACAAGAGACAGTCTCTGCTTCTTACACAATTAACATATGTCTGTGTTGCCAGTTTTTTTTTTTCAACGCTCGCTATAAACCATCTTGTCCGTAAGCTGCTGTCCTGGGCTGCAACTATCAACCTCTCATCCTTCGGTTTCAGTTCACCCCTCCTTAGCCATTCATGTGTCCGTTCTTGATCGACAAAGAGTTCCTGGAGTAATGGTCTGTATTTCCCACAGTATTTGTGCATTTGCCACATGATGTTTTTCCTTGTTTGTTCTAATTCTTTGAAGAATTTCTTCTCCTGTTTTGCAAATTCTGTTACTTCCTTCCCTGTGCATGCTTGTGGACATTTACTCTCATATTTCAGCACTTATTGTGTATTTGGATCTGAGGATGCAGTTAAGTAGGCCTGGAGTCCTATGATGATAGCTCTATATGTGGTAATCAATCTCTGAGCCCTAGCCCTCCTTCAGCTCTAGGGATGTACAGTCTTGGCATACACTGATTCTTGTAAGTTACTTCATGGGCATGGAGGGGTCTTCATGTTCGCACATCCAGCTTTTCACAATCTTTAAGAGGCCAGTCCACAATACCAAAGCTGTATGAAAGTACAGGAATTGCCAACTGATTGATGGCTTGTATCTTATTCTGTGATGTTAAAGCACTTTTCATTAATGATGACAGAGAAAGAAATGACAGGTTCTCCAGGAACAAGCAGGAAGTCAGTCCTCACTTATGGATGATGTCGGCACCGATGGAGCCCACGTGGAGCAATTCCCCAGCTTTCAAAGAAAACCTTTGGGATTGCTGCCACGCATGCGTGGGCCTCTTCCTGCTCAAAGGTGCCATCTTGCTCAGTCTCCCTTTTTCCGCGGAGCCCTTCGGACGCATGTCCTCATCCCTCAGAAAAAGTGTTTTCGTTTTTGGCCTCTGGCCCTCTTTATTCCGGTGGTACCGGTCCTCTCCTGTCCTCCCCTTTGTTCTTGTTTCCCCGAGCGAAGGGACGTCCTTTATTCCAGCCTTTTTGGAAAAATTTTTCTCTTCGGGCCTTTTCGCGCCCTTTTCAACCACTGGCCTCGAGGGTCTTCGACCTAGCAGGGGCCCTTTTTGAACCAATGGCAACTGGTTTTAAAAAATGTAACAGATGCTCCAAAAATATATCACTCACAGATACCCATGACTGCAGTCTCCGGTGTCTGGGGGCTGACCATAACCCGTAGCTCTGCTCTCTTTGTAAGAAAATGTCAGCCAAGGCACTGCTAAGTCGTAAACAGAAGTCCGATGACATTTTTCATAAGGCAGCCACAGAATCCCCGGTGGCATTGTCCCGCGTTCAAGGCGGCACTCCGATCAGGGGTCTTTGAGGTGGAGAGGCGTAAGAAGAAGACGATTTCAAAGTTGCTGTCGGGGGCTCCAGACAAGCGCAAACGATCTCGCGCTTGGTCGCTCAGCCCTCCCTGGCGTTCCCGAGAGTTGGATAAGGAGCGGCCTCGAAAGGTACCTCGTACAGACACGGAGGCCTCCGGCGATGACGCCCAGTCTCCTGAGGGTCGTCCCAGTGAGGACCCTCTCTCCTCTTCCACCCCAGACCCAGTAACCCCAGTGTCAGCGTCGCAGGGACCCACGCCCGCGTGGGAGTCCAAAATGCTGGCACTAGAGAGCAGCATTTCTGCCTTCTTAGCTGCCCAGCAGGCGCTTATGCCCAGCACGGATGGCCCGTGCCTCGAGACAGAGGTTCCCCCGAGAGGGGCACCTAAACCTGCCGTGGGCCTTGTGAGGATCCTCAGCGCCGGTCTTGCTTGCCATCCTGTTCCTCGGGGGGTGAGGTCCTCCAAGGCCAGTGCCTCTGGTTCCAAGCGGGCCTCGGCTTCTGGACAGGGTGACCAGCCTGACTCGGACTCCTTTTCGAACCTCTCGGGCTGAGAGTCGGACGGGAATACCTCCCAGGAGACCCGCGCTCAAAGGGACCTTCCTTCGTACCCGTCCCCACCTACCTCCCAGAGGCGTTTGCCTCCCAAGGACAAGTCCTTTCTGGTGTTTATGCAGGACATGGCTTGGGCCCTCAATCTGGCCACGCAGGCTGAGGAAGAACCGAGGGCAGAGGAACTTGACATCTTATAGTATGAGTCCCTGCCTCGGGAGTCTCTTACGGTTCCAGGATATCTGCCCTACCTGCCCACCCCTGCACCGACCATTCTATCCTGGCTGCTCCTCCGCATGTGGGAGGCGCCTGCCTCTGTCCCCATTGTGAGCAAACACCTCAATGCCATGTATAGGGTCCAGCATGAAACCCACAGATAGGAATCAGTTGCTTCATTATAATAGTTTTCATAATTTATCTCTCAAACACAATTTACCTGTAGGACAATTTTTAAGAATATGTATTTTAGATCAAGACTTTAAAGAGCAGGCAAAAATGATGAGTGATAGATTTGAAGTGAGACATTATCCACGACAATACATTAAAAAGGCATGCAACAGAGCGCTGAGTTGCCCGCGTCAAGAACTGTTACAGCAACAGAAGAAAGTTAAGGAGGTTGGTTTAGTGTGCCCTCTTTTGTATTCCTATCAATCACATCGAATAGCCAAAATAATAAAGAAACATTGGCACCTGATCCAAACCATTCCATGTTTCCAGAATTTGAAAGTTACGATTGCTCATAAACGTAACATGAACTTAAAAAAATATGTTGGTACCATCTGTGTTTACTGAGAGAAGATTTCTGTCAAAACACAAAGGTCATTTTCCATGTGGTAAATGTTCAGTATGTATGCATGCCTTTACGGTCAAAAAACAATACATTTTATCCCATAAATGGACATATATTTCATTTAGATGATTTTTCCAATTGCCTTACTAGTCACGTTATCTATGTAATACAATGCCCATGTAAAAAATTGTACGTGGGTATGACCACTCGTCCAGTTCGCAATAGAATCATAGAGCATAGGAGCTGTATTAAGAGAAGGGCAGATGATAAACCTCTGGTCCACCATTGGCAGGAATTTACACATAAAATTTCTGATCTTAAATTCTTTGTCATTAAGAAAATTAAATTGAATTGGAGAGGAGGGGATGTTGAAAGAATTATTCGACGGCTGGAAGAGCGATATATCTTTGCGCTTGATAGTTTGCATCCAAAAGGATTAAATATGGATAGCGATCTATCCGTTTTTCTTTGACTAATTAATTTCTTCCTTTGCTCCCCCCTCCCCTTCCTTGTTTCCTCAGAGTCCATACCATCAGTACACATCTTATGAAGTTAATATATTGCATTAATTCACTTTAATATATTAATTATTTTTAATACATACACCATTCCTTATCTGCATAATAAGTGGTTCTAATTTATTTGGAATGTATCACAAGTATTTTGGTATGCTTGAGTCAGTTATCCAAGGTTCCTTGGAAGTTTGATGTTCATATAAGAAGTAGTCATTACTAATCCAGTTCCCCGGTTCCTCATGTATGCTATTATGGTTACATTATGTGTAATGATATTGCATGGCGTATTAACTTGATAGTCTTTTTCATATATAATACCAATTGAAAAATGGATCCTGGTGGCAGGATCAATGCTTCACCGTCGCGCATAAGAGGTACATTACCTGTTTTATATTTTAACCAAATATAATACTATCCTTTTACATGAGTTAAGTTGATTTCCTTTCCATTTTTTAGATTTAGGTTTAATTTTACCTTTCGCAGATATATAGTTCTATAATGCACAACAAGAGCGAGAGTGACTCATCCATGTTCCCTCTACCATCTACATATTTAAATGTTTAGGAAGACGTCACATCGTTTGCATCTTCGCGGGAAAGTTTTTAGCTAGTACGCAGACGCCGGTGTTTCGCACTCGCATAGCCAGCAGAGTATTCACAGATCTACATGTTTACAATGATGACCAGTTAGAGATGTAAGTTTTTTTAACCTTTTAGTCATTAAAGGTATCCCTTAGCAATGTTGGGATTACACAGTTATATGAGTGCTGGAAGTAATTGTTCGAAGTCTCTATATAGGTAGGCAGAAAGTTTTGAAACGTGAAGCCCGCTGGAGAATAGACAAGTGAGGATTTTTACCTATACGGAGTATATTATGATATTTGTAGGGAGATGGTGACAATAAGATAATATTATGGGTCCAATGATAACACAGGGGTTAAGAAGCCGTTACACACCCATAAATGAAACCTGATGGGTTAGGGTAACGTTTTTCATTTAAAGATCTAATTGTAGTCTCAGAAATTTTCATACAGACTTTTAATAGAGGTTCAACTCTTCTTAGTTTATATTAAATAATTCATTTATGGACAATTATAATTTTTTCTTTTCCTTTTTTATGGATAAGAATATCTTCATTTGTTGTAGCCATATTATGCCTGCATTTTCCACATGAAATATTTTGGAAGAAGATATGTCTGTTTTACAGGTAATATTTCAATTCATGATTGCAAACCACAATATAAGGGGTTCATCCCTGTTTCCACTGATTCCGTTTTCGTTTTTCTGGCAGTTTCTGCCGGTTATAATGAGCTCTTTAAGGAAATTGATCTACTGATCTGTTCAGTAGCAAAATCTGATTTTAATAATAGATTATCATTTTTTTGCACACATGGATATACTGATAATTTGTTTCTTTATCCCATAAGTGAATAGAATACACAGTGGAGATACAAGTATTTACGGAGGTAGGTCTCTTTCAGTCACTACCTTTTTTATATAATTGTTATTATCATCTAATCCTTGTTTTACTTATACCATCTTTTACATTTTTACAATATTGTTTTTCTGTGCTGATTTGTAGTGTTCACAAACTAGCTTTTAAATTGTTTATATCCATTATTTTTATATGTATTAATATTTGTTAAGTTTGAGTTCTTAGCCGTTGGTGGTATTTTTATGTTATTTATGGTATTTATGATTTTAATATTGTTTTATATGCTTTTAGTCTAGCCTGCCCCTGAAGAAGGCAACGAAACACGGCCTGTGTCAGGCTATAGGCTTAAATTGATCAATAAAGATAATCCTTCCTTTGCTGTCCATGTTTTTTACTGGGATCGTACGTAGCACGTGGATTCGTGCTTTGTTGTTGGAGGACTTAGGGTCCAGCATGGCCCAGGGTTCCGGAAGACCCAGCTTCCGCACATATCCATGGTAGTGGAATCAGTGATTTGGAAGCAAAAGAGCCCGGTCTCATTCTTTGGTCCTGCCGGACAGGGAGTCCAGAGCCCTCGACGTCCTTAGGTGCAAAGCCTATCAGGGGTCCATGCTGATGTGCCGCATTCAGGCCTACCAACTGTACATGGGCATGTTCCTGCGCGACCTCGCCAAAGAGCTCAGTGGGTTTTCCGCAGGTCTTGGGGGTGAGCAACTTCTCAGGTTCCAGACCCTCCTGAGGTCGGTCGTGGACTGCTGAAAGTACCTCTCCCATCGCCGCCTATGACGGATTTGAGTCCTTCGCCCGAGTGGCAGGAGCTGGCATCGGCACCCAGCGCCAGGCATGGTTCCAGTCTTTGGACCTGGAGCAGTGGATTCAGGAGAAGCTCTTGGATGGTCCCCTGCCTAGGTGAAGAACTGTTCAGCAAGACCATGGAGGATAAGGCCGCTGAAATTGAAACGGAGTTCCGTAACTCGAACCTGCCTCTCGCGTAAGACCTTTTCTCTTCCACGGAAAAAGCAGCAAACAAAGAAGCCGTTCTTCCAGAGAAAGGGACTCCCCTACCGGGGATATCTGCCCTACCTGCCCACCCCTGCACCGACCACCGGCACGCAGGGAAAGTGGGGAGCGCACAGCCATCGCAAGCCTAAAGGGCCCAAAGCCCAACCACTGGTGCCACCCCAACCCACTCAGGGGTTTTGACGCCGAAGGCATAGCTCTTGCTCCCCGGCAGCATTTCTGCCTGTGGTGGGACGCTTGTCCCTTTTTGCCCAACAATGGGCGTCGATCACATCAGACACCTTGATCCTCAGGGTGGTCAGGACGGTTATCTTCACATGGACAGGCTCCCTCCTCCCTTCTTCCAACAGAGCCTTCTTGGCTTCCCTCGCACCAGGCTGACTTGCTTGCAACAGGAGCTGACCAACCTCCTTGGCCAGCGGGCGGTCGAAAAGGTACCACCGCACCTCCGAAGTCAAGGGTTCTACTCCCGATACTTCCTTGTTCCAAAGAAGATGGGGGGGGCCTATGTCCCATCCTCGATCTCAAGAACCTAAACAAGTTTCTGGTGCAGGAGAAGTTCAAAATGCTATCGCTTGGTGTCCTGCTGCCCTTCATCCAGCAGGGCGATTGGCTATGCTCCTTGGACCTCAGGAACACTTACGCCCACATTCTGGTCCACCCCCAGCATAGGCAGTATCTGCGCTTCAGGGTACAGAGAGAGAACTACCAATACAGGGTGCTCTCCTTCGGGCTTGCGTCTGCCCTGTGGGTCTTCACCAAGTGCCTTTCCACGGCCGCCGCCTACTTCCGGCAGCAGGGAATACCCATTTCCCTTACCTAGATGACTGGCTCGTCATAGGGCATCGGCTTCCTGGTCAATTACTCAAAGTCCCACCTCGAACCGGTGCACTCCGACATGGAGCGGGCAACCGCCTTCCTGCCTCAGGACCGTGCGGATTGTCTCCGTGCCCTGGCAGCCAAGGTCCAAGGCAGGGCTCGGATTCCAGCACGAGCCATGTTGCACCTCCCGGGACACATGGCCTCCACCATCTACGTTGTTCCCCACGCCCGCATGCACATGCTGACGGCTCAGTGGTGCCTCAGGGCACAATGGAGTCAGGCCTCCAGCCGCCTCTGGGACCTTGTCTGGGTCTCCAGCAGTCTTTACACCTCCCTGGATTGGTGACAGGAATCCTTGAAGCCTTCTTCGAGGAAAGCCCTTCCAGGCCCCACAGCATGAGCTTGTCCTGATGATGAATGCCTCCCTGCTGGGTTGGGGAGCCCACTGCGGCAACTTACGCACCCAGGGACAGTGATCACATGAAGAATCTCAGCAGCAGATCAATCTGCTCGAGCTTCGGGCAGTCCGGTGGGCCCTCAGGGCCTTCAAGTACCACCTGAGGGGAAAGTCGGTGCTCGTGTAGACCAACAACAGGGTAGCCATGTTCTACATAAACAAGGAGGGGGAAGAGGTCCCCGCCTCCTCTGCCGGGATGTGGTCCTCCTTTGCCGTTCACCGGCGCATGACCCTCGGAGCGGTCTATCTCCCGAGCCAGGAGAATGTCCTCGCGGACAAACTCAGCAGAATCCTCCACATGAGTGGTGCCTGGATCTGGAGGTGGCCAGCCTCTTATTCCATTGGTGGCGGACTCCGTCCATGGATCTGTTCGCCAACCTGGTGAACGCGCAGCTTCCCCATTTCTGCAGAATGGTTCCACACCTGAACAGGGTGGCTCCAGATGCATTCTTCTTGAATTGAATCTTGGGCTTCTTTACACCTTCCCCCCCCACTCCTCTCATTGCGAGGACCCTACACAAGGTCTAGTGGGAATGAACTTCAATGATTCTTGTGGCTCCTTCGTGGCCTCGAGAGCCTTGGTTCCCGCTTCTGCTCCGGCTCTCATCCAAGCCTCCAGTCCCCCTAGGCTGTGCCCCGAGCCTGCTAATGCAAGAGGAGGGACAGGTGCTCCACCCGAGCCTTATTAAAAAAAAAGGTTTGGACAAGTTCCTGGAGGAAAGGTCCATAAACCATTATTAAGAAGGGACCCAGGATATCAATGCTTGAACCCAGTACAAGCATTGCGGAACCTGTGTCTTTTGGGGAAACTGCTAGGTACGTATGACCTAGATTGGCCGCTGTTGGAAACAGGATACTGGGCTTGATGGACCTTGGTCTGACCCAGTATAGCATATCTTATGTTCTTATGGTGCAGAAAGGTGTATCTGGGAACCATCAGCATAAAGATGGTAATCAAAACCATTGGAGGAGATCAGAGCACCAAGGGGATGAATACAGAGAGAGGAGAAGAGGTCCCAAGATAGAGCCCTGAGGTACACCAATTGATAGTGATATCTAACCACTAGATGTCATTATCACACTTGGTTCCATTTTGGTGTTTTTTTACAAACTAAGAGGCTGGTGCAGAAACGCTAGTGCACCCTTTATGCACAGGTAACACGGTATGCACAGCTATCACCGGCGAGCGATGCAGAGAAAAGTTTGCCACTTGTGTTGGGTCTTCTATAAGAGTTTCCACCAAGCCCTCTCATTGTAAAGATCCTCCTGAAACTCAAATCTGACAGAGGCTCAGTGATTGATTCTCATTGCACCCTACTGGCCCAGACAGCCATGGTTTCCTCTAGTACTACATCTCTATCAGGAATCACTCCGGCTAGGCCATGCTCCAGATCTCATTTCGTAAGAAGACGGGATGATGCCTTATTCCAACATCCAGTCCTTGGCCTTCATGGCACGGATGTTGAGAGGCTAGTGTTGTCTGAACTCATCTTGCCTGACAATATAGCCAGTGTCCTTTTGACCTCCAGGAGGGCCTCAATTAGGAAGTCTTATTCCTGTAAATGGAGGATGTTTGCTGTCTGGTGTGAAAGCCAGGCCCTAGATCCTTTTGTCTGTCCCACAAAAAACTGCTTGAGTATCTTCTGCACCTCTCTGAGACTAGACTTAAGTCCAGCTCAGTCAAGGTCCACCTCAATGAAAATTGGAGCATACCATTGAGATATGAAGGAAAAGTCCATATTGATACAGCCTTTAGTTCGCTTTATGAGGGGTGTGCTTCTCTTGAAGTCTCCTTACAAATCCCCTGCAGTGTCTTGGGATCTCAGTGTGGTTCTTGCACAGCTTATGAAAGCTCCCTTTCAGCCACTCATTTCCTGCCCACTGAAATTATTGACCTGGAAAGTCTTGTTTTTGGTGGCAGTCACCTTAGCATGCAGAGTGAGTGCGCTTCAGGCTCTAGTAGTTCATCCATCCTATACCAAATTTAACTGTAATAGAGTGGTCCTTCATACTCCTCCTAGATTCCTTCCGAAATTTCCATCCTAATCAGTTGTTCTGCCAACATATTTCCCAAGGCCTCATGGGACTGCAAGCGAGCCTTAGTCTTCTACTTGGAGTGGATGAAGACCCATAGAAGGTCCATCCAGCTTTTTGTTTCTTTTGATCCCAGCAAGCTGGGTACTGCTGTTTTGAAATGCTATCTTTCAATTTGGTTAGCGAACTGCATCTCTTTGGCTTATGCCTAGGCAGGCCTGAGCCTTGATGGTCATGTTACAGCTCACAGCGTCAGAGCCATGGCTGCATTGATGGCCAGCTTGTGCTTGGTCTCCATGGAAGAGATCTGCAGGGCTGTAACATGGTCTTCTTGCCACACATTTGCATCTCATTACTGCCTAGATAGGGATTCCCGACATGACAGCAACTGCCATTCTGTACTGCGGAATCTGTTTGTTTGGGGATTAGAATCTAATTCCATTCCCCCCCCCCCCCCCAGGCCCATTTTATTCTTTTCAGGCTACCAAAAAAACAGGAGGGAAGGGGGAGAGCCGTGAGTGCACAGCAGAGGAGACCGGAGGTGGCAGGCTCCTGTTCGGGCGGCCCTGACATCATCGGGGGCCTCCTTAAAGGCAGCGCTGTGGGAAGGAAGCCTTGGGAGAGCCGTGAGTGCACAGCAGAGGACACCGGAGGCGGCAGGCTCCTGTTTGGGTGGCCTCGATGTCATCGGGGGCCTCCTTAAAGGTTGCTTCCATTAGGCGCAGCCGTAGGCGCTTGTAGTGGGTGCGATCTAAGGGGCAAGATACAAGGGGCGTTTCTGGCCCCTTGGGAGCCCCTTGGAGTACCGAAGGAGCGCAGGAGCAGGAATCTGCAGTGCATCAGGATAACTCCATGGGTAAGCGGAAGAAGAAAATGGTTTCTACAGCTCCTGTTGAGCCAGTTATTGGCCCTATGGATTGACATTTTAAGGTAACGGCTGGATGTAATTTGCCTCTAGACTCTGACTTTATGGTTCTTCAGTCCCCTGGGGTATCCCTGAATTCTACGGACCGTTCTCCATCTTCTCCTCCATATTGTTCCTCTCCACCTATTCTTGATGCTGTGGGGTTTCAGTTTCAGCAAAGTACGCCGGTAGACCCGGATGGAAAGCTGAAACCTGTTTCTTGGACTTCTACGCCTTGTGTCGCTAAGGAAGTACCTGAAGATCAGGACACCTTGGCGGATATCTGGAGGGTAGTGACACGGATAGAGAATACACTTGTGCCCATGGTTTCTCAGCTTTGCACTTTCTCTTCGGAGATCACTACAAAGTTGAGTTTAGTTGAAGATAAGGTGGGGGGTTTGCTTAATCAGGTTTCTAAATGTGAAAGTCAGTGTCTATCTCTTCAAGCTGTCAATTCTTCTAGTATTAAAGATAGTTTGATTATGCATCATAAAATGGAATTATATGAAAATATGTTTCATGCTAAAAATATTTGTTTGTTAAATTTTCCTGTTTGCCATTTGCTTTCGCCTGAGATTTTGCTACGGAAGTATCTTAGAGAAGTTTTGGGGTTGGCTTCTGCTGACTCCATTCTTATCTCTAAATTGTATTATTTAACAGGATGGAGAGTCTCTAGTGGCCCCTCTGGTGAGTTTGACTCACTTCAGGGTCGTTCTGACCTTGACTTGACCATATTCCTAGAGGACTCTCAGGATACTATAGCGTCCCGAGCTACTCTTGTTGTAACATTTGTTTCTGAACAGGATAAAATTGCTGTATTTACTTTAAAAATATGGTAGCAATGTTCTGTGGCGCTAAAGTTCAATTTTTTCCAGATGTCAGCAGGGCTACACAGCTTAGGAGATAGGCCTTTTTGCCTCTGTAACCTAGAGTGTTGGCCCAGGGGGCTACGTTTTTTCTTCGGTATCCCTGTAAATGTTTAGTTATGTTTCAGGGATCTCAATATGTTTTTTTGGATTCTTCACAATTGGTGATCTTCCTAGATGGGTAAGGAGGGACAAGACAAATCTGAGAGAAGATTGGAGGACATAATTTAAGGCTGTGTTTATTTTTAGAGGCATTTGGCTCTTTTGTTTTTCCTGTGTATGTACATTGCTTCTTTGTTATATCTCCCCATTTAGTGGGCTGTGTGATAGTGGTTGTTTTATTAGTTTCCTCTTGGTCTTTTTATGTTAATCAATATTATATCAACTAACACTAAGGGTTGCTTATATGCTTGCTTTGTAAGTATTTTTTGAAAATTGAATAAAAAAAACCCAAAAAAAACAAGAGGGAAGAGAGAATCTCTGCTATTGTATATACGCAGTTGGTATTTGAGTTGCTATGGATTGATACAGTAACAGCAGCAATGGATACCACTTTGTCAACAATGAGCCACCTGAATGAAGATCGAACACAGTTTAGGTCAGCTATCCAGAGGATCACTATGAGTCGACAACACCGCATAATGACCTCTCGCCATTCTGCAGTTGAGTTTTGCCCCTGTTAGGCTTCTTGGTGTCTGCCTTGGTTTTCGGTAGCCTGTAGCTTGAGGACTCATTTCTGCTTGTTCACGGAGAAAAGGAAATTACTCACCTGTAGCAGGTGTTCTCCATGGACCGCAGGAATAAGTCCTCACAACCCTCCCACCTCCCTGTGGAGTTTTCTGCCACCCCATGCTATCAGACTGATCTAAAATGGCACATAGGTGCAGCGGGCATGTCACCCATACATGAGGACGTATTCCTGCTGTCCACAGAGAACACCTGCTACAGGTGAGTAGCCATCTTTTTTTGTCCTTTAAGGAAATTCAGAAGAAATACAAACTACTAGTGGGGGATTTTTTTGCAGGTGATGCCATGCTGCCCCATAAAATGCTGTAGCTGCAAGAAAGCAAAAGAGGAGGCGGGATTTCATTGTTTATCAATATCTCGAAGAGAGCAATTATGAAATTTTATGGTTACCATCGAGGGAGTGGGTTTCAGAAGTTTAATGTTGGATTGGAAAAAGTTTTGGAGGAGGTTTATTCAGAAAAATCCTGGAAGGTTATTCCTGATGAAGTGGGGAAGGTTTTAACTTATATGCTAATAAAGGAGAGAATGTGTATAAAATTTTGTATTGATGGTATTTGATTCCTACCAGAATTAGGTCCATTTTCCCCAGCGCTTTGGATTGTTGTTGGAAGGGGTGTTTGGGGGAGGGAACTTTTCTGCACATTTGATTGACGTGGCCTGGGGTTCAAAGCTCTTGGGTGGAAGTGGTAGAGGTGTCAAGGGTATTTGGAGGTCACTCTGTAAGGTTAGATCTTGAGTGTATTGTGCTGGGGCAGTTCCCTAGTACTCTTCCCAAGAAGAGGCATAAATGACAAAAACTGGAGTGTGCTGTAGCAAGGTGTAAAATAGCAGGCTATTGAAAGCAACTTTTGGCCCCAACAGTGACTCAAAGCCAGTACAGGTTGGGATATCTAGGACTAATGGAGAAGCTAACAGCTATCTGAACAGGAAAATCTACTGTGGATTATGAAGTGTGGAAGAGGTTGGGAGAATATTTGGAGTGGTAAAGTGGCCTGATTGTATTCCATGAATGATAGAAGTGAGGAAAAGGAGGAAGGAGAGAGGGCTTAGAAGATTGTATGGTGTTTAAATGCTGTGATCCACTGGAGGGGGGAGGTGAGGGTATTGGGTTTGGTAAATTATATGTAAGCAAAATGCTTAGTGTCAGTATGGAGTCA
The DNA here is from genome assembly GCA_033557465.1 of Ichthyophis bannanicus. NCBI lineage: Eukaryota > Metazoa > Chordata > Amphibia > Gymnophiona > Ichthyophiidae > Ichthyophis > Ichthyophis bannanicus. The sequence continues at coordinate 691,482,900 of CM066035.1, forward strand.
AGCGTTGCGTGTGTGGAGGGGGAGCGGTTGTTGGTGTTACTTTATGCTGTTATTAGTAATAAAATTTATATAAAAAAAGAAGAAAATGATTCAACACGTGTATATTCCAAAATATATATTTTATGAAAGTTCAGATCCACTTCTGCTCAATATTTTAATCTTCAGGAAATCATTGGACCTTGCCTGGAGAATGTGAGCCTTTTGAGGCTGTGTATACACTGACAGGACTGTATAACGAGTGAACACTAGATGAATAGCAAGCATGATTGCTCTATTTTTCTGTCCAGGGCAGGGTGGAGGTCGAGATCGGGAAAGAAGGACTGAAGTTTGAAAATGGAGCCTTCACGTATTATGGTGTCTCAGCATTGACTGCACCATCTTCGGGTGAGAGCAAAGGAGGATGATATTTATTTCAACTTTATTACCCATCTTTCCAGTGATGTTTCAGGTGGTTACGATTGTAAGAAAGAGGGAGAAGTGAGAGCACATGCAGGGAGCAATTGTTAAGCTAATGGAAGCGGTGGGGCAAACACAGTGACAGAATTCAAAATGGCATGGGACAGACACAGTGGATCCCTTTATAGCAAAAGGATAAAATAAAAATAAGCATAACTATCTCTTATATCTGAACAAATAGGGGTGACCTACACGGAGCGGTGGGTACACCTCTAAACAAAGGCATGGGGAGGGGTGAACTGCACAGAGCGGCAAGTGCGCCTACTCTTGCCGCCTTGCTGGGCAGACTAGATGGACCATACTGATCTTTATTTGCGGTCATATACTATGTTACTATGTAATGCAGAGAAAAAATGATCCTAAGAGATGGTTTACGTGGGAGAGTACTGAAGGTTCAGAAAAAATGGCAGCTGTTGAGCATGAGGACATTCAGGGCTAAGTGCATGAAGAGGAGGAGAGAGAGAAGATGGAGGAGAAGTGAGCTTGCGGGGGAGAAGGGGAATGGTGTAAAATGAGTTTGGGGCTAGGTGTGAAAGAAGTAGTGCATATAATATAAAAGATTGTTTTTTGATTCTTGAGTCTTCTGTATTGGCATTTCAGTTCCCCATGTAGTCTCCTGTCTGCTCATGTGATTTCTGGGCATGTTAGCTCATAACACAGAATGACCTGCAGTAGAGGAGTCTTTGTGTGGAGGTTCTGCTGGAGTTTTAACACATGTCTGATTCAGTTTTAGTGGTGGTCTCCCTCATCTCATTCACTTTGAGAGCTGGCAACCGTAGCTGGGACTGGCCAACTGTGGATTCTCTTAGGCTGAACGTGCTCTTCCTAGGACAGCACCAGTTAGTGGGAGATCCAAAGTGACACCTCAGCCTGAGTTTTCTGCATTGGCTCACATTAAGATGTCACTGAAGTATTGAATAGAAAGCAGTCCAGTCAAGCCTCTTGCATTGTAAAAGAAAGGTGGTAATATAGAGTCTAGAGAAAATAGAGCAGAATGGAAATAGGTGCACCCAGACATTTTCATATCGCTTTTCGTTACCGATTCTGAACAAGATAATATTTAATTGCGTTACACAAACAGATAAAGCAAACAAACTAATATTTTTTTTCATGGACAAGCAGGGTAAACTGTCCCAAACATAGATGGCATTGTCATAATGACTGTTTATGGCGAGTGTCAGCTCATTGGCTAGAGTAGCTTAGAAGGCTTTGCATGCATGCAGTAGGCACTGCCACATTCACCCACCCTGCTGGGACCTCGATGTTGTCAGTAAAAAGGTACCTGACTTGTGTCCTTAAGAACTATCTCCAGGAACAAGCAGGAATGTAGTCTTCACATATGGGTATCGTCGGTATCGACGGAGCCTGTGCGGGAACACTCCCCAGTGTCCAATTAGAAAGCTTTTGGGAGCATCCCACAGCGCCTGCGTGCTGCCTTCCCGCCTTTCCCAACTGCCTCTCTCCAGTTCTTCGTTTTCCACGGAGCCAGCAGGTCGTTTTTCCTGTCACTGCAGAAATTATCCCATATCTTTTTCATTCTTTTTTGTGGTAGTGTCTGACTTCCTCGATGCGATACCGGTACCGCCGGTTCTTTCTTTCTTTTTAAAAAAAAAAATAATTTTTTGTATCTTTTTTCTGGACTTTCCAGTCTTTTTTCTTTCGGGTGCCACGCGCCATTTTGGGCACTAGGCCCAACTTTTCCTTCAGAATGGAAAAAACCCGCCTCGGCTTTTAAAAAGTGTTCCAAGTGTGGCGGTACTATCTCTGTCACCGACACTCATGAGTGGTGCCTTAAATGTTTAGGTCCTGACCACTCCATCTCGGAGTGTGTTGCCTGTGGGATGATGTCGAAGAGGGGTCGGCAAAACTGAGCTGCTAAGCTTAGCACCCTTTTTCTCTCCGATGCAGCATCTGTGGCATCGATGTCTTCCAGGGCTTCGTCTTCCTCCCATGAATCTCAGGTAACCAAACATAAATCTGGCCGGTCCTCAAAGGATAGATCTCCTTCCAAGCATCGAGATGCCTCTGGTGTTGCCCTTGAGGGACTTGTACCGGCAAAACTGCCCCGGCGGGAGGCTTCGGCTTCCAAAGCATTATCGGGGCTCCAGGATGTTCTTGAGGCCTCAACCTCGGCAGAGCTACTGGTGCCGTGCTCTGGGATACCAGCCGCTTCGTCCGGTACCGGCACCCAGGCATCGGCGGCGTCAATAGACCAGAGGTTCTTGACTATTGAACGCAGTCTGGCGGCTCTCCTTGCGGCTTCGGTGCCCTCGGGACCACTTCAGAAACTTCAACTGGTACCGACACCGATATCTGTACTGGTACCAACAGCATCGACATCGGCGACTGTGTTACCGACACCGAGTCATGCTGTTTCCTCCGGTATCAACAGGCCAGTACCGGACCCTCCCGGTACCGACTTCGATCGGTACCAGTATCGTGCTTTGCAAGAGCACCCGGACAGGAGATATTTTGAATCCTCGAGGAATCTGAGGATTCTGACAGTTCTGTCGGTACCGGAGTACTTCTCTCTGAGGAGCCTTCCTCTCCCAAACGTAGGATGTCTCCTCCAGAGGATATATCCTTTCAGGATTTCATCCGGGAGGTGGCTAGAGGTCTCTCCATCACAGTGGTTCCTGAAGTAGAGCCCAGAGCTAAGGAATTGGAGATTTTACAATATCCTAAAGCTCCCAAGGAGGCGGCTACTTTGCCTATTCATGAGATCTTGCATGATCTCATGCTAAGAATATGGGGAAACACCTCTTACCACCTCTCCTCATTCTCGTAGGCTTGATACCATGTATCGAGTACCTCCTTGTCCTGGATTTCAAAAACCCCACTTACCACACCACTCTATGGTAGTGGAATCAGCTATGAGAAGGATCAAGAGTGCAAAGAGACATGCATCTAATCCACCAGGATGTGAATGTAGGACCCTTGATGCCTTTGGGCGTCGAACCTTTCAGGCTTCTATGCTTTCTGCCAGGATTAGTTCCTACATTTTATATATGGGAATGTTCCTTAAGGAGGTTACAGGAGATCTAGAGCTTATGAGCCCTCTCCTTCCTGATGATAAGAGGCAAGATTATCTTACACTTGTCAAACATGCCCAGGATTTTTCCAAGTTTGTTAATCGTGCAGCTTTTGACTGTTTCGAGTGCATAAGCAGAACCTCTGCCATTGCCATAGGTGCTTGTAGGATTGCCTGGCTCCAGGCATCTGACTTAGAACTCTAGGTACAGGACAAACTGGGGAATATCCCTTGCACAGGCGAAAATCTCTTTGGCAAAAATTGGCAAGAGAAAGCTAATGAGTTGGATGCTAATAACACCACTTTGGATAGACTATCCAAGGCTACAGCTGATCCTGCAAGGAGAAAATCCTACAAGAAACCATTCTTTTCTAAAAAGAAGAGGTTTTACCCCTCCTATACCCAGCAGGGGCATTCTGCAGGTCATTCTGCCCGAAAGGGACAGCAGCCACCAAAACAAAGAAAGACAAAGTCTGTTAAGCCTGTAAAAGGGGGTGCTTGTTATGAAGGTACCATCATCTTGGCAAGTATGTAAATTAACTGTCTTGCAAAGGATTGTGGTTATTGAAGTCCATTCATACAAAGCTTGCCTTTTAAATAAATGAAGAAACTTGTAGTTGGTCGAGTGTAAGGCAAAATTAGAGTTTATTTATGGGGTGAATATTCCACACAGAGATATACTTGATAACACCATCCGGATAACCTCTCCAGGGTTTATTCAACATAAACAAGGCAACTGAAAAGCTTATGTAAATAAGTATCAAAGTCCTTTATGGAACAGAAAGGCTTTCCTACAGCCACTGCTATCAAACTTCGTAGCAGTGCTGAGGTGGAAACAAACCAAAAAAGGAAAATCTTCTTTATACAAAAAAAACAGCTCTCTTATCCACACAGAAAAGAACTTTTACAATCTACGTGTGCTTGGCTTGTGCTGTGCTCTGCTCTAGCAGCAGGTGACAATCCTGATGCAATCAACAGCTTGTTCTTAGCACACGTGCAAACTTCCCCAAAAGCTTTCTCTCTTTAAGAGAACTTTCTGGGGAGCCAATAATTAGAATGTTTCCTTTTGGTGTTTGCTCTTATTTGGAGGACTTTTCTAAACTAACAACCTACACAGGGAACAGTCCATACAAACATTCTCTTCATCAGACATTAAACCTTGCTCCTGGAATTGCATGGGTTCACTTTCATTGTCTGGCTCAGAGGGCTTTATTAACTGACCTCTATACGGAGAGAAATTGTTTCCCTGCTGTTTGCATTGCTCAGAGCTAGAGAAACGTTTACAGTTCATACCTGAATTCAGGCTGGCATCAGGCTGATTCCTTTGGTATTCTGGCCAGTATGTAATAGAGCTTCGGTGTCCTGTCCTCCAGTTGATATCTCTGGACCTCAGGGCCTTATCTCCATACGTCCTCCAAGAGGTATTTGGGCTCCTTTTCTCCTTAGCTGCAACAATCCTCTTTCTAGGTGCTGCTTGAGGGTCCCTGGCTGTGGATCTCCAGACCTCTGGCTTTCTCCAGTCCTCTGAAGGTTGTTTCCTCCAGGAATCTCTCCAGGCATACGTATTTCTCTGAGCTCCTCTCTTGGACCGTCTGCTTCCTTGTTCCTTCAGGTTCCGGTTGTTCTCCTCGCTCTCCTTGCTCCTCTTGCCCCCGTTCCTCCTGCTCCTGTTCTTCCCTCCTGAAGATTCACTTCTAGTTTTAAAGGGCTTAGATTGCAACTCCTCCCTTGCATACTTCAGGTGTTGTGGATTAAGCTCTCTCTTAGAAGATGATTGATTAGGGATGACATAATGGTTTCTCTGATTAGACTCATGCTTTTCCACTTTAGCTCCTCTAGGGGCTTTCTGCAAACTAATGCATCCTGGAACATGTAGTCTTTTAGGGAAACAAGCTGTCTTATTTCTCTGACCTGCCAGCACAGGTCCCTTGATCAGAGTAAATTCCCCTCTTTTGTCCTTACTCCTTGAGCTTTGATAAGCTTCCTTATCACAAGCCTCAACCGGCCCAACAGACTCAGCCTCCACAGGGGCTTTGACTCCCATCTAGAGAACTTGGCTTTCCTGGCCCTCAACGGGCCAGAGCCCTCCACCATTCCAGGAAGGTTTTGTCATTTAGCCCCCAGATGGGAGCAGATAACAGCAGAAGAATGGATTCTCTCCATTGTAAGGGAGGGGTACAAGCTTCATTTCCTCAACATGCCCCCTCCTACAGTTGTAAGACGGTTCAATCCTCAGACTTCACTCGAAAATCAGTTAGGTCAAGAGGTCAATTTACTTCTTGCCCACGGGGCAATAGAAGACGTACCCATTTCCCAACAGGGTACAGGGTTTTACTCCCCCTATTTCCTTATGCCAAAGAAAACAGGAGGACACAGACCCATTTTAGACCTCAGAGAATTGAACAAATTCCTGTTCAAGGAGAAGTTCAAGAGGATTTCTCTAGGAACTCTTCTGCCATACCTTCAGAGTCAGGATTGGCTTTGTTCTCTAGATCTCAAGGATGCGTACACTCATGTTCTCATCCATCCATCTCACCGAAGATTCCTTCGGTTTCTATTTCAAGGAAAGCACTACCAATCAATGTTCTCTCTAATTTTCTGTAGGCTGTGTGCGCATAAAATATCAGCTGTGCAGCTTTTGAAGGAAGGTTAAATTTTTGTGCGCCACATAACGACTACACGTCAGAATACAGTATGTACACCACATTGATTTTAATAAAATTAAATGAAAATAGACGATTACTAAATGAAGCGGAAAATTTCTAGCAATTACAATCACAACTTTTAAGTTTTAAGACATCTGTGTTTTTTTCTATCAGAATCAGAACCGTAATTTTTGTGCGCTCTGTTGTAAAGTATGTGCGCTCGCTCGGTGAGGTGTGTGCGCGCACACACGTGCACAGCTTAGAGGGAACAGTGCTACCAATACAGGGTTCTTCCTTTTGGCCTGGCCTCAGCACCAAGGATGTTTACGAAATGCATGGCTGTGGTAGCAGCATTTCTTCGCACTCTAGGAATATTCGTCTTCCCGTACTTAGACGACTGGCTCATTCGAGCCCCATCAGAGTCAGAGGCAAGAATTTCTCTATCTTGCACAATGCGTATCCTTCAGTATTTGGGCCTGGTCATAAAGATCCCAAAATCCAACCTAACTCCCACTCAGTCTCTAGAGTTTATAGGAGCTATGCTGGATACCGGGAAAGCAAGGGCCTATCTTCCACAGCCCCGCTGCCTTCGCATTGTGCAGTTAGCTTCCCAAGCAGTGTTAAAAACTCATCTCACTGCTCGGGAAATGTTACAATTGCTAGGCCACATGGCATCTACCGTACATGTGGTTCCCTATGCTCGCCTCCATATGAGAGCAGCCCAATGGACTCTATCCACTCAGTGGACCCAAGCATCAGGCTGCCTATCAGACAAAATAGCAAACTCAAGTCGCCTTATTTTATCCCTACAATGGTGGCAATCAACCAAAAACCTGTTGGTGGGGTCCCCTTTCCAACAGCCCCCACCCCAGGTCACTCTAACAACAGACGCCTCAACAGGTGGGTTGGGGAGCTCACCTGCAAGGTCTCTCTACCCAAGGCACCTGGACTCCACAGGAGACCCATCTACACATCAACCTCTTGGAACTCAGAGCAATCTTCCTTGCTCTTCGAGTGTTCCACACCCAGCTGAGCTACAAGACAGTCCTAATTCATACGGACAATGAAGTAGCTATGTTCTTTCTGAACAAGCAGGGAGGAACAGGCTGTCTGTCACTGTGCAACGAAGCTTTGCGACTATGGGCCCTCGCCAGAGAGCATCAGATTCATCTCCTTGCGGTGTATCTGCCAGGCATTCAAAACTCCTGGCAGACAGACTCAGTCGAATTCTGCTTCCACATGAGTGGTCTCTTCGTGCAGACCAGGTAGCAAAAAGTTTTCAAATTTGGGGAACTCCGGACATAGACCTCTTTGCATGTCCGTTGAATGCCAAACTTCCCCGATTCTGTTCCAGAATTCCAGCTCAGGGTTCTCAGGCCAGGGATGCTTTCCTTCTTCATTGAGATCAGGACTTCCTATATACCCATTCCCCTAATTCCCAAAACCCTATTCAAGCTTCAGAGAGACAGAGGTCATATGATTCTCATAGCTCCACATTGGCCACGCCAGGTGTGGTACCCTCTGCTCCTACATCTCTCTCAAGCTCCATCTCTGAAGTTAGGATCTGCTCCAGATCTCCTGTCTCAGGAGGACAGGATGTTGTGGCATCCCGATCCCCCCTCTCTGCATCTCAGGGCCTGGTTTCTGAGGGCCTAGACCTTCATGGTCTTAACCTGTCTTAACAGGTAAAGGATATCCTTTATGCTTCTAGAAAGCCTTCCACAAGACGCTCTTATGCTTTCAAGTGGAAAAGGTTTTCCATATGGTGTTCGCAGAAGGGTCTTGACCCTCGGGCGATACATCTGGAATCATTATTGGAGTATCTCCTTCATTTATCTAATGCAGGGCTTAAGACAAACTCAGTACGAGTCCATTTAAGTGCTATTTCAGCTTCTCTCAAGCCCTTGAATGGACAACCTATTTCCTCTCATCCTCTCATAGCGAGATTTATGAGGGGCCTCCTTCTAACTAAGCCTCCCATTAGGCCACCACCAGTAGTATGGGACCTAAATCTGGTTCTTGGACAGCTCATGAAGACGCCTTTTGAACCTCTAGCTACTACCTCCTTGAAATTCCTTTCCTGGAAGGTTGTCTTTCTCATTGCAATCACATCAGCACGCCACATTAGTGAGTTGCAAGCATTAGTTGCTGATCCTCCTTATACAAGGTTCCATCATGATAAGGTAGTCCTTAGGACTCATCCACACTTTATGCCAAAGGTGGTCTCACTTTTTCATTTAAACCAAGCAGTTTACCTGCCTGTATTTTTTCAAAGGCCTCATGCTTCAAATGCAGAAAGGAGTCTTCATACTTTGGACTGTAAAAGAGCACTCGCTTTTTACTTACAAAGGACACAGCAGCATAGAAAGTCCTCCCAACTCTTTGTTGCTTTTGATCCTTCTCGTTTGGGACTTCCAGTCTCCAAAAGAACATTGTCCAATTGGATTGCACAGTGTATTTCTTTTACCTATCAGAGTTAAAACCTTTCTCTAGAAGGCCATGTCACAGCTCACAATGTGAGAGCCATGGCAGCCTCAATGGCTCATCTACAGTCTGTGTCTATTGACGACATCTGTCGAGCGGCTACTTGTACCTCGGTTCATACCTTCACAGCTCATTATTGCTTGGACAAGGACTTCCGCCGGGATGCCTTGTTTGGTCAGGCTGTTCTTCAACACCTGTTCCATACTTAATCAACTCCTACCCACCATTCCCGGTAGAATGCCAGAGATCCATGGGGGGAAGTGGAGCCCTTTCACAGGGGCACACAACTTCTGGGGTCTCTCCCTGGCATCGGTAGCTAGGGAGTCCCCATATGTGAAGACTACATTCCTGCTTGTTCCTGGAGATAGCATAGTTACTCACCTGTAACAGGTTATCTCCGGGAACAGCAGGAATTTAGTCTTCACAACCCTCCCACCTCCCCTGGGAGTTGTATCTCTCTTTTCTTTTCTTTCCCTCTCTCTCTCTCTCTCTCTTTGTCTCAGCTTTAAAACTCAACTGGAGAGAGGCAGTTGGGAAAGGCGGGAAGGCAGTACGCAGGCGCTGTGGGATGCTCCCAAAAGCTTTCTAATTGGGCGCTGGGGAGCGTTCCCGCGCAGGCTCCGTCGGTACCGACGATACCCATATGTGAAGACTAAATTCCTGCTGTCCCCAGAGATCACCTGTTACAGGTGAGTAACTATGCTTTCTCACTGTAGGTAGCACAGGGAAATGTATTATCTGTGTAGGTGTTCAAATTAAATTATCAGGGGTGGTCTTGAAAAGAACAGGATCTTCTGGCTAAGGATGTAAGATTTAGCCATGTGCGATTATAGCTCTGATTTTGAATTCAGGTAGCACCTCCAGCGAACTCCTTTTCTAGGGAGACTCATTCCTCACTGTTTGTGCATATCAGCCTGAGCTTCTTTGCTTGACCTTTATCAAAAGAGGTCTCTGGCTATTTATTGTGACCTAGAATTTAAAAAAATGTGGGGCACCACTCACTTTCCAACCTGTAGTGAAGAGGGATGATGCAAGGTATGCGGGACACATCTATACCCAGCTTCAGTACTCTGCTGCTTCACCAGTTGCTAGTGATGTAGGCTACTTTGAAAGGACAAAATATAAGCCCATGGCGCCACTCCTTGAGACAGTGATCAGCAGCTGTTGAATATTTTGCCAATAAACGATCTTCCCATCAGCTGCTCATGGTGCAGTATTTACATATTCTAATGGAGAAAGCGAAGGAGAAGCTCCAGAGAGTTTCCGAGCTTCTCCCAGATATGAAATGCCACCAAAACATTTTGTTCAAGCAACATATGACAGCTTTGATTAGTAGTGTATAGAACTACTGTACCTGACTTGGAGCTTCAGGACTTGGTGAAAGTGTACATGATAGTGTAGCCAGCAATTTGTTTGAGGCAAGTACATAGCGGATCTTCTAAAGGACTATTGTACTATATTGCAGTCTTTATGCACGGCACATACAAGCAGCAGCAAAACAGTTTTACTTCCCTTTGTCCCTTCTGGAATCTTTATTTATTCATAAGCATTTGCACTGCAACAATATAATATACATATGTATTTAGTATTATGTAACAGCACAGCTAGAAACACTGCAGTGTTATTGTTCACATTTTTTAAAATTTTAGCATCCTTAAAAGAGAAAAAGGTCTACAGTCATACCTTTTATAATTTGTAAAACTCATTTCCATAAAGATCAAGCAAAGGTAAAAAAACTGTATTTTACCTAAATGGTGCACAAAATGAAAGGATATAATCCTAAGGGGGGGGGGGGGGGGTTATATTTGAAGAATACTGCTAAACCTATCTCAAAGATAATTACAGGATTGAGATTTTTCAAAGACTAAAACCAGCCTGATCGAATATATAATTCCCCATAAATTATTCCCACTGTTTAATAGAGGTATCTGTTATACGCAAAAGTAAAGCAGGGAGCACAAATTCTTTTCTCTGCCTTCATAAAACCTGCTAAATTATACTTTTTTGTTGTTGTGCAGTATTATAAGCTCTATAGGCAAAGGAATCTGTTTCCTAGTTACCATTTTAATCCTATCTAGCAGGCCATGCTGAAAGCATTTGAAAGAATTACACCATAAGAGAGAACGTACCAGTGTGCCAATATCTGTTTACAGTGCCTTGTAAAAATATTCACACCTTTATACATTTTTCATGTTCTTCTGTCTAAAAAGCAGAATTCAAAATACATTTAAGATAGGAGTTTGTTTCACTGATGCACAACATGCTCTGCAGTTTAACCTGATGAGTAATGATAAAATGTTCTAAAAATAATTAAGTATAAGAAATCAAAAAGTCCAGGAGCTTTTGCAAGCTTGAGCCTAGATATTTGTTTTTGGATGTCTAATTCAAAGATAGTGAGGAAAGCTGGAGAGCTTGCAAAAAGGTATTTCAATTAGGACTAGAGCCTGAGTTCCAATGTTACATGTCCTAGTAGAATGGTACAGAGACAGTGGATATATTCTCAGATTTGGATTGCCTTTGTACAGTTTAATTTTTTTCTCCAGGAACAAGCAGGAAGTAAGTCCTCACATATGGGTGACGTTGGCACTGATGGAGCCTTCGCGGAAGCATCCCCCCAACTTTCAAAGAAAGCCTTTGGGAGATGCCACCATGCATGCGTGGTCCCCTTCCCGCCCAAGGGTGCCATCTTGCTCAGTCTCCTTTTTTCCGTGGAGCCCTTTTGTGTCCGGAAAAAGATGATTTTTCTCTAAGTTTCATATTCACCTCTGGTATTGCACCAGTACTCTTCCTGCCTACCGACCTTGTTGCCTCGGTGTCGAGTTTGGTCTATTTTTGTAGTCTTTCATTCTTTTCTTTTCCTGGTGTCTTTGTGCCTTTTTTCTCCCACTGGCAGCCCGGAGAGTCTTCGACCTTGCAGGAGTACTTTTTTCCCCCATGGCCCCGACATCTCGGGCGGAACCCTCCGAACCTGAGCCTCGTCATGGGTCTTCAAAAAGGGGGTCTCCCTCAAGGGGGCCTTACACTCAAGGGAACCCAGGAAGAAGAAGAAACCCATGAAGGCAGCGTCCTTGGACGGTTCCAATCGGCCGGGTGCTCCCCGGTCCCGCAGTCCGAGGCATCGGAGGAGCGGCCTGCGAAGGTCCCCCGGAAGGATCCGACCGTGGACTGGCCTCAGTCCCCAGACACTATCCTCGTCGAGGACTCCCCTTCAGGGGAGTCAGCATCTGGCCCAAGTCTCTCGGTGCCCGTACCAAAGGCTGCGGAGCCTTCTGGTCTAGAGTCCAGAATGGCAGCCCTGGAGCACAGTTCCTGAGCGGTTATCCAATTTAGTCCTCCACATCCGGGTAGTGCACCTCCTCCTGCAGCCTGGAGACTGGACCATTCAGAAACTTCTTATGCCAGGATGTATGCTGCTGGAGCTCCCATCAGCCCCCAGTGTGTCCAGTCTCCTTGCAGCTGGAGGATGTGTGTGCCTAAGGTTAAGCTCACTTAGGGACAGCTTGGAGGCAACACTAGAGAGAGTTTTGTTTGGCAATTTCTTTTACACTACTCCTTTTTCTTTCATTTATTTAATAGGTAGCTATAGCTTTAAATGAACAAAAAAAAAAACAATCTGACTGACGAATTGAACGATCGGGGGCCAAGTCTGCACTGCACTGCTGACTTTGCTGCAGCCGTGTCTTTCCCATCTGCGGCGAGTTCACTCCTCCTAGACTGTCCGGAGGAGAGCTCTGCCTTGTCAGTCACCGGTCTGTGTCTGGGCAGCCCCGAAACGGTAGGCTGGCTTCCCTCTCACACTGCCTTCCTTGTTCTGTTTGGCAGGCCGGTGTAATCGCGGGCTCCCACTCAGGCTTTGAGTGGTGTGTAAGCCACCGCGATCCTGCACTAGTGCGGTGAGTTTTAGTGCTCTGATTGCCCCTTTCGCTTTAATTTTGCTTTTTCATTGATTTGCTTTGATTTTCTTTGATTTTCGCGCCATTTTTTTCTCGCCGGCTGAAATGTGCCGGCAGCCATTTTAGAGCTCCAGTTTTTCTTTTTACCGCCCGGCGTAAATTGGTCTGCAGCATTTTTCTTCTCCACTTAGCGCTTTTTTGACCTGGCGTTTTTGCTGGGGGGTGGCTTCTCCATTCCCAGTTGCTAGTTTTAAAAAAAAAAAAAAAAAAAAAGAGCGTTTTATTTCTTTGGTTTCTTTGGGTTCTTTTCAATTCAAAGTACAGCAGGATTTTTTTTTTCTCTTTGTGGGGGCTACTCTGCCTGCATGGCCTCCAGGACGCAGTGTGTTATCTGCGGTTCGCGCAGGGTGGCGGTGGATGACTCTGGGGTCTGCAAGGGCTGCGCCTCAGTTTCCACAACTTTAGAACAACAATAGGAGTACAAGGAGTTGTCCGGACCGGGAACCCCGACGGTTCAGGCGGACGGAGATCCCTCTCCTGGCTCTCTTGCATCTGGTTCTACGGCCCCGCCTAAAGGGCAGGGGGGTGCGTGGCCGATTGCGACAGTGGAGTCTTCTTTCACGGATTTTTCACCTGACTTTGTCCTTCTTATGCACCAGGCCTTTCGCTTGGGACGCTCGGGCAAGTTGCCGGATGTTTGGCCGGCGCCCCTGTCGTCTCTCCCAGGTGGGGAAGCCAGGCAGGAGGGCCAGCCTTCCACCAAGCGTTTTCGGGCTCTGGACCTAGACCACGACGACTTGGGCTGGCCAGATCCTGATGCAGATGTGGATCCGGAGGCTGGGGTTGAGGAGTTGGAAGATGGTGAAATCCCCGAGCCTGAGGATCAAGCCCGGATTATTCGGGTGTTCCGTAAAGAGGAGCTGGTGCCTTTGATCACGGAATCTCTTCACGCTCTCAATCTCACTGCTTCTCGTCCTCTTGAGGAGGACGGGTTGGAGGATCCTCTCATTCAAGCGGTGCGGGACTCTCAGGTGGTGGTTCTGGTGCACCGTGTGGTGGAGCAAATGATTCAAACTGAGTGGGATCAACCCGAATCCGGCCTGAGGGGGATCCGGACTATGAACTGCTTCTATCCGTTGGCGGATAAGGACAAGGAGAGGTTTAAGTCGCCGCGTGTGGATGCTGCGGTGTCGGCGGTCACCAAGAAAACCACCATTCCCGTTGAGGGCAGTGCGGCCTTAAAGGACGCGCAAGACAAAAAGGTGGATGGTTTGTTGAAACAGGCTTTTGAGACCAATGCCTTATCTTTGCAGGCCTCCATTTGTGGAGCTTGGGTGGCTAGAGCCTGCTTACGATGGGCTCAGCACTTGAGGCAAGCCTCTAGATTGGATCAGCAAGGATTGCTGGAGGTGACTCGGCTGGAGTCTGGTTCGGCGTATTTGGCAGATGTACATTATGATTTGATTCGAACCTTGGCGAATAGCATGGCTTCTTTGGTGGCGGCGCGCAGATCTTTATGGTTGCGGAATTGGGTGGCCGATGGATCTTCTAAGTCCCGACTCAGTAAGCTTCCCTTTAAGGGCAAATTGTTGTTCGGAGACGACCTGGATAAGTTGGTGAAAGACCTCGGGGAGTCCAAGGGCGGTAGACTGCCAGAAGATTAGCCTAAGCTGGGTAGGAACTTACCGCCGGCGCGGGGTCAGTTTCGAGACTTTCGCAGATTTCGTTCTTCCCGCCTTTGGGGCTCCTAGCGCGGCCGGTGTGGCTCCAGAGGTCAAGGCTTTTGTGGTTTTCGAGGAGCGGGCAGAGGATTCGCAACGGCGTCCTCCTTGGCGTCCTCTTCCTTTGGTTGAAAGCCGCAATGAAGCAAGGCGGGCTCCAGAGAGGAAGCAAGTCATCGGGGGACGTCTGCGGTACTTCCTTCCTTTCTGGGCCCAAATAACATCAGATCAGTTGGTGCTCGAGATAATCAGAGAGGGTTATGCGCTGGAGTTGGCTTGTCCGATTCCAGACGCCTTTGTCCTTTCCCCTTGCAGAGGCGTGCAAAAGGCGCAGGCCATTCAGGTGACGTTGGGTCGGCTCATCGATTTGGGTGCGGTTATTCCCGTTCCTCCTTCCGAGCACGGCGTCGGTCGCTACTCCATCTATTTTGTGGTGCCAAAAAAGGACGGTTCGCTTCGTCTGATTCTGGATCTCAAGGGGGTGAATCGTTTTCTCCGGGTGCCGCATTTCCGGATGGAGACCTTGCGGTCCGTCATTGTTGCAGTTCGTCAAGGGGAGTTCCTGACAGCCCTCGATCTTTCGGAGGCCTATTTGCACATTCCCATTCGAGCGGTCCATAAAAAGTTCCTCAGGTTTGCGTTTCCCTGGGGTCACTTTCAATTTCGAGCTATGCCGTTCGGCCTGGCAACGGCTCCACGCACCTTCACAAAGGTTATGGTGGTCGTGGCGGCGGCCTTGCGACAGGAAGGTATCTTAGTCCATCCTTACCTCGACGATTGGTTGATTCGTGCGAAGTCCGAGGCGGAGAGTGTGCAGGCAACGGACAGAGTAGTGGCGTTGCTGCGGTCTCTCGGTTGGGTGATCAACGAGAAAAAGAGTCATTTCGTGCCTACCCAATCCCTCGAATACCTCGGGGTTCGTTTCGACACGGTGAGAGGTTTGGTGTGCTTGCCGGAGCACCGCGTCCAGGCGTTGCAGGGGCTCGTCCGCTCCTTGAGGATTCCCGCTCCGTCAGCATGGTGGTACCTGCGGCTATTAGGCACCATGGCGGCAACGTTGGAGGTGGTTCCATGGGCCAGGTTTCATATGCGGCCTCTTCAGAGAGCCCTGTTACGCCGCTGGTCGCACCAGTTACATTCGTTGAACAAGCGCTTGCCTTGCTCGAAATCGGTTCGTCTGTCTCTCCGATGGTGGTTGTGCTCAGCGAGCCTACGGATGGGGGTTCCTCTGGAGCAGCCCAATTCGATCCCGTTCATTACGGATGTGAGTCTGTTAGGTTGGGGAGCCCACTGCGAGGGGCAGTACACGCAGGGGATGTGGTGCCCTCTCGAGACTACTTGGTCGATCAACCACCTCGAGCTGCGAGCGGTGAGACTCGCACTGCAAGCCCTAGAAACGTTGGTGAGGGGGCAAGCAGTGCGGGTTTTCTCGGACAACTCGGCGACGGTGGCCTACATCAACCGCCAGGGCGGCACCGGCAGTGTGGCCATGGAAAGCGAAGCAGAGGCCTTATTCAAATGGGTGGAGGCTCGTCTGCCAGCTCTTTCGGCGGTACATATCGCGGGAAAAGACAACGTGACGGCGGATTTTCTCAGCAGAGTGCAGGTCGACCCCGGGGAGTGGGAACTGCACCCGCAGGTGTTCGTGCAGATAGTTTGCAGATGGGGGCCTCTGGTTATGGACCTCATGGCGACTTTTCAGTCTGCAGAGACAGGGCGGTTCTTCAGCAGGCGGAGAGAACGCATGTCCGAGGGCATCGACGCGCTCATCCAGCCGTGGCCGGAGGACGGCCTCCTTTATGTCTTTCCCCCTTGGGCGTTGATCGGTCGCGTCGTTCAGCGCACCGGGGGCGGGTTTTACTGGTGGCACCGGATTGGCCCAGAAGGCCGTGGTATGCCGATCTGGTTCGGTTGCGCCACGGGGTGTCTTGGAGACTACCTCCGCTTCCGGATCTGCTGCTTCAGGGTCCGCTGCGGATGCCTCAAGTGGATTGATTCTCGATTACGGTTTGGCCCTTGAAAGGGCTCGGTTAAGGAAGAAAGGTTACTCTCCTGAAGTTATTACTACGCTCCTCCGGGCGCGGAAGCCTTTCACATCGCTTGCGTATGTGCGGGTATGGAGGTTTTTTGAGGATTGGTGTTCGCGGCGTGGGGTTCGCGCGGCTACGGCTTCTGTGTCGGTAGTTCTCAGTTTTTTGCAGGACGGTTTTGACAAGGGTTTAGCAGCCAGTTCCCTGAAGGTACAGTTGGCGGCGCTGGCGTGCTACCGGGGCAAGGTCCTGGGAGTTCCCCTAGGGGCGCATTCGGACGTACAACGTTTTTTCTTAAGGCGGTTTCCAGGTTGAGGCCTTCCCGCAGAGTGTCGGTTCCACCGTGGGATTTGAATTTCATATTGCAAGCTTTGGTTCGCAAACCCTTTGAACCTCTACGAGAAGCGTCGCTGAAGGATTTGACCCTGAAGACGGTTTTTCTGGTGGCGATCTGTTCGGCGAGGCGCATTTCCGAGTTGCAGGCGCTGTCATGTCGGGAGCCGTTCTTGTCTATTTCTTGGGATCGTGTGGTTCTTCGGCCAGTGCCCTCATTTTTGCCTAAAGTAGTTTCGCCTTTTCATTTGAATCAGCCTGTTTTTCTGCCAGTCCTTAATTCGGAGACAGAGACTTCCGCGGGCGGGGGTTTACATTGCCTAGATGTGCGGCGAGTCCTTCGTCGCTATTTAAAGGTGTCAGAGGCGTTTCGTAAGACAGATCGCTTGTTCGTGCTTTTTGGCGGGGCCCGCAAAGGAGAAGCGGCGGCTAAAGCGTCCATCGCCCGGTGGATTAAGGAGGCGATTGCATTGGCTTACATTATACAGAATCGGCCGGTTCCCGTGGGTTTGAGGGCCCACTCTACCAGAGCTCAGGCGACAACCTGGGCTGAGCATAGTCTTGTTCCGCCTGTGGAAATTTGTAGGGCGGCTACTTGGTCGTCTCTTCATGCCTTCAGTAAACACTACCGGTTGGATCTGTTCGCCGCTCAGGATGCTTGTTTTGGTTCGGCAGTTTTGCGCGCTGGTTGGCAAGGTCCCGCCCGGTGTTGACTGCTCTGTTACATCCCGAATGTGGAGGACTAAACTGGATAACCGCTCAGGAAATAGAAATTACATTTACCTGGTAATTGTAGTTCCTGGAGGATCCAGTTTAGTCCTCCTTCCCTCCCTTGTGACAAGTCTTTTTGGTCGGCGCGCTTACTGTGAGCGGCGCTACATTGTCTCAGTATATTTCTTCGGGTTTTTCGTATCTGCAGCTCGCTTCTACTTTCTTTTTGCCAGCTCTTCAGTTCCTGTGACTGGTTCTGCCTGCTTCTTCGTCGAGTGGAGTCAGCGGCGCTGTGCAGAGTTTTGGCTTCCTCGTTTGGGGAGGGGGTCATTTAATTCTTAAGGGGACTAAATTCTATTCTAGTTTGATATGTATACTTAACTCATGTGTTGCTTCTTTGAGTCTGCTTTGTTAATAGTTCACTGGGGGCTGATGGGAGCTCCAGCAGCATACATCCTGGCATAAGAAGATTCTGATTGGTCCAGTCTCCAGGCTGCAGGAGGAGGTGCACTACCCGGATGTGGAGGACTAAACTGGATCCTCCAGGAACTACAATTACCAGGTAAATGTAATTTCTATTTTGTCTGCCTTCATGGACTAGCAGCAGGCGCTATTGTCCAGCATGATCGGTTCATCCGCCCAAACTACCGGACCCTCGACATCCCAGGAGGCTGAGCCGATCCTCAAGGTCCTTCGGCCTCGAGCCGATCCTTTTGCCGAGGTCGCGATCTGAGTCCTGCTCGACAGGACCGCAGTCATCCCCGGCAAGTTTTCCAGGCACTGACTGCAGGGCATTTGGGGCCCTGAGATCCGCGGAGCAGCCATCCTACGAATCCTCGACAGACTACTCTGGGTGGGAGACGGAGGATGAGGAGTCCGCCGATACCCATCGCCACTGCGATATCGCATCTGACTCCCCCGTCTTGGAGCCTCAACGGTGGTCCCCACCCAAGGATATAGGCTTCCTTGATTTTGTCAAGGACATGTCTAAGGCACTGGCATTTCCGACTGAGTTGGAGGAGTACCCTCGGGCGTTTGAGTTGGAAATCCTCCAGTACGAGGCCCCACCGCGGGAATCGCTCACAGTGCCCATCCCTTCCATCCTGGAATGGCTGATGCTCTGAATGTGGAAGACACCGGCTTCAGTGCCAGTGATAAGCAAACGGCTCGACTCGATGTATCGAGTCCGCCGGAGCCCAGGTTTCCAAAAGTCACAGCTGCCACATAACTCCATGGTGGTGGAGTCGGCCATGCATCAGTTAAAAAGCCAGAAGACGCACTCCTCGGTGCCCCCCAGTAGGGAGGCCTGCACTTTGCACACCCTCGGCAGAAACTGCTACCAGGGCTCAATGCTCATAGGCCGCTTCCAGGCCAACTAGCTGTACATGGGCATATACCTGAGAGACCTGGCGATGGAACTTGCTGGGTTCTCAGCTGGTCTCTCCGAGGAACCCTTGCAGTGGTTCAAGAACCTGGCCAAAGCAGTTTGTGAATCCTCCAAATTCATGTCTTGAGCAGCCTATGACGGGTTCAAGTCGGTGGCTCGAGTAGCTGTGGCTGGCATTGGTGCACACCGCCACGCTTGGCTACACTCTTCCAACCTCGAGCAGTGGGTTCAGGACAAATTGGTCGATGTCCCCTGCCAAGTAGAGAAACTCTTTGGCAAACCCATGACTGACAAGGCTACCAAGCTGGAGACCAAGTTCATGATGAGGACCAGGCTCTCCAAAAAGATCACTGCCCCTCCCCGATGGAAGGGCTCAGGTAAAAAGTCCTTTTACCCGAGGAAGGGAGCTGCTTACCGAAATTACCGACCTTATCAGGCCTTCCCAGCTCTCCAACAGGGTCAGCAGGCCAAGGGACATGGGCATAAGTAGAAGGCTCCAAAGCCCCAGGCACCGGCTCCAGCCCAGCCAGGACCTTGAGCATAGCCTATCTACCCCAAGGAGATCAGCAGCCCACAGGGGGACGTCTGGCCCTCTATGCCCAGAGGTGGAGGTCTATCACCACTGATTCCTGGGCACTTTGGGTAGTCAGGGAGGGTTCCCTCCTCCACCTGATTCAGAACCTCCCCTTTTTTTCCCGGGAGAGCCCCTCAGGTCTCCCCTCCACCGAGACCTTCTTCTGAAAGAATTGGCAGATCTTCTCGAGGACAAAGCGGTGAAAGCGGTGCTCCACCATCTTAAGGGCAAGGGGTTATACTCCAGGTACCTCCTCGTGCCAAAAAGGACAGGGAACCTAAGGCCCATCCTCGACCTGCGCAACCTCAACAATTTCCTGGTGCGGGAGAAGTTCAAGGTGCTCTCCCTTGGAACATTGCTGCCATACCTCCAGCAGGGAGACTGGCTATGCTCCTTAGACCTCAAGGTTGCTTATACCCACATCCTCATCCACCCCAACCACAGGCAGTGCCTTCGGTTTGTAGTGGGGGGCAGGCATTTTCAGTGCAGGGTGCTCCCTTTCAACCTAGCCTCTGCCCCAAGAGTGTTCACAAAATGCCTGGTTGTCGTGGCCTCCTTCGTACGGCTCCAGGGGGCTTTGTATTTCCCTACCTGGACGACTGGCTCATAAAGGGAGGCACGGCCTCAGAGGTGTAACAGGCCACTGCTCGCACCATCCTGCAACACTTGGTTTTTGTCATAAACTATCCCAAGTCTCACCTCCTCCCGACACAATGTCTGGAGTTCATTGGGGCAAAGATAGACACTCTCCATTTGAAGGCTTTCTTGCCCAGGGACCGAGCCGATTATCTTAGAACTCTGACTCGGGATGTACAGTACCGTCACTCGGTGCCCACTCGGCTTCTCCTGCGTCTCCTTGGGCACATGGCCTTCACGGTCCACATCACCCCCCCCCCCCTCCCCGACATTCGCCTCCACATGAGGGCGGCGCAGTGGTGTCTCCGGGACCAGTGGTCTCAGACAATGAGCTGCCTAAGAGACAGAGTTTCTGTGACCCGCCAATTGGCAGATTCTCTGGTCTGGTGGCAGTCTCCTAAGCATCTTGAGGCAGGCATGCCTTTTCAAGCCCCTAGCCCCTCAAGGGTCTTCACCACAGACACCTCCCTGCTCGGCTGGGGAGCCCACTGCAGAGATTTCCGCACTCAGGGCAACTGGTCACCAGGCAAGAGCACCTAGCAGATCAATCTCCTGGAGCTCCAAGCCATACACCTAGCTCTGAAGGTCTTCTGTCACCAGTCAGTGCTGGTCCAGACGGACAACCAGGTGGCAATGTTCTACGTGAAGAAAAGGGGCACGGGGTCTCGTACCCTTTGTCAGGAGGCACTGGCCCTCTGCTCGTACACAATCCAAGAGGGTATCCTCCTGCGGGCAGTATACCTGTCAGGCCAGGACAACCTATTGGCCGACAGGCTCAGCAGAGTTCTCCAGCCACACGAGTGGCAGCTGGACCCCAGACTAGCCAGTCAGCTTTTCCGGCTCTGGGGGGGAACCCGGGATGGACCTGTTCACCAGCCCTAGCAACTTTCTGTTGCCCCGCTTCTGTTCCCGGCAGGCTCACCCCTCCAGGGTGGCAGTGGACACGTTCTGGTCTCATGGTCGGAAGGCCTCATGTACGCCTTCTCTCCTACACCACTGATCGCCAAGACTTTGTTCAGGACCCTCTGCGACAGGGCCTTGCTCATCCTGATAGCCCCTCAGTGGCCCAGGCAACCGTGGTTCCCGCTGCTTCTACAATTGACATTGGAGACCCCCATGCCCTTGGGGACCGCCCCGGGATTCCTTTCTCAGGAGGGGAGCTCTCTCTTGCACCCCAACCTGGGCTTCCTGTCGTTGACAGCGTGGCTGCTGAGAGGGTGACTCTGGCCCTTTTCAACCTTCTGGTTGAGGTAGAGGACATTCTGCTGGCTTCTCGCAAGGCCTCTACTAGGAAGGCTTACGCCCTCAAATGGCACAGGTTCTCTGTTTGGTGTGCCAAACACGGGGCTGACACTTTTTCCTGCCCAGTGGCTCTGGTGTTACAGTATCTTCTCCACATCTCTCAGTCCAGGCTCAAGTCTAACTCTGTCAGAGTGCATCTTAGTGCCCTGGCAAAGCACCACCATCCGGTGGATGTTAAGCCCCTCTCGGTCCAACCGTTGGTGACCCGTTTTCTTCGGGGCCTGCTCATATCGAAGCCTCCAGTTTGCCCTCCGGCAACCGAATGGGACCTCAGCGTAGTGTTGCGGTAGTTCACTCGCCCACCCTTCAAACCTCTGGCTACCTGCCATCTTCTTTACCTCTTGGAAGGTGGCTTTCCTGGTCGTGCTTACCTCCGCTCGCAGAGTTAGCGAGCATCAGGCCCTTGTGGTGGAGGTGCCTTATAACACATTCTACAAGAACAGAGTGGTGCTTTGCACGCACCCCAAATTCCTGCCGAAGGTAGTGTCGCTTTTCCATCTCAACCAGGAAGTGGTGCTTCCTACCTTCTTTCCAAGACCTCACTCCAGTCGGGCAGAGATGGTCCGCCACACCTTGAATTGTAAGAGGACTTTGTCCTTCTATGTCCAATGCACTTAGGGCCATCGCAGAGTCTCTCACCTTTTCATCTCCTACAACCTCACGCTGGGGGAGGTGGTGACCAAGTGTATGCTGTCCACATGGGTGGTGGACTGTATCGCTCTCACTTATGAGCAGGCGAGGCGCCCGCTGGAAGGCTGTGTCACGGCGCACCGTGTCAGGGCTTTGGCGGAAAACTTGTGCTCCATCCCGATGGTGGATATCTGCTGGGCCGCCTCCTGGTCTTCAGTCCATACCTTTGCAGCCCATTACTGCCTGGAAAGAGAGTCCCGACGGGACAGTGCTTTCGGCCAGGCTGTGCTCCGTAACCTTTTCGAGGTTTAGGCAACTCCTACCCTCTGACCCTTCTGTGTTCAGGCTACCGGAGTGCTGGTTCATCGGACACAAGGGTCCTACTGTGGTCTGTGTACATGGACTAAATTGCTGCTGCTTGCATCTCCCCGTGAGGGAGCACCTGTTTTTGCTATGGGCTTTCGGTAGCCTGTAGCTGGGGAGTCCCATATGTGAGGACTGACTTCCTGCTTGTTCCCGGAGAAAGCGTAGTTACTCATCTGTAACAGGTGTTCTCCGAGGACAGCAGGAATCAGCCCTCACAACCCTCCTTCCTCCCCTTGGAGTTGCTCCTCTACCATCTTTTATTTTGCCATCTTTTAGCTATGTCATCTGACTGAGCAAGATGGCATCCTTGGGCGGGAAGGGGACCATGCATGCATGGTGGCATCTCCCAAAGGCTTTCTTTGAAAGCTGGGAGGATGCTTCCGCGAGGTCTCCATAGGTGCCGTCACCCATATGTGAGGACTGATTCCTGCTGTCCCCAGAGAACACCTGTTACAGGTGAGTAACTACGCTTAATAGTAATGAGATTATTTTGCCTGGATTGTTCTGGAAATTGCAACTCCATATTATTTTACTTTTGTCTAGCTATCAGTATTGTGATTACAAGCTAACAATATAAAGGCAAACCTTTTCACCAAAATGACCCTTGAGTATTTGCCACACCATTGCTTCTTTTAAACTGGCATTGCAAAGTTCTGTTAGATCAAGTAAATTGTTGCTCATCATATCTGTGGAACCATGGGGAAAAAGAGAGGGAGGGAAGGGGGCATCATGGATGCCAGGAGAACTGTCAGTCACACATTTTGGCGTGAATCAACAATTTAATATGGCCGATCACACTGGGCTCCCCCAATATTTCCTTGCCACTACATGAGTCTAGACACTGTTATAACAAATAAGAGGTAATATTACCTAGTGAGATGTGGTCTCATTGAAATCAGCATGAGTAAAAGTCGGTCAGTATGGTGGGTTTGCAATACTTACATTATGCTCATAAGGATAATTTGTTTCACTCTGAATTGTAGTTCAGCTAGTAAAATACAAGGCGAGAATACTCAGCAGAACAGAGATATTTATTACCCACAAAAAACAATATTCCAAATCATCCTGCTAGACTAGTCCAGACTAGTGGGTAGTGTCCCCCTGCCAGCAGATTGGTGAGACAGAGAAAATCACATTATCTTTGTGACATCACCCTTGGTATTTAGCTGCATACCTCTAGAAGTTAACTTCAGTATTTTTTCTGTCTCAGCAGAGGTGGACTTCTTACCTCCCCAGGAAGTCAATTCTTTACAACATTTTCTCAGGGTCTTTCAGGTGTACCCCAAATTCCCATGTTTTCTGAGTTTCCCAGAGGTACTCCTGGTCAGGAGGATCCGTGGAGCACCTCTGAGGGGAAGTGCTCCTGTACAAGAGGTACAATGCAGGGCTCCTTCCAATTCAACAGCAGGGCTCCTGTACATGAGGTACAGTGCAGCCTCCAGCTTCACCTGCCGTCAGCATCAGTCTTTCTGTCTCTGAGAACTTTTGCAGTATAAGGCTCCTCAACCATCTTTACTTGTTTTCTTATAAAGTTTAAAAAAAAAAGACAACTGTGCAAGGCTCAGGCATCGACAATCTGCCCGACAGTTCCCAGCAGCTAAACCTGCTTTGTATTCAGCTCCTGCTTGCTTGTAGAGTGAGTGTGTGTTAGCAGTGAGTCTCAGTCTCCCCTCGGCCCTGCTTATCGGCATCTTCCTTTCCAGCTCTGCTGTCTTGCTCTGGCCCCCCCCCTCCCCCCAATTCTCTGTTGTTTTCTCTTGGCCAAAGCTGTTCTCGGGCATGGACACCGTATTAGGTGTTCAGAGTTTGGCGGTGCATTCAGGGTCCACAATCTCATACTAAACCTTGGCCACTGACATTCCCTTGTTCTCCTCCCACGGCTCCTGCCAAAAGCTGCTCAGTGCGTTTGCCATTGTGTGCAGCGCATTTTCTTCCTGCTCAATTTTCTCTGGCTGCTTTTTCGTTTTTGCTGGCTTAGCATTCCTTTGGGGCCTACAGCTATGCCCTCTTCACTACAGCGATGTCTAGCATGTGGGAGGAAGCGCAGGACCCTCCTCGATAATCTCTCTACCTCCTGTAGGAACAATCCTGGGGGCCCCTCTTATTCTTCTTCTGTACCCTTACCAGCTGCGTCATCACTAGCTACAGTTCCCACGGCTTCCCAAGTCTCTACGGAATCTCTACCTCCGTTTCTCCCAGAGCACAGCTCGCTGCCACTGTCCAGCTTCTTACAGCCTTGGCGTCCCCCCGCGCGGCATTCTTATTCACCACAACCGGATGCGAGCCTCGCGGATCAGCAGTTTGTCTTTTTTCCACCAGGCCTGGGATGCTTGGCATTCAGGCTCCTTGCCAGAGTCCATTCATCCCCCATCTCCTCAGAAAAAACATGCCAGGCTCAGTATGGCTGGCACTCCGGCCGCTCTATCTGCTCCTCAGCTCCAGGGAACCTCCTCTCCCTCAGGGGACTTGCACCCTGTTGGAGAAGATGGTGAGTGCCAATCAGAGGACTTTTCTTGTCAGTCAGGGTCTGATAAAGAAAAGGGGAAGCTATTGTCCCCAAAAGAGCGGCCTGAGGATCTGGATGAAGGACAGGACATCTGGCTGTTCCGAAAGGAGGAACTCCCGGCTCTGATTGTCCAGCACTTCACCTCTCGGAGACACCAGCGCCTTCCGACCGGCTAAGGCTCCAATGGATCCCATCATCATGGGCATAAAGAAGCCTTTCAAGGCTTTTCCCTTCCCTACAGAGCTTGAACAGATGGTTACCATGGAGTGTGACAGTCCAGATGTATTTTTGTGCTCTGCACGATGCTTAAGTCAATATTACATCTGTTCCCCGGAAGGTCTGGATAGATGGCTGCGTTTTCCTAAGGTGGATGCCATCGTGACAGCCTTCACTAAGCATACAACCACCCCTGTCAAAGGTGGAATGGCCCTTAGAGATCAGATTGACCGGAAAGTTGAGGATCTTCTAAAAACCTCTTTTCTCATCTTCTTTAGTGTTGCAGGCAGCAGTGTGTACAGGACTCGCTGCGCGGGCCTTGCTGTGATGACTCCAACTCCTTCCAGAGGATCGAGCATTGCCTCGCCTGGAATCCGTCACCGAGTTTATCTCAAGTGCCTTGTATGATCTTCTTCGCCTCTCTGCACGCTCTGTGGCAGCAGGAACGGTAGCTTGCCACTGGCTTTGGCTCCCAGATTGAAACGTGGATGCAGCATCCAAAACCCATCTCGCTAATCTTCCCTTTAAAGACAAAACTCCTTCCTGGTGAGGACCTTAAAAAGCTCATTAAAGATATGGGGGAGGTCAAGCCTCGGTGCTTACCAGAGGATCGGCCCAGAACTAATTCTCTGCACTCGTTAGGCATGTCCTCAGCTTACAAGGGTTGCTTCAGAGATGTTTGTCTGTATCACCCAGGCAAGCCTGGAGCGACATCAACCAGGTCGGGAGCCAGAGCTCAGTCCTTTCGTGTCATTTGCCGCACCATGGATAATTTCTCGTCTAATGCCAAGTTCTTGGGACCCTCACATCCCACCTGTTGATGGGGTCAGGGTCCATTCTGGGGTGCCACATGTCGGAGGATGCCTATTTCAGTTTTTCTGCGAATGGACCCAAATAACTTTGGACAAGTGGGTGCTCGAAGTGGTTTCAAAGGGTTATGCTCTTGAACTGGCTGTACCTATTCCGCAGCTCTTCCTGGTCTCCCCATGCAGATTGTCGGCCAAATGAGATGCTGTTCATCTGACGCTCCAGCAATTGCTCCAACTCATGCGATTCGCCCAGTCTCACCAGCTGAATGCAGCAACGGACACTATTTCATCTACTTTGTCATGCCCAAAGAGGATGGATCCTTCCGACCCATATTGGACTTCAAAGGCGTCAATCGCTGTCTTTATGTGCCACGCTTCCGCATGGAGACACTCGGGTTCGTCAACCAGGCGGTACGCCCAGGGGAGTTTCTCACCTCTCTGGATTTAGTGGAAGCATACTTCCACTTTCCCATTCAAAAGGAACACCAGCAGTATCTGCGGTTTCTGGTCCTTGGCCAACATTATCAGTTCCAAGCCTTGCCTTTTGGTCTGGCCACAGCTCCCTGTACCTTCTTGAAAGTCATGTTAGTCGTGGCAGTGACTCTGCGATGCCAAGGTATCCATGTCCATCCATACCTGGACGATTGGTTGATCAGGGCCAAGTCTTATCAGGAAGCGCAGTCGGCAGTGACTCACGTAGTCTGGGTCCTGAATTATCTGGGCTGGTAGTCAACCACTCCAAGAGTCATTGCCAGCCATCACAGATGCTCGACTTCCTGGGAGCTTGTTTCGATACAGCAGCGGGCTTTCTCTCCCAGGACCGGAGCCGGAAGCTATGCGCTCAGTTCGATACATTTCAACGCAGTCTGTCCCTTGTGGCTTGGGACTATCTACAGATTCTCGGCACCATGGCAGCCACCCTCAAGGTAGTTCCCTGGGCTCGAGGGCACATGCGACCAATGCGACGTGCCCTTCTGTCCCGGTGGTCCCCTTCCACCCAGGAGTGTCAGACTCCGCTTCCCCTACCGCCGTTGGTGTAGCGCAGCTTCATGTGGTGGATCTGTCCTCTGAACCTGTTGAAGGGTGTGCCTTTGGACACTCCGCAGTGGCTACTTCTCACGATGGATGCCAGTCTGATAGACTGGGGCGCACACTGCCTCAGACACACACAACACAGGGATCTTGGAAGGCCTGTAAGTCCACTTGGACAATCAATTGGCTTAAAGCCCATTCAGTTCAGCTGGCACTCCTAGTCTTTCACTCTCTCCTTCGGGGTGACACAGTATGGGTCCTCTCTGACGGTTCCACCACAATGGCTTATTTAAACAGACAGGGCAGAGCCAAATGTCCAGGAGTGGCCTGGGAAATGGCTCGCCTGTTCCCCTGGGCACAGCGCCATCTGCAGGCACTCTCAGCACAACACATTGCGGGAGTGGACAACATTCAGGCAGATTTCCTCAGCTGGCACACTCTGTATCCCAGCGAGTGGGAACTTGCCCCTTGGCGTTTTGCGGCCATAGTGTGCCATGGGGCTACCCAACCCTGGACCTCATGACCATCTCGACGCCTGCCTTCTTCACTCAATGGACAGAACCGCAATCTCAGGGTCTGGATGCCCTGGCTCAGTCCTGGCTGAGCTCTCCTCTTCTATGTATCTTTCCTCCATGGCCGCTGATCAAACTCATGTTGCACAGGATAGAGGGCCATCCCGGCAGAGTAGTCCTTGTGACTCCGGATTGGCCACGGCATCCCTGGTATGCCGACCTTGTGCGCCTGCTGTGCAAGTCGCCTCTACCATTCTGCACACGATGGGATCTCCTACGTCAAGGCCCCATCTTCGTGGATGACCCCACTCCCTACTCGCTTACGGCCTGACTCTTGAGCGATGCAGACTAGAGTGCAAGGGTTACTCTCCGCAGGTTGTTGCCACGTTACTTAAGGCAAGGCGCCCCTCAACTTCATGGGTGTATGCCCACATGTGGCATCTTTTTTCCTTTTGGTACGCCCGGCTATGTCGTCCCGTGGAAAGTGGGGGTGCCTGTTATTCTTTCTTTCCTCCAACATGGATTTGATAGGGGTCTTGCCCTTAGCTTCCTGAAGGTGCAGGTCGCTGCCTTAACATGTTTTTGGGGTCTGATTTGCGGCTGGTCCTTCGCATCTCATGTGGACATCTCCTGTTTTCTGCGAGGGGGGGGGGGGGTCCATTCTCTCTGGCCGCTGATTCACCCTGTGGTTCCTGGCTGGAACCTTTCTCTGGTACTCCATGCTGTCACTCAGGTGCCCTTCAAGCCACTCCATGCGTCTTCCCTTAAGGATCTCAAGCTTAAGAGAGTGTTTCTAGAAGCAGTCACGTCTGCTCAACGTATCTCGGAACTACAGACCCTTTCTTGCCGGGACCCTTTTCTGTCTTTTTTGTCGGAGGGCATCACCTTTCATACGGTACTGGCTTTCTTACCTAAGGTCTTAACTGATTTCCATCTTAACCAGTCTGTTTCCCTTCCTGCCTTCTTCCAGGAACAGGAGTCTGGCCCTCAATTAACTCTGCATCTTCTCAATGTTAGTCACAGTTTGCGTCGCTATCTCAAGGTTACCAGTCTGTTCTGTCTTTCAGATCACCTGTTTGTTTTTTTCACCGCCCCCCCGGAAAGGGCGGCCACCTCCAAGGCAACGATAGTGCGCTGGGTTAAACAAGCCATTGAATCGGCTTAAATTCTCCAGAATAAACCCGTGCCTGTTGGGCTTCGGGCTCATTCCACTTGGGCTCAGGCTACCTCCTGGGCCAAAAGATTGTGGGTGCACCCGCTTGATATCTGCAGGGCAGTGACTTGGTCGTACCTGTCTACGTTTGCTCATCATTATCACTTGGATCTCCAAGCCAGGGAAGCAGCTGGTTTCAGAGCCACTGTTGTGGTTGCAGCTGTTTCTTCCAGCCCTAGGGTGGTGTAGCTTTGGTACTTCCCACTAGTCTGGACTGGTCTAGCAGGATGATTTGGAAGGTGAAATTTTACTTACCATTAATTTCCTTTCCTGGAATTCTGCTAGACCAGTCCAGGACCCACCCTGGTTTGGTCTTGTCGCTGCCACCAAAGAATGTAATAGGCTGGCAATTGTGACTTCTGCTTGTACATACTCTTGTTTTGGCGGTTTGAGAGCTGTTCAGTCATATGCCTCAACCGGGTGCCTTGTTCTTGTTGTCTTCCAGTTCGTATTCTACTGTTAACATTTTAGACTGGTAGTCTTAATCTTCAACTGTTATGAACTTCTATTGCTTGCCATTGTTATACTGAAGCTGACCTCTAGGGGTACGTAGCTATATACCTAGGGTGATGTGTCAAAGCTTCTGTGATTTTCTCTATCTCACCAATCTGCTGCCAGGGGGACACTACCAACTAGTCTGGACTGGTCTAGCAGGATTCTAGGAAAGGAAATTAATGGTAAGTAAAATTTCACCTTATATTTCTCTGTGTATATTGATACATTTATCTGTTTATATTACCCATTTGAAATTGATAACACCAAAATATGTATCGAAACATTTTTCAATTTAGATGGTTAACTTTTGAGCTACTAGCTGACATTATCTGCGGTTGCAAGCTATAGATTATACATATTAAATACACTTATACTTGTGCTGCTATTATTATTTTTTCTGATTAATAACTCTGGATTCCTAGAATACCTTTGAAGTGTTTGTGGTTCATTGATTGAGAACTCCATATATAACTATATGTGGACTTCTCCAATCTGTTTACTTCTAATCTAGTAAGTCTCATATTCATCTCATATTTTAATTAAATGCTATGATTTCATCACACCCAGTGAGGGAGGAGTGGCCTAGTGGTTGTGGCAAGTTACCTCAGGCCAGAAGGTCGGGGGTTCAAATCCCACTAGAGGACAGCAACCTTGGGCCGGAAGGACTGGGGTTTCTAATCGCACAGGTGCTCCTTGTGGTCTTGGGCAAGCCATTGCCCATGTTCCCTGTAAAATAGTTATCTCCAAGTTATAATGCCCTGTTCAATGTAATTTCAGTTTATTCAATGTATACCGCCTTTATTTAACATTTTTTATATACCGCCTATCATAATCTCAAGGCGGTTTACATAGAACAAAACTTTGTTTACATAGAATGTTTTCAAAACTATATACAGGTTTACATCGAACGGCATTTCATGTCATGAAAGGCGGTATATAAGAAATGTTAAATAAATATAATGGTCCAATTAATGCCTTTTAATCTGTCTTTATCTATATGATGTTAGTTATAACATGGAATATATATACACAATTTTTTTTAACATGGCCTCTATCCAGCAACATGTTTTTAAGCATTTTAAAATTTTAAGTTGCTTTTATTCGTGTATTTTGACTTTATCTTTTAAATTATTTACTGTTCTTGGTTATTTACGTTGTTAATGTATGTTAATGTATATTTATTAATAATGTTCACATTTTTGTCTTTATTTTAATGCATTGGTTTGTACATATATGTCAATTAATTTTATATATGTTTTTATTTTAAGTTGCACCCCCGAGGAAGGTGCATGCCGAAACATAACACTGTAGGGTAGATTAGACACAATAAACTTTATCTATCTATCTATATAGATATAGATATAGATATATATAGATGCTGTGTGAGTAGTCGTCATTCTTTACCTTGCATCCTGTGGCTGTTGCCATCAATATTTGTTTGTATCACTTCCTCTGCAACTGTTAACGTCTTCCAAAGATTTCTTAGCATGTTGCACTCCAAGAAAGTATGCATTTATGTATCTTTTTGGATTATACATCTCATACCAAAATTATCCTGCCACAAAGTCATTTTTCTCTGGTTATATATGCCTTATGTGATATCTTGTATTGCATTTCCTGCAGACTGGTGTCTGTGGTATCGAGGGGACTGTTGTAGTGGTTGATATGGAAAGACAGAGTAGATAGGCCATGTGGTCTTTTTCTGTCATCATGTTTCTATGTTTCTGTCTTCACAGTTCCCTTGAACCTCCTCTTGAAGTTGTCTGCTGTTTATCTCCTCTTCTACCTCCAAAGACCAATTTTGCAATAAGCTGTCTAAATATTCTTCATCATATCTCCTCCAGTTTTATATCATATGGACAAGGTGTTAAATTTGGGTTGTAACTGCATAAAATTCCCTAAAGTCAGTGGAGGAAAGCCCCTTAGGGGCCCGTCTTTGCAGACTGTCATATTAATGATGAGCTTATAAATATTGTAACAGATGATAATTAGGCAAGTTCCATTGAAGTTTAACCTGATCAAGCATGGGGCATGCTCCTTTGTTCAACCAAAAAATGATTCAAGAATTTAAAACCCTTCTCGTACCAGTCCTGGAGTTTTGAGTGGCCTAAACTATACTCAAATTCCTTAACAAATTTATCAATATAAAGATGTAGTTAAGTTTGACAATGAGGCAGGTCCAATATTGAGAGATGGGCAGAGCTAAAGTTAGTGATGAGAGCATGAAGAGCTCTTTACAGAGCTGCATTGTCCCCTTATGGGACAATCTAATTGCCAAGATATGTGCTATACATTACCCCTTTTGATCGAGAGCAACCCAGTAACAAAAAAGTGACCTTAATGTATAGCTTGAAACTCTTTGACTCTATACTACTACTACTATTACTTATCATTTGTACAGTGCTACAAGGCGTATGCAGTGCTATACATATACATGAGAGACAGTCCATGCTCAATAGAGTTTACATTCTGTACAAGACATACAAGTTCAACAAACAGGGAACTAGGGTAAAACTAAAGGGAAATGATTATAAAACACATGGGTGGTAAACAAGAGAATAAGGGGGTCAGGATCCAAAAGCAGCCTCAAATACATGGATTTTTAACCTAGATTTGAATAGGGCCAGAGATGGAGCCTGACATATTGGCTTAGGCAGTCTGTTCCAGGCATATGTTGCTGCAAGGTGGAATGAACAAAGTCTGGTTTTGTCAGTGCAAGAGAAGGACACGTAAAAGGGATTTGCCTGATGAGCAGAGTTCCTGAGAAGGGGTGTGAGGAGAAATAATGAGGAGCCATAGAATGAATGCGGTTATAGTTCAATGAGAGAAGTTTGAACTGTATGTGGAAACAGACAGGGAACCAATGAAGTGACTTGAGAAAAGGGGTTATGTGAGTGTAGTGGCACTGGTGGATGATTAACTGTGGGCCTGTATTTGAATGGATTGAAGGGGAAAGAGATGATTCAGGGAAAGAACAGAGAGGAGCAGGCTGCAATAGTCTAAACTAGAGGTGATGAGAGAATGAATAAGGGTCTTGGTAGCATGTTCAGAAAGGAAGGGGTGGATTTTGCTGCTAATATAAAGGGAAAAAAAGGAGAGAAATGGTGCCAGGTGCCCAAAGAGGCATATTTCTATTGTGGTACTTATTTTTCTATAGAGCTCATGTCCAGGAAAAGGGCCTGGAGGGTGACATATTACCATTTCACCCATTTGTGGGCCCAAATAATGTTGGACTCATAGACTTTGGCATAATAAGGCAGCAGTTATAGTTTAGGATTCAAATAAATCACATCAAATAGACCTCGAAGGAGGCCAGGGTTTTTTTGTAGGTATAATTGTAAGGTTTTGTTTTATTGAATATATGATTTTTAAATAGTACCACAAAGTTTTGATAGTGGACGTCCTTTGCTGTACTGATTACGAAGGCCATAGAGTCGGTGCCTCCCAGGAAATAAAAGATAGGATCCTGCTCCAGTTAGAGGCCTCACTTGGAATACTATGTTCAGTTTTGGAGACCGTATCTTGCAAAGGATGTAAAAAGAATGGAAGCTGTTCAGAGGAAGGCAACCAAAATGATTTGGAGCCTGCGTCAGAAGCCTTACGAGAAGAGACTTGAAGACCTAAATATGTACACTTTGGAGGAGAGGAGGGATAGGGGAGATATGATTCAGACCTTTAAATACTTAGAGAAATAATGAACAAACAAACCTCTTCCATAGACGGGGAAGCTGTAAAATAGAGGGCATGACATAAAGCTGCAAGGTGGTAAATTGAAAGGTAATGTCAGGAAATACTTTTTTACTGAAAGGGTGGTGGATGCTTGGAATGCCCTCCTGATGGAGGTGGTGGGGGCAAACACAGTGATGGAATTCAAAGTGGCCTGGGACAGACACAGTGGATCACTTTACAGCAACACAATTAAATCAAAATAAACTGAACCATCTAATTTCTCAACAAATAGGGGTGTCCTACATGGAGCAATGGGGGGAGGAGCGGTGGGTTCACCCCTAAACAGAGACATCGGTAAGGGTGCACCTGCTCCCTAAAAGACATGGGAAGGGGTGCACCTACTCCTGCCATATTGCTGGGCAGACTAGATGGACCATACTGGTCTTTATCTGTCGTCATTTACTATGTTACATCCCATTGTAGACCTTAGTAGATCCAAATCAGCTTAAGTAATCCTGACAATAGGCTCTCCTATTTTACAACATTTCGTTGCCAATGTTGATGACCTGGATGTTAAGAACACCAAGTGGAAGCTCTAATTGTCTTGGCCTTGTTTTCTTCTCTAATTGTTTACCCTCCAATTTCCATACCTCTGTTCTTCACTTATCTGACCATCACCTGCTTCACTCTTCATCACTCCTCGCCTTAATCGCGCCCATTCTCCCCCTATCTATTTAGGAATCTTCATGCTATCATTCCATTGAGTATCTCCACTGTTGTCTCATCATCTCTTTCCTCCACCTTGTCTTCTGTTGATGAGGCTATAATTTCCTATAATACTGCCCTCTCCTCTGCTCTGGATGCTCTTACTCCACCCATGCCACGTCCTGTGAGGTGTACTATATCTCAGCCCTGGCTGTCTTCAACTATCCGCTATCCATGCTCCTGTGCCTGCTCAACTGAGCGCATTTGGCTCAAATTCCGCTCCCTTTCTGACTTTCTTCAATGCAAATTCATGCTTGCCTCCTTCCAGTCAGCCATAGCACTTGCCATTCAAAATTACTATGTCCATCTGACTAACTCTCTTGCCTCTGACCCCCGCCACCTCTTCTCAACTCTCTGCTCAAGGCATCTCTACCTCTGACCCATCCTTTTCTGCCCAATCCCTAATTAACTATTTCCATTGCAAAGTCCACAAGATTACTGCTCCAATTCCCCACTAGATCAGCTTTATTCAGTACCAACTTTTCCCCTCAATCTCTGTTACCCTTTCATCCTTTTCTAAGATCACCGAAGAGGAAACCTCTCATCTTTCCTCCTCTAAACTTACTACCTGCTCTTCTGATCCTGTCCCCACTCATCTCCTTAACTCCATCTCCTCCTCTGTCATCCCTTCCATCTCACATATTCTCAACCTATTGCTCTCCTTTGCAACTGTCCTGCAGCCTTCAAGCATTCTATGGTCACACCTCTTCTCAAGAAACCTTCATTTGGCCCTACTTCTCCTAAGTATTATCCCATCTCCCTTCATTTCCAAACTTATTTATTTATTTATTTACATTTCTTATATACCGCGCTATTAAAAATCAGTGCAGTTCACAGTGAACAGAACAATGCTACAATGCGACAACGACACAATGCGCTTACAGAGAACAGGGTAATAACTTAGGGGAGAACTTGGGAGAAACTATATACAGATAATTTTACAAAGCTACAGGGTATTCCTAGTTGACCCAGGTTTGGTGGTATTGAAAAATCTGTACCAGGGGGTGGGCAGATTAACCATTCTCCCGTTGAGTTAGGTTGTTGGAGCAGTTAGAACGGGGGGTCGGGGGGGACTTTCTATGTTTTCCAGGGCTAGTTTCAGGATAGTGGGTTTGGAACAGATGATATTTTAGCGCTTTTCTGAACAAGGTAAGACTCATGATGGCCCTGATTCCAGTGGGAAGGGCATTCCAGGCTATGGGTGCATAAATCGAAAAAGCCCTATTGGCGGTTGTCTTTGGGCATTTTACATTTATCTTAGGTACTTCTAAAGTGTTCAGCATTGCAGATCTTCTTGCTCTGTTGATCAGTCTACAAATGGGTGTGGGCGGCTGGTTTCTCAAGGCTTTAAAGGTCAGGATAAGTGCCTTGTAATGGATTCGGGCCTGTAGTGGTAGCCAGTGGAGTTCCTTCAGCACAGGTGTTATGTGTTCTGTTCTTGGTACACCTGCAAGCACTCTAGCAGCCGAGTTCATTTCAAGCCGGAGCGGATTTAGAGTTGCCTGTGGGAGCCCATGGAGAATGATGTTGGCAAAGTCCAGGTGTGGGATGACTAGGGCCTGGAAAATGGTCCGGTAATCAGAGAAGTCGAGTAGTGGTCGAAGATGACGTAAGGTTCGTATCTTATGGTATACTGCTCTTGTAACATTTTTCACATGTGTTACCATGTCTAGGCACTGATCTAGGGTGATGCCTAGATAGCGAATTGTGGATTTTGTTTTGAGTTCGGCCTTATTAACTTGGAGAGAGGGAGGTGGGATGAACTTCTGGTTTCTTGTGACGAAAAGAACGTAGGTTTTGCTGTGATTGATACGCAGGTTTTGTGTGAGAAGCCAATCTTGTGTGAGAAGCCAAACTTCTTGAACTTGAAGTTCTCCACCACTGCCTTGAATTTCTTTCCTCTCAAGCTCCGCTAGATCCATTTCAATCTGGCTTTCGTCCCTTACACTCTACTGAGATAGCCCTTGCCAAAGTCTTCAGTGACTTGTTCCTGGCTAAATCCAAAGGCTTTTACTCAGCCCTCATTGTTTTTTTACCTTTCTGCTGCTGCTTCTGACACTGTTGACCATCGCTTTTTCCTCGACTCATTGTCTTCACTTGGTATTAAGAGTTCTGTTATGTCCTGGTTCTCTTCTTATCTCTCCCATTGCTCTTTCAGTGTTTGTTCGGATGGTTAGAACATAGGAACATAAGATATGCCATACTGGGTCAGACCAAAGTCCATCGAGCCCAGTATCCTGTTTCCAACAGTGGCCAATCTAGGTCATACGTACCTAGCAGTTTCCCCAAAAGATACAGGTTCCACAATGCTTTTATTGGGTCAAGCAGTGATATCCTGGGTCCCTTTTTAATAATTGTTTATGGACCTTTCCTCCAGGAACTTGTCCAAACCTTTTTTTAAACCCAGCTACACTAACAGCTTTTACTACATCCTCCGGTAACAAATTCCAGAGTTTGATTACACGTTGAGTGAAAAAATATTTTCTCTTATTTGTCTTAAATAGTTTACCCTGTAGCTTCATTGCATGTCCCCTAGTCTTCCTATATTCTGATAACGTAAACAATCTATCTATGTTTACCCATTCCACTCTGTTCATTAATTATTAGACTTCTATCATATCTCCCCTCAGACGTCTCTTTTCCAGGTTAAAGAGCCCTAACCTTTTTAGCCTTTCTTCATAGGGGTATCCTTCCATCCCCTTTACCATTTTGGTGGCTCTTCTCTGAACCTTTTCTAATAACGCTATATCCTTTTTAAGATATGGCGACCAAAATTGCACACAATATGCAAGATGCGGTCGCACCATTGAACGATACAGAGGCATTATAATATCCTTTGTTTTATTTTCCATTCCTTATGATACCTAGCATTCTATTTGCTCTCTTGGCCGCCGCTGCACACTGGCCAGAAGGTTTTAACATGTTATCCACAATGACGCGTAAATCTTTTTCCTGGGTGGTAGTTCCTAATGTGGAAACTTGCATCGTGTAACCATAATTTGGGTTGTTCTTCCCTAGATGCATAACTTTGCACTTGTCCCCATTAAATTTCATCTGCCATTTTGATGCCCAGTCTTCCAATTATCAAGATCCTCTTGCAAATTTCCACAATCCTCATGGGTTTTAACAACTTTAAATAGTTTTGTGTCATCTGCAAATTTGATAAACTCACTCGTTATTCCCTTTTCCAGGTCATTTATGAATATGTCAAAAAGCAGCGGACTCAGCACAGATCCCTGGGGTACACCACTATTCACCTTTCTCCATTGGGAAAACTGGCCATTTAGCCCTACCCTCTGCTTTCTATCTTTTAACCAGTTCCTGACCCACAATAGTACACTATCTCCTATCCCATGCCTCTTTAGTTCCTCCTCTACTGCTATCCCACTCTCAGTTGGTGTACCCCAAGGGTCTGTTCTGGGCTCTCTCCTTTTCTCTATCTATATCCAGTCCCTTGGTGCTCTGATCTCCCATGGCTTTCAGTTTTATGCTGACGACTCTCAGATCTATCTATCTACATCTGATATTTCTCTGACTCTCCAGGCCCGCATCTCTGCCTCCTATCTAACATCGCTGCCTGGATGTCTCACCGCCATTTAAATTGAACATGGCCAAAACCAAACTTCTTATTTTCCCACCTAAACTCTGATCCCTTCTTCCTCCATCTCTGTAGATAGCATTCTTTTTCTTCCTGTCTCCTCAGCCCACAATCTTGGGGTCATCTTTCACTCCTCCCTCTCCCACACATATCCAACAGATAGCTAAAACCTGTTTCTTTCTCTATAACATTAATAAAATTTGCCCCTTCCTTTCTGAACACACTGCTAAAACACTTATCCACTCTTTAGTCATCCCCCCCCCCCCCCCCCCCCCCGTTTTGACTATTGCAACTTCCTCCTTCCTCTGAGTTGCCTCTCCCCCTTTCCATCTGTTCAGAACTCTGCTGGGCAGCTAATCTTCCACCAGCCCCAATATACTCATTTAACCCCTCTTCTCAAGTCACTTCATTGGTTCCCCTTCCGTTTCCGTATCCAATTCAAACTTCTTCTGACTTATAAATGCATTCATTCTACTGCAGCTCAAATTATCTTTCCTCTCTCCTCTCTCCCTACACCCCTCCTCATCAACTCTGCCCTCCCACTGGCCTGCTTCTCTCTATGACCTTTTCTTCCACTGCCTACTCTAGACTTCGGTCCTTTCACCTTGCTGCTCCTTATGCCTGGAACAAACTAACTGAGTCTGTACGTCAGGTTCCTTAGCGTCCCTCTAGTCCAGTCCCGGAACCATAGAGTTGTGAACCTCCACCAGCAGCTTTGGAGACTGAACATCTTCATCTCTTTGATCATCCAGCTATATGCAGCCCCAAGGACCGCCCACACATCGGTATCTCAGTCTCCAAGCAGCTTGGAAGTCAGAGCCCAGAACTGGGCTCCTTAGGAACAAATAAGCAGAGCTTTAGTGTTTTATTATTTTCTAGATTTAGGTGCTGGGCTGCTGCTGTGGAGGAAATCTTTGACTGTGTCCCTTCTGTCTTTCTCTAATCTGTTTTTTTCTCTCTGTCTCTCTCTGTCAGTCTCCCCATAGGTCAAACAAGCAGGGGAGCTGCACAGGACACAGGTCTCCTTTCTACCGAACCCCCTTGGTGGGTGAGGAGAAGGTTGAAGACAATTACAGGCAGCAATTGAATACAGCAGTAGGCTCTGAGGGTCCCCTGACTGATTTAGGGGTTCCCCGAGCTGCCCTGAGCGGTTATTACTCTGTTATTGACTCTGATAACTGCTACTACTCAGAGCTTGTGACAGGCACGCTGGACAGCACTCTGTGTTTTGACCCCCCCTCCACTCCTGTGTGTGGGTGACTAGAGTTTGAAGCTTTTTCTTTCTAAAGGCAGTGGTGGAGGCCTTGGGGTGGCCTGGAATCAGCTCTGGGGAGTGTTTTAGACCTTTTGGGTATTTTTTCTGGTCCTTTTTTGGCGGGATCGGGTCCGGCGGCCATTTTGGATTTTTTTTTTCAAAGTTGTTTTTCTTTGTGTTTTTTTTAGGGATAGGAGCTTCGTTTTTGCATTTCTTGGTCAGATATCAGCTAATTGACTGCAGCTCTATCTAATCCTGCAATTTGGAGCGTTTTTGAGCACTTTTAAAATCGCGATTTTTTTTTCTGCTCTGTTTGCTTCAGCAAGGTGTTCCTGCTTTGCTGGCAAAGGGCTGTGTGCATAGCCATGCCGCCTAGTCCTCGGTGTCTGGTCTGTGGCATTCGTAGAAGTAGTAATTTGGAAGCCCGAGTCTGTGCCACTTGTTCTGCTGTGGGTGCAGGCATGGAGGATCCTCTGGAGGGCTCCAGTGCAGATCTCCCACCTGTATCTACAGAAGGGACATCAGAGCAGGCAGAGACGGTCCTTGGTCCGGGGATTTCTGCGGTGCCGGAGCGCCTGTTGGCGGGGGGCGTCCAGGAGGGATCCCTGGGAGTTCCACCCGCCTTTTTCTCTCTCATGCAGGAGGCTCTGGCTCTCTTGCAGCCGGCGGGGGGAGGCTCGGTCCTGCCCCGCCGTGGGCTAAAGCGTCCACTTTCAGTAGAGGGAGACACTGGTCCACAAAAGAAGAGCCGGCCCCCGAGTGTTGCGGATTCTGCGCCTCCTGGGGACGAGTTCCACGAGGGGCTGAGGGAGGCTCTCGAGCTGGAGTCTGCGGAGGATTTAGAAGACGGCGAGTTGTTGGATAACGAGCAGAGTAGTAGAATAGTGCGTGTATTTCGTAAAGAGGAACTTCCGGCACTGATTGCCGAAACCCTCAAGGTATTGAACATACCCGTGGAAGATGCCACTGCGGAGGACAAGTTGGAGGATCCCTTGATGCAGGCGGTGCGCACTTCCCACAGAGTCTTTCCGCTCCATAGGGTTTTTAAAGCTATGATCCAGGAGGAGTGGAACAGTCCAGAGTCCGCTTTGCGCGGGGCTAGACTGTTGCCTAAGTTGTATCCTCTGTCGGAGGCTGATAGTTCTTTCGTTCGCCGAAGGTGGACGCGGCAGTTTCCACGGTTACTAAACGGACTACTATCCCGGTGGAAGGTGCTGCGGCGTTGAAGGACCCGCAGGATCGGAAAGTTGATAGCTTGTTGAGACAGGCATTTGATGTTGCTGCCCTGTCAATGCAGACGGCAGTGGCCGGGGCCTGGGTGGCGCGCGGCTGCCTCCGCTGGTCTCAACAGTTTCAGGGGCCCCAGTCGGCGGAACAAGAGGCCGCGGCGTCCAGATTGGAGTCGGGTACCGCTTATTTGGCGGATATCCACTATGACCTCATTAGGGGGTTAGCTAACGGCATGGCGTCGGTGGTAGCGGCGCGTCGTTCTCTTTGGTTACGCAATTGGGCGGCTGATGGCTCTTCTAAAGCTCGCCTTAATAAGCTGCCGTTTAAGGGCAGGCAGTTATTTGGAGAGGACTTGGATAGGTTGGTAAAAGATCTCGGGGATTCTAAGGGGGGTCGGCTTCCGGAGGATAAGCCCAAGCAGGGGAAGCCAACCTTCACCTTCCGGGGGTCTCAGCAGTCCTTTCGGAGGTTTCGTGCCTCCCGCTTTGGTCAGTCCCAGCGTTCCAGATATCTGGGGCGCGGACAGAGTTTCCGCGGATTTCGGGGGGCAGGTAGAGGTTTTTGCTCCTTCCAGGCGCAGGTCCCCAAAAAGTCACAATGAAGCGAGGACGGCTCCGGTGGCGGTGATTCCCGTAGGGGTCAGACTGCGGGATTTCTACCCTGCCTGGGCCACTATCACATCCGATCAGTGGGTGTTAGAAGTGATACGAGAGGGATATGCACTCGAGCTACATCGACCGGTGCTCGATTCCTTCGTTATGTCCCCGTGCAGTGCTCCCTGGAAACGACGAGTCGTATCCGATACACTTTCCCGGCTGCTTCGGCTCCGGGCGGTCGCCCCCGTGCCGGAGGGGCAGTTAGGGTCCGGTCGATACTCCATCTACTTCGTCGTGCCGACAAAGGAGGGCACCTTTCGACCAATCCTGGATTTAAAGAGAGTGAATCGTGCCTCCGGGTGTCGCATTTTCGCATGGAAACGCTGAGCTCGGTCATAGCGGCGGTCCGCGAGGGGGAATTCCTAACATCCCTAGACCTTACGGAGGCCTATTTGCACATTCCCATTTGCCGGGAACATCAAAGATTTCTGCGGTTTGCGCTGCCGATGGGCCATTTTCAGTTTCAAGCCATGCCCTTCGGCCTAGCGACGGCGCCACGGGTCTTCACGAAGATCATGGTGGTGGTAGCGGCGTTCCTGCGGAAGGAGGGTGTCCTCGTGCATCCCTATCTCGACGACTGGTTGATCCGGGCGAAGTCGAGGGAGGAGAGTCTCCGGGCGATGGCGCGGGTCGTACAGGTTTTGCAGTCGTTAGGCTGGGTGGTCAATCGGGCGAAGAGCAGCCTTCTTCCCTCGCAGACCTTGGAGTATTTGGGGGCGCGTTTCGAGACCGGCAACGGGAAGGTTTTCCTCCCAGTGCACAGAGCGCAGGCCCTGAGGCGGCTGGTGGAGCAGTTTCTAGCGAGACGGGCGTCCTCGGCTTGGCAATACCTTCAGCTTCTTGGCACGATGGCGTCGACCATCGAGGTAGTTCCGTGGGCAAGGGCGCACATGCGGCCTCTGCAGCGAGCGCTGCTGCGTCGATGGTGTCATCAGTCCGACTCGCTAGCTCATCAGTTAGTTTGCCCCTTGGAGGTTCGGCGCAGCCTTCGCTGGTGGTTGCGTCGGCGCTCTCTGGCGAACGGTATGCCCTTGGAGTCTCCCGTCTGCTGATGACGGATGCCAGTTTGAGCGGCTGAGGGGCTCATTGCGAGGGCCAGATTGCTCAGGGCCAGTGGTCCTCGCGGGAGAGCCGGTGGTCCATCAACCGACTGGAAATGAGAGCCGTGTGGTTGGCTCTGACAGTGTTTCAGCCTTGGCTGCAGGGAGCGGCGGTCAGGGTGCTATCCGACAATGCCTCCACGGTAGCCTACATAAATCGCCAGGGAGGCACAGGCAGCGCGGCGTTGGAAGCGGAGGCGGATCTGCTTCTGGATTGGGCAGAGCGGCATCTTCAGTGTCTGTCGGCCCAGCATATCGCGGGGGTTCACAATGTGGAGGCGGACTTTCTGAGTCGTCGCAGGGTAGACCCCGGAGAGTGGTCTCTACATCCAGAGGTATTTGCGTTGCTGGTCCGTCGTTGGGGTCTGCCGATAATGGACCTCATGGCGACCTTCGAGTCCGCGCAGGTCGAAAGGTTCTTCAGCAGGCGTCGGGAACGCATGTCGGAAGGCCTTGATGCATTGGCACAAAGGTGGCCAAGGTACGGGCTGCTCTTTGTCTTTCCTCCGTGGGCTCTGCTGGGTCGCCTGGTACAGCGGATCGAGCGGCATCCGGGTCCCGTGGTTCTGATTGCCCCAGACTGGCCTCGTCGGCCTTGGTATGCGGATCTGGTGCGGTTGAGTGTGGCCGATCTGTGGCTCCTTCCTCCTCGGCCGGATCTCCTTCGGCAGAGGCCGCTGCAGATGCCTCAGGTGGCTCGATTCTCGCTTACGGCATGGCTATTGAGAGGGCGCGAATGAGAGCCAAAGGTTATTCTCCGGAGGTTATTGCTACCTTGTTGCGGGCGCGGCGTCGGTCTACGTCGCTAGCGTATGTCCGGGTCTGGCGTATTTTTGAGAGCTGGTGTGCGGCTCGCGAGTTGCGGCCTTTGCGGACCTCCGTTCCTCAGATCCTCTCCTTCTTGCAAGCAGGGGTGGACAAGGGCCTGGCGGCCAGTTCGTTGAGGGTACAACTTGCAGCTCTTGCGTGTTTTCGAGGCAAGGTTCAGGGCCAGTTATTGGGGTCCCATGCGGACGTGAAGCGCTTCTTGCGAGCGGTGTTGCTTATGCGTCCTCCGTGCAGGGCTTTAGTGCCCTCGTGGGACTTGAATTTGGTGTTGAGGTCTCTGGTGGCTTCGCTGTTTGAACCCTTGGCGCAAGCTTCGTTGAAGGACTTGACGTTGAAAACGGTGTTTCTGGTAGCGATCTCGTCAGCTCACAGGATCTCGGAGTTGCAGGCTCTTTCGTGTAGGGAACCCTATCTGTCTTTCTCTGCCGACAAGGTGGTATTGCGACCGGTTCCCGCGTTTTTGCCTAAGGTAGTTTCGGCGTTTCACATGAATCAGGTGGTGTCTCTCCCGGTGTTTGCCAAGGAACGGGGCAAGCACGCGGATAACTCCTTGCACGCGTTGGATGTCCGTCGAGCTCTTCGTCGGTATTTGAGGGAAACGGCGGCCTTCCGTAAGTCCGATCGCCTATTTGTTGCATTTGGCGGTCCGCGCAAGGGGGAAGCGGCGTCTAAGTCTTCCATTTCCCGCTGGTTGAAAGAGGCGATTTCGTCGGCATACCTTTTACACGGCAGGATGGTTCCTGCCGGGCTTCGGGCTCACTCGACTAGGGCGCAGGCGGCGTCTTGGGCAGAAGTTAGCTTGGTACCGGCGGTGGATATTTGTCGGGCGGCGACGTGGTCGTCCTTGCACACCTTTGCTAAGCACTATCGTCTGGATGTGCAGGCGGCGTCGGATGCGCGGTTTGGGTCTCGGGTGCTTCAGGCTGGACTAGCGAGGCCCTCCCGTTGAGATTTACTGCTCTGTTACATCCTCTATGGTTCCGGGACTGGACTAGAGGGACGCTAAGGAAGAGTAAATTAGACTTACCTGCTAATTGTTCCTTGCGGAACTCTAGTCCAGTCCCGGATCCCTCCCTGTCTATCTGTTCTCGCTGCCAGCCAAGAAGGTACATTCATTATAGGAGTCTGCCAGGGTTTTTGTTCTCTATACTTTCGGTCAGAGCTCCTCTGCTTGCAGCACGCCTTAGTTTCCTTTCGGGGTCAAATCTTGGGGGTGAGCGGTGGCGTCTCTTGTTGCATTCGTTTTGCACAAGGGTCGCCACGGCCGTTCTGGTCCGCCTTCCCGTAGGCGGGAGGTTGTTCTTACGCAATTGGAAAAAGAAAATTAAAAAACAAAAAAAAAGAATTTTTGCTAGTAGTGGGAACTTTAGGGTCAGGATCCTTTTTTCCACTGTGTTGTTATATCTACTTATTTGTTGCTCTGCTTAGTATGCTTTGTCAATAGGTACTGATGTGTGGGCGGTCCTTGGGGCTGCATATAGCTGGATGATCAAAGAGATGAAGATGTTCAGTCTCCAAAGCTGCTGGTGGAGGTTCACAACTCGATGGTTCCGGGACTGGACTAGAGTTCCGCAAGGAACAACAATTAGCAGGTAAGTCTAATTTACTCTTTCATCTCGCCCCCTTTTCAAATCCGTGCTAAAGGCTCACCTCTTTGTGGCTGCTTTTGGATCCTGATCCCTTGTTTTCATTGTGTCTCCTTACCTTTCCTACTTGTACCCATATTCTCAGCTATTGTATTTGTCTGTCTTTTTTAGATTGTAAGCTCTGATGAGCAGGGACCGTCTTTTATATGTATCTGTAC
This sequence comes from Ichthyophis bannanicus, assembly GCA_033557465.1. Lineage (NCBI taxonomy): Eukaryota > Metazoa > Chordata > Amphibia > Gymnophiona > Ichthyophiidae > Ichthyophis > Ichthyophis bannanicus. The sequence continues at coordinate 691,526,787 of CM066035.1, forward strand.
AGCACCTGTAATGCTATATAAATGATTAATAGTAAAAGTAGTAGTAACTTGGTATCCAGAGTACCCCTAGGTATGGGTAAGCAATCCCCTATGGATTTCTATGCTTCAGAGTGGAAAAATTACAATTTGGTGTGCAGAGAAGGGCTTAGCTCGCTTTTTTGGGCACTACTATGTTTATTTGACTACTTATGTCGCTTATGAAATTCAGGCCTAAAGATAAACTTGGTATGTTTCATCCCAGCCTTTACCAATCTATTATGATCAGAGGCAGGGAGGGAAGCTTGTTTCCAAGCATCCTTTTCTCCGGTTTCAGGAAGGGATTGCTACCTTTAAAGCTATTACAAAGACCTTGATATGGCTGTTTCTCATCTAATGAAACTGCTGTATGAACTAGTGCACACAGCTTTATCAAGTTACCTATCCATTGTGCACTTCGTCCAAAAGCGTAATTTTCTTACACATTCAAATATTTTGTTGAAAGAAATCTTGAATGTTGATATAAATCAGGAAATTCTTTCTTACTTTCTTTCCTAACCTCGTACTTTACCAGCAAAGGTGGCATTACATACATTAAACTGTACAAGAGTTTTGTCCTGTTTGAATAGGCTAAAGAAAATGAGAACATCCACTTAGCTCTTTTGTCATAAGTGATCCAAATAGACTCGGAAGCCCTATAAACAAACATACAATAGCTAACTGAATCTCTGATGTCTATCCCTCTGCTATCAGAAAGCAGACCTCTTGTTTCAGGGCCATGTGCATGCTCATCAGGTCAGAGCATTGGCTACCTCCACAGCTTATACTGGTTCTATTTCTCTTCAAGAAATTTGTAAGATGTTAGTGTATTCAGTGTACACATTTGCATTTCACCACTGCCTAATGAAATGCAAATGTGTACACTGAATACAGGACACTAGTTTTGGACAACTATGTCTTAGAAATTTTATTTAAAATGTTGGTGATTAAACTCTCCTGCAGTTGCTCAAATGGTGGGTTATATTGTAAAGTGGAATGGAAGAGAACATCAAGACAACTCAGTTATAGAACTATTTATTATGTCTACCCATGGAGAAAGCAAAATTGTATACTTGTAATTGATATTCTCTGTGAACAACAGGATTAAAATTGCCTCCATTCTCACCATTGTTCAGTCACTTCTTTTGTACCCTGCATGCCAGTAGCTTTGTCGTAGACTAGATGGCTTCACTGAGAGACTGCTTGGTGCAGTGTCTATTGCACGTGCATAAAACCTTCTAGGCTGTTCTAACCAATGAGCTGATAGTCTGTATATGTGCTGTACACCGACATCACCCATATGTGCAGGACTTTTAATCCTGCTATCCAGGGAAGAACGCAAGTTATAGGTAAGTAACTGCTTTATTGGCATAAACTAACTTTTCCTAATTGGATAATGGGATACTGATGTGTCTTACTGATAACTCTCCACAGTTCATCAGTCTCCAGTTTCAACCCTGCGCTTGAATCGGCATGACCAGGTTGACACAGCGGATAATGCAAACTATGCCTTGTACTGTCCAGATTACACGGTGCGAGCCTTGACGGACTTGCAGCTCATCAAGGTACAGCATTGGCTCACCAGGACAAGCTGGAGAAAAATAATGGTGAAGGAAAAGGGTTATGTGACCAGGATACAAAGTTACATTTAGGACTGAATGACTCATGGATATGCACAGGAATACAGAGCCTGTCATTCTTAGGATTGAATGGTTTAGGCTGGGAGATGGGTACAGGGATACAGTGTGCCCTTGTTTGAGCAGCTCCCTTCTAGCCTATTATGCTAGTCTATTCAGTTCATGACCTTGGATCTCACTGTAAGCATGTCTCCTGTGCATTTGTAAGCATTCACACTCTACTACTGCAGTTTATTTCTATAGGAATGTTAAATATATGTAGAATTGTAAAAATACACTAGTATATGTGTCTCGCCACTAGTGACTAATTAGACCAGTGCATTTTCCACTATGGCTGTACCCCTTCCATTCAATATAAAGCATGCTGCATTTCTACATACCTAGCAATAAGCAATAAAGTGGGGTGATAGATAAGAAATAGAGAATACCAGAAAATAGATAGGACAGTCGCTCTGTAGAGTTTGCAATATAGATAATATTTTTTTAATTTTGTGCTTATTAAAGCTTTGTTTAAAAAAAATACACAACAGAAGGTGAACAATAGAAACATGTCAGAAGTAAAAGCTTTGTTTAACTCTGATACTGTCCTCGTTTCTACTACCTCCACTGGGAGACTATGCCACGCATCTATCACACTTTCCATAAAGAAATATTTGTGCATATTACTCCTGAGTCTATCCCCTTTCACCCTCATCCTATGCCCTTTTGTTGCAGAGCTTACCTTCAATCAAAAAAAGCTCTCCTCTTGTGCATTTATGCCACAGAGGTATTTAGACATCTCTGTCATATCTCCTCTATCCTGCCTTTCCTCTAACATATACATATTAAGATCTGTGTCTGTCCCCATATGGTTTATAATGAAGACCACTAAGCATTTTAGTAGTCGCTCTCTGTACTAATTTCATCCTGTTTATATCCTTTTGAAGGTGTGGTCTCCAGAATTGCATACACTACTCCAAATGAGGTCGCATCAGAGTCTTATACCGAGGCACTATTGCCTATTTTTTTCTGCTGGCCATTCTTCTCCCTGTGTACCCAAGCATCCTTCGGGCTTTTATCATCGCCTTTTCTACCTGTTTAGCCACTTTAAGATCATCGGAAACAATCACGCCCAGGTCCTGCTCTACTTTTGTGGACAGAAGTACTTCATCACCTACATTGTACTGCTCCTTTGGATTTTTGCAGCCCAAATCCATGACCCTGCATTTTTTAGCATTAAATCTCAGCTGCCAAATTTTAGACCATTCTTCAAGCTTAGCTAGATCCCTCCTCATGTTATCTACTCCTTCCTGGGCATCTACTCTATTGTAGATTTTGGTGTCATCAGCAAAGAGGCAAATCTAACCCTATAGCCCTCTGCAATATCACTAACAAAAATGTTAAAAAGAATCAGACAGAGGACAGATCCCTGCAGCACATCACTTCTCAGAGTGAGCTACACTTTATTGCCTCCCACTCAACCAATTTCTTACCCAGTCAGTCACTTTAGAGTCCATCCCTAGGGTGCTCAATTTATTAATAAGTCGCCTATGTGGAATGGTGTCAAAGGCTTTACCGAAATCTAAGTACACCACATTTAGGGCTCTCCCTCAGTCCAGCTCTCTGGTTACCCAGTCAAAGAAATCAATCCAATTTGACTGACAAGACCTGCCTCTGGTAAACCCATGCTGCCTCAGATCTTGCAATCCTTTGGTCTCCTGAAACATCACAGTCCTCTGTTTAGCAGCGTTTCCATTAATTTACTCACCACAGACTAACCGGCCTGTAGTTCTCAACCTCATCCTTACTTCCTCTTTTGTGTAAAAGCACCACATATGCTTTTCTCCAGTCCTCTAGGATACCCCCAATTCTAAAGAAGCTTTGAAAAGGTGAGTCAGTGTAGCTGCTAGAATGTCCCCAAGTTCCTTCAATATTCTCAGATGTATCCCATCTGGCCCCGTCGCTTTATCTACTTTTAGTTTAGCTAGTTCCTCACGAACACAGTCCTCTGAAAATCGTCTAAGATCCCCTTCACTTGCTTCTATTTGTGGGCGTTTTCTCCTGGCCCTTCATCTGTGAATACAGAACGAAAATATTTGTTAAGCAATTCCACATCGGCTTCTACATATTCCTCTCCTTCGCCTTTGAGTTTGGCAATACCACTTTTGCACTTTCTCCTGTTGCTAACATATCTGAAAAATGTCTTGTCCCCCCATTTTATTGCACTAACTATTTCTTTTTCTTTTTGTATCTTTGCTTTCCTATTTTCCTGGCTTCTCTTTTTTTCCAAATATTGATGCTTGTCTTCCTCTCTCTGTGATCTCTTCTATTTTATGGAGGCCACCCTCTTTTTCTTCACCTTTTCAGCTACTTTCAGCCATAGTGCCCTTCTTGATTATACAGTTTTGGAGTCCAAAGTATCCAAAATGGATAAAACAATAACCAGCAGAATTTAAGCAGACATTACCAGCATGGAACTTAAACATCCCAAATGCGATAAATCCTAGAACTCAACCATTTAAATTTCAGGAAATGTATTTTACAGTGAATATAATTAAAGTGAACAAGACTGTGATAAAGAAGTAGAATTAGTAGCATGGTGGTAGATGATGATGGCAGAAAGACTAATCAACCCATTCGGCCTACCCAGTCATTCTTCTTCATATTGCTAAGGATATATCTCCACCTGCTACCCTTAGTCTGACTGCATGCAGGATGCTACTCATTATCTGAGATAGTTTTGTCATCATTCATATGCCATCATCTTGGGCAGATGAGTGTACAAGATCCCCACACCGATCACCATTCCCTTCTCATATCTAACCACAAAGCTTTATAGCCTTGGTCTTCACTCCCAGTCCCTGAGGGTTGTCAATAGGACAGGCTTTCAGGATATCCCTAATGAATATGCATGAGAGAAATTTACATGCCCACTATCGCCATTGTATGCATATTCATTAAGGATATCCTGAAAACCTGGCCCTCGAGGAGTGAAGACCGAGGCTTTATAACAATCTAAATAGCTAATAGTACTAGTGTGGCTATCACCCAAGCAGTCAGCCTTCTAAGGTTCTCATGCAGCCTATCGGAGAGACCAAGCTACTTGATTATCTGCATTTCAGTAGGACTTCTAGCTATTTGCAGCCTGCCAGACATTCAGCTGCTAATTAGTTCTGTTATTGCAGCCTGCCAGACAGACCTGGCTGTGTGGTTGCCTGTATTTCTATTAGGATATTCAAAAGTTCATTTTTATTTTGCCATTCTTTCTGGCAGAGCCAATATTCTTTGTTGTATTGCATCAACACAGAAACAGGTGCCATTAATGCTGCTGCTGTTTCTGTACTATTTATCCCATGCCCTCTTAAAGTCTCTTACTGCTTTAGCCTCCACCAGCCATTCTGGGAGATTGTTCCACACATCCACCATCCCTTCCATGAAAACATATATCCTGATGTTACTCCTGAGCTTTTTCCTTTAAATCTTCCTATTGTATGACTCCTTTCAAGAATGTCCTTTCCACTGAAAAAGGCTTACCTCCTGTTCATCATTTAATATCTTTTAGATATTTGAATGTCCAGGTCATATATTCTCTCTCTCCTGTGGAGTAGAAGTATTTAGATCCTTAAACCTCAGCTCATAGGACCAGTGTGGTAGCCCTCTTTGGATAGTCTCCATGCTGCCCTTACCAAGAGACAGCCTCGAGAATTGGACAAAGAATGTCACCTAAGATTGCACCAAGGACTTGTACAATGGCATAATCAGTTTTCTTCAATAAACTTTTCCAAACCCTTTTTAAACCCTACTACATTAACTGCTTTATCACATTCTCTGGCAGTTAATGTAGCAGGGCTTTAAAAAGATTTGGAAATGTTCCTAGAGGAAAGGTCCATAAACTGTTATTAAAGTACACTTGGGGAAAGCCACTGCTTATCCCTGGGAGTAAGCAATATGGAATTTATCTACCTTTTGGGATCCAGTAGGTACTAGAGACTTTGATTGATCATTGTTGGAAATGGGATACTGCCTTGCTGAATCTTACATCTGATCCAGTATGGCATTTCTTATGTACCCCATCACTTTTGATGGGTCTTATTTGTCAGATATAATCACCCAAAAGTCTTTCCTATTCTGTGTCCTTCAGTATCTCACCTCCCATTGTGTACTACTGATTCAGTTTTCTGTACACAGAGGCATAGCTCTACTTTTTTTTTTTTTTAGTTCTGGAACTTACCAGCCAATCAGTTGACCCTCTTTGAGCTTTCTTTTTTTTTAACCATAATCTTCATCAGGAGTGTCCACTCTGTTGGAGATCTTAGTGGCATCTGCAAAAAACTGACCTCCGCCCCCATGTCCTCAGTAATATATCAAACAGAACCATCCCCCCACCCAATCCCTGAGGCATTCCTTTGGTCACATTTCATTTTCAGAACCAACTTTATTTACCATCATATATGTTAGAACATAAGAATATAAGCATTGCTATACTGGGTGAGACCAAAGATCCATCAAGCCCAGTATCCCATTTCCAACAGTGGCCAATCCAGGCCATAAGTGCCTGGCAGGATCCCAAACGTAGCCAGATTCAATGCTACTTATCCACAGGTCTACCTTAATAATGATTTTCAAACTTTTTCTTTAAACCTTTTTTAAACTCAGGTACCCTAACTTTTTACCACATCCTCCAGCAATGAGTTCCAAACTTAGCTATACATTGAGAGAGAGAATATTTTCTCTTATTTGCTTTAAATATGCTACTTTGTAAATTCATGGTGTGTCCCCTAGTCTTTGTACTTTTTGAAAGAGTAAACAATCAATTCAAGTTACCCGTTCTCCACTCATGATTTTACAGAACTCTGTCATATCTTCCCTCAACTGTCTCATCCCCAAGTTGAAGAGCGTTATTCTCGTTGGCCTTTCCTCATAGGAGAGTCATTCCTTCCACTATCATTTTGGTCGCCCTTCTCTGTACCTTTTCTAATTCTGCTTTATCTTTTTTTGAGATGTGGTGACCAGAATTGCACACAATACTCAAGGTGCGGTCGCATCATGGAGCGATACAGAGGTATTATAATATTCTTTGTTTTATTCTCCCTTCTAATAATTACTACATTCTGTTTGCTTTTTTGGTCGCTGAAGCATACTGAACAAATGTATTGTCCATGATGATGCTAGATCTTCTCCTGAACGGTGACTTCTAATGTGGAGTCTAGCATCATGTAGATATAGTTTGGGTTATTCTTTCCCTATGTACATCACTTTGCACTTGTCCATATGAAATTTCATCTGCCACTAGGATACCCAGTCTCTTAGTTATACAAGGTGGTCCTGCAATTTCTGTGTCTGTGATTTAACAGCCCTGAATAATTTGTTTTCATCTGTAAATTCAGTGACTTTGCTCCTTGTTTCAATTTCCAAATTAAATAATAAATATGTTAAAAAAACACCAGTCCCAGTAGTCTGGGGTATTTCACTATTTACCTTCCATCATGAAGAAAATTGGTCATGTAACCCTACTCTGTTTTCTCTTTTAACCAATTACTTATCCACAATAAGACATTGCTTCCTATCCCATGACTTTAAAATTTCCTCATGAGTCTTTCTTGAGGAACTTTGTCAAAGGCTTGCTGAAAATCTAGATACAGTGTAGCAGCTGACTTGTCTTTATCCACATGTTTATTCACGCTTTTAAAAAAAATTGGAGTAGATTGGTAATGCAAGACTTGGCTACATCCATGTTGACTTTGTCCCATTAAAAACCATGTCTTATCTGTGTTCAGTAATTTAGTCCTTTATAATAGTTTCTACTGTTTTGCCTGGCATGGAAATCAGGCTCACCAGTCTGTAGTTTCCCAGATCACCTCTGGTTCCACATAAACATAAAAGCTGGCATTAGGTTAGCCACCTCCATTCTTCAGGTACTTTAGGAAATTTTCATAATAGGTTGCAGATTACTAATGATACATCTTTAATTTCATATTTGAGTTCTTTCTGCACTTTGGGATGTATGCCATGATTTGCTGCTCTTTAATTTATTGATTTGGCCTATTATATTTTCCCAGTTCACTGAGATTTGTTTCAGTTCCTCTGAATTATCATCAATAAGTACCATTTCTGACATAGTATTTCCCTTACATCTCCCTCAGAAAAGACTAAAGCAAAGAATTAATTTAGCCTCTTTGCTATGGCCTTCTCCTTCCTGAGTGCCCCTTTTTATCCCATGATCATCCTAATGGTCCAGCTGATTCCCTCACAGGCTTCTTTCTTTGAATATACCTGAAAAAGATTTTGTTATGAGTTTTTTTTCCTCTGTAGCAGTTTCTTTTCAAATTCTCTTTCTCCCTTCTTTATCAACAATTTGTATCAAACTTTGCAGTACTTATTCTGTTTCATGTGTTCTTCATTCAGATCCTTTTTCCATGTTTTTGAAAAATGTTATTCCTTATCGTCACTCCAGTCCAGTCCCTTTACTTCTGGGTTACGCAACCCTTCCAGCAGCTTGGAGGCTGAGCCCAACCTTTTTGGGATGGAGCGGTATAAATACCACTGGTGCCACCCACAAATCCCAGTATTCTCAGCCTCCAAGCAGCTGGAGGGTTCCGTAAGCTAGGGCTTACTGGAGTCCTATCTTTACTTAAAATTTTCTAGTTTTCTTTATTAGCTGCTTTATTTTTGGTGGGAGCTTACTTACCTTTTGTTTTCTGGTACTGTGTCTTTAATTTTCTCTGCCGGTTCTCTCCTTCCACTCCTCTATCCTCCCCCCCCCCCCCCTTGGCCGGGCCGGGTATCGGAGGTGGTTCTTTTATTACCTGCAGCAGCGAGGAGGACCAGACAGATCTCCTCTCGCTGCCGATTCTGCCTGCACTTCTCAGCCCTCTCCGGAGACCTGCCCTGCCTCGTGCCGAAGCCCCCCTGGTGGCTGAGCGCTGGAGGCAACGCCGCGAGTGTGCTCAGTCCTCCGGCCCCGTCCCGGAGCAGTGGGGCGCGGGGGCGAGCTCCTGAGCCGAGAAACATCGCTGTTCAAAGCGGCGGTATTCTCTGCTGATCGGGACGCGGATTCCAGCCCCGATCCTCTTCGGCGGCGTTTTTAAAAGCGGAACGTAGAGCAGATTCGCGATCCCCTGTTTAGGACTCCACGTGGTCGCGGCCTACCACGTGTCGAGCCAACGGACTGGGATCGCTGAGCCGGGCCTGATCATCTGCAGAAGAAGCCTCTAAACCGCAAGTACTAGTCTAAATAGCTGGTTTTTGTTGCTTTCCTTTTAATTTTAATGTTATTTTAATTTTATTTTAATTTCCTTTGTTCTAATTTTTAAGTGAGAAGCCTTCTTGTTCACTCGGGGGATTCTGTTTATAGCTTGTTGAGGGGCGGGCACTTTGAAAGTTTGTTTTTTTGCCTCCCTCTCCCCCGCAGCTGTATTGTTCAGGTTTTTCTTGTGCAGTTTATTGGTTAGGCCTGGGCGGTTAAGCAGATCTTCAGTAATCCTCCTGGAGGACATGACTGGCAAGTCAAGGTGCCCATCCTGTGGCACTCGTAGGGGTACTTCCTCGGAGGCAGGAGTCTGCAGGGGTTGTGCTGCAGTGGCTACCTCCGTGGAACAAGAAATTAGCTTGTCCATGGCCCAGGCTTCTCAGGGGTCCGGAGACCCTCTGGAGGGGGACGTAGGGTCCCAGTTCCCTCCTCCTACACGCTCAGATTTACACGCCCCCCTCTGCCCCCCCCTTTTCCCGCAGGGGAGGGGGGGGGTCGGGGATCTCTTCTCCCCGGATTTCATCCTCTTGCTACACCAAGCCTATTGCATGCGCAAGCAGGGGTTGGGGGCAGGGGAAGCGGGCCCGCTGGCGGAAGGCAGGTTGGCCAGACCAATGAGGGCAAGCGGTCAGGACTCTGGGATTCCGCTGAAGCGCTCCAGGCAGTTGAGTGAGGAACCCCTCACGTCCCTTTCACAGGGCACGCCGGAAGAGGAGGGCTCTGAAAAGGATTTAGAGGAGGAAGAGGAGGAGCTTGAAGAGTGGGAGATCCCTGAGGAGGACCATTCTCGCATAATTAGAGTTTTTCGTCGAGAGGAGCTCCCTGCCTTAATCAGTGAGTCCCTGAAAGCGCTCAATGTAGCCTCAGACGCCCCAGCAGATGAGGAGGCGTTGGAGGATCCCTTAATCCAGGCCATTAGGAGGTCCCAGAAAGTTTTCCCTGTCCACAGGGTGGTGCGTCAGATGATCCAGGAAGAATGGGATCAACCAGAGTCAGGTTTAAGGGGGGTCCAAGCCATGGCTCGCCTATATCCTCTTCCAGAGTCAGACAAAGAGCTGCTGAAGTCCCACAGGGTAGATGCGGCGGTATCAGCGGTGACAAAGAAAACAACCATCCCAGTCAAGGGCAGCCCGGCCCTGAGGGATTCTCAAGATAGAAAACTGGACACGCTCCTTAAGCAGGCCTCCGTCTCGGGTGCTTGGGTGGTGCGGGCCTGTTTGAGGTGGTCGCAGCAACTTCAGGCAGCGGAAGCCCCCACAGAGGTTGCTCTAGCCAACTCAGCTAGATTGGAATCCGGGGCGGCCTACTTAGCGGATAGTCAGTATGACCTCATCAGGAGCCTAGCTAAGAACATGGCCTCGGTGGTAGCAGCTAGGCGCTATTTGTGGCTACGTAATTGGGCTGCCGATGCCTCCTCCAAAGCTCGCCTGAGTCATCTTCCCTTTAAAGGGAAGCTGTTATTTGGGGAGGATTTAGATAAGTTGGTGAAGGACCTTGGCGAATCCAAGGGTGGCAGGCTTCCGGAGGACAGACCGAAGCAAGGGCGCCCCCTAGCTCCGGCGCGTAACCAACCCAGGGATTCCCGGAGGTTTCGTCCAGCCAGGTCAAACCCTTTTCTCAGGGGTCGTTTCCCTTCAAGGGGGCAAGGCTTTAGAGGGTTTCGGGGAGCAGGCAGAGGTTTTGCGGCCTCTTCCTCCTCCTCGGGATCTAGAAAACAACAATGAGATAACAGGGGTCTTGGAGGGCGGACTGCCAGTGGGCGGTCATTTAAGGCAGTTTCTTCCTGCCTGGTCCCGGGTCACGTCCGATCAATGGGTCCTGGAGGTGATCCGAGAGGGCTATTCTCTCGAATTTGCAAAGCAAATACTCCCAGCCTTTGTTCAGTCTCCCTGCGGTTCTCCGATAAAGAGGGCGGCAATAGAGGCAACGCTCTCTTGGCTTTTGGAGCTCGGGGCCGTAGTTCCAGTGCCTCCAGACCAGTGCGGTACCGGTCGGTACTCGATTTACTTCGTGGTACCAAAGAAGGAAGGGTCCTTTCGCCTGATCCTGGATTTGAAGCAAGTCAATCGCTGTCTCAGGGTGCCACATTTCCGGATGGAAACCCTACGATCGGTTATAGCGGCCGTAAGGGGCGGGGAGTTCCTAACGTCGTTGGATTTGACGGAGGCTTATTTGCATATTCCGGTCAGAAGGTCCCATCAACAGTTCCTGAGATTCGCAGTGCCACGAGGTCATTTTCAATTCCAGGCTCTGCCCTTCGGCCTAGCTACAGCCCCAAGGACGTTCATCAAGGTGATGGTGGTGGTAGCAGCATCCCTACGAAAGGAGGGAATACTAGTGCACCCCTATCTGGATGATTGGCTGATCCGGGCAAAGTCAGAAGAGGAAAGTCGCTCGGCAACGGCCAGAGTGGTACAAGTCCTAGAGGAGTTGGGGTGGGTCATCAATCGAGTAAAGAGCAGGTTGATTCCCTCCCAGGAGCTCGAGTATCTCGGAGCGAGGTTCAACACCAGCAAAGGCAGGGTCTTCCTGTCCAGCACGAGGTCAAGGGACCTAAGAATCTTAGTCACGCAGTTTCTGGGCAGACGGAACCCTTCAGCGTGGCATTACCTTCAATTACTGGGAACCATGGCGGCAGCGATAGAGGTAGTCCCGTGGGCCAGGGCTCACATGCGACCTTTACAGTGGTCTCTGTTGCGTCGTTGGTCCCCTCAGCATCACCCCTTGTCCCTGCAGCTACCCTGCGCTCCTTGAACCAAGCAGGCCCTTCGCTGGTGGAGGTGCCCAAGGAATCTGGATCGCGGGATGCCCCTCGAGCCCCCACAGTGGTTGCTGTTGACAACGGACACCAGTCTGGCAGGCTGGGGGGCTCATTGCGAGGACCAGTTCGTCCAGGGGCGTTGGACGTCGTTGGAGTCTCTATGGCCCATCAACAGACTGGAATTGCGGGCCGTCGCCCTGGCGCTCAGGGCACTCGAGTCCTCAGTTCTAGGAAGAGCAATTCGCATCCTCTCCGACAATGTCACCGCGGTGGCTTACATCAACCACCAGGGCGGCACCAGCAGTCCCGCCTTGGAGAAAGAGGCGGACGCCCTATTCCAGTGGGCAGAAGTTCGGTTGGAAGCGCTTTCAGCTCAGCACGTGGCCGGCACGGACAACATTACGGCCGATTACCTCAGCAGGTGCAAGATAGACCACGGGGAGTGGGAGCTGCATCAGGAGATCTTTGACCAGATAGTAGACCTTTGGGGTCCCCCAGTCATGGACCTCATGGCGCGGTTCTCGTCCGCCAAAGTAAGGCGATTCTTCAGTCGGCGGAAGGAAAGAATGTCCGAAGGCCTGGATGCCCTAGCCCAGAAGTGGCCTTCAGAGGGCTTCCTCTGTGTTTTCCCCCCTTGGGCTCTGATCGGAAAGGTCTTCAGCGGGTGGAGGCTCACCGGGGTTGGGTAATTCTCATTGCCCCGGATTGGCCTCGCCGCCCCTGGTATGCGGATCTGGTGAGGATGATCGCCGACCGGCCTTGGCGGCTTCCCTGCAGAAGGGACCTGCTGAGGCAAGGTCCGGTTCGGATGCCCCACGTGGATCGATTCTCGCTTACGGCCTGGCTATTGAAAGGGCGCGGCTCCTGAAGCGGGGTTATTCGGGGGCAGTAATCGCGACGCTGTTGAGTGCTAGGAAGCGCTCGACTTGTCTCTCCTATGTAAGAGTTTGGCGCATCTTTGAAGCGTGGTGTGCGGAGCACCGAAGGAATCCCCTTTCGCCTTCGGTCCCGGAGGTGCTGGAATTTTTGCAAGCGGGCTTTGACAAAGGCCTAGCGCACAGTTCCTTGCGAGTCCAGCTGGCAGCCATCGCTTGCTATAGAGGTAAGGTCCACGGAAAGTCTTTAGGGGCCCACGCAGACGTGTCCAGGTTCCTAAGAGCGGTTAAACGGCTACGGCCTCAACGGAGATCGGTCATCCCCCCTTGGGATCTCAACCTGGTGCTAAATGCCTTAATCGCGGAACCCTTTGAGCCAGTAAAGAAGGCCTCCTTGAAGGATTTGACACTGAAGACGGTTTTTCAGGTCGCTATTTGCTCGGCCAGACGGGTCTCCGAATTTCAAGCCCTATCATCTTGGCCCCCCTTTCTGTCTTTCCTCAAGGATAAGGTGGTCCTGCATACGGTGCCCTCCTTCTTGCCTAAGGTTATCTCCCCCTTTCATGTGAACCGGTCGGTTACTCTCCCATCCTTTTCTGCAGAAGGGCAAGGAGGGAGGGATAGAAAGCTCCGTCTCCTCGACGTACAGAGGGCCTTGAAGCGTTACCTCTCCCACACAACGCCTTTCCGGAAATCTGACCGCCTGTTCGTTCATTTCAGAGGCCCACACAAGGGAGAGGCGGCGGCCAAGGCTTCCATCTCCAGATGGATCAGGGAAGCGATTGCTTCCGCCTATATCCTCAAAGGGAAGCAGGTCCCAGGGGGACTGCGCGCTCACTCAACTCGGGCACAGGCCACCTCTTGGGCAGAGTTTAGCCTAGTTCCTCCTCTGGACATTTGTAGGGCAGCAACTTGGTCCTCTCTGCACACCTTTACCAAACACTACAGACTGGACGTGCAGAGTTCAGCTGACTCTCAGTTTGGGCATGCGGTTCTGCGGTCCGGAATGTCGGATCCCACCCTGGCTTGAACTGCTCTGGTACTTTCCAGAAGTAAAGGGACTGGACTGGAGTGACGATAAGGAAGAAGTAATTAGATCTTACCTGCTAATTAGTGTTCCTGAAGGAACGACAGTCCAGTCCCTGATCCCTCCCGAGTTCCAGTTGCCATTCCGGCCGATTAAACAGGTGCGGTGCTGCGGACCGAGAGCGGGGCCAGATCTAAGTAGAGGGTTCCTGTTGAAGGAGGACTCGGTCAGACTCAGGTAAACCGCCTCCTTCCTTGGCCCTCCCTTCTCTTCTACTCCTCCTTGAAAAAAAAAAAAAAAGTTGTTTGATGTTAAATAGTTGGGGAGGTTTTTTGGGGTGTGTTATTTTTATTTAGGCTATTAATGGAAGTTTCGTTAAGTCTGCTTTTGCAGTAGATTACTGGGATTTGTGGGTGGCACCAGTTGTATTTATACCGCTCCATCCCAAAAAGGTTGGGCTCAGCCTCCAAGCTGCTGGAAGGGTTGCGTAACCAAGAAGTAAAGGGACTGGACTGTCGTTCCTTCAGGAACACTAATTAGCAGGTAAGATCTAATTACTTCTTTGGCTATAATAGCCTCTCTTATCACCTTTTTAACCATGCTGGCTATTTGGCCGCTTTTCTGCCTTTTTTAAATATCTGGATTATATCTGGTTTGGGCTTCCGAGGTGGTGTATTTGAACAATGCCCATGCCTGATGTAAACTTTTAACCTTTATAGCTGCTGCTTTTAGTGTGGGGTTTTTGACCATTTTCTTAATTTTCTCGGTCACCCTTATGAAAGTTAATTTCTAGCACAGCAAATTTCCTTAGTGGCCTCATTTAATTTATTAAGGTACATTTGATCATGTTATGATCACTGTTGCCGAGTGGACCCAACACAGTTACATCTCAGATCCTGTGTTCCACTAAGGACTAGGTCTAAAATAGTTCCCCCTCTTGTCTGTTTCTCAATCACTGCTCAATGAAGCAGTCATTTATTTCAAGGAACTTAAATGCCACATCAGAACATGCTAGGGAGTTAATCTAATCACTTTTGGAATAATTGAAATCGCCCATTATTATTATGTTGCCAAATTTGTTAGCTTCGCTAATTTCTGTTAACATTTCATCATCTGCCCATTTGGTTCTTGCCAGGTGGATGGGGATATATCCCCAACACCAGTGCATTTTTCCTAGAAAAAACGGTGCTGGTATTCATATGCATGAATACATGAGGACCATAGGTCAATTTTAGTAGACAATGAAAAAGGTTCCGGTATTCCGTATCACCACAATCTCCTCAATTCTCTTTCCTTTCACTCATAGAATTTCTCTCTATAAAGGTTCCATTGTGCACTCTGTTTCCTGCAGAACGTTTATTCTGTTTGGCTCCGTACTGTCTTTAAAATATACTTTCAACCCTTCACCAATTTGATCTACCTTATCATTGTTTTATAATTTTTCTCTGTTGACAGGCAGGAAATGTCCTCACGTATGGGTGACATCCTTGATAGAGCCCCACGCAGGAATGCTCCCCAGCTTTCATTGGAAACTTTTGGGAGGCTCTACCGCACATGTGCACCTGCCTTCCCGCCTGCTGCAGCGCTGTCTCCTCCAGTCTTCTTTTTTTCTATGGAGCCCTTAAGATGTGTTCCTGCTATCCTCAAATAAAGTTTCTGCATTTACCCCCCTGTGGGTCATTTAAAAAAAAAAAAAATCCAAATTATAATCTGTTGTTTAGTTCTCGCCTGTTGCAGTAATGCTGGCTCCTTTGCTGATTCAGTTTTTCTTGTTTTTTCTTTAATCTTTCCTTCTCCTTTTTGCATTTTTTCCCACTGCTGGTACGATCGAGCCCTTCAACTTAACCACATCCATGTTCACGGACATGTCTAAGACAGCTAGTGGGTTTAGAAAAATCATTTTTATTGCATTATTCCAAACATTACAAATGAACATAATCCAAGGGGCTGAACACAATCTTCTAGCATACACTATTTCTGGTGAGCCGTCAGGGACACCGCTCCACCCCACAGCGACTGTAGGATCCCCACAAGTGTTAAAACAGCATCAATTACTATAAGATCCCCACAAATGTTACAACAGCATCAATTACTATGGGGCTGGGCAATACCCTCCCGCACCAATAAACCGAGGATCTCGTGCCCAGCAGGCCAAACCAGATGACACCTACAGGCCCCCAACCACCCCCCAAACCCCAAGCCCTCCAGCCCTCCGTCCCCGCGTCCCCACTCCCCCTCTCCAACCTACCCCCTTCCCCGCCCCCCTCAACCTCCCCCAACCCTCTCCCCCTTCCTCTTACCCTTATCAAGCCCCTAGAGCGAGTGGTCTCGCCCACGGAGAGCTCCCCACCGCCCAAGGGTGACCAGTGCCCACCCAAGCAGCTCTAACCCACCCGCTGTCCAACCTACAGGAGCCTTGTCTGCGGAGTACATCCAAGCAGCCACTCAGACATACCCCTGGACTCTATCTGCGAGACAAATCCCAAACCCGTCCGATCCGGTCCCCTGCTGCACCCCCTAAGGCTCTCGCCGTTCAATTCTCCATATCACGCAGATCTAACATTGCCTGCTCCCATTCCCAGATTCCTGGTGTTACACTCGTCATCCAATGTCTTAATATACATTTCTTTGCTATTAAAAACCCCTTTTCACAAAGACTCCTCTCCGCAGTCGGTAAAGTGGGGTTCCCTTCATACACTCCCATCAATCCCCAAATTGGGGTGATCTGTATCGTGCATCTCACCCAACCACTCAGCTTGGCGCCCTCTTCCCCCCCAGAACTTTCGGATGTATACACAGTACCAGAACCTATGAGTCAAAGAGCCGGGTTCGCTTTGACAAAGTGGGCAACTATCCGTCTCCACGAGGCCTACCCGCGCCGCCCATACATTATGCCCGTATGCTCTCCACAAGAACTTGTATTGAGTCTCTTGCAGCTGTACTGATTCTGAGAGTTTTTTAATGGCTGTAAAAGCTGCACCCAACAGCTCTCTCGTCACAGAGGGCAACTGGTCTCTCTGCCACCTCACGGCTAAACAATCTAAAGCCTGGTCCTCCGCTCCAGAACGGCCCCCTGGATAGAGCTCTCCCCGCAGAAATTTGACGGTCAATTTCCCTTCTAGAGCCCCGAAAAAATCCAGCATGCCGCCCTTCTGCAAAATAAAGCTGTTCTGCCGCTGCAGGTCGCGCACATAGTGCCTAACCTGTAGATAAAAATAAAAATCGTGTTGCTGCAATTGGTATCTATCCCGTAACGAAGTAAAGGAATCAATCTCTGCCATCCCTACCATTTTCAGATGCCCGATATATTGTATGCCTTTCCACGCCCATTCACTCACCACTCATCCACCGCCTCCTGATGCAAAATCCACGTTACCCGCTAGCGGTACGCAATCAGTCCGCTGCCAAGCAAGTCCTCGAGTGTGGCACAGACGTTTCCAAGTCAATCTAAGTCCTCGCAAGCAGTGGGACCCCCGCCAAGCTTTCGGCAGTTCCCGCTGCATGCAGTGGAGCATCCGTAATGGATGCTGCCCCCCAGACATCTCTACAAGTAATTCCAGCGGCAGGACCTCACCCATCTGCCCAATCAAATCCCGAAGGGCTCTCGTTAAGTAAAGCACATAATCCGCAGGGATGCCAACCTCGCACCCCCGACTTCGCCCTCCCTCATTAAATCCGCTATAGCAATGCGGGGTTTGCGGCCCCTCCAGAGAAAGTTTGTTAAATGCTTCTGCAATAACTGTAGGTCCCGCCTCATAATCCAGACAGGTACGTGACGTAAGAGGTACAACCATCTAGGGACTTCTATCATATTGAAAAGAGCTATGCGTCCCTTCAGGGAGAGCGGTAGTTCCCGCCACCGTTTCAGTCTCTCGATTGTGCGCTCAAGCAGGGGTCTGATATTCACTTGGTACAAACATGCTGGCGAAGAAGGTATCTGAATACCTAAATATCGAAACTGTCCGTCCGCCCAAACCAATGGGAAGTCATCCCGCCAAAGCGCTCTGACTTTGCCGCCTACATCCAAGGCTAGAGACTTAGCCATGTTTATCTTCAAGCCCGAAAACTAGCCAAACCTCTCAATCTGCTCCAGGGCAGTCGCTAATGACCTTTGAGGGTTCGTTAAACACAGCAGCATATCATTCACAAACGCACTAACCTTTATCCCGCCCTTAGGCCACTCCATCCCTTGTACCCCCTCTGATTGCAGAAGTTTTAACAACAACGGCTCTAGTTGAAGCACAAACAATACAGGAGAGAGTGGACAGCCCTGTCTAGTTCCGCGCTTCAGCATAAAGGTTTCAGACTGGTCCCCTCCAACCACGACATATGCAAGCGGTTCCTCGTATAAAGCTCGAATCCAACCCATAAATGCCCCCTCTAGTCCGAATCTCCGCAGGGCTTCAAACATGTAGTCCCAGGAGACCCTATCAAAAGCCTTTTCGGCGTCCAAGCTAACTATCATCAGCGAAATGCCCGCTTGTAGGCAGCGTTCCATTCCCAACAACACACTATTTATATTTTTAGACGCGTCACGGCCCTGCACAAAACCAGCTTGATGCTTACCGACCAAGTTGGGGAGTATAGCTTGCAATCTAACCGCCATCACCGAGGCCAAGATCTTCATATCATAATTGATCAAAGAAATCGGTCTATATGCTGCCGGATCCTCAGGATTCTTGCCCTCTTTGTAAATTAGAGAGATGGAGGCCGTACGCATGTCCCTTGGAAACCTCCCCTCCTCCAGTGCTTCCGCATAAAGTGCCGCTAGGGTCGGTGTGACCTGGCTCTCTAGCATCTTATAAAATTCTGACCCGTATCCGTCAGGTCCCGGAGCCTTATGAGGCTTCCCTTTCTTAATAACCTTCTGGATTTCTCCCCCTGAGATAGGCCTATTTAGGGCCAACAACTCCTGTCGAGAAATCTGAGGCAGCATAAGGCCATCGAAAAAACGCCTCTCCTCCACCCGATCCTCTGCTCCGGGGGTATATAGAGCTTCATAAAACTGCTTAAAGATCTCTGCTACCTTCTTGGAGTCACTCTGCTTTTTCCCCTCCTTATCACGAATGACCGTGATGACCTTCGAACTCCCCCCAGCCTTCACTAAACGGGCAAGCAGTTGGCCCGTGCGATTGCCATAGCGAAAAAGTTGGTGCCGATAATAGTGTAGGGAATACAGTGCTCTATCCTGGAGGAGGGCGTTTAACTGCTTTTGCGATGCTAGGTACGCCTGTGTGTGATTCCCCTTCAGATCTCGTATAGCCCTCCTCTTCAACTGCTTAAGCTCCCGGGTGAGGTGCACGATAGTGCTATTAAGCCTTTTCTTTTCTGCAGACATGTAGGCTATGATATGCCCTCGCATTACTGCTTTACCCGCTTCCCAGATCGTGGCCATGGAAGGGCTGCTTGATTCATTAAATTCAAGATACTCTCCCCACTTCTGTTGCAAAAAGTGTGCAAACTCTTTATCTTGCCACTTCTGCCTGGGGAAAGACCACCGATACCTAGCAGTGCCTGCGCCCCTCCAATCAATCCAGACCATGGCATGGTCCGATATCACAATGGGCCGAACCTCTGCTCGTAGCACTTTCCCAAAAGCAGTCTCCGAAACAAGAATGTAATCTATTCTCGACCAAGTGCCATGCACTCTAGATAGGTGGGTATAATCTCTCTCTCCCTCGTGTAATATTCGCCAAACATCCAGGAGACTGCCCATTTGGCATAAATAGTTCACCCCTTTTCTCACCCACCCTACACCCTGCTTCGGGTGAGATTTATCTAAGGCCGGGTCGTGCGGGCAGTTAAAGTCGCCAGCCAATATGACAGGAATCCTCGGAGCAGCTTCCAGTCTCCGCAAAATGCCTCTAAAAAAGTCGTTCTCATAATCATTTGGGGCATAAATATTGCTGAGAAACAATTCCTCTCCATTTAACCGCAGATGCAGAAACAAATAGCGGCCCCGAGGATCGGCATCCTCCCTTAACACTTCCACCTGGACTCCTTTCTTGATTAATACCGCCACTCCCCTTTTCTTCCCAGTTGCTGACGCCGCATACACCTGACCCACCCAATCTTTCCTCAGTTTAAGGTGTTCAAGAGAATTTAAATGAGTTTCTTGCAACAGGGCTCTCTGGACTTTTTCTTTCTTCAGGGCTTGGAGAACCTTGGTTCTCTTAACTGGGGTATTGAGACCACCCACATTCCAAGAGATCACCCGTACATCAGATCCCATGTTCACATTGTCTGTGGGTTAACTCCATCCCCATGCTTGTCTCCCAATATGTTAGAGCCAGGGGCTGCCCAGCCTCAGCCTCCGGCCCGCTCCCCACGTGCACAAAGCTCAACCTCATTCCTGTCAGGTGATACAAACGCTGCAGAGTCTTAGCCCCCCCCCCCCCCACAGATAACAAGCTCCCCTCCTCCCAAGTCCCCGCCCCTGTCACGCTCCCCCCTCCCCCTCCTCCCTCCCCTAACCCCCCTCCCCCTCCAACCCCTACCCCCCACACCCGCTCCCCCCCTCCCCACTAGCCCTACTCACTACCGCCTCTCCCCTTAACCAATATCCACAATACTACTGCCTACAGCCTACTGGGCCGAGGCCTGGCTTCCCCAGTGCGGACACTGCAGGGCCGCCTCGGTGTCAAAACTCTCCCACCCCCATAACCAGAACCCGTAACAGTCAACTATTGGGGAGGTAGCATGTTTTCCAGAAAGTTGCACGCAATCCTTCTGCAGACAGGGTCTACTCGCCTTCTTCTCTGAGCCCGGGGCAGGACCCACAACCTCCCACCTTCCCATTATAACACAATATCAATAACTTGTCAACATTTACACTCATAATTGCAGTACTCATAGACCTCCGTAGGAGGCTCCAAGGTCAAAGTCCCCGGCGGTCTCTCCTCTCATTCTTGCTAGCGCATACTGTCCTGCGCGCACGGCGCATGTGGGACAACAAAAGTTCCGCTGATAGGCAACTCAGTACTCAAGTGTCCGGCCCAACGTCTTTGCCCAGGGTCTCCAGAAAGGCTCTAGCCGCCTCTGCCGTAGAGAAAGCATGGTTCTGTCCCAGATGATTCACACGCAACACTGCTGGGAAGGCCAAAGTAAATCTCACCTTCCTCTGGAATAAGGCAGAGCAAATGGGCGCAAACGCTTTCCTTTGTCCCGCCACAGCCGCTGAATAATCTTGGAAAAGCAAGAGTTTTTGATTCTCAAGTTGCAAGGCCCGTTTTTTCCGGTACACCTGAAGCAGCTGTGCTTTGTGCTGGAAGTTCAAAATTCTCGCTATCACCACTCTAGGCCGCTGGTGCGTTTCCAATTTGGTCCCAATCCTGTGAGCTCTTTCAACTTTGATATCTCCGACCAGGGCAGGCAGGCCTAATTCGTTGGGGAGCCAAGACTCTATGAGCGGTAACAGCATCGCATCCGAAGTAGTCTCTGGAATCCCCACAATACGCAGGTTATTGCGCCGTGATCTATTTTCAAGATCATCCACCTTTTCCATCAGGGCTGCTATCTGCGCTGCCCGGGCCTTGTCCGCTCTCGCTGTGCTGCCCCCATCATCTTCCAGCACCGACACTCTCTGCTCTAGTTCTTCCATTCGCTGCCCCATCTCGCCCATCGCTGCGCCCACCGCCTCCAGCTTACCCAGTATTTGATCAAATTTCGGGTCAAGCAGTTTCACCACCTCTCTAGCCATCTCCTCAGAGGCCGACTCTGTACTCTTGGTTCCCGGAGAGGCTGGACTCGACGCCATCGACCGCGTGGTCCCAGGCTTAGGGCCTTTCTCCTTCTCTTTCCTCGCCGGTATTGGCATCGTTTTGCAGATATGTCCCGCTGCTCAGCGCAGTTTCTGATTGCCTGCTCTTGCAAGTGTTCCCCTCTCTGACTGTAGAGCGGGAGAATTAGGATATTTCACGAGAAATTCAAAGATTAATCCCGAGGCGGCCCCGGAGCGAGCTGAGAGACGTCCTCACCTGCTCATGTGCCACCGGAAGTCTCAGCTAGTGGGTTTAAGAAGTACACCAAGTGTGGCTGGGACCATCTTGGTCACCGACCGCCACAGCTGGTGCCTTTAATGTCTCGGCCCCAACCAACCAGCCCACTTTCTGCAATCTGTATCTACAGATGACCAGACGGGGCCTGAAGGGCCGGGAGAAACAAAGGGAGTCCCTCTTTGGGCCGTTGGATTTGGCATCAACATCCTCATGAGGTTCCTCAGAGGCATTGTCATTGAGGGGTGCTTGGGCCCACTCGGGGCTGCAGTGGCCAGGAACAGAGGCCCTCCATCAGCCTCTGTCCGGAACAAAGGAAGGACTCCTTGGCGTCAGGGACATCCATACACTGATGCGTCATCATTAGAGCCCTTCCCAATGCAACACCAAGAGTGACAGCTGGAAGCGCCTGCTAAGGTGCCTCGGTGGGAGCTGTTGGTTTCCAGGGCTCTGGAGGGCCACTGGGCATCTCCTGATGTCCGTACCATCATAGAGTTCCCCACAGGGGTGCTGGAATCGGTGGCTGAAGTCATAATCCCGGCCCCGATGCCTTTGAAGATGGCAGTACTGGAGGAACGCCTTCGTACCCTTGAAACCCGTATGGTGGCAGTACTGGCCCAGTAGCAAGCTGGCCCTTTGATGTCCCAAGCATCGCCACCGCAGTTCATCCAGCCGATTCTGGAAACCCATGTGCTGCCTGCTGAGGCAAGCGCATTGGGTCGAGGTCAGTCTCGATGTTGATTCCCATGGCCATCTCTCTCTCTCCAATGTGTCGGGGTCCAATGTTCCAGTGCATCCAAGGAAGCATGTGGCACACCTTTGGTTCCACCGACCTCCAGCCTCGCCACATGGCTGGTGCCAGTACCGAGAGGAGGCTCAACGCTATTTTGATTTTCTTCTCAGAGTCAGACTTCAATGGCTGGGAAACTGAGAAACAGTCGGTGGTGTCTGACTGGGGATCCAAGGACCTCCCGACCCCTCTCCTCCATCTGAACAGCAGAAGTCGCCCTCGGAGGACATGTCCTTTCAGGACTTTGTGAGGGATATGGCCAAGGACATCCTCTTTTTCCCTCAAGTCCTAGGGCGATCCCAGGGTGAAAGAGCTGGAGATCCTTCAGTATCCTTGGCCCTCAAGGAGGCAGTAATGGTGCCCATCAACTTTATTCTGCAAAGGCTGCTCCTGAGGATGTGGGAGAACCCCCTCATAGTGCCCACTATTAGCTGGCGGTTGGACTTGATGTACTTGGTCCAGAAGGTCCAGGGATTTGAAAAGCCTCAGCTCCCCCACAACTCCATGGTGGTGGAATTGGCCATGAAGAGGATAAAGAGCAGCAAGACCTATTCCTTACTGCTCCCGGATAGGGAAGCGAGAACCTTGGATTCCTTTGGGAGACTGTGCTTCCAGGGCTCCATGTTGGTGGCCAGGGTGCTTTCATACCAGATCTACATGAGTGTTTCTCATGTAGATCTGGACCAGGCCAACTTCGCTTCCCACATCCCCTATGAGTGTCTAGATTCATTTGCTCCCTCATGGGCCATGAAAAGGATTGCTCCAAGTACATGGTCCGGGCAACCTATATCACCTTTGAATCAGTCAGCAGGGTTGTGGCTCTGGGCATCGGGGCACTCTGACTTGCCTAGCTTAAGTCATCGTACCTGGAACCTGGTCTAGGGCATGCTGGCAGATGTGCCCTGCCGGGGAGAGAACCTCTTCGGGAAACTGGTAGAGGACAAGGCTGGTGAGATAGAAAAATAGCACGTCGCCCTCTCCAGGCTCTTGAGGAAGACCACTGATCCTCTCAGAAAAAGTACCAGGGCAAAAAGTCCTTTTACCAGCGCATGTGCAGGTACTACCTGAGTTCTCGGAGCTCTCAGCAAAACCGCAGGCTCTTCACCAGCAGTGACAGGAGAAGCCTCAGAAGGCCCATCCCGCCCCACAGCCCAGACCTGGGGCGGGATTTTGACAGGTTCCTCAGGAGCGTAGCCAATCTGCTTGTACCCAGAGGGGTATTATACCCTCTGGGGGAGGGAGGAGTGGCTCATCCATTTCGCCCACAGGTGGCCTCTCGTCACCTTGGACACTTGGGTGCTACAGATAGTCCACAGTAGATACATACTGCACTTCACCGAGCTGCTGCCTCCTTCCCCTCAGAGGGAGTATCCCATGGACCCCTTGCATTGCAATTTGCTTAGGAGGAGCTCTCTGCCCTGCTTGCCGAGCTAGCCTTCGAGCTGGTGCCCAGGTCGCAGGTCAGACTGGAATTCTATTTCAAGTACTTCCTGGTTCCCAAGAAATTGGGAGGGGGGGTTGGCCCATCCTGGACCTCTGAGACCTCAACAGCTACCTCACGCAAGACAAGTTCAAGATGGTCTTGCTGGGGACCCTGTTCCCCTACCTACAGAAGGATGATTGGCTATATTCCCTGGATCTCAAGGATGCCTACATGCACATTCTAATCCATTCTGCTCACAGAAAATACTTCAGGTTTGTCCTGGGAGACAGTCATTCCCAGTGCGAGTACTTCCCTTTGGGCTGGCATCGGCACCCTGTCTTCACGAAGTGCCTCGCAGTGGTAGGTGTCTTCAGATCCTGGTGGTCTTTGTCTTCCCCTTCTTAGACGACTGGCTTATAAAGAGCTCCACGTTGGATGATTATCGGCAGTCGGTCCGCCTGACCATCCATGTACTTGAGCAGGTGGGGTTTGTGATCAACTACCTCAAGTCTCACCTCCAGCCCTCACAGCAGCTGGAGTTCATAGGAGCCCTTCTCGAAACAACTTGGGCTTGGGCTTTCTTCCCAGTGGATCACCTGCAGAGGCTAGTGGCAGTAGTCTGTGACATCTGGCAGAAGCGCTACATGATGACCTGGGGATTGCTGAAGGTCCTCGGACACATGGCCTTGACAGAACATGTCACCCCCCTGGCTCCTGTGGATCCTGAATACACAGTGGAAATAAGCCATTGGCCGCCTTCGGGACCGGGTAGCGGTCACCACATCTCTCACCCAGTCCCTACACTGGTGGTTGGAATCACAGAATCTGCTCAGGAGCCTTCCATTTTAGGCATTGCCTCTCCAAAGAATGCTGACAACAGATGCATCCAAGCTGGACTGAGGGGCTCATCTGGATGATCTGCGCACCCAAGGCCTATGGTCCATACAGGAAAGCCTTCACCAGATCAACGTCTCAGAACTGCGGGCCAATGTGAATGCCCTCTGGGCCTTCTAGGTGCAGTTGGCCAACCAGGTGGTACTGATGCAGACGGACAACCAGGTGGCCATGTACTATATTGTCAAACAGGGTGGCATGGGTTCTTACCTCATCTGCTGGGAAGCGGTCTGCTTATGGAAGTTTGCTATTGCCATGGCATGGACCTAAAGGTGACTTACCTGCCAGGGAACCTCAGTTCCCTCATGGACCAGCTAAGTTGCATCATCCAGCCACACGAGTGGACCCTCAACAGGGAAGATGCGAGCCAGATCTTTCAAGAGTGGAGCACCCCTGCGATAGATCTGTTTGCCACTCCGCGCAACACCTAGGTGGGCCAGTTCTGTTCCAGAGTGGCTTCTAGTGACCGACTAGCACCGGATGCCTTCCTCCTCCATTGAGGGGGAGTGGGCCTGCTTTACATGTACCCCTGTATTCTGCTGGTAATTAAAAACCCTGCTGAAACTTTAAGCCAACAGAGGCACAATGATCTTCATTGCCCCGTATTGGCCCAGGCAGCTTTGGTTCTCGCTGCTGTTTCAACTCTCTTGGCAGGAGCCTTTACATCTGGGCTATGCCAAACATTTCATCTTTCAGGAGGATGGGACATTGTTGCACCCCAATGTCCATTCCCTGGCCTTCAAAGCCTGGATACTGTGAGTAGTTCTCTCAGAGACCAACCTGCCCGAGAATGTCACAGAAATGCTGCTGGCCTCACACAAGGATTCTACATGCAGATCATATGCGTTTAAGTGGTATAGGTTCTCCTCCTGGTGCACTGACAGGATCCCTTCTGCTGCGCCGTTGACAAGTTGCTTGAGTACCTACTGCATTTTTCAGCCTCGGTCTCAAGTCCAACACCACCAGAGTTCACCTGAGCGCAGTTGGGATCTATCATCATGGCTCGGAGGAAAAGGCCATCTCCGCTAAGTCCATGATGGCTTGTTTCATGTGGGGATTGCTCCTTTCAAACCCCCTGCAGTGTCTTAGGATCTCAACATGTCCTCCCTTTTGAGCCACTTGCTTTCTGCCCCTTGAATTTTCTAACCTGGAAGGTCTTGTTCCTAGTGGCATTGACTTCAGCATGCCACATCAGTGAGCTCCAGGTCTTGGCGGCTCACCTGCCATACACCAGGTTCCATCACAACAGGGTGGTCTTTGTGAACACATCCGCGTTTCCTACCCAAGGTGGTCTCCACTTTTCACCTGGATCAGTTGATCGTTCTGCCATCGTTCTTCACCAGGCCTCATGCCAACTGGGTGGAAGGTTGCATTACATATGCTAGGCTGCAAGTGAGCTTTGGCCGCCTACCTTGAGTATACAAAAGCTCATAGAAGGTCCACCCAGCTGTTCTTCTCCTTCGACCCCAGCAATCTGAGCGCTGCTGTCTCCAAACACAAGCTGTCCATTTGGCTAGCAGACTGCATCTCTTTCACTTATGCCCAGGCAGACCTGAGCCTTGATGACAATATCACGGCTCATAATGTCCGAGCTATGGCGGCGTCAGTGGCCAACTTGCACTCTGTCTCCATGGAGGAGATTTGCAGGGCTGCAATGTGGTCTTCTGTCCACACATTCACAGCTCATTACTTTCTGGATGGGGATTCACAACACAACAGCAGCTTCAGCCAGGCCATGCTCTGGCACCTCTTTGGAACTTAGGTTCAACTCCTTCTCATCGGCCCTTCTGTCAGCCAGGCTACCTAAAAGAGACCTTTTTGGTGAGGATGTCCATGCCTGATGCTGAATCAGTCGAGTCCCCTAAAGGGACATCCCACACTGTTTCTTGTTGTTTCTCCAGTTTCGTTGCCCCTATTGGGCTTTTGGCCACCTCTGTTTTCGGTAGTCTGTAGCTTGGTAGTCCCATATGTGAGGACTTACTTCCTGCTTGTCCACTGAGAAAGCGTAGTTACTCACCTATAGTAGGTGTTCTCTGTGGACAGCAGGAATAAGTCCTCACAGCCCTCCCACGTCCCTGAGAAGTTGCTTTTGGCTAATGATATATTATTATACTAGAGAAGATGGCACCATGGCAGGCGGGAAGGCAGGCGTGCATGCACGATGGAGCCTCCCAAAAGCTTACGTGAGGACTTATTCCTGCTGTTCATGGAGAACATCTGCTACAGATGAGTAACTATACTGTACCCTGGTATGATTGGTTATCTTCCTTCCATCAGGTCCTTGAGGTGCCTATTATAACTACGTCTTTATTAAAAGATATATATTCTAATGCGCCCATCTTGTGTTTTAGGCTTCTAGCATTTGTATACAAATATTTCAGTGTTTTTTGTTTATAACCTTCTTATCAATTGTCAGGGATAATTTGCAGTCTTTCAACATTATCTGCTCTTTACTTTAAGGGTACTTGGGCTACTTTTGGCTTTATTGCAACCTTTTTATCGGGATGCCCTATTTTCCCAATTATGATAGAATTCTTCAAAAATGCTTCACTCAGAACCATGTACTCTTGAGCGACTGTCTGCTTTCCTCCCAAGTTCTAGTTTTAAAATATGTTCTGGCTTTTTAAATGCTAGCACCAGTAGCCTGGCTCCACCCTCCTTAAGGTACTACTACTACCACCACTATTATTAATCATTTGTATAATGCTGCAAAGTGTACATAGCACTGTAAAGAGACATGTAAAAGACAGTCCCTGCTCATCAGAGCTTACAGTCTAGTCAAGACAGACAACACAACACCTGGGAACTAGGATGTGTCTAGAGGAATGGTAAGAAAGTTTAAGGTAGAGCTCAACTTTTTGGAATAGACTCCCTGTTCTCCAGAATGTTGCCCAGTTTTTAACAAATCCAAATCCCTCTCCCTTGCACGGCCACATATTGAGACTCTGGAACTGTGACTGCCTGTTGGGTCCTGAATGAGGAATATATTTGAGAATATTATCCTGGAAATTCTGGATTTCATCTTTCTACATAAAAGCTTAAATTTGGCTTCTAGAACCTCCCTCCTATGCTTTGTCATTGGTACCCACATGTATCAAGACATAAGAGCATAAGATATGCCGTACTGGGTCAGACCAAGGTCCATCAAGCCCAGTATCCTGTTTCCAACAGTGGCCAATCTAGGTCATACGTACCTAGCAGTTTCTCCAAAAGACACAGGTTCCACAATGCTTGTATTGGGTCAAGCAGTGATATCCTGGGTCCCTTTTTAATAATGGTTTATGGACCTTTCCTCCAGGAACTTGTCCAAACCTTTTTTAAACCCAACTACACTAACAGCTTTTACTGCATCCTCTGGTAACAAATTCCAGATTTTGATTACACGTTGAGTGAAAAAATATTTTCTCTTATTAGTCTTAAAATAGTTTACCCTGTAGCTTCATTGCATGTCCCCTAGTCTTTCCATATTCTGATGACATAAACAATTGATCCAGTTCCTCCACATCACTGTCTAAAATCCTATCTAGGTAATGCATAAGGCCCGCCACCTTTGCATCAGGCGAGCAAGTTATCAAGCAGTCTTCACAGCCATTTGCCACCCAGTCATCTACATGCCTAATGGCTGTATCGCCGACTACAGTGGCTGTTCTAATCCTTCCCTTTTGGGCATGCACTCCTGGAGATACATCCTTGGTGCAAAATGATACAGCATCACCAGAGGGTAGGTCCTGGCTACAGTATCACTTCCATACTAAGGTAGTGATATCCTTTTAGGTGACCTTTCTCCTCCATGGTAGCACAGAGGCTGCCTGACTGGAGGTGGTACTTCTCTAGTATGTCCCTCAATGTCTCCTCTGTATACCTCGCTGTCTGCCTCAGTTCCTCCAAGTCTGCCTCTCTAGCTTTTAGAGATTGGACGCATTCCCTGAAAGTTAAGAGCTCTTCCACTGAGTGTGTACACATGGTTTTTCACCAACTGGAAGTTAACCCCAGTTGGTGAGAGGCACTCTGTGCAAAAGACTAGATAACCCCCATCTCATTGCTGGACTGCTGTAGTATTAGTGAGTTTAATTATTCAAGGTTGTTAAGGGATTAGGGAGACCACAACTAATAGAAAATCCTTTAAGCTTATTAGGTTTGTTGTATGCTATTTATTTTGTTTTCTTCAAGATGAACTAAAGGATCTAGAACTAATCCATTCCTAAGGGCTGTATAACTTGCTGATGAAGATGGCCAATTAATCCTTAAGGTGAAAAACAAAACAAAACACTACCTGCAAGTTTTACAGCTGATCTGAACCTTAATTGAATTTATAAATAAGCTTTAACCAATGGAGTAAATTTACCCAGGCAGACCCTTGCAATGCAGGGGGAGGGGGGCAGGCAGCAAGTGGGCCTACATACCAGTGGTGAAGGCAGAGTTGCAGACTTACTTTAAAATGTTTTCAACTCTGCCTTCCACTCCTCTGCTCTCTTCATTGGAAAGGCCCCACAGCAGTCATCTCCTGCTGCCAGGTTGAAGTCTCATGGTCACAGCTGCAAAGCAGATGATGGCTGCCAGGCTTGTAAACTTTTCATTGTTAAGAGAACAGAGGGAGGCAGCGCAGAAAACATTTTAAAGTATGCCAGAGGTGAGAGAATAGGATGGGAGGAGGCCACCCTTCCCCCTGTACCATGGGAGGCTCCTAGGAAAAGTTTGCTTGGCGGCCCCTTATAAGAATTTACACCACTGATCTTAACAGAACGTTTTACAGACAAACTGGGCTTTCAACCACTTTCTATTGCAGTCCATGGTCTTTGGTCCTTTCCTTAGACCTGACTTACTTACGAGCCTCCTATATAGGGCGGTATTAGATTTTGCAGAAGTCTAAGTACATTACCTTCTATCTAATGCTCTGATTGCTCAGCTGAAGAAACCAAATCTGCCATGATCTCCCTCTAGTAAGCCCTACTGCCTCAGAACCTGCATATCCCTTTGGTTCAGGATCCTTCATCGTCCTTTCCTGCAGAAGATTTTTCATTAATTTTTCTACCACTAAAATTAGACAGACTAGTCTGCAATTCCCAAACTCCTCCCTTCTATGATTGACCATCCGAAGAACCCCTGCAGCGGTCCAAGAACTGCTTTGAATGTGAAAGAAGAACACTGTTTGTAAAGAAGTTTTTCCTTTTGGGTTTATTTTCCAGCACTGAAGGGAAGTGTTTTTTTCTGTTGCTTGAAAAGACTCTGCAAGCTATTTGCTTGGAACTTTTAGTTGTGTTCTTTACTTTGATTACAAAACCTGGAAAAGTTATCCTGAAGGTGTTACCAAGTATAATCTGTGTGTGGAATAATTTACCCCATAAATAAACTCTATTTTGCCTTATACTCGATTCAACTACTACATTCTTATTTACCTCAAAGGCAAACACTATATAACTGGACTACTATTACCACAATCCTTTGCAGCATAGATAGTCTGGATCTTTGCAAAAGGTGGTGTAGCTTTCATAACAAGCACCCCCTTTTACAGGTCTCAATTCGGCTCTCATTCTACTGGACCAAGGTCCTTCCTGGCTAGTGCACATGGCATCAGCCATGGGGCCTCGAGGGACACGGGCAGGGCTCAGGCCTGGAGCCTGCGGGCCGTCCTACCCTCGTCTTCAACCGACTACTCGGAATAGGAAACCGAGACTGAGAACGAGGAGTCGTCGGACACCCATTGCCCGTGTGACATCCCCTCGAGCTCTCCTCCTTCTGAGCCCTGGTGTCAGTACCCACCCGAGGACATGGCATCCCTCGACTTCTTGCAGTACATGTCAAAGGCCCTAGTGTTTCCGACTGAATTGGAGGAGGACCCTCTGACGAATGAACTAGAAATCCTCCAATACGAGGCCCCTTCGAGGGACTCTCTCATGGTACCCATTCCACCCATCCTGGAATGGCTAATGCTCCATATGTAGGAAACACCGGCATAGGTGCCAGTTGTGAGCAAGCGACTCAACTCGATGTAGTGGGTCCACTGGAGCCCTGGATTCCAAAAGGTGCACCTGCCGCATAACTCCATGGTGGTGGAGTTTGGCCCTGCATCGGCAGACAAGCCAGAAGACGCACTTTTTGGTGCCCCCAGGTAGGGAGGCCCGCACCTTGGATGCCCTCAGCAGAAAATGCTACCAGCATGATCAGCCAGGTCCAGGCCTACCAGCTGTACATGGGCATGTTCCTGAGAAACATGGCGAAGGAACTTGCCGGGTTCTCAGCTGGTCTCTCCGAGGAACCCCTGCAGCAGTCCAAGAACCTGGCCAAAGCTGTCCATGAGTGCTCCAAATTTGTCTCGCGAAGCCTATGACAGCTTCGAGTCAGTAACTCGAGTAGCGGTGGCGGGCATCAGAGCCTGAGGCCAGGATTGGCTACTGTCTTCCGACTTCGAGCAATGGATTCAGGACAAATTGGTCGATGTCCCATGCCAAGGAGAGAACCTCTTTGGCAAACCCATGACTGAAAAGGCTGCTGAGTTGGAGACTGATTTCATGATGAGGACCAGGCTCTCTAAAAAGACCGCTGCCCCTCCCTGACGGAAGGGTCCTGGTAAAAAGTGCTTTTACCCGAGGAAATGGGCTGCTTACAAAAACTACCCACATTTTCAGAGCTCCCCAGCAGGGTCAGCAGGCCAAGGGACATGGGTAAGGTCCTCATAAGCAGAAGGCTCTCAAGCCCCAGGCGTTGGCTCCAGCACAGCCAGGGGGGAACTTTTGACTCCTTGAGCATAGCCTCATTACCCCAAGGAGGATAGCAGCCCACAGGGGGACGTTTGATTCACTATGCCTACAGGTGGCCAGCCATCTCCACCGATTCCTGGGCACTCCAGGTGGTCAGAGAGGGATACCTCCTCCATCTGGCTCAGACACCACCTCCTCTCTTTCCAGGAGAGCCCCCAGGTCTCCCCTTCACTGGGACCTCCTATTGAAAGAACTCACAGGCCTTCTTGAGGACAAGGCTGTAGAACCAGTACCCCAACATCTCAGGGGCAAGGGTTCTACTCCAGGTATTTCCTCCTGCCAAAAAGAAGAGGGGGCCTAAGGCCCATCCTGTACCTGTGCAGCCTGAACAGGTTCCTGGTGAGGGAGAAGTTCAAGATACCCTCCCTTGGAACATTGCTGCCTTACCTCCAGCAGGGAGACTGGCTATGCTCCCATTCACCCCAGCCACAGGCAGTACCTTTGCTTCATGGTGGGGGCAGCCGCCACCAGTACAGGGTACTGCCCTTTGGCCTGGCCTCTACCCCCACGGTCTTCACCAAATGCCTGGCAGTAGTGGGCCACCTTCCTCCGCCTTCAGGGGATATTTGTCTTCCCCCTACCTGGACGACGGGCTCATAAAAGAAGGCATGGCCACAGAGGTGCAGCAGGACATAGCATGCATTGTCCAGGTCCTGCAACATCTGGGGTTCATGATAAACTACCCTAAATCCCACCTCCTCCCAACACAATGTCTGGAGTTCATAGGAGCAAGGCTGGACACTCTTCAGGCAAAGGCCTTTCTCCCCCTAGGCTGAGCCAACTGTCTCAGGGCACTAACCGTAGACGTGCAACATTGTCCCTTGGTGTCAGCTCGGCTTCTACTGTGCTTATCCAGGCATATGGCCTCTACGGTCCATGTCATCCCAGATGCCTGTCTGCATATGAGGGCCGCTCAGTGGTGCCTTCGGGACCAGTGGACACAGGCCATGGGCCATCTCCAAGACAGAGTCTCAGTGACCCACTAGATGGCGGAATCTCTGACTTGGTGGCAAAATCCCCAACACCTTCAGGCAGGGATGACCTTCCAAACCCCAAGCCCTCTAAGGGTCCTCCATACAGACACCTCCCTGCTGGGATGGGAAGCCACTGTAAAGAACTCCGCACCCACAGCAGCTGGTCGCAAGCCAAGAGCAACCAGCAGATCAACCTCTTGGAACTTTGAGCACTATATCTAGCCCACCATGCATTCTGTCACCGTCTGAGGCACCAGCTGATGCTGATCCAGACACACAATCAGGTGGCAATGTTTTGTGTAAACAAACAGGGGGGGGGGGCACGGAATCCCACACTATCTGCAGTGACGTGATGACACACTACTCCTATGCAATTCAACAGGGAATACTCCTATGGGGGGGTATACCTACCAGGCCAGGACAACACTCTGGTGGACAAACTGAGCAGAGTCCTCCAGCCGCACGAGTGGCAGCTGGACCCCAGAGTAGTCACCCGGCTCTTCTGGCTCTGAAGGACCCTATGGATGGACCTCTTGCCAGCCCAGACAACTACCAGTTGCCCCACTCCTGTTCCCGGCAGCCCTCCCTGTCCCGGGTGGCGGCAGATGCGTTTCTCATTCTGTAGTCGGAAGGTCTCATGCCTTCCCACCCATGCTGCTGATTGCCAAAACACTCTTCAAGACTCTTCGCAACAAAGCCTCACTGATCCTGGTGGCCCAGGTAGCCGTGGTTCCTGCTTGCTCCTCTGACTGTCAGTGGAGACTCTGATCCCATTGGGGAGCTCCCTAGGGCTCTTGTCTCAGGAGGAGGGCTCTCTCCTGCACCCCAATCTGGGGTCCCTATCACCGATGGCATGGCAGCTGAAAGAGTGACTCTAGCCCCTTTAAACCTTTCGGGAGAAGTGGAAGAGATCCTGCTGGCCTCCTGTAAGGCCTCCACCAGGAGATCTTATGCCTTCAAATGGCGCAGGTTCTCTGTCTGATGCATGGAGCAACGGGTGAGCCCATTCTCCTGCCCAGTGCAGCATGCATCTCTTGTAATCTAGGCTCAAATCAAACTCTGTTAGTGCGCACCTCAGTGCTTTGGCAGCTCATCACCATGCATTTGAAGGCAAGCCCCTGTCAGTTCAGCCTCTGGTGACTCGCTTTTTGAGAGGACTTCTGCTGTTCAAACCCCCTGTCCACCCTCTAGTGATGGAATGAGACTTCAACATTGTATTGATGCAGCTCACTTGCCCACCATTTGTGCCTCTGGCTACCTGCCACCTGAGATATCTCTCATGGAAGGTCGTTTTCCTGGTGGTGCTCATGTCCGCTCACAGCGTCAGTGAGCTCCAAGCCCTAGTGGCAGAGGTGCTGTATACCAAATTCTATAAGAACAGGGTTGAGCTACGCGCACACCCCAAATTCCTTCCAAAGGTGGTATCTCGTTTCTACCTCAACCAGGAGGTGGTGCTGTCCACCTTCCCAAGGCCTTACTCAGCAGGGCGGAGACAGTCCTTCACACCTTGTACTGTAAGAGGGCCCTGTCTTTCTACATTCAGCATACCAGGGTCACTGGAAAGCTTCTCAGATTTTTGTTTCCTATGACCCCAGTCGACTGGGGGAAGCAGTGACCAAATGGACACTGTTCACCTGGGCAGCAGACTGCATCGCCCTCGCCTATGAGCAGGCTGGGCTCATGCTGGATGGCCGGGTAATGGCACACAATGTCAGGGCCATGGCGGCCTCTGTGGTAAACCTGCGCTCTGTCCCAATGCTGGACATCTGCCGGGCCATCACCTAGTCTTCAGTCCACATCTTTGCAGCTCATTACTTCCTGAAAAGAGAGTTCCAAAGGGACAGCGCCTTCAGCCAGGCCATGCTCCGTAATCTTTTTGGAGTCTAGGTAACTCCTACCCTCCAACCCTTCTATGTTCAAGCTACTGGAGCATTGGTTTCCATCGGACACGCGGGTCTTACTGCAGTCTGTATCTACGGACTCAATTACTGCTGCTCATGGCTCCCCTTGAGGATGACCGTGGGTTTTTTTCCCCTACGGTCTTGCTGTAGCCTGTAGCTAGGGAGTCCCGTATGTGAGGACTGACTTCCTGCTTGTTCCTGGAGAAAGTGTAGGTACTCACCTGTAACAGGTGTTCTCCAGGGACAGCAGGAATTTGTCCTCACAACACCCCTCCTCCCCTTGGAGTTGCTTCTTTATCATCTTTTATTTTTTTGCCGTCTTTTAGCTATGTCATCTGACTGAGCAAGATGGCACCCTTGGGGGGGAAGGGCACCACGCATGCATGGTGGCATCTCCCAAAGGTTTTCTTTGAAAGCTGGGGAGATGCTTCCGCAAGGGCTCCATCGGTGCTGACATCACACACATGCGAGGATTGATTCCTGCTGTCCCTGGAGAACACCTGTCACAGGTGAGTAACTATGCTTTTCCAAAAGTGGCGGCTTTTTGTTGCTGTTTTTGGAAATACTGCCACTGCCCAACCCCCCCCCCCCCCCAACAGAATAAGCTGGCGATGGGCGGCATGGCCGCCCACCCTTGCCAGCCTCCCAGCTCGCCTAGTGGATGGACCGGCCCTGGGGACCGTGGCTGAAAGCCCCATAGGTGATTCCATCCAGACATTGGCTATCTCCCTAGACCAGTGCAATCTGGCTCTTGAGAGGAATTTGGAAGCACTTCTGGCAGCTTTGGTACCGATAATGAGAGCTTCAGGAGTGCAGGCTTCAGCACAAAGTCTACAGCCAGGCATATCGAACCCAGTGCCAGCCCTTGAACCGGCATTGTTGGAAACCCTGATGTTGAGACCTTCCTTAGAGCCAATCAATACCCCCGGTATCTAACAAACAAACCGCCTTGGCTCTCGGTTCCAATACCTCTGAGTATCAGTATCGGCATCAATCTTCGACGTCCATGAAAGATCAAGTCGAACCCAAGACTGCTGTTACTTTGATTTCTTACCGGACTCTGATGCCAGTTCTTCAGAATCTGATGGGGGGGGTCACTCAATTCCAGATATCCCTTCGGAACCTTCATGGCATTGGTCCCCACCAGAAAATACTTCCTTTCAGGACTTCATACATAACAGGGCAGCAGGGCTCGCCATCACAGTAGCCTCTGAAAAGGAACCGAGGGCAGAGGAGCTAGAGATACTCCAATACCCTCTCGTGCCCAAGGAGGCAGCTACATTACCTGTGCATTGTATCCTGCAGGATTTTATGCTCCACATGTGGGAGGCCCACTCACAGTTCCACCTGTTAGCAAGAAACTCAGTACTATGTACCGAGTACCAGACTGCCCAGGCTTCCAAAAACCTCAGCTCCCCCACCACTCAATGGTGGTGGAATCAGTGATGATTCATCCATGCCACCTGGCAGAGACTTGAGAATACTTGGTGCCTTTGGGCGTCAATGCTTCCAAACATGCATGTTGGCCTCCAGAATTAACTGTTAAATGCTGAACATGGGCATGTTTCTGAAGGATGTTAACTAGGGATCTGGAAACTTTCACCCCCTGCTTCCAGAGGATAAGCGGAGTGCATCCAAAAACCACTCATCAAGCAAGGCCAAAATACTTCTAAGTTTCTTACCAGGGCCTCTTTTGATGCCTTGAAATCAACAAACAGAGTTTTATCAGTCTGCATTGAGGCTCACAGAATGACCTGGTTATAGGCATCAGATCTCGAACAGTGGGTCCAGGATAAACTGTCCAATATCCCATGTACTGGGGAAAACCTGTTTGGCAAAGTTTGGAGGGAAAAAGCAGGGGAGATTGAAACAGATGATCTCACCCTAAAATGCCTTTTCAGGAAAACAGCTGACCCATCCAAAAGGAAGTCTCTTCCAAAGAAATCTTTCTATTCTTAAAAGAAAAGATACTATCCTTCTTACCTGCCTTCTTCTGCCTATTAACCTCAGCATCCTCAGCTGAGGCAGCAGGGCCCTCACCAACCCAAGAAACCCAAGGCTCCTAAGCCTCATCCAGATGCGGAGGCACAATCTGCACCTGGTTTTTGACTCCTCCCTAGAGAGCATTGCCAATCTGCCCCTGGAGGAGCCCCCAGCCCCTCCACATAGCAGGCAGACTTTGTCACTATGCCCATAGGTCGCACCTCATAACATAAGAGCAGTGGACACTCCAAATTGTTGAAAGGGGTTATCAGCTTCACTTAGAAATCTTACCCCACACCAGCTTCACAGGGGAATATCCCACACAACCCCTTCAATGCACTCTCTTAAAAGAAAAGTTGACCACCCTGTTGTCCCAGGGTGCCATAGAAAGAGTTCCTCCTCCTCCTCAAGAAAAGATAGGCTTCTATTCTCCATATTTTCTCATTCCAAAGAAAACGGGAGGATTCAGGCCCATTTTGGATCTCAGAGATCTAAGCAAATTCCTGGTCCGAGAGAAATTCAAAATGATTTCCCTAGGAACTCTTCTACCATACCTCCAGATACATGATTAGCTATGTTCTCTAGACCTAAAAGAGGCGTAGACATATATACTGATCCATCCCTTGCACAGACAATATCTGCATTTCATGTTTCAAGGAAACCATTATCAATACCGGGTTCTTCCCTTTGGTCTAGCCTCTGCCTCAGGGGTCTTCACAAAATGCACAGTAGTCATCGCTGCCTACCTACGCACCTCCAGGGTATTTATCTTTCCTTACTTAGACGATTGGCTGATCAGGTGAGATTCCCCTCAAGAGGGAAGACTCTCCCTTCATCGCAACATCGCGGTGCACCAACACCTTGACTTTGTCATAAACTTCCCAAAGTCTCACCTCACTTCAACCCAATGACTGTAGTTTATTGGAGCACTCTTAGACACTCAACAGGCCTGAGCTTTCCTCCCACCAGATCGCTATGCCTGCCTCATTGAATTGACAAAAGCGATACAGAAGCAAAGATGAGTAACAGCTCGAGAGATGCTTCCACTATTAGGACACATAGCCTCCACGGTCCATGTCATCCCCTATGCTAGATTACACATGCAACTAGTGCAATAGACTGTCTTATCAATGGACGCAAGTGAAGGGGCGTCTGAGACAAAGTCCACATCACTCCTCAACTGATCAAGTCCCTTCAGTGGTAGTGTTGCCCACAAAACCTACTCATTGGGTCACTTTTTCAGATGTCTCCACTTTGATGCACCCTGACAGTGGATGCTTCCAAGCTAGGTTGGGAGTGCATCTGAACAACCAGACCACACAGACTGTGGACTCCACAGAAATCCCTCCCTGCAGATCAACCTGCTAGAACTATGGGTACTGATAAATGCTCTTTGGGTTTTTCAACCACAACTTTCAGGGAAACCTGTTCTAGTCAGGACAGACAGCCAAGTTGCCATGTTCTACATAAATAAACAGGGAGGAACGGGATCCCGTCCCTTCTGCGAGGACACGATTCGCCTATGGTCCTTTGCCATTTCCCACCGCATTCACCTCAGAGCGGTGTACATCCCGGGCAAACTCAATGTCCTAGCAGACAAGCTAAGTCATATCCTTTGTCCACACGAATGGACCTCGCATTGGGAGATGGCTGCTTGGCTTTTCCAAACGTGGGGAACCCCATTCATAGATCTTTTTTGCCATGTCGCAAAACACACAGCTTCTACTCTTCTGTTCCAGGGTTCTGTCGCTCCACCGACAGGCCACAAACGCCTCCCTTCTCTATTGGGTACAGGGACTGCTGCACCTCACGCCTGCAACAGCCTACCTGTGTCTATACGCCAGGCATCCTCCCTGGCCCTCTTCAAATCCAGCTTGAAGACCCACCTTTTCACCGTCGCCTTCAGATCCTGACTTCTATCCTTATCTTATCTTAACTCCACTCCCGTCAACTCTCATCACTCCCGTCAACTCTCATGACCAAATTGTATAGACCATACCGTGCCTTGCACTAAACCGACCAAATGCTCTGTAATGTTCTTACTAGATTTTAAGCTCCAATGAGCATGACTCTGACGGACAGGGACTGTCTGTTGTATTTTGGCTGCCTCTTGTAGGTTAGCTGTACAGTGCTGCGTGCTTGGCGCTCTATAAGTGTCAAATAATAGTAGTAGTAGTACATTCCCTCCCATCCCCTTGATACCCAAGATGCTGTTCAAGCTACAAGCTGACAGGGACTCGTCGATTCTCATCGCCCCCTTCTGGCCCTTTCAACCATGGTTTCCTCTGCTTCTTTGCCTTGCACAGACTCAGCCACTCAACCTGGGATGTGCACCTGACCTCCCCTCTCACGACCATGGGATGCTTCTCCCTCCCAATCTTTACGCCCTGCGCCTGACAGCATGGTTGCTGAAAGGTTAGTGCTCGCTGACCTCGACCTACCACAAGTGGTCAAAGAGGTCCTTCTTGCATCTCATAAAGAATTCCACCAGGTAATCTTATGCTTTCAAATGGCATAGGTTTGCCCTCTGGGGCGCCCCAAGGAACATTGATCCCTTTTCTTGTCTGGTGGAGTCGCTTCTACAATATCTTCTCCATTTATCCGTGACAGGTCTTAAGACTAACTCAGTGAGAGTTCACCTTAGTGTCATTGTGGCCTGTCACAGACCAGTGGATCATACAAGAGCAAGCACACTCACAGATACAGCAAAGAAAATCACAAGGAGCAAAGTGTCTAGCAGTTGGTGTCTCAAAAAGAACTTTATTAACAAACCCCTAGGGCACCTAAACCTTCAAGGGATGAGAGCCTCAAAGATAAAATAAATAATTAACATTTGTACAATCAAAAGATAAAAAGTAAAAACTAATAATTAAAATAATTCTTCAAACAAACGGTAAGACCAATAAAAAATGAATCAATAAATATCCAAACGATTGCTAATTACGATCAGTCATATACAAAACACGTAAAACAGCTAATGCATACTGTCCCAAGGCCTACCTTGGCAGCGAAATGGACTGAGGTAGGTTGGACATAAAAACATATGAGGTTGGGTTTGGCTAATGTCTTACAGGGCCCAGGGACTTGCAGCCCTGGTAGCTTCCTTTGTTACCAAAATCCCAAAGAATACAAAGGTCCGAGTGGAGGGAAACAAAGGCATTTATTTCCCTTTCTTGCAAAAAGGTTCATATGCTTGGACAAAAACCTCAAACACAAGTTCCTTACTTCAGGTTAAAGAAAAAGTAAAACATGACGTTAAAGCAAAGCTGTTATCTTCACAATAAATGGTGTATCAAAACAAACAGTCTCTATTCCCCAAGATAGAGCTTATGTGCTAAGCAAGGACTCCAGGCTTCCTGTCTTACAATAACTACAGTCCATCTCGGTATCTGAAGCAAATTCCACCTGCATCGGTTCCCCTTCTGAAGCCTCTGAAACCAAGTCAGTACTTGCTGGCAAATTGTAATCAGGCTTTTTATATATCCTCTGTACAACCTCCCAATGCTCAGGGTTGAATGTAGGGCGTCGGTCCTGCGCCCTCATATACTGGGAACTGTCTTCCTTTTGCAAGTGTTTTATCTTAGCTTCCTGCAAAGCTTTGTCATTAACAAGTCTCTTATTCGGTACGTGTTTCTTGCACCTTATCTCACAGCCACGCCTTTGCCTCTCTGTATGAAAAGCACCCACTCTGAATGGAGCTATCCCACCTTCTCCAGGGTTGCTTCCTTCCTCAAGCCACTGCGGCTGCTGCTGCCTCCTGCGAAACCCTTGTTCAGGGGTTTCTCCTGGCAGTCCTCCTTCCCCTGGCCGTCCTGCCTGTTCTGCCTTCCAGTCTTCCAGACTCTCTTTAAGAGGTACTCCTCTCTTCCTTGATTGGAAGCTGGCTGGCATTACCTCCTGACCTAGGAGGTGTGGTTCCTCAGTTCCTCGGAGGTCCCTCTTGCTCCCCCTATCAGGTTCCTCATAATATTGCAGCCTGTGCTCAACTTTTCCTGCGTTTAAAACATTTTCTTCTCTTCTCAGAGGGTCCGCAGCATCACAATACATTATTAGTGAAAGAGACAGAGGAAAGCAGGAGAGTGGGTAAGTAGGCAATCACTCTCTGCCTATAAGAACATTGGTGTCTCTTAGGGTTTTAAAGCTCTTCACTTTTGTCCTATTAGTTCATTTGAGGCAGGTCCCACAGTCCTCCTTAATACCAAGGTTTCAGTTGGCTTGCCCTT
This sequence comes from Ichthyophis bannanicus, assembly GCA_033557465.1. Classification (NCBI taxonomy): domain Eukaryota; kingdom Metazoa; phylum Chordata; class Amphibia; order Gymnophiona; family Ichthyophiidae; genus Ichthyophis; species Ichthyophis bannanicus. Next base: position 691,567,270 of record CM066035.1, read on the forward strand.
CAACCTCCTTTTAGGCACAAATTTCCCCTTTAAAGATAGAAAAACGCTGTAGTCCATTCTGGCTAACTACAACTTTGAATTCTTAACCGCCAAGGCAGTTTGTTTACTCAGGCGAGTGCAGGATAGTTTATATATTTATAGCCAACTTTAGGTTCATGGGACTTCATCATTTGAGCACTAAATATGTGCTCGATACTCAATTTAGTAGACTACATTTTGCTACTATTTTGAAGGTACTTTTGGAGATTCCCTTACCGTTTACATTTAAGATTGAGTTTAAAGACAATGATTATATATTCCATATAAGGCAATTCATAAATTTTGGGAATCCCTTTCTGTTTATATTTCACATTGGGCTTAAAGGCCATTACCCCATTCCTCATATAGGGCATTTTGTATTTTAAAATTTATACTTGCTGTTCCATCATATATTTTTATGTTCCTTTTATTTATATAGAGTGCCTTGTGTTTTGTCACATTACAACTTGGAATTAAAATGGAGATTTGGGGGTTAGCACCATGTGATTTACACAACATGCCTACCACTTTGAAGGTGCAAAATATCTTTTATTGTGACACAAACAATAAGTAAGACAAAAACAAAACAGAAAAGAAATCATGAGTATTCATAGGTATTTCCCCCCCCCCCCCCTTAAAGTCAATACTTTGTAGAGCTACATTTTTGCTGCAGTTACAGCTGCAAGTCTCTCAGGGTATATCTCTATTAGCACATCTAGCCACTGGGATTTTCACTCATTCCTCAAGGAAACACATGTCCAACTCCTTCAAGTTTGCTGTACACCAATGCAGCCCATCTATCATCAAGTCATGCCACAGATTCTCAATTGGATTGAGATTTGGGCTTTGACTAGGCCAGTGATGGCTAACCTTTTTGAGCCCGAGTGCCCAAACTGCCGCACAAAACCAAAGAATTTCCTCAAAGTGCCAGCACGTCAATTAAAGCCCCATTTGCATAAGGTGCTTCATTTGCATAAATATTTGCATAATGTTACCATACACTAACTTTTAGTAAACATGCCTCTTAATGAGTATATGGATAAAGAAAGACTAAAAGGTTTCTACATTACTATAATCCAGTACCAACCGCCAGGCACATTAGGAACTACTACAAACGCTGCCCATTTAGAACCCATAGCAAACCCGCTGTATCCTAACAGCACTACCAGGACTCACAAAGCACCATACTCTACCTATCAAAAGGCAACACTGCAAATATTAAACCAATACATCTCAGAGAACAACAATACATGACCTACTGGGGAAAGAACAAGTGGCAATGTCAAATAGGAATTATATAAACAGAATACCTCAGCTCAGTTACACATGCAGAACAGACCATCACCAAACAAGGAATCACAATTTAGAAACAGGAAGACAATAATTAAACTGGGAACCCCAAAAGCCAAACTTGGAATATACAACAACACTGTAGAAATAAAACTATATATTAATTTCCTCTTGTACTAAACAAAGCGCAAAAATTAATGATGCACATTTCCCAGAGCTGACATATTCCAGTTAATAAATTCAAAATAAAGAGATATTTTTCTACCTTTTGTGCATTTTTTTTCAGTTGCAATTGTTCCAGCCACTTTCTTCTGGTTTCTTCGTGTCTTCTGCTAACTCTCCATCTGCTGTCCATTTGTCCTTTCTTCTGTCTTCTTGTTTTTTTTTCCATTCTCTCTCTACATCTGCTTTAACATACTAATCTTTCTCCTTTGGCTCTTTCCTCATTCCTATTTCATCTACTCAAAATTTACCCCTCCATCCTCAATCCCCACTTACTCTCCCAATACCCGGCCAATTGTAGATTTTTTATCCCTCCCACACAAAATATTTTTCCCCTCTCCATTTTACTCTCCCAGCCCCATCCCATTCTAATCCTCCCCCAACACCAGCTCCCTTCTAGTTCCAGCCTCACCCAGCATCCATTCCCTTCTAGTCCCTGCATCAGCCCATTTCCAGTCCTAGCAGCCCCCCAACCCAATACCAGTCCTATCCCCCCTCATCAACCCACTTCCAGTCCTAACCCCCCATCACCCCATTTTCAGTTTAAGCCCCCCCCCTATAACCCATTACCAGTCCTAACCACCCACTTCCAGTCAGCCCCCCATAGCCCATTGCCAGTCCTAACCCCCCCATCAGCCCACAGTCCATTACCAGTCCTAACCCCATCAGCCCACCTCAAGTCCTAACCCCTCCCCATCAGCCCATTTCTTGTCCCAGCCCCCCCCATAGCCCATTATCAGTCCTAAACCCCCCATAGCCCATTACCAGTCCTAACCCCATCAGACCACCTCCAGTGTTAACCCCCCATCAGCCCATTTCCAGTCCTAACCCCACCCAACAGCCCACCTCAAGTCCTAACCCCTCCCCATCAGCCCATTAGCAGTCCTAACCCCCCCCCTAGCCCATTAGCAGTCCTAACCCCCCCTCTCTAGCCCATTTGCAGTCCTAACCCCCCCCCCATAGCCCATTAGCAGTCCTAACCCCCATCACCCCATTTCCAGACAGCCCCCATCAGCCCACAGCCCATTAGCAGTCCTAACCCCCCCTAGCCCATTAGCAGTCCTAACCCCCCTACTCGCCCATTAGCAGTCATAACCCCCCCCTAGCCCATTAGCAGTCCTAACCCCCCCCTCCTAGCCCATTAGCAGTCCTAACCCCCCCTCCTAGCCCATTAGCAGTCCTAACCCCCCCCAGCCCATTAGCAGTCCTAACCCCCCCCAGCCCATTAGCAGTCCTAACCCCCCCTAGCCCATTAGCAGTCCTAACCCCCCCAGCCCATTAGCAGTCCTAACCCCCCCCTAGCCCATTAGCAGTCCTAACCCCCCCCCTCTCTAGCCCATTAGCAGTCCTAACCCCCCCCATAGCCCATTACCAGTCCTAACCCCCCATCACCCCATTTCCAGACAGCCCCCATCAGCCCACAGCCCATTAGCAGTCCTAACCCCCCCTAGCCCATTAGCAGTCCTAACCCCCCCTCCTAGCCCATTAGCAGTCCTAACCCCCCCCCAGCCCATTAGCAGTCCAACCCCCCCCCCAGCCCATTAGCAGTCCTAACCCCCCCCCTGCCCATTAGCAGTCCTAACCCCCATCACCCCATTTCCAGACAGCCCCCATCAGCCCACAGCCCATTAGCAGTCCTAACCCCCCCTAGCCCATTAGCAGTCCAAACCCCCCCCCGCCCATTACCAGTCCAAACCCCCCCCCACCCCATTAGCAGTCCTACCCCCCCCCCCCCCCGGCAAATTTAAAAACAGAAAAAGCGGGCTCTGGCTGCTGCCGCGGACGCGGCAGCATGCAGTGTCCCGCGGGGCCCCCTCCGCCCGCTAAGCCCCTCTGCAAGGGCTTTCAGATTCGCGAGGGAGACAGCGTCTCCCTCGCGTCTCTGTTAAGCCCGCAGGGGCTAATGGGAAATTTCCCATCAGTCCCTCGCGTCTAAAGGGGCTGATGGGAAATTTCCCATTAACCCCTGCGGGCTTAACAGAGACGCGAGGGGGACGCTGTCTCCCTCGCGAATCTGAAAGCCCGTGCAGAGGGGCGTAGCGGGCGGAGGGGGCCCCGCGGGACACTGCATGCTGCCGCGTCCGCGGCAGCAGCCAGAGCCCGCTTTTTCTTTTTTTGCGGACCTTCACGCGTGCCAGCTGCAAGGCCTTCGCGTGCCACAGCTGGCACGCGTGCCATAGGTTCGCCATCGCTGGACTAGGCCATTCCAAGACATTTAAATGTTTCCCTTTAAACCACTCCAGTGTAGCTTTAGCAGTATGTTTAGGGTCATTGTCCTTCTGGAAGGTGAACCTTCATCCCAGTCTCAAATCTCTGGCAGACAGAAACAGGCTTTCCTCAAGAATTGCCCTGCATTTAGTGCCTTCCATCGTTCTTCAGTCCTGACCAGTTTTCCTGTCCTTGCTGATGAAAACATCCCCACAGCATGATGCTGCCACCACCATGTTTCACTGTGGGTATGGTGTTCTCGAGGTGATGGGACATGTTGGGTTTGCGCCACACATAGCGTTTCCCATATGGCCAAAAAGTCAATTTTCGTCTCATCTGACCAGAGGACCTTCTTCCATGTGTTTGGGGGATCCGCCACATGGTGTTCTGCAAACTCCAAATGTGTTTTCTTATTTCTTTCTTTAAGCAATGACTTTTTTTCTGGCCACTTTTCCATAAAAACAAATCAAAGGGCGAGCAGGATAAGGGTCACTAGCACTTTATTTATGAAACACCCCAACGCGTTTCGGCTTGTGCCTTCATCAGGGGGTAGAAAGGACTGCAAATAATTAGATAAAAACAAAGTCATACATGGATAAAAAATATAAATGGAGAACAAAGAAATAAACAAAATATATATATCTAAGATACATTTAAAAATATATAAAAATATAAAATTATATGTTGTGCGACCACAAGGAGAAAATATCTAGAAAAACTAAATAAAATATACTTACTTATAAAACTTCTAGTCATACATAAAAAAGCGCATAAGCAATATGTGACCAATAGTGCAAAAAATGTAGCTGAAAAAAACATAATAAATACGTTAAATAACAGATAACTTTTAAATATACAATAAAGAACAAAGAAAATAGGAGACCCAGACAATATAATTTTATATTTTTATATATTTTTAAATGTATCTTAGATATATATATTTTGTTTATTTCTTTGTTCTCCATTTATATTTTTTATCCATGTATGACTTTGTTTTTATCTAATTATTTGCAGTCCTTTCGCGTTGGGGTGTTTCATAAATAAAGTGCTAGTGACCCTTATCCTGCTCGCCCTTTGGTTTGTTTGGTCTCCTTGCGAGTTTGGTGCTCACTTTTCCATAAAGCCTCGCTCTGTGGAGAGTACAGCTTAAAGTGGTCCTATGGACAGATACTCCCATCTCCACTGTGAATCTTTGCAGCTCCTTCAGTGTTATCTTGGTGACTTTATGGCTTCTCTGATTAATGCCCTTCTTGCCCAGTCTGAGAGTTTTGGTGAGTGGCCTTCTCTTGTCAGGATTGTAGTGGGCTATATTCTTTCCATTTTGTTATAATGGATTTAATGGTGCTCTGTAGGATATTCAGAATTTGGGATATTTTTTTATAATCCAACCCTGATCTATACTTTTCCACAACTTTGTCTCTGACCTGTTTGGAGTGCTCCTTGGTCTTCATGTTGCTTGCTTAGTGGAGTTGCAGAGTCAGGGGCTGTTCAGAACAGGTAGATTTATACAGGCATCATGTGACACACAGGTGGACCCTAATCAACTAATTATGTGACTTCTGAGGTTAATTAGTTGGGCCAGACCTTATTTAGGGGTTTCATAGCAAAAGGTATGAATACATATGCACTCACAACTTTAAAGTTTTTACTTGTTTTTTAATATACACAAGGTATTTTATTACCATTCCACTTCACCAAGTTGGACTATATTGTTAGGTCGATTACCTAATATCCCAGTGAACCTCCATTTTCATTCCAGGTTGTAATGCGACAAAACAGGACAAAAACCAAGGGGATGACTACTTTCACAAGGCACTGTAGGTGTGATTTAGTCTGCACACACTATAGCTCAGGTGTTTTCAAAAAAGGGAGTACTTTCAGTTTTTATTTTTAATGTCTCACTGTGTCTGAGCTTATTACCCTAAGAGACACCATGATCTTACACACATAGGCAGAGAGTGATGGCCTACTTACCCACTCCGGCTTTCTTCCTCGTCTCTTTCATCAATAACATATGTATTAGCTGTTTTACGTGTTTTATATATGATTGATCGTAATTAGTGATTGTCTGGATATTTTATTGATTCATTTTTTTTAGGTTTTATTTGCCTTACCATCAGTTTTGAAGAATTGTTTTTTGAGAGATTTTTGCTTTTATTTATGATTTTAATTATGTTCTTAATAGTTTTACGTTTTATCTTTTGATTGTACAAATGTTGATTGTTTATTTTTGTCGTTGAGGCTCTTACCCCCTTAAGAAGGCTTAGGTACTGAAACGCATAGGGGTTTGTTAATAAAGTTCTCTTTTAGACACCAACTGCTAGACACCTTGCTCCTTGTGGTTTTCTTTACAAACCAGTGGATCAGTAAGCTATCTTCTCACACCCCTTAGTGGCATGCTTCATGTGAGGTCTCCTGCTGACCAAGCCACCTATTAAGCCACCTCAAGTGTCCTGGTATCTGAATGTGGTTCTGGCGCAACTTCTAAAGCCACATTTCAAACCCTTAGGCACTACTTCACTGAAATTTTTTTCTTGGAGGGTCATCTTCCTTATTGCCCTCATTTCAGCTTGCCGCATCAGTGAGCTGCAAGCTCTAGTTGTGGATCCCCCCCTATACTCTGTTCCACCATGACACTGTGGTTCTCCATACCCATTCACACTTCCTCCCAAAGGTGGTTTCCTCCTTCCATATAAACCAGCCAGTAATCCTCACAGTTTTCTTCCCTAGACCACATGTGTGTTGGGCTGAAGGCAGTGCTACACACTTTAGACTGTATGCGAGCGCTGGTCTACTACTTGGATAGAACTAAAGAACACAAAAGATCCTCTCGATTATTCATTTCCTTTGAGCCTAGTCACCTGGGTCTACTGGTGACAAAACGTATTCTATCCAGATGGGTAGCAGATTGCATTTCTTTTGCTTATGCACAAGCAGGACTCTTTGGAGGGGCATGTCACTGTTCATAATTTGCGGGCTATGACAACCTCCATAGCCATTCAGTATCCATTGAGGAGATCTGCCAGGCAGCTACCTGGTCCTCCATTCATTCTTTTGCTGCACACTACTGTCTAGACAGAGACGCCTTTCGGGATGCTGCCTTTGGCCACGCTGTACTCCAGCATCTCTTTGGACTTAAACTCAACTCCTACCCTTTGTCCCGGACTTCAACAAGACACCAGACTATCACTGGGAGAGTATTGCCCCCTGGAATCGAGTCCAGTGGCCCACTATTCTTCCAGACTCTTCAGCTACAGTTTTTTTTATCTCAGGGATTGCACTGCTTTTCTCCCATACCAATCAGGTATCTGAGAGCTAGTGGGTCCCATATGTGAAGACTGCATTCCTGCTTATACCTGGAGATAGTGTAGTTACTTGTAACAGGTGATCTCTGGGAACAGCAGGAATCAGTCTTCAAAATCCGCCCTCCTCCCCTGGGAGTTGTAGGGTTCTTTTATTTTACGCTTCTTCTCAGCTACAAACTCAACTGAGGAGTTGGGAAGACAGGCATGCAGGCGCAGTGGAGTGCTCCCAAAGGCTTTCCTATTGGACGCTGAGGAGTCTTCCTGTGCAGGCTGCGTCAGTGACGTTCACCCATATGTGAAAACTGATTCCTGCTGTTCCCAGAGATCACCTGTTACAGGTGAGTAACTGCTTTTTCGCCTGCCACTTGTCTCTTCAACAGATGAACTGTTCTCATACTACACTAAGGCTGTGCTATTGGACTTCCTAGGGTAATGGCGGCCATTACCTTAAAGTTTCTTAATTAATATTTTTCTATGTCCTGCTTGTCTTTCTGTTCTTTCATCCTTGTTAATGACTATGAAGAAGACTGAGTTCTCTCTTCCAACTCTGTTTCATGTATCATTTCACTCCCTGCCAGATTTTCTTGGATAATGCAGGTCCTGTCAGTGGGCTCCATGCTAAAGATCCCGTTTCTTTGGTGGACTTTGGAAATAACCCTCAAATCCCTTGAGGAACAAGAACCAAGTGCTGCCCTTTCTGTGACACCTGGTTGCTTATCATAGAGTAGTGTAGGAGGAAGCACTCAAAGTAGTAGAATCCAAACCATAGGAATGAGACTCTGAAGTAACAAAAATCCTAAATCTCTTCAGGCTTGTAATATTGCTTTTGATACTGATTTTCTGCAGGTCACGAAGTTACAATATTTAAATGCACTCATGGCCTCAAGGGTACGCACCTCCCCACTATCTCTGGAGAGCGTTGAGCTGAAAGTCCTGCCTAACAGTCAAACAAAGCTCCTGAATGAGAAAAACTCAGCAGCAGGTAATGTTCAAGGGAAAGGGGACATTAACTGATGACTACTGTTCTTAGACCAGATTTTGCTGGAGAGGAAACATTCTATTGTAGTTCTGTAGAAGGCACACCGGAAAATCTTTCTGTTTTTTTATATCCTGCAATATTGGGATAGGATACTTTTTAATTCCCTTTGCCTCACAAATTTGATCTTTCTATTATTTCCAACTCAACGGATGTTAGAAATTATATATAAGGAATTGAGAATGTCTGTCTTTCTGGGGCAAAATAACTCTCTGAAAACTTAACGAAACAGGGATCAAATTTGTCATGGGGGGGAGACATAAAGTTAAAAAATTGGGCCAGATGGAGAAATAGTCGCCCCCTCCCCAAAATGGCTTAATGCATTTCTATGGAAGAAGCAGTTCCAGCTTTTGCAGAAGCAGTTCCAGCTTTTGCAGCATAGAAACTTTGATACAGTAAAATATAGCAGCTAGTCTAACTCTAGGAAATTTTATGAGGCATGCTTTGAATGCTTTTCTCACCATACATCCCCCAGCCCACTATCCCTGGCTCTTAGTAATTCAGATGTGTGTTTAATTTTCTTTAATTTCTACTGTAAAACCTAGTGACTGAACCCATATGATTGCTCTGTATAATGGCACCTAGTGACTGAACCATGTAGTTTGCTACTGGTTGCTTTGTGTATTTATTTATTTATTTAATTTATTTAGGTGGTGTTTTTTTTATACTGCCCCTTCCATCGATCAAGGGCAGTTTACAAAGAACAGAACAATTACTGTCAGTACTGTCAAGTAGTGGTAGTGAAGTATGGCAATACCTTTTTGCCTTGGAGCAATGGTGTCCTGTGGTTAAAATGTAAAATTTGTCCTGTGAAGTCTATTCACAGTGACTTCCAACCCCGGATATTCAATGTCGCGACGACAGAGGAAACCGCTGCAGAACCTAACCGGGTAGCGGCGATATTGCACCGCTACCTGGTTAGCATCCATAGCTAAAACTAGGCTAGTCACAGCTGGTCTCATTTTAGCCATGGATCACTAACCAGGTAATGGTGCAGTATCACCACTACCCGGTTAGCAGTAGTCTCCGCCCTGGAATGCCCCTGATACGCCCCAATGCTAACCGGATAACATCAGGGTGTGTAGGGGAGTTAGAAGGGGGATATTCAGTGGCACTAACCATGTAAGTGCCGTTGAATATCCCCATTTACTGTGTAAATACCTTTCGAATATCAGCCCAATGGGGTTTAGGGAGTTTTCTTCTTTTACATATTATCTTTGTTACTGTTAAACACCAGAATTAATGAATTCTCTCCTTTCTGCCTTTTATTCTTTGCTTTGACTGTCTGTATCTAAATTTCCATATCATCCTGCTAGACCAGTCCAGACAAGTGGGTTGTGTTCCCCTACCAGCAGATATGTGGAGACAGAGAGCCAATGAAACATCCAGGCTTTCAATGATATTACCGTGCCTCTGTCATCCTGACCATTAGGGACAAAATCAGTATTTTCCTGTCTCCAGCAGATGGTGGATGGATTTGTCTCAGGTCTGATAGAATCTGAACAAACGAGAATCTGATTGAGAAGAAAAGATTGTTTTCGCTTGTGAACGACCACCTTGGGGCGACTCTCTCACTTGTCTTTTTAGTAGCTATAGGAGGAGAGAAAATGGTTCCGTTCCATGCTCTTATTCTGTTAAGGGCCTATTGAGCAGCCAGAAGCTTAGAAAGATTTGGAAGGAATTCAGATGCCTCATGCATCCTCCATGCTCCCTCCCTCCTCCTCTTCCCCCTGCTCTCCCCTTCCCCCTGCTCTCCCTTTAAGACTGAACAAGGCTCTCTTAGGTATGTGAATGTAAGTCAGTTAAAAAAAAAAAAAACAGCAGCAACAGGGGAGTAGCACTGAGCCCAGCACAGTTTTTCCTTCCTGAGGCTTCCAGGGGGTGAGTACCAATGCTTGATCTCGTCATTGTCCTTGTGGGGGGACTTCCAACCTAGTCTGTTCTGGGGTATAAGTCGGGACCTTGGTCGACTGTTGGTGCAGCATCAGGGATTCCCACCTTTTCCAGTGTGCAGTGTTAGTATTTTCTGTCTTTGTGTGCCTTGTGGTCCTAACGCACATTTGGCCTGAGCGGCTCCAATGCACATTTCTGCATGTGCTCCATTAGCACATGCTCTTGTGCTTACGCAGCCTTGGCATGCACAAGTGTTTACCTTGCCTTAACTCATTATGTCATCTTCTAGAAGGCGTTGTTCAACTTGTGGCAAGCGAAGAGCCTGATTACTGGATTCTGGAATCTGCTGCTCTTGTATGGCAGCCTCTGACTCATCATTGGAAGACCTGTCTCCTTTCTCCCTTTGAGGAGATTTGGTTGACCCGTGTTCTCCGTGACAATGAAGGAAGCAACGGACAGCACTGTGGTGGGTAAGGATGATGGGCTGGCCTTGAGTGACTATGCTTTGGACTGCTCCCTTTCTTTGAAGGGTTTGGCTACAGCTGTGTCCCCTGTGATCGGGGGTCATCCTAAGGGAGGGGAGCTCCCAGGCTCTGGGTTGTCCTACTTGGAATTCCTTTCCTTTCTACAGCAAGCCTAGTCATTTTGGCATAGAAACTCAGACCCTGCAGCTTCTGGATTGCCTTAAGCTCAGTCACAAGAGGGACAAGCAAGAGTGTAGAAACCCGGCTCGTTCCTCTTAAGTGACCTAGGCGAAGATTGCGTTCTGGAAATGTGGCCCAGCTGGGGTCTGTCTGGGACTTGGACTTGGACTTTGACTTGGGTTCGGACATCTCAGCTGAGGGATCTGATGCAGAAGAAGAGGTGCTTTCTTCTTTGGAGAAGCATTAGGAGACTAGCATTATCCTGCCTGTTCCAGAAGGCTGGCGGCATTGATTACTCACATTTCATTCCACTTGAATCTGGCTGACACTCCAACAGCAAAGCAGAGGTCACAGGTCCATCCTCTCATACAGGGAATTTGGAAATCTACAATAGTTTTCCTGTTTCTGGAGGTTATCAAGAGCATGATCCAATCAGATTGGGACTTTTGCAAATCCCCGCATAAGGGGTTACAGGTGTGTAAGAGAATGTATGCTCTCCCACGTGGTTCAGCATGTCTAAAGTGGATGTGCAAGTCACGGCAGTCATGAAGGACCACCATGCCTGTGGAAGGCAGATCGGCCTTAAAGGATGCTCTGAATCGTAAAGTGGATTCTCTTCTGAAGTCAGTTTGCAGCAGCTGCTGCTATTCTTCAGTTGGTGGAGTGTAAAGGCCTGACATCTTGAGCCCTTCACCAGTGAATTCCATCTTTCCTGCCAGAGGATACTACCCTTTTGGAGTTGGCTACTGCTGCCTTGTCTGATGCTATTTATGTTCTTCTCTGCTTGGCGGCTAGAGATAGTGCCCTCTTGACCGTGTTGCGGCATTGGATTTGGCTCCATCACTGGGCGGCAAACATGTCCTCCAAAGCCCAGCTAACTCAACTGGCCTTAAGGGCAAACTTATTTTGAGGCCGATTTTGGAAAGTTGGTGAACGAGTCAGTCTCATCATCTCCCAGAAGATAGGCCAAAAGAGCCTAGGAAATGTACAGGGCTGTTCTCCTCCTCTCCTCTGCCTGACAATTGCGGGCATGCTGGCTTGACTTTAGGGGTCTCGGGACTCCTGTTATCATCCTGGAAGACCTTCCTTCTCTTATTCATCTGGATTTTGGACCTGTGTTGAGCCCTTTCGAGGGACTCATGGGCCCCAGGCCTCTGTCCCCTCCTGAGGGGGGGGGGGTCCCTCCCGTTCAGTGCAATGAAAATTTGGGGGCCCATTCCCAAATCCTCCAGTTGGGGGCAGGCTTCACCTTTTCTTTCAGGAGTGGGCCCAAGCCACCGAGGATCACAGAGTGCTAGGCACCATTCAAAATGGCTATGTCCTAGATTGCAAAGAGCCAATCCTGGAAGCCCTTGTCATCTCCCCATATGGTTTGGCAGACAAAAGAGCCGCTATTCAAGTCACATTGGACAAGTGGCTGTGCCTGCATGCAGTGGTGCCAATTCCCTCGGCCAAACGGGGCAAGGGTAGATATTCAATCTATTTTGAGGTGCCAAAGAAGGATGAGTCTCTTCGACCAATTCACAACCTCAAGGGAGTCGATATTCATTTCCACACGCTGCACTTCTGTATGGAAACTCTTATTACTAGATTTAGCCAAAGCTGTTTTCATATCCTGATCGGAAAGGATCAGCAGCATTATCTGTGTTTTGATGTGCTTGCCTCACGTTTTCAATTTGCCACGCTTGGCTCACATTTTCTGTTTACCGTCCTTCCCTTTGGCCTCTTTACTGCCCTGAGAACATTCTCCAAGGTCATGGTGGCAGGGGGATATGTGTGCACCCATATCTTGATGATTGGCTCATCTGAGCCTGGTCTCTGTCAGAAACATCTCGTGTTTCAACCTAAATGAAATTCTTTCTGGAAAGCCTCGGCTGGGTGATCAGTTGCGGGAAAAGCAAGTTGGAGCCTTCCCAATCCTTGGAATTCCTGAGAGAAAAGTTGAATACTGCAGTGGGCAGAGTTGTCCTGCCTGTGGGTAGAGTGCAAAGTTGTTGGACCGGCTGGAGGTGTTCTGTCTCAGATGGCTCTCAGGGTTTAGGATTATCAACAGTTTCTTGGATTGACGGTGATGGTGATTAAAATGGTGCCCCATAGGTATGTGCTCATATGAGTCCGCTTCAGCGTTTTTTGACTCTGTGGTCTCTGAGCTCTTAGGAGTTCAAGCTCAGGCTTCCCCTCCAGCTTGTGGTGGTGACAGCAGCCACATCATCTGAAAAAGGGTATGCCACTGGATTATCACTTTTTGATGCTTCTGTCGACAGATGCCAGTCTTTTGGACTGGGGGAGCCCATTGTCAAAACCCAACAGCATTGGAGCTGCAGGGAAGCAGTGTGGCTCATCACCCATCCCGAAGTGAGGACCTTTCGGTTGGCCCTTTTGCATTTCCAGCCCTTGATCTTGGGCAGGGCAGTTTGAGTGTTCTTGGATAATGCCACAGGAGTAGCATAGGTCAAACAGCAAGGTGGCATGAGGAGTGCTGGTGTGGCCCTAGAGATGGTTCTCCTGTTTTTCTGGGTAGAGAAGAACCTTCTAGCTTTATCAGCTTAGCACATTGCCAGGATAGAGAATGTGGAAGCAGACTTCCTCTGTCGTCACTCTCTTGATCCAAGAGAATGGGAGTTAAGTCAGGAGGCATTTCAAAAGATTCTCCACCATTGGGGCCACCTGGGATAGATTTGATGCCAATCCATTCCAATGCCAAAGCATGCTTTTTCTTCCATTGCTGCACAGAAACAGGATCTGAGGGCATGGACGCCCTGGTCAAATCCTGGCCAAGTATTGCCTACTGTATGTGTTTCCTCCACGGCTGCTCATGAGTCAGAGCATAGAGTGTCATCTGAGCTGGATTGTTCTGGTGGCACCGGATTGGCCAAGAAGACCGTGGTTTGGGGATCTGATGAGGCTCCTGCAAGAATCTTTTCTGTGACTGCCCCCAAATTGAGGCCTTTTGCACCAAGGGCCAATTGTTCTAGATGACCCAGTTCCTTTGCTTACGGCGTGGTTCTTGAAAGGAGTCACAGACGCGTAAAGGCTATTCTCCTGTTGCAGTTTCCACTTTTCTCAAGGCCAGGAGAGGTTCTACCAGCCTGACTATGTGCGGGTCTAGTGCCTGTTTGAGCATTGGTGTGGCGCACAAAGTTTATTCCTGAAACAGCAAAGGTGCCATCTCTTCCGGCCTTCCTTTGGGATGGTTTGAAAAAGGGCCTTTTCCCTTAGCTCCCTGAAAGTCCAGTGGCAGCTTTCTCCTGTTTCAGAGGTCAGGTGGTTGGATGGTCTTTTGCCTCACACCTGGATATTTGTGTTTTCTTCAGGGAGTTTTGCATCTGCGTCCCCTCCTTTGTTCAGTTGTCTGTTGTCTCTTGCTGGGATCTCACTCTAGTGCTTGATGTCAGAGTCTTTTGAGCCTTTGAAGCGTGCTGCTCTTAAGGATTTACTCTTAAGACGATTTTCTTGGTTGCGATTTGATCAGCAAGATGGATTTCAAATCTCCTGGCTCTGTCCTGCCAGGATCCATATCTGTTCTTCTCTGAGGAGGCCATCTTAATTCGGCTTATGTCTTCCTTTTTGCCCAAAGTGCTATCTTCCTTCCATGTGAACCAAGAGGTTTGTCTGACCTCCTCTAAGGAGTGTCGAGGGAAAGATAAGGTTCTTTGCCTCGTGGATGTCCGGAGGGTGCTTCTCTGGTACTTTAAGGTTACGAATTCTTTTCATAAATCAGATCGTCCTTTAGTGTTGTTTATTAGACCATGTAAGGGTGACGTGGCTTACAATTTTGTTTTGGGGCACTGGCCCAAGGAGGCCATTGCCTCAGCATATCTGTTACAGAACTGGCTGGTTCTAGAAATGTTGCACGTTCATTCTACTTGAGTACAAGCATCCTCATGGTTTGAGCATATCTCGGTAGTCCCTTCAGACATTTGTTGGGAAGCAATGTGGGCATCGCGTTCCATGTTTTATCAATCATTACTGCTTGGATGTCCACGCTCCACCTTTGGCTCATTTCTCATCTATTGGAGGCATAGCTTTGGTACATCCCACTTCTCTGGACTAGTCTAGCCAGGACAATATGGAAGGTGACATTTTATTTACCAGATAAGGTCCTTTTTTTGAGTCCTGCTAGACCAGTCCAGGACCCACCCCTGGAACTGTAAATGTCTGTGTAATTCGGTGGTACTTTTTAGTCCATTATAATCTGAGTGGTCGATCCTGTGGGCTCATAAACCTCTAGCAAGCCTTCCGTTTGGACTAAATCCTGTACATGGTCTCCCATTGTTACTCTTGTTGAGGTTGTATTAGGTTTGAGATTCTTTTCCATATGCTTGGGTATGAATACTGATTTTGTCCTAGTGGCTCAGGCTGAGAGAGACATGGTAAATGCCATTGAAAGCCTGGATGTTTCATTGGCTCTCTGTCTCCACACATCTGCTGGTAGGGGGAACATAATCCATTTGTCTGAACTAGTCTAGCAGGATTCAAGGAAAAGACATTATCTGGTAAGTAGAGTGTCGCCTTTTGTCGTTTTGCTATCTCCTCTCCTCTTCTTTTTCCAGTAAACATTTCAGTTTCCGGCACAATTGAAAACTACAGCTAATAGCTACACACTGGACAGCCCCACTCTTTTATAAGTGCATGAGGTAAATACTTTTCCGTTCTTTTATTTGTGAGTTTGTTTTACAATATATCACTTTATTAAAATGGTGGCCTTCTCTCCAGCATGTCACTAGCCAAGGACAGGCAGATATTGAAACTAACTTGCTGGCAAACTGTTAACTAGGTGGTAGATTTGTCAAAGAAAATCTAATTTTCTCTGAAGTTAAGCAAGTCACAGTTGTCTTACATATGGGTGATGTCTTCCTGACAATAGCGATATATAGACATGCTTTTCAGGAATTTCTTAGAGGTCTTTCCAAGAATTGGCAGTGCTTAATTTTCTGCAGCCACATAGCACAGCTTAATTTGTTGCTTTCCATAGTGAATGTCGAGTGCATTTCATTTCATCACTCATAATATTTTGCTCCAATTATCTGTCCAGAGCAATTTATTTTCATTTTGATTACATTTTGGGTCATTGTACTTCAGTAGTTTATCTGGGCTCTTTTCCTTTAATCTACTTTGGTGATTTTTATAAGGTTTTTTTAAACAAAGATTTTTCATGTTCCTTAAAAGCACACTTTGTCTGTGGCTTCGGACAGGCTATCTGATTGTGGCTCCCATTTTTTTCCACTGTATTACCGCTCCTATGAAGAGGGACCTTCTTTGGTCCCACAGTAATACATCTATTTCCAAAGATCTATTGAACAGGTGATTCAGTGGACCCGCCAGAACCTCTGACTTTTCTTAATGTTCTTGGACAGTGCTTCCCAGCCCTCTCCTGGAGGCACACATAGCCAGTCGGGTTTTTTAGGATTACCACAATGAATATGCATGAGAGGGATATGCATATTCTGGGTCTCCATTGTATGCCTATTTACCTCATGCATTTTCTTTGCGGTAATCTGAAAACCCAACTGACTAGGTGTGCTTCCAGGAAAGGGTTGAGAAGCACTGTTCAAGGATATCCTGTTCAGTCCTATGGCTTTGTCTACTTTGTTTAGTTTCACAGTTATATGCTGTTCCTTAAATGTTGTGATGTCTGTGCCATTACTTTGCATAGACCTTCTAATCAACGAGCCTTCTTCAGTCCCTTCTTGTGAATACAAAACCAAAATATTGATTAATATGTTTACTTTTTACCAGTCCCCATTCATACATTTTTTGTTAAATCTTTTTATTCAGATTTTTAAAGAAAATATGCTGGGTAGATGCAAACAAAAACACTTTACCCTACATGAATACTGCATAACATCATAACCTACATAGGCAACAAAACTCTCCCTGCCCTACTACTCACCAGTAAGGTTCCTACATCCATTAAACATTTCAAAGCACATTTAATTTCTTTGTACAAGGATGCATAGAAATTCTCCAGCTCCTTACTCTAGATTTTCCTCCCCATATCTCCCCCAACCCTTGCCATCCAGACAACCCATTAACAATTAAACCCACAGAGCCGTAATCCACTTCTGTGTAAAAGTGTGCATGAGGGTATGACCCTCTTCTTATCCTCTCCCAGAAACAAGAAAAGGAGACCACACATCCCTAAATTGCTTCAGAATTCCCTTTAGTTCATAGGTTAGTTTTTCCATCCTATAGATATCCCAAACTTTTGCCATCCATTTTGCCAGCAAGGAATAGGGTATTTCTCTTCCAGTATCTGGCTACTGTACCATGGGCAGTTAACTAGACATTTTACTAGTTGAAATGTGGTTCTCCGTCCCGCTATAGTCCTCATTGCCGCTAATAAAAAACTTTATAGAGAGGGGGAGAATCCACCTTTGTAATCGTTAAGATAGCGTCATGTACTACTTTCCAAAAAATCATATTCTAGGGCACAACTACCACATATGGTCAAAAAACCCCTTCTGGCCACATCTCCTCCAGCCCAGGTCATTCCTGCCCTTTTCCCGTTTGTGTGTGATACTGGGTATAAAAGACATTTGCATGAGGATTTTCAATTGTGTATTTACTAAGGTTAAGGAAATTGAGCAGTCACGAGTGTAATCCCATGTATTCTCTCAAAAAACTTCTTCTCAACCCCAAGCACTTTTTCTCAGCAATTAATATAGGGATAGTGATGGCTTCCAACCTGCTCCACCTCCATCAGTGCTTTATATAAGCACACAATCAAATGTTTCATTCCACTATACCAGGGGTAGGCAATTCCGGCCCTCGTGCACCACAATCCAGCCTGGTTTTCATGATGTCCCTAATGAATATTCATGAGATTTATTTGCATCCACTGCCTTCCATTGTATAGAAATAGGTCCATGAATATTCATTAGGGACATCATGAAAACCAGGCTGGATTGTGGTGCACGAGGGCCGGAATTACCCACCCCTGCACTATACCAAGCAAAAACGTGTCCCATCAGTTTATAGGTTGGAAAAGGTCCCCTTTGCGCTCCAAGCTGGTTGAAAAATGCTATAGTTGAAAACACTGATAAAAATTTAGGGAGGTCCCACACAAAGTCTTGACCATCTCCTTAGTCAGAAAATCTTGGCCCTCAAAAAGTGACTCATCTCCTGAAACTATTTTCCCCCATGTCTCTAATAAAAGCAAATGTCATTAGAGAGGTGAAAGGGGAAATATGTGAAGAAACTCTTTGATTTTGGCATACTGCTCTCCAACACTGCCACAGAGGCTCCAGCACCCGTCCTTGATCAACATCTTCACTGAGAAAAAGAAAAGCAGTTAAAGGTAGGGGTTTCATCCATAACACTTCTAACTGTGCTCATCCTGGTAAGCAATTTTTCACTCTCCAAAAGCATACAACTTGCAGACACTCAATACAATAATACACTGGTTCAGGAAGCCGAAACTTTCCTGAGATTTAGAATAAAGGTGGTAAAACATATCCTTGATTATTCTTTTTTTTCCCCCTTGCCAAATAAATTCAGTAAACCCTTGCCTTGCATTGTTTACAAAAAAAAAAGAAACTTCACAGAATCTGAAAAGGTACTTGCATAAACAAAAACAAATTTGTTGGCAAATAACCAGTATTTAAATAATGTTAATCTGATCTAACCATGAGACTGTCATATATTTCCAGCCCTGCAAATCCTTTTTTTGTCATTTACTCTAATTTTTGTAATTCAGGGGGCATAAAAGGAGTTCAGGAAACTACTGAAGACAACCCTCTTCATAGAACACTACGGTGACATTACTTAAACCATGCAACAGACACCTCAATTCCCCCCACATGTCACTATAATTGTAATTAAGCAAGGAACTGATACCCATAACATTGTAAATAGCGCACGCTGTAAATAGCACCACAAGAATCAACGTCCAGACACACTCACACGCATACACTACTCACTGCATGTGCACACTATACACTGTATCTTATTGATTGTTTGCTGTTCAGACCGCCTTGATTACAGGATAAGGCGGTATAGAAATATGTTTAAATAAATAAATAAATAAATAAAAGTGACATCACTAGGAGTGATTACCCCCAAATGTTGAAATTGTGTCACAACTAGGAATTCCATCATGTTCCACAACCTCAGCTCAAATCCTGCAAGGCATTAGTACTGATTTTTAACAGTTAATTGTAAAACCCAAGACCCACCCAAACTTCTCAGTCTGAGCCACCACTCTTGGGAAGGAAGCATGAAAGTCCTTAAGATGTGTCACTGTACACTTAAGTTAATCTAACGTGATAATGATCCCTATAACAATCCCCAAGTCTTGTGTGCAGGGCTGGTCAAGGAGTGGAGGTGCCCTTGGCAAGTCCTCCAGCCTGCTGCCCCCGTGCCCATTGCTGCCGCTGGCTTCCCTCACCTGGGCTAACAGCAATGGCAATTGCCCTTGAAACCATGATGCAGCACTTACCCTCTGTCTCCAGGGCTGTATTGTGGTTTCATTCTGCCCAAACTGTCGCTTCGGCCCCCCCCTCGCCACAGGAAAATAGGGGTAGAAACAGCATATTGGGCAGGATGAAACTGCAATGCAGCCCCAGAGATAGAGAGTAAGTGCTGCATCACGGTTTCAGGGACAGTTGCCACTGCTGTCTGCCCTGGAGAGGGGTGCCAGTGGTGGCAATGGGCAACAGCAGGACTCTCCTCCCACAGAGGCCTGGCACTCTAGGCGATCACTTAGTTCGCCTAATGGTAGTGCTGGCCCGGCTTGTGCGGCTTCTTGCAACTGCACGGCAAAAGGTTCTATTGCAGTCGTGAATAAGAAAGGTGACAGGGCATCCCTGTTGGGTGCCCCTCCCTTAGCTCAACTGCTCTGAACTGTAACTATTCACCACTAGTTTTGTATACAGGTCCACAATCCAATTGCAAAGGTTCACACCAAGCTCAAATTACACTGCATATAAATATTGCTATTCTCTCTTATCAAAGGCTTTTTCTACATCAAGTAATAGAATTCCCCTTGCTCCTTATTTCTCTCCCCTTCAATCTCCAGGAACAAGCAGAAATGTAGTCTTCACATATGGGTGACGTCTGTACCAAGGAGCCCGCGTGGGAATACTCCCCAGCATCCAATTGAAAAGCTTTTGGGAGCACTACACTGTGCCTGCGTGACTGCCTTCCCAACTCCCTCTCTTCAGTTTTTCATTTTCCGCGGAGTCAGCAGGAAGCAAATCCTGTCACTGCGGAAAAAACGTCTTTTTATGGATAGCATCTGCCTTCCCGTTGACGACAGCACTGTCAAAGACATCACTGGTTCCCTTTCAGGCCTTAAGCCTATCATAGCCTTCTCGTACCTTGGAGCATTGGTACCAGCATTTGGCTTCGGGCGAATGCCATGCCCATCAATACTTTGAGTCCTCCGATTCCTCCATTTCGGATATGGAGTCACTCAATTACTGGGGGCCCTGGGACCTTCCTTCGGATCCTTCCCTGCCTCAACAGCGACGTATGTCGCCTCCAGAAGACATGTCCTTCCAGGAATTCATTCGAGACCGAGCTAAGGGTCTATTATGGTAACATTGGAGAAGGAGCTAAGGGCGGAAGAATTAGAGATCCTCCAGTACCCAACAGTACCCAAAGAGGCAGCCACTCTGACGGTGCACCGCATCTTTCATGACCTTATGCTCCATATGTGGGAGACTCCCCTTACGGTCTCACCTCACAGTCGACATCTTGATACCATGTATTGGGTACCGGAGAGTCCTGGCTTCCAAAAGCCGCAACTTCCCCACCACTCCATGATGGTTGAATCGGCGATGCGCCGAATCAAAAGCTTAAACTCACTCCTCTAATCCTCCAGGTCAAGAATCGAGAACTCTCAACACTTTTGGGCGTCGATGCTTCCAGGCATCCATGCTCTTAGCTAGGATCAATTGCTATATCCTCTACATGGGAGTGTTCCTCAAAGAGGTGTCCAGGGATTTCAAGACCTTTGTTCCTCTCCTCCAAGATGACAAGAGAGCAGATTCTTGCCCTAGCCAAGCATAGTCAAAATGTTTTGAAATTTGTCAATAAGGTTACCTTTGATGCTTTTGAATGCACAAGCAGGGCCTCAGCAATATGCATTGGTGCACGTAGAATTGCATGGCTTAAAGCCTCAGATCTTGAACACTGGGTTTAAGATAAGCTGGGCAACATACCTTGCACAGGGGAAAACCTCTTTGGCAAAGACTGGTAAGAAACTGCTACTCTAAAGAGACTGTCCAGCATACGCTCCAGCTGGACAGTATATGTTGCCTATTCCTCATGTGCAAATGGGACACTGGAGGGAGTAGCAGGCCTGGAAGCTGAACCCACCATGGAGAGTCGAGGCTATGATGGACTGCAATTTCACCAGAAGGGTGGCAACTGCAAAAGTCTCTCCTTTTTTTTGTTGTTGTTTGTTGTTGGTTTGTTTGTCTTTGGTTTTGTTTAAAACATGTTGTAAGGGGCTAAGGGGGAAGCAAGGGTTGTGGGTGTGAAAATGTGATGTGTATTATGGTGAGGAGGGTGGATTAGCAGGAGACCAGAGTAGGAAGAGCAGCATGCACCGAGAGGATTTAAGGAAGGGGTGAGGGGGTACCCGTACACTTTAGTGTGACGCAGGAAAAGAGAGGATTAGCATTAAGGGGAGAAGATGAGAGTTACGCGGGATAGGAGAAGGGATAGGGAGGGGGGAGGAGGGGGTTAAGTGAGGCCCTGGTCATTGCCAATACACAAAGAGTTGGTTTATGGTTGGGAATTGGGGAGGAGGGAGGGGGGAGTTTCAGGTTGGGGGGGCCCCTCCCTATCTAATATTAGAGAGTGAATGGTTTGCGCCTGATGTAGATCTACCAACCTGAAGATTATTTCATGGCAGATGAAATTTAATGTGGAGAAGTGCAAGGTTATGCACCTAGGGAAGAACAACCCAAACTATGGTTACACGATGCAAGGTTCCACATTAGGAACCACCACCCAAGAAAAAGATTTAGGCGTCCTTGTGGATACCATGTTAAAACCCTCGGCCCAGTGTGCAGCGGTGGCCAAGAGAGCAAATAGAATGCTAGGTATGATAAGGAAAGGAATGGAAAATAAAACAAAAGATATTATAATGCCTCTATATCGTTCCATGGTGAGACCGCACCTTGAATATTGTGTGCAATTCTGGTCGCCATATCTTAAAAAGGATATAGCAATTTTAGAAAAGGTTCAGAGAAGAGCCACCAAAATGGTAAAGGGGATGGAAGGCTACTCCTATGAAGAAAGGCTAAAAAGGTTGGGGCTCTTTAACCTGGAAAAGAGACGGCTGAGGGGAGATATGATAGAAGTCTATAAATTAATGAACGGAGTGGAACGGGTAAACGTAGATCGATTGTTTACCTTATCAGAATATAGAAAGACTAGGGGACATGCAATGAAGCTACAGGGTAAACTATTTAAGACTAATAAAAGAAAATATTTTTTCACTCAACGTGTAATCAAACTCTGGAATTTGTTACCGGAGGATGTAGTAAAGGCTGTTAGTGTAGCTGGGTTTAAAAAAGGTTTGGACAAGTTCCTGGAGGAAAGGTCCATAAACCATTATTAAGAAGGGACCCAGGATATCAATGCTTGAACCAATACAAGCATTGTGGAACCTGTGTCCCTTGGGGAAACTGCTAGGTACGTATGACCTAGATTGGCCACTGTTGGAAACAGAATACTAGGCTTGATGGACCTTGGTCTGACCCAGTATGGCATATCTTATGTTCTTATGTTCTTATGGAATGTTTGTGGGTTGGGGAGCCCTATAAAGAGGTATAAAATATTGCGAGCTTTGGCCCGACAGAAATATGATATTGCCCTGCTGCAGGAAACCCACCAGACTGCCGATGAACACCTTATTCTCCAGGACCAAGCAGGAAGTCAGTCCTCACATATGGGTGTGATCGACGCCGATGAAGCCCCAGCGGAGCATTTCCCCAGCTTTCTATGAAAGCCTTTGGGAATGCAGGCACGCATGCGCGGTTCCCTTCCTGCCTAAAGGTGCCATCTTACCCCAGTCTCTCTTTTTCCGAGAAGCCCACCGGACGTGTGTCCTGTCATCCCGGATAAAAGTTTGATTTTTTTTCGGCGATTCTCGCTATTTTTTCTTCCCGGTTTGACGCCGGTTCCCCTCCCGCCGGGTTCGGTACACCGGTATCGAGCCCGATTCTTATTTTTCGGTTTTTGCCCTTCGTGGCTGGCGTTCGCGCTCTTTTTTGCTTTTTCCCTGGAAGGCCGGTCCTTTGACCTCACGGGGACTCTTTTTTCCCCGATGGCTTCCAGTGGTTTTAAAAAGTGTGATCGGTGTAAGAAGTTGATGTCTCTCACCGACACACACGACTGCTGCCTTCGGTGCCTCGGTCCTGATCACGACCATAAGACATGTGGGCCATGTGGGAAGATGTCTTCCAAGGCACTGCGAAGTCGCCAGCAGCAGAAAGAAAGGCTTTTCTCGGACTCAGCCTCCGGCCGGGCCCGGACCTCATCTGAGGCCTCGACATCTCGGGATTCGGATCCCGAGCGCCATCGGGGCTCCTCGGACAGGAGGTCCCCCGACCAGGAACGCAGGAGGAAGAAGCGGCTCGTGAGGGCGTCAGAGGAGGAGGTCCCTGGCTCCTCAAGGGCCAGGTCTAAGACCCCCGACCGTCGCCCCGGGCCTGTGGAACAAGATAAGCCTGCCAAAGTTCCTCGCGTGGAGCCGTAGTCTGCTGGACACGTAAGCCCTGTGGTCCTCGAGGACTCTCCTCCCAGAGAGCCGTCGCCGGGGCCCGAGTCGGTGGCTGCTGCGTCTCCCGAGCTGAGTCTCAGGATGACAGCCTTGGAGTGCAGACTGTCTGCCTTCATGGAGCAGCAGTGGGCACTGATGGCCAGCCTGTCTGGTGCATCTGCCCCGACCACCGGGACATCGACATCGAAGTCGACCCCAGAGACCGAGCCGATACTAGAGTCCATGATGGCTCGAGGTCGACCTCGGTCACGGTCTCCCTCGACCTCCCGTTCGGGACCAAGTGCGTCGACGCCGGTGCCTCCGGCGTCGGGGCAGGTGCTCCAGGGCCCCGCGGGGTCGGAGCCTGACTCCTCGTCGGACGAGTCCGCCTGGGAGACGGAGGATGAGGAGTCCCCCGACACATTCAAGACTCGGTGCGTCCCGTCGGACTCAACCCCGTCTGAGCCCCGGAGTAGATCCCCTCTGGAGGATACCCGGTTCTCAGAGTTTGTCCGGGATATGGCCACCGCGTTGGCTATCCCGACGGACCCCGAGGAAGAGCCTCGAGCCGAAGAGCTCGAGTCCCTGCAGTACGACTCTCCTCCGAAGAAGGCCTTTACTGTCCCGGTTCCTCCGATGCTGGAACGGCTCCTCTTCCGGATATGGGAGGCACTGGCCTCGGCGCCGGTTCTAAGCAAGCGGGTCGATTCGATTTATCGACTCCGGAAGAGCCCTGGCTTTCAGAAGGCGCAGCTACCACACCATTCCATGGTGGTGGAATCGGCCATGCATCGCCTGAAAAGTCAGAAGATGCACTCTGCGGTGCCCCCCGCAGAGAGGCCCGGAACCTCGATGGTGTTGGCAGAAAGTGCTTCCAGGGCTCGATGCTTGCTTGCCGTGTCCAGTCTTACCAGCTGTACATGGGCATGTATTTGCGAGACCTGGCCAAGGAGTTGGCCGGGTTCTCCGTTGGTCTCTCCGGGGAGCCCTTTCAGAGATTCAAGCCCTTGTCCTCGGGGATTCGGGACTGCTCGAAGTTTGTCCTGCACTGCCTACGATGGCTTCGAGGCTTCAGCCCGAGTTGCGGCAGCCGGCATCGCGGCTTGACGCCAAGCATGGCTGCAGTCATCGTACCTCGAGCCATGGGTTCAGGACAAGTTGGTCGTTGTCCCTTGCCGAGGTGAGAACCTTTTTGGCAAGCCCATGGCCGAGAAGGCCGCACAGCTCGAGACTGAGCACCTTACGAGGACAAGGCTGTCTAGAAAGACCTCTGCCCCTTCTCATAAGAAGAAGGCCTCGGATAAGAAGCCCTTTTACCCGAGGAAGGGCACTGCCTACAAACAGTACCCTCAATATCAGGCTGCCCAAGCTGCACCCCAGGGTCAGCAAGCCAAGGGGCAGGATAATGGGCCCCGTAGGCAGAGGACCCCCAAGCCTCTGGCCCCTGCTCCCACTCAGCAGGGTGGTGGTTTTTGACTCCTTGAGCGTAGCCTCTCAGTCCCTGCTCTCCCAACCCTGCACAGGAGGTCGCCTCGCCTTCTTTGCCCACCAGTGGCCCCACATCACTGGGGACAGTTGGGTGTTGAACATAGTCCACAGGGGCTATGCACTACATTTTCACCAACTGCCTCCACCGTACTTTCCAGGGGAGCCTCCAAGGCCTCCCCTGCACACAGATCTTCTCCTCCAAGAGCTTCAGGGTCTGTTGGTGGACAGGGCGGTGGAGCCTGTGCCTCCCCACTTGCAAGGTCACGGATTCTACTCCAGGTGTTTCCTGGTGCCCAAAAGGACCGGTGGCCTTCGACCTATTCTGGACCTCAGGAACCTCAACAAGTTCCTAGAGAAAGAAAAGTTCAAGATGCTTACTCTTGGAACACTTCTGCCCTACCTCCAGCAGGGAGATTGGCTATGCTCCTTAGATCTAAAGGATGCGTACACTCACATCCTCATTCATCCAGACCACAGAAAGTACCTCAGGTTCATTGTGGGAGGAAACCATTATCAGTACAGAGTACTGCCTTTTGGCCTCACCTCCGCTCCCAGGGTCTTTACCAAATGCCTGGCAGTGATGGCGGCCTACCTGAGGAATCAGGGAATCTTTGTCTTCCCCTATCTGGACGACTGGCTCATCAGGGGTCAGACGTGCCAGGAGGCCACACAAGCCACCCTCAGAACTATTGCTCTTCTTCAAAGCCTGGGGTTTGTAATAAACTTCGCAAAGTCCACTTTGCTCCCCTCCCAGAACTTGGAGTTCATAGGGGCGAGACTGGACTCTGTCCTGGCAAAGGCCTTCTTGCCAGTAAAGAGGGTCCAAAGACTGATGGACTTGGCCAATCAGTTTCTCAGCGGGTCAGTGGTCTCCGCCAAACTCTGCCTAAAGCTGCTTGGCCACATGGCTTCGACAGTTCATGTAACCCCCAATGCCAGGCTCCATATGCAGCCTGCACAGTGGTGCCTTCGGAGTCAGTGGTCACAAGCCACAGGCAGCCTCAGAGACAGAATAAGGGTGTCCAGACCATTTCTGGACTCGCTCAGCTGGCGGCTGCACCCACCCAATCTACTAAAAGGGATGCCCTTTCAGATTCCTGGATACACAGTGGTATTGACCACAGACGCCTCCCTGCAGGGCTGGGGAGCTCATTGTCTAGACAAGTGCACCCAGGGCCTGTGGTCTCCCTGGGAGGCTGCACAGCAGATCAATCTCCTGGAACTCAGGGCTATTTGCTTAGCTCTCAAAGCTTTCTCTCCTACGCTGGCTCATCAATCTGTCCTGGTTCAGACGGACAACCAGGTAGCCATGTTTTATGTGAACAAACAGGGCGGGACTGGGTCCAGGCTCCTTTGTCGGGAGGCTCAGGACCTTTGTTCATTTGCCCTCAAGCACAACATGCTCCTCAGGGCTGTGTACCTTCCAGGCCAGGAGAACTACCTGGCCGACAGGTTGAGCAGAATTTTGCAGCCCCACGAGTGGCAGCTGCATCCCTTGGTAGTTCAGAAGATCTTCCTGAAATGGGGTCTCCCTTGGATAGATCTGTTTGCCAGTCCACTGAACAAGCAACTGCCAAAGTTCTGCTCCAGGCAACCGCATCCTCTGCGGATAGCAGCAGATGCTTTTCTGATTCCTTGGTCTCAAGGCCTCCTGTATGCGTTTCCTCCCACGCCCTTGGTGGCCCGAACTCTCTTCAAGATCCTTCAGGACAAGACCTCGGTCCTGCTGGTGGCTCCCAGGTGGCTGAGACAGCCTTGGTTTCCACTTCTACTTCAGCTGGCGGTGGATCCCCCACTGACTCTGGGGTTGCAACCAGACCTTCTCTCTCAGGATCAGGGTTCCCTTCTGCACCCCAATCTCAAAGCTCTCAATTTGATGGCCTGGAGGCTGCAAGGGTAGTTTTGGCTCCCTGGGGCCTACCTCAGGAAGTTGAGGAGGTTGTCCTAGCCTCTAGGAAACAGTCCACCAGGAAAACCTATGCTCTCAAATGGAAACGGTTTTCTGTGTGGTGTCAGCTACGTACAGAGGATCCTTTCTCCTGTACTATACCAGTGGTGCTTCAGTACTTACTGCACTTGTCAAATCAGGGACTTAAGTCCAATTCTGTTCGGGTCCACCTCTCAGCTCTAGCAGCTCACGACTCACTGGTGGAAGGACATTCTCTGTCGGTTCACCCCTTGGTGTCCCGCTTTCTCAGGGGCTTGCTTTTGCTCAAGCCTCCACTCCGTCCTCCTGCTCCTGAGTGGGAGTTGAATGTGGTCTTGCAGCAGCTGACTCGCCCACCTTTTGAGCCGATGGCTACTTGCCCCCTACGCTTCCTGTCCTGGAAGACACTCTTCCTAGTAGCCCTTACCTCAGCCAGGCGAGTGAGTGAGCTTCAGGCCCTGGTCTGTGAAAGGCGTTAAACTCGCTTCTATGAGAACAGGGTAGTCCTTAGGAATCAACCAAAGTTCTTCCCAAAGGTTGTCTCCTCTTTCCACCTCAACCAGGAGGTGGTTCTTCCAACATTCTTCCCTAGGCCTCCTGCCAGCCAGGCTGAAGCAGTTCTGCATACCCTGGACTGTAGGAGGGCCTTATCCTTCTACCTTGACCGTACGCAGGGGCATGGAAGGGACACTCAACTCTTCGTATCCTTTGACCCTAATAACGGGGTTGGCTGTGTCCAAGCGTACCTTGTCCATCTGGGTGGCTGACTGTATCACCTGGGCTTACAAGGCGGCTGACCTTCCTTTGCAGGGTCAGATTACGGCCCACCGTGTCAGGGCAATGGCTGCCTCAGTGGCTCATCTCCGCTCTGTGCCCTTGGTAGACATCTGCAAGGCTGCAACTTGGTCTTCAAGCCAGACTTTTGCGGCCCATTACTGTCTGGAGAGGGAGTCCCGTAGGGACAGTGCTTTTGGCCAAGCAGTACTCCGGAATCTCTTTGAGGTTTAGGCAACTCCTGCCCTCTGTTGGGCTACCGGTGGAGGTTGTGTCAGTGAAGAGCCTTTCTTTGCTGCTGGGACTAGAGGGAGTTTTCTTGTTCAGCCTGGGTTCCTCAGTAGCCCAGAGCTGGGGAGTCACCCATATGTGAGGACTGACGTCCTGCTTGATCCTGGAGAAAGAGTAGTTACTCACCTGTAACAGATGTTCTCCAGGAGCAGCAGGAATCAGTCCTCACAACCCTCCCTCCTCCCCTGGGAGTTGCAGTTGTACATAGTTTATTTTTCATTTTTGTGTGCTGTTCTTAGCTATGTCATTTGACTGAGGTAAGATGGCACCGTTAGGCGGGAAGGGAAGGGAACCGCACATGCGTGCTTGCATTCCCAAAGGCTTTCATAGAAAGCTGGGGAAATGCTCCGCTGGGGCTTCATCGGCGTCGATGACACCCATATGTGAGGACTGATTCCTGCTGCTCCTGGAGAACACCTGTTACAGGTGAGTAACTACTCTAATTGCGCAGAGATTGGGTGGGTCAAGTGTGGGGTGCCCCAGCAAAGGGGAAGAAAGGGGGAGTGGTTATTTTGATACATAAATGTGTGAGATTTATACAGGAACAGGTCTATACTGATCCTTCTGGAAGATTTTTGTTGTTACAGGGGGCATTGGAGGGAAGGTCCATTGTTTTAGGTATCTTGTATAGTCCAAATACCTTGGATCGGGAGCTGTATGCTCGTCTAGCCTCAAGAGTGGAACAATTGCCGGATGTTCCCCTTGTATTAGGAGAAGATTTTAATGGTGTTTTTGTACAGATCTTGATATGACCCGAGGCGGAGGTGATAGGGCACGAATACAAACGGCTCGAGCATTACAGGGATTTAGACAGCGAGTGGGAGTGGTGGACCCCTGGCGTCTGCTACACCTGCACGAGTGGGATTATACGCATCAGTCGCAGGCACATGGTTCGAGTGCCAGAATTGATTATGTTTTGGTGTCAGATGGTTTATTTGCTAGAGTAGTGGATGCGCAGATCGGCCAAACAGAGATCTCAGACCATGCATTGATCTGGGAAGAGTTAGTGGTATGATGCAGATTCAAGGACCAGACTCTGGCGGTTTCCACTAGATTTGTATAGAGATGCCGAGTTTCACCACTATAGCTCTTTGCTCTTGGGGAACGAGTCCGTTCTCTAGAGGCTAGATTAGCAGACTTGGAAAACATAAGACAGACAGAGAGGTACATAGACGAGACCTACAGGGATATAGTCCTGAAGTCCCACCTCCAGTCTGGCAGCATCCCTGTTGCCATGGAGGAGAGAGGTCACGTGACAGAAGAGCATCACCCTGGTGTGGCAGGAAGTGATCCTGTAACTAGGACCTGTCCTCCAGGTGATGTAAAACCCTCTTGCACCGAGGAAGTTTCTCCAGGGCCATGTGCCCATGAGGGAAGGGTTAGGACAGCCGTTATAGTTGGTGATTCGATCATTAGGCATGTAGATAGCTGGGTGGCTGGTGGACATGAGGATCGCCTGGTAACATGCTTGCCTGGTGCGAAGGTAGCGGAACTCACGCGCCACCTAGATAAGGTCTTCGATAGTGCTGGGGAGGAGTCTGCTGTCTTGGTACATGTCGGTACCAATGACATAGGAAAATGTGGTAGGGAGGTTCTCGAGGCTAAATTTAGGCTTTTAGGTAGGAAGTTGAAATCCAGAACTTCCAGGGTAGCGTTCTTCGAAATGCTTCCCGTTCCACGTGCAGGACCCAAAAGGCAGGCAGAGCTCCGCAGTCTCAATGCGTGGATGAGACAATGGTGCAGAGATGAGGGGTTTGGATTTGTTAGGAACTGGGGAACATTCTGGGGAAAGGAGGGGCTCTTCCGAAGGGATGGGCTTCACCTTAACCGGGATGGAACCAGGCTGCTGGCATTAACCTTTAAAAAGGAGATAGAGCAGCTTTCAAACTAGATAATAGGGGAAAGCCGATAGTCGCCCAAGAGCAGATGGTTCGGAAGAATGTATCCTTGAAGGATACTACCAAAAGCAGAGAGGTTCCAAAAAAGAGTAAAGTAGCCCAAATGCCCTCAAGTATGGAGCAGACAGAGCTTAAAGATCCCAAATTACCCATGTCTACCAATAGCCAAATTAATATGAATAAAATACAGTCTCTAAAATGCTTGTATGCAAATGCTAGAAGTCTAAAAAAAAAGATGGGAGAGTTAGAATATATAGCACTAAATGAGAGGTTAGATATGACTGGAATATCAGAGACATGGTACAAGGAGGACAACCAGTGGGACACTGTGATACCTGGGTTCAAACTATATCGTAATGATAGAGCTGATCAAATTGGTGGAGGGGTTGCGTTCTGTTAGAGAGGGCATTGAGTCAGAAAGGATTAAAGTTTTGCAGGAAACTAAATTTGCTGTAGAATCTCTATGGATTGAAATTCCATGTAAAAAGGGGAAGGAGATGGCAGTGGGGGTGTACTATCAACCACCTGGCCGGAATGAACAAATGGATGATGAAATGCTCAAAGAAATCATGGAAGCTAACAAAAGTTAAAGCGCAGTAATAATGGGTGATTTCAATTACCCCGGTATCGACTGGGTCAGTGTCACGGCAGGACATGCTAGGGAGATAAAGTTCCTAGATGACATAAATGACTGCTTCTTTGAGCAGCTGGTTCATGAACCTACCAGAGGGGAAGCCATATTAGACCTAGTCCTTAGTGGAACACCAGATCTAGTGCAAGAGATAAGGGTGTTGGGGCCACTTGGCAATAGTGATCATAGCATGATCGCCTTTGATTTAATAGTGGATGAGGGATAGTATGGAAATCCACAGTGCTACCTTTTAACTTTCGAAAGGGAGACTATGATAAAATGAGGAAAATAGTTAAGAAAAAACTAAAAGGAGCAATTGCAAAGGTTAAAGACTTACACTAAGCTTGGGTGTTGTTGAAAAATACTATCTTGGGAACCCAGACCAGCTGTATTCCACGCTTTAAGAAAAGTGGAAGGATGTCCAAAAAACTGCCAGCATGGTTTAAAGGTGAGGTCAGAGAGGCTGTTGATGCCAAAAAAAGCATCTTTCAGGAAATGGAAAAAAGAGCCAAATGACGAAACCTGGAAACAGCACAAGCACTGGCAGGTCAAATGCAAGGCATTGATTAAGCAGGCAAAGGGAGAATTTGAGAAGAAGCTTGCTGTGGAAGCAAAAACGTGAAATAAAGATTTTTTTCAAGTGCATTCATAGCAAAAAAACCTGTGAGAGAGTCAGTTGGTCCATTAGATGATAGAGAAGTTAAAGGGGCACTAATAGGCGACAAGGCGATAGCGGAGAGACTGAATGAATTCTTTGCTTCGGTCTTTACTGAGAAAGATGTAGGGATGTTACCCATGACTGAAGTGGTATTTAAAGGTGCAGAAGAATTGAAGGAATTATTGATACCTCGGGAAGATGTATTACAACTATTAGATAAACTGAAGAGTAGCAAATCACCTGGGCCGGATGGTATACATCCAAGGGTGTTGAAAGAACTGAAATACAAGATTGCAGACCTGCTATTAGTAATCTGTGAACTATCATTAAAATCATCTCTAATACCTGAAGATTGGAGGATCGCCAATGTAACACCAATTTTTAAAAAGGGTTCCAGGGGTGATATGGGAAACTACAGACCAGTGAGCCTGACGTCAGTACCGGGAAAAATGGTAGAAACCATCATAAAGAATAAAATTACTCAGCATGTAGATAGTCATGGCCTAATGGGAGACAGCCAACATGGCTTTAGACAAGGAAGATCTTGTCTTACTAATCTGTTATGTTTTTTTGAAAGTGTGAATAAACAGGTGGACAAAGGTGAGTCGGTTGATATAGTGTATCTGGACTTTCAGAAAGCCTTTGACAAGGTCCCTCATCAAAGACATTTGGCAAAACTAAAGAGTCATGGGATAGGAGGCAGTGAACTACTGTGGATCAAGAACTGTTTAAAAGATAGAAAGCAGAGGGTTGGGCTAAATGGCCAATTTTCCCAATGGAGAAAGGTGAATAGTGGTGTACCCCAGGGATCTGTGCTGGGTCCGCTGCTTTTTGACATATTCATAAATTACCTGTTAAGTGGAATAACGAGTGAGGTTATCAAATTTGCAGATGACACAAAACTATTTAAAGTTGTTAAAACCCAAGAGGATTGTAGAAAATTGCAAGAGGATCTTGATAAATTAGAAGACTGGGCATCAAAATGGCAGATGAAATTTAATGTGGACAAGTGCAAAGTTATGCACCTAGGGAAGAACAACCCAAACTATGGTTACACAATGCAAGGTTCCACATTAGGAACCACCACCCAGGAAAAAGATTTAGGCGTCATTGTGGATAACATGTTAAAACCCTCGGCCCAGTGTGCAGCGGCGGCCAAGAAAGCAAATAGAATGCTAGGTATCATAAGGAAAGGAATGGAAAATAAAACAAAAGATATTATAATGCCTCTGTATCGTTCCATGGTGAGACCGCATCTTGAATATTGCGTGCAGTTCTGGTCGCCGTATCTTAAAAAGGATATAGCAATATTAGAAAAGGTTCAGAGAAGAGCCACCAAAATGGCAAAGGGGATGGAAGGATACTCCTATGAAGAAAGTCTAAAAAGGTTAGGGCTCTTTAATCTGGAAAAGAGACGGCTGAGGGGAGATATGATAGAAGTCTATAAATTAATGAACGGAGTGGAACGGGTAAACGTAGATCGATTGTTTACGTTATCAGAATATAGAAAGACTAGGGGACATGCAATGAAGCTACAGGGTAAACTATTTAAGACTAATAAAAGAAAATATTTTTTCACTCAACGTGTAATCAAACTCTGGAATTTGTTACCGGATGATGTAGTAAAAGCTGTTAAGTGTAGCTGGATTTAAAAAAGGTTTGAACAAGTTCCTGGAGGAAAGGTCCATAAACCATTATTAAGAAGGGACCCAGGATATCAATGCTTGACCCAGTACAAGCATTGCGGAACCTGTGTCTTTTGTGGAAACTGCTAGGTACG
The DNA here is from genome assembly GCA_033557465.1 of Ichthyophis bannanicus. Classification (NCBI taxonomy): domain Eukaryota; kingdom Metazoa; phylum Chordata; class Amphibia; order Gymnophiona; family Ichthyophiidae; genus Ichthyophis; species Ichthyophis bannanicus. The sequence continues at coordinate 691,600,051 of CM066035.1, forward strand.
TATGACCTAGATTGGCCACTGTTGGAAACAGGATACTGGGCTTGATGGACCTTGGTCTGACCCAGTATGGCATATCTTATGTTCTTATATGTTCTTATGTTATATTCGCTAAAGATGGGAAGATTTTGCTGTGTATAATGAGCGGCACTAGGAGACCGCCAAAGTGGTGTTACGGGGGGATATTCTCGGTTATGTGGCTAGGAATCGTAGAGTACTAGCAGAGCAGATAATTTGACTTGAAAGGCAAGTGACTAGAGAGACGCGGAGGTTTGCGGTCTGCCCTAGTGCAGTGAATAGGCAGGGCTTGTGGGAGACTTCCTCTGTCTATACGTCAGGCATCTTCTGCCTTTGGTTCATGACTTACCTGTTCTCCTCCTCTTCCCTTGTCTTTTTTTCACCTGTTCCTTTTCTTTTCCCTTGTTTTCACCTTGATCCCTTGTCTTGTTTCTCCTGTTATCTTTCCTTTGCCTTTGTTCTTTTCTCGTCCTTCACCTTCTTTGTTTTGTCTTTTTAGATTGTAAGCTCTTTTGGGCAGGGACTGTCTATTTTTGTCTTTTTTTCTGTACAGCGCTGCGTGCGTCTGGTAGCGCTTTATAAATGCTCAGTAGTAGTAGTAGTAGACACAGGTGGCCTTGAACTCATTGCTTCATAAACGGGCAAAGAAATCCTTCCTATATTACCGATATCATTTATAGCACTTTGAGGACAAGCCCGGGAAACTCCTGGCGAGATGCCTTCAGGACAGTCGGGGAATCGGATCAATCGCGGCTGTGCGGGACGACCAGGGGCAGTTACACAAGGATGCGAAGGCGATTGCTCAAGTGTTTCGGACCTTTTACCAAACATTGTATGCGGAGGAGGATGGTTCCCCAACTCGAGTGGCGGAGTATTTGAGGAGTCTTACGCTACCCTGCCTTGGGGCGGAACAGCGGGCCCAACTTGATATGCCCATAACAGTGCAGGAAGTGCAAAAAACTATTCATAAGGCTTGCTGTAACAAGGTGCCTGGCCCAGATGGCTATGGGGCAGAGTTCTATAAGATATTGCAGGACCTGGTGACTCTATCCTTGGTGGCGGTTTATCATAGAAGAGCAGAACAGGGCACCTTTGCGTGGGGGGATAATCATGCGCATATTATTTTAATACCTAAACCGGGGAAGGATCACACTCAGGCTTCCTCATATAGGCCAATCTCCTTGATGAATTTTGACCTGAAATTGCTTTCCAAGATTCTGGCGGAACGATTGGCACCTGTACTAAATAATCTGGTACATGAGTCACAAGTAGGGCTTGTGAAGGGGTGATATGCGGTGCACAATTTGAGAAAGATCCAGGCCTCAATGGAATGGGTGCATGAGCAGGAAATGCAGTCACTGCTAGTTAGTTTTGATGCCGAAAAGGCATTTGATCGGGTGAATTGGCAATGCCTGAGACTCTTGTTGCCATATTACAGTTTGGGAGGACCTTTCTGCAGCATGATGGAAGTTCTTTATGCAAATCCCACTGCGGGGGTGATATGTAAAGGAGTGTTATCTGGTTCATTTTCCCTGGAAAGGGGAACGCAGCAGGGTTGTCCCCTTTCACCCATGTTGTTTGTGTTGTCACTTGACCCCTTCATCCGGAAGGTATAAGAGTCCAAGAATATTTTGGGGGTGGGTTTTGGAGGGCAGGGGTTTAAGATGTCGGCCTTTGCCAATGATATGTTGGTGCATTTGACTTCTCCGCAAACTTCGTTACCAATGGTTCTGGAGGAACTGTCTCATTTTGGAAGTATAGCAGGGCTTCATATTAATATGGACAAATCAGAGGCCTTGTATGTGTCTGGGCAACTAAGAACGGGGTGGGGGTCAGCTTTTCCACTTAAATGGGCTGATAACTCCTTCATGTATTTGGTATTCTTTTGACCAGAGACCCCCGGGAGTTGTAAAGGCAGAATTATGACAGGGTGCTGCATCGACTCAAGACACAACTTCAGGTGTGGAATCACCTTCTGTTGTCGTTGTTGGGCAGGGCGGCAGCCTTGGGGATGGTGGTACTGCCCCGGGTGCTATATTGGATGCAAACCCTTCCAGTGCAGTTGCTGCGACAAGATGTCAGCAGGCGTGAGCGAGAAATTCGTGGGTTTTTATGGAAAGGGGCTCGGGCACGTATTCCATTGAGCTGACTACAAGGGGGGTGGAACCAGGGAGGGATCGGGATCCCTAATTTAATACAGTATGCTATAGCCTGTCAAGCGTGCCATATAGGGGATTGGCTAGGGGGTACAGAAGTTTATACCCCTGGGGCCTTGGAGGAGGCTTTTGTGGATCCCCACTCCTTGCTGGCGATTTTGCACTTGGAAGGGACGCTCTTGCCGGGGAGGCTTACTCGGAGTGTGCTGATAGCTCTGGCGCGACAAATCTGGAGACAATTATATGCATATTGGCGCAGGTCACCGAGGGTTTCGAGTTGGTTGCCTTTACAGAGGAATGCCAGGTTTACACCAGGATCAGAAATGGCTATGTTCTGGATATGGAGAGAGCATGGGATTCGGAATCTAGGGCATGTGGTGGATTTGTCAGGTCACTGCAAAACCTTTACAGACTTGTGTGTGGAGTATGAGTTGGGAAGTACCTATTATTTGACATATGCCCAGGTCTTCCATTATGTGGCCTCCCTGTCGGAGGCGAAGTTGGGGGTAGAAAGTTCGGCACAAATCCTGGAGTTTTTTGCATTAGCCGAGGATTGCCCCCCAACAATTTCTGGGTTGAAGAGAAAGTTGGCTTGGTACATTGCTCCACCGGATTATTTGGTGATAGAGAATTCCTGGGCGAGGGAGCTGGGACATGTAGTGGCTCCAGGAACGGTTAGGCAGGCCCTTGGCCGTATTTCAGAATTGGTGGAGGCAGCGAGATGGAGAGAAGTGCAGTTTAAAATGTATTATATGGGCACATTTTTCCCCGAGAAGAGCGTTGTGTAGTCATTTAACGCAGGAGGGGTACTGTCCACAATGCTCTTGTCCCCTGGCACACTTAAGTCATATGTGATGGGGTTGTCAGAAATTTTGCCCATACTGGATACAGATTAGTAACTATTTGAGTTGTTTGCTTCAACAACAGATTAATTGGACTGGGTCTTTAATCGTTTTGGATCAACTTGAACCACTCCATCCTAAGGGGCGGTGGGGGGCGCATATTGGTGCGCAAAACGTGTCTGGTGGGGAAGGGACCAATACTCCAGCGGTGAAGGGAGGCATCACCTCCTACCTTTTGGGAGTGGCAGAATAGTTTTCATCAGTTGATGCTATTCGAACGCTGGGTAGCAAGGGGCGATGCCTCTCGCTGGTCATCCTTCCTGCTGGTATGGGAGCCATATATCCAGAGGTTGAGGCCACGTACCCGTAATGAAGTACTGAATGTTTGATAGGGCTATCTCAGAAGGGGGGTTGGTATAAGGGAGGGTCCCCACGATGTATCCTGTCCCGTAGGTATTGTTGTGGGTTTTATTGTTATCCCTTTAGTGAATTAGATGGAAGAGGCTGCGACCCGGGGGAGGAGGGGGGAGGCAGGAGGTGCAGGGAGAAAATTGTTATAAACCACAATTGGTTGGGGGATTGCTTATCGGGCGGTGGATAAGAAACACACCCCGCCCGGGGAGCGCTATGTATATATTGTTGTTTGCACTGTTTGAAGTGGATTAATAAACAGAGTTTATAAAAAAAAGAGACTGTTCAGAACAACAGCTGACCTTGCTAGGAAAAAAACACCTGCAAAGAAGTCTTTCTGCAATAAGGAGATTCTATTCTTCTTATCCTCCTACTTCTCAGTACCAGGGTCAGGCCCCACAGAAGAAGCAGCAGCCTCCTAAGCAACAGAAGAAGTCACAGGTGGCTAAATCTCAACCAGCTCTGCAGCCTCAGTCTGCGCTTGGTTTATGACTCTTTCCTAGAGAACATTGCCACCCTGTATCTGGAGGACTCCCATCCCCTCCACATAGCAAGCAGACTATGTCACTATGCCCATAGATGGCACCTCATCACCTCAGAGCAGTGGACACTCACCATAGTCCAGGAAGGGTGCAGACTTCATCTGCAAACTCTGCCCCCACCCACTTTCACTGGGAAATATCAATCGCAACCCCTACTCACTGCTCTCTTAAAGGACGAGGTGTCTTCTCTTCTGTCTCAGGGAGCCACAGATGATATCCCAACAGGGAATGGGCTTCTATTCTCCATACTTTCTCATTCCAAAGAAAACCGGAGGATATAAGCCCATTCTGGACCTCAGAAACTTCAACAAGTTTTTAGCCCACGAAAAGTTCAAGATGATCTTTCTCGGGACTCTTCTTCCCTACTTCCAGAGTCAGGACTGGCTCTGTTCTCTAGATATGGAAGAAGCATACACACATATCCTCATCCATCCAGGACACAGGAAATATCTACGCTTCACCTTTCAAGGAAAACATTATCAATACAGAGTCCTTCCCTTACTCTTCCCTTACTTAGACGACTGGCTGATAAAAGCACACACCTCCCAGGAGGTACTGCTTTCCTTGCATCATACCATAACAGTACTACAACACTTGGGATTTGTGACAAACTTCCCAAAATTCCAGCTCACTCCAACTCAAAAGCTAGAATTCTTCAGAGCCCTTCTAGACATCCAACAGTCCAGGACGTTTCTGTCCCAGCTTCATTGTGCCCATCTAGTCGAACTAGCGTCCCAGACGCTCCTACAAGACCATCTGACCACTCAAGAGATACTGCAGCTCCTTAGGCACATGGCCTCTACAGTACATGTCGTTCCATATGCAGACAGCCCACTGGACTCTTGCCTCCCAGTGGAAGCAGGCCTTGTGCTGTCTTCGGGACAGGATCCAAGTCATTGCCCTTCTAAACATAACCCTTCAGTGGTGGTGTTCTCCCAAAAATCTACTCGTAGGGTCACCTTTTCAGATGCCTCCACTTCAATGCACCCTGACGACGGATGTCTCCAAACTGGGTTGGGGAGCACACCTGGGCAACCTGTCCACACAGGGGCTCTGGATAACACAAGAGTTACAACTCCAAATCAATCTCCTGGAACTTTGTGCTTTGCCCTCCAGGTGTTTCAACACCAACTCAGGGCACAACAGGTCTTAGTCAGGATAGACAATCACTTTGCCATGTTCTATGTGACCAAGCAGGGAGGAACAGGCTCATGGGCCCTCTGCGAGGAGGCTTCTCCGCCTGTGGTCCTTTGCCATTTCTCATCAAATACACCTGCAAGTGGTGTATCTTCCAGGGGTGCTCAATATCTTGGCAGACAAGCCAAGTCAGATCCTTCTTCCCTATGAATGGTCTGTCCATCCGGACACAACATTCTATATCTTCCAGACGTGGGGAACTCCAGACATAGATCTGTTTGCAACTCCACAAAATGCCAAGCTCCCTCACTTTTACACAAGAACTTTGACATCCAGCAACCGACAGGTGGATGCTTTCCATCTACATTGGGGTCAGGGTCTGCTTTATGCTTTCCCTCCTATACCCCTCATTCCCAAGATGCTTTTCAAGCTTCAGTCCGATAAGAGCTCCATGATTCTCATAGCCCCTCACTGGCCGTGGCAACTGTGGTTTCCACTGCTACTGCGTCTGACTCAGACTCATACTCGGCGATTGAAATCTGTGCCTGATCTCCTCTCCCAGGATGACAGTTCACTATTGCATACCAATCCTCAGTCTCCGTCTCACAGCTTGGCTGTCGAGAGCATAGCATTACAAGACTTCAGTCTTACACAAGAGGTTACGGAGATCCTTTTGACTTCTCGAAAGCACTCCACCAGATGTTCATATGCTTGTAAGTGGCTAGATTCTCTGTCTGGTGCTCCCAGAAAGATCTCAATCCCTTTTCTGCCCGTGGAGTCACTTCTCCAGTATCTCCTCCACTGGTCCGCAACAGGACTGAAAACAAACTTGGTGAGAGACCTCTCATTGTCATTGCAGCATCTCACCACCTACTGGATGGACAGCCCATCTCCTCACAACCACTAGTTGAGCATTTCATGAGAGGTCTCCTGCTGTCCAAACCGCTCATTAAGCCACCTCTGGTGGCTTGGAACCTCAGTATTGTTCTAGTGCAGCTTCTCAACTGCCCTTTGAACCATTAGCCCCTACCTTACTAAAGTCCCTATCTTGGAAGGTACTCTTCCTAATTCCCCTCACTCAGCTAGATGTGCTAGTGAACTTCAGGCTTTGGTGGTGGACCCACCCTATACCTGGTTCCACCATGACCATCATCCTTCGGTCTCACCCACACTTTATGCCAAAGGTGGTGTCTCCTTTTCATTTAAACCAGTAAATGTACCTGCCAGTCTTCTTTCCTAAACCACATGCCAAGCATAAGCAACTCTGCACACTCTTGACTGCAAATGTGTTGGCTTTCTATCTCCAAAGGACCCGAGATCATCATAAAGCCTCGCAGTTGTTCATCTCATTTGACCCTAGTCACCTGAGTCTCCCTGTATCTAAATGTACGCTTTCAAGATGGATAGCGGACTGCATTTCATTTGCTTATGTCAAAGTGGGACTCTCCTTGGAAGGGTATGTTACCGCTCACAACGTTTGTGCCATAACAACCTCGATGGCAAATCTATGCTCAGTAGCCATTGATGAAATTTGCAAGGCAGCAATTTGTTCTTTTGTCCATACCTTTGCTACCCATTACTGTCTGGACAAGGACTCCTGCCAGAATGCCATGTTTGGTCAAGCTGTACTCCAGCACATCTTTCAGACTTAGAAGCAACTCCTACCCTCCATTCTGGACTTTGGCGATACCTGAAATCCATGAGGGATCCATGACGTCTTCGAGCCTACTCCGTGGCAAACCTCTACCGGTTCTAGGTTTCCTTCGTCTGGGAGCTAGGGAGGTCCCATATGTGAAGACTACATTCCTGCTTGTTCTTGGAGATAGCGTAGTTACTCACCTGAAACAGGTGATCTCCGGGAACAGTAGGAATTTAGTCTTCACATCCTGCCTCCTCACCTGGAAGTTATAGGGTTTTATTTATTCTCTTTTCTCAGCTATAAACTCAACTGAAGAGAGGGAGTTGTTAAGGTGGGAAGGCAGTCATGCAGGCACAGTGAAAAGCTCCCAAAAGCTTTCCAATTGGACGCTGACGAGTGTGCCCATGCGGGCTCCATTGGTACTGATGTCACCCATATATGAAGACTAAATTCCTGCTGTTCCCGGAGATAACCTGTTATAGGTGAGTAACTATGCTGTCTGTTCAGAACTCAGCTGCGCGGCTAATCTTCTGCTAGCCCCAATATACTCGTATAACCCATCTTCTCATCTCAAATTACTTCATTGGCTCCCTTTCCATTTCCGTATCCAATTCCAACTTCTCCTTCTAACCTATAAATGCGTTCATTCTACTGCTCCTCACCACCTTTCCTCTCTCCTCTTTGCCTACCACCCCTCCTCGTGAACTCTGTTCTTCCTCTAGCTTGCTTCTCTCTCTGTCCTTTTCTTCCACTGCCAACTCCAAACTTCGATCCTTCCACCTGGCTTCTCATTATGCCTGGAACAAATTACCTGAGTCTGAATGTCAGCTCCTGAGGCTACTTTTGGATCCTGATCCCTTATTTTCCTTATGTCTCCTTACCTTTCTCTATTTGTACCCTTGTTCTCGGCTATTGTATTGTCTGTCTTGTTTTAGATTGTAAGCTGTAATGAGCAGGAACTGTCTTTCTACATGTATATTGTGGGGGCCCCTAGCCCAGGCCACGGCCTATAGGTATAGGGGTGCCATTGTTTAGTCTTTGAATAAAGAATTATTTGTCCTCGTCCAGAGCTTGGGGCTGCTGGGACTTGTAGTTGTGCTACCACTTAAAAAAAAACAGTAGTATTGAGAACCGAGGTGTTTGTTTTTTTAAAGACACACAGGAATTTATTTCCTTCTTTTCACAAGCATATAGCTCAAACAAAACAACAGGATTCTTCTCCAAAACAAATGATCTTCAGGAAAATCACACAAAAACCCAACAGTGAAATTGCTTTAGCTGGCCTTCACAACATACGTAGCTGTTTCTCAAACATACCGCAACAAACACAGTTTCTTTTCTTCAAATCAAATTAAATGTCTTTTCTTCTTTCAACAGGGTACTTAGCAATTCAGGCTAGAATCATTCTCCCTGTCTTACTCACTGCTTTTGGTGGTTTTTAGGTTACAGACTTTTTTTCTTTAACCAGCAGCTTCTATTCTGCCTTTTTGCACCATGGAACAGTCCATTAATAAATCCTCTGAGTCAGAATCCGGTTCAACAGAATCTACCTGCATTTCCTCCGGGTTTTCAACCGGTATGTCTGGCTCTAAGCCTTCATGCAATGCTTCTTGCTTGAAACTCTCTAAGAGCTCCTGAATTCTCCTCCACTGGGGCTTCTTACTAGGAAAAGGGTTTTCACCTGGAGTGAGAAGGTTCTTCTCCAGAGTGCCTCTAACTGACTTAGGTCACTCTTAGATATATTTTTATCCATCCACCTTCTAGGAACTTGAATCTTTTTAGCTGGTCCACGTACTGGAGGAACTGCACTTTGCCCCTTATCTGCAATTCTTTCAGCTACAGCTCTACTGTCTTCAGAACCAATTGCAGTTTCCCTGCAAGCCTGGCTCTCTTTCTGGGTGCTGCTTTCACCTCTGAAAGCCCCCTGGAAATCTCCACCGTTCTCCTCTTCGGTGGGTTCTCTGGGTCTTTCCCTGGTGCTTCTCCCTCCACGGAAGTCTGCAGGGCTGTCTCTAGTCAGCTCTCTCGTGTGCTGCTCTCTCCCTGAGTGCTGCTCTCTCCCTGAGTACTGCTCTCTCGTGGAATCCGCTCTCCAGCCGGTGCTGGTCCTGGTCCTGGTGCTCGTGCTGGGGCCGGTGCCGGTCCTGGTCTCATGTCTTTCTCTGGGTTTATAAGGCTGCCTTTTGCTTAACTTGCACTGTCCCTTACCCAGGTGTCTCTTAGATCAGCAGAGCTTGGGTGTGGCTTAGCTTCAGAAAGTGTGTGTTTTTTCTCTTTGCCTGCACCCTGAAAGCCACAGATACCTTGCCTGTCTCCTTCCTTAAAGGTAGATTTATAATTTTCCTCTGTTTGCATGGGCTCAGCCATGCTCTCCTCATCACAATATATACAATGCTGCTTAAGTCTTGTAGTGCTGTATAAATGATTAATAATAGTAGTAGAATTTCATAGCGCTGGGACTCCTTTTGAACCGCATGTCAAGGTTTTATATTCAAACTATTTATTAAATCAAAAGATATACAGAATATGAGCCACCTTTCACTTAGGCCCAGAAAAAAGAAACCACATTATAACAACATCCTTGCAGCTTCTAATACAAATGTTTGCATTTTTCATTTTACATTTTTACTCCCTCACTCCCTTGCTCCCTCCTCGCCATTGGATACATACTGTTTATCAATAAACCAACAGCAAACAGCCCTGGGACAAATCCTGTAAGATTTGAAGCTCATGGCCCTGGAACATAATGGATCTCTCGACTTTTAGGCTGTGGTGCATCAAAGCCAGCTTATATTCGTAGTAATAAAAGCAAATTATATATGTCTTGGAGATGATTTTGAGCCCCTCCCCCCAAGAAATTGCCCACTAGGCAACTTTGGACTAGCCCTGCACTCAACATCATTAAAATTCACATTGTACTACACAGCCTGGTACCTGCTTCAGCAATCAAACAATAGAAGGGAGGCAAGCAGATTAACAACAATAAGTAGGATTTTTGAAATAGTACGCAGACGCCACAGTTCATAAAATGGCTTTGATTCTTGATAAGGCGGTATAAAAGTTATCTAAATAAATAAATAAAAATAAATAAGAACACTTGACTCACCCAGTCCTTTAGTTTCTGGTATTCCTTATCATTGAAATGGGTCGCAAGCTTTCAGACACTGAAATAAACAAAAAGGTTAAAATAACAAATAAATTGCACGTTTACAAAGATGGTCTTGTTACCCAAACCCCTCAACCTTGCTGATGCCAAGATTGCCACTTCTATCATTGCAAACAGTCCAAGAGCAGTAGCACTGAAAAGCATCTTGCTCTCTTGTGGCTTAGTCTTTACTGCACATTATGCAGAAAAGTTGACACAGTTCATTTCCAGCATTGGTCACTTTAGGGAGAGTACAAAGGTTCTTACCAGATCCATAGTACTAACATGATTCTATGGGAACAAGCAGGAAGTGAGTCCTCACATATGGGTGACATTGGTGCCGACTGAGCCCGCGTGGAAGCATCTCCCCAGCTTTCAAATTTATTTATTTATATATTTATTTATTTACATTCTCTTATATACCACGCTATTCTGCATCAGTGCGGTTTACATTGAACAAACTGAAATTACATTGAACAGAGCATTATAACTTGGAGATAACTATTTTACAGGGAACATGGGCAATGGAGGGTTAAGTGGCTTGCCCAAGACCACAAGGAGCACCTGTGGTCTTGGGCAAGAAAGCCTTTGGGAGATGCACCACGCATTTGTGGTCCACTTCCCGCCCAAGGGTGCCATCTTGCCTCAGTCTCCTTTTTTTCATGGAGCCCTTTCATTCCCCCCCCCCCCCCGAAAAAGTCTGATTTTATTCTCAAGTTTTGTCCGATTCCTTCCCACCCCTGAGCCAACTCGCCTTGGTGTCGCTCCTTGGGTCCATTTGTTTATTTTTTCCTTAGTTTTTCATTGAGATTCCCTTGACCGGCGTTCACACTCTTTTTAGCCGAAGGTCTTGGACCCCTACCAGGAGGTGGGGACCCCCTTTTTTTGATGGCCTCCAATGGCTTCAAAAAGTGTGACCGATGTGGCAAAATGATGTCACTCACCGACCCACACGGCTGCTGCCTTTGATGCCTTGATCTGGAGCACGACGACTCCGACTGGGAGATCTGCAGAACCATCACCCCAAAGGCCTTAAAGAGCTGCCATCAGCAGCAGGAAAAGTTCTTCCAGAAGTCTGACCGCCCTGGAGTCTCCGGTGAAATCATACTTCAGGGCCCCCTCCGATAAATCTGTGCTCCATGAAACCAGAGCCTCTTCGGAGTCCCTGGAGGTGGAGCATAAGAAGAAAAAAAATCCTTGAAGACTGTCTCAGAGGATGGATCCGGGAAGAAGGTGAAATCCCTCCCCAGGTCCTACAGTCCCAGGCGTGAGTCTGGGGAGTTGGGGCAGGAGCAGCTCACCAAGATGTCCCTCAAGGAGTCGTCAGCTCCCGCCGACTGCCTCAGGCTTCTAAGGCCATCCTCATTAAGGACTCTTCCTTTACAGTACTGACAACAGGCCCAAGGTCCTCAGTGCTCGCATCGAAGGTGGAGCCAACTGGCATGGAGACCAGAATGGCGGCCCTAGAGAGCAGTATATCTGCCCTAATGGCCATGCAGTGGGCATTTTGTCTGGTTTGTCTGGTTCATCCACCCCGATGACAGGACCCTTGACATCGAGGGCTTCCCCGGTCATCAAACTGGACCTCGAGCACCATCTGCCTCGAGAGAGCCTCCTACCCTGGACTTCGGGACACCAGTCCTCCCCAGTGAGCGTCCATGGCTCGGACTGACAATCCTCCGTAGGTCATGTACTTCAAAGAGCGATCCTTAACAGAGGTGATCGTGCAGTGTCTGAGTCATACTCGGACTTTGAGTCCAAATGGGAGACCGAGGGTGAAGAGTCCCTGGACATGAGGTGCCACTGTGACATGCCCTTAGACCCATCTCCTCCGGCAACCCGACGCTGTTCCCCTCCCGAGGACGCAGCATTCCTCGATTTTGTGGAGGATATGGCCAGGGCTCTCGCTATCGAGACTGAAGCAGAGGACCCACGAACCAAGGAATTGGAGATCCTTGGCACCCCTGAAGGGAAACCCTTATGGTCCCAGTGCTCCCAATCCTCGACTGCCTCCTCTTACGCATGTGGGAAACACCGGCGTCTGGTACCTATTGTTAGCAGGCGCCTCAATGCCATGTACCAAGTACGCCAAAGCCCGGGGTTCCAAAAGACCCAGCTTCCACACAACTCCACACCCTTTTGTCAGTGCCACCCAGCAGGGAGGCCCGAACCCTAGATGCCCTCAGCCAAAAAGCCTTTCAGGGCTCGATGCTAACATGCCGAATCCAGTCCTACCAACTCTCCAACTCTACATTGGCATGTACCTGAAGGAACTTTCGAAGGAGCTCGGGGGTTTCTCTGCAGGCCTCGAGATGAACCCCTGCAGAAGTTCAAGATTCTAACCTTGGCATTAAAAGAAGGTTGAGGTTTCTGTCCAAAGCAGTCTATGATGGCTTCAAGTCATCGGCCAGGGTGGCCGCCGCCGGTATTGGGACACAACACCAAGCATGGCTCCAATCATCCAACTTGGAGCAATGGGTACAGGACAAACTAATCAATGTCCCCTGCATAGGTGAAAACCTATTCAGGAAGCCCATGGCAGATAAAGCAGCAGAGATGGAGACAGAGTATGTTACGAGAACCAGGCTGTCAAAGACCTCTGTGCAACCCCAGAAGAAAACCTTGGGGAAAAAGCCCTTCTTCCTGATGAAGAAGGGGGCTTTGGTAGCACTCCACACTTCCAGGCCTTCTCGGCCCTTCAGAAGGGCCAGGGACATGGTCCCAGAAAACAAAAAGCCCTGAAGCCCAAGGCACTGGCTCAGGCCTCGACTCCCCCAGGAGGTCCTCTGCTGCCCACAGGGGGTGCCTAGCCCTGTTTGCCCACAGGTGGACAGCCATCACCATCAATACTTGGGTGTTACAAGTGGTCAAGGAGGGTTACCTCCTCCACTTACATCGGCCACTACTGTCATACTTCCCGGGAGAACCGACCAGGCCTCTCCTCCACCAAACTGCTTCTCACCGAGCTAGCATAACTACTCTGAGACAGAGCAGTGGAGCCAGTGCCACAACCTCTCTGGGGCACCAGCTTCTACTCCAGGTATTTCCTTGTCCCCAAGAGGACTGGGGGCCTCAGACCCATCCTGGACCTGCGAGAGCTCAACAAGTTTCTGGTCAGAGAGAAGTTCAAGATGCTCTCCCTTGGACACTGCTGCCATTCCTTCAGCAGGGAGATTGGCTTTGCTCCTTAGACCTAAAGGATGCCTACACTCACATCCTCATTCACCCCAGCCACAGAAAATACCTTTGGTTCGTGGTTGGGAGACAGCACTACCAATACAGGGTGCTGCCTTTGGTCTGACCTCGTCTCCAAGGGTCTTCACAAAGTGCCTTGTGGTGGTCATAGCCCACCTCAGACTTCAAGATGCCTTTGTCTTCCCTTATTTGGGTGACTGTCTCATAAAAGAGGGCACAGCTGCAGAGGTACAATGCGCCACCGGACACACTATAAACGTCCTGCAGCATCTGGGGTTTGTCATAAACTACTCCAAGCCTCACCTCACTCCGGCTCAGCGCCTAGAGTTCATAGGGGTGCAGCTGGACACCCTTCAGTCAAAAGCCTTACTCCCTTAGGAGAGGTCAGAACGCCTCAGGGAATTAGCCACAGAGGTGCAACGGTGCAGGACACTATCTGCCCGGCTTCTCCACCTGCCAGTCCACATGACACCAAATGCCTGCCTGTACATGAGAGCAGCCCAGTGGTGCCTCCACGCTCAGTAGGCCTGTGCCACAGGCAGACTCAAGGATAGAGTGCAGGTGGACCCGCCAGTTAGCAGGCTCCCTCAGATGGTGGCAGAACCCATGTCACCTTCAGTCCGGGATGCCCTTCCAGGCACCCATCCCCCAGAAGGTCCTCACCATGGACTCCTTTCTAATGGGCTGGGTAGTGCATTGCGAGAGCCTCCAAAAACAAGGCTGCTGGTCCCAGAGGGAATTTGAAATGCAGATGAACCTGCTGGAAGTCAGGACGATATTCCTGGATCTCAGGGCCTTCTGGCATCAACTACAGCACCACGCAGTACTGATCCAGACCAACAATCAAGTTGCGATGTTCTACATGAACAAGTGATGTGGAACAGGGTTGTACCCCCTCTGTCAGGAGGCAGTAGCCCTCTGCTCAGAGCGTCGCTAATGATGATAGCCCCTCAGCAGCCCAGACAGTCCTGGTTCCCGCTGCTCTTCTCCCTATCGACTGTACTCCCGATTCCCCTGGGCTCTCTCCTACACACCAATCTGGAGTCCCTCTCGCTGACGGCTTGGCTGCTGAAAGGGTAGCGTTAGCCCTCTTCGGTCTCACACGAGACGTGGAAGAGATTTTCTTGGCCTCTCAATACCTGCTCCACCTATCGCAGATGGAACTGAAGTCCAACTCAGAGTACACCTGAGCGCCATCGCAGCGCATCACCATCGAGGGGAAATCCCTCTCGGCTCAGCCCCTTGTGTCGCGATTCCTACGGGGTCTCATGTTGTCCAAACCCCCCTGTCTGCCCTTCAGCGGCAGAGTGGGACCTTAATGTGGTGCTCTTGCAGCTCATCAAGCCTCCGTTTGAGCCTCTGGCCACCTGCGATACCTCTCCTGGAAGATGACCTTCCTGGTAGCGCTCACATCGGCAAGCAGAGTCAGTGAGCTCTAGGCTCTAATGGCAGAGACATTTTACACGAGGTTCTACAAGAACAGGGTGATGCTCCGCACACCCCAAGTTCCTGCCGAAGGTGGTGTCCCCATTCCACCTCAATCAGGAGGTGGTGCTCTCCACCTTCTTTCCCAGGCCTCATGTCAGTAGGGTGAAGATCGTGCTCCATACTCTTGATTGCAAGAGAGCCCTGGACTTGGGGCCACTGCAAAGCTCAACAGCTTTTCGTATCCTATGACCCTAGCTGTCTGGGCTCCCAGTGACTAAGTGAACACTGTCCACTTGGATGAAGGACTGCATTACCCTCGCCTATAAGCAAGTGGGGATCTCACTGGAGCAGAGAGTCACGGTGCACTGCATCAGGGCCATGGCTACTTCCGTGGCCAATCTGCATTCCATTCCCATGACGGAAATTTGCCGGACCACCACCTGGTCTTCGGTCCATACCTTCACAGCTCACTACTGCCTGGAGAGGGAGTCCCAACAGGACAGCGCCTTTGGCCAGGCCATACTCCGTAATCTTTTTGGATTGTAGGCAATGCCTGCCCTCCGACCCTTCTGTGTTCAGGCTACCGGAGTGCTGGTTCTCACTGGACACTTGGGTCTTGCGAGACTCTCTCTTGGGATTCAACTGCTGCTGATCATGGTTCACCTTTGCAGATCGCCGTGGCATTTTCTACAGGTTTCGGTAGCTTGTGGCTGGAGAGTCCCATATGTGAGGACTGACTTCCTGCTTGTTTCCGGAGAAAGCGTAGTAACTCACCTTTAACAGGTGTTCTCCGGGACAGCAGGAAGCAGTCTTCTCAACCCTCCCTCCTCCCCTTGGAGTTACTTCTTTACCATCTTTTATTTTTGCCGTCTTAGCTATGTCATTTGACTGAGGCAAGATGGCACCCTTGGGCAGGCAGTGGACCTTTCAATCATGGTGCATCTCCCAAAGGCTTTCTTTGAAAGCTGGGGAGATGCTTCTGCACGGGCACTGTCTGCGCCGATGTCACCCATATGTGAGGACTGATTCCTGCTGTCTCCGGAAAACACTTGTTACAGGTGATTAACGACACTATCTTTGAGGCATATCACTGTCTCTCATGCCAAGGAACTATCCTATATAAGAAAATATTTGGACTTCAGTTTTAGTTGTGGTGAAGTCTTGAAAATATTCCATGCTTAGTATTTTCAGGTGGTAAGAGGATGAGGGCCCTGCTGCTAAAGATGATAAAGCCACACGCATAATGCAAGCCTTCCACTGTCAACACAGAATGGCACTGCATAAACATTATAATGAAAGCTTAAAACAAAAGCAAAGGAGCCATTAAGGGGTCAGCCAGAATAGAACAGAAGACCCCTCTTTGGCACAAACATCTGCATGCTCCCTGGCCAAAAGGTTATAGAACTATCTGATAGCTTTTATAATTAATATATCATGTTAGTGCTATATAATTGTTTATAAATTAATTAAATTATTGGGAAGACGTGAGAGAGTATGCTAAATGCACTAAGATAAGGAGGGGACAAGGATCTTCCTGCCTAAAGGAAAAAAAACATGCTTGCAATCCTAGACAAAGCAAACATTTTAATCATTAGCCTATCTTGTTTTTGTTGATGGCTTCCAGATAGTGATTCACAATTTTCAGATACTTCTAGTTTTGCCATCTGGTGCTTTTATTTTGCCTGGTATAGCACTGCATAGATGTTTTCCCCTTTTCTGTAAGTTACCACATCTAAAAAAAATAATTTAATTTTTATAGAAACAATTATACAACTATGCATTGTGAACAACAGATTCCCATGAGCTCTTTATAAACCGCCCCTAAATCTTTTCATACATACATTAGGTAGCTAATCCAGTCTTAATGCTGTTAATCATTCCATCAAAGCACTCTCTGCATTCTCCACCATCAAGATTGCACCATCAGCTTTTGAACAACCTTCCAAAAGAGGGTGAATTCACACCGCGTCCCATTAGCAAATATCTGTAACAATTTAGCCTGGGCTCCAACCCATCCTTCCCCTCCCATCCCCAACATCCCCTCCAGGACCCCAGGGCACTTTCCCTAATCACAGACTTCCTCACCACTCCCTCCATTGCATTCCAAAATGATTGAATCTCAGAGTATCCCCACCACATATGGAAAAACTCCCCACAGCTTCGCCAGCAAAGCGGAGAGGATTAATTAATTAATTTATTTAACATTTCTTCTATACCGCGCTATTAAAATCAGCGCGGTGTACAATGAACAAAACATACTACAATGCATACAGGCAACATTGAGTTTACAAAGAACAGGGAAAAATAACACATGGGATAACCGGGATAACTATGTACAGTTTAACTTTAAACTATATACATTAACTATATGTAATATTCTAAACTCGTTTGTACATTGTAAGTGATTTCATGTGGAATGGTGAAGGTAAATGGTTATCGTGTGGGCTAACCATTTTCTGGTTGTATTAGGGTGCTAAGGTGTCTGGGGTATGTGGGAAGCTTGCTAGATGTGTGAGTGTCCGGGATGACTTCTGGGTAACATTTTGTGAACAGATGGTGTTTCAAGGCTTTTCGGAATAGTATTAGGCTTTTGATGCCACAGATTTCATGGGGAAGTGTATTCCAGTTTAGAGGAGCGAATATTGAGAAAGCTCTGTTTGAAGTAGCCTTAATACACGATGTCATCATCCTAGGAACTATTAAGGTGTTCATAGCAGTAGGCCTCCTGTTTCTATTTTCGAGGGTGCTGTGAATTAGTTTGCTGATTGGAGTAGGTGGGTAGTTATTCAAGGCTTTGAAGGTAAGTACTAGTGACTTATAGTGGAGTCTGGCTTGTAGAGGTAGCCAGTGCAGATCTTTCATGATGGGCGTTATGTGTGCAGATCTTCGTGACCCAGAGAGGACTCTTGCAGCTGCATTCATAGCCAGGCGAAGCGGATTTAAAGTTGATTGAGAGATCCCATGGAGGATGATGTTCGCAAAATCTAGGTGAGGGAGGACTAATGCCTGGAAGGTTGATCGGTAGTCAGTATAATCAGGTAGGGGGCGGAGGTGGCGTAGTGTTCTGATCTTATGATATATAGTCTTTGTCACATTCTTCACGTGCGTTGACATATCCAGGTGCTGGTCCAGTGTGATGCCGAGATATCGGATTGTGGGTTTGGACTTCAATTCAATGTTGTTGACCAGTAGCGATGGAGGAGGTATGAACTTACAATTCCTTGTAACAAAAAGAACGTCAGTTTTGCTGTGATTGATTCGTAGGTTTTGTGTCAGCAGCCATTCAGCTACTGCTCCGAAACAATTGATTATTGGGGAGAACACTGGTTGGTCAATTTTGAACGGTATGTATAGGAGGATGTCATCTGCGTATGCCAGGCATTGTACGTTGAAAGATCGGATCAATTCACATATCGGCTGCATATATATATTGAACATCAGTGCCGATAAGGAAGATCCTTGAGGTACACCTTGGGACTGTAGGAATGGTTCAGAGGATTCATGGCCTGTTTTGACTTGTTGCCATCTGTTGGAAAGGTAGGATTTACACCATTCTAGTTCTGTGCTTTGAATCCCCTTTTCTATCAGGCGTTGCAGAAGTATATCATGATTCACAGAGTCGAAGGCGGCGGAGATGTCTAGGAAGATGAGGACAAATCCTTGTTGTATGCTGTTTATTCCAGTGACCAGATCATTGAATAGTGTTGTGAGGATTGTGTCGACTCCATGTGCTTCCCTGAAGCCATGTTGTGATTGGTCTAGTGGTGCTTCCATGTCGATATGATGCTGGATCTGTTGTTGAGCAGCTTTCTCGATGATTTTTGCGAGCTGGGGTATGCTCGAGATTGGTCTAAATGATTCAACTTTGGATGGGTCAAGTTTACTGTTTTTCAGTAGGGGCCTGATAGAGGTGTGTTTCAGACTCTGGGGGAATGAGCCTGTTAGAAAGGACTGGTTCAGTATCTTGCACAAGATTTGGCTTAGCTCATGTCGCAGATCTTTGATCCAGCTGGCTGGGCATGGGTCGTTAGGTGCCGTGCTAGGATTGATGGAAGCAATAATTTTCTCAATCTCACTAGTTGATACCGTATTGAAATTGCATAATGGTGTTATTTGGGATGCCTTAGGTGATACAGAGGGGTTGCTGATATTTATGTTTGTGCTGGTCTTAATCATTTTTGATTGCAGGTAGTTTGTGTAGTCCTGTGGCTGAGGCATTGCGGGTTGGACTGAAACCGGCTCTCCTGTTATGGATTTTACTAACTTGAACAGTGTATGTGGTTTATTGATGGAGCGTTTCAATAATTTTGTGTGGTAGAGTTTCCTACTCTGTGTTATCTTCCCGCGGTGGGTAGTTAAGTGTGGAATGACGACTTAATCTGGTTTAATCAGGCTGGGGTTAAATACCAACAATAAAGTAATTTATAGCCGTTTCCACCAAAAGCTAGGAATAGACACAGTATTTAACCTTCTAAATATAGTTTCCCATTCCTTTCTCTTCAAGCTCAGTGCCAGGGTCCCATTCCCAAGCCTTCTGAAAGCACATCTTTCCCCCCTCCTTCATCCAACTGAATTTTATAGAGGCAATATATTACTTTTTTTCTCACTGCAGGAAACCAACATAGTATTTCAAAATCCAAAAGACCCCTTTGTTGTACTTTTACCCACTTCTTAAAGCTTAACAGGTGATGCACCTGCAAATATCCATAAAAATCACTAGTGGCAACCTCAAAATCTTCCTGCAGGTCTGCAAAAGCCACACCTTGCTCATCCACACAAAACTGAGTAAACAAGCTCAAGCCCATCCTCTCCCATCTATGGAATAGAGGAGCGTCCCTCCTCGGTTTAAACCCATCAAACTATTGCAGGGATAGTAGTAACGACAATTTATCACTTAACCTTTTCCTCCTGGAGGTCCTCTGCCACAAAGAAAGGGACCCCTTTCACAAAGGAGTTGTGTAATGGCCTCCCTTTGGTTCCCACCCATGGCAAATATTTTAATGGTACCCCTAACATAGAATTCTCCAGGACCAAGCAGGAAGTCAGTCCTCACTTATGGGTGACGTCGGCGCCGACGGAGCCCTCGCGGAGCAATTTTCCCCAGCTTTCAAAGAAAGCCTTTGGGAATTGCAGCGCGCATGCGCGGTCCCCTTCCCGCCCAAGGGTGCCATCTTAGCCAGTCTTCTTTTTTCCGCGGAGCCCTACAGACGTACCCGTCGTGTCCCCGCGAAAAAGTTGATTTTCTTTAGAATTACTCTGTTTTTCCATTCGGTTCGACGCCGGTCTTTTTCCCGCCGGACTCGCGACGCCGGTCACGAGTCCTCTTCTTATTTTTCGGTTTTTCTGACTTAGTCAGTTTTCGTTTCGGTTTTTCCCTGGCAGCCCGGTCCTTTGACCTCGCCGGGGCCCTTTTTCCCCCGATGGCTGCCAGTGGTTTCAAGCGGTGTGGTCAGTGTGACAGAAATATGTCACTAACTGACACACACGACAATTGCCTCCGCTGCCTGGGCCCGGATCATGAAGAAATGATCTGTGGGCCTTGTGGCAAACTATCCTCCAAAGCGTTGAGAAGTCGGCGGCATCAGCGGGATAGAATCTTCGCTGACCCCAGCCGTACCCGGACCTCGTCGGAGGCCTCCGCGTCCAGGGGTTCCAGCTCGGACCGTCGCCGGAGTTCCTCCGACAGGGGTTCTCCCTCCGGGGACCATCGACGGAAGGTGAAACCCGCGAGGGCGGCGTCGGTGGACGCTCCTGGCTCCGCGAGGGCCAGGTCGCATAGCCCCGATAGCCGCCCCGGGTCCTTGGAGAAGGAGCACCTCATGAAGCGACCTCGCCTGGAGTCGGAGCTGCCTGCTCGGGTAAGTCCTGTGGTCCTTCTGGACTCGCCTCCACGACAGCCGACGTCGGGCCCGACGCCGTCGGGGCCCGAGTCGGGGGCTGCTGGGTCACCTGAGCTCGGACTCAGGTTGACGGCCTTGGAGAGCAGACTGTCTGCCTTCATGGACCAGCAGCGGGCACTGCTCGCTGGCTTCGCTGGCGCCGCTGCCCCGACTGCCGGGACGTCGACGTCGAAGTCGACCCCGGAGACCGAGACGATCCTCGAGTCGATGCGAACTCGAGTCGATCCTCGGTCGAGGTCGCCCTCGGCCTCCCGTTCGGGACCGAGGTCGCCGACGCCGACTCCCTCGGCGTCGGGGCGGCAGGCGCCGCGCCCTGCCCGGGCCGACCCCACCGAGTCCTCATCGGAGTCGGTCTGGGAGTCTGAAGAGGAAGAGTCGCCTGATTCTTTTCGGACTCGGTGTGTCCCCCTCGGACTCACCTGAGTCCGAACCTCGGAAGCAGTCCCCCCCGGAGGATGCCCGGTTCTCGGACTTCGTCAGGGATATGGCCAAGGCTTTGGCCTTCCCTGCGGATCCCGAGGAGGAGCCTCGAGCCGAAGAGCTCGACGCCCTCCAGTATGACTCTCCCGCCAGGGAACACTTTACTGTACCGGTTCCTCCCATGCTGGAACGACTACTCTTCCGCATGTGGGAGAGTCCGGCCACCTCGCCGGTCCTGAGCAAGTGGGTCGATTCTATCTATCGAGTCCGCAAGAGCCCTGGCTTCCAGAAAGCACAGCTACCACACCATTCCATGGTAGTGGAATCGGCCATGCATCGTCTTAAGAGCCAGAAGATGCACTCCTCGGTGCCTCCTGGCAGGGAGGCCCGTAACCTGGATGGCCTTGGTAAGAAGTGTTTCCAGGGCTCTATGCTCGCCTGTCGTGTCCAGACCTACCAGCTATACATGGGCATGTATCTCCGAGACCTGGCTAAAGAGCTAGCCGGCTTCTCCGCTGGTTTGTCCGAGGAACCCTTGCGGAGGTTCCTGGCCTTGTCCACTGGCATTCGGGAATGCTCAAAATTCATGTCCCGAGCAGCCTATGATGGCTTTGAAGCATCGGCTCGAGTGGCCGCAGCCGGCATCGGTGCCCGCCGACAGGCTTGGCTTCAGTCGTCTGACCTTGAGCCCTGGGTGCAGGACAAGTTGGTCGATGTCCCTTGCCGAGGCGAAAACCTCTTTGGCAAGCCCATGGCTGATAAGGCTGCACAAATTGAGACAGAGACTCTCACCAGGACTAGGCTTTCTAGGAAGACCTCCGCCCCTTCCCAGAAAACGAAGGGCTCGGGAAAGAAGTCCTTTTACCCGAGGAAGGCGACTGCCTACAAACAATACCCCCACTATCAGGCCCCTGCAGCTCCCCAACAGGGCCAGCAGGCCAAGCCCCCAAGCCTGCACCACCAGCCCCTGCTCCGCAGGGTGGGGGTTTTTGACTCCTTAAGCATAGCCTCTCCCCCCCCGCTGGCTCCTCCCAGCACCGGAGGCCGGCTGGTTCACTTCGCCCACAGGTGGTCCAGCATCACCTCAGATGCCTGGGTGCTTCAAGTCGTGCTTGAAGGCTATCTTCTCCACTTCCACCAGGTCCCTCCCTCCTATTTTCCGGGAGAACCTCCACGACCCCCTCTGCACAGGGAATTACTCCTTCAGGAGTTAGCAGGTCTTCTACAGGATCAGGCGGTGGAACCGGTGCCCCACCACCTGAAGGGTCAAGGCTTTTATTCCCGGTATTTTCTAATACCAAAAAGAACAGGAGGCCTCAGACCCATCCTGGACTTGCGCAACCTCAACAAGTTCCTCGTGCGGGAGAAGTTCAAGATGCTTACCCTTGGAATCCTTCTGCCCTACCTCCAGCAGGGAGATTGGCTATGCTCCTTGGATCTAAAGGATGCCTACACGCACATCCTCATCCACCCAAGCCACCGCCAATACCTAAGGTTTGTGGTGGCAGGAAATCATTACCAGTACAGAGTACTGCCCTTTGGCCTGTCCTCCGCACCGCGAGTCTTCACAAACTGTCTCGCGGTGGTGGCGGCCCATCTCCGGCTTCACGGCCTCTATGTCTTTCCGTACCTCGACGACTGGCTCATCAGAGCAGCGTCCGCTCTGGAGGTCACCAACGCCACGCGCCGCACGGTGACTCTTCTGCAGTACTTGGGCTTTGTTATAAACTTCGCAAAGTCCACTTTGCTCCCCTCACAGGATCTCGAGTTCATCGGCGCAAGGCTGCACACTCCTCAGGCACTAGCGTACCTACCGCTCGACAGGGCTCAACGGCTCATGGACCTAGCCGACCGTTTTCGCAGCCAGCCCCTGGTCTCCGCCAGGCGCTTCCTGAGACTACTCGGCCATATGGCTTCCACCGTCCATGTGACCCCCAATGCCCGCCTGAATATGCGGCCTGCTCAATGGTGTCTCCGCCGGCAGTGGCGACAAGCCACAGGCGGCCTAGCAGACCTAGTGCGCGTCTCCGAGCCGCTGATCTCGTCTCTCCGGTGGTGGCTTCAGCGGCCGAACCTGATATTCGGCATGCCTTTCCAGTCACCTCAGCCGGCCCGGGTGCTGACAACAGATGCATCCCTCCTGGGCTGGGGAGCGCATTGCCAAGGGGCACGTACTCAGGGCCTCTGGACCACGTGGGAGTCTGCTCAGCAGATCAACTTCCTGGAGCTCAGGGCGATCCGCCTGGCTCTCAAGGCCTTCTCCCACCTGACTTCTCACCAGTCCGTCCTTGTCCAGACGGACAATCAAGTTGCCATGTTCTACGTGAACAAGCAGGGGGGCACGGGCTCCTTCCTCCTCTGTCGGGAGGCACAGAAGCTCTGCTCTTGGGCCGTCAGTCACGGCGTTCTCCTCAAGGCAGTTTATCTCCCAGGCCAAGAGAATTGCCTGGCGGACAAACTCAGCAGGATCCTCCAGCCGCACGAGTGGCGTCTGGATCCCTTGGTGGTTCAGAAGCTCTTTCTAAAGTGGGGCCTCCCCACGGTGGATCTCTTTGCCAGTCCTCACAACCGGCAACTTCCTCGCTTCTGCTCTCGTCAGCCACACCCCCTTCGGGTTGCGGCGGACGCTTTTCTACTCTCATGGTCGGGGAGCCTTCTGTATGCTTTCCCTCCCATCCCGCTAGTCTCTCGGACTCTCTTCAAGGTTCTCCGAGACAAAGCCTTCATGATCCTGGTGGCTCCTCGCTGGCCCAGACAGCCGTGGTTTCCACTCCTGCTGCAATTAGCGGTGGAGGATCCGTTCCCTCTGGGGTTTCAACCGGATCTCCTCACTCAGGATCAGGGGTCTCTGCTACACCCCAACCTCAGGTCTCTCCATCTAATGGCCTGGCTGCTGAGAGGGTAGTCCTTGCTCCCCTCCTCCTGCCGGCAGAGGTGGAAGAGGTCGTCCTAGCTTCTCGGCGACCTTCTACTCGAAAATGCTACGCCCTTAAATGGCGTCACTTTTCCGTTTGGTGTACCCGACAGTCTCAGGATCCCTTCTCCTGCCCGGTGTCGGTGGTCTTGCAGTACTTGCTTTACCTCTCTAATCTGGGACTTAAGTCCAACTCCGTCAAAGTTCACCTCAGTGCTCTTTCAGCACATCATGTGCCGGTGGACGGCAGACCTCTCTCCACCGACCCTCTCGTAGCGAGGTTTCTCCGAGGTCTCCTTCTACTTAAACCACCTCTGCGCCCGCCAGCGCCTGACTGGGACCTGAATGTGGTTTTACAGCGGATCACCTGTCCGCCATTTGAACCTATGGCTACCTGTTCTCTCCGTTTTCTTTCTTGGAAAACACTGTTCTTGATAGCCCTCACTTCCGCTAGACGCGTAAGTGAATTGCAGGCCCTCGTGTCTGATCCCCCTTACACTCGGTTCTACAAAAATAGGGTAGTCCTACGGACTCACCCAAAATTTCTTCCAAAAGTGGTCTCCCCCTTTCACGTCAATCAGGAGGTGATGCTTCCAACCTTCTTTCCCAGACCACACTCCAGCCGAGCTGAAACGGTCCTCCATACCCTGGACTGTAGAAGGGCTTTGAACTTCTACCTTGACCGTACGCGGGAGCACCGTAAAGCTGCTCAGCTTTTTGTGTCTTTTGACCCCAATAAATTGGGGCTCCCGGTCTCCAAGCGTACTCTGTCCATCTGGGTTGCGGACTGTATCTCTTGGGCTTATGGGGCAGCCGGACTCTCCTTGGAAGGTCGAGTCACGGCTCATTGCGTTCGGGCAAAGGCTACGTCAGTGGCTTACCTCCGCTCTGTTCCGCTGGCAGACATCTGCCGGGCCGCTACTTGGTCTTCGAGCCAGACTTTTGCGGTCCATTACTGTCTCGAGAGGGAGTCCCGCAGGGACAGTGCTTTCGGACAGGCAGTCCTCCGTAATCTCTTCGAGGTCTGAGCAACTCCTACCCTCCATCCCGGATGTGGGCTACCGGTGGGTAATAATTCAGCGAAGATTCTTTCCTTCTGTGCTGCTGAGCTAGAGGGAGCTCATTTTTGTGCTTAGGGTCTCCGGTAGCCTTGAGCTTGGGAGTCCCATAAGTGAGGACTGACTTCCTGCTTGGTCCTGGAGAAAGCGTAGTTACTCACCTGTAACAGGTGTTCTCCAGGAGCAGCAGGAATCAGTGCTCACAACCCTCCCTCCTCCCCGTGGAGTTGCAGTCATCTGCTTTAGTTTTTTTGCAAATTTTTATGCTGTCTTTTTTAGCTATGTCATCTGACTGGCTAAGATGGCACCCTTGGGCGGGAAGGGGACCGCGCATGCGCGCTGCAATTCCCAAAGGCTTTCTTTGAAAGCTGGGGAAAATTGCTCCGCGAGGGCTCCGTCGGCGCCGACGTCACCCATAAGTGAGGACTGATTCCTGCTGCTCCTGGAGAACACCTGTTACAGGTGAGTAACTACGCTCTCTGCTCAGCCTATATTCATTTCCTCCCCTCATCTCTCCACCAGTCTGCCATAATTTTGAGCTGTAAGGCTACATAATACAAATAGAGGTTGGGTACTCCAAACCCTCCCTTCTTCTAGTTCTATAGATAACTTTCCTCGTAACCCACAGCTGGTGCTTGCCCCAAATTTATTTATTTATTTGAGAAGTTTATATACCGCATTTCCAATGTTCAATACAGTTTACATATAACAGAACAAAACTTTACATGGAATAAAGTGGAACACCCTGCTTTGTATTTTCTGCAGCTCCTTTTTTCAGGGTACTCACTGGCAACTTTTGAAAATAGTATAAAATTTGATGAAGAATCACCATCTTAATCCCCACAATCCTGCCCATCTAGGAAAGAGAATCATGACTAACTCTCCAACGCCTCAAATATCTTCTTCTGTAGAGATGAGTAATTTAACTTATAGCTTTTAGACTGATCTTTTCCAATGTGAACTTCCAATTATTTTTAATGCCGAGTGACCCACCTAATAGGATATAATGCTCTCCCCCTCTCCCCCTCCGCAAAATACATAGTCAGCTTCAGCACCTCAGTTTTATCCAAATTAACCCTAAACTCAGGAACCTGCCCAATCTTATCTATTTCCTCGATCACTGCCAGAAGAGAATGACCAGGGTTCTGCAAGAACAAGTGAATATAGTCTGCAAACCAAGATATTTTATGTGCCTCCCTCCTACCTCCATACCCAACACATCCAGTCGCCTCCTCAAATGTTCTGCGAAAGGCTCCATCGAGAGGGCAGACAGCAATGGTGACAAGGGACAAACCTGTCTGGTTCCTCGTTCCAATGGGAAAAAATCTGAATATCCCCCATTAATTTTTGCACACCTTGAGGAACTGAGTATAATCGCTGAACACACCCCAAACCTCCCTCCCGCCCCATCCTTTTTCATCATTTCCAAGAGATACCCCCAATTAAACCCATCAAAAGCTTTTTCTGTGTCTGCTGAGAGCGCCGTAGGCGGGATTCCCTCCCTCTGTGCCACCTAAATTAAGTTCAACACCTGCTTAACATTGTCTGTTGCATGCCGCCCATTCATAAACCCAGTTTGGTCTGCATTAATTAAGGTTGGCATATATTTGCCTATTCTGACGGCCAGAATTTAGCTAAAATTGTAATATCTAAATTCAAAAGAGAAATTGGCCAGTAAGATGAGCAAGCAATGGGGTACTTAGTGTTTTGGTATCACATTGATGCCTGCCCCCTTATGACGTTAGGCCATTAAAGAGGTCTACTAACACAGGTGCTTAATTGTCCCTCAAATCTTTTATAAAAAACTACTATATATCTGTCTAGTCTTGGGATCTTATCATTCGCCAACCTGCTAATTACCGCCTGCACCTCTGTCAACGAAATAGGCCTACCAATCCATTCCTGAGCATCAGCAGGTAAAGTTGGTAGCTGCACCTCTTTAAATAGGAACTCCAAAGTCACCATCCCCAGCCTTATCCTCTTGGACATGAGGTAGAGGGTATAGAGGGATAGAGCAGATGTTGGACATTAGATGAAGAGTAGAGGCCGGACATTGGGTAGTAGTAATAAAGGGATGGAGGGCAGAGGCTGGACATGGGGTGGGGAGGATATAGGCAGAGGCTGGACATGGTAGGCATGCAGAGCAGATGCTGGACACAAAGCGGGGGAGTGGAAGGCAGATACTGGACATGGGGTGAGAGACAGAGAAGATGCTGGGCACGAAGTGGGGATAGGGGGATGCTGGATGGGGTAGGGGGAAATGGGGAAATATTGGACACTATGTAAGGGAGAGAGAGGGAATGCTGGACAGGGGGGATAGGATGAGAAAAAGGGGGGCATGAGATTGGGGGGAGAAGGAGAGACAAGACAGGGCAGGAGAGGAGGGTGGAAGAGAGAAAAGAAAGAGTTAAAGATGGGGGAATAAGTGGCTGGGGAAGGATAGAGAGAGGGAGTGAGAAGATTGTATAAAGAGGGAGACAGAACTGGATATAACAAAGGGATATGAAATCTGATAAAGAGACAAAAATAAATAGAAGACATCTTGAAAGGAAAAAGATCAATGACAGAGATGGATGTAGTGGGACAAGTGAGGAAGACAGGCATGGAGAGAAGTGGCAGGTGGATTGCAGACTCTGGAAAAAAGAGAAGAGAGTATGCAGAAACCAGATACTGGGACCAAGGAAATTTAAAAAATAAAATAGCTCAATGATAACTGTAAAGAATTTATTTTCAGTTTAATAACTGGAATGTCAGTTTTGGGATTTTATATATGCTATCTTTATATTTATATGCAGAACAAATCATCAGAGAAGAAGGACTATATAAAGGCAACCGAGGTGTGAAGAGTGGTGGAAGACTCATCAACCACCTTCGCTATGCCGATGAAAATCTGAAACATTTGCTTCTCAAGATCAAGGAACATAGTCTTAAAATGGGCCTGCACCTTAACATTAAGAAGACAAAGATCCTGACAACTGGCAAAATCAATAAGTTCAACATTAATGGAGAAGAAATTGAAATAGTTGACAATTTTAACCTACTTGGATCAACGATCAATAAAGAAAGGACAAGCAGTCAAGAAATCAGATGACGCATTGCTTTTGGCAGAATGGCTATGAAGGATCTAGACAAGATTCTCAAGAGCAGAGATGTCTCTCTCCATACAAAGATTTGACTTGTTCAAGCCATAGCATTTTCAGTAACATCATATGGATGCAAAAGTTGGACGGTGAAAAAAGACAGACAGGAAGAAATTGATACCTTTTGAATTATGGTGCTGGCGACGAATACTGTGTATATCAAGGACTGCCCGAAGAACAAACCAGTCAGTACTAGAGTAGATCAAACCTAAGCTTTCCTTAGAAGCTCAGAAGACAAGACTTTGACTTTCATACTTTGGACACATCATGCGAAGAGAGAGATAGTTAGAGAAAGACATAATGCTTGGCATGGTAGAAGGTCAGCGCAAAAGAGGAAGGCTGGCAATGAGATGGATTGATACAATAACAGCAGCTATGGTTATCACTATATCAACAATGAGCCACCTGACTGAAGACCGAACACAGTTTAGGTCAACTATCCAGAGGGTTGCCATGAGTCGATACCGATTCGACGGCACTTAACAACAACAACATCTTTATATTTTGCTCAGTACAGGGGGAAATGCATCACCGTTTCTATTTCTTGTGTTTCACTGCATGTAGAGCCTAGCTAGCTTATTGTGGTTTCAATTTAATTTTATCTACATATTTCTACTTCGAGTTTGTTATAATTTATTTTGTACTTGATGAGGGCCTAACTGTGTTCTGCCTGTGTGAAGAAGACCACGTGTTCTTTTAGCGTGGCGTTTCTGTTTTGGGATCTGTAGTAAGCTGGCTTGTTCTGTTTTCCGAATAGATGTAAGGGTGTTCTAAGGTCCATTGCAGTATTTGTGGTGCTTCTCTTTTCTGGGTACTTCTACTAATAATAATAATCATTTGTATAGCACTACAAAGTGTACACAGAGCTGTACATGTAAGAGATGGTCCCTACTCATCAGAGCTTACAGTTTGGTCAAGACAGACAACACAACAGCTGGGGACTAGGATATGTCTAGGTGAATGGTAAGGAAGCACAGACGGAAAGCAGGAAACAAAGTGGATCAGGATCCAAAAGCAACCTTGAGATTTTAGCCTGGATTTGAAAAGGGGCCAGAGAAGGAAGCCTGGCGTACCGACTCAGGTAGTTTGTTCCAGGCATAAGGAGCAGCAAGGTGGAAAGATTGAAGTCTGGAGTTGGCAGTGGAAAAGAAGAGCACAGATAGAAGTGATCTGCCGGAACAGCAGAGTTTTTTCGAGGAGGGGTGTAGGGAGAGATAACAGAGGAAAGGTAGTGAGGAGCAGCAGAATGAATGCACTTATACAGTAGGTAAGCAGGGGAAGTTTGAACTGGAAACAGAAATAGATAGGAAGCCAATGATGCAACTTGTGAAAAGGTGTTACATGAGGGGTAGGCTGCTTATAGTATTAATTTTAGAAGTTGGTGTCATTATTGTACAGTAGATTTGCTTTATAGATCTTCAGTGACTTTTGTAGGGTTTTATGTTAATTTACAATCTGCCTGGTACTGGAGATAACACCGGAATTTGATTTTTTTTCTTGTATGTTGGGTTCTATGGTGAAATGTCCTAGTTCTGCTTTGCACCTACTTTTGAAGGGAGTTTTGTTGGATGTAAAATAGATGATTAAAAAGAGAACGAGAACCCTAGCGCAGTTTCTAACAGAGGTCTATAAATTAATGAATGGTTTGGAACTGGCAATCGTAGATCGATTGTTTACATCATCAGAATATCAAAACACTAGGGGACCTTCAATGAAGCTACAGGGTAACCTAGTTAAGACTAATAAGAGAAAATATTTTTTCATTCAACATGTAATCAAACTCTGGAATTTGTTACCGGAGGATGTAGTACAAGTTGTTAGTGTAGCTGGGTTTAAAAATGGTTTAGACAAGTTCCTGGAGGAAAGGTCCATAAAACATTATTAAAAAGGACCCAGGATATCACTGCTTGACCCAATACAAACATTGAGGAACCTGTGTCTTTTGGGGAGATTGCTAGGTACTTATGACCTAGATTGGCCACTGTTGGAAACAGGATACTGGGCTTGATGGACCTTGGTCTGACCCAGTATGGCATTTCTTATGTTCTTAAAACAAAATTAATAATGCTAAACCGCTTCCTAATTCTTTAGTTGAGGCGTTAAAGCATTTAAATCTAGTCTCCGACCCAGTACTCCATGTTCTTGGAGTTCTACAGGATGAAAATTTATCATTTGAGGCTCATATCAGTTCTGTTGTAGCGAGGTCCTTTTTCAGATTGCATCAATTGTGTAGAATCAAACATTTTTTCTCAGTAAATCACTTTTGGCTCTTAGTTCATAGTCTCCGAAAACAAGCAGGAAGTCTGTCCTCACATATGGGGTGACATCTGCATCGATGGAGCCCGCGCAGAATCACTCCCTAGCTTTCAAAGAAAGCCTTTGGGAGTTAGGCCATGCTTTCATGGTCATCTTCCCTCCCAAAGGTGTCATCTTACCTCAGTCTTCGTTTTTTTGTGGAGCTCTGCAGACGTCCTGTCTGTCGTCCCTGGTAAAAGTTGATTTTTTTTCTAACCCTTAGCGTTTTCGCTCCTCTTTTTGCCGGTCAGTTCCCAATCACCTTCTCACCACCCGAGTCCGTGCATTTTTTCTCTGGTCCTTTTTCTTTTTCGGGGTGTGGGTCTTTTCTCGTGCCCTTCCTGACCGAGACATCTGAATTTGCCGTCTTTCCCCGCTAAGTCTTCGGTCAGTAGCTTTCAACAATGTAGCAAATGCCCCCATACCAGGTCCATAATGGACCACAGTTGCTATATCAAGTGCCTTGATGTGGATCATGTCTACTGCACTTGCCTGCTCCTGAAGATGTCAAGTAAGAGCTGGAAAAATCGTGAAAAGCAGTGGAGGGAGATTTTTGGCTTGAAGGCCTCTGCCATGATGGCATCAAGACTGGAATCGCTGCCCTCTCAGACTGCGTCTAGTGGCTCAACATTGTGTGCACATGCTTGATCCGAGCCCCAAGGTCACAGATCCTCGGACTGGGGGTTGTTCTCTGAGGACCTCCCCCATGGGTCCAAGACATCATCCATGTTTAAGTCCGATCCCGGAGCCAGGGGTAAGACCACCTGTCCCTGGCCTCGGAGTCCTCAACCCAATGCTGAGGGCAATGGCCATGAATGGCCCTTGAAGCTGTCCTGGTGGGAGAAGACTCCCACCACATTGGGAAATCGAGCTCTGTCCTCAGACGCAATCACCATTGGTGATTCCTCTTCGGGTGAGCCAGCTTCAGGCTTGATGCCTTTGAGGTCCAAACTGGTTGCTGTGGAGCTTGCTGGCATCAAAGCCAGGACGGCGGCCTTGGAATGCAGCCTGATTGCCTTCCTCGAGGCACAGTAGGGCCCGATGCCGGGTCATCGGTGCCAAAAATTGGATCCTCCACTGTGAGGACCTCCCCGGAGGACGTCCAACTGGTGCTGAAATGATTTGCGGCTTGCTCGGAGTCACATCGGTTGGTCTCCTGCTTGAGATTCTACTCGCCCCTGAGCACCTAGGGGGCTGCTTGTCAGGCAACTCTTTCTCCCTCAGCGCTGGTAGCTCATTGCCCCGATGACCATCGGGGCCTCGAGGTCTTGCCCGGCTCTGAGTCAGGCTGGGAGACCGACCATGGGTTACCCGACACCATGTTACACAGGGATGTCTCCTCTGAACTGTCTCCCCCTCAGGAGCACTGGAGGTCCCCACCTGAGGACCTTGAGGTCCCCACCTGAGGACCTCGAGTTTGTCCGGGGAATGTTGAAGGCACTGGCCTTCATGGAGAAACCGGAGGACGAGCCACGTGCTGAGGACTTAGAGATCCTCTAGTATGAAGCCCCTCTGAGGGAGGCACTGGTGGTGCCGATTCCCCCCCGTCCTGGAGCGCTTGCTGTTCAGGATGTGGGAAAACCCTTGGTGACTGTGCCAATAGTGAGCCAATGACTCGATTCCCAGCTGCCTCATAGCTCCATGATGGGGGAGTTGGCCATGTGTCACGTAAAGAGTCAGAAGAGACACTCCTCTGTGACCTCTGGTGGGGAGGCCCGCACCGTGGACAGGTCTGGCAGAAAGTGCTACCAGGGCTTAATGCGGCCCACATCCAGGCTTATCAGCTATACATGGGCATGTACCTCAGGGACCTGGCGAAGGAGCTCATCTGGTTCTCAGCTGGGCTGGTAGGTGAATCGCTCGAGCGCTTCCATACCCTCATCTCCTCGGTCAAGGAATGCTCTAAATTCCAGACTCGAGTAACCTATGACTGCTTCAAGTCTGTGGCTTGTGTGGCTGTGGTGGGCATTAGTACCTGCTGCCTGGCTTGGCTACAGTCCTCTGACTTGGAGCAATGGGTACAGCATAAAATGGCTGATGACCCCTGCCGAGAAGAAATCCTCTTTGAAAAACCCATGACCAACAAAGCGGCCAAGGTGGAGTCAGAGTTTATGACCAGGACTAGGCTGTCCTGGAAGACCCTTCCCTTTGGAATGCTTCAGGGAAAAAGCCCTTCCACCCGAAGGCAAAAAAAGGCTTATAGAAAATACCCCCAATTTCCGGCATATCAAGCTTCCCAAAAGGGTCAGCAGGCCAAGCGCCCAGGGCACAGCTCCCATAAGCACAAAGCCTCCAAGCCCCAAACAGTGCCCCAGCCACAGCCTGGGGGGGGGGGGCTTTTGACTCCTTAGGCGTAGCCCTTCTCCCCCTCCTCTCTCTGAGGACCAGGAGTCGAGGCACACGGGAGGACATCTGGTCTACTTCGCTCACTTCTGGCCAGATATCACCACAGACGCCTGGTTGCTGCAGGTGGTTTGAGAAGGTTACCTTTTGCATTTCAACCAGACGCCCCCTCCCTTCTTCCCAGAGGAACTTCCATGACTTTCCTGCACAGAGAGCTCCTACAGAAAGAACTAGAGACCCTCCTCGAGGATCAGGCGGTAGAACCAGTCCTTCGGCCCCTCTGGGGCATGGGGTTCTACTCCCAGTATTTCTTCATCCCAAAAAGAGACAGGGAGCTTCTGCCCATACTGGATCTGTGGGACCTAAACCGTTTTCTGGTGAAGTTCAAGATGCTATCCCTTGGAACACTACTGTCCTATCTCCAGTGGGGAGATTGGATATGCTCCTTGGATCTCAAAAATGCCTATACACATTCTAATTCATCCCAGCACCATCAGTACTTCCGCTTTGTCTTCGGAAGCTGCCACCAGCAATACGGGGTGCACCCCTTCATCTTCTCCCTGGTCCCCTGGGCATTCACAAGTGCCTGGCGGTAGACGCTGTTCACCTCTGCTTGCTGGTAATCTTTGTCTTCACCTATCTGGATAACTTGCTCCTGAGGGCAGCTCACCAGAGGAGATATGTCACGTGGCCCACCACACCATCAGGGTGCTACAGCATCTGGGGTTTGTGATGAACTTCCCAAAGTTGCATTTGCTACCAACCCAGTGCCTAGAGTTCATAGGAGCCCTTCTAAATTCAACCCAAGCCAGAATTTTCCTCCCTCTAGACTGGTCACAGTGTCTGGCGACCCTAGCAAAACAGGTACAGGGTCGCTCATCGGCATCTGCGTGTCTCCTGTTGCGCCTATTGGGGCACATGATCTCAATGGTTCACGTAACTTCACGGGCTCATCTATAGATGCGACAGACCCAGTAGACCCTCAGTTCTCAATGGACAGGCCACGGGCCAACTGGAGGATCTGGTCCAGATCACCAAACCTCTCGTGACCTCTCTCGCCTTGTGGCAGAGCCGATAGAATCTCGTGGCTGGCCTACCCTTCCAAGTCCTGCCGGCCCAATGCGTTCTGACCACAGACCCCTCCAGGCTTGACTGGGGAGCCCACTGCGATGGTCTCCAGTCATAGGACGCTTGAACTTGGGAGAAAAGTGCCTTCCAGATCAACCTCCTGGAAATCGGAGCTGTGACAAATGCCCTTTGGGTGTTCCAGGCCCACCTGGCGCGGGCCAGGTTGTTCTCATCCAGACAGACAACCAGTAGCGATGTTTTACATCAACAAGCAGGGGGGAATGGGCTTGTACCTTTTCTGTTGGGAGGCGGTCCGCCTCTGGACCTTTGCTGCAGAGAAGGGCATGATCTTCTGGGCAGTCTATCTACTGGGCCAGGACATTCTACTCGCAGATGAACTCAGTAGAGTCCTTCAGCCCCACAAATGGCGCCTCAACCCAGCGGTGTCCATCTCCACCTTTCTATATTGGGGGACCTCGACATTGGACCTCTTTGCCAACCCCGAGAACATGCAGCTGCCATGCTTCTGCTCCTGGAGGCTGACCCTGGAATGGGTGGTGGCAGACGCCTTTCTCTTGTCTTGGTCCGAGAGTCTGCTGTATGCGTACTCGTCTACTCCCCTGGTTCCCAAGATCTTGCTCAAAGTTCATTTGGACCGAGCCTCGGTAATTCTCATTGCTCCTCAGTGATCCTGGCAGCCATAGTTCTCTCTGCTCCTGCAGCTGTCGCAGGCGGCCCCGATACCCCTGGGCCATGCTCCAGACTTGATCTCGCAGGAGAACAGGACCCTTCTCCATCACAATCTCCAGTTCCTTGCCCTGACGACGTAACTGCTGAATGGCTAGCCCTAGCACACCTCCACCTCTCTTGGGACGTGGAGGGCATCCTGCTGGTATCGTGCAAGGACTCAACATGGTGCGTGTATGCCTTCCATTGGCATAGATTCTTGGTCTAGTGCGCAGACAGGAATCTCAACTCTTTCTCTTGCTCGGTGCAGGACATCCTACAGTATCTGCTGCACCTCTCCCAGGCTGGCCTAAAATCCAATTCTGTTAGGGTGCACCTCAGCGCCCTAGCAGCACATCACCACCTCATCGACGGCCAGCCCATCTCTGTGCACCTCCTTGTGGGACATTTTATGAAGGGGCTTCTCCTCTCGTGGCCCCCCATCCACTTACCGCTGGTGGCATGGGACCTGAATATTCTCCTCAGGAAATTAATGGCTCCCCCCTTTAAGCTGCTGGCTTCGTGCTGTCATGAAAAGTGGTATTCCTGGTAATGCTCACTTTGGCCAGAAGGGTCAGTAACTTCAGATGCTGGTGGCCCATACCCCCTGCACCAGGTTCCACAAAAACAAGGTCGTTCTCTGGACTAACCCAAAATTCCTGCCTAATGTGGTGTCCACTTTTCACATTAGCTAGGAGGTGGTCCTTTCCACCTTCTTCCCCAGGCCTCACGCATCCCAAGCAGAGGCCTCGCTACATACCTTGGATTGCAAAAGGGCACTGGCCTTCTTCCTCGAGAGGACAAAGGCTCATCGTCACTCGTTGCAACTGTTTGTCTCTTAAACATCAGCAGGCTTGGGGTTGCAGTCTCTATGCGTACCCTGTCTACCTGGGTGGCAGACTGCATCTCTTGAGCATCCTATGAGCAGGCTGGACTCTCTCTGGAGCGTCATGTTACCGTGCATAATGTGTGCGCCATGGGGGCTCACCTGCATTCCGTCCCCCTGCAGGACATCTGCTGGGCTGCCACCTGGTCTTCAGTCCATATCTTCACAGCACATTACTGCTTGGAGGAGAGCTCTTGGAGTGATAGCGCCTTTGGGCCAGGCAGTACTTTGTCACCTCTTTGGGGAATAGTGCAATTCCTTTCCTCAGGCCCTTTGTGTCCAGGCTATTGGAGAAGTGATTCCATCATCAGTGTTGGTGATGCATCACTAGACTTCAAGCCGTTCAGCACTCCTTACTGCCCTTTACAGTTCACCTTTTTGGGTCGCCCGTGGCTCATCCAGGTTTTTTCAGTAGCCTTTAGCTTGGGAGTCTCATATGTGCGGACTGACGTCCTGCTTGTTCCCGGAGAAAATGTAGTTGCTCACCTGTAACAGGTGTTCTCCGGGAACAGCAGGAATCAGTCATCAAAACCCTCCCTCTTCCTCGTGGCATTGTTTTTTCTTTTTTATACTTTATTAAACTTTGTCATCATTCTGAGGTAAGATGGTACCTTTGGGCAACTAGGGAGTGATTCTGTGCCGGCTCTGTCGATGCTGACGTCGTCCATTATGTGAGGACTGATTCCTGCTGTCCCTGGAGAGCACCTATTACAGGTGAGTAACTATGCTGTACCATTCTTACCTGTTTGGAGTATGGAAATTTTCTGTTTCTGAGCTGTTCGCAGAGGTAGATGAAATGACTGCAGCTCTGTCAAAATACTTCAGCTCGCCTTATTTACGGTGTATTTAGATACATCCCAGTGACTCCATTGTTTCAAGAATTGCATTGGCATTAGGGTCTTTAATTGGGTTAAATTTTACATAATTCTTCATAAATTTTTCAATGATCATGTGCCCGAATACAGTATCTTTCCTCACTTTTGCTTCCAAATTTAGCAACTAATTCCAAACGCTTACAAGGCATCCAGTGTTACTTTGTTTCGTCCATGCAAAGGCCTCAGATTAAAATCCAGATTTAAACAGACAATTCCATATATGGCAGCTAAATTATGGTCACAGCTGCCAACAGAGATTAAATGTATTCTGCCTTTCTTGTGCTTTTCCAAACTTTTTAAATCCTGGTTGTTCAGTAACTAACAATTTTGTGTTTCTTATGAACATTTTCATTTTTTTTTCTTTAACTGCTCTAAACCACTGGGACTGGGAATGTTGCGGTATATAAGTATGTGTTAGATTAGACTGGATTAGATAAAATTATAACTAATTTTATTTTGGTGTTAAAAACTATGCTGTGGTTCTCTTTCTTTTTGTCCCTTGGCATATGAGCACCTAACATCTCTGTTTTTTGCAGAATATATATTTGTAGGTGTTAGTATTTTTTATCTTAGAGTACCATGCTAAATAATTAAACAGCTACAATTTTTGGTGCATTTTAATTATATAGCCTGGGAATATGTTCCTTTCTCTTTTTTTTTTTTTGGCAAAGCCACTGAATGAGAACCTCTACTCCCTCTTTGAGTAACTTGGGGGCGCCAGCTCATCCCTCGCCTATTTGATATACTGGCTTTCTATTTACGTAGTGTGGTGGTTTTTTTTTTTTTTTAAGATATCCGTAATGAATATGCAAATGAACATGCATATATGGCCCCAATGAAGCTGTCAAACTATGCCCATGGCAACAGTCTCATTCACTGAGGAAACCACCTATGCAACCTTTTTCTATCATTATTTTGAGCCGCTTTTCTAGTCCAAAGTGGATTTTGATAAAAAAGCTGTTGTTTTTATCATGTTTGAGGAAGACTGGTAACTCCATTTCATCAGTCACTATTTTTTGTCCAGCCTGCTCTTTTTCTGAGGAGCTTTACTAGCCTGCCTGGTTTGTTAGCCTTCTCTGACCACTGAGCCATTGTGAAGCTATTAGAGCAGTTCTTTACATTAAGTCATAAGTCACTGAAACAATAATATAGGGTAGCTGCAGGATCCCATCTTCATAATATCACCTGACCTCCCTCCTTTCTCTTTTTGCTAAGTGGACAGCAGTAATACTTCAGCCAACACATACCATGATAGCTCAGTCTATGTCCTTCTTGGACACATCCTATGCCTCTGCATCTTCCACAGCTACAACCAGGATACTCTTTTAGATCTATGCCATTGTTGATAGTCCTTCTATCCTGTGTTATTACTGTTAATGTTTCTTCTTATACTGTAATTGCTAAGGCTCTTCAAACTTCCTCTGTCCAGCTACGAAGAGAGATACTTTTTGTGGAATAGGCAGAATTTACTTCAGAAGTACGTGTAGAAGAGCATTAGATAAATGTGTTTCCCCTATCTAAATTCTTTGATTCTTATGATGTGATCACACTGGGGGAAAAGTACTGATCCAGGAACTTGAACCAACTGCCTGATTTCTCTTAGAAAAGAATTTTTATTTTCTTCTTGCTATAGTAGCTAGAGCTGTGTAGTGATTTTGTTTTGCCTTCCGTTGAAAGCTATTAGGCAGTTAGAAGTTGATGGGACTTCATGGACCTCTGGTTGATTTCAGCTTAAGCGAATAGGTAAGCAAAAGGTGTAAACACTGCAAGGAAAAGGCTGCGTTTTATAACGTTTTGGGATAATTTTTCTTGCAGTTAACTTTTATTTTTGTTTTTTGCAGGAAAAATCAAAAGTGAAGAAGAAACCTTAGGCCAGAACCCTGGAGTGTAACATTGGCATGTGCGGTGTATCTGGGACTGGGAGAAGCTGCACTGCACCTATAACAGATTGGACAAGAATTGCCTTGTGCACACGCCAGAACCCTGAGGTGTAACATCAGTGTGTGTAGTCAAACTGGGATTTGGAGAGATATTACTACAGTTCAGAACAGATGCACAGGAACCATCGTGTTTGCCAAACAGAATTCTGGGGTGTAGTATCAATGTGTACAGTCTGAGACTGGAAGAAAGAGCTCTACCACCTCAGGACAGACATTCTGGATAAAAGCTGTCACAAACCCAGGCCAGAATCCTGCGGTGCAACATCCGTGTGTGCAGTCTGCCTAGGGACTGGGAAAGCTAGGACTGCTTCATGAGATAGATGGACAGACAAAGGAACTGCCCTGTTCACAGGCCATCAACACTCTGGCCCTTGCTTTCATCATCACATGTTAGCTGGTCTTTTATTTAAAGGGAGTTTCCTCACCCTCCCATGCTTCCTTCTCATTGGCTGGAAGCAATGGGGGTAATGGGATGGATGTTGCATGGCATGTAAACGTGGAAAAATGCAAAAAATCTAAGTGTTTGGATAACATCTTTTCTATAGACTTGGCATTTCCCTTGAGGACTCAACCATCATTCTTTTTTTAGCCCAGCAGTTTCTTCCTATTCCTTTGATCTTCTGTTTCAGTTGGAATCAGATTGTGTTGGGCTATGGTGCCATGAGCCATCATTCACAAATCTCTAGGAATTTTCCCCTATTATCCCCCTCCCTATTGACTTAGCCTACTCATTGTAGCAACGGTCCTGAACTAGGGATCATGCACTAGGCCACTTCCTAGAATCCTGCAGTCGTGGACCCTAATTCTGGCCTCTAGCTGCCATTCACAATGACAGGGTCTCCTTCCCACAAGGGCTGTGACCTCAGCTTTCACAGCATTCTCAGCCCCAGCATGTTTGGGGAATGGAAGACTTGATCCAGGAGCAGATCCTGGGCTCTCCACAGAGCAATGCAAACCACTGCTATAGGGCTGACTCCTATGGTGTCTGTGTTGCTGGCAGGTTTGTTTGTACTCATTCTGAATTTGTTCTGTTTTATGAGTGCAACATTCTTGGGATTTGCTATACACTATTCTCGGGTATTCACAGTCCAGATATCTCACAAGAGACATCATAATGCATGGAGAAGGGATAAAAGGATGGATGGGAAGATGCAAGATGGGGAGAATAATGGACACAAAATTGAGATTAGGAAAGGTGTAATTCCATTCATGATGCTTTTTCATTATTACCTGATTTAACTTACGTAACATTAATTTAAGGATATCTTTTGGTAGTGGTTTTGCCATTAATGTGTTCAGACTTGGCAGTAGATGGATTCTGTGTCTTTGCGCCCCCCCCCCCTCCCTCAATATACAGTTTACAGTATTTGGTCTTATCCTCTTTGTTTGAATATGATATAGTTTAAAGTGGACTGGGATAAGCAGCATGGAATTTGTCCACTTTCTGGGAACCTGACAGGTATTAGTGACCTGTATTGGCCACTTTTGGAAGCAGGATACTGGGCTTGATGGAGTTTTGATCTGACCCAATATGGTATTTCTTATATTCTTATGTAAAGATTAAACCCTGCCTTGCATTCAGCTGCTGCTGTGTCCCCCAACTCCTCTTTACTTCAGGAAATAGCAGGGGTGAGTTCTGAAGCTGGATCACATATCTGGAAGCAAAGAAAGTGTTTTTAAATTTTGTTTTTGTTTTTTAAAAACAATTGTTTAGAGGTTTTATTAGTTTTGCATTTCATTCTTTTCCATTCTTTATTAATTTCAGGGGTTATAAAACTCTCACCTCTTGGTTCTTTTCCATCTGTTTTGGTCTATATGGTCCCTTTAAGCACAGGAACCATTGAGACCTATTTGTGCCTTCTCTTTACTACATTTTCTATTCTTCCCTAGCCAGGGAGCCATCCTATATGCCCTATTCTGCTTTTGGTTTTCTATAAAAGGCTAAATTTTGCAATAGTGCCCTGCGGTGAAGAGAGCAGCCTGTAGCACTGTATGCTGATTTTTAAGGCACAAAATGCCAATTTAAGGAGCAGTGTTTAGTTCTTGAGCTAGGGCAATGAACACTATTCCAGCAGAACTAGAGAAATGGGAACCTAACGGTTCCTGCCCCCCTCTTCCAAGCTTTCACCTTCCCATATCCCAACTTTCCATGTAGAACATGCAGAGCTAGATCCAACTCTTGGAGACATATAATTATATGTAATAGTCTGTGGAGAGCACTATGCTTCACAATGTTAAATATGCCTTAAACACCTTTGCCAGTCTGCTTTGCATCATTGTATGACCAAACCTACCATCTCAGATACCTGCCATTGCTAGAAGAAACCCTCATCCTGATTGGCAGTTTTGATTCTTCTCTGCTGCTATTAGGAAAATCTTTTCTGTAGTGGTTCTTCCACACACACATACGTACTCTTGAACACCTTTTCTCCAGTGGGCAGTGTTCATTCTTCTCTGCTTTTACTAGAGAAATCCTTATCTCCAGGAACAAGCAGGAATGTAGTCTTCACATATGGGTATCGCCGGTACCGACGGAGCCTGCGCGGGAACGCTCCCCAGCGTCCAATTAGAAAGCTTTTGGGAGCATCTCACAGCGCCTGCGTACTGCCTTCCCACCTTTCCCAACTGCCTCTCTCCAGTTCTTCATTTTCTGCGGAGCCAGCAGGTGGTCGTTCCTGTGACCGCAGAAAAGTTTTCCTTATTCCTTCTTTATTGTGGTCGCGTCTGCCTTCCTCGACGCTATACCGGTACCGCCGGTGGTTCTTTTTTTCTTTCTTTTAAAAAAAAAAATACATATATTCTATTTTTTTCCAAACTTTTCTTTTCTAGGTGCACGTGC
The DNA here is from genome assembly GCA_033557465.1 of Ichthyophis bannanicus. Classification (NCBI taxonomy): domain Eukaryota; kingdom Metazoa; phylum Chordata; class Amphibia; order Gymnophiona; family Ichthyophiidae; genus Ichthyophis; species Ichthyophis bannanicus. Next base: position 691,640,965 of record CM066035.1, read on the forward strand.
CATTTTGGGCCTTAGGCCTTAGGCCCAAAATTTCCTCCACTATGGAAAAACCCGCTTCGGGTTTCAAAAAATGCACCAAGTATGGCGGTACCCATGAGTGGTGTCTTAAATGTTTAAGTCCTGACCACTCCATCTCCGAGTGTATGGCTTGTGCCATGATGTCCAAGAGGGGTTGACAAAACCGAGCTGCTAAGCTCAGCGCCCTTTTTCCCTCCGATGTCGCTTCTGTGGCATCGACGTCTTCCAGGGCTTTGTCTTCCTCCCATGGATCTCAGGTAACTAAACATAAGTCTGGCCGGTCCTCAAAGGGTAGATCTCCTTCCAAGCATCGAGATGCCTCTGGCGTTGCCCTTGAGGGTTCTGTACCGGCAAAATTGCCCCGGCGGGAGGCTTCGGCTTCCAAAGCATTATCGGGGCTCCAGGATGTTCTCGAGGTCTCGACCTCGGTAGAACTACTGGTGCCATGCTCTGGGGTACCGGCTGCTTTCTCCGGTACTGATACCCAGGCATCGGCAGCATTGATAGACCAGAGGTTCCTGGCTATTGAACGCAGTCTGGCGGCTCTCCTTGTGACATCGACACCCTCAGAACCGCGTCAGACAATTCAACCGACACTGGCACCGGTATCGGAACCGGCACCGACAGCATCGGCATCGACATCGGTGTCTGCTTTGCCGGCACCCAGTCATGCGATGCCTTCCGGTACCAATACACCGGTACCGATTCCCCCTGGTACCGACTTCGGTCGGTACGGTTATCAGGCTCTTCAAGAGCATCCGGACAGAAGGTATTTCGAATCCTCGGAGGAGTCCGAGGATTCTGACAGCTCTGTCGGTACCGGAATACTTCTCCCGGAGGAGCCTTCCTCTCCTAAACATAGGATGTCTCCTCCAGAAGATATCTCCTTTCAAGATTTTATCAGGGAGGTGGCTTTAGGTCTGTCCATTACTGTGACTCCTAAAACAGAGCCCAGGGCAAAGGAGTTGGAGATTTTACAATATCCCAAAGCTCCTAAGGAGGCAGCTACCTTGCCTATCCATGAGATCTTACATGACCTCATGTTGAGAATGTGGGAGACACCTCTTACCACCTCTCCTCACTCTCGCAGACTGTATACCATATATCGAGTCCCTCCTTGTCCTGGTTTCCAGAAGACTCAGCTTCCTCACCACTCTATTGTAGTGGAATTAGCTATGAGAAGGATCAGGAGTGCAAAGAGGCATGCCTCTAATCCTCCAGGACGTGAGTGTAGAACTTTGGATGCCTTTGGACGTCGTACCTTCCAGGCTTCCATGCTTTCTGCCAGGATCAGTTCCTATATTTTATATATGGGAATGTTCCTCAAAGAAGTCACAGGAGACTTGGAGATTTTAAGCCCTCTCCTTCCTGATAAGAGGCAGGATTTTCTCACACTGGTTAAACATGCCCAGGATGCTTCTATGTTTCTCAGTCGTGCAGCTTTTGACTGTTTTGAGTGCATAAGCAGAACCTCTGCCATTGCCATAGGTGCACGTAGAATTGCCTGGCTCCAGGCATCTGATTTGGAGCTCTGGGTGCAAGACAAACTGGGCAATATCCCTTGTACAGGTGAGAATCTATTTGGCAAAAATTGGCAAGAGAAAGCCAATGAGTTGGATGCTGACAACTCCACTTTGGATAGGTTATACAAAGCCACAGCCGATCCTGCAAGGAAGAAATCTTTCAAGAAACCATTCTTCTCAAAAAAGAAGAGGTTTTATCCCTCTTATTCCCAGCAGGGACGTTCTGCAGGTCAGCCTGCCCGAAAGAGTCAGCAACCACCTAAACAAAGGAAAGCAAAGACTGCTAAGCCTCAACCGTCTCAGCAGTCTCAGCCTCCACAAGGCCTTTGACTTTCATCTAGAGAACTTAGCCTTCCTGGCCCTCAATGGACCAGAGCCTTCCACCATTCCGGGAAGGTTGTGTCACTTTGCCCCCAGATGGGGGCAGATAACAGCAGAACATTGGACACTCTCCATTATAAAAGAGGGGTACAAGCTTCACTTTCTGTGCATGCCCCCTCCCACAGTGGTAAGACAGTTCAATTCTCAGACCTCTCCCATCAATCTGTTACATCAAGAGGTCACTATGCTTCTTGCCCAAGGGGCAGTAGAAGAGGTACCCATTCCTCAACAGGGTACAAGGTTTTACTCTCCCTATTTCCTTATCCCAAAGAAAACAGGGGGACACAAACCTATTTTAGACCTCAGAGAATTGAACAAATTCCTGTTCAAAGAGAAATTCAAAATGATTTCTCTGGGATCTCTGCTGCCATACCTTCAGAGTCAGGATTGGCTTTGTTCTCTAGATCTCAAGGATGCGTACACTCATGTTCTCATCCATCCAACTCACAGAAAGTTCCTTTGGTTCCTTTTTCAAGGAAAGCACTATCAGTGCAGTGTGCTTCCTTTTGGCCTGGCCTCAGCACCAAGGGTGTTTACGAAATGCATGGCTGTGGTAGCAGCATTTTTTCGCACTCTAGGAATATTCGTCTTCCCCTACTTAGACGACTGGCTCATTCGAGCCCCATCAGAGTCAGAGGACAGGATTTCTCTATCTTGCACAATGCGTATCCTTCAGTATTTGGGTCTGGTCATAAACATCCCAAAATCCAATCTAACTCCCACTCAGTCTCTAGAGTTCATAGGAGCTTTGCTGGATACCAGAAAAGCAAGGGCCTATCTTCCTCAGAACCATTGCTTTCGCATGGTGCAGTTAGCTTCTCAAGCAGTGCTAAAGCTTCATCTCACTGCCCGAGAAATGTTACAACTACTAGGCCACATGGCATCTACAGTACATGTGGTTCCTTATGCTTGCCTCCATATGAGAGCAGCCCAGTGGACTTTATCCACTCAGTGGACCCAGGCATCAGGGTGCCTGTCAGACAAAATAGCAAACACAAATCGCCTTATTTTGTCTCTCCAATGGTGGCAGTCCACTCAGAACCTGTTGCTGTGTCCCCATTTCAACAACCTTTACCCCAGACAACTCTCACAACAGATGCTTCACCAATTGGTTGGGAAGCTCATCTGCAAGACCTCTCCACCCAAAACACTTGGACTCCACAGGAGACTCATCTACATATCAATCTCTTAGAGCTCAGAGCAATCTTCCTTGCTCTTCGAGTGTTCCACACCCTGCTCAGCTACAAGACAGTCCTGATTCATACAGACAGTCAAGTAGCCATGTTCTACGTGAACAAGCAGGGGGGAACAGGCTCTCTGTCACTTTGCAATGAAGCTTTGCGACTATGGGCCCTCGCCAGAGAGCATCAGATTCATCTCCTGGCAGTGTATCTTCCAGGCATACAAAACTCTTGGGCAGACAGACTCAGTCAAGTTCTGCTTCCACACGAATGGTCTCTACATGCAGACCAGGTGGCCAAGATTTTTCAAATTTGGGGTACCCCGGACATAGACCTCTTTGCAAGTCCGTTGAATGCCAAACTTCCCTGGTTCTGTTCCAGAATTCCGGCTCAGGGCTCTCAGGCCAGGGATGCTTTCCTCCTTCACTGGGGTCAAGACTTCCTTTATGCCTTTCCACCCATTCCCCTAATTCCCAAAACCCTGTTCAAGCTTCAGAGAGACAGAGGCCGTATGATTCTCATAGCTCCACATTGGCCATGGCAAATGTGGTACCCTCTGCTTCTACATCTCTCTCAAGCTCCCTCTCTGGAGTTAGGATCTGCTCCAGATCTCCTGTCTTAGGGCTTGGTTGCTGAAGGCCTAGATCTTCATGATCTTAACCTCCCTCAGCAAGTAAAGTATATCCTTTATGCTTCCAGGAAGCCTTCCACAAGACGCTCTTATGCTTTCAAGTGGAAAAGGTTTACCATATGGTGTTCGCAGAAGGGTCTTAACCCCCTTGCGATACCTCTGGAATCATTACTGGAGTATCTCCTTCATTTATCCAATGCAGGACTTAAAACTAACTCAGTAAGTGCTATTGCAGCTTCTTTCAAGCCTCTAAATGGACAACCTATTTCTTTCCATCCTCTTATAGCAAGATTTATGAGAGGCCTTCTTCTAACTAAGCCTCCCATTAGGCCACCACCGGTGGCATGGGACTTAAACCTGGTTCTTGGTCAGCTCATGAAGCCACCTTTTGAACCCTTAGCTACCACCTCATTGAAATTCCTTTCTTGGAAGGTTATCTTTCTCATTGCAATCACATCAGTACGCCGCATCAGTGAGTTGCAGGCACTAGTAGCTATCCACCTTATACAAGGTTCCATCATGACAAGGTAGTCCTTAGGACTCAACCACACTTTATGCCAAAGGTGGTCTCACCTTTTCATTTAAACCAAGCGGTCTACCTGCCTGTGTTTTTTCCAAGGCCTCATGCATCTAATGCAGAAAGGAATCTTCATACTTTGGACTGTAAAAGAGATTTAGCCTTTTACTTGCAAAGACACAGCAACATAGGAAGTCCTCTCAACTCTTTGTTGCTTTTGATCCTTCTCATTTGGGACTTCCAGTCTCCAAGAGAACACTGTCCAACTGGATTGCTCAGTGTATTTCCTTTGCCTATCAGAGTAAGAATCTTCCTCTGGAGGGCCATGTCACAGCTCACAATGTGAGAGCCATGGCAACTTCAATGGCTCATCTGCACTCTGTGTCTATCGACGACATCTGTCGAGCAGCCACTTGGTTCTCGGTTCATACCTTCACAGCCCATTACTGCTTGGACAAGGACTCCCGCCGGAAGCATAGTGACCTCTTGATCTAACAGGTTAATGAGAGAGGTCTGTTCTTCAACACCTGTTCCATACCTAATCAACTCCTACCCACCATCCCTGGTTGGATGCCAGAGATCCATGGGGGGAAGTGAAGCCCTTTCACAGGGACACACAACTTCTGGGGTCTCTCCCTGGCATCTAAAGCTAGGGAGTCCCCATATGTGAAGACTACATTCCTGCTTGTTCCTGGAGATAGCATAGTTACTCACCTGTAACAGGTGATCTCTGGGAACAGCAGCAATTTAATCTTCACAACCCACCCACCTCCCCTAGGAGTTGTATCTCTCTTTCTCTTTCCCTCTCTCTCTCTTTGTCTCAGCTTTAAACTCAACTGGAGAGAGGCAGTTGAGAAAGGCGGGAAGGCAGCACGCAGAAAGCCTTTGGGAACGCTACTACACATGCATGGTTCCCCTCCTGTCCAAGGGTGCCATCTTGCTCAGTCTCGTTTTTCTGTGGAGCTCAACAGGCACTTGTCCTGTTTCCCCAGCAAAATCCAGTAAAAAGTATCCTAAAACTTGTTTTTTTTCTGATTTGCATACTGGTTTCTCTTCCCGCCTCGAGCCGGCACCGTCCTCGGCTTTCCCTTCTTTTTCTTCGAGGCTTACCTCGACCGGCATTCGTGCCCTTTTTCACCCAGGGGTTGTCGACCCTGGCCAGGTGTCTCCCATCATGTCTCCCGGTGGGTTCAAAAATGTGACTGCTGCAGTCAAATCATGTCTGTTAGACACCCACGACAGCTGCTTGCGCTGCCTCAGTCCGCACCATGACAGTACCACCTGCGACCTGTGTCAGGCCATGACTCCGAGAACCAACAAGAAAAGGTCGGAGTTGCAGGAGATGATGTTCCCGTGGTCCAGCTCAGCCCCAGCTTCCTCGACGCTGAGCCCCATGTCGAGCACCTCTCGTGAGGCCCAGGTGCCTTCAGAGTCCTGCGGCAGTGGCTCCTCCGTCCTCGACCCTAGCAAGAAAAAGAAAAAAAGCCTCAAAGCCAGTTGAGGTTCCACCGGTGACACCCGGCAAGGCCCCACGGCGGGACTCTGGCGACTCCGAGCAGCACCCTCCTAAGGTCTCTAAGCGGCAGTCCTTAGCCAGTGGCAACCATGCAAGACTCCCCAAGGCTGTCGTCCTTGTCAAGGATGCACTTGCGGGAGTGCCCGCACCAGGCCCGAGACCCTCGGTGCCTGCGCCAAAAGCTGCGGAGCCTTCTGGCATAGAGGCCAGAATGGTGGCCCTGGACCAGAATATCTCTGCCATCCTGGCTGTGCATCAGGCAATGATGTCAGTTTCGTTTGCATTATCTGCCCCGACAACTGGGTCCCCGAATGCAGTGGCATCCCCGGGCCTCGAGCCAGGCTCTGAGTGCCACCAACCTCAGGCGAGTCCTTGGAACCAATTGAGAACCTGGTCCTGATCCTTGGGGATCTGGTCCTCCCTGGCTAGTTTCTGGGAGTCTGACCCGAGACCCACCGGAGGATCTCTGTACCTCGGGGCGAGTCTCGAGACACGGACAAGCCCATGCCTCGGACTCTGACACCCTCTGGTTCCGACTGGGAGACCAACGTTGAGGCCTTGCCCGAGACCTCCTGGCACAGAGACGTCCCTTCAGAATCCCGGTGTCATTCCCCACCCAAGGACATGGCCTTCCACGACTTTGTTTGGGACATGGCCCAGGCCCTCTCAGACCCGACTGAGTTGGAGGAGGATCCGCACACCGAAGAAGGCTCTGCCAAAGGAGGCTCTGTCGGTGCCGGTGCAATCCATCCTTGAGTGGCTTCTCCTGCGGATGTGGGAAAACCCAGCCTCGGTGCCAGTGGTCAGCTGATGCCTCAACACTATCGCGTCAAGAAAAGCGCAGGCTTCCAGAAATCCAAGCTCCCACACAAACTCCATGGTGGTGGAGTCCTTGATGCAAAAGCTGAAGAGCCAGAAGAATTACTCATCTGTCCCCCCGGGCAGAGAGGCCAAGGTCCTCGACACCCTTGGGCGCAAGTGCTTCCAGGGATCCATGCTGAGCTGCTGAATACAGACCTATGAGGTCTACATAGGCATGTATCTAAAGGACCTCACCCAGGAACTTGCCGGGTTCTCAGCAGGGCTCACCAGGGAACTCCTCCAGCAATTCCAGACCCTAGTTGCCGCCATCCGGGACTGTTCCAAGTTCTTGTCCCAGGCCACCTACGATGGTTTCGAGGCTGCAGCCCGATCCTCAGCTGCGGCCATCAGTGCTCAGTGCCAGGCCTGACTACAGACCTCTAACCTCGAGCAATGGGTCCAAGAAAAGCTGCTGGACATCCCCCTACACTGGGGAGAACCTGTTTGGAAAACCTATGGCTGATAAGGCAGCCGAGATAGAGGCTGAGATGGTGATCAGCAGAGGCTCTCAAAGAAAACCTCTGCCCTCCCCCAAAAGAAATCAACAGGGAAAATGCCAATTTTCTTGAGAAAAAGGGGGCTTTTCACCAGAGTCAGCACTATCTTGCCTTCTCAGGCCAACAGCTGCAGGGACCTCAGCTTAAAAGGCCAGGGACACGGGCCCAGGAAGCAAAAAACCCCAAAACCACAGACCCCAGCCCTGGCTCAGCCTGAAGGGAACTTTTGACTCCCAGGGCAGGGCCTCCCTCCCCCCGGGAGACCCTCACCAGCCCAAGGGGGCCGCCTGGCACTCTTCACCCAATGGGTGCTGCAGGTGATAAAGGAAGGTTACCACCTCCGCTTCCAGTAGACCCCACCGGGATATTTTCCAGGAGAGCCAGTGCAAACTCTTTCACTAGACCCTCTTGCTCACAGAGCTAGTAGGTCTACTCAGGGACAAAGCAGTGGAGCCCGTACCCCAACACCTTTGGGGAAAGGGCTTCTAATCCAGATATTTTCTTGTTCCCAAAAGAACTGGGGGTCTCAGGCACATTCTAGACCTCTGAAACTTGAACAAGTTTCTGGTGAGGGAGAAGTTCAAGATGCTCTCCCTTGGAACACTGCTGCCCTACCTCCACCAGGGAGAATGGCTGGGCTCCTCAGACCTAAAGGATGCATACACTCACATCCTGATCAACCCTTCTCACAGGCAATTCCTCAGATTTGTGGTCGGAGGGGGCCACTACCAGTAAAGTGTACTTCCCTTCGGTATGGCCTTCTCGCCAAGAGTCTTCACAAAATGCCTAGCAGTAGTAGCCGCTCATCTGCACCTACAAGGGGTGTTCGTCTTTCCCTACTTGGATGACTGGCTTATCAGAGGCAGTACAGACACAGAGGTCAGCCAGGCCACAGAGTATACCATTCTCTTACTGCAGCACCTGGGATTTGTCATCAGTTATCGCAAATCACATCTGTCTCCAGACCAAAACCTGGAATTCACAGGTGTTCAGCTGAATACGGTGCGGGCCAGGGCCTCCCTCCCTCAAGACAGGGCAGAACGCCTCAAACTGCTGGCAGGGGAGGTCCAACGCTGCAAGTTGGTGCCGACCCACCGCCTTCACTGCCTACTGGGCCACATGGCCTCCACGATCCATGTCATACCCCTTATACAAGTGGACAGTCTAGTGGTTCTTGCGTTCTCAGGCCAAGGGCAGGCTCTGGGACATGGTCAGGATCACTTGCCAGTTGGTGAGGTCCCTCTACTGATGGCAGGACCTGTGCCACCTCCAGGCCGGAATGTCCTTCCGGACTCTCTCACCACATAGGACCCTTACCACGGATGCCCCACTGCGGAGCTCACTGCACGCAGGGCTGATGGTCCCAGGAGGAATCTCTGTTACAGATCAACTTCCTGGATCTCTGGGCAGTATGTTGTTGTTGTTAAGTGCCGTCGAGTTGAAGTCGACTCATGGCGATCCTCTGGATAGCTATCCTAAATTGTGTTCGGTCTTCAGTCAGGCGGCTCATTGTTGACAGACTGGTACCTGTAGCTGCTGTTATTGTATCAATCCATCTCATTGCTGGCCTTCCTCTTTTGCGTTGACCTTCTATCTTGCCAAGCATGATGTCTTTCTCTAATGATCTCTCTCTTTGCATGATGTGTCCAAAGTATGAAAGTCGAAGTCTTGTCATCTGAGCTTCTAAAGAAAGCTTAGGCTTGATCTCCTCTACCGACTGGTTTGTTCTTCGGGCAGTCCATGGTATACACAGTATTCGCCGCCAGCACCATAATTCAAAGGCATCAATTTTCTTCCTGTTTATCTTTTTCACTGTCCAGCTTTCACATCCATATGATGTTATTGAAAATACCATGGCTTGAACAAGTCGAATCTTTGTATGGAGAGAGACATCTCTGCTCTTGAGAATCTTATCTAGGTCTTTCATAGCCATTCTGCCAAGAGCAATGCATCGTTTGATTTCTTGACTGCTTGTTGCTTCTTTATTGATAGTTGATCCAAGTAGGTTAAAGTTGTTCACGATTTCAATTTCTTCTCCTTCAAGGATGAACCTGTTGATTATGCCAGTTGTCATGATCTTTGTCTTCTTTACATTAAGGTGCAGGCCAATTTTGAGACTGTGTTCTTGGATTGTGAGAAGCAAATGTTTCAGATCATCTTCACTTTCAGCCAGTAATGTAGTATCATCAGCATAGCGAAGGTTGTTGATGAGTCTTCCACCAATCTTCACACCTCTATTGTCTTCATACAATCCTGCTTCTCTGATGATTTGTTCTGCATATAAATTAAACAGGTAGGGGGAAAGTATGCAGCCTTGTCTTACACCTTTGCTTATTTTAAACCATTCTGTTTCTCCTTGTTCTGTTCGAACTGTTGCTTCTTGATCAGTGTACAGATTGCGCAAGAGAACGATCAGGTGTTCTGGTATACCCATGCTTCTTAATGTGGCCCAGAGTTTCTCATGGTTTACACAGTCAAAAGCCTTGCTATAGTCGATAAAGCACAAATAGATATCCTTTTGGTATTTAGTCTTTTCAAGGATCCATCTCACATCCGCAATGATGTCTCTCGTTCCTCACCCTTTCCTGAACCCTGCTTGCACTTCAGGTAGTTCTTGTTCCAGGTATAGTTGTAGTCTTTTGAATAATCTTCAGTAGAATCTTGCTGGCATGTGGGATCAGAGCGATTGTTCGATAATTTCCACAGTCAGTTGGATCACCTTTCTTTAGTATTGGTATAAACACAGATCTTTTCCAGTCAGTTGGCCATGATGTTGTCTTCCATATTTCTTGGCAGAGCCTTGTAAGTATGGTAACAGCTGCATCAGATTGCTGCAATACTTCTATAAGAATGCTACCAATGCCTGGTGCTTTGTTCTTTGATAAGGCTTTCAATGCTGCTTCAACTTCTTCTTTCATCACCAATGGTTCCCGATCATAAGGTACAGGTTGAAACGGCTGTTGGTCCACTTGATCTTTATCATATAAAAGCTCTGTATATTCCTTCCACCTTTTCTTCATCTTCTCAGCGTCATTCAACATAGAACCTTGAGCATCTTGTAGCATTCCAATTTGAGGCTGGAACATTTTCTTTAACTCTCGTAGCTTCAGGAAAGCCGATCTTGTTCTTCCTCTAATAGTTTCTGCTTCTATTTCCTTGCAAGTGTCATTATAGTACTTTTCCTTGTCCTGTCTTGCTGCACGTTGAAAATCTCTGTTGAGTTCTGCGATTGTCTTTCTTTCTCCTCTGGCCTTAGCTTCTCTGCGTTTCTGGGCAATTTTCAGAGTTTCTTCCGTCATCCATTTTGGCCGTTTTTGCTTTTTCACCTTTTGTAGAGACTTCTCGCTTTCTTCCAACACAACCTTCTTGATGTCATTCCATGACTCTTCCGGAGCTCTGTCATTTGTATCTAAAGCAGCAAATCGATTTTGCAGGCAGTCTTTAAATTTCAGTGGTATATTCTCAAGGTCATATTTTGCTGCAATTCATTAGTGGTTTGCTCTTTTTCAACTTTAGCTTGAGTTTGCACACTAGTAGTTGATGATCTGTACCACAGTCAGCTCCAGGTTTTGTCTTTGTTGATGTTATAGAGCTTTTCCATCGTTGACTTCCACAGATGTAGTCAATTTGATTTTTATACAATCCATTGGGTGAAGTCCATGTGTACAGTCGCCGCTTGTGTTGCTGGAAGAAGGTGTTTGAGATGAATAGATCATTGGTCTTGCAGAATTCTATCAGTCTTTCTCCAGCTTCATTTCTGTTGCCAAGTCCATATTTTCCAACTACTTTGCCTTCTTTGTTGCCAACTTTTGCGTTCCAGTCACCCATGACTATCAGGATATCCTGTTTGCATGTTCTGTCAATTTCAGCTTGTACTTGTTCATAGAACTCTTCAATTTCATTCTCTTCTGCAGCTGTTGTTGGGGCATATACTTGAATTATAGTTGTGTTGATAGGCAGTCCTCGTAGACGAATAGAGATTAAGCGTTCGCTGACTGTATTGTATTTCATTGCAGTTCTTGCAAGTTTCTTCTTTATTATATATGCAACACCATTTCTTCTTTGTCTTTCATTTCCAGCATAGTAGACCATGTGATCATCTGATGCAAAGTGCCCGATGCCAGTCCATTTCAGTTCGCTGACACCCAACAGATCAAGTTGTACACGTTCCATTTCATTCTTGACCACCTCCAACTTCCCTTGGTTTATGCTTCGTACGTTCCATGTTCCAATGTGTAAGACATCTTTACAGCTTCTGACTCTCATTTCATGCACAGCCCTAATAGCATTATGCAGCTACTTGCGAGATAGACCTGTGCTGATCCAGATGGAGAACCAGGTCCCGATGTTCTACATAAGCAAGCAGGGGGGTACAGGTTTGTTCTCCCTCTGTCAGGAGGCCGTAGCCCTCCTCTCCTTCGCAATGCGCAGTGCCATGCTCCTGCAGGCAGACTACCTCCCAAGCCAGGACAACTGCCTGGCAGACAGACTCAGCAGTACCCTGCGTCTACATGAGTGGCGTCTCAACCCCACAGTGGTGGAGTGCTTTTCTGCCTCTGGGGCTGGCCTGAGATAGACCTGTTTGCCTCTCCAGTCAACACGCAGCTGGTATGCTTCTGCTCCCACGAGCCGCACTCGGAAAGGATAGGGGCAGAAGCCTTCCTGATCTTATGGTCAGAGGGATTCCTCTATGCGTTTCCACAGACTCCTCTGGTTACCAGGACTTTATTCAAAATCCAGAGTGATTGCCCTCAGGTGGCCCAGGCAACCCTGGTTCCCTCTGTTGCTTTCGCTGTTGGCAGCACTTCCAGTCCCCCTGGGCCAAGCCCCAGTCCTCCTGACCCAGGAGGAGGGCTCTCTCTTGCACCCCAATGTGGGGTCGCTGACGCTAACATCCTGGCTGCTGAGAGGGTAGCTCTGGCCCCTCTCAACCTTCCAGCAGAGGTTGAAGAGATCTTGCTGGCCTCCAGAAAGCTCTCTACCAGAAGGGCCTACACCTTTAAGTAGCACAGGTTTGCCTTCTGGTGTGCAGACAGGAAGGAGAATCCCTTCTCCTGCCCCGTACTGCTGGTATTCCAGTATCTGGTGCATCTGTCCCACGCTGGGCTGAAATCTAACTTCGTCAGGGTGCACAAGTGCTATAGCCTCTCACCACCATCCGATTGAGAGTAAATCTCTCTCAAGCCAGCTCCTAGTCTCACGGTTTCTGCGGGGCCTTCTACTGTTGAATCCCCCTCTCCTCCCCCTGGCAGTCGAATGGACCCTCAAAGTGGTGCTCTCCCAGCTTACCAGACCACCGTTCGAGCCCCTGGCCACGTGCCACTTGCGGTACCTGTCCTGGAAGGTGGCCTTCTTAATGGCCTTAACCTCAGCTCGCAGGAAGAGGAACTTCAAGCCCTGGTGGCAGATCCTCTGTACACCAGGTTCTTCAAGAACAAGGTGGTGCTCCGCACTCACCCCAAGTTCCTCCTGAAGATGGTATCCCCGTTTCACCTCAACCAAGAAGTTGTACTTCCCACCTTCTTTCCACGGCCTCACGCTGGCAAAGAGGAGCTCATACTCCATACATTGGATTGCAAACAGGCCCTGTTCCTTCTATTTACAGAGGACCTGGGGCCACTGTAAAGTGCCCCAGCTTTTTGTGTCCTATGACCCCAGTAGAGTGGGGTTTCCTGTGATCATACGTACTTTGGCCACTTGGGTGGTGGGCTCTATCGCCCTCGCCTATGAGTGAGCAGACCTCTCCCTGGAACACTGGATCACAGCGCATTGCATGAGAGCTATGGCCACGTCGGTAGTTAACTTCCGCTCCGTACCTGTGATGGAGATGTACAAAGCTGCCACATGATCTTCAAGTCATATGTTTGCAACTCACTACTGCCTGGAAAGCAAGTCCTGCAGGGACAGTGCCTTCAGCCAGGCAGTCTCCGTAATATCTTCGGGGTGTAGGCATCTCCTGCCCTCCGACCCTTCTGTGTTCAGGCTACCGGAGTGATAATGCCGCTGGACGCTAGGGTCTTGCAGAGTCTCTCAGCAGGGACTCACCTTCTGCAACTCACGACTACCCGTTTGGCCACCATTGGTGCTGTCATGGTTCAGTCCTCAGCAGCCTGGAGCTAGGGAGTCCCATCTGTGAGGACTGACTTCCTGCTTGTTCCTGGAGAAAGCGTAGTTTTTCACCTATAACAGATGTTCTCAGGGAACAGCAGGAATCAGTCCTCATAACTCTTCCTCCTCCCCTAGGAGTTGCCTTCCCTACCTTGCTTAACTTTTTACTTCTGTCTTAGCTATGTCACTGACTGAGCAAAATGGTACCCTTGGGCGGGAAGAGGACCACACATGCGTGCTAGCATTCCCAAAGGCTTTCTTTGAAAACTGGGGAAATGCTCCACATGGGCTCTGTCGGCGCCGACGTCACCCATATGTGAGGACTGATTCCTGCTGTTCTCGGAGAGCACCTGTTACAGGAGAGTAACTATGCTTTCTATAGCCTGACTTTCATTTCTTGATTTCGGGGGGAGGGGTGTACATGCTGTAGCCCCCTGGATACCTTCTGCCTCTCTTTTGATATTTATGAAATAATTACTCTAAACAATATCTTCTTATACCCGGATATAATGATGTAACCTCAAATCGATGCTTCCCAAATCTGTCCTGAGAACCCCACAGACAGTTGAGTTTTCAGGAATTCCAAAATAAACATGCATATGAGAGATTTGCATACAATTCATCAACACAACACGGCCATATTTAAGCAATGTCTTCTTCAGGGGTTCTGTGGCACACTAAGAATATAAATATAAGCATAAATAATAGTATTATAACTAAAAAAAAATTTAAGGCTACATATAATAAAATATGTAAAACATAGCCATCCTTGAAAACCATTAAGAAACATTAACAAAAACATTAAGGATAACTTTTTACAATAACTCATTGTCTTTAATTTTAAATGTTCTTTTTGATAAATAAAGAAATAATTTACTAATTAAAAATTAAGCAAAAGTGTAAAAAAATATTAGTGCAAATAAGAAACTCATAGACCGTTGTAGAGTGGTATGAAGTAACACTCCTTTTCCTCTAAAAACAAGCGATGAATTAATATTTTTTTACACTTTTGCTTAATTTTTAATTAATGAATTATTTATTTATTAAGGATAGCTTTTTACAATATCTTATTATCGCTTTAATTTTAAATGTTCTTTTTAATGTTTTTGTTAATGTTTCTTAATGGTTTTCAAGGATGGCTATGTTTTACATATTTTATTATATGTGTTCTTAAATGTTTTTTTAGTTGTAATATTATTATTATTTATACTTATATTTTTAGTGTGCCATAGAACCCCTGAAGAAGACATTGCCAGAACACGTCCGTGTCTGGTTTGGCTCTGTTCGCCCTGGTTTGTGAACTTTTATGAATAAAGTCGTCTTTGTTAATACCACACTCCAGATTGGTTTGGACTACTTTCACGCGGTAACCGTGCTTTCCAGTTGGAGGTTCCCAAAAAGGGGACAGACTCCACAATACTTATCTTGGGGTAAGCAGTAGATTTTCCTGGTCCTCTTTAATAATGGTTTATGGACTTTTCCTCCAAGAGCTTGTCCAAACCTTTCTTAAACCCAGCTACACTAACATTTTTTGCTATATCCTCCAGTAACTAATTCTAGAGCTTTATTATTCGTTGAGTGAAAAAATATTTTCTCTTATTAGTCTTAAATGAGCTACATTGTAGCTTCATTGAGTGTCCCTTAGTCTTTCTACTTTTTGGAAGTGTAAACAACTGATTTACATTTACCCATTCCACTCCATTAATTTATAGACCTCTATCATATCTCCCTCAGCTGTCTCTTTTGCAAGTTGAAGAGCCCTCTTCTCTGTACCTTTTCTAATTCTGCTATAGTGCTATTTTCAGTAAGCAAGTTTGTGCTATGCCAGGCAAGTATGTTGAATGCTCCAAGGCAGCATTTTGCATGTTTTAAGTGAACCTCCGTGAAAGTTAAGTGGCTATTTAATTGTTTGCAGTTAAAACAATCAGTCTCCGAGAACTAGAAGGAATACAGCCTTCACAGATGAGTATCGCCGGTACAGATGGAGCCCGCTCGGGAACGCTCCCCAGCATCCAATAGGAGAGCTTTTGGAAGCACTCCACTGCGCCTGCACAGCTGCTTTCCCACCTTCCTCACAGCTCTCTTCAGTTATTTATTTTCTGCAGAGCTAGCAGGAATCCTTTCCTGTCACCACCAAAAAAGGTTTTTTGTTTTATTTCTGTGCTCTGCCTTCCCATCAACTTCAGCACCCTTCTTGGATACCGGCGCTAGTCTTTTTTTTTTTCTTTTTTCTTTTTTCTTTAATTTTACTATCTTTTCCTTCAGGCGGTTCCACCACCGTTTTAGACCTCAGGCCTACATTTTTTGTTTGTCATGGACAAACATCACTGGCTTCAAAAAATGTTCCAAGTACTCCGGCACTATGTAAGTCACTGATTCCCACGATTGGTGTCTTAAATGTTTGGACCCAGACCATAAGCCAGACATTTGCCCTTTGTGCAAGCAGATGACCAAATGAGGCCTAAAGAACAGGGCCAGGCAGTATGACTCACTGTTCGCCCAAGATTCAATTTTGGTAGCCTTGACATCGTCGAGGGGCTTGGCCTCCTCTGCTGAGTTTAAGATCTCCAAAAAGTCCAAACATAAGTCAAAATCATCTTCAGCATCGAAATTGGATATCAGATATCAAGGTAAGGCTAATTCTCTAAGAGATGCATCAAAAGGTACATCGGATGCTAACAGACCTGCCAAGCAGCACCAGTGGGTGGAACAACCCTCCAAAGCCACTCAGGAGCCTCAGGATGCTCCTAAGGCATTGACCTCTGGAGAGCTACTGGTACAGTGCTCTGGGATGGTAGCTCCTAGCCCCGTATTGCAATCGATCCAAGCATCGGTGACATCCATCGATCAGCGCTTCTTAGCTATCTAAAGGACTTTGAAGAAGCTCCTGGCTGCTGTGGTACTGCAGGTATCGGCAATCCCAGTGACTCGGGCACTACCATCTACTTCAGTGCCAGTACCTGTAGGTCTGATGCCAGCTCTGGAACTGGTCACATCGGGACCACTCCCGCCGAATCCACCACTTGAGATGGTATTGACTGGACCCTTCCCTCCAATTCCTCCATTGGAATCTGTATCGGTGGTGCCCCTTCCTCCGATTCCTTTCCTGGGACCGCTAGGCATTGTTGCGTCCCAACCGGTTCCATTATGGTATGCTCTGAGCACCGACATCAACATTGGCTTGGGACAGTCTATTCGGACTCCGAAAGGAAATCAAAGTATCAGCATTTTCTGATTCTGATGATATATCGGAGGACTCCAGGATCACCAGAGATATTCCCTTTGATACTCCTCCGCCTCATACATGGCATCTGTCCCCACCAGAGGACATGTGTTTGTAGGACTTCATCAGAAATATGGCTGCGGGCCTTCAATTCACTGCTTCATCTGAAACTGAACCGAGGGCCAAGGAATTGGAAATTTTCCAATACCCCTCGATGTCTAAGGAAGCAGCAATATTACCGGTGCATCGAATCCTACAGGATCTAATGCTACGTATGTGAGAGGCCCCACAAACTGCTGCACCTATAACTAAACATCTAGATACCGTGTATCGAGTTCATCCATGCCCAGGGTTTGAAAAGCCTCAACTACCACACCATTCCATGGTGGTGGAATTGACAATGAGATGCATTAAGAGTTCTAAGACTCATTCATCGGTACCTCCTGGCGAGGATGCCAGGGCTCTCAATGCCTTTGGACGCTGCAGCTTCCAAACTTGTATGCTTGCTTCTAGAATTATATCCTATACCCTTTACATGAGCATGTACTCAAGCAAGCCCAAAATACCTCAAAATTCCTTACTAGGGCTGCCTCTGATTCCTTTGAGTCTACCAGCAGAGCAACTGCAGTCTGCATAGGTGCTCGTAGGATGGCCTGGCTTCAAGCATCAGATCTGGAGCAGTGGGTTCAAGATAAGCTAGCCAACATTCTTTGCTCTGGTGAAAACCTTTTTGGTAAGGGTTGGAGAGAAAAAGCAGGGGAACGAGGCAGATGATCTTACCCTTAAGCACCTCTCCAGAAAGACTTCAGACCCCCCCCCCTAGGAGAAGAAAACCACTTCTAAGAAGTCTTTCTTTTCTAGAAAGAAGAGATCCTTCTTACCAACCATCTATTGCTCAGCCTCAGCAGCAACAGCAGAGGCCTCAGGGTCCTTGTCAACCCAAACAGGCCAAGACTTCTAAACCCCAACCAGTTGCTACACAACAGCAAGCACGTGATTTTTGATTCCTTCCTAGAGAACATAGCTATTCAACCTCTGCAGGGTCCCAGCCCCTACACATATCAGGCCGTCTTTGTGCCTACGCCCACAGATGGTATCTCACATTAGAGAACTGGACTCTCAACATAGTCAAAGGGATTATCTGCTTCACTTTCAGAGCTTACCCCCAACCATCTCTCCAGGGGCTTACCCTGAAAATCCTTTGCAGGCAAGTCTCCTGTCTTCAGAGGTGGCCACCCTATTAACTCAGGAGGCTGTCGAAAAGAGTCCCTCCCATCCAAGAAGGCAGGGGGTTTTATTCTCCTTACTTTCTAATCCCAGAGAAAATGGGAGGGCACAGGCCCATCCTAGATCTGAGAGGTCTCAACAAGTTTCTCATTTGAGAAAAAAATTAAAGATGATTTCTCTCGGTACCCTTCTGACTTATCTCCACAAGGGCAACTGGCTATGTTCTCTAGATCTCAAGGATGCTTACACACATTTGCTGATTCACCCTCGCCACAGAAAATATCTGTGTTTCAGGGTTCAGCAAGTCCACTACCATTATCAAGTGCTACCATCAGCTTAGCCTTTACTCCTAGAGTCTTCAGAAAGTGGATGTCAGTCGTCGCTGCATTCTTGCGCACGCTGGGGATCTCGATCTTCCCCTACTTAGATGACTGCTTGATAAGGGAAAAATCCCCAGAAGAGGTAAAACACTCTCTTCATTGCACTATCACAGTGCTGCAGAGTCCAGGACTCATTCTAAACTTTCCAAAGTCACATCTCGTTCCAGCACAACAGCTGGCATTCATCAGAGCACTTCTAGACACTTGTCAGGGCCGAGCGTTTCTTCCCAAGGATCATTCTACGTGCCTCATCGAGCTGACCTTCACGATACAAGGCCAAAGTGTCATGATGGCTCGGGACATGCTACGTCTTCTGGGAAACATGGCCTCCATGGTACACATCATCTCATATGCTCGTCTTCACATGAGACAAGCCCAGTGGACACTTTCGTCCCAATGGTCTCAAGTGACAGGCCGGCTCTCAGACAAGATTTGTGTAACATCTCTAGTCAACTCCCTTCACTGGTGGAGTCATTCCTCCCCCCCCCCCCCCAAAAAAAAATCTCTTAGGAGGGTCACTTTTTCAAATGCCTCCAACCCAGTGCACCCTAACCATGGATGCTTCCAAGCTAGGTTGGGGAGCGCATCTGAACAACCTCACCATGCAAAGGCTGTGGACAGACCACTAATCCCAGATGCAGATCAATCTCCTAGAGCTTCATGCTCTCATGAATGCCCTTCGGGTTTTTCAACCCCAACTATTGGGCAAATATGTCTTAGTTCAGATGGACAACCAGGTAGCCATGTTTCTACATGAACAAGCAAGGCGGAACCGGCTCCTGTGTCAGGAAGTCCTTCACCTTTGGTCCTTTGCAATTGCACACTGCATTCACCTTCGAGCGATGTATCTCCCAGGCCAACTCAGCATCCTGGTGAACAGACTCAGCCACATTCTATGTCCACACGAGTGGACTCTGAATCATCAGACTGTCTCTTGGATCTTCCAGATGTGGGGGACCCCTAGAATAGATCTGTTTGCCGCTCTGGAAAACACACACAATTGGGGACAGGGCTTGCTCTATGCATTCCCACAAACCACTCTGATTCCCAAGACTTCAAACTACAGGCCGATAAGGGCTCCATGATCTTGGTGGCCCCTTACTGGCCTCGTCAGCCATGGTTTCCTCTGCTGTTTCATCTAGCGCAGACTCTACCCCTCAATTGGGTCATGCTCCCGACCTCCTTTCCCAGGATCAGGGACTACTCCTCCATCCCAATCCACGAGCCCTCTATCTGACAGCATGGCTCCTGAAAGCATGACCTTTGATGGCCTTTATCATCTACAACCTGTCAAAGACGTCTGCTTGTCTCCCGCAAGCTTTCTACTAGGTGATCTTATGCTTTCAAATGGCAACTGTTCACCCTTTGGTGCAACCCGAAAGAGGTGAACCCATCTGATTGCCCAGTTGCTTCTACAATATCTTCTTCACTTGTCCTCCATAGGGCTTAAGACTAACTCTGTCAGAATTCATCTAAGCACTATTGCAGCCTATCACAGACCTCAGGACAAACTTTCTATTTTCTCGCACCCCTCTGGCTGCCTCCAGTGGCTTAGAACCTCAATGTGGTCCTAGTGCAACTTATCAAAGCCCCGTTTGAGCCTCTGGCAGCCATGCCTCTAAAATTCCTATCATGGCATCTCCTCATTGCCTTCACCTCAACTTGTTGCATCAGCGAGCTATAAGCTTTTAGTGGCAGATCCTCCTTACACTTGATTTCACCATGACAAAGTTATTTTTCGGACCCATCCACATTTCCATCCAAAAGTAGTCTCCACTTTTCATCTCAACCAGTCGATGATGCTACCGGTCTTTTTTCCCTGACCGCATGCCTCCAGAGCAGAGGCAGCATTGCTTACCCTGGACTGCAAGCGTGCTCTTGCATTTTACTTACATAGGACTAAGGATTTTAGAAAATCCTCTCAATAATTTGTTTCTTTTGACCCCAGACACTTGGGTCTTCTGGTGTCAAAGCGCATCCTATCCAACTGGATTGCTAGCTGCATTTTGCTGGCTTATGATCAGGCTGGTATCTCTCTCGAGGGTCACGTTACTGCTGACAATGGGAGGGCCATGGCAACATCGGTCGTCAACCTCCAGTCTGTCTCTATACAGGAGATCTGCTGGGCGGCCATCTGGTCCTCTGTTCACACCTTTGCTGCTCACTACTGCCTGGACAAGGATTCCCATCAGGATGCCGTTTTTGGCCAGGCTGTACTTCAGCATCTATTTGGGACAACCTCAACCCATACCAATTCCACTTCTGGCACTTGTCTCCCTCTTCCATGCTCTCTACTATTACACTCAAATCTGCTGAGGCTACCTTGTGTCCATACCTACTTGGCTCCATTCTTCCACCTCATGGACATACTCAGTCTGGTGCCTGGGAGCTAGTGACTCCCATCTGTGAAGACTTCATTCCTTCTTGTTCCCTGGAGATAGCATAGTTACTCACCTATAACAGGTGATCTCTGGAAACAGCAGGAATCAATCTTCACACCCCATCCTCCTCCCTAGGAGTTGTTCAGTACAATTTTTTCCTCTATCTCTCAACTACAAACACAACTGAAGAGAGCTATGAGGAAGGCGGGAAGGCAACTGCGTAGGCATCATGGAGTACTTCCAAAAGCTCTCCTATTGGATGCTGGGGAGCATTCTCGCTTGGGCTCCCTCAGTACTGACAATACCCATCTGTGAAGATTGATTCCTGCTGTTCCTGGAGATCACCTATTACAGCTGAGTTATTACACTTTTTGGGCTGACTCAGTATAACTTACTACTTTTTTTGAGGCAAGAATGTAGGTGTCAAATTCACAAAGCAAGTTTTGAGGTGGACTGTTTTTGTGCACCTAAGTGAGGTTCTGTACTCTCTTCATTTCCTCCCTCATCAGCCCACAGGTCATAATCTCAGGCAAAAACCCACTAGGGCTGTCGGGCAGAAGTATTTTCCTTTGGCACAGTACAGGGCCTGGAGAGGAGGGCAAAGCTATGGGTTTCTCTGCATGTTTTTCAGTCCCTGGATTTCTGCTGTTTCTCTTTTCTTCTTTTGTTGATGTAGATAGTTTGGAATCATGATGATATCTCCGTTCAGGATGATGAACTTCTGCTGGCTGGGCTGTATTACAGAGCGAGCCTTGCTGCTCCTAGAGCCCACCAGCAAGATTGGGAGGCAAGGTGGAAAGAGGTAATATCAAGTACTGGAAGCTTTTGGGAGGAGAGGCAACAAAAGCAAATCACACAAGGCCTGTTTTATGCTAACTCCATTGTCCACAGAGGAAATATCACTAGTACAACTGGCTCTTTCCTTTCTTTGGCCAGAGATGCTCTTCATCTCCTAACCTTCTCCTCTGCTAAACCTGGCATTCAGTTTTTGGTTTGTACCCCAGAGGCTGCCCATTTGTAAGCTGAATTTAAGAAAGGAGAGTTTCAAAGAGGAGGAAGTAATAAAAGATATAAGTGTAAAAATGCTGACAAGAAAATGTATTAGAATGGAAGAATGAAGACCAGAGCCAGCAATAGTCAAGGTGTTGTTTTGAAGAAACGATTCTAGATAGTATATTAAAGCAGTACTACTATGAGAGAAGTGCCTTGGAGAGAATGTGCCTTAAAAGTTCAACACACTGTTTTTTATTCCTTCTAAGAAAGCCTGTCCTCTGCAACTAGCATACATAAATGTACTTTGTTAATTTGAAGATATAAAAAAGATATAAGGAAAGCAGTTCACTCGTTCCAGTGCAGTGGAACACACCGTTTCATCTGTTTTGAAGTAGTGGATTCGTGTTTTGTTTCCACATCCTGGTGTACTGAAATAGACTGTTGTTGAGGGGAGCAAGCCATAGCTCACAATGTAGTGGCATGAAATAGTCAGTCCATTGCTTCTCATCTTTGGAGCAGTGTAACAGTCTTTGTATAGTCTCCTGCCCTGAGAGTGCGCCACACACACTGATGAGGTGTGGACTATTAAGATAGTGTACTTATAGGATTAATGACAATATTTTTGTGCCTTATAATACTGTAAAATCCAAATCACAAACATGGCATGCCAGTTTGCACCAATTCCAAGTAACAGTTCAGATATTAACCCCCTTCTTTCCTCAAAATCTTTCATGCACGTGCCAAAAGTTGTTTAGGAAAGAGTGTTCTGCTACATTTGTAAAAGATTGTAAAGTCAAAAGTATTTCTTTGGAGGGAGGTAAAAGATACAAAATCTGTAAGTCCTTGGGTTAGTTTAGTCAGTGGCAGTGCTGTACTGCCATGTGAAAGAACCAGCATTCAATTCCGAACTCAGGTCTTCTGTTGTCTGACTTATCTGGGATTGGGGATGTTTCCGGGACAGCGTTCACAGCCAATAGAGGAAAAAGGTTTCAATTGTTGTGTTATGGTTATACCTGGTGGCTGAATTGGAGACCCATGATTGCAGGGTTCTGAAAAGGGCCCTGGTTCCTAGTCCCTGACTGAGGCCTGCTGCTGCAGTGACTGGGCTAAAGAAAATTGAGAGGAGGATACGAAATAGGGGAAAAATCCCCAGTAGTTGCAAATGAAAGCTCATGGTGCCAGATCCCAGCCCCAACATTAATTGAACTGGAAGTTAAAAAGAGCAGGAGGAAAATACCAGCTCATTAAAAAGAAAAGAAAAAACTGGAAACTTTTCTACGCAGCACAAGCACATCTGGAGAGTTTGATCATGGGTCTCTGCACCCGTTAATCCCAAAGCAGTAATCTGGAGAAAGCTATACATCATTTCTGGTGAAAGGAGGTAGCAAGAGCTGTAATGTTCTGCTTTTGTTGCCCTCTTGATGGCCTCTGCTGAGATGGTTTTCTTTCACTTCAGCTCACTTAGAATACACATCCTATGTTTTTGCCTATGCCAAACCCAAAGCATGCTGATATCTGTAGATATGCTTTCTCTGATCATAAAAGCAGGCAGCAAGCTATAAAATGCATTAGTGCAAGAGAATTTGGTCCTAAGGACCAGTACCCTCCTGATATTTTCGGATATGGAGGAGAGTCATGATCATACCTTTACTCCCAGTTGCAGCATATAGGGCTGCATTATCTCTGACTCAGATGTTGGCCCAGGCCTGTGGCAGGGCCAAAAGCCAAATATCATACTCAGTTGGGTGCAGAATTATTAACTATTTTTAGATGGGAGGCCATCTTCTTGAGCCAAACAGTAACCACATTCTTTCTCTGTGCTCCATTGAAAA
Organism: Ichthyophis bannanicus; assembly: GCA_033557465.1. Taxonomy (NCBI): domain Eukaryota; kingdom Metazoa; phylum Chordata; class Amphibia; order Gymnophiona; family Ichthyophiidae; genus Ichthyophis; species Ichthyophis bannanicus. Next base: position 691,664,234 of record CM066035.1, read on the forward strand.
CTAAAAATTCCATATTTCCCGCCAGCAAATCTCATTAGAAGAGATTGCCTGTGCTGAGTATGTAAACTTATGTGACTTTCAGTAATGAAATTAGCAGTTAGAAAAATGGATGCCCATTTAAAGTTATGAAGAGAAATGATGTGAGGAGGAGGATGGAGGCTTTTTAATGAGGGTCATTGAAAAGTATGTACGAAGGAGAGAGGGTTCACTAGCTTGCCCCTTCAGTTCATCAATGTCACTACTGATAAAGGAAGTGGCATCACAGTTACAGAGGGGTTTTCACTGACACTTAAACAAAATGTATGTTACCCAATGCAAAAAGAATAAACAAAATAGAATGATTTGAGCACAAAAAAGGAGAAATGAGAATAAGAGGGTAGATTTAAAAAGAAAAGACATAGAAAGTGGTACTATACAGCTGCCTGCTGTTGGTGTAAATGTAGTATTGTTAATTATATAAGGAGGACCATTTTAAAAGTCATTCACTCAGGCAGATAGCAAAATTACCCCCCCCCCCCCCCCCCCCGTAGTCTGGTTAAAAGTACGTATAGATTTCCATGGTGTATGTACTTCTAGACAAATTGAAAGGGACTTCTTCCCTGGAGCAGGGAGTGGGCAGAGTTAGGAAACAGTATGTTTAGATTTGATTTTTCAATTGTGTGGGGGTTTTTTCCCAGAAAACCTTTGCCTTTAGAAAGAGCAGATGTGCCTCTATAGGGAGCCATAGACCAGGCCGTGACAAATTGTGTGGATTTAGGAGCCAGGCCATAATCTTAGGAGCCAGTGCTTGTGACCTCTTCGTGCCCCTCCCACCCCAGATTCTTTAACGCTGGTCTCATGTTCTCAAGTCTCGTGAGACCAGCACCAGAGTTCCTACACTGTGCATCATCTTTAGATAACTACTATAGCTTCAGATAGCAAGTATCCATATGGGGATGTGGTGCAACAGTAGTGTGCCAGTCTGTGCATGGGGGTAATGGTGGGTGTCTGTGTGGATGGGGGTGCAAGGCTGCGGTGCATGTGTGTGTGTGTGTTGCAGTACTGGGGAGCTTCTCTGTGTGTGGTGCAGAGGCAAGGTTCCTATGTGTGTGCATGTATGTAGTGTGGAGCCAGGATATGTGTCTGTATTCTACAAAGGAGGGGTGCCTGTGTGTGTGGTGTGGGTACTTGCGTGTATGTGTTTTTAGGGGAGGGGAATGCATCTTTCGATAAAAGGACATTGTGCCCTTTTGTCCCCATACAAAAATGCAGTGTGTGCCTTCGAGTCAGTCCTGACTCCTGGCGACCCAGAAGCTCCTGGGTTTTCTTGGCAGTGTCACCGGAAGTAGATTGCCAGGCCTTTCTTCCGAGGCAATGGAGGGTTAAGTGACTTGCTCAAGGCCACAAGGAGTGCTAGTGGGAATTGAACCCTGGTTGCTTGGTTACCAAGCCAGTGTTCTAACCACTAGGCTACTCCTCCACTCCTTGTCCCCATACATTCATCCCTTTAACCTTGTACTCTTCCTTTCCCTCTCCAACCCCTCCCCACTCTCTGTTCCCCTTCCCTCTCCACTTATAGCACTCCCACTCCTGCTCTTGATTCTCCTATCCTTTTTTTTCTTTTTTATTACTGGCTTCTTTTAAGAATCTGTAGTTCACTCCCTCCCCCCTCTCTGCTGGACCGGCTCTCCTCTTCTGCCCGTATGAGATGGGATCACTGCGAGCAGCCTGCTGCCTTCCAGGCCACAATTCCCCTCCTGTTCTGCCTGCGGGGATCCCATCTCCGTAGCAGAGAAAAGGAAAGCCATGATCGCAGCCCAGATGTAAGCTGTCTGCCCATGGGGATCCCAGCTCTCGCAGGCAGATAACTTGCATCTGTGCCACAATCGTGGCCTTCCCCTCCTGTTCTGCCTGTGTGGATCCCATCGTCTATGGTCGGAAGTGAAGGGAAGGCCGCAGTCACTGCTATCACCTTCTCTTTTGCCCATGGGAGATGAGATCCCCACAGGCAGCCAGGGCTGGTCCCTGCTGCAATCCCTTTAGCAACACGTCTGCCCATAGGCAGCGAGAGCTGGTATCTTGTAGCATTTCTGCTTGTAGGGAATGGGATCCCTGCGGGCAGCCAGTCCCGATCTTAATACCCCTGGCACTAGATCTAATTTTTTTTTTTTTTTTATAGTTGCCATGGTGACCTGGTGCCTGGGATTTGTTGAGTTCTGCCATAGGCAGTTGTCAAAGGGAAAACTACAAGGGTACCCATAGATTTTACAGCTATGTAAACTTTCTGCAAATTGCCTTCTAAGTTGGGACTGGGAAGTGGAGAGATATTCACATATTGTATGCAGTATTCTTGTGCTGCAGTATTTGAAGAAAGATATCTAAGTTCTGCTGCTTGCTTTATAAGGCTGGGGTGGATACTTGCCCCCAATAAAGTTAAATTGTTTTCCACTTTACCTGCTGATGCAGACTGTTATCACCATTTTAATTCTTGCAACATGGGTGATTTCAAAGTGTTTTTCATGTTTTTGAGTATTTGTGTATATATGTAGCAAAAACACCATCTCAGATGGACAATAAAGTCATTATTTTCTTGTTCCTACTAACAGTATTTTTAGATTTTTCTTTTTAACAGATGTGGGAATTTTGTGATGGGGGAGGAGTTGGCACAGAGGAGAGAAATCGTGTGGGGGAAAATTGTGCAATTTCAGGTAGATATTCTTTGTCATGAATCTTCTTGTAAGCCATTCTTGTAAGTATGTTTATAAATATATGTATAGGTATTGATATAAATAGGTATGTGTATTTAAACAGTAATTGAGCTCTGTTTTGTTCCTGCACAGGGCCCTGGGATATTATAACAATATTACTGCAAATGAAAGTTGTAAGAGACTTTGATATATAGAGACCTTGGTTATCTGCATTTACTTAGGAGGAGAATTAAAAGTTCCTCTTTTGTTCTTGTTAAAACTCTTCTTTTATGAAACTCTTGTCTGAGCCGGGTGAGAATCCCTCTCTACTGTTGCCGTACGTGCCTCTCATGTCAGTTTTTAGGGCATGGAGCGTACTCCAGGTTAGTGTTTCCCAGTCCGGTTCTGAAGCCCGCCTAATCCGGTCTGATTTTCATGATCTCTGCAATAGATACGCATATGATATATGTGCATACATTGGAGACCCAGAGTATGCAAATATATTTCATGAACATTCATTATGTGTACCCTGAAAACCAGATCAGTTAAATGTGCCTTCAGGACCCTGTTGGAAAACACTGGTAGTATATATTCTGCCAACACCAGTTCATAGAGTGGAGACAGCACTCATAGTGGCATCCTAATAGTGTTGTACACTCTGCCCATGTCAGATTCTAGGGCATAGAAGCACTCATGGTGGCGTACACTGGTAGTACTGGTGGTAATATACACTCCAAGCATGCCTATTTCTAGGTTGGACTAGGTGCACATGATGATTCCCTAGGTTGTAAATGATAAACATGATTCCCTGGTACTATAATCTCTACCCGTGCTAGCTTCTAGTATGGCAGTTTTTTGTTTTATTTTTTTTTAGTGCTGTCAAGTTAATGCTAGGTTTTCTTGGCAAGATATGACCAGAAGTAAATTGCCAGGCCTTTTCTTTCAAGGCAATGAAGGGTAAAGTGACTTGCCCAAGGCCACAGGGAATCAAACTCTGATCTCTAGGCTGTTGCTCTAACCACTAGGCGGCTACTCCACTCCAGTGTATGGTAGTAGAGCTCCCAATAACATACTCATAGTGCAATACAAGTCTGTGTGTGTTCCGAAGGTGAAGAAAGCCTTCACAATAGTTCACTCTATCCATTATGTTTCCTAGGGTATCTATTATTTTTACAATGGCATTCTAACATAAGTTAAAAACAAAAAATTATAACATAACGTTTCATTGGATTAACTTAAAACATTTATTGACTAGCTTTTAGGAGTTGGCCTTTCCTTGCTCAGTGAACAGAATGAACAAAAGATGACGTACCAGAAAATACAAGTAAAACATAAAATACATACTAATATTCCTCCGGGAACAAGCAAGAAGTCAGTCCTCACATATGGGTGATGTCGGCGCCAACGGAGCCCACGCGGAGCAAATCCCCAGCTTTCAAAGAAAGCTTTTGGGATTCCTACCACGCATGCATGTTCCCTTCCCACCCAAGGGTGCCATCTTGCTCAGTCTCCTTTTTTCCACAGAGCCCACCAGATGTCGTCTATTTTCATCCTGGAAAAAGTTGATTTTTGAGCAGTTTTTTTGCACATCTCTGGACTTGCGATGGTACCTTTCCCACCCTGACCTAGGTGCCTCGGTATCAGGTCAATTCCTTTTTTACTTACAGTTTACATTTTTCTTTGGGTGTCTTTGCGCCCTTTATTCTTCACTGGCAGCCCGAAGGGTCTTTGACCTTGCTGGGGTACTTCTTTCCCCCATGGCTACCAGCAGGTTTAAAAAGTGTGATCGGTGTGGGAAGATTATGTCCCTAACTGATACGCATGATTGCTGCCTCCGGTGCCTTGGCCCGGACTACAACCTGGCGGTCTGTGGCTTGTGTAAGAAAATGTCTTAGAAGGCCTTGAGGAGTTGCCAGCAGAGGCACAACAAAATTTTCCCGGATTCCCCCATGCCTCCAAGAGCCAGGACCTCATCTGAGGCCTCGATGCCTCAGGAAGAACACTCCGAACCCGAGCCTCATCCTCGGAGAGGGGGTCTCCCTCGAGGGAACCAAAGAGAAGGAAGGAAACCCTCTAAGGCGCAGCGTCTCTGGACGGCTCCAATCGGCCGGGCTCCTCCCGGGGCCAGTCGCAGAGCCCTGAATGCCCGCCCGAGATGTTGGAGAGGGAGCATCCAGCCAAGATTCCTCGGAAGGACCCTGTCATGGATCATTCTAGGCAAGTACACACTGTCCTAGTCGAGGATTCCCCTCCGGGGGAGCCGGCATCGGGCCCAAGTGCATCGGTGCCCGAGCTGCAGGCTGCGGAGCCTCCAGGACTGGTGTCCAGGATGGCAGCCTTGGAGCGCAGTGTCACTGCCTTCTTGGTACAGCAGCGGGCACTGATGTCTGGCACATCCGGTTCCTCCGCCCTGACCACTGGGCGTTCGATGTCGAAGTCGACCCTGGAGGCCGAGCCGATCCTCAAGGCCATGCGGGCCCGGGTAGATCCTCGGCCAAGGTTGCGCTCGGCCTCCCGCTCATCGGGACCGAGGTAGTCACTGACAAGCCTGCCGGGGTCGGGGCATGCGATGCCGGGGCCCTTGAGGCACGAGGAGCACCACGAGTCTTCCTCGTAGGCCTCCACCTGGGAGACCGAGGATGAGGAATCCACGGACACCCGGCATCATCGTGATGTCCTGTCCGATTCCCCGATGTCTGAACCTCGGAAAAGGTCCCCACTGGAGGATATGGGGGTTTTTTTTAGCTTTGTCCGGGATATGTTCAAGGCCTTGGCTTTCCCAATGGAGTCCGAGGAGGATCCTCGAGCTGACGAACTCGAGATCCTCCAGTACGAGGCTCCCCCTTGGGAAATGCTCATGGTGCCCATTCCTCCCATCCTGGAACGGCTTATGCTCCGCATGTGGGAGATGCTGGCGATCATCAAATAGCTCAACTCGATGTATCGAGTCCGCCTGGGTTTCAGAAGTCACAACTGCCGCACAACTCCATGGTTGTGGAGTCGGCCATGCGTCGACTGAAGAGTCAGAAGACACACTCCTTGGTGCCCCCCAACAGGGAGGCCCGCCCCTTGGATGCCCTCGGCAGGAAATGTTACCAGGGCGCGATGCTGAATTGTCGGATCCAGGCTTACCAGCTGTACATGGGCATGTACCTGAGAGACCTGGCGAAGGAGCTCGCCGGGTTCTCGGCTGGTCTCTCTGAGGAACCTTTGCAGCGCTTCAAGACCCTGTCCAAAACTGTCCGTGAATGCTCCAAGTTTATGTCTCGGGCGGCCTACAACTGTTTCGAGTCGGCGGCCTGGGTAGACACGGCGGGCATTGGTGCACGCCGCCAGGCTTGGCTACAGTCGTCCGATCTCGAGCAGTGGGTACAGCACAGGTTGGTCGGTATCCCTTGCCAGGGGGAAATCCTCTTTGGCAAACCCATGACTGACAAGGCCGCAGAGCTGGAGATCGAGTTCACAATGAGGACTAGGCGCTCCAAGAAGACCACTGCCCCTTCCCGAAAGAAGGGCTCGGGTTAAAAGCCTTTTTACCTGAGGAAGTCCACTGCTTACCGAAACTACCCCCCTTGCCAGGCCTCCCCAGATCCCCAGCAAGGGCAGCAGGCCAAGGGACAGGGGCATGGCCCACGTAAGCAGAAAGCTCCCAAGCCCCAGCCTGGTGGGAGCTTTTGACCCTTGCAGCATTGCCCCTCTCCCACTCGGAGCTCAACATCCTACAGGAGGTCGCCTCACCCTTTTTGCCCACAGGTGGGGAGCTATCGCCACTGACTCCTGGGCATTAAGGGTGATCAGGGAGGGTTATCTCCTCCACCTGAGCCAGATACCTCCACACTACTTCCCAGGAGTGCCCTTCAGGTCTCCCCTTCACTGGGACCTTCTGATGAAGGAGTTGGCAGGCTTTCTAGAGGACCAGGCGGTGGAACCGGTGCCCCACCATCTCGAGGGCAAGGGGTTCTACTCCAGGTACTTCCTCATGCTAAAGAAGACAGGGGGCCTAAGGCCCATCCTCGACCTGCGCAACCTAAACAAATTCCTGGTGAGGGAGAAGTTCAAGATGCTCTCCCTTGGAACATTGCTGCCTTACCTCCACCAGGGAGACTGGCTATGCTCCTTAGATCTAAAGGATGCTTATACTCACATCCTAATCCACCCAGACCATAGGCAATATCTATGCTTTGTGGTGGAGGGCCATCATTTCCAATACAGGGTGCTTCCCTTCAGCCTAGCCTCCGCCCCCAGGGTATTCCCAAAGTGCCTGGCTGTGGTCGCCGCCTTTCTCAGGCTTCAGGGGTTTTTTGTCTTCCCCTATCTTGACGACTGGCTCATCAAGGGCACTACAGCCCCTGAAGTACAGCAGGCCACGGCACGCACCACCCAGGTCCTGCAACACTTGGGGTTCATTATCAACTACCCCAAGTCAAACCTTTGCCCCTCACAAGGACTGGAGTTAATTGGAGCAAGGATCAACACCCTTCAGTCAAAGGCCTTCCTACCAGGGCTGCCAGGCTCGGGGCACTAGCCAGGGATATACAGCACCGTTCTTTGGTACCAGCCAGGCATCTACTGTGCCTCCTCGGGCACATGGCCTCCACAGTGCATGTCATTTCAGATGCCCTCCTCCACATGCGAACAGCACAGTGGTGCCTCAGGGACCAATGGTCCCAGGCCACGGGGCATCTCCAGGACAGAGTCCAAGTGATCCGGCAGCTGGTTCAGTCCCTGACCTGATGGCTATTGCCCTGGCACTTGGAGGCAGGGATGCCCTTCCAGACCCCTCACCACTCGAGGGTTCTCACCACGGATGCCTCCCTGCTGGGCTTGGGAGCCCATTGCGAGGGATACCGCACCTAGGACACTTGGTACCCGGGCGAGAGCACTCATCAGATCAACCTCTTGGAGCTGCTGGCAATTCATCTCGCCCTGAAGGCTGTTCAGCATCGCCTGGACCACTGGTCATTCCTAGTACAGACAGACAACCAGGTGGCCATGTTCTTTGTGAACAAACAGGGAGGCAAGGGGTCCCGTATCCTCTGCCAGGAAGCCCTGGATCTGTGCTCTTATGCAGTCCGGTAGGGCATTCTCCTCAGGGCAGTATACCTGCCGGGCCAGGACAACTCGCTGGCCGACAGGCTTAGCAGGATTCTCCAGCCACACGAGTGGCAGCTGGACCCAGGAGTTGCCAACAGGCTTTTTCAAACCTGAGGGGAACCGGTGATGGACCTGTTCGCAAGCCTGGACAATCACCAAGTACCCCGTTTCTGCTCAAGGCAGCTGCACCCCACCAGGATGGCCGCTGTTGCCTTCCTGGTCTCATGGTCAGAGGAGCTTCTTTATGCTTTTCCCCAGACACCACTGATTGCCAAGACTCTGTTCAAGATTCTCCAAGACAGAGCCTCGGTCATCTTGGTAGCCCCAAGGTGGCCCAGGCAACTGTGGTTTCCGCTGCTTCTGCAGCTAGCAGTGGAGTGGAGGCCCCCATACCTTTGGGGTCCGTGCTCCATCGCTCCTCTCCCAGGAGGGGTCTCTCTCCTGCATCCCAACCTCTGCTCCCTCTCGCTGACGGCTTGGCTGCTGAGAGGGTAACTTTAGCCCCGCTCACCTCCCGAAGGAAATGGAGGATGCTTTGCTGGCCTCACGCAAGGCATCTACCAGACGGGCTTACACTTTTAAGTGGCGTAGATTTGCACATTGGTGCGCTGAGCGGGAGGTCGACCCCTTTTCTTGCCCGGTGGTCGTGGTGTTACAATACCTTCTGCACCTCTCCAGGGCAGGGCATAAGTCTAACTCTGTTAGAGTGCATCTCAGTGCCCTGGTGGCGAACCACCATCAGGTGGACAGGAAGCCCCTCTCAGTCCACCCAGTGGTATCCCGCTTCCTAAAGGGCCTACTCCTGTCTAAGCCCCCGGTTCACCCTCCGGCGACTGAATGGGATCTCATTGTGGTGTTGGGGCAGCTCACTCTGCGCCCTTCGAGCCTCTGGCTACGTGTCACCTTCACTGTCTCTCCTGGAAGATGGTTTTCCTGGTTGCGCTCACTTCTGCCCGATGGGTGAGTGAGCTCCAGGCCCTCTTGGCGGAGAAGCCTTATACCAGGTTTTACAAGAATAGGGTGGTGCTTCGCACGCATCCCAAATTTCTCCCGAAGGTGGTGTCCTCTTTTCAAATCAACCAGGAGGTGGTCCTCCCTATCTTCTTTCCCAGATCGCACGCCAGTCGGGCAGCAGGGTCCTCCACACCTTGAACTGTAAGAGGGCCTTGTCCTTCTACATTCAACGTACTCAAGGCCACCAGAAAGCTTCCCAGCTTTTCATTTCCTGTTATCCCATTAAGTTGGGGGAGGCGGTGTCCAAACATACGCTGTCCACATGGGTGGCCGCCTGTATTGCCCGGGCTTATGAGGAGGCGAGGCTTCTGCTGGAAGGCCGCATCACGGCGTACCGTGTCGGGGCTATGGCGACATCAGTTGCCCACTTGCGCTCGGTACCTCTGGCAGACATCTGCCGGGCCGCCACCTGGTCTTCAGTCTATACCTTCGCAGCTCATTACTGCCTGGACAGAGAGTCCCGACGGGACAGTGCCTTTGGCCAGGCCGTGCTCTGTAATCCTTTCGGGGTCTAGGCAACTCCTACCCTGTGCCCCTTCTGTATTCAGGCTACCGGAGTGCTAGTTCCTTTGGACGCAGAAGTCCTGTTGGTCCGTGATACAGATTTCATTGCTGCTGCTTGCGGCTCTCGATGAGGGAGCCTTTTTTGACTATAGGTTCATGGTAGCCTGTAGCTGGGGAGTCCCATATGTGAGGACTGACTGCCTGCTTGTCCCCGGAGAAAGCGTAGTTACTCACCTGTAACGTGTTCTCCAGGGACAGCAGGAATCAGTCCTCACAACCCTTCCTCCTCCCCTTGGAGTTGCAGTCCTATTATCTTCATTTATTTTTTGCCATCTTTTTAGCTATGTCATTTGACTGAGCAAGATGGCACCCTTGGGTGGGAAGGGGACCACGCATGTGTGGTAGCAATCCCACACGGGCTCCGTCAGCGCCGACGTCACCCATATGTAAGGACTCATTCCCTATGTCCCCGGAGAACACCTGTTAAAGGTGAGTAACTACGCTTTCTCTGTGAACAATCAGGAAGTCAATCCTCACATATGGGTGATGTCACCAACGGCACCCCGCATGGAACATTCTCAAACTTCAAAAAGGAAACTTTTGGGAGGTATACCGTTCATGCGTGCCTGCCTTCCCTCCTACTGCGGTGCCATCTTCCTCAGTCTTCTTTTTTTTTCTGCGGATCCCCTAGGATGTGTTTCTGCAGTCTGGAAAAATGTTTTCTCTTCTGGCCCTTGTGGACTGTTTTTTTTCTGTTTTCTTTTCCGCTTGTCATCGGTTAATCGGTTTTACCTATTTAGGGGGGGAGGGGTGTTTCTCTCTCTTTTGCTCACTTTTAGCGTGTTTTACCATCCCCAGCAGCTCTCCAGTTTTGATTTTGCTGAGGTGGTATTTTTCAGCATGTCTAAGTCAGCTAGTGGCTTTAAGAAATGCACCAACACCATTTCTGCCACAGACCGCCACAACTGGTGCATGCAATGACTTGGACCCGATCACCAGACGGTGTCCTGCAAGATTTGCTTGCAGATGACGCGCTGGGGGCTGAAGGATTGGGGAAAAACAGGAGTCGTCCCTCTTCGGCTCATCAGATTCAGCATCCTCAGCTCCGACCCTCTCATTGACACCTGCCAAAACTTCTGAGACATCCAAGGGAAAGGAGCTGTATGCCCATTCGGAGCAAAGGGGCCCGAGCAATGTGAGGAGACTCTGACGAGACCCCGTTGACGTCAAAGGGTGAGCACTGGGAGAAATTCGGGTTCAGCATTGTCATAGCCCTTCTCGATGCGATGCAGAGAGTGATGGCTCGGAGTGACCGGCCAAGCTTCCCCAGCAGGAGCAGTCGACCCAGACAGCGAAGTTGACTCCTATTGCTCAGAAGGGCAGCCAGATGTCTCTGATGCACCTGTTATCGTGAAGTCCCCTCCAGAGGTGTCTGCGTCGGTATTCCGCAGCTGTGGCATCAGCCCCTTGCAGGTGGTGGTTCTGGAGGAATGCCTTTGAGCCCTTGAAGCTTACATGGCGACGGTGGAAGCCTTGCAGAATGCAGGTTTTGCGGCAAGTAGAGCATCATCCGCAGTCCGTTCAGCCTATTCTGGAGACCCATGCTCTGGCCGTCAAGATAGGAAGATAAGAATCGACTCCGGGTCCTTGAGCAATCTCCCTCTCTAGTGTGTTGGAATTCAAAGCCCAGGGACATTGTCATCGGTGCACAAGGCAACATGGGGACCCTGGTGCCCACCTTCTTCCAAGCTATAGAGGTGGGAGGAGGAGACTCAGCACTACTTCAGTTTATCGGAATGGGAAACCAAGGAGGAATTGGCAACTTCGGACCTTAAGTCCCTGGATCTCCATCCAACTCGTTGCCTCCTCCCGCGCAATGCAAGTCGCCTCTGAAGGACATGTTTTTCCAGGACTTCGATCCCCTATTCCCTGGAATTGGAGGAAGTATCGAGAGCAGAGGAACTAGAGCCTCTTCAGTTATCCTTAGGTTCCAGGGAGACGGTGACTGTTCCTGTGCACCATGTCCTACAGAGGTTGTGGCTGTGGGAGACACCACTTATGGTTTCCATCGTTAGCTGCAGGCTTGAATCCCTGTACCAGGTCCAGAAGGCCCTGGGGTCTGAGCGGGAGAGTCTGCATCAAATCAACTTTCTCAAGCTTTGGGCTATAGCAAATACCATCTGCATCTTTCGGGCACACCTGGCCAATCAGATGGTCCTGATTTAAATGGACAACCAGGTAGCAATGTTCTATGTGAAAAAACAGGGGGACACAGACTCATACCTCCTGTCCTGGGAAGCTGTCTGCCTGTGGAAGTTCGCCCTGCTCCATGGCATGGACCTCAGGGCGACTTATCTATCTGTCAAGCTCAATGGCCTGGTAGATCAACTCAAATGGGAGCTTCAACTGCAAGAGGGGGCCCTAAAGAAGATGGTGGTGAACCGGATCTTTCTGGAGTGGGGCACTCCGGTGGATCTCTTCACCACGGCGCACAATGCCCAGGTGTCTCTGTTCTGCTCGTGGATGCCGGCCAGCAACTGCCTGGCCTCAAACACCTCCTCTTCCACTGGGGTGGGGGGTGGGGCTTGCTGTATGCATACCTCCAGATATACCACTCGTGGCGAAAACCCTCCTGAAACTCTAGGCCGACAAAAGATCTATGATCCTCATTGCCCCCTACTACCCTCAGCAGCCTTGGCTCCTGCTACTGCTTCAGCTTTCGCAGAGGGAGTCTCTTCACCAGACCTTTTTTCACAGAAGGGCGGTACCTTACTGCACCCCAGTGTCTGCTCGTTGGCCCTCAATGACATGGATGCTGAGCGGGTAGTCCTCTCCAAGTTCAGCCTTCCAGAGGACGTCACCAACATCCTCCTTCCATCCTGGAAGAACTCAACGCACAAGGCTTATGCGCTAAAGAGGCTGAGGTTTGCCGCCTGCTGCACTGGCAGGGCGCTGGACCCTTTCTCCTGCGCTGTGGATCAGCTGCTGGAGTACCTTCTGTACCTTTGACTCCGGCGAAGTCCAGTTCAGTGTGGGTTCATCGCAGCATGATAGAGGCATACCATCGTGACTCCGGGGAGAAGCCCATCTTGGCTCAGCCTCTTATGGCTTGATTCATGAAGGGTCTACTGCTCTCAAAGCCCCTGCTCAAGCCCCCGATGGTGGCTTGGAATCTTAACATGGTGCTTGCCCAGCCAATGCGGGCCCCATTCCAGCTGCTGGACTCGTGCCCTCTGAAATTCCTCACCTGGAAGGTTCTCTTTCTGGTGGCAGTGACATCAGCACGACACATCACTGAGCTCCAAACTCTAGTCACTCACCCCCTGTACACCAGGTTCCGCCAGTACAGGGTGGTGCTCCGTACGCATCCTCTGCTTTCTACTGAAAGTAGTCTCGGCATTCCACCTCAACCAGTCGATAGTCCTACCGATTTTCTTCCTCTGGCCTCACGCCAACCGGGGTGGGGCAGTGTTGCATACCTTGGACTGCAAGTGGACTCTAGCTTTCTACCTGGAACATATGAAGGTGCACTGGCAGTCCACCCCACTGTTTGTTTCCTTTGACCCCAGTAAGCTGGGTGCCGCAGTCTTGAAGCACACGCTATCCTTATGGCTTGCGGACTGCATCGCTTACGCATATGCCAAGGCTAGGTTGAGCCTTGAGGGTCCTGTCACGGCTTACAGTGTCCATGCGAGGGCCATATCTGTGGCCGGCCTCCACTCTGTCTCTGCAGAGGAAATCTGCAAGGCTGCTACATGGTCCTTGGTTCATTCCTTCACAGCCTATTACTGTCTGGATGGGGATTCCCAATGGGACAACAATTTTGGCGAGGCCATGCTCCGGCACCTCTTTGTGTCTTAGTGTCAACTCCTGTCCACCTGCCCTTCTGTTCATCCAGGCAACCTGCAAAACCTCTGAGGTCGATGTCTGCTGTGGATACTGAATCAGATGAAACCCTCAGGGGGGACTACCTTCTTGTTCTTTCTGGCTTCTCTTCATTACCCCTGTTGATCTCCTCAGGTTCCGGTAGCCTGTAGCTCGAGAATCCCATACATGAGAACTTAACTTCCTGCTTGTTCACAGAGAAAGTGTAGTTACTCAACTGTAGCAGGTGTTCTCAGTGAATAGCAGAAATAAATCCTCCCACCTCCCAGGGAGTTGCCTTTTTGGCTCCTGCTATGTTATTTGACTGGGAAAGATTATGCCATGGCAGGCGGGAAGGCAGTCACGCATGCGTGGTGTACCTCCCAAAGACTTCCTTTGGAAGCTGGGGAGTGTTACATGCGGGCTCAGTCGGTGACGCCACCCATATGTGAGGACTTATTCCTGCTGTTCACAGAGAACACCTGCTACATCCGAGTAGCTATGCTTTTGAAGGGAGAGGGATTGATGTGTTAAACAATGACAAAGAGCAAAATTTTGTCTGATAATTTTAAGGTACTTGGGGTTTTTTATTCTTTTTACCAGTTTTGAACCGTTTTGTCATTTTAACTTCAAATAGCTTATGTTCTTGGACTGTTTTGAATTTATCTTTTGGTATCCAGATCTTAAGATCATGAATTTAGTAATTTAGTCCAAAGAATATTGCCTCATGGAAGCGTTGCCTTGCTCTTTTTCGATCTGTTATTTGGTATCTCTTCCCCTTACCACCATCATTGTAATATGCTTTATGATTCACTTGTGTTTTTCTGGAAATAATAAGCTCTGCATAAAAGTCTGCGCTAAACAAGGAGAGCAAGCTAGACGCATGTTCACGGGAGTCTGCGTTAGCAGCACCTATACTTTGCACAGAGCAGCTTAACCACTTACTGGACCCTGGGCAAACGTTTGTGCCTGGGCTCCCTTTTATTTTTTCCAGATTGTCCCTCCCCTAAATTATGCATCCAATAAACACTGAATCATCTTCCATGGCACAATCATCATTAAATAATTACCTTGTCATGTCATATCAAACATCTCGATACATAGAAGTGCCCAATCTTAATTTTTAATTCCATTATCAGATTTTTCATATTCCGTGCTTAATAAAATATCAGTGTGGTTTACAATATAAATAAGTTTCCAGCACAGGTTTTATGTTTTAAGAACCCCAGTCATGGATAAAGTGTGTTTTCTGGACTGGGATTTGCACCAGCAAAACCTCAGAAGCCCAGGAACCTGTCTGCCCTACCTATCGTGAATACACACCTTAATTCTGCTGGCAGGTATAAAGGGGCTACATACACAATTAGGGCCTCTCGAATTATGTTTGGAACAGCAGTGGATTATAGATGCTTCTAATACTGAAGTACTTTATAGGGTGATTGTACCAAGTCCTTTATGGTAGCATTTAAGTTAACTATAATTTTTGAAATAGGGAAGGTGTTGAAGTGATTGCAGGTCTCTAGGAGACTGGACTCTCTACTTGTTAGTTTTGTCCAACAGATATGAGAAGGATCAACCTTTTCTTGCCCATATATCTGCCTCTGAGAGATGGTGTAAAAGAGAGAATCTAAACAAAATACTTACAAACAAACTGAGCACCTTAGGGATGGATCCTAAAGTTCTCCAGGACCAAGCAGGAAGTCAGTCCTCACATATGGGTGTCATCGGCGCCGATGAAGCCCCAGCGGAGCATTTCCCCAGCTTTCTATGAAAGCCTTTGGGAATGCAGGCACGCATGCGCGCTTCCCTTCCCGCCTAAAGGTGCCATCTTACCTCAGTCTCTTTTTTTCCATGAAGCCCACCAGACGTGTGTCCCATTTTTCCCGGTTAAAATTAGATTTTTCAGCGATTTTTTTGCTCTTTTTCGTACGGTTCAATGCCGGTTCCCCTCCCGCCGGGTTCGGTACACCGGTATCGAGCCCGATTCCTCTTTTTTGGTTTTTGCCCTTCGTGGCTGGCGTTCGTGCCCTTTTTTTCTCTTTTTCCCTGGAAGGCCGGTCTTTTGACCTCGCGGGGACTCTTTTTTCCCCGATGGCTTCCAGTGGTTTTAAGAACTGTGATCGGTGTAAGAAACTAATGTCTCTCACTGACACACACGACTGCTGCCTTCGGTGCCTCGGCCCCGACCACGATTCTAAGTCGTGCGGGGCCTGTGGAAAAATGTCTTCCAAGGCACTACGAAGTCGCCAGCAGCAGAAGGAAAGGCTTTTCTCGGACTCAGCCTCCGGCCAGGCCCAGACCTTGTCTGAGGCCTTGACATCTCGGGATTCCGATTCCGAGCGCTGTCGAAGCTCCTCGGACAGGGGGTCCCCCGACCGGGAACGCAAGAGGAAGAAACGGCTCGTGAGGGCGTCGTCAGAAGAGGTCCCTGGCTCCTCGAGGGCCAGGTATAAGACCCCCAACCGTCACCCCGGGCCTGTGGAACCGGAGAAGCCTGCCAAAGTTCCTGGTGTGGATCCGGAGTCTGCTGGACACGTAAGCCCCGTAGTCCTCGTGGACTCTCCTCCCAGGGAGCCGACGTCGAGCCCGGCGCTGCTGGGGCCCAAGTCGGTGGCTGTTGCGTCTTCCGAGCTGAGTCTCAGGATGACAGCCTTGGAGAGCAGAATGTCTGCCTTCATGGAGCAGCAGCAGGCACTGTTGGCCAGCCTGTCTGGCGCATCTGCCCCGACCACCGGGACATCGACGTCAAAGTCGACCCCGGAGACCGAGCCGATACTCGAGTCCATCGTGGCTCAGAGTCCCCCTCGACCTCCCGTTCAGGACCGAGGGCGTCGACGCTGGTGCTTCCGGCATCAGGGCGGGTGCTCCAGGGCCCCGTGGGGTCGGACCCCGACTCTTCCTCAGATGAGTCGGCTTGGAAGACGGAGGACGAGGAGTCTCCTGATACCTTTAAGACTCGGTGCGTCCTTTCGGACTCACCGCAGTCTGAGCCCCGGAGTAGGTCCCCTCCGGAGGACACCCGGTTCTCGGAGTTCGTCCGGGATATGGCCACTGCCTTGGCTATGCCGGCGGATTCCGAGGAAGAGCCTCGAGCTGAAGAGCTCGAGGCGCTGCAGTATGACTCTCCTCCGAAGGAGGCCTTTACTGTCCCGGTTCCTCCGATGCTGGTACGGCTCCTCTTCCGTATGTGGGAGGCACCGGCCTCGGCGCCGGTTCTTAGCAAGCGAGTCGATTCGATCTATCGGCTCCGTAAGAGCCCTGGTTTTCAGAAAACACAGCTACCACACCATTCCATGGTTGTGGAATCGGCCATGCATCGTCTGAAAAGTCAGAAGATGCACTCCGCGGTGCCTCCTGGCAGGGAGGCCCGAAACCTAGATGGCGTCGGTATAAAGTGTTTTCAGGGCTCGATGCTTGCTTGCCGTGTCCAGTCTTACCAGCTGTACATGGGCATGTACTTGCGGGATCTGGCCAAGGAGTTGGCCGGATTCTCTGCTGGTCTCTCCGGGGAACCCTTGCAGAGATTTAAGTCCTTGTCCTTGGGGATTCGGGACTGCTCGAAGTTCATGTCCCACGCCGCCTACGATGGCTTCGAGGCGGCAGCCGGCATCACGGCTCGACGCCAGGCATGGCTGCAATCATCGGACCTCGAGCCATGGGTTCAGGACAAGTTGGTCGATGTCCCTTGTCAAGGTGAAAACCTGTTTGGCAAGCCCATGACCGAGAAGGCCGCTCAGCTCGAGACCGAGCACCTCACCCGGACAAGGCTGTCGAGGAAGACCTCTGCCCCTTCTCATAAAAAGAAGGGCTCGGGTAAAAAGACCTTTTACCCGAGGAAGGGCACTGCCTACAAACAGTACCCACAATATCAGGCTGCCCAAGCTGCCCCCCAGGGTCAGCAAGCCAAGGGCCAGGGTAATGGGCCCCGTAGGCAGAGGGCCCCCAAGCCTCCGGCCCCTGCTACTACTCAGCAGGGTGGGGGCTTTTGACTCCTTGAGCATAGCCTCTCCTCCACTGCTCTCCCAACCCTGCACAGGAGGTCGTCTCGCCTCTTTGCCCACCAGTGGCCCCTTATCACCAGGGACAGTTGGATGCTGGACATCATCCACAGGGGATATGCCCTCCATTTCCACCAACTGCCCCCCCATATTTTCCAGGGGAGCCTCCAAGGCCTCCTCTGCACACAGACCTTCTCCGTCAGGAGCTTCAGGGTCTGTTGGTGGACAGGGCGGTAGAGCCTGTGCCTCCCCACTTGCAAGGTCACGGATTCTACTCCAGGTATTTCCTGGTGCCCAAAAGGACCGGTGGCCTTTGCCCCATTCTGGACCTCAGGAATCTCAACAAGTTCCTAGTGAAAGAAAAGTTCAAGATGCTCACTCTTGGAACCCTTCTGCCCTACCTCCAGCAGGGAGATTGGCTATGCTCCTTAGATCTAAAGGATGTGTACACTCACATCCTCATTCATCCAGACCACAGAAAGTACCTAAGGTTCATCGTGGGAGGAAACCATTATCAGTACAGAGTGCTGCCTTTCGGCCTCACCTCCGCCCCCAGAGTCTTTACAAAGTGCTTAGCAGTGGTGGCGGCCTACCTGAGAAATCAGGGCATCTTTGTCTTCCCCTATCTGGATGACTGGCTCATCAGGGGTCAGACAGGTCAGGAGGCCAATCAAGCCGCCCTCAGGACCATTGCTCTTCTGCAACGCCTGGGGTTTGTCATAAACTTCGCAAAGTCCACTTTGCTCCCTTCCCAGAACTTGGCATTCATAGGGGCAAGGTTGGATTCTCTCCTGGCAAAGGCATTCTTGCCAGAAAACAGAGCCCGAAGGCTGATGGCCTTGGCAAGTCAGTTTCTCAGCAGGTCCCTGGTCTCCACCAGACTCTGCCTGCGGCTTCTAGGCCACATGGCTTCGACAGTGCATGTGACCCCCAATGCCAGGCTCCATATGAGGCCTGCACAGTGGTGCCTTCGGACTCAGTGGTCACAGGCCACAGGCAGCCTCGGCGACAGGATAAGGGTGTCCAGACCATTTCTGCACTCCCTCAACTGGTGGCTACACCCACCCAATGTGCTGAAAGGTGTGCCCTTTCAGATTCCAGGTTACACAGTGATACTAACCACAGATGCCTCCCTGCAAGGCTGGGGAGCGCATTGTCTGGGCAAGTGCACCCAGGGCCTCTGGTCTCCCTGGGAAGCTGCACAGCAGATCAATCGCCTCGAACTCAGAGCTATTCGATTAGCACTCAAAGCTTTCACTCCTACCCTGGCTCAACAGTCTGTCCTGATTCAGACAGACAACCAGGTGGCCATGTTTTATGTGAACAAACAGGGCATAACTGGGTCCAGGATCCTTTGTCGGGAAGCTCAGGACCTTTGTTCTTTTGCCCTCAAGCACAACATGCTCCTCAGGGCTGTGTACCTTCCAGGCCAGGACAACTACCTGGCAGACAGGTTAAGCAGGATACTGCAGCCCCACGAGTGGCAGCTGCATCATTCAGTGGTTCAGAAGATCTTCCTGAAATGGGGTCTCCCTTTGATGGATCTCTTTGCCAGCCCCATGAACAAGCAACTGCCAAGGTTCTGCTCCAGGCAACCACATCCTCTGCGGATAGCAGCGGATGCTTTTCTGATATCTTGGTCTCAGGGCCTCCTCTATGCGTTTCCTCCCACGCCTTTGGTGGCCCGAACCCTATTCAAGGTTCTCCAGGACAAGGCCTCGGTCCTGCTGGTAGCTCCCAGGTGGCCGAGACAGCCTTGGTTTCCTCTTCTGCTTCAACTGGTGGTAGATCCTCCACTGCCTCTGGGGTTGCAACCCGACCTTCTCACACAGGACCAGGGTTCCCTTCTGCACCCCAATCTCAAATCTCTCAATTTGATGGCCTGGAGGCTGCAAGGGTAGTTTTAGCTCCCTGGGGCCTACCTCAGGAAGTTGAGGAGGTTGTCCTATCCTCTAGGAAACAGTCTTCTAGGAAAACCTGTGCTCTCAAGTGGAAGAGGTTTTCTGTGTGGTGTCACCTACGTACAGAGGATCCTTTCTCCTGTACTGTGCCAGTAGTTCTTCAGTACTTACTGCACTTATCCAATCAGGGACTTAAGTACAATTCTGTTCGGGTCCACCTCTCAGCTCTAGCAGCTCACCACTCATTGGTAGAGGGGCAATCTCTATCTGGTCACCCCTTGGTATCCCGCTTTCTCAGGGGCTTGCTTTTACTCAAGCCTCCCATCCGTCCTCCTGCCCCTGAGTGGGAGCTGAATGTGGTCTTGCAGCAACTGACTTGCTCACCTTTTGAGCCGATGGCTACTTGTCCACTACGCTTCCTCTCCTGGAAGACACTCTTCCTGATAGCCCTTACCTCGGCTAGGCGAGTAAGTGAGCTTCAGGCCCTGGTCTGTGATAGGCCTTACACCAGGATTTATAGGAACAGGGTAGTCCTCAGGACTCATCCCAAGTTCCTCCCTAAGGTTGTCTCCTCTTTCCACCTCAATCAGGAGGTGGTTCTTCCAACATTCTTCCCTAGGCCTCATGCTAGCCAGGATGAGGCAGTCCTGCATACCCTGGACTGTAGGAGGGCCTTATCCTTCTACCTTGACCGTACGCAGGGGCATAGAAGGGTTACTCAGCTCTTCGTCTCCTTTGACCCCAATAAGTTGGGGTTGGCTGTGTCCAAGCGTACCTTGTCCATCTGGGTGGCTGACTGTATCACCTTGGCTTACAAGGCGGCTGACCTTCCTTTGCAGGGTAGGGTCACGGCCCATCGTGTCAGGGCAATGGCTGCCTCAGTGGCTCATCTCCGCTCTGTGCCCTTGGTAGACATCTGCAGGGCTGCAACTTAGTCTTCCAGCCAGACCTTTGCGGCCCATTACTGCCTGGAGAGGGAGTCCCGTAGGGACAGTGCTTTTGGCCAGGCAGTACTCCGGAATCTCTTTGAGGTTTAGGCAACTCCTGCCCTCCTGCCCTCTGTTGGGCTACCGGTGAAGGTTGTGTCCTTGAAAAGCCTTTCTTTGCTGCTGAGACTAGAGGGAGTTCTCTTGTTCAGCCTGGGTTCCTCGGTAGCCCAGAGCTGGGGAGTCACCCATATGTGAGGACTGACTTCCTGCTTGGTCCTGGAGAAAGAGTAGTTACTCACCTGTAACAGGTGTTCTCCAGGAGCAGCAGGAATCAGTCCTCACAACCCTCCCTCCTCCCCTTGGAGTTGCAGTTGTACATAGTTTATATTTCATTTTTGTGTGCTGTTCTTAGCTATGTTATTTGACTGAGTTAAAATGGCACCTTTAGGCGGGAAGTGAACCGCGCATGCGTGCCTGCATTCCCAAAGGCTTTCATAGAAAGCTGGGGAAATGCTCCGCTGGGGCTTCATCGGCGCCGATGACACCCATATGTGAGGACTGATTCCTGCTGCTCCTGGAGAACACCTGTTACAGGTGAGTAACTACTCTTTACTGATCAGGTTAGAAATTGGTTGAGTAGGCGGCAACAAAGAGTACAGACAGAGAGGTACATAGAGGAGACCTACAGGGATATAGTCCTGAAGTCCCACCTCCAGTCTGGCAGCGTCCCTGTTGCCATGGAGGAGAGAGGTCACGTGACAGAAGAGCATCACCCTGGTGTGGCAGGAAGTGATCCTGTAACTAGGACCTGTCCTCCAGGTGATGTAAAACTCTCTGACACCGAGGAAGGTCTTTGATAGTGCTGGGGATGAGTCTGCTGTCTTGGTACATGTCGATACCAATGACATAGGAAAATGTGGTAGGGATGTTCTGGAGGCTAAATTTAAGCTTTTAGGTAGGAAGTTGAAATCCAGAACTTCCAGGGTAGCATTCTCCGAAATGCTTCCCGTTCCAGGCGCAGGACCCAAAAGGCAGGCAGAGCTCCGGAGTCTCAATGCGTGGATGAGACAATGGTGCAGAGATGAGGGTTTTGGATTTGTTAGGAACTGGGGAACATTCTGAGGAAAGGAGGGGCTCTTCCGAAGGGATGGGCTTCACCTTAACCGGGATGGAACCAGGCTGCTGGCATTAACCTTTAAAAAGGAGATAGAGCAGCTTTTAAACTAGATAATAGGGGAAAGCCGACAGTCGCACAAGAGCAGATGGTTCGGAAGAATGTATCTTTGAAGGATACTACCAAAAGCAGAGAGGTTCCAAAAAAGAGTAAAGTAGCCCAAATGCCCTCAAGTATGGAGCAGACAGAGCTTAAAGATCCCAAATTACCCATGCCTACCAATAGCCAAATTAATATGAATAAAATAAAGTATCTAAAATGCTTGTATGAAAATGCTAAAAGTCTAAAAAATAAGATGGAAGAGTTAGAATATATAGCACTAAATGAGAGGTTAGATATGATTGGAATCTCAGAGACATGGTGGAAGGAGGATAACCAGTGGAACACTGTGATACCTGGGTACAAACTATATCATAATGATAGAGCTGATCAAATTGGTGGAGGGGTTGCGCTCTATGTTAGAGAGGGCATTGAGTCAGAAAGGATTAAAGTTTTGCAGGAAACAAAATTTTCTGTAGAATCTCTATGGATTGAAATTCCATATAAAAAGGGGAAGGTGATGGCAGTGGGGGTGTACTGCCTGGCCAGAATGAACAAATGGATGATGAAATGCTCAAAGAAAGCAAGGAAGCTAACAAAAGTTACAGCACAGTAATAATAATGGGTGATTTCAATTACCCCGGTATCGACTGGGTCACTGTCACGGCAGGACATGCTAGGGAGATAAAGTTTCTAGATGAAATAAATGACTGCTTCTTGGAGCAGCTGGTTCATGAACCGATCAGAGGGGAAGCCATATTGGACCTAGTTCTTAGTGGAACACCAGATCTGGTGCAAGAGATAAGGTTGTGGGGCCACTTGGCAGTAGTGATCATAGCATGATCGCGTTTGATCTAATTAATGAAGGAGGGATGCTAAGGAAATCCACAGTACTACCTTTTAACTTTTGAAAGGGAGACTATGATAAAATGAGGAAAATAGTTAAGAAAAAACTAAAAGGAGCAGTTGCAAAGGTTAAAGACTTACATCAAGTTGGGTGTTGTTGAAAAATTGTATCTTGGAAGCCCAGACAAGCTGTATTCCATGCTTTAAGAAAAGTGTAAGGAAGTCCAAAAAACTGCCAGCATGGTTTAAAGGTGAGGTCAGAGAGGCTGTTGCCAAAAAAGCATCTTTCAGGAAATGGAAAAAAAGAGCCAAGCGAGGAAACCTGGAAACAGCACAAGCACTGGCAAGTCAAATGCAAGACATTGATAAGGCAGGCAAAGGGAGAATTTGAGAAGAAGCTTGCTGCAGAAGCAAAAACTCGTAATAAAGACTTTTTCAAGTACATTCGTAGCAAAAAACCTGTGAGAGAGTCAGTTGGTCCATTAGAGGGGTTAAAGGGGCACTAAGAGGCGACAAGGCGATAGCGGAGAGACTGAATGAATTCTTTGCTTCGGTCTTTACTGAGGGAGATGTAGGGATGTTACCCATGACTTAAGTGGTATTTAAAGGTGCGGAAGAATTGAAGGCAATATCACTACATCAGGAAGATGTATTACAACTATTAGATAAACTGAAGAGAAGCAAATCACCTGGGCCGGATGATATACATCCAAGGGTGTTGAAAGAACTGAAATATGAGATAGTTCACAGATTACTAATAGCAGGTCTACAATCATTAAAATAATTTGTAATACCTGAAGATTGGAGGATGGCGAACCTAACACCAATTTTTAAAAAGGGTTCCAGGGGTGATCTGGGAAACTACAGACCGGTGAGCCTGACGTCAAGTACCGGGAAAAATGGTAGAAACCATCATAAAGAACAGAATTCCTGAATATGTAGATAGTCATGGCTTAATGGGAGACAGCCAACATGGCTTTAGACAAGGAAGATCTTGTCTTACTAATCTGTTATGTTTTTTTGAAGGTGTGAATAAAAAGGTAGACAAAGGTGAGTCGGTTGATAAAGTGTATTTGGACTTTCAGAAAGCCTTTGACAAGGTCCCTCATCAGAGACTTTTGGCAAAACTAAAGAGCCATGGGATAGGAGGCAGTGTACTATTGTGGATCAGGAACTGGTTAAAAGATAGAAAGCAGAGAATAGGGCTAAATGGCCAATTTTCCCAATGGAGAGAGGTGAATAGTGGTGTACCCCAGGGATCTGTGCTGGGTCCGCTGCTTTTTAACATATTCATAAATGACCTGGAAAAGGGAATAACGAGTGAGGTTATCAAATTTGCAGATGACACAAAACTATTTAAAAGTTGTTAAAACCCAAGAGGATTGTGGAAAATTGCAAGAGGATCTTGATAAATTGGAAGACTGGGCATCAAAATGGCAGATGAAATTTAATGTGGACAAGTGCAAAGTTATGCACCTAGGGAAGAACAACCCAATCTATGGTTACACGATGCAAGGTTCCACATTAGGAACCACCACCCAGGAAAAAGATTTAGGCGTTATTGTAGATAACATGTTAAAACCTTCCACCCAGTGTGCAGTGGCGGCCAAGAGAGGAAATAGAATGCTAGGTATCATAAGGAAAGGAATGAGACCGCACCTTGACTATTGTGTGCAATTCTGGTTGCCGTATCTTAAAAAGGAAATAGCGTTATTAGAAAAGGTTCAGAGAAGAGCCACCAAAATGGTAAAGGGAATGGAAGGATACCCCTATTAAGAAAGGCTAAAAAGGTTAGGGCTGGAAAAGAGACGGCTGAGGGGAGATATGATAGAAGTCTATAAATTAATAAACGGAGTGGAACGGGTAAACATAGATCGATTGTTTATGTTATCAGAATATAGAAAGACTAGGGGGCATGCAATGAAGCTACAGGGTAAACTATTTAAGACTAATAAAAGAAAATATTTTTTCACTCAACATGTAATAAAACTCTGGAATTTGTTACCGAAGGATATAGTAAAGGCTGTTAGTGTAGCTGGGTTTAACACTAGAAGTCCCAAAGTGCGTCAATTGACGCAAATCCATTTTCGAAGTTGTATACCAGCGCCACTGCTAGAACCATGTAAGTCATGTTCCATGACTTTTTTAGCAAGGTCAAGATGTTCAAATATGTGCATCAAAAATGAATTTATACCTAGAAGGCCCAAAGTACGTCAATTGACGCACTCAATTATCTTGTATGCGTCAATTGACGTTCTTTGGGGCTTCTAGGTATAAATTCATGTTTCCACTAGGTGGCGCATCTCAATCACTGTTTACAGTTTTACTCTGACATTACAAACAATAAACAGACAATGATGTCATGTAATGACATCACATACTGCACGTAGTTAACAAATATGTAACTTCACATTAATTCACATCTGCATTTCATGCTAAACGCAGTCATCGTGATAATGCGTCAATTGACGCACTTTGGGGTTTCTAGGTAAAATTCCTTTTGGGGCTTCTAGTGTTTAAGAAAGGTTTGGACAAGTTCCTGGAGGAAAGGTCCATAAACCATTATTAAGAAAGGACCCAGGATATCAATACTTGACGCAGTACAAGCATTGTGGAGCCTGTGTCTTTTGGGGAAACTGCCAGGTACATATGACCTAGATTGGCCACTGTTGGAAACAGGATACTGGGCTTGATGAACCTTGGTCTGACCCAGTATGGCATATCTTATGTTCTTATGTTCATGTAAATGGAGCTCACTATGAGAAGGAGGAGGTTATCAATTGTGTGCCCAGGGATCTGTCCTTGGTCTGATTTTTTTTAACATCTTTGTTACTGATATTGCGGAAGGGCTGTCAGTTAAGTTTTGCATATTTGCAGTTGATACGAAAATCTGCAATAGAGTAGACGCCCAGGAAGGAGTAGATAACATGAGGATGGATCTAGCAAAGCTTGAAGAGTGGTCTAGAATTTGGCAGCTGAAATTTAATACTAAAAAATGCAGGGCTATGCACTTGGGCTGCAGAAATCCAAAGGAGGGTTAGAGTGTAGGGAGGAAGGTACTTCTGTCCATTAAGGAAGAGCGGGACCTAGGCGTAACTGTATCTGATGGTCTGTGAAAACCAGAAGGTTGCTTGGGTGTATAGGGAGAGAAATGGCCATCAGAAACAAGGAGGCGATAATGCCTCTGTATAAGTCTCTGGTGCGATCTCATTTGGAGTGTCTGTGGTCTGTTTAAAAAAAAAAAAGCAGCTACTGTGTCTTTTGGGGAAACTGCTAGGTATGTATGACCTAGATTGGCCACTGTTGGAAACAGAATACTGGGCTTGATGGACCTTGGTCTGACCCAGTATGGCATATCTTATGTTCTTATGTGCAATTCTGGAGACTACACCTTCAAAAGGATATAAGCAGATTGGAATTGGTGCAAAGTGTCTTCATTATGAAGCATATGAGGACAGATTTAAAGATCTTAATATGTAGAGGAAAGGCGGGATAGGGGAGAGATGTTTGAGACATTTAAATACCTCTGTGGCATAAATTCACAGGAGAGTCTCTTTCAATTGAACGCAAACTCTGCTATGAGGAGACATAGGATGAAGGTGAAAGGGGATAGACTCAGGAGTAATATGCGGAAATATTTCTTTATGGAAAGAGTGGTAGATGCGTGGAATAGTCTCCCAATGGAGGTGGTAGAGACAAGGACAGTATCTGAATTAAAAAAGTATGGGACAAACACAGAGGATCTCTAAAGGAAAAAAGGAGCCTATTGTAGTTGATATGGAAGGACAGACTAGATGGGTCATGTGGTCTTTTTCTGCTGTTATGTTTCTATATTTTATCTACAGCGATATGTATTTGCTTGAAATGTTCAGAGCATGCTCTCTGAGAGTTTGTTTTTTATGAATGCTCTATCTTTATTTACTTTCGCTTGCCATCTCTCCCTGATCCCCATGGAGGCAGAGTGACTCAACTTCTCCCTCAATCCCAGCACTTCAGAAGCAATCCATAGGGTCTCTGACTGCATGCAGCACTGCCTCTCCTTGTGGCCACCTCTAAGTTACAGGAAGCGCTGGGACCAAGGAGGAAGGTTCATGCCTCTGTGGGAACCTGAGAAGGGCAGCGCTGCTCTTGCTGATCCAAACAGCACCATTTATAGGCAGAACAGTGCTGGGCTGGGAGGATGGGTTCTGTGCGTCGGAAGATGGGCTCCATGCATCAGTCACAGTAGCCCCACCCCCTGACATTATTTGAGTGTTCCCTGCGCCAGCTTGAGCTTTAATTTGACAGTCAGGAGTGACTGGTAGGCAAAGAGAACAGGGGCCTGTTTAAAAAAAAAAAAAAAAAGCAGCTACTTTTACTTATTGGCCTCCTGTTACACAGGGCCCCTTTTTCCCATAGGTAAAGTTATCTGAGGTGGAGTTTAACACTTCCCTCAGTTGACCAAAAAACAGACCCCCCGATCTTGTGCCTGCTGACATTGGTGACCCTGTAGTTTCAAACCCCCTAATAAAAGTCTGTGGTGGCCCCTACTCCCCACCCCACCATGAGCCTGACAAAAATTAAAATTACTGGCTCAAGTGACCACTGCATTCTCCTCCCAGTAGCTACAACCTCTCCAATTTTCCTCTCTCCCCCCCCCCCCCCACGCTCTACTTTATATGGCAGACTGACCTCTACCTCTGTCCCTCCCACAGTGAAGAATATATGGGTAGGCTAGTACTAGCAGGGTGGAAATCTGAGTTATGCCTACCAGGAGGGGGGATTGGAGCAGGGATTGGGTGGTGTAGCAGCCTCTTGAGTCATAAATGGTACTTTAGCAGAATCTTGGTGTAGGGGGCCACCAGGGACATTTTTTATAAGGGCTCGAGGGGTGAGGTTTTTGGAGCCATCGGACCACTAATATCAACGGCCGTGTGCTCAGGGGTCTAGGCCTTGAGTCTTCTGAGATGAATATGAAACTTCACCTCAGATATTTCCTTTAGCGCCCCACTGCATGTTTACACCTGCACAAAGCTAGTGTAAAGGTCCAGCATTAAGAGAAGAGTACAGAACTGTGCTAAGTTTCAGTGTGTTGTGGGTTTGTTTGTTTTTTTTTTACATTGGAAGCAATTGAACATGCATGCTTTTGCATGTGATTAGTGTGCCTCTTGCACAATGCTATAGCACAGTGGTTTTGCTTGGGATTCTCTTGTGCTAGCTTGCTTTCTACATCAGAAGCAAGACTAGTGTGGGAAAATCTCAAAACTCAGCGCTAGAGTTTATTGCAATGAGGCCTCTGTTTGGGATCTGAGGAAGAGCCTGTTAACTTTCAAAAACTAGTAAAGAAATGTTTTAGTATAATAAACTGTATGACATTATAATTTATTTCCATGTTTTCATGGACAGAAGATCGTGTATCCCACACTTTTTTTACTTCATTAGCAGCTCAAGCTCTTTAGTCTTTTTTTTTTCTGTTTTCATTATACATTAATAGTAGTCTTATTTAGAGCTTTTAAAATACTAAAAAAACTATAATGGGGGATATTCAATGCAGTTAGAAGACCTGCTAACCACGTTAATTGCAGTCACCGAGGTATTCAGCAACACAAACTGGGCAGAGCAGAGGCAGCAGCCAGCAATAATCGGGCAGTGGCAATATTAAGCCACTGCCTGGTTATTGCTAAATGGCGAAATTTAGGAATCTGAAAGGGTGGCCTGCCTAACATTTGCTGCCAATCGCTGCTGTCCAGTTAGCTTCATGCTTCTCCAGCTAACCCGGATATTCAGTGCAGGTGGCTGGATATGTAAGTTTCAGCGGTGATGGCTAACATAATCATGCTAGCCGCCACTGCTATTCTCTCCGCCACCCCCCCTCCCCCTACAATTATTTCCAGTGCTCCTAGAAACATAGAAACCATGACAGCAGAAAAACACCACATGGCCTATCTAATCTGCCTTTCCATATCAACTACAATAGTCCACTTTTTTCCTTTAGAGATCTTCTGCGTTTGTCCCAGGCTTTTTTGATTTCAGATACTGTCCTCGTCTCTACTACCTCTACTATTCCACGCATCTGCCACTCTTCCCATAAAGAAATATTTCCGCATGTTACTCCTGAGTCTATCCCCTTTCACCCTGATCTTATGTCCCCTCATAGCAGAGTTTGTTTTCAATCGAAAGAGGCTCTCCTCTTGTGTATTTATGCCATGGAGGTATTTAAACATCTCTATCATATCTCCTCTATCCCGCCTTTCCTCTAACGTATACATATTAAGATCTTTGTCTGTCCTCATATACTTTATAACAAAGTCCACTAACCAGTTTAGTAGCCACCTTTTGCACACTCTATCCTGTTTATATCCTTTTGATAGTGTGATCTCCAGATTTGCACGCAATACTCCAAATGAAGTCGCAGCAGAGATTTATACAGAGGCACTATTGTCTCCTTTTTTCTGCTGGCTATTCCTCTCCCTATGCACCCAAGCATCCTTCTGGCTTTTGCCGTCACTTTTTCTACTTGTTTAGCCACTTTAAGATCATAAAAAACAATCATGCCCTGGTCCTGCTCGTCTTTAGTGGAGAGAAGTACTTCACCTCCTACACTGTATTGCTTCCTTGGATTTTTGCAGCCCAAGTGCATGACCTTACATTTTTTATCATTAAATCTGAGTTGCCAAATTCTCAACCATTCTTCAAGCTTAGCTAGTTCCCCCCTCATGTTATCTACTTCTTCCTGTGTGTCTACTCTATTGCAGATTTTGGTATCATCCGCAAAGAGGCAAACCGTATCCAACAGCCTTTTCGCAATATCAGTAACAAAAATGTTAAAAAGAATCAGACCATGACAGATCCTAGTGGCACACCCTAGTAATATCCTTCTCCTCAGAGCGAGCTTCATTTAGCTGTACTCTTTGCCACATCCCACTCAACCAATTTCTAACCTAGTCAGTTGCTTTAGACTCCATCCCTAGGGTGCTCAGTTTATTTATAAGTAAGGAACGTTGTCAAAGGCTTTACTGAAATCTAAGTACACCATATCTAGAACTCTCCCTTGGTCTAACTCCCTGGTCACCTAGTCGAAGGAATCAATCAGATTTCTCTGACAAGACCTGCCTCTGGTAAACTCATGCTGCCTCAGATCCTGCAATCCATTGGACCCCAGAAACCTCACTATTCTCTCTTTTACCAGAGTTTACAATAATTTACTTGCCACAAAGGTTACACTAACCGGTCTGTAGTTTTCAACCTCATCCTTACTTCCGCTTTTGTGTAACAGGACCACATGTGCCTTTCTCCAGATCTCTGGGACCACTCCCAACTCCATAGAAGCATTGAAAAGGTCAGTCAGTGGAGCCACTAGAACGTCCTCAAGTTCCTTCAATATTCTCAGATACATCCCATCTGGTCCCATTGCTTTGTCTACTTTTAGTTTAACTAGTTCCTCACGAACATAGTCTTCTGAAAATTGTTCACAATCCCTGTCACTTCTGTTCCTGTTTGTGGATGTTTTCTGAGGTCCTGTTCCTGGCCCTTCATCTGTGAACACAAAACAGAAATATGAATCAACTCTGCACATTAGACAAAATTATTCAAAGTTGTTAAAACCCAAGAGGATCTTGATAAATTGGAAGACTGGATGTTCAAATGGCAGATGAAATTTAATGTGAACAAGTGCAAAGCTATGCACCTAGGAAAGAACAACCCAAACTATGGTTACATGATGCAACATTTCACATTAGGAACCACCACCCAGGAAAAAGATTTAGGTGTCAGCGTGTATAACATGTTGAAACCCTCCACGCCGTGGTGGCCAAGAAGGCAAATAGAATTCTAGGAATCATAAGGAAAGAAATGGAGAATAAAACCAAGGATATTATAATGCCTCTGTATCGTTCCATGATGTGACCACATCTTGAATATTGTGTGCAATTCTAGTCACTGTATCTTAAAAAGTATATAGCGAAATCAGAAAAGGTACAGAGAAGAGCTACCAAAATGGTAAAGGGAATGGAAGGGATACTCTATGAGGAGAAGCTTAAAAGGTTAGGGCTGTTCAGCCTGGAAAAGAGACGGCTGAGGGGAGATACGATAGTAATGAATGGAGTGGAACGGGTAAACGTAGATTGATTGTTTATGTCATCAAAGTAGAAAGACTAGGGGACATGCAATGGAAGTACAGTGTAACCCATTTACGACTAATGAGTGAAAAAATAGTTTCTTTTAACATGTAATCAAACTCTGGAATTTGTTACCGGAGATGCAGTAAAAGCTGTTAGTGTAGCTGGGTTTAAAAAAGGTTTGGACAAGTTCCTGGAGGAAAGATCCATAAACCATTATTAAAGAGGACCCAGGAAATCCACTGCTTGCCTCAATACAAGCATTGTGGCATCTGTGTGTCTTTTGAGAAACTGCCAGGTACTTGTGACCTGGATTGGCCACTGTTGGAAACGGGATACTGACTCAGTATGGCATTTCTTATGTTCTTAATTCCTCATCAGCTTCTACATTTTCCTCCCCTTCACCCTTGAGTCTGACAATACTACTTTTGCCATTCCTCCTGTCACTAACATATCTAAAAAATGTCTTATCCCCCATTTTATTGCATTGGCTATTTCTTCTTCTTTTTGTATCTTTGTTTTCCTGACTACTTTGCTAACTTCTCTAGATTTTCCAAATATAGCTGTGTAGTACGCTGCAAGTGGGAAGGACACAAATCCCCATGGAGCCAGGTGGAGGGTTAAAGAAAAATGTTTTATTTACAGGGAGTTCACAGCAGTAGCAGAGAAACAGATCTCCCCTCCCCCAAAGTTCCTTCACTCTTGGTTCCACAACAGTGGCAGAGAAACAATTCTCTCCTCTTCCAAAGTTCTTCACTCTGGGTTCACAGCAGTAGCAGAGAAATAGTTCTCCCCTCTTTCAAACTTCTTCATTTTGGGTTCACAGCAGTACTATCACAAACTTGCTGACCAACGTGGAAATACCCCAGCTCCTACCTTCCCGTAGTGTCTCCTTAAAGGTAGGTGGTCACTCCATACTTTGGAACACCTCGAGCTCTTCTCTCCCTCTTCTTCTCACGCCCCAGGTCCTTGCTTCCTTGGACCTTAGTAATGTCATGGAAAGCAAAATGGGTACGTCCCAGAACACAAGAGAAGCAATCTTTATTCCACTGTCCTCGGTAAGTCCAATTCCGTTTCTGGGTATTTGAGATGGCTTCCCCAAACAGATCCTGGCCTGCGTATGAAGGTAGCCGCACTTTGGGTCCATGCCCTTCTCCTTGGACCATGGCAGCTAGGACAGGAGTCTGTGCCTTCAGTTGCATCACAGGGTAGACTGTGACTCTCTTCCTTTTGTCCGGCTGTGAAATCATGTAGTCAGCAGGTCTCACAGGCTCTATCACCTCATAGGGGCCTTGCTATGTATAGGAGAGACAACCCCCCAACACGGGATAGAAAACCAGGACTCTGTTCCCAGGTTGAAAAAGAGTAGTTACTCACCTGTAACAGGTGTTCTCCAGGAGCAGCAGGAATCAGTCCTCACATATGGGTGACATCGACGTCGATGGAGCCCCCGTGCGGAGCATCTCCCCAGCTTTCTAAGAAAGCCTTTGGGAATACTGCATACATGCGCAGTCCCCTTCCCGCCTAAAGGTGCCATCTTGTTCAGTCATATGACATAGCTAAAAGACAGCACAAAAAGTGTAAAAATGAACTATGTACAACTGCAACTCCCAGGGGAGGAGGGAGGGTTGTGAGGACTGATTCCTGCTGCTCCTGGAGAACACCTGTTACAGGTGAGTAACTACTCTTTCTCCAGGACCAAGCAGGAAGTCAGTCCTCACATATGGGACTCCCCAGCTTCAGGCTACCGGGGATCCAGAGCTGAAAAATGAGCTCCCTCTAGCCGCAGCATCAGAGAAAGGATTTCACTGAAACATACCCCCACCGGTAGCCCAACCAGAGGGCTGGAGGGTAGGAGTTGCCTAAACCTCGAAGAGATTCCGGAGCAGTGCCTGACCGAAAGCACTGTCCCTATGGGACTCCCTCTCCAGGCAGTAATGGGCCGCAAAAGTCTGGCTTGAGGACCAAGTTGCAGCCCTACAGATGTCTGCCAACGGTACAGAGTGGAGATGAGCTACTGAGGCAGCCATTGCCCTGACACGGTGGGACGTGACCCGACCCTGCAAGGGAAGGTCAGCTGCCCTGTAAGCCCAGGTGATACAGTCAGCCACCCAGATGGACAAGGTACGCTTGGAGACAGGTAACCCCAAGTTATTAGGGTCAAAAGATACGAAGAGCTGAGTAGCCCTCCTGTGCCCATGCGTACGTTCAAGGTAGAAGGATAAGGCCCTTCTACAGTCCAGGATATGCAGGACTGTCTCAGCCCGGCTGGCATGAGGCCTAGGGAAGAAGGTTGGAAGAACCACCTCCTGGTTGAGATGGAAAGAGGAGACAACCTTTGGGAGGAACTTAGGATGAGTCCTAAGGACTACCCTGTTCCTATAGAAGCGAGTGTATGGCCTGTCGCAGACCAGGGCTTAA
The DNA here is from genome assembly GCA_033557465.1 of Ichthyophis bannanicus. Classification (NCBI taxonomy): domain Eukaryota; kingdom Metazoa; phylum Chordata; class Amphibia; order Gymnophiona; family Ichthyophiidae; genus Ichthyophis; species Ichthyophis bannanicus. Next base: position 691,696,780 of record CM066035.1, read on the forward strand.
AGCTCACTCACTCGCCTGGCCGAGGTCAGGGTCACTAGGAATAGAGTCTTCCAAGAAAGGAAGGGGAGAGGACATGTAGCCATTGGCTCAAAAGGTGGGCGAATCAGTTGCTGCAATACCACATTCAACTCCCACTCAGGGGCCCGTGGACGGAGAGGAGGCTTGAGCAAGAGCAAGCCTCTGAGAAACCTGAACACCAGGGGGTGAACCGACAAAGAGTGTCCCTCCACCAGTGAGTGGTGAGCTGCCAGAGCAGAGAGGTGGACCCGAACAGAATTGGACTTAAGGCCCTGATTGGACAAGTGCAGGAGGTACTGAAGCACTACTGGCACAGTGCAGGAGAAAGGATCTTCCTGACGTTGCTGACACCACAAGGAGAACCTTCTCCACTTCAGGGCATAGGTTTTCCTGGTGGATTGCTTCCTAGAGGCCAAGACCCCCTCTCCAACTTCCTGAGGCAGGCCTCAGGGAGCCAACACTACCCTTGCAGCCTCCAGGCCATCAAATTGAGAGATTTGAGATTGGGGTGCAGAAGGGAACCCTGATCCTGAGAGAGAAGATCGGGTTGCAACCCCAGAGGCAGAGGTGTTTCTACTGCTAGTAGAAGTAGAAGTGGGAACCAGAGCTGCCTAGGCCACCTGGGGGCTACCAGACGTACCGAGGCCTTGTCCCTTAAAATCTTGAACAAGGTTCGGGCCATCAGAGGCGTGGGAGGAAACGCATACAGGAGGCCCTGGGACCAAGAAATCAGGAAGGCATCTGCTGCTAACCTCAGGGGATGCGGTTGCCTGGAACAGAACCTGGGCAGCTGCCGGTTCAGGGGACTGGCAAAGAGATCTATAGATGGAAGTCCCCATTTCAGGAAAATTTTCTGAACCACTAATGGGTGCAGTTGCCACTCGTGGGGCTGCAGAACGCTGCTCAACCTGTCTGCCAGGAAATTCTCCTGGCCAGGGAGATAAACAGCCTTGAGAAACATGTTGTGTTTGAGAGCAAAAGAGCAAAGGGCCTGTGCCTCCTGACACAGGAGCCTGGACCCCGTGCCTCCCTGCTTGTTCACATAGAACATGGCCACTTGATTGTCCATCTGTACCAAAACAGACTGGTGAGCCAGGGTGTGAGAGAAGGCTTTGAGGGCTAAGCGAATAGCCTGGAGTTCCAGTAGGTTGATATGTTGCGTGGCCTCCCATGGAGACCACAGGCCCTGGGTGCACCTGTCCAAACAATGTGCACCCCAGCCCTGCAAGGAGGCATCGGTTGTCAACACCACTGTGGAAATAGGCACCTGAAAAGGCACCCCCTGTAGTAAGTTGAGGGGGGGTGTAGCCACCACTGCAGGGAGTTCAGGAATGGTTTGGACACCCATACTTTGTCTGTGAGGCTTCCTGTGGCTTGCTTCCACTGAGTTCTGAGGCACCACTGTGCAGATCTCATGTGGAGGCGGGCATTGGGGGTCACATGCACTGTCGATGCCATGTGGCCCAGGAGCTTTAGACAGAGTCTGGCGGAAACCTGTGACCTGCTCAGAAACTGGTTTGCCAAGTCTATGAGCCTTTGAGCCCTGTCACTTGGCAAGTAAGCCTTTGCTTGCAGGGAGTCCAACCTTGCCCCTATGAACTCTAGGTTCTAAAGTTTATGACAAAGCCTAGGTGTTGAAGGAGGGAGACAGTTCGGAGGGTGGCTTGCCTGGCCTCCTGGGAAGTCTGACCCCTGATGAGCCAGTCGTCCAGGTAGGGGAAGACAAAAACACCCTGGTTCCTCAAGTAAGCCGCCACCACTGCCGGGCACTTTGTAAAGACCCTTGGGGCGGAGGTTAGGCCAAAGGGCAGAACTCTGTACTGGTAATGGTTTCCTCCCACAATGAACCTGAGGTACTTTCTGTGGTCTGGATGAATGAGGATGTGAGTGTACGCATCCTTCAGATCTAAGGAGCATAGCCAATCTCCCTGCTGGAGGTAGGGCAGAAGTGTTCCAAGAGTAAGCATCTTGAACCTTTCTTTCTCCAAGAACTCGTTGAGATTCCTGAGGTCGAGAATAGGCCTGAGGCCACCGGTTCTCTCTGGTACAAGGAAGTACCTGGAGTAAAAACCGTGACCTTGCAGGTGGAGAGGTACAGGCTCCACTGCCTGGTCTAGAAGCAGACCCTGAAGTTCTTGAAGGAGGAGGTCTGTATGCAGAGGAGGTCTTGGAGGCTCTCCTGGAAAGTAGGGAGGAGGCAGCTGCTGGAAATGGAACATATAGCCCTTGTCGACTATGCTCCATACCCAAGAGTCTCCTGTAATGGGTGGCCACTGGTGGGCAAACAGGGCTAGACGACCTCCTGTGCCGGGATGGGGCAGCAGAGGTGGAAAGGCTATGCTGTGGGAGTCAAAAAACCCCTCTCTGCTGAGTGGGAGCAGGAGCCGGAGGCTTGGGGGTTTTCTGCCTACGGGGCCCATGTCCCTGCCCCTTGGCCTGCTGACCCTGCTGGGGAGCTGGGGAGGCCTGGTACTGAGGGAAAGGTTTGTAGGCAGTTGCCTTCCTCGGGTAAAAGGACTTCTTACCCGAGCCCTTCTTTTTATGAGAAGGGGCAGAAGTTTTTCTGGACAGCCTTATCCTAGTCAGGTGCTCGGTTTCGAGCTCAGCAGCCTTCTTGGCCATGGGCTTGCCAAAAAGGTTTTCACCTCGGCAAGGGACATCGACCAACTTGTCCTGCACCCAGGGCTCGAGGTCCGATGACTGCAGCCATGCCTGGCGTCGGGCTCCGATGCCGGCTGCCACTACACGGGCTGAAGCCTCGAAGCCATCGTAGGCCACTCGGGACATGAACGTTGAGCATTCCCGGATTCCGGAGGACAAGGTCTGGAACCTCTGCAAAGGTTCCCCGGAGAGGCCAGCAGAGAACCCGGCAAGTTCCTTTGCCAGGTCTCGTAAGTACATGCCCATGTACAGCTGGTAGGACTGGACACGGCAAGCAAGCATCAAGCCCTGGAAGCACTTTCTGCTGATGGCATCCAGGTTCTGGGCCTCCCTGCTGGGCGGCACCGCGGAGTGTATCTTCTGGCTCTTCAGACGATGCATGGCCGATTCCAACACCATGGTAATTGTGGTTCCTTGAGTGACTCCAGTTTAGTCCTCATTCCCGCCCGGGGATGGGGTCTTAGCAGTGGTTTTTCTGTTGGGGGAAGTGCAAGGTTAAAAGTGGATATAGGCCTTCACTGGTATTCAGTTGTTTTGATGCTTCTATTTGTTTTGCGCTATATTATTATATTATGATATTGTTATATATATTGCTATATTGCTCTGGATTGTTTAGGGCTAGGCATTTGACAGAAAGGAGAGCATGCAGGAAGCAGTCCCTTTCCTTCTGGAAGGGGAGTAGTAAACTGCTTTGTTTGAAATGATAAAGCGGTATATAAAAACCTGATAAATAAAGAAAAGATAGGTTATATGTTCTGCATGCCCTTGAATATAATGTTAAGTTTAAAAAAAAAGTTACTGATTTTTTTGCTCCTTTGAGTCTGCTTTGTCAATAGTTCACTGGGGGCTGATGGGAGAGACCAGCAGGCTATATCCAGTGATATCATGAGTTTTTGACATGCCCAGTCTCCTACCTGCAGGAGGAGGTTCACTACCCAAAGGTTGAGGACTAAACTGGTGTCACTCAAGGAACCACAATTACCAGGTAAGTGTAATTCCTATTTTATCCTACAGTGCCTCCTTGCTCTCTTTTAACTTCTGTAATTCTACAGCTTTAATATTATTTTTTTTTACATAAAATGTCACTCCTCCTCCCCTTCTTCCTACCTTGTCCTTCCTGAATAAAGTATAGCCTGATATAATTACAACCCAGTTATGGGTGTCTGTGAACCATGTCTCCATGACCATAACTAAGTCCAAATCAGCCTCTTCCATTAACGCTTCAACATCTGGGATCTTCTTTCCCATGCTGTGGGCATATCTCCAGGAACAAGCAGGAATGAGTCTTTACATATGGGTACGTCGGTACCGACGGAGTCTGCGCGGGAACGCTTCCCAGCGTCCAATCAAAGAGCTTTTGGAACATCCCACCACGCCTGCGTGCTGCCTTCCCGCCTTTCCCAACTGCCTCTCCTCAGTCAGTTTTTGTTTTTCCGCGGAGCCGGCAGGACGTCCTCCTGTCACCGCAGAAAATTCTTATTTTTTAGTTTTAGTTTTCTTGTGGCCGCGGCTGTCTTCTCGACGCCACCGGTACCGCCGGTGTTTTTCTTTTCTTTCTTGTAAAATTGTTCCTTTCAACGGGATATTTTTTCTTCATAGTGTCCCACGGGGTCTTAGGCCTTTCAGGCCTCCCCTATTTTTCCTTCATGGAACCGCCAGACATTTTCTCCACAAAATGTTCAGATTGTGGCGGTACAACTTTATGTTTAGACCCTCAAAGTCGGTGTCTAACCTGTTTGGGTCCTGACAACAGTTTGGTGAGAAGACATCTTCAACATCGAGAATCCCTCGATACACGGTTGCCCTCCAACTTCGGGGCACCGTCCCCTTCTTCTTCCACTTTGATTCAGGTAACCCACAAACAGTCTGTTAAGACTAGCCAGTCCTCGAGTGGTACGTCTCATGCACAGCATGTAGACAGCTCTGGCTTTGCCCTCGATGGCCTCCTGGCTTCAAAACCCCGGCGGGAGTCTTCGGTCTCCAAAGCGTATAAGGGGTTTCAGGTTGTTCCTGGGGTTCACCCCCCACAGAACATACCTGAGCCGTGCACGGTGGTGGCATCCGCTTCGAGCGGTACCGATACCCCTGCATCGGCACTGGTGTTGGATGAAACACTCCTCACCAGGGATCGTCATCTGGCCTCCTCGGTGCCTTCGGGACCGATGGATACGTCCCAGATTGTCTTTCCCTTAGCGGTTCCAACACCGATACTGCCACCGACGTCGGTACCCTCCAGATGTGCATCGACAGCCTCGCTTCCTTCGATGCCGAGTCTGGAATCGATCTCCAGTTTGGAGGACTGGGTACCGACTCGCCTTGGTACCGTCTCGCGGCGGTAACGAAGGCTCGGTTCTGATGGCTCGGATCCGCAACTCTCGGTTCCCCTGAGGCCGCTTGAGTTGCCACTGGTAGACCTTCATTCACCGGTATCGGCCACGGTACCGAAGTCGGTACCGATGTCTTCATTACCCTCACAGTCGGTGCCTTCCATGCTTTGCTTCTCAGGCTCCTTGCCCTCGATGCCGAGTTTGGAATCCATTTCTAGTCTGGAAGACTGGGTACCGATCGATACCAGTGGCTTGGTACCGAGGATAGCAGCCGGAGGTTTTCGGTTCCCTCGGTACCAATTGAAGTATCACCGATGACTACTCCGATGTGTTTGTCGAGCCCGACTCCGACATCGGTACCGGTATTGACTTCAGTACCGGTATCCACAGTAGCATCGTGGCAAACTCCTACCATGCTTTTTTCAACAGCATCGCTCCATTCTATACCAAGCTTGGAGTCGATACCTGGCATGGACAATGTGGTAAGGACGGTTGCTGTTCCTGACAACCAGTCCAAGCAACCATCCCTTAAGCATTCCACACTGCACCCTGCAGGATCTTCTATTTCTATATCTCTGGATAACTCTGTGGGTGCTCAGGCTAGTTCTTTAGATCTAACCTGTCCAAGGGCGATTCCTGTTGGGGATCCCTCTTTTCAGAGTTTCCTCCTGGATATAGCAAGATCACTTGCTATTCCTATTCCAGGACATGATCCTGCACCAGGCTCTATTTCCACCAAAGCAAAGGACAACATAATGCTTCCTTTGCATCATTCCTTGCAGGATCTCCTAGGAATGTGGGAAACACCTTTAAGGGTACCCCCACCTCCCAGAGCAACTGATCTCTTATATCAGGTGCCCCCCTCTCCAGGGTTCCAAAAGACTCAACTTCCTCATCATTCCATAGTAGTGGAATCAGCAATGAGACGGATAAAGAATAAGAAAAAGGACTCTTCTTATCCGCCAGGTCGTGAGTCTAAGACACTAGATGCCTTTGGACGTCAGACCTTCCAGACATCTATGCTTTCTGCAAGAATTCTCTCATATATATTTTATGAGTCTTTCTCTTGAGGAGGTCACAAAGCAATTACATCTTTTAACTCCTTTCCTTCCAGTTTCCAGGAGTACAGACTATTCCTCGCTGCTTAAGCATATCCAGAATATCTCTTGGTTTCTTTCTCGTGCTTCCCTAGACTCTTTTGAGTCTGTTAGCAGGACTTCTGCTATAGCTATAGGGGCACAACGTAGAGCCTGGCTCCAAGCTTCAGATTTGGCCAAGTGGGAACGACGACGACTGGGACATACTCCTTGCACTGGAGAAAATCTTTTCAACAAGGAGTCTTTACGTCAGGTTACTCAGTTGTCCACTGATTTACCTGTTCCTAAGGGTTCTTCTACACCTTCTTCTGTCCCAGTAAGTAGGAAATGTCCTACCAAACTTTCTTCCCACAGGAGAAGAAGGTTTTATTCCTCACTTGCCCACCATACAGATGTTCCCCTACAGGGGAGCCATCGTCCTGGTCTGAAGAATCCAACCTCTCATCAGGCTCAGCAAACCCGGCCTCTGCAGGATCTCTGATCAGTCAACATCAAATGCTTGTGATCCTTGGGGTTAGAATCTACAGTTGCTTCTTCTCAACAGAGGCGATCCTTTACTCATTCTAACCCCTACACATGGATCTCTTTCCAAAAGACATCCATTTTTTCTATGAGCTGTCAGAATGTTCATGCCTATAAGTCACAGGTTTCTCCTCTTCTCCTGCCAGAGAAAGAGGTCTGACCACTATCAAATGATAGTTCCTGTGCCAGCATGTAATTTTCCTTTCTATAGACTTACTACTTGGTAAGTCTTCTTCAGCTCTATCCTCTTCACCCTCTTACCATGGTAAGAGCGGAATTACTTACTGGAGGGTTTTTCTTCAACCTCTCTAGGTTTGTCACTTTCCAGTGCGGAATTTTCCTCCCTGAGTTTCCTCCCCTGTCTCAAATTTACTTTAAGGCAGTTTATCAGACATGTCCAGAGTTTTCTACTCCTGTCTGTTCTTTCTGGTTTTAAACAGTAATATTCTTTCTGCTGTCTTGCTAGCAGCTGCCTATGCAGGAGCCTTAATGTTTGGTCCACTGTTTCTTGCCCACAAACAACCAGATTTGTCCTCCTCTAACATTCTATCTGGTCTTAGTAGTGGCTCCAAGTCAGTGTTTTTCATCTACCTTGGAAATTATCCCACTACAAGCTATCTCCAGGAACAAGCAGGAATGAGTCTTCACATATGGGTACGTTGGTACCGACGGAGCCTGCGCGGGAACGCTCCCCAGCGTCCAATCAGAAAGCTTTTGGGAGCATCCCTCAGCGCCTGCGTGCTGCCTTCCCGCCTTTCCAACTGTCTCTCCTCAGTTTTCGTTTTTCCGCAGCGCCGGCAGGACGTCCTCCTGTCACCGCAGAAAATGTTTTCTTTAATTCTTTACTTCTTTTTTTTTTTTCTTGTGGTCGCGGCTGTTTCCCCACCTCCACCGGTACCGCCGGTGGGTTTTTTTCTTTTCTTTTTCTCAAACTCAGGGAGAGTTTTTCCCTCAGTTTCTGTCTTAAATTTTTGGGCCTGTAAGGCCTCTCCATCATGGAGCCTTCTTCTCCTAAGAAGTGCCTTAACTGTGGAAATATAGTTTTCTTTTTAGACTCCAATAACTGGTGTCTAACCTGTTTGGGTCCTGACCCTTTTCCTCCGGAGCCATTAGGCTATAATTTTATGAGAAGAGATTCTCCATTTCGAGTTTCCCTCGATACCGAGTTCCCTTCCAGTGTCAGGGCACCGACCATTTCTTCTCTACAGGATCAGGTAACCCACAAACAGTCTGTTAAGACTAGCCAATCCTTGAGTGGTAGGTCTCATGCCAGGCATGATGACGGCTCCGGCCTTGCCCTCAAGACCCTATTGGCTTCAAAACCCCGGCGGGAGTCTTCGGTCTCCAAAGCCTTTCAGGGGTTTCAGGTTGTTCCTGGGGCTCACCCCTCACAGAACATACCTGAGCCATGCTCGGTGGTGGCATCCGCTTCGAGCGGTACCGATACCCCGGCATCGGCACTGGTGTTGAGTAATCCACTCTTCACCAGGGATCGTCATATTGCGTTCTCGGTACCTTCGTGACCGATCAATACGTCCCAGATTGACTTTCCAGTATCGGCAGCATCGCCGATACGACCACCGATGTCGGTACCCTCTAGACATGCATCGATAGACTCGCTTCCTTCGATGCCGAGTCTGGAATCGATATCTAGTCTGGAAGACTGGGTACCGACGCGTCTCGGAACCGACGCTTACCGATTCCGGATGCGTGGTACCAAGGATACTCACCAAGGGTTTTTGGTTGCCTCGGTACCGCTTGAGCAGCCTCCGATGACTGCTTCGATGTCGGTATCGCCTCCAATTCCGGCACAGCTACCGGTATCGGTATCGATGCCGGTTCCTGCAGTGACATCGGGACCAGCTACTTCCATGCCTTTTTCACCAGGATCGCTCCTTTCTATACCTAGTTTGGAGTCGATACCTGGCATGGACAATGCAGTACTGACTGTCTCAAGTCATAACCGCCAGTACCAGTATCCATCCATTAGGGCTCCTTTTCTGCACCGGACCAGTACATCCTCCGGTGCCCAGGCTACTGCTTCAACTTTAGCCTGTCCAGGGATGGTTCCCATTGGAGATCCTTCTTTTCAGAAATTTCTCCTTGACATGGCAACATTCCTTGCTATTCCTGTCCCTGGCTATGATCCTACACAAGGCTCTTCTGCGGAAAAGGAAAATATAATGCTTCCTTTACATCATTCTTTGCAGGATCTTCTTCTGAGAATATGGGAAACACCTTTAAGGGTTTCCTCACCTTCTACAGCAACTGATCTTCTGTATCAGGTGCCCCCCTCTCCAGGGTTTCAAAAGACTCAACTTCCCCATCATTCCATTGTTGTGGAATCAGCAATGAGGAAGGTAAAAAGCAGGAAGAAGCATTCTTCTTATCCGCCAGGTCGTGAATCTAGAACACTGGATGCCTTTGGACGTCAAACCTTCCAAACATCTATGCTGGCAACAAGGATTATCTCTTATATTTTTTATATGAGTCTATCCCTTCAGGAGGTCACAAAGCAATTATCTATTTTGACTCCTTTTCTATCAGAGCCCAAGGCTGCAGACTATTCCTTACTTCTTAGTCATAGCCAAAATATCTCTTGGTTTCTTTCTCGTGCTTCCCTAGACTCTTTTGAGTCTGTTAGCAGAACCTCTGCTATAGCCATAGGAGCACGACGTAGAGCCTGGCTCCAAGCTTCAGACTTGAACAGATGGGCACAACAAAGACTGGGTAATACTCCTTGTACTGGAGAAAATCTCTTCAATAAGGAGTCTTTACGTCAGGTTGCTCATTGCTCCACTGACTTCCCTGTTTCTGAGGGCTATCCTAAGCCTTCTCCTTCCCCGGTAGGTAGGAAATGCCCTACCAAACCTTCTTTCCCTAAAAGAAGAAGGTTTTATTCTTTTCCTGCCCATCATACGGATGTTCCCAAACAAGGGAAACCTCGCTCTGATCTGAAGAATCCAAACTCAAGCCAGGAAAATTAATCTTCAATAGGGTTCTAATTAATCTTTTTATAACCTACAGTTCACTTCTTCTCAGCAGAAATTTTTTCACTGTTTTTTTCCTTAAAACTCTACACATGGATTCCTGTTTTCCCAGGACATCCACTTGCTCTTAGGTAGGCTGAGCTGTCAGGAGTTTCATGTCTATGGGTCACAGGGTTTTCCTCCTCTTTCTACCATGAAGAGAGGTTTGCCAACTATCTCATGATAGTTTTCTCTTGTACCACCATGAATTTTTTCCTTCTGCAGACTTACCATATGGCAAGTCTCCCTCCAGCTCCTATTTTTCTTTACCCTCTTTTTTAGGGTCTCCCCTGTAAGAGTGCTACCATGCCACTGGAAGGCTCTCTTAGCCTTTCTAGTCTTCCTGTCCTTTCTAGTGTAGAGTTTTCTCTGGAGTAATCTCCCTGCTTTCCTTGGGCAGCTCATCGGACATGATCAGGATTTTTTCCTCTTGTTCTGTCTGTTCTCTCTGTTACAAACAGAAGAATTCTCTCTGCTGTTCTATTCAGCAGCTGCCCATGCAGGAGTTCCAGTGATTGGACTACTGGTACTTTTCTACGAGTTCCAGTCTTGTCTTCCACTACTTTTTCTCTGGCCTTAGTAGTGCTTCCAAGATAGTGCTCATCTATCTTGGATAATCCTTATCGCTTCTTTTCTGTCATCTCCAAATCTCTGGAGTTGGCAGCATAACTGAAGTGGCAGCTGGTTTTCTCCAACAGCCACTTTTATTTCCCAATTTTCCTGCATAGTGCTCTCTGCAATCCTACTGAGAAGCTTTCCACTATGGGCCCTTGCTAGAGAGCATGGGGATTTTTTCTCTAATTACTATCCTATATGGTTGAAAAAGGCTTCCTCAGTCATTCCTCATGACTGTAGGGGTTTTTTACACCCTTCTATTTCCTTTTAATAAAGGACATAAGCCTTCTCTATGTGACAGTCTAAAGTTACCCAGTTTCTACAGGAAATATGCTCTTTTTCCTTGCAGCTTGTCCTCATGGTATCCTAATCCTTCATGGACAGCACATATTTAATTAAACAACGCATGATACCCCCCCCCCCTTGTCCCTCAAGTGGGTCACCCTGGTATCTCAACCTCTGCGTTTCGGTCCATTCACCATGTTAGAGTTCTACCGGACTCAGGACTTGCTGTTTACAGACTGATATTATCTTCTGTTTTTTCCACGCAACCATCCTGGTTATCTCACTGGATAGTATTCCTGCTCCATCTTAACCAGGGGGAACAGATTCTCTATATCTTCTCAAGTAGGTTCCACCTTCTTGTTATTAGATGAATCTTTCCTCTTCACATCTCCCATGTGAATGTTCTTATGGGCATATCTCTTATCTGCTTAATTGCAGACATTATCTTTAGACATATATATATTCATGTATGTATATATCTCTATATACTTCTCTATAGATACATATGTCTGTAAGCTGCGTGTGCATATGCTATGCCCCTCCCGATATCACTATAGACATATATATATATATATATATACCCATATATATATATATATATATATATATATATATACACACATATATATATAAATATATCTACATATATGTGTATCTGTCGAGATGCTTCCTTATAGGTAGATATGTATTTACATACTTATCTCTCTAACTGTCTATGCTTATGAAGGTTTACCTTCCTATAGGTTCCAGACAGTGGGCTTGCATATGTTCATACTGTCCCACAGTATGTCTGGGGTATTATGCACACAACCACTGCTGTGGTACTGACAGCTCCTACCTTAACCCTAGGTTTAGGTATCCCTGAAGCTCCATGCTCCAATATCTTTCCTTTCTCTCACCAGTTAGGAAAGACAGGGTGGATCTTCAGTAGATCTGAGGTTTCATCCCTTCAGACATCTGTCCTTGGGAATACGGGCTTTTTTCCCATAACCCTTCTTCCCTCCAGGACTGGGCTAGTTTATCCAAATCGGTCAGTCTTCCTCTTTTGCTCCTAACTGTGAGTAACTCTGTAGCCAAAAGAGTTCCCAGCTTTTTCCATAAAGCTTTCCTAAAGACCTACTGTTTTTGTACTACCCCAGTTGACACCTGGATCACCTGTCACTTCCAGATTTGGACCTTCACCTTCACCTCAGTGAGGTCACCTTGAAGATTTCTCTACTGGATCCCCAGTAGACTCCATCAGCCTCTCTACTTCCTGCAATCCAGTAGGTGAGGTCCATATTGTGATTGTTCATTTCAATATTTTTCATGATAATTATCATACATACAAGGACTCCTTACCTGTAGTCCTATTTTAGGTTAGCTGTTTTTCCCTACAGCTCCTCTCTTTTCAACTCCTACCCTCCATCCTCAGGATGCCTGGCCATATGAGGTGTAGCATGTTCCAATCCCCACCATGCAGGGCTCCAGGCATCTTAGCTTGGGAGTCCCCATATGTGAAGACTCATTCCTGCTTGTTCCTGGAGATAGCACAGTTACTTACCTGTAACAGGTGATCTCTGGGAACAGCAGGAATAAGTCTTCACAACCCACCCACCTCCCCTAGGAGTTGTATCTCTCTATCTATCTTCCTTTCCTCTTTCTGTCTCTTTGTCTCAGCTATAAAACTCAACTGAGGAGAGACAGTTGGAAAGGCGGGAAGGCAGCACGCAGGCACTGAGGGATGCTCCCAAAAGCTTTCTGATTGGACGCTGGGGAGCGTTCCCGCGCAGGCTCCGTCGGTATCGACGTACCCATATGTGAAGACTTATTCCTGCTGTTCCCAGAGAACACCTGTTACAGGTAAGTAACTGTGCTTTCTGGGTTGGTCTTCTATTTCTGTCATGTCATCTCCATTCCCCTGGATTTGGCAGCATAGTGGACTGAGATGCTGGCTCTAGCAGCCAGTCCTCTCTCCTCATTCTCCTGCATCATGCTCTCTGCAATTCTACAGAGAAGCTTTCCACTATGGGCCCTTGCTAGAGAGCATGGGGTTTTTTTCTCCAACAGCTATCTTAGATGGTTAGAAAAGGCTTTTCAGTCGTGTCTCCCATGACTAGAAGGTTCTCCCTTCTTTTACTATCTCCTTTTGCCATAAAGGACATAGGCCTCCTCTTACCTAAGGGCTTAAGGAGTTGCCAATTCCCTGCTTTGGTCCATAACATTCCCAATCGTGGATATGCTTTTCTCCTTGCAGCTCGTCCTCATGGTAAGAACGCATGATACTTTTTGCCCATAAGCAGGTCAACATCGTACCTCATCCTTATCTGTCTTCTGTCTACTTACCATGCTAGCGTCTTGGATGACTCAGGACTTGCTGGCTACAGATTGATATTATCCTCTGTTTTCATATAACCATCCTGGTTATTTTACTAGCTAGCATCCTTGCGGATCATAACCAGGGGGAATAGATTCTCTATATATCTTCTCAAGTAGGTTGCACCTCCTTTTTATTAGATGAATCTTTCCTCTCCACATGTCCTATGTGAATACCATGCTGTAGGCATATATCTGTCTGTTTAATTACAGACACCCATATTTAGGCCTACATATTCATATTTATCTTTGTGTGTATTTTATGCCCTTCCATATCTCACTATAGATATATTCTTATATGTTTATTCATATATCTATATTTATATATATTTATATATATATATATGTATCTGACGAGATATTTCATTATAGATAGATATGTCTCCACATACTTATCTATCTCACTGTCTATGCTCATATAGCTATCTGTTCTGACAGAGGGATTTTGCCCATACTTCTGCTATTCAGCAGGTTTGGAATTCTACACACACAACCACTCCTGTGGTAGTCAACAATTCTTATACCATAACCTAACACGTTTAGGTACCTCTGAAGCTCTCCGTACCTAATATCTCTCCTAGCTTACCCCAGTTAGGAGAGATATTGTGGATCTTCGGTTACTCACAGCCTTAACGCCTCAGGCATTTGTCTTCACCCTGGGATACAAGGGGTTCCCCATACCCTTTCTCCCCACAAGGACTGTGTCTGTTTGTCCAAATCAGTTAGCCTTTCTCTTTTTGCTCCCAAGAGTGAGATACTCTGCCGCCAAAAGAGTTTGGTTTTTACCATACAGCTTTCGCTGAAGGCCCACCGTTTTTGTACTACCCCAGTTTTTCCTACCAGGGGTGCCTGTTACCTTTCAGGATTCTGACTTCCTCTGTTTTTCCTACAGGTTTATTACCTCCACTTTTCAGTGAGGTCCTCTTCACGGTTCCTCTACTGGGTTCCCAGTAGATCCATGAACCTCCATACTTCTATGAAATCCTGTTGGCGGAGGTCCATATTGCAATATTCTTTGCAATATCATTGATAACAATCATTATCCACACATGGACTCCTTTCCTGCAGTCCTGTGCTAGGTTAGCTGTTCCACAGCATCTTCTTTCTTCAACTCCTACCCTCCATCCTCAGGATGCCTGGTGTTGTGGGGGATAGCATGTTCCAACCTATGACATGCTCGAACTCCAGGCATCTCAGCTTGGGAGTCCCCATATGTGAAGACTCATTCCTGCTTGTTCCTGGAGATAGCACAGTTACTTACCTGTAACAGGTGATCTCTGGGAACTGGATTGCAGGAATAAGTCTTCACATATGGGGAGTTGTATCTCTATCTATCTTTCCTTTCCTCTCTCTCTCTCTCTCTTTGTTTCAGCTTTAAAACTTAACTGAGGAGAGGCAGTTGGGAAAGGTGGGAAGGCAGCACGCAGGCGTGGTGGGATGCTTCCAAAAGCTCTTTGATTGGACGCTGGGAAGCGTTCCCGCGCAGACTCCGTCGGTACCGACTTACCCATATGTGAAGACTTATTCCTGCTGTTCCCAGAGATCACCTGTTACAGGTAAGTAACTGTGCTTTATACACACTGCTTTCCAGATGTTGCCCCTTTTATCCATTTCTACATATGTTTTGAATATTTCACTTACCTGGGAGGTTTCTTCACCCATCCCCAACGAATATAGTTTAAAACCCTCTTCAGTAGGTTAGCCGGTCTGCTGCAAAAGACACTTTGACCCTTCTTGGACAGATGGACGCCATCTCTGCTCTGCAGCCCTTGGAACATCATCCCAATGTCCAGGAAACCAAAACACTCTCTGACACCATCCATGCAGCCATGCATTCATCTTCAGGATGCAAGCATCTCTGCCTCGGCCTTTACCCTCAACAGGGAGGATTGAAGAGAACACTGCTGGCGCAGGCAATCTGCTTCACCCTCTATCCCAGAGCCATGAAGTCATTTTTGATACGCTCAGAGGGATACCTAGCAGTATCGGTTGTGCTGACATGGATGGGCAACATCAGCTAATAGTAGGCTTGATGAGTCTCTGCAAGCTCTCCATAACATCTTGAATTTTTGTCACCTGGCAGACAGCACACCTCTCTGGACATCAAGTCTGGTCGGCAGATGGATGCCTCAGTACACCTCAGAGTCATCAACCACCACTACCTTCCCTTCCTTGTGGTCAGTGACTCTGCAACTTTGGGGTGCTTGAGCTCTGGTTCTTCCCTTTCCTGGGATGCTTTCACCACCTCCACTTCCAGGGCTGCATACTGGAGGAGTTGGATTGTTGATTCTGCAAGCTCTGGTGACTCGTATCCAACTCACTTCATTCTGTGGCCTTCCATCTTTACCTTTGTTGGAGTGCTTGGATGTTTCAAGAAGCATCTCATCAATGTACTTCTCACTGTCTCGATTGCTTCTCAGCCTCTCCACTTCTCCTCTGAGCTCCTCTACTTGTTTCATGAGGGCTCAGCTTGCAGGCATCCTGCACATGGAACCAGTCCTTCAACTGGCATCGGACAACTGGCATTGGACAAAGACAGAAACTGTAACAAGGGCAACAGCTTTGGCAATGATTTTTCCCAGTCATTGTTCAGTTGGAGCTTTGGTACCTGTTGAAGTAAATGAGAGTCCTACCAAAGTCCCTAACTTTTCCTCAACTGTCCTTTAAGAGAAAGAGCAGTTGATCTCTTTTATGTGTGCTCTAACAGTGCTGTTCTGTGTCCCTGTGTGTAGTTAATTGCAGGCGTTGCCTTATAAAGCAAGAATTTACACATGGGGTGGGTAGGGAGGGATCTAACACCTGATGAGGTCAGTGGCTTCAAAGAGCTTGCTCTGAATGGAAAGCTGGATAAAGAAACAGTGAATTCTAACAGGCAGAGCTTTACCCAACACCACAAAAATTCCCCTTTTGCAATACAACTTGTAAAAATGAAGACCAAAACCTCTTTA
The DNA here is from genome assembly GCA_033557465.1 of Ichthyophis bannanicus. Taxonomy (NCBI): domain Eukaryota; kingdom Metazoa; phylum Chordata; class Amphibia; order Gymnophiona; family Ichthyophiidae; genus Ichthyophis; species Ichthyophis bannanicus. Next base: position 691,712,637 of record CM066035.1, read on the forward strand.
AAAGCTCTTAGGCAGAGAGCTTGTATTTAAAAGCCACACAGTATTACCTTGCCTGCAATGGAGACCCTTTTAGGGATGCTGTTTTGGCTACTCAGCTGTCCGATGGATGGGGTGGGAAGGGTATGGGTGATACAGATGGATATTAGGGGGAGTATTTTAAAAAGAGGATTGTGAACTTAGTGACTTGGAGTATTAATGTGGGTGGTGTCTTGAGGGTCCCAGATCATTTGGAACTGGAACAGAGAGCCTCCATTTCAATGGTTAGAGGTAGATTTTAACATCAATTCCTTTTTAATGCACTTTTTTAACTTAAAGTAGTGCTATGAAGCCAAAAGTAAACTATTCCATGCTATGTATTTCATTGCATTACTATATCTGAAGTAAGTAAAAACATTAATGTTGAAGTAAATGAAATTTAGCATTAAAAATTGAATGCAGATTCTTTAAACACCGAGTGTGGGATAGAGTGAGTAGCAGAACCAGCATAGAGAAGACTGCCATAGGCTACCTGTTGGGTTAGTCATCAGAGGCATCAATGTCACAAGCCACTGAGTGAGGAAGGGCAATACAAGCAAAGGCAACAGTACCTACAAGGCACTGAGACGGGAGTAGCAAGGTAGCAATAATAGAGGAAACCTTACCCAAGGCACTGAGATAGGAACAGGGGGCATCAGGAGCAGCATCAGAAATAGCAGTACCCCAAGGCATTAAGAGAGGGGTGGGATGATAATGGTAGAAGTATCAACACTCAAAGGCAAAGGCATCGAACCTCCAAACATTTGGACACTGGTGTTCAGTGGGTCGGAAGCGTCTAAAACTTTGAAAAGGTATCATATGTGTAGAACTCCTGTGCCTCATGTGGAAATTTGGGGACAACCAAGAGAGGGAGATTTATCTTAATGAAGAACTGTTCCATCAAGTCTGGTGCCAGCCATGAATGGTATGAATGCACAATAATCCTCCACCATTGAGTAAACCTTTTCACTAGGCACACTGATTGGTGAGCAGGAAAGAAAATACTGGACAATACTGGCAAGGTCTGATTAGGCCTAAAAACATAAGATATACCATACTGGTCCATCAAGACCAGTATCCTGTTTCCAGCGGTAGTTACAAGTACCTGTCAGGTTCCAAAAGGTAGACATATTCCATGCTGCTTATTCTCCGTGGACTAGCAGGAATGAGTTCTCACATATGGGTGATGTCTCCTATGGAGCCCCACGTGGAAACGCTCCCCAGCTTCTATTGGAAGCTTTTGGGAGGCTCCACCATGCCTGCATGATTCCTTCGTACCTGCTGCTTCTTGATTCAGTCTGATAGCATAGCTGTAGCAGAAGACAACTCCTCAGGGAGGTGAGAGGGTTGTGAGGACTCATTCCTTTTTGTCCTTGGAGAATACCTGCTACAGGTTTCTCCGTGGACAAGCAGGAATGAGCCTCACATATGGGACTCAAACTACAGGCTACCATAAACAAGGAGGCCACCGAGAAGCCCAACAGGAGCAAAACTCAAATACAATGTGGTAACAGGCCTGATGTCAAACTATGTACGATAGCAGTGATTTTCTCCTCACTTTTTTGTAGCCTGGACAGAATAGAATGGGCCTAGGGGGGATGAAGTTGGATTCTAATTCCCAAACAGATTCCTGGATACAGTTTGGCCGAAGTTGCTATCGCATCGGGAATCCCCGTTTAGGTAATAATGAGATGTGAGTATGTGGACCACCCAGAAAAAGGATTTAGGCATCGTCATGGATAATAAGTTGAAACCCTCTGTCCAGTGTGCAACGGTGGCCAAGAAAGCAAATAGAATGCTAGGAATCATAAATAAAGGAATGGAGAATAAACCCTAGGATATTATAATGCCTCTGTACCATTCCATAGTGTGACTACACCTTGAATATTGTGTGCAATTCTGGTTGTCATTTCTTAAAAAGAATATAGCAGAATTAGAAAAGTTACAGAGAAGAACATTTGGTAAAGAGGATGAATGGCTTAAAAGGTTAGGGCTCTTCAGCTTGGAAAAGAGATGGCTGAGGGGAGAGATGATAGAGATCTATAAATTAATGAATGGAGTAGAATGGGTAAACGTAGATAGGTTGTTTACTCCATCAAAAAGTAGAAAGACTAGGGGACACAATGAAGCTACAATGTAACCCATTTAAGAGTAATAAGAGAAAATATTTTTTCACTCATTGTGTAATCAATTCGTTACTGGAGGATGTAGTAAAAGCTGTTAGTGTAACTGGGTTTCAAAAAGGATTTGGACAAGTTCCTGGAGGAAAGATGCATAAACCATTATTAAAGAGGACCTGGGAAATCCACTGCTTACCCTGGGACAAACCTTGTGGAACTTGTATATCTTTTTGGGGAACCTGCCAGGTACTTGTGATCTGGATTGGCCACTGTTGGAAATAGGATACTGGACTTGATGGACCTTGGTCTAACACAGTATGGCATTTCTTATTATCTTATGACCATATTGGAGCCCTACAGATCTCTTCCATGGTGACCAAGCACAAGCTGGTCACCGACGTAGCCATTGCTCAGATATTATGTGCAGTGACATGACTATGAAGGATCAGGCCTGCCTAGGCATAAGCGAAAAAGATGCAATCTGCTAGCCAAATTGAAAGAGAACATTTGGAAATAGCAACACCTAGCTTGCTGGGGTCAAAAGAAACAAAAAGTTGCATGGACCTTCTATGGGCTTGTGTCTGCTCCAAGTAGAAGGCTAAGGCTCGCTTATAGTCCAACATGTGCAACGCAGCTTCCCCTTTGGGTGCATGAGGTCTCGGGAAAAATGTTGGAAGAACAATTGACTGATTAATGTGGAAATCAGATACCACTTTTGGAAGGAATTTAGGATTAATATGAAGGACCATTCTATTATGGTGGAATTTGGTGTATGGCGGATGAACCACTAGAGCCTGAAGCTCACTCACTCTGCAGGCTGAAGTGACCGCCACCAGAAACAATATCTTCCAGGTCAAGAGCTTCAGAGGACAGGGATTGAGCAGCTCAAAAGGAGCTTTCATGAGCTGCGCAAGAACCACATTGAGGTCCCAAGATACTGCGGGAGGCTTATAGGGATACTTCAAAAGAAGCAAGTGTCGCATAAAGCAAACTACTAAAGGCTGTACTGAGATGGATTTGCCTTCCACACCTCAATGGTAAGCTGCAGTTACACTGAGGTGGACAGTGTAGAAGATATTCAAGCAGTTTTTGTGTGGAACAGACAAAAGGATCTAGGACCTGGCCCTCACATAAGATAGAAAACCTCTTCCACTTGCAAGAGTAAGACTTTCTCATAGAGGCCCTCCTAGAGGTCAAAAGGACTTTGGTTACACTTCTGGCAGGTTGAGCTCAGATAACATTAGCCTCTCCACATCCATGCTGTGAGGGCCAAGGACCGAATGTTGAGGTGCAACATCATCCCGCCCTCTTGTGTTATTAAATCGGGCATGTGGCCGAGCCATAATGGTTGCTGAGTGGAGAACCGTAGCAGGAGAGGAAACTACGACTATCTGGGCTAGTAGGGAGCGATGAGAATCATTGTGCCACAGTCTGTTTTGAGCTTCAGGAGGGTCTTTGCAATGGAGAAGTATTGGAAGATAAGCATAAAGAAGACCCTCCCCCAGTTAAATAGGAAAGCATCCGATGCTACTCTGCTGCATGATCTTACTCTGGAGCAGAACTGATCCACCTGGGTATGCAGCAGTGTAGTGAACAGATCTATCAAGGGGGTGCCCTGCTCTCAAAAGATGCGAATCGCGACTTCCCTGTCCAGTGTCTACTCGTGTGGCTGGAGCACTCAACTCGGTCTGTCTGCCAAAGGTTTTACTCACCTGGCAAGTACGTGGCTCTCAAAACCATCCCGTGCGTGATGGCGAACTACCCCTACCTGACATCTTCTGAACACAGGAGATACGAGCCCATTCCTGCTTGCTGATGTAGAACATGGTGACTTGATTGTCAGTCTAAATCAGAACAATTTGGTTGGCCAGTCGATCTCAGAAAGCCCTTAAAGTGTTTGCCACTGCTTTTAGTTCCAAGAAATTGATCTGATGGAGGCTTTCTTGGATGGACCAGGCACCCTGGGTATGAAATCCTTCTAGATGAGCTCCCCCACCCCAGGCTTGGATGCATCTGTCATCAGTACCTTTTGAGGTGGAGAAATTTAGAAAGGAAGACCTTTGAGCAAATTGTGGTGGACTGTCCATAACTAATGACTGATCGAGAGGGGCAGTGACAAACAGATGAACCCTGAGTTCACCCATGGCCTAGAACCATTGAGTCCCCAGAGTCCACTGAGCCTGCCTCACCTTGAGGCATGCCAATGGCGTGACATGCAGAGTAGAGGCCATCTTGTGAGCTGTTATCTGCTGACTGAATTGAGTTTTCTGCACAAGTACTGTCGATCTGAGAAGTCTGTTGTATAGCAGGAAGGCTCTCATCTGAGTTGGGTTGAGCAGGGCTCCAATGAATTCCAAATGTTGGGTGGGCTGAAGGTGGGACTTTGGTTAATTTACAATGAACCCTAGTAGTTCCAACACCTGAATAGTCAATTGTGTTGATTCTTGGACTCCGTCTATAGTGGTACTCTTGATCAGCCAATCGTTCAGATAGGGGAAGACAAACACTCCCAACATCTGGAGGTAAACCGCTATTATCGAGAGGCACTTTGTGAAGACATGAGGTGTTGAGGCCAAATGGAAGCACTCGCTACTGGAAGTGTTATTTCCCCAGGACGAATCTGAGATACTTCCTGTGAACTAAATGTATCTATATGTGGGTATAGGTGTCTTTTAGATTCAGGGAGCATAGCCAGTCTCCTTTTTGAAGATAAGGGAGCAGGATGCATAGAGGAATCATTCTGAACATTTCTCTTACCAAATACAGGTTCAGATCTCTTAGGTCTAGGGTGGGATGGTATCCCCCATTTTCTTGGAGATCAGGGAGTACCTGGAATAAAACCCCTGACCTCTTTGTTCTGGTGGCATGAGCTTGATTGCAAGATCTGACCAAGAGGGCAGTGATTTCTCTCTGAAACAGTTCCTGATGCAGAGGGTCGAGATGATGCACCCTCGGGGGGGGGGGGGGGGCAGCAATTTGGTGGTAGTTGCAATAAATGTAGTTGGTAACTGTTTTTGATGATCTGTAGAATCCAAGAGTCTGAGGTTATGAGGGGCCACCTTTATGAAAAAGGAGTGAGCCTTCTCCTGACCAGAGGGTTTTCTACTGTGGTCGTAGGAAGATTGGCAATGTTCTACAGGAACCAGTCAAAACCCCGTCCCAGGTTTTGGCTGAGGAGCCGGCTGGGCCTTTTGAGGCTTCTCATACCACTGCTGTTGGAGAAGAGGCCTGCTTGGGTTGGGCAGTCTGGGGCCCAGGACAGTACCAATGCCTGCAAGAGTAATAGGTCTTTTCTAGTTTTCACCTTGGTACCTCATATGATAGGCCTGCTCAGACATTCATCTGGAGAGCCTGGTAAGAGTAACATGCTGCTTTTCAATATAGCCAGCCTTCTCTGCGACCTGTTCCTCGAAGAGATTCTCTCCACATCACGGGACATCTGCCAGCTTGTTTTGCACTGACTATTCTAGGTCTGGCGACGGGAGCCAAGTGAGTCTCTGGGTGCCAATACCTATGGCAGCATTTCTGGATGCCATCTCAAAGATATCATAGGTCACTTGGACCATGAACTACAAGCAGTCCTTGCTGTGTGCCACTAGGGAATGATACTGATCCAATTTCATTGGAGGAAGGAACTGGGCCAGATCAGCCAAGTTGCGCATGATGATCTTCAAGAACATGCCCATGTAGAGCTGATAAGAGACCACATGGGCTACGAGCAAAACTCTGGAAACACCTTCTCCCTAAAGAGTTCATTGTCCGAACCTCCTTCCCTGGGGATGCTGAAGAATGATTCTTGGTATTGTTGATTCTCTTTAGGATGGATTCGACCACCAAGGAATGGTGAGGAAGCTGAGGCTTCTCAAACCTGGGAGCCTTCTGAATTCTGTACATGGAGTTAAATCTTCTACTAACTGGAGGCACAGTGAGAGGGTTCTCCCACATTCTAATCTGTACTTTCTGCAAGATGCAGTGCACAGGCACTATCACTGCCTCCTTAGGGGCTGAGAGTACTGCGGGATCCCCAACTCTTCTGCCCTGGGCTCATCCTCAGTCTCCAAAGAAAATGGAATGCTATATCCCTCACAAATTCTTGGAAGGTCATGTCCTCAGGAGGAGACTTGCGCCACTCATGAGGTGGAGAAGAGTCCGTCAGGTACTCAGGGGACCTGCCCTCTGACAAGTCCTCCGATTCCATGTCAGTGACCCAGAGTCTGACTCCAAGGAAGTCAAAGCACTTCTGAGTCTCTGCCTGGATCTCCCTCCTCCTTTGAGGGGATCGGGAGCTCCTTTGTGAGCGATGATGCACCAATGCCCTTCTAGATTTTGAGGGTGCATCAGACCCCCATGACACTAGATAGGGATATTGACCGGGCAGGCATCAGTGTCGGGGTCCTCCAATGTCAATGCCTCTCCCACAGGCAGTGCATGCGTCTCTAGGAACAGCTGCACGGTGGCTGACATTAAGGTCCTGGCATGCTGCCTTGCTAGCAGTGCTGCAATGCGTTCTTCGAACACTTGCAGAAGGCCTTTCTTCATGGCTGCTGATTCCGAAGGCTGTGGGGCCTGAGCAACTTCATCCAATGTACCCAGTATATATACAGGGATATTAGAAGCTGGTCTTGGCCGTCGGTGCCCCTCCGATGTTCTGGAAGATAAGCTCTCCACCCTTCGGGGCACCTTTGAGGGGCACTCATGCGGACCACATCACTCTCAAAACCATGTCTCGATGGGCTCAGACAAGACACTAATGCACCAGAGTCTTCACCCAATCTTTGGTGTAGTCACCGCTAGACGTCAAAGACGACGTGGCCAAATCCTTCCCCGTCTTTGGATGGAGGTCGATCAATGGTCAATGCTCCAGGTCATTACAGATGTCGGCTCCGACTGAGCTCGAGAGCTCCTCTGCACCACCAGCATCTGATGCAGCCTTGAAAGTTATAGAGACCAATGCCGTTGATGCCAATGTCAATGGATCGGACTTCTAAGCGACAAAAAATGATTCGTGCTGCTTCTCACCACCCCTGAGTCCTCTTTTTGTCATCTGCAAACACAAATTACAAGAAGAGGGCTGATGATCAGGTCCCAGGCACTGTAGGCAACAATTATGAGTATCCATGATGGATATGGTACTAGAGCACTTGGAACACTTAAACTCACTGGCAGGTTTCTGGGACATGTCATCTGAAAAAATAGCCATGGCAAAGTCGAATGGCTCAATGACAAAGACCGAGGCCTGCCAGAGCACCGACACCAGAGGGACCAAGGTGCTACAGCACGAATAAAAATATACGATTGGAGGAGAAAAAGTGAAGGGAAGAGAGAACAACGATGGCAGGTGATTAGGTTGAAAAACCTGAGCTACAATAAACCCATTAGGGGAAAAACGTTTGCTTGTCGAAGTTTGCTCAATTACAACAGAAAGGCATACAGAACTTAGCCCTAGACTGGTGCAGGTCCTACTTAACGAACTGCCAATAAATGGTACGCATAGGCGCTCAAACATCATCCGCTTACCAGTGAACACAAGGAGTACCGCAGGGTTCATCCTTAACTGCCTTGCTCTTCAACATCTACATCCAGCCAATCTGTGCTATAATCCAATCATACAGCATACTTGACCACACCTACACCGACGATGTACTGCTTTATGCCCCATTCTGCATGGACAATCCCAATTACGCCAGAATTATTGAATGCTTTAATGCAGTCTCAGACTGGCTTAGTATGCACAACCTGAGAGTGGTAAGAAGACTGAAGTATTTATCACAAAATATCCAGCCTTCATACCACCACCTTCCTTAACATGTAAAAGATGCAGAGTTCAAGATGAAGCAAGAGGTGCGTTACCTAGGAATCACTCTGGACCAGCACCTGAGTATGGAAACACACATAAATAATATTACCAAGGCAGTATACCACAAACTAAGGACCCTCCATCACCTACATCCACTGCTGGAGGCTACCAGCTTCTGCTCCATATTCCAGGCACTTATCTTTCTACACTTTAACTATGCAAATATCATTCTCCATGGCCTGCCAGGCTGCACAAATGGCCATGAACACTGCAGCCTGAATCCTATATGGAGCCTCCAGATCTGAACATATGACACCCATCCTAAGACAATTGCATTGTCTCCCAATAGCTAGCCATCTAAAGTGCAAAGCCCTCCTAATAACATTTACAATCCTGCATAACCTCTCCGCAATCTCCCTGGAGGAAATCATACATTGGACCCCGAACAACAGGATGAGAACAAACATGACACACACACTCACCATCCCGTCAGCAATAAGAAAGAGTTCTTAAGCTGCTAAAAACTGAGCTTTCTCATTATACGCATCAACTCTGTGGAACTCCCTCCGTGCCCCAATCCGCTCCATTTCTGACCTGTCAACCTTCAGGAAAGCAATAAAGACATATATTTTCCAACTGTATTATGACCATATACTATAGCTACACTATGGGTCACGCCTGCCAGCCATAGCTCAGACTTACCTACTTCTCAACAGTACACTAACCAGCCTATAGATAGATCGCACTATTTCTACCCAAGTTGACACCCCTGTTCAGTGTAAAATGTTTATTGTTTATAGCACAATACCTGTTCTATGTAAAGCCTGTACTATGTAAAGTGTTGATACTTGTTTTCTGTAAATCACGCTGATTTTGGAATAGTGAGGTATATAAAATCAAATAAATAAATACCAGAGGATGTCTGGAACGCTCTGTAGGGCTCCACAGAAAGCCATAATGGGTCAGACCAAAGGTCCATCAAGGCCAGTATCCTGTTTCCAGCAGTGGCCAGTCCAGGTCACAAGTACCTGTCAGGTTCCCAAAAGATAGACATATTCCATGTTGCTTATTCCAGGTGTAAGCAGTGGATTTCTTCAGTCCACTTTAATGATGGATTATGGAATTTTCCTCCAGGAGCTTGTTCAAAACCCAGCTACACTAACAGCTTTTGTTACATCTTCTGACAACGAATTCCAGAGTTTACACATTGAATGAAAAAATATTTTCTCTGATTAATCATAAATATGCTATATTGCAGCTTCATTGTGTGTCCCCTATTTCTACTTTTTGAAGGAGAAAACAACCGATCTACGTTTACCTGTTCCACTTCACTCATTATTTTATGGACCTCTCATATCTCCCCTCAACTGTTCTTTTTCAAGCTGAAGAGCCCTAACCTTTTAAGCCTTTCCTCATAGGGGTATCTTTCCATCCCCTTTTATCATTTTGGTTGCTCTTTTCTGTACCCTTTTTCTAATTCCACTATATCCTTTTTTAGATATGATGGCCAGAATTGCATACAATATTCAAGATGTGTTCACACCATGGAACAATACAGAGGCATTATAATATCCTTGGTTTTATTCGCCATTCCTTTCCTTATGATTCCTAGCATTCTATTTATTTATTTATTTATTTATTTAATTGGATTTTTATACCGCCTTATCATACAACATCTAGATCTGTTTCCTGGGTGGTTATTTCTAATGTGGAACCTTGCATCATGTATCTGTAATTTGGGTTGTTCTTCCTTAAGTGCATCACTTTGCACTGTCCACATTAAATTTCTTCTGCCATTTAGATGCCCAGTCTTCCAAATATCAAGGTCCTCATGCAATTTTTTACAATGTGATTTAACATCTTTGAATAATTTTTTGTCATCTGCAAATTTGATCACCTCACTCGTTATTCCCCTTTCCAGGTAATTTATGAATGTGTTAAATCAGCAGCACAGATATCTGGGGTACTCCACTATTCGCTATTCATGTTTCTCCATTGAGAAATTGGCCAGTTAGCTCTACTCTCTATATTCTATCTTTTAATCAGTGTACTACTGTGGATTGGGAACTATCTCCTATCCCATGACTTTTTAATTTTCTCAGGAGTCTTTTCGTGAAGGACCTTGTCAAAGGCTTTCTGAAAATATACACTGTATCATCTCACTTACCATTATCTACCTGTTTATTCACAACTTTAAAAAATTAGCAGATTAGATGAGACTTGTCTAAATCCATGTTGGCATTGTCCCATTAAACAATGAATTATCTGTATGTTCAGTAATTTTGTTTTTTTATCATTGCTACTATTTTCTCTGGTTCTAACATTGGGCTTCACTGGTCTGTAGTTTCCCATAACACCCTGGGAACCCTTTTAAAAAAAATTGGTGTTAAACTTTGGCCACTCTCCAGGTACTACAAATGATTTTAATGATAGCTCACAGGTTGCTAATAGTAGATCTGCAGTCTCATTTTTGAGTTCTTTCAGCACCCAGGGATGTATACCATCTGGTTGAGGTGATTTGCTACTCTTTTGTTTATCAAATTGCTGTATTACATCTCCCAGGTTTATTGAGATTTGTTTCAGTTCCTCCAATTCATCACCTTTAAATATCATTTCTGGCATGGGTAACTTCCCTACATCTTCATTAAAGACGGAAGCAAAGAGTTTGCTCTCTTTCTCTGGCCTTGTCCTCCATTAGTGCCCTTTTTACTCCTCTATCATTAATGGTCTAACTGAATATCATAGGTTTTTATCTACTAATGTACTTGAAAAAATTGTTATGAGTTTTTCTTTCCACGGCAAGCTCTTTTCAAATTCACTCTTTGCCTGCCTTATCAATGCCTTGCATCTAATTTGCCATTTCTTATGTTGTTTTGGCTCCTTCTTCCGTTTTCACCTTTAAACTGTGCTGGCAGTTGTTTGGCCCTCCTTCCACCTTTCTTAAAGCGTGGAAGACTGTAACTCACCATGAACTATGGCTGGAAAGTTGTGAGCTAAATATAAAAAAAATAATTAATAAATATATATGGTTTGGGCTTCCAAGATTGTATATTTAAACACTCAAGTCTGATGTAAACTCTTAACCTTTGGAGTTGCTCCTTTTAGTTTTTTCTTAACCATTTTCCTCATTTTATCATAGCCTCTGTTTTGAAAGCTAAATCATAGGCATCTGAATGGGGTGGGCCACACGGACCCTTGCCCTAACCCCAGCTAAATTTTGCCCGCCATCCACAATGGCAGACTCCTGTCTGCCAGTGGAAGGTAACAGTAGGCAGACAGAAGGAGTTTTTGCTATGATCGTGGCAGCCTTCTCCTCCTGCCCGCATGGATCGGATCTCCTATGGACAGACAGAAGGAGTCTGCTGCAGTCACAGCCATTTCCTTCTCTTCTGCCTGTGTGGAGATGTGATCTTCACAGGCAGAACAGGAGAGAAAGGCCATGGGTGGCCAGGGATGGAGCTTGGGGTAAAGTCAAGGTGGAGCTTGACCTCCCCAATTGGAGAGACGTTCCGCAGCCCCTGAGTTAAATCTTAGTGCAGTGGATTTCCTCGCTGTCGTCCTATTTATTAAATCAAATGTGATCATGTTATGATCACTTGCCAAGTGGCCCCAACACCATTGCCTTTTGCACCAGCTCCTGCATTCCACTAAGGACTAGATCTAAAATACATTACTCTTCTGTCGTTTCTGAACCAGCTGCTCTATGAAGCAGCCATTTATTTCATCTAGAAACTTTATCTCCCTAGCATGTCCTTATGTAACATTGATCAATTCATGCTGGGTAACTGAAATCATCCATTATTACTGTGTTGTAAATTTTGTTAGCTTCCCTAATTTCTGTTAGCATTTTGTCATCCCTCTGTTCTTTCTGGTCAGAAGGACAGTAGTACACCCCCACTCTCATTTCCTTCCCCTTTTTATATGGAATTTCTATCCATAGAGATTCTACCGTCTATTTTTTTTCTTGAAAAGCTTTTATCCTATTTGTTTCAATGCCCTCTTTAACATATAGCACAGCCCTCTACCAATTTGATCTACCCTATCATTGTGATATAATTTGTACACAGGTACCAGTATCCCATTTGTTATCCTTCTTCCACCAAGTTTCTGAGATGTTAATTATGTAATCCTTCATTCAGTGCTATATATTCAAACTCTCCCAACATATTTTTCGACTTCTAGCATTTGCATACAGGCATTTCAAAGTTTTTTTGTTCACATTAACAATCTGGTTATCTGATGATGGATAATTTGGAATCTTTCAGCTCTGTCTGCTCTTTATTTAACGGCACCTGCGTTACTTTCCCCTTTATTGGAACCTCTCTGTTAGGTTGCCCAAACTTCCCTACTCTGCTGGTGAGGGCTGGTGCTACCATTAGGTAAACCAGGTGGTTGCCTAGAGCACAGGCCCTCCGGGACATCCATTGCTGCTGCTCTGGAGACTGCAGTGGCAACAGATGCTCAGAAACCACCACACTGTGTGTACCTAAACTCTCTAGTGCTGTGTCGCAGTTTCTGCCTTCTACTATCTGCAGCTCCTGGCCCTCTCTGATGCAGACTTCTAGTTCATGCACATTGGAAGTCTGCGTTTGAGGGGGCAGAAGTGGCAGATAGTAGAAGGCAGGAACTGCAATGCAGTGCTGGAGAGTTTAGGTACACACTGTGTCGTGGTTTCTGAGCCGTTGCCACTGCTGCAGGTCCAGGGGAGGTGTCAAGATGGGTGGTCTGCCTAGGGTGCCTCCAAACCTTGCACAGCCCTGCTGCAGTATCCTCCAGCTGCATCATTCCAGGCCATGGTCTTCATATTTTCTATTTGATTTCAAACAGCAGTACAAATGTGACTGCAGTGTCAGGAAAACAGGACTGTGCATTCTCTTTTCATACCTATAGCCAATGTTTGTGCTTAACCTGGGTTATGGGGGTGCTTACCTAGTTTTTTCATAGAGGGTTATGGGGGTGCTTACCTAGTTTTTTCATAGATTGGACTGCAGGGTTTGGACAGATCCCGTGAAACTACAGGGCCTGGTGTGGTGCTGCCTGAAGAAGCAGCAGCAGCTTGGAAGGTTTTTGAAGCCCTAATGCAGGTTAGCGGAACAGCAGTGCTGCTCCCTTTCTCCTCAGCTTTCCAGCCCCGGTCTGGGGCTATTTGCTGAGTCCCCAGTTTTCCAGACGTGACCCCCTTTGAAAAGTAACAGACCAGGGTCTTTAAGAAAATAACACACAAATGAAGGTCAACAAAGAATTATATTCACTATCAATAAATAAATAACAGCAAAGAAAATTTCCTGCTCCATGTAGGAGTTACATTTCCTAATGAAGATATAATTATCTACATTCCTAATACTTCTCCAGAAATCTATACAGAAGATAAAACTAGAAGCCTGTGAGGGGAAATCACTCACATCATGTGATGGTTTGTTTCCCAGAAAAAAAAGTGATAACTTTGACCATGTTTGTTTTTTTGGACTGCATCTGGCTGCTAGCTTAAACCTATGAAAGCCTTATGGGACTAGTAAAGTAAATAATAGCTGCATAATGCAGTACTTCTCAACCTTCTCCTGAAGGCACAGCTAGTCAATTGCTTTTCAGGATTATCACAATGACTATACATGAGATAAATTTGCATACAGGAGGGACCCATTATATGCAAACCTGTCTCATGCATGCATATTATAGTGATCCTGAAAGCCTGAGTTTCAAGGTTGTACCTCTAGAAGAGCATGAAAAAGCACAAGCTTAATGAGAAGTGAACCACGTTTCCTCTCGGACCTCTCCTGGAGGCATACCTAGGCAGTTAGGTTTCAGGATTACCATAATGAATATGCATGAGAGAGATTTGCATACAAGAGCCTCCATTGTGTGCAAAATTATCTTAGCCATAATGAATATGCATATCCTGAAAATCCAAGTGGCTAGGTGTGCCTCCAAGAGAAACATTCCCGCAGAGGAAGGGATAAGGACAGGAACTGAGTGTTATGGCTTTTTGATGAGAACTTGGTGGGAAAGAGGGAGATGCCAAATAATAAGGCAAAAGGTCTTTCTGTTTTTTGGTAAATATGCATGTTCAAGATTGATCACAACATTAAAATATAATCACCCTCTATTCAAAGGCATTTATCCAGATAAGGGCTGCTGTTATCTGGATAAATGCCTTAGCCACCTATCTGTCTGTGGATAATCAGCAGTAGGGTGTAGGAGCAGCCTAGTGGCTAGAGCAACAGCCTCCTAAACCCACTGGTACTCCTTGTGGCCTTGGGCAAGTCACTTGCCTCGGAAGAAAAGGCATGGCAGTATACTTTGCCAAAAAAACCCAGGGGCTGCAGGAGTCAGCATGGATTTTACAGCACTTGATAAAAAATCAGCAGTACTATCAGGCCAATGCTGCTAAATATTCTTACAGATGACCTTGATACTATTCAGCCAGGGCAGAGCAACCAGTTATCCAGATAAGTCAGCCCACTATTCTGATTATCCACATAGTGGGCTGATAATCCCCTCTGTTCAGATAACACTAGCAGTATGGATGTTCAGCACTAGCTGCAATCTGGATGGCAGCACTGAATATCTGTGAATTATTTAAATGCCACTGCCAGCATTAAAAAAAAATACCCTCGCTGATTGTGATGCTTGAATATTGACCCATAAATATTTTAGGGGTAGTATTGTGAGAGACATGAGAGGCAGACTGTACCATGACTGATCGCCACAGTGCACTGGGAGAGGAGCTGCAGAAACTCACTGGTCAGAGCACTCAAATTTGATATTTGTGATCATCTCTTACCAACCAGAAAGGAGACAGGAGCCTATGGCATGAACCTGGGATGCCAGGTCAATAAGCAGCACATATTAACTTCATTCATTTATTTTGTTAAATTTCTTACTAGCCAATTCACCTTGTGTTTTGCTAAAACACATCCAGAAGCCCTTGAATCAGGCGTTGAAAGACAGGACCAGCAGACCTGTTTCTTATGACCTGGAGCCCAAGGGCAAAGGTCAGAAAGAAAAGAAATTACAGAATAACCAATAAAATTATATTTCAGCTGTAATTTAAGCAAATGTTTTGATTATTTAAAAAAAATACAGGGGGAATATTCAGCGGTGGCAGCGGCTAGCCGATTAACAAGGTTAACCACTACTGCTGAACTTTAAACTCAGATATCCAAAGCCATATCCAAACTCAGATATCCAAAGCCATATTTGCGCCCTAACATTGAATATCTGGGTTGGCCAGAATGCTGGGAAATTAACTTGACAATGGTGATATTCAGCTGTTGCCCAGTTAACTTCTGCGGCAAAAGTTAGGCCAGCCTTTTCTGTGCTTGACTTTCATCACGTGTTGGTAACCGGGCAGTGGCTCGATATCACCACTGCCTGGTTATCGAGAGGTGCTGCCCCGGCACGGCCTGCTGGCATGGGGGTGTGCTGCAGCGGCACCCATGGATATTTAGTAGAACTAACTGTACAAAAGTGTCTGCAAACCATGTAAATGCCTTTGAATATCGGGCCAACAATTTTTTGTGCCGGTTTGAAATCCCACCTGGGACTAGGGAAAACTCTGTACGAAACTAATAGTGCCCACTAAAGGGATGACAATTAGTGTTGTAGGAGTTTTATTCTGTCCTTAAACCTGGCCCCTAGGTGCTCGACTCTATCAATATAGATAAGGGGATGGGAGGCTTCCATGTTTTGTCTGCTCTGCACAGACCATGCCATAGAGATTTATTACAGTCCAGCTCACTGGAGCGTTCACTGGCTGTGAAGCATACCAGTGCCACTGGTCTGAGTGGACAAGTAAGTGGTTGCTTGGTGCGCCAATGCATTCCAGCTGCATTATGTAAGGAGGCCACCTATGAGTCTGCTGTTCCCCCTGACTTGCCTAGCTATGGGCCTGAGCCCACATTGATGATTCCAGGACTTCTAGAAAATAAATGTTTTGGCTCAATAAATACTATAAAAAATTTGACCTTCAGTACAATAATGCCACTGGGGAAGAAAGTAAATCGTGCTGCAAAAGATTTCATAATGCAAAGGGAGTTTCATCTTACTTCAGAGAGAGGAAATATCAGTGCTTCAAATATATCCAATACTCCTTGCAACCACTTAAGAAATATAGGGGGTCAATATTCAAATGGTTTGTCCAGGTAACTTCAGAAATTACCCAGACAAATCTTTCCAATGAAAATTTTCCCAACTGGCCAACAATTTATCCAGTTAAGTTTGGCGCAGTTGGAGACATTTGGGGGGTCATCATTAGACTTGAACCAGATAGAAAATTAGCACTGTTTGGTTGAAGTTACCCTGTTAAGTCAAGATACATACAAAGTTAATCAGATAAGTTAGCTAATTAAGTTTAGATGAGTATATTCAGCAGCCAGATTAACAAGATAAATACTCTGAATATCAGAAGCTTGGTATTTGCCCCATAGAATTATGACAGCAGATAAGGGTCATAAGCAGGTGCATCTTTGTGTTAATAATAGGACCTGCTCCAGCTGGACATTTCATAGGTTTCCTACTTACTGACAACAAGCCACTACTATTAGGGATGTGTATTTGATTTTGTTGTGTGCTCTTGAGTCAATTTTGATTCCTGGCAACCCAGCCCCTTGGTTTTCGTAGCAAGGTACAACCAGAAATAGATTGCCAGGTCTTTCTTCTGTGCATTAAGTCTACAGCACCTAGTATTTCAAGGTGGTTTCTCATTCAAATACTGGCCAGAACCGTCCCCGCTTAGTATCTGAAATCAGACAACATTAGGCTCATTCAGGGTGGCAAAGCCACCATGGTTAGTATGTCTTAAAAAGATTTTAAGTGCCATCGAGTCATGTGTAAGTCAGTTAATGCAAGCTGAAAAGCTTTAGTGTTTGTAAAAATAATTTTATTAACATGAATATGGGAAATGAGCCAAAACATGTCTAAAAAGTAGGAAAAAAGGGCCAAACAAACTGAACATTTTTTTCCTAGGCACATCCTAACCGCCATTCTTTCTTTGTAGCAAGGCCCTTGAATGGCCCCAGCAGCTTCCTCCACTTTTGGAGAGATCTGTTGGGGTAAGAAGGTGGGATCCATATGCCCAGCACAGTTCCCTCCTCCTAGCATAGGCAGCCTGTGCTTCATACCTGTCTAAAAACTGCTCTGATGGTAACCTGCCCACTTTACTTCTATTACAATGCCATAGAGCCCAGCTAATGTTGGGCTTTACTTTACTCCTATGTAACTAGGGATTCTCTGTGCTTATCACAGGCTTCCCTGAATTCTCTTACTGTTTCTGCCTCTGAGAGGTTACGCCAGGATCACTATCTGTGAAGAACTATTTTCTAGTGTTTGTGAGTCTACCTCTTGGACTCTCATAGGTGCCTTTGTTCTGGCACTTTCTTTCTACTGAAAATGTTCACTTCCTTTGCACTATATAGTGAGTTTTGAGGTATTTGAAAATCTCTATTATATTCCCCCATCATGTTCTCTTTTTTTTTTGGTCTGACAGTTTCCCTATGTTCCATTGGCTTCCTGCTCAATCAGAGCCAGCCTCTTTTAACTAAGGTGCCATGACCTGTCATTCATAATTGCTCTAAGTTTCTTTCTTCTATTTTTATATCCCTCTTCCAACTTACTTAGCCCAGGCATTGCAGTGACAGTCTTAGGCCAGGGTCACAGATAATGGCTCTATCTTGAACCTCTTTAATGGAAACCCTGAGTCTAGCCACTAAGTGTCACTGCTGAGCAATTGCTAAGACTCTCCCAGGGCGTGTGATTGCTGCCTCCAGTATCCCCAGCTCCAGTCACCCAGGGAGCATAAACCTAGCCTGGGAATTGAATCCCGTTCTGCATGACAACACAATTCCAGAGCCATTGGGCAATCTCTTCTCTCTAAGATATACATATTTAGGTCCATTATTCTCATTTCTTGTGTATTTGTTGCAGACTCTGGACCATTTTGGTATATCTTCCCTGGATTGTTTCTACTCAGCGTATGGAAAGGTTACCAAAATGGTGCCTAGACGTAAAATGTTAGCCCCTAAAGAGGGGTATTTACTCCTATAAGATTTCATCTGGTGAAAGCACTCAAGTTAACTGGTGCCTTCTGTTTTAAGAGACTAGCATCTCAATATAATTGTACTTTCCTGAATTCAGTAGAAGTCAAGGCTTTGCTGTGCACAGCACAAATGCAGCCCTCCTCATTCTGCTGTTGTAGCTTGCACCATAGCTCCTGGCTCAGTTTTTAGGTTGTGGGGTCTACCCATGAATCTGAACACTCAGCCTGGCCCGCAGTGTAGAGGCTCAGACCCTCACCAGCCAGAATCCAAGGATGCCAACAGCTGCACACACAGCATTATCATGTAAAATGTATAAGTCCAATTCATACAGACAGATAAGGAGAGTAAGAAGCTCAGCTGAACTCTTTGCAGTGAGAGCAGGGGAGCTAAGACTTGGGATATTGGACCTTCTCATTGTCAAGGGTACAGTCACTGAATGACAGGGAGGACAGATGAGAGTTAGAATGGAGAAAATGCCACACAATAACAACATTCAGTGACTTCTGCTCCATTATAACACAGTAACACCAGTTGGCCTTACCTACTGTATTGCCACAGATCCTACTCAATCTCCAGCCTTCTACCTTCTGTGCTCTAATCTCTATCCTTTATATCCTTCCCAAACATGCTTGAATTCCATCATAATTTTGGTTACTACAACTTCTGTTTAAACGGTGGTTCCTGTGGTCCATAAGCTACTGTATTTTCAAGCCTGAATTCAGAGACAAACCTACAGCTGAAGTCCCTCCTCACTCCCCAGTATTACAGCCTCATTCTCCCCTCGCTGCTCCCAGAATTACTTCCCGCTCCATTACTAGAGCCTCACTGTAATATCATTGTCTAACATCACCTTTCCCAGTATCCAAAATTGAATGCCAGCTTTGCACCCAAGATTACTTACTCTGTGCAATTCCAGATTTGTACATGTCCACTAACTAGTGATTTCCTATACATCCAGCTGTTTGTGCACCTATCAAAAAGCTGTTTCCTCTAATTTCAGCCATGCTCTAGTCTAAGAGCATCTACCAACCAGTAAGTTCCAATAGCCTTAGCTCTGAATACCTATCAAACATTAGTTCCCTAAAATCTCAGCCCTGCACACGTTCACCAATGACTCTACAGTTTCAGCTCTGTGTATACCTACCAAACATTCCTGTAATCACAGCCCTTACTGATTCACCAACCAGTGACTCTCTACTGTCTCAGCTCTGCGTACATCTAACCACTAGTGAGTCTCTGTAGTTACAGTTCTGGATAAAACCACTAATCAGTGAGTACATGGTATCTTAACTTGCCTGACATTCACCAACCAAAAACATAACTCATTACAGCTCTGCACACATTCAGAGGGAAATTTTATAAAAGGTCACCTAAGTAGGAAGGCCAAATACTGTAGGTGCCTATTAGGCGGTTATTCTACAAAGACAACATAGGCAGCTACAGTTATGGTCAACATTATTGGCACCCTTGCAGTTCAACCCCTTAATGTCCAATATCTCCTAAAAAAAAGTGGCCAGTGACATGACTTTGGACTATATGTATACACATATTTGACGCATAAAAGAATCAAATAAAACAAGACCAATTAAAAAAGGAGATAGTATAAAAACTGGGGCACTGCCAGGACATGATTATTGGCACCCTTATAAACAATTCAAATCAGTTTGAACAGAAGAACCACATTCCCACTGCAGAAAAAATTAGATGCACCTGTGATCAATTGTCAGTACTCAAATGACTTGAATCACCCAATGAATGATGACTCTGTTTAAAATGGCCACATTCACTCCCTGTTCCATTTTCACAATGGTGAAGACAACAGAGCTGCCTGAGACTAAAAAAGCCATTATCACCAAACATCAAACTTTAAAGGTGGGGTACAAGGCCATCTCCAAAGACCTTGGGATTCCTGTGTCTACAGTTCACAATGTTAAAAAGTTTCTCCTTGAACAAGGGGAAATAAGGCCTCATGTATGGGTGACTTCACCGACAGAGCCCCACATAGGAATGCTCCTCAGCTTCCAAAGGAAACCTGACTGCGACGCCATTGCCTCCAGTCTTCTTTTTTCCACTGAGCCCCTAGGATGTGTTCCTGCATTACAGAAAAAAATAAGGTTTTCTTCTTGGTCTTCGTGGGCCGTTTTTTTTCTAACTTTCCTTGCCGCCTGTCATCAACTCAGTCAGTATACTGACTTAGGTTATTTTCTTTTCTCATTTTTCTCGCTTTTTGGGGTTTTTTGCCCCCTTGGGGCATTTTCCTGCCTGCAGCACCATTGAGTTTAACTTGGCTGTGGCAGTATTCTTAGATATGTCCAAGCCAGCCAATGGCTTTAAAAAATGCACCAAGTGTGGTAAAATGATCTTGATCACAATTGATGCTTACAATGGCTTGGACCTGATTATCAGCTCTCTGCCTGTAATCTGTGCCTGCAGATGGTGCGACGGGAACTGAAGGGTTGGGCAAAACAAAAGTAGTCCCTCTTCAGCTCATCGGATTCAGCATCCTCAGCCTCAATCCCGTCGTCTACTCCATCCAAGGTTTCTACGGGGAGAGAACTCCGTGCCCAGTCAGAGCCAGGGGGCCTGAGTGGCAAGAGGAGACTTTGACAAGATCCCATCAATGTCAAAGAGTGAACACTGGGAGATAGTCTGGGTGCATTGTCATCGTAGCTCTTCACGATGCAAGGCAGAGAGCGATGGCTGGGAACAGCCAGCCAAGCTTCCCTGGCAGGAGGAATTGACCCTCAAAACAGAGGTGTCGATCCCCATTGCCCAGGAGGGCAGCCAGGTCTCCCGATGCACCAGTAATCATGGAGTCCCCACCTGAGGTGTCAACACCAATGTTCACGGCTGCAGTATTGGCCCCCTTGCAGTTGGTGATTCTGGAGGAACATCTTTGAGCCCTTGAAGCTCACTTGGCAGTGGTTCTAGCTTTGTGAAACACAGTCTTTTCGGTGCCAAGGGTGTTGTCACCACACTCTGTCCAGTCTTCTGGAGATCCATGCCCTACCCGCTGTGGCAGGCATATTAGGTGGGAGGTTGGAATTGATACTGGCTTTGACCGCTGTTAGAATCTGATGCCAAGGGGCACTGATGCTCACACACTGGGCAGCATGGGGGGGCACTGGTGACCGCCCTCTCCCCCGCTGCAGAGCCGGCAGGGAGGGAGACCCGACACTACTTGACTTCCTCTCAGAATTCAAATCAGAGTGGGAGATGGAAGAGGAATCGATGGCTTTGGACCTCCGGTCCCACCCCCCTCCCGTTGCCTCCCTCCGAGCAGCGTAAGTCGCCTCCAAAGGGCATGTCCTTCCAGCATTGGGGATATGGCCAAGGCCATCATCTTCTCCCTGGAATTAGATGAGGAACAGAAGTTGGAGGAGCTGGAGCTTCTCTAGTACCCCTCGGCACCCAGGGAAGTGGTGATGGTGCATGTAAACCATGTTCTGCAAAGTTTGCTGTTGCGGCAGTGGGAAACACCCTCCACACTGTTCCCATCCTCAGCCAGAGTCTCGGTTTCCCTGTACCGGATCCAGAAGGCCTCAGGCTTTCAGAAGTCTCAATTACCACACAATTCCATCATGGTTGAGCTGGTCTTGGTGGGTTAAAAGCACCAAGACTCACTCCGGTGCCCCCAGGCCATGAGCTCGAACTCTGGACTCCTTCAGGAGGAAATGCTATCAGGGTTCCAAGTTAGTTACCAGGGTCCTGGTCTGCCAGACATATATGAGTATATTCCTCAAGGACATCATGCTGGACCTGGCGGATTTTGCCACCCATGTTCCCAAGGACCATCGCAAGGCCTTTCAGGCCTTGGAGATTCATGGCAAGGACTGCTCTAAATTCAGGGTGCATGGCGCCTAAGATGATTTCCAATCCATGGGCAGAGTAGTAGCAGTGGGCATTGCTGCCTGCCAGATGGTGTGGCTGCAGTCCTGTGACCTGGAACAGTGGGACCAGGGCAAGATTGCCAATGTTCCTTACCGGGGAAAGAACCTCTTCAGGAAACCGGTGGAGGAAAAGGCGGAGGAGCTCGAGAAGGAGCATGTGACCCTCTTTAGGCTCTCCAGGAAGACTGTGGATCCTACATGGAAGAAACACCCAGCCAAAAAGGCTGCCTACCTGTGCCCATGCCGGTATTTCCTGGCCCAGTCACAGATCCAACCAAATGTGCAAGCCCCCTGCCAGCAATGGAGGGAAAAAATGTCAAAGGCTCAGTCCGCCTTGTAGCCCAAGCCAGGGGTGGGATTTTGATGGGTTCCTCAGGATTATAGCCAGTCGGCTGCTGTCTGCCTGGGTACCCCCTCAGGTAGGGGGGCAGCTCGTCCACTTCACTCACAGGTGGCCCCTCATCACCTCAGACCCCTGGGTGTTGCAGATTGTCCAAAGCAAATATCGGCTGCACCTCACCCAGTTGCCGCCTCCATACACCCCAAGGGAGTAACCTATGGACCCCGCACATCAGAGCCTGTTACAGGAAGAAATCTCTGCTCTGTTGTCTGACCTAGCCATCAAGCTGGTTCCCCCAGCTCAGGTTGGATGGGACTTCTATTCCAGATACTCACTGAATGGTTCAGGCCCATCCTGGACCTGTAAAACCTAAACCAGTTCCTGGTGCATGAGAAGTTCAAAATGGTCTAGCTAGGGATTCTGCTTCTACAAGACAATTGGCTAAGCTCCTTGGATCTAAAGGATGCATGCACACACATCCCGATCCACCCTAATCACAGGTAGTACCTATAGTTCATGCTGGGCGGCCAACATTATCAATACTGGATGCTTCCCTGCAGGCTGGCCTCAACTCCATGGGTCTTCATGAAGTGCCTGGTTGTCGTGGTCGTCTACCTCCGGACCATGGGGTCTTCGTCTTCCCATACCTGGATGACTGACTCCAGATAGCGTCCGGCAGTCTGCCGAGTTCACAATTCAGGTGCTCAAGCACCTCAGCTTTGTGATCAGTTCCCCACAATCCCATCTCCAGTCCACAAAGCAGCTGGAGTTCATCGGGGCCCTCCTCAATACCAATCAGGCATGGTCCTCTCTACCGGAAGATCGCATGCAGCAGCTGGTAGCAGTGATGGGCAATATGCAGCGCAAGTGCTACACAACGGCCCAAGGGATGCTGAGCATCCTCGGCCACATGACAGCCATGGTGCATGTCACCACTCAAGCCCGCCTCTTTATGCAGCAAACCCAATAGACCTTAAACAGGCAATGGTCTGTCTCTGGGACAGGTTCATGGTCACCACATTCCTGGTGCGGTCCCTCGACTGGTGGCTCAAACCGAATCTGCTGCAAGGCCTCCCATTTCAGATGGATGTGCCCCAAAAGATGCTCATGATGGACACATCCAAGCTTGGCTGTGGAGCCCACCTGGTTGGCCTATGCATGCTGGACCTGTGGTCCAAGCAGGAGTGCATTCTCCAAATCAACCTTATCAAGCTTCAGGGGACTGGCAATGCTGTCCATGCCTTCAGAGTACAACTGGCCAATCAGGTGGTCTTAAACCAAATGGAAAACTGGGTGGTGATGTCCTACATGAACAAGCAGGGGGGCACAGACTCATACCTCCTCTGCTGGGAGGCTGTTCGGTTATGGAAGTTTGCCTTGCTCCATGGCTGGGCCTCAAGGCAACTTATCTGCCTTGCAAGCTCAATGGCCTAGCAGACCAGCTCAGCCAGGTCATTCAGCTACATGAGTTGGACCCTCAAGAGGATGGTAGTGAACCGGATCTTTCAGAAGTGGGGTATTCCTGTGGTGGATCTCTTCACCATGGCATACAGTGCCCAGGTGGCCCAGTACTGTTCTTGGAGACTGGCCTCACAATCCTCCCACCTCCCCGAGGAATTGCCTTTTCTGGTTCCTGCTATGTTATTAGATTGGAGAAAATGATGCTACAGTATATCGGGGAAGGCAGGTACGCATGTGCGGATAGTTGCCTGCACAATTCAGATATTCATTAGCAGCCACTATCTGGATTCTGCTGCGGAATATATGGATGATATTTAAATACTGCAGTTGATCACCATAGCATTTAAATATCTGATGCTTTGAATATTAGTCTCTCTGACTTTATCCCTAGCCCTTTACTCTGAGCATCTGCTTCTAATCTCATCACTAATGATCATTACCTTCACAGCACCCTATAATTTTTAATCTGCCTTTCTTTAATGTGCTACCAACTGCTGTGGAGAAGGACATAATATTTAAAGAATTGAGGGTTGATAAAGTGGGGTTGGGATAGCAGCCATGTGTTGGGGATGGTTGGATAGGGGGTGGGTGAGAATAGCAAGGAGCTGGGAGTGGATAGGTTTTTGAGGATAAGTCAATGAAGTAGAAAGATAGGGATGGACAGAGGCAAGTGATAATGGTTAGGCGAGAAAGGGACAGGTAAAAGAAAAATGGAGCACAAGAATGGATAGGGGAAAGCTGTCAACAATGGGATTGGTAGGTACTGAGTGAAAGCAGTAGGGGGAGAGGGGTGTATAGTGGCTTGAGAGTTAGGGATAAATAGGAAGTGATGACAGTGGCAAGGTGCCAATAGGCATTTGGTGTAAATGGCAGGCGTTGGGGGTGGGGTTAAGGACTGGAGCAGCCTGGAAATGGGGGTGGATAGTGGATGGGTGAGAACATCTAGGAGATTGGAGAGCGCAAAGATGGCCAGGAGTGGAAATAATCAGAAGTTGGGACTGAGTGGGAAGTTGGTTAATGCAGCCAGGGGCTGGGGTTGGCAGGGATTTAGTGAACATGGTCTGCAATTGAGAAGTAGGAATTTAGTAAGAGAAGGTCAGAAGCTGCAGTAGGTAGGAGACAGGTGAGAATGGTCAGGAGTTATGGATGAGTAGGTGATAAATTAGACTGGTCCGGAGTGTGGGGTGGCTAAGGGATGGGTGCAAACAGCAGTTATCATAGCTCCTTTGCTCTCATTGGCTTTGCACTATGGTTTTAATTTGCTTCAGAGCTTCCAAGTTATCTATTTCCAAGAGGGAGAATTTTTGGTCAGTCCTGGTTTTTAAACTTACATTCTAAAGCAGTGTGGTAGCTGTAGTCCTTGCCTCTACCTGTTTAAATCAGTACTGCAGGTCCCAAAATGCACCAGGATGGAGGTGTCAGAAATCCAGGACTGGCCTAAAATCTCCCTCCTGGAACTAAGAACTTAGTAGCAGCTGTACGAAGGCACACAAGTGTGAGCTCAGCTCTCCTCTCCTTAGGACTGCATGCTCCAGAGACCCCTCAGGAAGTATCCGAATTCAACTTGGATCGAGGATTCCCAGCGGTATGCTGAGGAAGTTACAGAGATAGGAGACTGCATTCTTCCTTTCATCACAGAGTCCCAATTAGAATGAAGTCACGGTCCCATGGAGGAGGAGGTCACACCTTGAAATGGAATGCCAAGTTTCTAGCAAGGAGACTCCCAGTAGAGATCTCCAGTATGGTTTAGTTTCTGGGCTGTGAGTGCCATCTGTCTGCACAGGATTGTAGAATCTCCCTGATACCCGTCTGCCAGTCTCTCACCATCTCCACTGGAGTAAGGCCCTCCTGCAACCAACATAAACACAAGCAGATTATCAGGTGCAGTACTGTAGCCAAGGTCGGGGCATGTGAGACAAAGGCAATGCCACCCCTGAGGCTGGTGCCACGTGAGACACCAAATATAAATTCTAGGTACACCTTAAGAGATTAAAGCAAAACTCACACCTTTGATCTAGAGCTGGAATAGACCGTCCTGCTTCTCAAGTGTCACAAACCAGTTTGGTTTTCATGATTGTCTACAATGAATATGCATGAATTATATTTGTATTTCCTGAAAATCAAACTGGTTTGTGGTAGTTGATAACCTATGCCAGTCCAAAAAGCTTACAATTATTGTTTTATATTGTTTATGTATTGTATGGATTTTTAGTGTAAGCTGCTTTAGGATCTTCATTGACCATAAGCAGGATATCAAGTGCCACTAATAAATAAATAAATGATTGAATGGAAATTGGATATAAATGAAAAGTGGGTGTCTCATATCTTATATACTGTCTACAGCTCTATCTGCTTTATTGGGAAAGTGTTATCCTTACCGTAACCCGTCCTAAACTCCTCTGTGTTCCGCAGGCTAGAAGTAATCAAATTTAAGTTAATTTCCTCAGGCAAGAGGAAGTAAAGTGACTTGTCCAATGTCATCTGAGTGTCAGTGGGAGAACTTGGATTTAAACCCAAATTCACAGCCTATTACTCTAACTGCTATGTCATTTCTTCTATCCTCTTTAAAGTTTTTAATGTTTTTATGGTTTCATTGTTTTAATAGTTATGCATACTTTTCTTTGATGCTTTCATATGCCTTTATGACTGTTTATTGGTATCTATGTTTTTGCTTGTTCCTCATCATATTGTTATTTATTTCTTGTTCATATATACTGTTATTATGACTGTTATGATGATTGGTTTTATTACTTATTTATTTATTTATTTAGTAACATTATATGATTTGTTTTTATTACTTATTTATTTATTTATTCAGTAACGTAATATGACTTTTTATGTGGTGCAATAGATTATCTTTGTAATACATTTGTTTATGATTATTTATGTTCACTCTTTTTACTCTTTTTTACCTTTTATTGTTTTAAAATTGGTACTAATTACTTGTGTATTTATGATTATTGGTATGTTGTATTGTTTTTATTTTGTTTTTATCATTATATTTATTTTTTGTTTTGTAGTTTGTGGTGTGCCTCACCCCTGACGAAGTACCCACGAAACACGGCCTGTGTTGGGTTTGGCCCCCCTTTTTTAATCATATAAGGACCAATAAAAGTTTGTGTACTGCCTACGTTTTGTGTCTTGGTCGCTACGCTTATCTACGTGGCAGGTGCTGCCTTCTTCCTGATGGACATATAAGTGGGAAGGACATTGCACTTAGAGTAGTAAAATAAGAAAAACACAGAATAAATGTACTGGCATGATTACTGAGTAAAACATAACAAAAAGTTAAAATAGGAATAAAGCTGTCTGCTGAACAAGTGGCCAAGGGTTTTTTATTGCACTTGTTTAAAGGAGTCACAGTACATCCCAGAATTTCTGCTGCATCTTTTCAGGAGAGCTCTAGATGTGGTGTTTTTAGATTTCATTAAAAGCCTTTGACACGCTTCTGCATCAGCAACTTATAAATAAATTGAATGCCCTAGGAATGGACCGTGAAGTGACTGCGTTAGAGACTGTCTGAGTGGGAGGTAACAAAGAGTACAGATAAATGGTGCTTACTCAGGAGAAGGATGTTACCAGGGATCTATCCTTTATCCAATTCTTTTTTTAACATTTTGTAAGTGATATTGCGGAAGGGCTATTGGGTGAGGTTTGCCTCTTTGAGGATGATACCAAAATCTGTAATAGAGTAGACACCCAGGAAGTTGTAGATAACATGAGAAGGAATTTAGTGAAGCTTGAAGAATGATCGAGAATCTGGTAGCTGAGATTTAATGCTAAAAAATGCAGGGTCATGCATTTGGGCTGCAAAAATTGCAAAAATGAAAAGGAGTGATACAGAATAGGGGGGGGGGGGCGCGGGCGGGCGAGCGAAGTGTTTCAGTCCACAAAAGAAGAGTGTGACCAGAGTGTGATTGTTTCTGATAATCTTAAGTGGCTAAACATGTAGAAAAGACAACATCAAAAGCCAGATGGATGCTTGGGTACACAAGGAGAGGAATGGCCAACAGGAAAAAGGAGGTGAATAGTACCTCTGTACAAGTCTTTGGTGAGACCTAATTTTGAGTATTGTGTGCAATTCTGGAGACTACACCTTCAAAAGCATATAACAAGATGGAGTCGGTGCAGATGGTGGCTACTAAAATGGTCAGTGGGCGTCACCATAAGCATATAGGGAAATAATGAAAGATCTCAATGTGTATAGTTTGGAAGAGAGAGGGAAGATATGATACAGATGTTTAAATACCTCCATGGCATAAATGCATAGGAGGAGAGCCGCTTTCAACTGAAAAAGCTCTGCAACCAGAGGGCATAGGATGAAGGTGAAAGGAGATAAACTCAGGAGTAATTTGTGGAAATATTTCTTTACGGAAAGAGTGGTAGATGTGTGTAATAGTCTCCCAATGGAGGTAGCAGAGACAAAAACTCTATCTGAATTCAAGAAGTATGAGATAAACACAGAGACTCTTTAAAGGAAAAGGGACTGTATAACTTAGTGGTTGGTATGGCAAGGCAGATTTGATAGGCTGTATGGTTGTTATCTGCCTTCATGTTTCTAATAGCATACTAGCCACAGTCGAGCTAGTGAATCTACCTGGGAAAGCTAAAATGTCCTTAATTGTCGGATGACGAGAACAACAGCCTAGACATACTGCTACTACTTATCGTCTGTATAGAGCTATAAGGCATACGCAGTGCTGAACACATACATGTTAGATACGTTCTGTGCTTGATGGAGCAAACAATCTTTCCAAGCCAAACACATACAACAACCAGGGGAATAGGGCAGAACTAAGGGGAAATGATTATAAGACACAGGGGTGGTAAACAGGAGAATAAGGGGCTCACTCACATTTTCTTAGTGCACTTTTTATTCTATCTGTTCCCTTAGGACTGTTAGTATTGTCTGCAAAGAGGCAAACTTTTTTCTTTCTAGCCCTTCTACAATATTGCTTACAAAGATGCTGAAAGATCCAATCCTAGGACTGGTTTCCTGAGGCACATCACTATCTATTTTTCTCCCAGAATAAATTGGTACTACCCTTTATCATCTGTCCCTCAACCAGTTGCAATTCCAATCTAACACCTTGGGGACCACAGCCAGGCTACTCGGTTTATTTATGAGTTTCATGCAGGACAATATCAAAATCTTTGCTGCAGTCCAAGTTAACTACATCTAGGATACACCTTGATCTAATTCTCTGGTCACTCAATCACAGTAATTAACTAGATTCCTTGGATCCTGTAAGCAAAGCAGCTCATTAATATAAAAATGGAGTGTAACAGATCACAATGTCATAATCTGGTTAATCCTTGGAAGGATAAATATACCTCAAACAGGGCAGTTAAGTTTCCCCAAGAGCACTGGCAGGCTAGTGCACCTGTAGTGCTTTCAGGCCTTACTCTCTGGGATTTGTCAAGAGTTAACAGACCTAGGGGAAGTTTCCCAAGCACCCCACACAAAATCACAAAGGAGAAGCCCCTCCTTGCACCCCTTCCTGTAGAGCCCTCTATACCCATCAACAACCCACTCCACTAGCAGCTAGAAATTCCGTCCCTATTCAAATCATGAAAAATACCCCTGCAACCCTTCCCAGCTCCTCCTACCCCATAGGTTTCCACTCTCACCCCAGGGCAACAGGAGGGTGTTCTAAGCAACAATATTGCCAAATTCCTCCTATCCCACTGGCACCATCATTCAAAATAGTGGTAGTTGACCTGTGATTCACCTTTGTATCATAAGGATGGACTTGTAGCTGGAGTGAAGAAAGACAGAAACATTGCACTTGTGCATACTCTCACGTATATGTGCAAGGTCAGTAAAGAGAGTTGATGTGAAACAGAGTTATGAAGGATGGATGACAGAGGAAGAAATGTAGAGTGATGTCAAGTAGGGGTATTGGGGTGCAGAGAAACTGAAGGGTCAAAGTTGGCAAATAAGATCAGAATGCAGAGGTAAGGACTTATCTACCTCCTGATGCAAAAGACCACTGTGCAACCCTGGCCTAACCCCCCCCAAGTAGGAGCCAACATACCTCTGTATATATAATGTGTAAATTCTCCACTGTCACAAGCCCTGTTCTCCTCAAGCCAGCTGTTACATTGTAAACCCCTACCGACTCTAAAGGCTACTACTGTTTATTTAGAGCTAAATGAAACCAAGTATCTCTAACCAGCAAGTTGTTACATTTCAATGCAGTAACCCAATAACCTTCTTGCAATAACCTTAAGACTGTATCGCACAATACTGTATCTGTTTATACTGAGTGATAGGTAACGATAGGACTGTATCGCACAATACTGTATCTGTTTATACTGAGTGATAAGGAACGTTAGGACTGTATCCCTATTTTGTTAAAGTAATAAGAAACACTGTACCCCAACCCATCTATCCCTGCTAGACTGTTGGTACCCAACAACTATCTTGTCGGCCTACACTAACACATCTCTAGGCCAGCTGCCTTGACTTCACCCCACACTGCGCCACTCGAATCCAAAATCCAAGTATTTCTGGCAGACATAAAATGGAGCCTGCACACACCTTCCTGATTTTGTGCATGTGTATAATAACATCTTCATATAGAACCATCCCACACTCACAATACTGCATTCCTCTACTATATACACCAATCTACCTTCTCCACCCCCCCCCTCCATTACCCATCCTGCATCAATACAACTTAAATCCTATCACCACCACACAAACACCAAGTAAATTACCCCAACGACACACCCATATCAAAGGGAACAAATCCCAAAAACACCCTAAAACCAAAGCAAAGAACACTATTGGATCTCAAATACAACTCACACGAACCACACACCAAGAACATCACACATGTAACATTATCCTTATTAATGCTAGGTCAATAAGGAATAAAACGCATATTATCCACAACATTCTAACTGACGAACAACCAGATATCCTATGCATAACAGAAACATGGCTCACTGACTCAGACTCTGCAACAATGAATCAAATACAGAAGCCCGGATACCAACTATACAACTGCCCACGCATCAACAGAAGAGGAGGCGGAGTCCTTATAGCAGCCAAAACCAGCCTTCAACTCACAACCACATCTACGGTCACAAATCCCGATCTTGACCTACTTAAAGTCGAGAGCATGGCATTATCCATCTGCCTAATCTATCGACCTCCCTCACCACAGCACGAAACACTAGCCACAGCACTAGAAACCATCACATCCACACAAAGCAAAAAATTCCAGATCATCCTCGGAGATTTGAACCTAGCATCAATTCCTCCGTCCCCCACGGACTCCTTCTATGAAGCCATCGACCAATTGGGTTTCCAACAAATAATAAGCAACCCCACACACGATAGAGGAAACATCCTAGATATGATTTTCATACCCAGAAATCCACAACAAAGCAATGAACCACCTATAATAAACATAACTCAAGTACCATGGTCAGACCACCACCAAATCAACTGTAAACTTAAACTACAGTGCCAACCCAAAAACTCAAAGGAGATGAGAATGACCAACCCCATCAGGAAATTCAGCAAACTCAACGAGGAACACCTCATAAGCACCATTGCATCCCACATAAACCTAGATTCCACAGACCTAGACGAACTAACTAACAGATGGAACACACACATCCAAAATACATCTAACCCAACTTTGAAACACACATCAAACCCACATAAGATCAACTCGGAACCCTGGTACACAGGAACTCTAATAAAATCAAAAAGGGAGCTCCGTAAAATAGAGAGAAAATGGAGACAAACCAAATCCTCCGATCTCAAAACTAAATACATGGCCCATCTCGCAAAATACAAAGACGACGTGAACAATGCAAAAAAATTACATCACACCAACATCCTAAACAAGGCAATCAATCGCCCACGAGAGTTATTTGAACTAGTCAAATCACTAACCAAAACCGACCAAAATGCCAACCCCAACAAATCCATCAAGGTCCAAACACTGGCAAACCACTACGCGACCAAACTGACGGCCCCTGGTCCTCCACCCCCCCCCCCCACCAACACCACAAATCAGAAGTGAGAACAACACAACGCAAAACCAGTTATGGGAGCACTTCCACAAAATAGGAACCCAGCAAATCACAGCCATTGTCACAAGCCTGAAAAGCACCACCTCCCCACTAGATCCCTGTCCTGCATCCTGGATCAAGGCAGTGAAACAAGACATAGCACCTCACATAGCATACATAGTTAACCTATCCCTACAACAAGGAATCATGCCCTCAGAACTAAAGAAATCAGTCATTAGACCGATCCTAAAAAACACTACACTCAACGGAGAAGACCCAGCCTCCTACCGTCCCATATCAAGTATCTCATTCCTGGCAAAGATCATAGAAAAAACGGTCCTTCTACAACTCCAAGACCATCTGACTGACAGTGCTCCTCTTGATGACCAGCAATATGGCTTCAGGCAACATCATGGAGTTGAAACCCTGTTACTAGTTCTACTTAACAACCTCCTAAAGGGCCTTGAAAACAAAAAGAAAATGTACATTCTTGTATTCATTGACATCTCAGCTGCCTTTGATACAGTTAATCATGGGACCCTCATAAATAGGATAAAATCAATAGGAATAACAGGAACCCCACTAAAATGGTTCTCATCTTACATCTCAAATCGAACACAACAGGTTCAATTCAACGGAGAAAAAGCAGAATCTTTCTCACAAACACAGGGAATCCCCCAAGGCTCTGCTCTCTCAGCACTTCTGTTTAACATATATATGCAGCCACTATGCAAAATTTTCTCACGGCACGAAATTAATTATCACATCTATGCCGATGATAATCATGCTATACACACAACTAGACACTAAAAACCCAGACTACAACCCACTGGAGACATGTATCAGAGAGATGCAAGACTGGTTACAACAAAGTAGTATGTCAATTAATCACAAAAAAACCGAAGTAATGTATATCTCCAAAGAACCGAATTTTGACCCTCCCACATCAATAACACTATGTAACAACACTTACCAAACAAAAAAAGAAATAAAGTATCTAGGAGTCACATTTGACTGTGACCTAAAGATGGAAAAACACCTCCGAAAGACCAACAGAGCAGTTTTCCACAAGCTTAGAGTGCTCCAACCCATTCGGAATATTATTGATCCCCAAGACTTCAGAACAGTGGCCCAAGCACTCATCATGCCACATTTTGACTACTGCAACGCCATCCTACAAGGTTTACCTAAAAAAACCCTAAACATATTACAAATGGCACAAAATGTAGCTGCCAGAGTCATAATGAAGAAAAATCTAAGTGACCACATCACACCAGTGCTAATTCAATTACACTGGCTACCCATAACAGCTCGCACAAAATACAAAATACTAACAACCACCTTCAAACTCATCCACAACTTAGCACCTTCCTTCCTCAACAACCTAGTAAGATTGCAACCTCCTACCCGAAACAGAAGAACCCACAATTCCAACATCCTTCACACTCCAACAGATATAAGATCTGCCAAAACTAACACCAGCCACAGGGCTTTCTCATATGTGGCGCCAACACTGTGGAACCAACTCCCACCAGAACTACGAGCTAGCAATGACCTTCTAGACTTCAGAAAGAAACTCAAAACGCACATTTTCCAATCACATTTCAACCTGAACTAAACCCACAGATGGAGCAGCCCCTGACCACTGTGTCCAAGAAGATTATCCTGTATATATGTATTTATGTATATCTGTAAATGAACTCCCCCATAGCTAAGAAGTGTTAACTCTGTATGATGTGCTTTTCTGACAATCTGTATGTAAGCAAAATTTGTACCTGCCTTGATTCGACAGTCCAAGAAGATTATCCTGTATATATGTTTTTATGTATATATGTAAATGAACTCCCCCATAGCTAAGAAGTGTTAACTCTGTATGATGTGCTTTTCTGACAATCTGTATGTAAACAAAATTTGTACCTGCCTTGATTCGGCAGTTTCACAATAGTAATCCTACCCGCTTCTGATCGCTGGAAGGAGCGGGCTACAAATGCTTGCTAAATTAAAAAAAATAAAAAAAGGAGGACAGCTGGAAGACTGAGAAGGAGGATGAGCTTCAGAAGAAGGGATGATGAGCAGAAATAAAAAAAATAATGGATGAAAGGATGTTGGAGAGAAGAAGCAAGAACAATGGCTAAAAGAGTGACAAAAAAGATGATGTTTTGAAGTTGGGGTAATGAGAAGACAGATGTAAGGGTCAGAAATAGAGGATGAGTTAAGACAGCAGAGATAAGGAGGACAGATGGAAGAGTGAGCAAGCTACAGAAAGTAAGGTTAGGAAATAAGGATGATAGGTAGAAGAGAAAAAGGATGGATGGAAGGGTAAGAGATAGAAAGCAAGGTCAGGAAGGAGGAGTGCTGGGGGATTAGAGTTAAAGAGGACAATGCATAGATGAGAGATAACAGACATAGAGGGAAGTGATGAGAAGCAGAAGTAAGAAGATACACATAAAGTTGAGAGATGAAGAATGAGGTCATGAAGCTGAAATAGGAAAAAAGAGAAGGTTGACAAATGAAGGATGAGGTCAGAAAGGTGTGGTAAGGGGGACAAAGATAAAAGTTGGAAACTGAAGACAAGGTTAGAAAAAAAGATGAGAGAGAACAGGTAAAAATTGCCAGTAGAAGAGTGAATAATGGAAGGTGAATTGAAGAGACGGAGGTGTGGAATACAAAAGTATGCAAAACATATTGCAGATGACATCATGATGTTTACACCCTATGACATCTTCAAGCCGAACCTACACAAAATATCTACATGCTTCCAAGAAATATCAGAATGGCTACATGAACATGGACTACAGATCAATTACAAAAAACCCAGATGTACAACATATCTTCAGAAACAAATCACTGTCACCCCCCAAAACTATCGAATACACAACATGGAACTAACAACCAAGCAGGAAGTGAAATACCTGGGCATG
The DNA here is from genome assembly GCA_033557465.1 of Ichthyophis bannanicus. Taxonomy (NCBI): domain Eukaryota; kingdom Metazoa; phylum Chordata; class Amphibia; order Gymnophiona; family Ichthyophiidae; genus Ichthyophis; species Ichthyophis bannanicus. Next base: position 691,747,249 of record CM066035.1, read on the forward strand.
ACAATCAACCAACAGTTCACCTTCACCCCTTCACATCACCAAGACCATACAAGCGATATATCACAAGATAAATATACACTGCAACCTTCAACCTCTACTAGCAACCTCAGATTTCCACTCTGTACTCCAGGCCCTCAAATTCCCCCTACTGAACTTCTGCAACAGTATATACCAAGGACTTCCTGAACATGCTCTTCACCACTAACAGATGACCCAAAACACCACACCACACCACAGCACGCACCATAGCAAATGCAAAAAAGAGGGACCATATTATTCCTATTTTAAAAAACCTACACTGGCTACCTGTAAACAGCAGAGTCAAATACAAATCAACCATGAACATATTCAAAACTTTACACGATCAATTATCAACACACCTATAATCCCTCATCTGCACATCAGCTATCAACAGAACAAGGCTAAAATGTACACGAACCTCCTTGACCTACCAGCAGAAATAACAAGAATAAACCAAAACACTCGCAATGGGTCTTCTCCACCTATGCACCCGACCTTTGGAATGAACTACCTAGCAACCTCAGGGAAACTTACGAACTAACGAAATTTCACAAGGACCTTAAAACACTACTATTCAAAGAACACTTCAACAAACAATGTTACTCCCATGCAACAACTTATGGACACATACAGCACAAATTACCATTCATATACCTCCTCCTACACTCTCCCCACCCTCCCTTTATATAAGTTGCTGTATATAAGTTCCAACTGTTAACATGTTAAAACCATAGCTACAACTCTCCTTGTGGTATTACTGTTTATTAATGTTAAATATCTAAAAATTCTATGTAAACCTGTTAAGTTCCTGTTCCTTGTAAACTGCCTTGATTCCCGGATAAGGTGGTATAAAAAAAACAAAACAGATAAATAAATAAATATTAAGGGATCTATTCTGACCCACGTTTAGCTGGTTTGAACGTCCAATCTGGATGTCCAGACCCACTAAATGCCATGGTGGCGATCCTGCAGACAGAGCTCCCCAAACGTATAGGCACAATGTCCAGGGAGCTCTATTCATGGGTGGGCTGGGGAGGAGTGAAGGTGGGAGTGGACGGGAACCTGACCCTGGACGTACAGGGCCAATTCTGAGATTGACCCTGTACGTCCGGGATTGGCCATTTGGATGGGGAACTTATTCCACCTCGGAGGTGGAATAAGTACCCCTAGAAGGCACAGAAGGTGGACACCAGGGCTTCAAAGTGAGGTGAGGGGTGCAGGGGGTTCCCTGCAGCCCGACCCTGGCCACAGTAGATCCTATCGGGGGTCAGGCTGCAGGGAAAGAAACTTTTTGGGGTCTGCCAGGGATCAAGGCTCCTACATGGAGCTGCGGTGCCATGGCACCGCAGCCCCATGCAGGAGCTTGACTGGGCTATCTGGGTAAATGTCAGGATGTCCGGGGTGCCTGAATTGGGGCACTTCCTGGATGTCATGTCCTGGCCTTATGTGGCGATTCTGCTCCTGTGGGGCTGTCTAGCCCTCGAGGTGAATCCAAAATCAGGTGCATCCCCAGGCTGTTTGGACGTCTGGACACACACATCTCTGAATTGGCCTCTATGTGTGTAAGAGGGAGGAGTGGAAAGATGAAAGTCAGCTGAAACAGTCAGAAAAGAGAAGTGACTGGGAGAAATTAGGAAGGAGTGGTAGAGAGTAGTGAGTAGGAAGGACACACATCAAAGACTTAAGTGGAAGTCAGGAGGACAAATGGAGGTATGAGAGATGAAGGATGTGATAAGAACATAAGAACATAAGATATGCCATACTGGGTCAGACCAAGGTCCATCAAGCCCAGTATCCTGTTTCCAACAGAGGACAATCCAGGTCATACATACCTAGCAGTTTCCCCAAAAGACACAGGTTCCGCAATGCTTGTACGGGGTCAAGCATTGATATCCTGGGTCCCTTCTTAATAATGGTTTATGGACCTTTCCTCCAAGAACTTGTCCAAACCTTTTTTAAACCCAGCTACACTAACAGCCTTTACTACATCCTCCGGTAACAAATTCCAGAGTTTGATTACATGTTGAGTGAAAAAATATTTTCTTTTATTAGTCTTAAATACTTTACTCTGTACCTTCATTGCATGTCCCCTAGTCTTTCTATATTCTGATAACGTAAACAATCGATCTACGTTTACCCGTTCCACTCCGTTCATTAATTTATAGACTTCTATCATATCTTCCCTCAGCCATCTCTTTTCCAGATTAAAGAGCCCTAACCTTTTTAGCCTTTCTTCATAGGAGTATCCTACCATCCCCTTTACCATTTTGGTGGCTCTTCTCTGAACCTTTTCTAATAACGCTATATCCTTTTTAAGATACGGCGACCAGAATTGCACACAATATTCAAGGTGCGGTCTCACCATGGAACGGTATAGAGGCATTATAATATCTTTTGTTTTATTTTCCATTCCTTTCCTTATCATACCTAGCATTCTATTTGCTCTCTTGGCTGCCGCTGCACACTGGGCCGAGGGTTTTAACATGTTATCCACAATGACGCCTAAATCTTTTTCCTGGGTGGTGGTTCCCAATCTGGAACCTTGCATCGTGTAACCATAGTTTAGGTTGTTCTTCCCTAGGTGCATAACTTTGCATTTGTCCACATTAAATTTCATCTGCCATTTTGATGCCCAGTCTTCCAATTTATCAAGATCCTCTTGCAATTTTCCACAATCCTCTTGGGTTTTAACAACTTTAAATAGTTTTGTGTCATCTGCAAATTTGATAACCTCACTCGTTATTCCACTTTCCAGGTCATTTATGAATATGTAAAAAAGCAGCGGACCCAGCACAGATCCTTGGGGTACACCACTATTCACCTTTCTCCATTGGGAAAATTGGCCATTTAGCCCAACCCTCTGCTTTCTATCTTTTAACCAGTTCCTGATCCACAGTAGTACACTGCCTCCTATCCCATGACTCTTTAGTTTTGTCAAAAGTCTCTGATGAGGGACCTTATCAAAGGCTTTCTGAAAGTCCAGATACACTATATCAACCGACTCACCTTTGTCCACCTGTTTATTCACACTTTCAAAGAAACATAACAGATTAGTAAGACAAGATCTTCCTTGTCTAAAGCCATGTTGACTGTCTCCCATTAGGCCATGACTATCTACATGCTGAGTAATTTTATTCTTTATGATGGTTTCTACCATTTTTCCCGGTACTGACTTGAGGCTCACCAATCTGTAGTTTCCTGGATCACCCCTGGAACCCTTTTTAAAAATTGGTGTTACATGGGCGAACCTCCAAACTTCAGGTATTAGAGATGATTTTAATGATAGTTCACAGATTACTAATAGCAGGTCTGCAATCTCATATTTCAGTTCTTTCAACACCCTTGGATGTATACCATCCGGCCCAGGTGATTTGCTACTCTTCAGTTTATCTAATAGTTGTAATACATCTTCCCGATGTATCGATATTTCCTTCAATTCTTCCGCACCTTTAAATGCCACTTGTCATGGGTAACATCCCTACATCTTCCTCAGTAAAGACCGAAGCAAAGAATTCATTCAGTCTCTCTGCTATCGCCTTGTCGCCTCTTAGTGCCCTTTTAACTCCTCTATCATCTAATGGACCAACTGACTCTCTCACAGGTTTTTTGCTACGAATGTACTTGAAAAAATCTTTATTTCGCGTTTTTGCTTCCGCAGCAAGCTTCTTCTCAAATTCTCCCTTTGCCTGCTTTATCAATGCCTTGCATTTGACCTGCCAGTGCTTGTGCTGTTTCCAGGTTTCATCGTTTGGCTCTTTTTTCCATTTCCTGAAAGATGCTTTTTTGGCAACAACAGCCTCTCTGACCTTACCTTTAAACCATGCTGGCAGTTTTTTGGACTTCCTTCCACTTTTCTTAAAGCGTGGAATACAGCTGGCCTGGGCTTCCAAGATAGTATTTTTCAACAACACCCAAGCTTGATGTAAGTTTTTAACCTTTGCAACTGCTCCTTTTAGTTTTTTCTTAACTATTTTCCTCATTTTATCATAGTCTCCCTTTCGAAAGTTAAAAGGTAGTACTGTGGATTTCCTTACTATCCCTCTTCCACTAATTAAATCAAAGGCGATCATGCTATGATCACTATTGCCAAGTGGCCCCAACACCCTTATCTCTTGCACTAGATCTGGTGTTCCACTAAGGACTAGGTCTAATATGGCTTCCCCTCTGGTCAGTTCATGAACCAGCTGTTCCAAGAAGCAGTCATTTATGTCATCTAGGAACTTTATCTCCCTAGCATGTCCTGCTGTGACACTGACCCATTCGATACCGGGGTAATTGAAATCACCCATTATTATTACTGCGCTGTAAGTTTTGTTAGCTTCCTTGATTTCTTTGAGCATTTCATCATCCATTTGTTCATTCTGGCCAAGCGGTTGATAGTACACCCCCACTGCCATCGCCTTCCCCTTTTTACCTGGAATTTCAATCCATAGAGATTCTACAGCAAATTTAGTTTCCTGCAAAACTTTAATCCTTTCTGACTCAATGCCCTCTCTAACATAGAGCGCAACCCCTCCACCAATTTGATCAGATCTATCATTATGATATAGTTTGTACCCAGGTATCACACTGTCCCACTGGTTGTCCTCCTTCCACCATGTCTCTGATATTCCAATCATATCTAACCTCTCATTTAGTGCTATATACTCTCTCTCCCATCTTATTTTTTAGACTTCTAGCATTTGCATACAAGCATTTTAGAGACTGTATTTTATTCATATTAATATTGGTAGACATGGGTAATTTGGGATCTTTAAGCTCTGTCTGCTCCATACTTGAGGGCATTTGGGCTACTTTACTCTTTTTTGGAACCTCTCTGCTTTTGGTAGTATCCTTCAAGAATACATTCTTCCGAACCATCTGCTCTTGGGCGACTGTCAGCTTTCCCCTATTATCTAGTTTAAAAGCTGCTCTATCTCCTTTTTAAAGGTTAATGCCAGCAGCTGTAGTATAGAGGAGTGATGGGGACTAGAGGTAAGAAGGTGGTGAGTTCCAATAAGAAAGGAGCACAGGGAACAGAGGGGAAGAGAAAGGTCTGACCTCATTTTTGATGGTGAGATTAGCTCGATACATGAGCAGCATCTGCATAGCCTTGAAACGGCCAAGCCGGACAGCATCATGTATTGGTGTATCGCCTTCCTATCAAATGGAAAACAAAATTTAGAGAAAAAGATTCAGATATACTGTGGGATGTTCAGTCAATCAAAAAATGCTGCATGTCTTTAAATACTAGATCTGTATTGTTCCTTATTGTAGAGCATTAGACAGTTGTTTTTTTCATGCTAAAAAGGTGGGCAGAGTCTCTTTGTGGGGGAGATGTCCAGTAAAGCATTCCAAGTCATGCAAGGATGACAGACTGACTGTTCCATGGCATATTAAATGGAGGGGCAGAAAAGATAGAGGAAAGAGATTGTTCTATGTCATGTTGAGGGGGATGCTCAGGAACTGTTCCATAGCATAGTAGAGAGGGAAAGGGGTTATCCCATGTCAGGTGATTTTCCATATAATGGTAAAGGAGAAGTGAGGGGATTTTTCTCTGTCATGGTAGAGGAGGAAGGGCAGAGGGACTATTCCAGGTCATGATAGAAGGAAGGCAAACTCCAGGATACCTTCATCCCTACTCTTGGGAATCCTTCCCTACTCTATGCTGTATTCACAGTGTGTCAGAGAAGTTCTGGAAGGATCATGGGACCAGACCTTGGCTCTGGATGTTTTAGTATATCTCAGGACTGCTAAGCTAGTCCATTCTTTGCTTCATGGGTGATGGATTCTTCTATTTTTGTTGAATGGGCGATCTTCTGACCTGTGACATCATTTCTAGGAAAATGTATAAAACTGTTCTAAGCCTTAGGAATAGTATGCCAGACCAAGGGTTGCCAACCTGAGCTCCATGGACCCACAGGAGGTCCACAGGGCACAGAAAAGAGAAAAAAAAGAGAGACTAGTAGGAGACTGGTTGGGGAAGAGAGAAACTGCTGGAGATAGGAAGGGAAAGGGAGATAAAGAGGGCTAATGTAACCAAGCTCTGCACTGAAGGGAGGGGGGTCTAGGAAGAGTGGTGGGGATGAACTGAGGATCCCTGAATTTTTTTAGAGGTTAATAAGGGATCCACACAACCAAAAGGTTTAGGAATCTCTGGCTTAGACAATATCTGTGAAAAAATGGCCTGAACTTGGATCACTATAAGACGGGCTGACAAAAGCTGTACCTTGTCTTGTGTGTTGATATTTGCTCCACAGCCGATGAGATGCTCCACACAGTCACAGTGTCCTGTTCGCACAGCAACATGGAGAGCTGTGCTCCACAGCTGCAAGGAAAGCACACTGAGAGCAGTGAAGCCACGGGGGAGAGGAGGCTCTAATGTTTCTGCTGATTATACTTTAATGCCTTCATACAAATTTATACATTACAAAATATAGTGATAAGAAAAACCATAAAATAATCTTTTATAACTAATCAAAAATTCTTTATTCAATATATATACTATCACTCAGGTCAAGCTGCTATATTAGGGCAAAAAGCTCTTATATGGCAACTTGACCCCTAGCAGTATTACTGCCAGATTACTTCTAGGGGGTCATGGACACTATTTTGAACCCATCACTGGCCCAGACAGGAACAAGTGGAGATTGCTCCTGTCTGGGTTCTTTTAAATCACCAGGGAGATTTTAAGGTAGACCCAGTATGGCCTTCTGGCAGAGGGGGGGTTGTAGATCATGGTCCAAAGGGGTAGGGGGTCTTTGGAATGTGAATTTGAGGGGGAGGCTGTATCTTTGGGGGGGGGGGGGGGTGCTGACTCTTTTCTGGGGATAAGGGGAGGGAACTCCCAGAGCACGCTTTTTTAAATGAAAGTACTGGCCCCTTTAAGAATGTGGCTGAGAGCATCCGACCACATGTTTATTTTTTTTTTTTTTTTTTTAAAGTCTGTTTATTGAAAGAACAGAAAAAGACAACCAATAACAACCACGTCACAGAAATTTCCTAGATACAACATAACTTCCTCCCGGTGGGGCTATCTCTTGTCCACCACTACGGGAGCAAACAACAGTTCAAAGGAAAAAACAAATATACAATATCAGAATTAATTCCCCCTCCCCCTCCCCCTCCCCCCACCCCCAACCCCCAAGCAGGAAGCACACATATCAAGAAAGTCATTGGAGCAGCACAACCGAAGCATGAGCAACCACTATCCGACCTTCAAGACCTCACTGCGGGCTTTAGGTCCCAAACTCTGAATGTAGGGCATCCAGATCAGCAAAAATATAGCCCATCGCCGAGGGTGTCCCAGCGCACTCCTCCGCTCCATAAGCAACAGCTGATGAAAGCTATTGCGCCACTCAGTAAAGGTAGGGACCTCTGGCTCCCTCCACCGGTGAAGAATAGGTCCCTTCCCCACCAGACAGGCCTTCCGCACCAGCAATTTCTCCCACCTCCCCTTAGGGCGGAGTGGTCCCAACTGATCAAACACCACTAATAGCCCCGTCCAACAAATTCGCTGCCCCAGCAACCCACCTAAGTACGCCTCAATGCGCAGCCAGTATCGGCGAATAGATGGGCAGCACCACCACATGTGGCCTAGATCTGCTAGGGGGGAGGAGCACTTGGGGCAGCTACCATCTGAAGTGAGGCGGCTACGAAACGCCCGCCTCGGCGAAAAGTAGGCTCGGTGAATACACTTAAATTGTATCTCGCGCCACCTGGCGCCCTCCACCAACTGCGCAATCCGACTCAGTGCCTCCCTGGCAGTGCCCGGGGTGATCTCACGGCCCAGTTCTCGAGCCCATCGGCTTTCCAACAGAGCATAGTCCGGGGGTGCCTCCAACCGACCCACCCTCTTCTTTAAATCCGCTATAGTCGGCGGAGCTTCTGCTCCCAGTGCCAAAAAATCAAGAATCCGCGCAGAATGCTCCGCGGTGAGCTCCCGCCGAGGCAGGGAACGAACATAGTGAACAACCTGCGCATATGCAAAGGCATAGCCCCCCGGGGATAACCCATACTCTGCACACAGCGTCTCCAAGGTCTTACAACTCCCCTCGGGATTAAGGACATGCCCCAAATACCGTATACCCAACCGCTCCCACTTCCGAAACAGGACCGAGTCGGAACCGGGCAGGAAATGAATGTTGCCCCGTAAGGGCAGCCAACTTGAAACCGTAGAGTCACTACCCCAATATTTATTGAGCTGTTGCCAGGCGCGTCGCGTCGCCTGTATTAGCACATTCCGCGTCAGACGGGTCGGCAGGTCCACCTGCCGCACCTGCAGAACCGCCTCCAGAGAGTGCGGGGCCACCACAGCCGCCTCCAACCCCCGAGGTGTGTAGACCTCTGTCCCCCCCAACCCCGACCACATGTTTTTATTTATTTATTTATTTAACATTTCTTATATACCACCTTTCATGATATCAAGGCGGTTTTACATTGAACAAACTGAAATTACATTGAACGGAGCATTATAACTTGGAGATAACTATTTTACAGGGAACGTGGGCTATGGAGGGTTAAGTGGCTTGCCCAAGACCACATGGAGCACCTGTGGGACTAGAAACCCCAGCCCTTCCAGCCCAAGGTTGCTGTTCTCTAGTGGGATTTGAACCCCTGACCTTCCGGCCTGAAGTACCTTGCCTCAACCACTAGGCCACTCCTCCACTCCATGTTAGTGGACGAAGGTCCTGAGCAGGAAAAATAACACCAGCTTTCAGCTGGCATTATTTTTGCAGGTATAATGGAGCTTGTGGTGTTCAATGCAAGCTGTGTTATTCAGTTTACATGATTATGAGCTGCTCTGCAACTCATTATTATGTATGCCATATTAATTAAAACATGTGTATTACAGAAAAATAATGTGATTTTTTTGCCTTTTAAATGCATGATAAGTGAAAAAAATTGTACATTATTTCCTTAATGAACATTAGTATCTACCCATTTGAAAGCAAACTGGACACATTTTTAGAAAAGATGTTGGTGAGTATGGTAATATTAGTACATGCTGAGGAGCAGCGCTCATTCAATGACTCTAAATATACAGCCATGTTTAGGATCAGGAAGGTGCAAGACTGCTGTGATGCTTGTACAGATGGTGAGAAGTACTGAGGGCGGAAGCAACTACAGTGCCATCCCCCATTCCCATCCCCCTGAATTTCTATCTCCCACCCTTCTCCTCTCCCCCTCCAGTTCTCTCTTTCTTTCTCTCTACTCCACCTCCCATTCCTTCAGTTCTGTCTGTCTCCAGTCACTCTCTCTCTCTTCCCCAGTCCTCAAGACATGCACATTCTCAGACCAGGATGGAGGCAGTAGGATCCGGCTCTCCCTCTCTCACCTTGTCTTTCTGGTGGATTTTTGCCCCCCTGTTCAGCAGCATCTTGACGATCTCCAGCTGTCCTCCTCGGCAGGCCCAGTGCAAGGGTGTCCCCTCCAACTATGAAAACACAAGCATAAGAAATTGTAGACTGCAGCAGAGTGTCAAGAACAGCATGACCCAGCCTTACACTAAAGGAGGATGGAGGAGGGTGTCTCGGTTCTATCCTAATGCCAGCTTCACGCATCCAGATTACACACTGAGGATATGGGGAGATGGGAGAGAAAGAGAAGGTTTGTCTCAGTAATAATCTGATCCTATTATTACACAAAGCAGGTTTCAACATTTCCTTGACTCCCACTGGTGTCAGGGGAATAGGGAGGTTGGCAGGAGGGCAGTGTCTCAGTAATATCCTGATTGCAGCCTCATCCATTTAGATTACATACTGGGACAGAATGGAAGGGGGATTTCTCAGTAATCAATGGCCCTTAGTGTCACTCACCATGTCCCTTTGTTCCAGTGTCGCTCCTGCGTTCAACAAATTCTCAACAATTTGCCGGTGACCCCTAAGACAGGCACGGTGTAGTGCGGTACACAGAAACTGCAAAATGGAGACACATGTTATCTCTACAGGATAGTGGTCTCACTGGTCTGCCCTTCCCCCACTAGCAACACGCACTGAGAAAAGTCACGGTGCGGTGCTTGACACAAGATTCTGCAGATATGTGAACCATATCTGTGCAGTCCCCTCTTCTGTTGAGACAGATTCAGCATAGTGCTGGGAGATCCACACTGCATGCAGATGTCTCTCATGAACATTCATTGTAGCTGTCTCGAAAGCCCAACCAGCTGAGTGTTTCCTGCCCTAGGCAAACCTTCCGCCTTGAACCACCTCAGTTCAGTTTCAGGGCCACAGACCACTCCCTCCAGCCCTGATATTTGGATAATTACTATCAACAATCATGATCTCTCTACCACCACCACCCTTCTAAGGTGCAATGAAATGTGTGTCGTCGTATCAGTGCTGACTCCTGGCAACCCAACAGCCTCTGGGTTTCCTTGACAAGATGTAACTGGAAGTAGATTGCCAGGCCTTTCTTCCAAGGCAATGGAGGCCAGTGCCAGTGGGAATTGAACCCTGGCCTCTTTGTCACCAGGCTGCTCTAAGAAGAATCCCGCAAAAACACATCATTGGACATAAGGAGGCAAGTTCTCATATAGCCAGGTAAAAGGGCTTTGTGAAAATTGCCCACCTTAAAGGCGCTGCACATATTCACAGTTCAAAGGGAAAGTCTGCTTGTACTTTCCATTTCAGAACTGCTACAAAACCCATGGGTAAAAGCACTCATGGACTGTCCTGAAACTTTCCCCCCATACTTCTAAATTTTATTTATTTATTTAACAGGCTTTTTTTTATACCGTCTTTCTACAAGTCACGACTGTTTACAAATAACTCAGTGTGATAACAGGAAACACGTCAAACAGTGGTGCACATTACATCGAACATATTGAACACGTAACAGATGCTATTAACAAATTGTCATAAAAGTTGATGAACTTTGTGCATATTAGGCTGCAGTGATATTAGCTGCTTAAAGCCGAAGGTGTGTATTATGTGCATGGAGATGCTGTGCAGGCTATTTGTCTTTTGTTGCTTTGGCCATAGTATTCTGTGAATAAGAGGGTTTTCAAGCATTTTCTGGAGTCTTGCAGAAATTGAATGTCTCTAATTTGTGGCGGAAGTGAGTTCCGTAATGCAGGGCATATATCTCTAATATATTTACACAATATAAATGTTTCGGAAATCATGTCAGAATCTAATGAATGTGTCATTTGTAATTTTTGAAGGTAGACGGTAAAATAAAATCATTGAATATATAAAGAGGTCAGTATTCAGAAGCACTTTATCTGATTAACATTAAACAGTAATTTAAAGGCACGTTTCACAAAGGATGTCTCAGTTCAGGCTGGGACGTCCAAATCTGAACACCCATAGAAACAGCAAGCATGTCCATGTTTGGGCATGATTTCACAAATGTGGACAAATGTACCTGGTATAGTTTAATACTGGGGGTCATCTACGAGGCATGCAGTGATGGTGCAAACGCAAAACAAGTTTCCCGAGAGGTTAGCATTCAGGAGTCCAATATTATGGGCCCAATATTCGAAAGGTATTTACATGGCTACAGACCTGTAAACTGTGTAAATGTCCCTGAACAGGATATTCAACAGCACTAACATGGTTTGTGCTGCTGAAGAGCCCCGATTATTTCCAGTACACCGCCGATGCTAACCACTTAGCATTGAGGCGTGTTGTGGCCAGAGCAGAGCAGAGGCGGCAACAACAGTCACTAACAGGTAACGGCAATATTGCACCGTTACCCGGTTAGCGACCTCCGTGTAAAGCTAGGTGAAGCAAAAGCTAGCCTAGTTTTATCTGTGGGAGTAAACCCGGCAGCGGTGGAATATCGCCGCTACCTGGTTAGCTTCTGCGGCTCTGGGGCATGTGCAGCAGTCCTGGATATTCAAGGCTAGGGCCACATATGACTCTGGCATTGAATATCCAAGATTAGAGGTTGATAGGAATGGCTATGTGCCGTTGCGGCACATAGCTGGCTCGATTCAATATTGGGCCTATCTGTTTTAGGCTCTTTTTTTGCTCTGCTCTGTCCACTCTAGCATCACCCCCTCCATTTCTGTTTTTGCATGTCAGGAAAGGATAGGAGAAACAGTAGGAGGCAGTGGCAGACGTTCATATTAAGGACCCCCAAACAACATATTGGAATGGGTCAAGAGCATAGGAAATCCACCTCAAGTTATGAAAGTGGCTGTAAGTGGGTCCCTTTCTTACTTGCACCTCCCTGCACTGCAGGGGCTGCTTGGATGGAATTTCCACCACTTATAGGTGTGGAGGGGCTAGGTTAAGAAGTAGAATGGCTCTTCCTTATTCTGCTGTCCCCTTTAACCTCACCCCCTCTCCTCCTGTTTCTTGCATACTGCCTGGATGGAATGGGCTAGAGCAGGAAGCAGAGAGCTTCTATCTGTTGGCTGAGATTCAGGCACTGGCTGAAGCATAATGAAACCCCTGGTACCACCTCCAAAATTGTTGCTGTCTAGGTGATTGCCTAGTTTGACTAATGGAAGAACCAATGTCGTAGTTGATCAGAACAGCAGAAGGAATACGTTTTGTCCTTATTCTTTGAGGAAGGACAGGTAAATTAACAGTTTTCTGCCTCTAGAGGACAGGTTCATTAATAGTTGTTAACATGGCAACCATACTACTTTATCCATTTATTAACTAGGCAGATATGGAGATTCTCATCTTTTATTTCTGGGGGTAAGCAATGGGCAATGTATCTCCCTATTAGCATCTGCCAGGTGCCCAGACTGGCTACTGTATGTCAGGATTCTAGGTTTGATAGACCATTAGTCTGACCCAAAATGAAACTTATGTTCATAAGAAATGAGAATGGATGGATGGATGCACACCACTAAGCCCTACCCACCTTACTGAGATCACTTGCAGTGCAGGTTTTCCACCCTCCATGTAGGGGATCTTCCCCTTTCTGAATGTGGTGATACCAGGTACAGTAGGGGTATCCTTCCTTCCATGAAGGTGCATGTGTTTAGATATAGTCAAGGATTCCTCTCTCCCCTACAGATACTTATCTTACCTGATCATGTACATTTGGGTTTCCCCCATCAGACAGGTACTTGTCTATCAACAGGTCTCTGCCTTCCAGTGCAGCCTTCAGAAATTCTGGCTCGTCCACAGGTTCTGTCTACAGGGAACATCAACAGACCCCATGATAGGAAAGACCCCAACCCACAGCAGGCTGAAAGTGCATAGAAAACAGGAACAGCACTGTAGTTTCACCACAAACTCCATCATAATGAAGGTCCTCACCCCATGCTGAGTCAAGAGTACACAAAAAAAACAGGAATCAGGGCTGTAATCCCACTAGGGACCCCACATGAGGAGCTCATGCTGAGCTGAAAGCATATAATTTGCCACGGGAGAGCAACAGCCACCCGCCACTTCTGGTGCACTTGTATCTTGTGGCTGGAGTTTGGGGGCTGGGAAGAGCTTTGATGTTCTCTGTTCACTATCTTCTAGGGATAGGTTTTCAGGAACATTTGGGTACTTGGTTGCCTGGGGCTAAAGTTTATTTATTTTATGCAGGTTTTACATTTCAGATTTATAAAACACTTTTCCATCAAATGTGTTCAAAGTCTGAGGAGAAGGGGACACTGACACTGTTCTCTGTGGATAGGATTCATTGATGTCTAATGGTTTGTTTTGATTGCTTACTTTATTTCCATTGTACCATATGACTGCTCTTGTTTCTTTTTCAGAATGCCTTGTTTGATTAATGGTCATGTAAGAAGCTTGACAAATAAATAAATACATTTAGAAAGATTCAGATACTTACAGTCTCCTGGAGCTCAGGTTTTGGGGGGACAGGTTCTTTTTTTATCTTTGGTTTCTTCTTATCTCTTCTTACACGAACAATGCTCTGCAGATCCTCCAAGCTTTCTAGACGGATCCGTGAGTTATTGAAATTCTCGATCTATTAATGAGGTGTACATATGTAGATAAGGAGCAAGTGGAAACACAATATCTTTCTGTGTATTCTGAGTTCTTCCCCAGCACCCCCTCCCCAATCACTGGCCCAGTAATTCTTCTTTGATCCCTGACCCCAGCCCCAACACCTACTTCAACCCCCAGGATTATCTAGTGCCCTGCTCCAGTGATTAATCCTGTCACCCTGTCTTCAGCCTACACTTGCATCTCCTTCCTGCTCCAGCACCTCCTCCCAACATCCAGACACCTGGCTTCAGGAATGCTGTCTACATCTTGCCTCAATATGCTCACTTCCTACCAACTTTGTATGGTTTAGAAATCACCCAGGCCAACTTGATAAGTCTGATCCAGTTCTCATTTTACCTTCACTGCATGCATGGCAATGCAAACTTACTTATCTTACAGAAATCAGAACCTACATCTCCCTACAGTGGAGAAAAAAACAGAATTGGCTTGATCTCTTCAACTTGATCTGGGTGACCCCAGTATCTTCCTGCCTGCACCTTGACATTTAATTCAACATGAAAAACTCCATGTAAAGATTAATCCTGAGAGAAATCCACATATTTGTGTCATATATGTTATCAACAATCCATCAGAATCAACTGACAATCACCTTCTTCCTCTTCTCATCTTCTGCCTTCTGCTTTTCTTGTCTGATGATTTCCTTGACTCCCAGAGTACCTTGCTTCTGCCATCGGATCTCTGGGGTAAGATCTCCAGCCAACACCTCACATCCTCTCACCTTCTCTTCACTCCTCTCACTGCTCACCTGTGCAGAAAGGGATCATGTATGTTGAGCAAAATTACTCCACCTCATAATGTGACAGGAGAAGTTTAGGCACTGAGAGTTATTATAATGATCATATCACTACTGCCAAGAGAGACCTCAGTCTGCACACCTCTCCCTCAGCAAAGTGGTATGGAGTGGCCTAGTGGTTGGGGCAAATTACCTCAGGCTGGAAGGTTGGGGGTTCAAATCCCACTAGAGGACAGCAATCTTGGGCTGGAAGGACTGGGGTTTCTAGTCCCACAGGTGCTCCTTGTGGTCTTGGGCAAGCCACTTAACCCTCCATAGCCCATGTTCCCTGTAAAATAGTTATCTCCAAGTTATAATGCCCTTTTCAATGTAATTTCAGCTTGTTCAATGTAAACCACCTTGATATCATGAAAGGTATATAAGAAATGTTAAATAAATAAATAAGAGAGAAACCCTACAGCCTTCACTTAATCTCTGAGCCTCTTTCATTCCCAGCCTCTCCTGTCTGTTCTCTGTCCTCAGGTTCTTCTCCCAAACGTTCTAGCTCCTCTCACATTATACATTCTTCTTGCCTGCCCTTACAGCCTCTTTCAGATTTTCAGGAACATAGCTCACACTCCGATACAGTCACTAGGGTCAGGAAAGCAGAAATAAATATAAAGTGACGGAAGGAAGAAATATGCCAGGGGAGTGATGGTGAGAGATGAACTGAGGCAATTGAAGAGAGAAAATGGGGATGGACTAATACAAATATGTCAAAGGTGAACCATCTCAACGAGTGAGATTTACCACCCAAAGAGTGAAATTTTTCCGATGATGTGTCCTCTAGAAAGATTTAAGGGGTCAATTTTCAGCAACGGCGGTCAGTGCTGTCAAAATGTCTGGCTATCGCCAATTCAGGTTATGACCGGATATTCAACACCAGGGCATATCCGACAACTGACGCTGAATATCAGGTTTGGTCAGATTGCTGTTTTGCAATCCGATTAGCATTTGAATATGCTCCCATAAGTGTCTTATTGCTTCACAAATGAAAGAAACAATATAAAATGATGTTATTTAGCTTTCTTTGGTGCTTTTGAAGAGATATATGGTATACAGAGTGGAGGCAGTATGAGGACAATTTTCAAAGAAATTTGATCAGGCCACTAGAAGAAGAGGAAGAATTTGACCTCCTCACCATTGCCATCAAGGATTCACAACATTGAGCACTGAGTGGAGTGCATCAGGGTCAAAGCTCATTGGAACACAAAGTTGTGAACATCAAGGCATTGAGGGATCTGATATCCTCAGAGCATCTCCAACTGGAGGACTGCTCATCCTCTTTGTTGCAGGAGGAGATGCGACAGACTCCAAGGAGTTGATACCAGCCTTCCAGTATCCCCTGAAAGACTCAGGAGGATAAGGCCCACTCCTATTGCAGCCCCAAAGCCTTTGTTGACAGCGGTCTTCAAGGAGCATCTCATGATGAAACTAGAGGTGTGAATGGAAGGTTGCTTTGCTGAGTGCGATGCAGCAGTCGATGTAACAGGAGATGCAGTTGATTTTCAAGACTCTGCCTCGGAGAAAAGCATCAGCTCTGAAGCATCAAAGGGCTTTTGAGATGGTGACTGTCCAGATGGTGTCAATCTCCTGTGCATCAAGGGAAGATGTTTCACTGAGACATTAGACATCATCAAAGCACTGATGATCTCAATCAAGGTACACACCTCAAGAGGAGCAGAGGTTGAAATAGGCAATGACTCAGACTTCACATGAGTATTTTTCTGGGTTAAATTCAGAGCACTTCTGGGATATTGATTCTCCAGGGGTATACTCTGATGAGGAGGGTTCCACTAGCCTACCATCAGATCCCTCCACACCTTATAAGCAATGAAAATCACCTTCTGAGGAACTCACTTTCAACAATTTTGTAAGAAAAATGGCTAAGTTTGTTCCATTTAACTTAGCATCAGAGGAGAAACCCAGGGCAGAAGCACTGGAAATCCTCCAATTTCTTGACAGTGACAGTGCCTGTCCACAGAATCCTCAAGAATGTACAAATGAGAATGTGAGAGACCCCTTTTCTGTACAGCCTATAAATAAGAAGGTGGACTCGATGTATTAAGGCCAGAAGGCTCCCAAATTTGAAAAGCTACACCTATCTCAAAAGAGCTAAAGGTTCCAAGATGCCCTTGGGGAGAAAGACTTGGGCATTGGAATCTTTTAGGAGGAAGTTCTTTCAGGATGCTTTACTCACCTTCTGCATAATGTCCTACCAGCTCTTCATAGGTATGAACTTGTGGAACATTGTGTGTCAAATGCAGGAGCTGGCAGACACTTTCCCCCAAGAGAGAGACAAGCAACTCCAATTAGTAATGAGTAAAGGAAAAGAATGTGGAAAATATTTGATCCGACTGAGATATAATTTTATATGGCATAGAGAGCCTCCTCATTTATTACTGGTACCACCTAGATATGAATGCTCCATTAGATCTTCACCAACATGGATTTAGGCCCCAGCACAGTGTGGAAACACTACTTCTAACCTTATTCGATACGCTCATGAGGAATAGAAAGTCCCAAAAGCTCTTATATCAGCATCATCTTCTTAGACATAGCATCTGCATTCGATTCCGTCAATCATGATATACTATTAATGAAACTTCAACAAATTGGCATTAATGACACTGTACTCCACTGGTTCAAATCTTACCTATCTGACCGCACACAACAAGTAAAATTTGGGCAATGTCTATCGGAAACTTACAGCCAAAATCAAGGAGTACCACAAGATTCTGCTTTATCTCCCCTATTGTTTAACATTTACCTTCAACCGATCTGCAACATATTCAAAGCACATAAGATAAATTACAGAATCTATGCTGATGACATAATAATATTCACCCCATCCACCACAGCAAAGCCCAATCTTGCAGAAATTACAGATTGTTTCAGTGAAGCTACACAGTGGCTTGCCTCATCCAACCTAAGGATAAATTACAAAAAAATGGAAGTCCTTTTTGTCACTAAGGACAAGGACTTTGTGCCACCAACAAAGATACATGTTAAGGATTCATACCTTGAAATTAAGAACGAAGCGAGATATCTAGGAGTTACCTTAGATCAAAATCTAAGTTTAACAAAGCATATACTTTTGGTTGTACAGCGCTGCGTGCGTGGCGCTTTACAAGTGTTCACTAGTAGTAGTACTAACAACTCAGACAATTTGCAATAAGCTTAGGACAATACAAAACCTAAGACCACTACTATCACCTCATGAATTCTGTTCTGTACTACAAGCAATGATTTGTCCCCATTTAGATTATTTCAATAGCATTCTACAAGGGCTTCCAAAACAAGCTACAGATGCTGTCGCATGTACCATTCAAAAAGTACAAAAACTGAGCACATCACACCCATCCTACACCAGCTGCACTGGTTACCTATATTAAGTAGAATCCACTTGTAAATCACTAATTATTACATTCAAGATACTTTACAACTTAGCCCCATCTCACCTAAGCTCCCTAATAACCATGCTACTAGACAAAGAAGAGAATGCACACAAAACACTTTGTCAATTCCTACAAACTACAGAAAAGCCAACCAAGCAACAAATAATAGAGCATTTACATTCTACTCTCCCATTCTTTAGAAAGCTCTCCTTTCAAATCTAAGGTGTATAAATGACCTAGCCACCTTCCAAAAACTAATCAAAACACACCTGTTCACTGAATATTATCAAACCAAGATACCTGGACCTAGCATATACCCTACATAATCAGAATAATTCCCTGATTACTTCTCATGGCAACACTTCCTCTTCATGGACTAGGGTACAACCTCTGAACACTACACTTAATTGCACTGTTCATGTAAATATGTTCCACTGAATGTTCTAGTTAAAATGTGATTAATGCTCTTCAACAATGTATTTGTTGTTAAATATTTACACTTCTTGTTTTATGTAAACTGCCTTGATTGTGCTGATAAAGTGGTACAAAAACCCCCACAAATAAATAAATAAATATTAACAAGCAGAGAGGAACAGAGTTTCCAGTATTAGAAAATTGTCAGGATGTGGAATTATGTCATCTCTCACAGGATGACACTCGGAGCCACATACCTGGCAGGAGAGAACAGTATCTTGGTGGATAGTTTAATCTGTATCCTACAACCACATGAATGGTCTCTGGACATGGAAGTGGCACTGAAAATCTTTCAAGTGAAGCACCCCCTCGATAGATCTATTTGCCACACTCAAGATCAGGAAAACACTTCAGTTCTGCTCCAAGATAAGGATGTATGAAACACTAGCATCAAATACTTTCCTCCTAGACTAGGGAGAAAGCCTGTATGTGTGATACTCATCATAGAGAAAACTTTCCTGAAACCCAAAAGGGACCAGAGTTCCATGATCCTCATAGTGCCTTGTTAGCCGAGACAGCCGTGGTCCCCTCTTCTTCTAGAACTCTCAGTGAAGTCACCTAGTGAAGATTAGGCAACAGGCCAGCACTAATCAGCAGGATTAAGGAGTCCTCTTGCACCTCAACATTGAGTCCCTAGCCCTCTCAACTTGGATGGCGAGGGAATAACCCAGCCTCAGGTGTCCTGAAAGAAGTAGCCCTAGGCTGGACTTTGATGAGGGAATAACCTTGACTTTCTTGAACTTTTCAGACAGTATATCTTGAAGGTCATTTTGACTTCCAGGAGAAATTCTACTAGAAGGTCATACAATTTTAATGGAAGAGGTTTACTGTCTGCTGTGATTAAAAGGGCCTAAATCATTTTGCTGACCCACACAAAAACTGCTTGAATACTTTATATATCTATCCATGTCAGGTTTGAAAACTCTGTACATCTCAGTATGATTAGAGAAGCTAACAAAGCAATCAGGAAAGCAAAGATTCAAAAAGAGGAGGAAATAGCCAATGCAATAAAATGAGGGGATAAGACATTTTTCAGATATGTTAGTGAGAAGAGGAAGGGCAAAAGTAGCATTGTCAGACTCAAGGGTGAAGGGGAGGAATATGTAGAAGCTGATGAGGATAAAGTAGAATTGCTTAACAAATATTTTCTGTTCTGTGTTCACAGATGAAGAACCAGGATCAGGACCTCAGAAAACACCCATAAACAGGAACAGAAGCGAGGGACATCTTGAACAATTTTCAGAAGACTGTGTTCGTGAGAAATTAGCTCAACTTAAAGTAGACAAAGTGATGGGACCGGATGGGATACACCCTAGAATACTGAGGGAACTTGGGGATGTTCTAGCAGCTCCACTGACTGACCTTTTCAATGCCTCGTTGGAGTCGGGAGTGGTGCCAAAGAACTGGAGAGAGGCTCATATGGTGCCTTTACACAAAAACGGAAGTAAGGATGTGGTTGAAAACTACAGGCCGGTTAGTTTAACTTCGGTGGTGAGTAAGTTATTGGAAACGCTGCTGAAAGAGAAAATAGTGAGGTTTCTGGAGTCCAGTGGATTACAGGATCCGAGGCAGCATGGATTCACCAGAGGCAGGTCTTGTCAGACAAATCTGATTGATTTCTTTGACTGGAGGAGATTTGCAAGGTTGCAACATGGACATCTACTCATGTATTTACATCCCATTATAGACTGAAAAGAGACGCCTAACGTGACTGACCAGTCTATCTCCAGAATCTTTTGGAGAATAGAATCCAGCTCCACCTTCTCTGGGCTCATTTATTTTTATTTCTAGGCTATCTTTCAAAACAAAAATATATATATAATTTTAAAAAGGCTTGACATCATTTTCTTCTTCATTGCATTTCCCCCTTTTTCTGTTAAAGGCAGCCTGTAGCTAGGGATTCCCATATGTGAGGGCTCATTAACCTATTTGTCCGTGGAGAAAATGAAATTAATTACCTGTAGCAGGCGCTCTTTGTGAATAGCAGGATACAAGTCCTTGCAAAGCTACCCACCTCCCCAAGGAATTGTATTCTTAATTCAGCCATACTAATAGACTGAAGCGGTCCCATGCAATAATGGCAGGTGAGAACAGTCATGTATGTAGGGTAGAGTACTTCCAAAAGTTTCAAGAAGAATCTAGAGCTGACGAATGTTTCACACACTGGGCTCAATTAGTGATATCACTAATGCATGAGGACTCATATCCTGCTGCCCCTTAAAAACTGCTGTCATAAGCCACCATCTGGTCAGCCTCAGGTTAAGCTAGCCCTGCTCACCCCTGCTCCCCCTCCCCAAAAATTAAGAGGCAGAGTGTTCACCATTATTTTTAAATAAGTTGACACTATGGCTTTCTACAATAAAAATATTTCAGCCCTACCTCCCAGCAGCCAGACAAGTGCATATGCGCCTCACTTCCTGCTGCTGGGCGAAAGTCTCTCTTGAACAGCAGTGAAATCACATGGATGATTATAGCGAGACTTTGATCCAGCAGCAGGAAGTGAGGAGCTTATATGCTTCTCTAGCTTCCAGGAGGTAGGGCTGAAATAGCTTCATTGAAGAAAGCCAGTGGGAGCTGGTGCAGCAACTTTTTAATAAATAAGTAAATGCTTGCGGTGTTTTGTTCTTGCTGCTGCAGTGTGGGGGTTGCGGAGTCTCCTTCTTGACTAACCCCACCTACCTGCAGGGGCTGATTGGGTAGAAATTTATACCACTGTATTTAGTTATAATCAACCCAGCTTAGTTTTTCCTATCATAGTCCCTCTATTAACCTAAAACGTCTTGTTTCTTTTTGTCTGTGTGTCTGTCTTAGACTACATTCTAAGGAAAAGGAGTAGTTTCCTTTATTTCCAATATCTCTATGCAGAGCCAGCAGAAGAAGATGAGGTAAACCTCATCCATTGCGCCCCCTCCCCACAACCAGGAAGTCGGCATTGGGCAAACAGCCTTGTGACGCCAAAGATTTAAGGTAAGCACTGCGGGGCTGTTTGTGGTCATTGCCACCACTACAGGTCCCGAGAGGGTCGACATCAGTAGCAATGGGTGCCTTTGGAGGGCTGGCACTCTAGACGATTGTCTAGTTTGTCTAATGGTAGCACCGGCCCTGTCTCTATGAGTCTCATTGTCCTTGGGTAGGATCCAGATTAATAGTTAAAACCAGTCAACATTGGCTGTGATATATCACACTTGAAGACACAATTGTTGTTGTTAAGTGCCGTTGAGTTGATGTCGACTCATGGCAACCCTCTGGATAGTTGTCCTAAACTGTGTTCAGTCTTCAGTCAGGTGGCTCATTGTTGATAGAGTGGCACCCACAGTTGCTGTTATTGTATCAACCCATCTCATTGCTGGCCTTCCTCTTTTGCATTGACCTTCTACCTTGCCAAGCTTGATGTCTCTCTAATGATCTCTCTCTTTAAAAGATGTGTCCAGAGTACGAAAGTCAAAGTCTTGTCATCTGAGCTTCTAAGGAAAGCTTAGGTTTTCTCTCCTCTAGTACTGACTGGTTTGTTCTTCAGATAATCCATGGGATATACAGTATTCGTTGCCAGCACCATATTTCAAAGGCATCAATTTTCTTCTATCTTTTTTATTGTCCAACTTTCGCATCCATATGATGTTATTGAAAATACCATGGCTTGAACAAGTCAAATCTTTGTATGGAGAGAGATATCTCTGCTCTTGAGAATCTTGTCTAAGTCCTTCATAGCCGTTCTGCCAAGAGCAATGCGTCATCTGATTTCTTGAGTGCTTGTTGTTTCTTTATTGATAGTTGATCCAAGTAGATTAAAGTTGTGCACTATTTCAATTTATTCTCCTTCAATGATGAACTTATTGATTTTGACAGTTGTCAGGATCTTTGTCTTCTTAATGTTAAAGTGCAGGTCCATTTTAAAAATATGTTCTTTGATCTTGAGAAGCAAATGTTTTGATTATCTTCGCTTTCAGCCAGTAATGTGGTATCATCAGCATAGCGAAGGTTGTTGACGAGTCTTCCACCAATCTTCACACCTTGATTGTCTTCATACAGTCCTGCTTTTCTGATGATTTGTTCTGCATATAAATTAAACAGGTAGGGGGGAAAGTATGCAGCCTTGTCGTACACCTTTGCTGATTTTAAACCATTCTGTTTCTCCTTGTTCCTTATGAACTGTTGCTTCTTGATCAATGTAAAAGTTGTACAAGAGAACAATCACGTGTTCTGGTATACCCATGCTTCTTAATGTGGCCCAGAATTTCTCATGGTTTACACAGTCAAAAGCCTTGCTATAGTCGATAAAAATTTGGGCTGATCCAGTGGCAGTGTAGGGTACTACTATTTAGAGAGAACAGGATTTGATTCCTAGATCAGATTTTCTGTTCACTGAGCCAGCCAGGGCTGAGGATGTTTGGGAAGCAGAATCACAGCCTCTGGGAAAGGGAAGAGTATTGTGGGCATCATGCAATGGTAACACATAGTGGTTGCATTTAGGGCCCATGACTGCAGTGTTCCATGGCTGAAGGTTGTTGCTGCAGTGACTAGACTATAGCAAGCTAGAGGGGATATAAGAGAGGAGAAAATTCCCAGGTCATTGTGCATGAAAGTTCATGGTGCCAGATTTGCAGCCCTGATTCTGACCAAGCCAAGCTAAAAACTGAATGGAGAAGTCTCTTGACTCAAAAATAATAATGATCAGCCATCTTTTGGTTTAGAGGCAGTAGCTCTACCATTCGGTCAAAAGGAGAGCACCTCCTGCTAACTAAACTGTAGTAACCTATAATCCACGACTGTCACATTCGCTCAGCTGACCGTTGTATCAACCTGTAATTGACAGCTTCCACGGTGTTGTGATTCCATGGAATTATCAGGTTTCTCACCCCCCCTGCTGTTGTGGAGAGTATTGTAGATGAGACATTTTGCTGTAATGATTGTTGAACTGGATGAAGTAACTTGGCTGTGCTTCTGCATTCTGCACATACCCTCAAGTGCTTAGTTGCCATTTATTTCAGAGCTGCACCTGTCCCTGAGACTTCAGATGGCGTCAGCCGGCTGCATATTTCAGCATCCCCTATTTATACGAGCTGATCTTGTCGCGGGATGGGGGAGGGGACCGAGTCATGTTTGATGAATAAAGTCACAGCCTCGGAAGTTATTGTGTTCATCTGTCCAACACAAACAGTTCTTTAAATCAGAAATAGAGCCTAGACTTCCCCTCCTACTAGGGCCCTAATCTCAGACCACTGTAGTTTTATTAATTAAAAAATTAAAATCATCATAATTTAGATTTATATTACACCTTTTGCTCTAACCAGATTACAGAAAACTCGCACTACAATGGCTCAGGAAAATCTCTGTTCAAGATCATCCCAAGGGTGAGGGGAAAAACAGTGTTTCTCTCTTATTAATATTTTTATTATTATCCACTAACTATTTAATAAACTGAGGCTCTGGGAAATAAAGTGACTTGCTCCAGAGTTGCACAGTCAGTGCCAGAACTGGCAATGGACTCGTCTCAGGAGGTTTTTTTTCTTTTTTGACGGGGGGGGGGGGGGACATGGCAATTTCCCTGTACCTTTTTTAAAAACATATTCCACATCTCACAACATGTGTGATCAAGATCTTGTGCATGCATATGGAGGGTAATTTTAATCCGAGGCATCAAAAAGGGGTGGGCCACACAGGCCCTGGCCACACCAAAACTGTGCTGCTGTGATCACCGGCCTTGCTCTCCTGTCTGCACGTGGTGATCTGATTTCACACAGGCAGACAGGAGGGGAAGGCCACAATTGTGATCCAAAAGGCAGCAGACTGTCCCCGGGGATCGGATCCCCCATGGGCATCAGAGCAGCACGATGGTGGAAAGACCCCTCCTGTTTGCCCACAGGGGTTTGGATCCCCGCGGACAGACAGGAAGGGAAGCTGGCAATTGCAGCAATGCAGTTTGGTTGGCTGAGGGGTGAAGCTTTACCCCCTCCCCTCCCCGACAGAAAATGGCATTCTGATGCCCCTGATTTTCATTCAGATCTTTTTTTATTGACAAAAACAACACTCCCAGTCTATGGGCACTCTTACACATCACCAGGAGTATACAAACCAAACAGAAATAATCTTTTTCATTTTAAGAAAAAATAATTTTCTTCCCTAGCCCACCACCCTCCCACCCTCTCTTCCCTCTAAGAAAAATAATGTAACCATTGAATGTTATTCACCCCATAAAGTGGCAACCATGTGCATACATTATCTCTGACGGAACAATGGACATCACAGTCCACTAACACAGGTAAATCACTATAAAAGGCAACATTTGGTCTATTCTCATTGTAATCTGTTCTAGATCACCCCCTTTCCCTTCCCATCCACTTCCCCCAGTGTAACATACCAGGCACGCTACTTTCCAACCTTAGAGAGTAATTTTACACACTTTTTTGTGCATAAAAGGCTGTTTTACGTGTGTAAGAAGCCTCTTATAAAATTAGGTCAAGCCTAAAAGCACATGTGGCGAAAGCCGGCGTATAGTAGAGTAGGCATGCTCAGGGGAGAAGTCCGAGTGGAGCATGGGTAGAGTCATGATTTAGGTGTGTACATGCTAGCATTTCTGCCTCGCCTTAAACAGGCATTATATCTAGGCCTTCAATCTAGATAGGATTTGTGTATTTTCTAAAACCTCACTAAAGTGCGCTATGCAGTTAATGTGTGACTTTGCACATGTTTCAGCATTGACTCGAAGGCACACATTGCATTACATTTATTTTTATTTATTTATTTAACTTTCTTATAAACCGCGCTCTTTACACCAGTGCGGTTTACATGTAACGCAATTATGCAGAGCAGGGGACTTCACTGCATTTACAGTATAACAGTGGGTTTTGTACAGGAAACAAATGAACAGGGTAACTATGTGCAAATAAACTATTAACATATGTACATGGATCATTCAGCTATTTACATATTGGATCTGTTGTGTGCATGCTGTCAGTGTAATGAGTGCAGTACTACTTATCAGGGGGGTTGGTGTTTGGTGGGCTAAGTTTCTGTCTTAAATGGCGGTTACATGGAGATTGTTTGCATGGGCTCATAGGTGTGGCAGGGAGTGTGTGGTGACCTGGGTGTGTGTAGTATTGTAGGAACAGGTGATGTTTAAGTGCCTTCCTAAATTGGGCAAGATCACTTATGGCCCAGATAGCAGGGGGTAGGGCGTTCCAGCAGGTCGGTGCATAAAAGGCGAATGCTCTGTTCTTGGCTGATTGCGAGCATTTTGTGATTTCCTTTGGGATGTTCAAGGTGTTGATGGAGGCTGATCTCCTTACTCTGTTTAGGGGTGTCGTATGGATGAGATCTGTGAGTGAAGTGGAGGAGTTTTTATTAATGGCTTTGTGAGTCAGTGTCAGAACTTTGAAGGTGATCCTGGATTGAACTGGGAGCCAATGTAGGTTTTTTAGGATTGGGGTTATGTGTTCCCTCCTTGATGCCCCGAGCAGCACTCTGGCAGCCGCATTCATTGCTAGTTGAAGCAGGTTTAAGGTGTTTTTTGGAAGGCTGTGTAGTATGGCATTCGCGTAGTCAAAGTGCAGGATTATTAACGCCTGATAAACTGTCCGATAATCCTTTGGTTCTAGTAGTTGTCTCAGGTGGCGGAGTGTCTTAATTTTGTTGTATATTGCCTTGATCATATTGTTTATCTGGGCCTTCATGTTGAGTTGTTGGTTGAGCGTGACTCCAAGGTACCGAATTGTATGCTTGCTTAGGAGTTCCGCATCCCTGACCTTCAGGGAGCTGGGTGGTATGAATGTTGTGTTTCTTGTAAGGAAGAAACACAACATTCATACCACCCAGCTCCCTGAAGGTCATTCTTGTGGGCCTGGGTGCACATTGCAACTGTGCACCCAGGCCCACAGTAACAGTTACTGTGGAGGTAGGACAATTAATACATGCTGATTTTTGCACTAACTGCCAATTGTTAGGGTACCGAATGGGTGGGTTAGGGGCGAAGAGTGAGCATGGTAAGCACATTGCAGTTAGCATGGAGGGGGGGGGGGGCGCATATTGTGTACTGTCAATGTTGCCACTTACGTGAGTTCACCTAATGCCACCTCAATAGATGGAGCTAAGTGTACCTGTGGTAATAGTACTGTGTGTTAGGGTATGTATCTGCATGTTAACTGTTGGGAACATGCTGATCATACTTTCAACAGTGATCACCAAAGCTTTGCACTTAATGCACTTTAGGTTTTGTGTTAAATGCATGTTAAATACAAAAACCTAACACACTTTAAAGGGCCCCATAGACGCCTATGTGTCTTTATAAAATAGGCACCCGCCTGCTCTATTAACTTAGGTGCTCTGTTAGAAAATATTACCCTTAAAGTCTTGTTCTCCATTGACAATGTCTCACTCTCTACTAAATCAGTCATTTATAGCAGGACTTAATGGGGTTATCTATGTGGCTAGTTCAGGGTATGGATAGCTACTAATAAATTAACTTCTCGTTTAGTAGGTACCTTCCTTAATTGGGAGCTTAACAACAATCTTTTTGGCATTAATGCAGTAGTGTAAATTCCACCCAAGCAGCCCCCACAATCCGGGAGGGGGAGAGGGGGAATGGAACCTGGGCAGAAAGGGAAACAGAGAAACATGATGGCAGATCCATCCAGGAGGTCCACGCAGCGGTGGTGGCGGCAGTACGGAAAACTAATTTTATCATGTTTGCCACAGGCCCGGCGGCTGTTCCTCACTAGGCTGAAGTCTTGTGGTAATAGCCAGACCACGAGACTTCAGCCTGGCGGGGAAGGGCTGCCGTGCCCGTGGCCAAATTGCAAGAATGGAGGCAACCCGGCAAACACAATGAAGTTTGCCACCACTGCTGCATGAGGCGTCAGCCAAATGAAGTGGGGGGGGGGGGTTGCACGGTGGGGGGGGGGGGGTGCGCACGCACGCACCACTGCCATGACAATGGGAGACCCTCAGCAAAATTTTGCTTGGTGGCCCCTCATTGTAACTTATGCCACCCATTAATGGATGTTTTCTAGATAGAATTCAGCACATTTTATTCCTAATCGTTGCCCCCAAAGTTTCCAGAAGAAGGCAGAACCATCGCATATGCACTGTACCTATCTTCTTAACACTAGAAATCCCAAAAGGAATTTTACCTAGAAACCCCAAAGTGCATCAATTGACGCATTATCACGACGACTGCGTTTAGCATGAAATGCAGATATGAATTAATGTGAAGTTACATATTTGTTAAATACGTGCAGTATGTGTCGTCATTTCATGATGCCATCATGTGTTTATTGTTTGTAATGTCGGAGTAAAACTGTAAACAGTGATTGAGATGCGCCACCTAGTGGTAACATGAATTTATACCTAGAAGCCCCAAAGTACGTCAATTGACGCATACAAGACAATTGAGCGCGTCAATTGACGTACTTTGAGGCTTCTAGGTATAAATTCATTTTCCCGCTAGGTGGTGCATCTGTCATTAATTTTCGATGCATATATTTGAACATTTTGACCTTGCTAACAAAGTCATGGAACATGACTGACATGGTTCTAGCAGTGGCGCTGGTATACAACTTCGAAGATGCATTTGCGTCAGTTGACGCACTTGGGGCTTCTAGTGTTAAGCATGATTCCTGTAGCAGACCTTAACCTTACTCATTTTTATTGTAACATTAACGTTGTCAATTACCACCACATAATCGTAGGTGCGTTTTCTTTCTTCACCTTTGCCACAACTGATTTCATTGCCCTTTTCTAAATTAATGCCCATTGGTCAGTATCCAATTGTGTGTTTAAATTACTGTTCCACAAAATTCAGGAAGCTTATTACCTAGTGAACCAAGCAACTGGTCTGCTAATGAGAGCATGCCCCTATTTGGTTTGTTTATTTTAGCATTTAGCTCATGTCTCCTGTAGTAGTTCAAGGTAAGTTACAGTCAGGTACTATAGATATTTCCCTGTCCCCAGAGAGCTTAGAGGGTTAAGTAACTTGCCTCAGGCCACAAGGCTTGCCAGTGGGATTTGAATGCTGGTCTCTTGGGTAACTAGGCTGTTACTTTAACCACTAAGCAACTCCTCCACTCCATATTTGGCTGTATGTTTGCCAGATCTTTAGTTATTGATGCTTATTGACAAAAAGGAATATTTGAAGAAGTAAAAGTCCTTTTCTTTGAAAATTTTGACTAAACTTAACCAGGCCTTCCTTTCCTTTTCCAGTTTCTAAACATACCTGTGAACATTCCAGGAAGGACTAATGAGCTATCCAATAATGGCATTAATCGTGACAATTCTTCAGTGACTATTCTAGAATTAATATAGTGCTCCTAAATTTTTAAAGCAAAGTTGTCAAGGGATGACTGTTTCTATTAATTGCGCTGTCTTACATGAGCAGCCATATGGCATCTCTCAAGTCCTAACGAGGGCTGGAAGTCTGTTCAGGTTGTACCCAAGTTTCAGTTTCAGCCTTTCACTATAGCCACTAATTGCTCTCAGTTGACAGGCATGGCAATAAATAATTTATCAAATCTAAGAAATCAATTAAAGGTGTTTAATTGTTGAAAGAATTTCTTCCACCATACATGGTGGTTTAATGAAGATAGCTCTCATTGTTCTCCTCTTAGGTTATATTTCCTTTGCCATATGTAGATACTGTTTTTGATGAATAAGGGTGTTTGTAAATTGTTCTTCCTAGGAGACGCTTTCTACCTTTTCCACATATTTAATAGAGGCAATATCCCCTTTATTAGCAAGTTATTCTCTGTTGCGAGTAACCATTTCTTATGCCTAGCTGAGTGTGCTATGAGGCTGTCTAAATGCACCATATGACATAGAATGGGAAGTAGCTCCACTGTTACTGAATGTAAAATATTCCCCAAATTTTTGCCTTATCTCATCTACTACTTTTAAATCAGAGTGTGTTCCGTGATTCAGTTTCCAGAATACGCATCTCTTGGAATCCTAAGAGATGTGAACATGTACCCAAAGAGATTCATGATCTGATCAGTAATGCAGCCAGCTCCTTCAGACCTTATCTTCCAGCTCCTTCAGACTTTATTATCCTGTCTAATAACCATTTAAAAACAGTTCAAGTATAGCTGTAGAACAGCATGAAAGTCAGCTGTTCTCGTACAAAGCAGGAAGAGTGCATCAAATTGTCTACTGTTCTTTTTTGGAGGGATATTTTAAAGCAATAGTAGTAGAGAAGGAATTTGGATTTAACTTTGCTTTTTTTCAGTGGTAGCACAAAGTGAGTTATATTCAGGCCCAGTAGGTATCCTCTTGTTCCCAGAGGACTTACGATATAAGTTTGTACCTGAGGCAATAAAGGGTTACTGTAAGTGATTTACGCAATATCACAGGAGCAGCAGAGGGATTTGACCCCTGGCTTCACTGGTTCTCAGCCCACTGCTTGAGCCATAAGGCCATTCATCCACCTCTATTAACGGACACTTTTAAAAAGCATATTACTAGTCATTATCAGCATAAGATCTCCCTGATAAAAATAGTCTTCTTTCAAGAACTTGACTTGGTGGACATGCATTATTCTTGGGATTGCTCTTCTCGGTTGAATAAACTACTTTTGTTTATCATATTTATTTGGCATCGTTGCTAGATAACCTCAGCACTGTCCACAGTATCGCCATCTTCTTCACATGCACACAAATCCCTGTAGCGGGGAAATACTAGCCAGGGGACATGAGAACGAAACAAGGCCACGACAGCAGGGAAGGGAATAAGTGGAACTTTTGCGATGCTATGATGAAGACTTCTCTCATTTCCATCCAGTTCTTAACAAGTCATCATGCATGCCCCCTCTCTATCTATTGAGCATTTATATAGCGCTACTAGTCGTACGCAGCACTGTACAGACATGTAAGAGACAGTCCCTGCTCGTTAGAGCTTACAATCTAGTCAAGACAAAACACAGTGCTTCCTTCCTACTCAGGTTCTGATCCTCTAGCTAGCTAAGGCTGGGGATGGGGCGGATGCCGCACTCATGGCTGTAGGGGGTGGGACAGGAAGTTCCAACTATTGCACAACAATGGCCAGATTCAGGATGTGTGTGTGCTGGGTTCTAGGAGCAGCCATGGTTTGTGACTATAATATTACATTGTCCATCTCCTTTTCTTTTCCATTTGCTTCTTGGCTCAGCAGTTTCCTCCTTTGGACCTCTAGCTCAAATTGGAATTCACCATATGGCTTTATTTGCAACAACCTGTGGTTCCAGAACCGCTTTTAACCCTCTCCCTTTCTCCTCATCTAGCCTAGTCATGGCAGTGACAGTCCTTGGCCAGGGGCCACAGACCATGACATAAGCAACTGGGGAGGGCTAGATTACTAAAGTAGTCACTAAGACATTTAACATACATCATTAGTAAATAGATCCCATGTCATAAAATAAAACCTGTGGTAAACAGCACGTGTTAATGTGGTAGAGCTCTGTTGTGTAATAGCTGGAACTCCCTGTCCTCTACCCTGACAACCAGGAATATGCTGCCTTTACAGGACTCCCAGCATTAGCTAGCTAAAGGAGCAGAAGCTGCGTTCGGGTATTGAACCCAACATGCAGCGATGCTACTAGGTTGGCCCACTCCTTCTCTTGTGACTTTCCCCAGAAAGCAGCCATGCCCAGTTATTCGCCTTCCTCTTTTCCATCTGATTATCCCTGGTACAGATATGTGAAGATTTCAAGGTTGTGTTTAAACCAAGTGATTGTCATATGGATTGGATCTCGGAAAAATTAAAGGGGGGGGGAGGGAGGAACCCTGGAAATTCATTAAAAGATCAATATTCAAAGACTGTCTAGATAACTTTTGGAGTGACCTGGACAAAACCCAAGATTTTAATATTTCCTCCTGCTCCTCAGCTAAATTTTGCCTTAGCCAGGGTAATAGAGACTCTGTTATGTGGGTAGAGTAACATATATCCTAAATGTTTCTGTCTTCTATCTCACTATATCATACTGCATGAGATGAAGAACATCTCCAGGTAGAGCTATCTCTGCTAGCTCACTGCATCACAAAGACGAAAAAAAAGACCATTGCCAGGCCTTTCTCGCAAAATACAGGGAATATAGAGCATCCTCTGACATTTCTATCCTAACCAAAGCACATAGAGGGTTGGGGATGCTGTGAAGGTGAATGGGAATGCCAGTGAGGATGTGAGCCCCAGTCCTTCCATAGTGGCCAGACTCAAGGTGTACACATAGTGCATTCCAGAGGGACTCTGGTCTATGGTCCTTGGGCCACCCTCTTACCCTTCTGATCTGGGCTTCAGGAGAGGAGAAGAGTGCTAAAAATGGAGACATGCCTTGGCAGTTATAAATGAAAACTCATGGCTCTGTAGCTCAATGGAGGTGGATTCTGATTGAGCCTGGAAGAGGAGGAAACTGCCAGGTTTCAAAACATCTAAAAAAGCTATACACCGGCATTATTTATAGCATTTGTTTCTTGCAATATTATGATGCAATGATAAATTCAACACTGCGGTTATAATTAGGCAAAAGAATCTATGCTTCTTAAAAATATCATTTATACAGTCATTACTACCCAGGCATTCATTATAACAGAGAGACTTCTTCACTGTAAGAGACAGTCTCACTCTCGTCTCTCCTCACTGTGAGTCCAACACTCTCATATGAAATTAGTCAGTCTCTCAGCATCCTCACTGAAAAAGACAAGCTTCTCTGGAGACATTCAACTTCTCATCTCTTTTCAGTGTAAGACACTCTCATAGTCAGTCACACTTTCACCTTCTCTCACAGCCAGAGAGAATACTATAGAGTGACAGACACACTTGCACTACTCTTACTGACAGAATCAGACTTATAGGGAGACACTCATGCTCTCCCTTCAGTGTGAGAGATACCCTCATAATAAGAGTCACATCTCTCCTCCTCAGCAAGACACCCCCATAGCAAGACAGTCACAATCTTTCCTCCTCTCACACCCAGCAACAACCTGATAAGAAGACAGTCACCTTTGTGCTTCCCCTTAGAGTGGACTAGTGTTTCAAATAATAGACTAAGAATCAGGGAAACCAGAGTTTGAATCTCATTTCCCCCATGACACTTCATGTGACCTGGAGCAAACCATTTTATCTCCCATTACCTAACGCAGGTATCCACCCACTTAAATTTTAAATTCTTTAAACAGAACCTGATTTCTAATAGCTATGTAAGCTGCCTGGAATCTCATTTGGAAAGTTGGGCTAAAATCCAAAAATTATTCATTATAGGGAGAGTCACCCTTTCCTCTTTCCCCATCATGAGAGAATTACTTACCAGCTGCTGAATGCTTATGATCTCCATGCTGCCCCCCAGCCCGTCTCTACTCCAGAGGCCTGCCTGATTACAAGTGCAGGGAGGTATCTCTCTTTAAACTCTTTTATGCAGAGTAGTGCACTCCCCTAGGGAGTCCTGTCTGGGCCTGGGCCTGGGCCTGGGCTAGAGGCCAGACCTGTGGTGTGTGTTCATCAGGCAGACACTCCAGATAGCTGACATACTTGGGCATTCTGCAGGACACAGTGACAGAGTCAGTGTTATAAATACTCTGAAGTCATTCCATGCACCTGCCCAGTCAGCCACAGGAGTGCGCTATGCCACTGTTTTCCCCGACATACATAAGGAAGGCAAGTGCTGACAAGGTTCAGAACCCCAAGTCACTTGGTTTCTGAAAGGAGATTTTAGGCCTATCAAGGTTTTCTGGCATCCCGTTTTATTGCATTCTGGTATCTATAGTGATGACTGATGTAAAATGTGAGGTGCTGGACTACAAATCCCAGAAGGCACTGGGATATACATTTAAAAATCAGCTATAAACTATAGTCTCTCTCTCTCAATCTCTCTAGAAACCATGTCACCTGGCAGTGCTCCCTGTCAGTTTCTGTGTGTGTTTATGTACTGGAGTGGTGGCCAGGCAGAGCAGACTTGAGGAGGTCTGTATTGTCTCTAAACAGAAATATTTGAGGTAGCAAGAGAGGGGCAAGGAAGGTATGAAAGTGGGCAAGCCAAAGTGACATTTATGCACATCACAACCACTACCACGAATACGGTTGCCAACTGGCTCCAGATGCGCCCGACAAGCTTGATCCAGTCCTGGGTCTACCCCATTGCATGCAGGAACATGTAGTTCTGATTTCTCCATTGCACTCCATAAGAAATGCAAGACTACATGTCCCTGCATTCAATGGGGTAAACCCAGGACTGGATCAAGCCTGTCGGGCGCATCTGGAGCCAGTTGGTAACCCTAACCACGAGAGCCTCCCATCCTCCCAACTTTAAATTAGCTGTACAAAACTACAAGAAAAAGTCACCAGGGATCCCACCCCAGTTTTAGCCACCAAGTACAGTCACATTATAATAATGTGGAGTAGCAAGGTGGAATGGACAAAGTCTGGATTTGGCAGTGGAAGAGAGGGGAGCAGATAGAAGTGATCTGCCAAAGGAACAGAGATCCCGAGCAGGGGTATAGAATGAGATAAGAGAGGAAAGGTAGAGAGGAGCTGCAGAATAAATGCACTTGTAGGTCAGTAGGAGAAGTTGAGCTGGATGTGGAAACAGATAGGGAGTCAGTGAAGTGGCTTGCAAAGAGGGGTTACTTGAGCATAGATTGAAGGGGAGAGAGCTGATTCAGAGGGAGACCAGCGAGGAGCAGGTTATAATAGTCAAGATGGGAGGTGACTAGTGAATGGATAAGGGTATTAGTAGTGTGTGTAGAAAGGAAGGGATGAATTTTGCCGATGCTGTAAGAGAAAGAAGCTACAGGTTTTAGCTGTCTGTTTGATGTGTGCAAAGAAAGAGAGAGTAGAGTCAAAGATGACCGAAAGGTTGCGAGCTGACAAAACAGAAATAGAGAAGGAAGAATAGAGGGTTTAGGGGGGAAGATAAGGAGCTCAGTTTTGGCCATGTTCAGTTTCAGATGGCGGTGAGATATCCAGGCAGTAATGTCTGATAAGCAGGCAAAGGTCTGGGCCTGGATTCCTGGAGAGATTTCAGGCACAGAGAAGTATATCTGAGAGTTGTCAGTGTAAAGATAGTACTGAAAACCATGGGAAGAAATAAGTGCACCAAGGGACAGAATGTAGAGAGAGAAAAGGAGAGGTCCCACGACAGAGCCCTGAGGTACACCAACTGAAAGTGGGATGGCGGTAGAGGAGGATCCACCAGAACATACACTAAAAGCGCAATGGGAGAGATAAGAAGAAAACCAGGACAGAACAGAGCCCTTAAATCCAAGCAAGAACAGGGTATTGAGAAGGTGATGATCAACAGTGTCAAAGGCAGCAGAAAGGTCAAGAAGGATGAAGATCAAGTAAAGGCCCTTGGATATGGCAAGGAACAAGTCACTGGAGAAAATATTCCAATCCCTAAAATTTAAAATATTTTTTTTATATCTTTATTGTCTAGCAAAAAACATAGAGGAACAAAATCAGTTAGTCCAAAGATGTTAAAAAACACGCAGCGGGAAAAGAAAACAGGCCACAATGTCCAACATATGAAAAGGTGAACTTTATTAATGACTCAATACGGCCATGTTTCAGCTAATTGTCTGCATCAGTGGTCATAGACAAATTCAATTAGTAATATAGATTTTACAATTTCTTCCAGCGAAAAAACACACCAAATGGGTCACATGCAGCTGAAACATTAGCATGAAAACGTAGTCTACCTTCATGCAACGCTTTTGTACTCTACAAAATACAAAACTGACATGTTCCAATCCCTAAAGTTTAAAATAATATTTCTTCTTTTCTATCTTTATTGTCTAGACATTTTATTTGTCTATTCTAGTTGGTTCCAGTTTTTCTTTTCCTCTTTCCTTGTGCCATTATTCTTCAAAATTGCTTTTCACCGTTTAATTTCCATTTCTTTTCTATCCTCCTATCTTCTGTACGACACTGATCTTCCTTTTTCATATTTTTTCTCCTTTTCCCTCTTTTCTGCTTCTCCACTCATAGTTAAGACTTTATCCTTCATTTCCAGTTCTCTCAACTTCAGTCTCCCTCTTTTCACCTCTCACGTAACTACCAGCTTACCCCCTCTCCAGCCCTCTCATTCTCCCATCTCATCCTCTTTCCTTTCCCGGTTTATTCTCTTTCTTTCACTCACTCCATAGTTCCCCATTTCTGTCCTTTGTCTTACCACCTCTAAGCCCTCATTACCTTCTTCTAACATTCAATTCCTCCCCAGCCTCAGATCCTTCCCTATAACCCAACCCTTCCTGATATCTAATTGCTTTCTTCTCTCTCTTATGCCCTACCCATTTTCCCTTTCCTCCTGTTAACTTCTCCCCAATCCTTTTTGTAAGGTCTTATTGCCGTTACACAGTTCCATCGCTTTACACTGCTTCTCAACTCCTTCCTAGCCCCCTCCTAGATCCTTCACACCACCTCTCCACCTCCCCTCTCCTCCAGGCACTCTGCCCCATGCCTCCCCCGCCGCTAGTCTCTCTTTTAAAGTCTTTCCTTCCTACTAGAGGGTCACTCCCCCCATTAGATCTTCTTTACCCTTTTTTCACTCCCTCTGTCACACTCAAGACTCATCCTTCCTTTTGTTCTCCATTCTTCCTCACTCCTTCCCACCCACAGACTGGAAGCTCTTCCCCTTCCCTCACACTAGAGTCTCTTCTCTCCTTCCCTTTACCCCTCCCTCCCATATACCCACTATAGGCTCTTCCTTTCATCTCTCCCTCCCGCGGTACTTCCTTCTCCCTTATCACTGAGTCCCTGCCTGCATTTCTCCATCCTACTAGAGGTTTTTCTTTCTCTCTTTTCACCCAGACTTGGCCCCTAGAAAGGATTTTCCCTCCCTGACTCCCTCCTTCATCCATTAGAATCTTTTCCTCTGGAGCTGAACCAACTCTTCATCATGGCATGCAGCCACCACACTTGATAGCAACGGGAGATGTGTTTAATAAGATGTCATCTCCTGCTGCCACAGGACCACTTTCATGCTAAGACCTGCAAGATTTTGCAGCTTTTATTATAAAGAATGGTCCTCTGGCAGCAGGAGATGACATCTTATTAAGCATTTCTCCTGCTGCCGTCGGGATGGATGCCTTCATGGGAGGGGGGAGGGGGATAGAATGTAGAAATAACCAGGGAAGCAGGCCATTGGATCAGACAGGGGTCTGGGTTACCCTGGACCCAATTCAATGGCTGAAATTGGGATGGTAAGCCACTTTTGTAAAGATTAATTTATATTATGGTAGTGATCAATAGAGTATATGCACTAAATTTATTAAGAAAAAACGTTTTCTCCTAGCAAACCTTTGTAGAATTACACACAGTGCTTTTTTCTTGAGCTGCTGATATTTTTGTCAGAGAAGTTGAAGAACAGTTCTTTTTGTCCACTCTGTTCTTGTAAGATGTGTTCAACAGCAAAAGAGTAAGTTAGAATTGCTGTGTGGACATGCCAGGGCTTGCCTAGATAGGAAAAACACAATTTATTTGGTATTTAAAGTGCAGCTTATTCTCTCTTGGAATAAAAATAATGCTTTGGATCATATAAATAATACTCAAGTTCTGTGGAGCATGTATTTGGTAAAAGCTTTCACATTTTTACAACAAAACTCCATCACGGCAATACTGAAGAACAAATAACTTTTCCCTTTCCCTGCTGACTGTACAAAGATATTGAAGTGCATATTTCCCAAAACTAACAGAAAAAAAAGGATTCCTCACAAATGAACAGGAAAAACTTTATAATCCTGGGGGAAAAAGGAGCAACATCAGTTATGGCGGCACAATATTTTATATCCTTCCACAAGCAAAGAAATGTAACTGGACCAGGAACAATGCAAACCAGCACCAGAATGTGGGAATTGTCTTTCTTATTGCAGAGATGCCAAGGTTGAACCATCCCAAAGAGTGAGATCAATGTCCAGAGTGATATTTTTCACATGATGCATACAGGGTATAAATCTAGAAAGATTTAAATATAGTATTGCTTTGCAAATGAAAAAAAGCAGCATAAAACAATATTTGCTTTTCTTTGGAGCAGTGGTTCTCAAACTTAGGGCCACAGCCATTTCTCTCTCGCTGGACGTTCCCTGTGATCTATGCCAAGTAGTGTCACTAGTCAGCATGTGGCCTGTAAGCCAGTGAACATTCATAGATTGTTCTGGGTAAGCTTCCTTTTAGACTGGAAACCCCTGCTGAATGCTGGGGTCTTTAAGCACAAACTACACAATGACACAAGGGACTCTGTGCCGACTGCTGCTGCTTCCTGCTTTAAATGACTGGAGGGAGGGGGAAGAAGGCTTGAGACCTGCTATTTGGATTTCATCATCAGCTGGGGGTCACGTGAATTTTCAGTTGTTAAAATGGGTCATCGGGACAAATGGTGGAGTAGCGTTTCGGCTCCACCGCCAACGCCTGCAATAAGGGGAAAAATACTCCTAAATGAGCATCTGGAGAGGGGCAAAAGAGGGGAGGCAATAGAGTGACATCCCGAAAGGGGGAGAAGTGAAAAAGCACCAAAATACCCTGGCGAGTGCGCTGCAGTACACGGAGAAGCACTGAGAGCCGCCTGATCGGAGGGCCACGTGGTGGGCCGGAGTAGCGGTCAGTAGAGCGGGGGCGACTAGCGCACAGCTACAGGACTGGCGAGTCACTGAGCGGAACACAGAGAGCAGCGAAGGCAGCAGTGGCAGAGGGTGGAGGAGCAGGAGGGATTGCAACGGAGCACAATTGAAACCTGAAGAGGAAAGACTGAGCAGAGAAACCATGTGGCAGTGTGGAGCAGCTGAGGAGAAAAGCTGTGAGGAATCGGAGGGTGCTCAAGAAGCCCAGGGTGAGCCGGCAGTGTTAAACAGGGCCTTCGCGAGAGCATGTGGAGACAGCACATTGAAGGTACAGCCAGTGCAGGAGAGCAGAGGAGGATCGGATAGCAGCAGAAGCACAGAGAGAAAGCAGCCATAGGGCCACAGAAAACACCACAAAAGAG
Source organism: Ichthyophis bannanicus (assembly GCA_033557465.1). NCBI lineage: Eukaryota > Metazoa > Chordata > Amphibia > Gymnophiona > Ichthyophiidae > Ichthyophis > Ichthyophis bannanicus. The sequence goes on from CM066035.1 coordinate 691,785,745, forward strand.
CAAGTGCGCCCAGTAGAAAGCAGCCTAATAGCTATAATACCGGACCAAAGCATGGTGTCCTGCCCAGAACCGGACAGACTATAATAAAAAGACAGAGGGACAAGAGAGCACCCCATGAGGGAGTACTATAGAGAGTGCAAGAGGGTTCAGTTGGGGGATTACCCTCAGAAAATCCCCAGAAGACCTGATATTATAGCCTGCGGGGATCAAGAGAGATTATGGATAAAAACAAAGGCGGACAGTCAGCAAGGAAGAAACTGGCTGAATTCAGATCTTCCTATGTGATGTCCAGAGGAGGAAAAGAGGGAGAGAAGGAGTGCAGCCCACAGCCCGCAGGCCCAGCCGATCAGGAGCAGGAGATGGAGTGGGGTTGTAGCCCAGGAGTGGCTGCGCTGCTAAAGGAATGGCTAACAGAGCTGAAAGAGGAGATCAAGATGGAAATGAATGGAGTGAAAAATGAACTAAAGGAGACAATAAATCTCTGAGACAAGACATCGTGGACATGGGAAACTGAGTTGAAGAAACGGAGATTCAGGTGGAGCACCAAGGAGAAGAAATAGAGGAATTACAAAAAGGATGGGAGGAATTAAAGCGCGCTCAAGACGAGCAGCAGGCGAAAGTGGAAGATTTGGAGGATCGATCCAGGAGATGTAATATAAGAGTATGAGGCCTCCCTGAAGAACCTAAATATAAGAACTGTGAAGAAGTGATTGCTAAAATATTCAGGTCACTACTAGCCACTGCAGGCCCGGAGGAAGGTGGTGAAGTAGAGCCTATCCAAACAGAGAGAGCACATGGAGGCCTGGGCCACGCAAGAGAAAACAAGTTACACGATATAGTCATGTGTTTAAGCTCGTGCAAAACTAAAGAAAGGCTTTTGAGTGCGGCGAGGAAAATGAGACAGTTTACATGAGACGAGCAAAAACTGGAACTCTTCCAAGATCTTTCCTTGGGAACATTATAGCGCAGATGCAATCTTAAGGAGGTGACGGCATACATGAGAAGGGAGGACATGAGATATAAATGGTTGTTTCCCTTTGATTTACTGATAACAGTAAAGAGAAGTTCGAGGTGAGTGCAGACAAGTGAGGAAGCCTGGAAAGCACTTATAGAACTGGGACTACCCAATCTTCCAGAGGGGGAGAGAGCGCTGGCCAGAACAACAACCACCACAGCATCACTCTCCACCAAACAGAACAACTTACGATGGCACAGAGTCCCTGTGGCAGGCAGAAGGCTTGCAAGGCTGAACAGAGAGCGCCAAGGAATGCAAGCGGCGGAGAAAGGAGCTGGCTGAAACAGAGGACATTGTATTTTATTGGCTATGAAGTAAAAGTTTGACGGGGGGGGGGGATCAGTAGTTTCTAAACTAAGGGTAAGGGGGGAGAGGGGGAAGGGGCGGAAGGTATAGAGTTGGGCAGGGCTTAGTTAAGGCAATTTGGGGGGAGGCAGTGGTGAGAAGAGTGTGAAGGAGGCAGGGGTTAGGAGTAAGGGAGAAGGAGGAACTGGTAGGATTAGATGGGGATCTTTGGGGGGGGTTAGTGATATAGGGGGGAAGTGGAATGGAGGAGTAGGAACAGTTAATGGCCTGGTAATCAGTCACCATAATGGAAGATGAATCTCGCTTTGAGAAGGGGAAGGGGAGGTGGGATGGATGGGGGTGAGGGTTATAACAGGTAGGGCCAAGAGAGTAGGGGGGAAAACGGGAAACAAAGGTGAGTTAAAAATAGTCTCATTAAATGTAAAGGGGCTCAATTCCCCATTTAAACATCAAAAATTGTATACAGAAATAGCACGCCAGAAAGCAGCGATGTGATTGTGATGATATAAGAAACGCATCTGACAAGAGCGACAGAGTACCTGGTTAAGCCCAGGGGATATGGAGTACGTATACATGCATCTAACACTGTAGAAAAGAAAAAAAGGGGGGGGGGATTGCCATATTGATAGATACAAGATTAAAGATGTAATTGCAAACTATTGTGCGGGACAAAGCAGGGAGATATATGTTATTGCATAGGAATGAATGTTATTATATAATGAATGTATACACACCAACAGGAGCACAAAGTGAATTCTGGACAAAACTGAATGAGGAAGTGGGGAAATTGGGGGAGGGTATTATCATATGTGGAGGTGATTTCAATTTAACATGGAACCCAGAAAGGGACGCCATGGGGAAAAGAGAGGGTAAAAGGGCGGATGGGAATAGATTTCGTAATTTTGTAGTGCAACATTGCTTGATAGATGCTTGGCGATTACAACACCCAGGGAAGAGACAATTCTCTTATTTTTCACCAGTACATGGCTCCTATTCAAGAATAGATGCTATTTGGGTCTCGAAGGAGGTGGGGGTAGGATTACGGGGGCGGAGATGGGACTCAATTACATGGTCTGATCATGCACCAGTTGAGGTAAGATTGATAATGGAGGGCGAGGGGAAAGGCATACAGTTCTGGAGGCTTAATGAATCATTACTAGAAGATAGGAGAGTTCGAGCGGACATTGAGAGAGAAACGAGGGACTATTTCAAGTGGAATGAAAATGGGGAAGTCGCATGGGGAGGAGTGTGGGATGTCTATAAGGCAGTGGTGAGAGGAATCTTAGTTAAATGGGGGCAAGGAAGAGGAAGGAAAGAGAGGGAAGAGAGAAGGCACTGAGAGAACAATTGATGAAACTGGAAGAATTAGATGTGCAGCGACAGACGGGAACATATAGGGGTCAGGTGTTGGCAATAAGAGCGCAGATAAATGCTATGCAGGCAGAAAAGATACAGCATCAGATGCAGCTGTTGAGACAGGAAGTTTTTGAGGGAGGTAATAAAGCGGGGAGATACATGGTGCAGCAATTGAAACAGAGGAAACTGCGCTCTCATATAATTAGAATCCAAAAGTGGGGAAAGGAGTGGGTAACTAAGGATGGGGAGATCAGAGAGGCCTTTCGGGAATACCACAAGGGGCTGTATAAAACAAGGGAACCCCCACAGAGGGCGAGAGTACAAAGTTATCTTGACTCCATAAAATTGCCTAAACTAGAGGAGGGGGAACAAGAAGAACTTAATAAGCCCATATGAGGGGATGAGGTGCAGAGGGCAATAAAACAGTTGAAACTAGATAAGGCGCCGGGATTGGATGGGCTTACAGCGAGATTCTATCGAAGGTTTGGAGAGATTCTAACAGAACCACTAGTGAGGTTATTTAATCTACCAAGGGACGGCAGGGTGCTAGCGGGCATGATGGGGTGGGCAGGAATTACAGTAATACATAAAGAGGGGAAAGACCCGCAAGAATGTTCATCCTATCGACCTATCTCGCTGCTCAACTTAGATGCTAAATTGTTAGCTAAAATACTTACCACGCGCTTAAATAAGATAATAGGGAAGCTGATACACCGAGATCAAGCGGGATTTATTCCCGGTAGACAAGTAGCAGACAATATTAGGAAGATCCTAAATATGATATGGTCTATTGAACCAAGTGGGGAGGAGGCGTTGTTTCTGTCACTGGACGCGGAAAAAGCTTTCGACCAGGTGTCATGGCCTTTTCTCTTTCAGGTGTTGGAGAGAATGGGGCTGGGGAAGGAGTTCACAAATTGGGTGAAGGCAAAAGCTTGCGTGAGGGTGCATGGGGCCTACTCTGGCTTTTTTGAGCAGGGGAGGGGAACGAGACAGGGATGTCCCCTATTGCCGCTATCATTTGCGATTGCACTGGAACCATTTGCACAGAGGGTGAGAGAACGGGCTGATATAATGGGAATAAAAGTTGGGCAGAGTGCATACAAAATATCTATTGGAGTGGAGGAGTGGCCTAGTGGTTGGGGCAAGGTACTTCAGGCCGGAAGGTCGGGGGTTCAAATCCCACTAGAGGACAGCAACCTTGGGCCGGAAGGACTGGGGTTTCTAGTCCCACAGGTGCTCCTTGTGGTCTTGGGCAAGCCACTTAACCCTCCATAGCCCATGTTCCCTGTAAAATAGTTATCTCCAAGTTATAATGCCCTGTTCAATGTAATTTCAGTTTGTTCCATGTAAACCGCACTGATGCAGAATAGCGCAGTATATAAGAGAATGTTAATAAATAAATAAATCTATGCTCGCTGATGATATTATATTAAGTGTGGCTAGACCCCGTGTAAGTATCCCAATAGTAATGTGGGAGTTGGAAGAATATGGTAGGCTATCAGAATTTACAATAAATTGGACAAAATCAGAAATTTTAAACCTAGTTGTGCCAAGGGCTGTAAAGGACCAATTGGAAAAGAAATACCCATTTAAATGGGCGAGGGAGAGTATCCGATATCTCGGCATCCAAAAAAGCAGTAGGCTGGAAGCCTTATATAAACTAAATTATTTGAAGTTGTTTGGGCAGATAGAGATCTGGCAAGATGGGTGGGGGCAGGGATATCTTTCATGGTTTGGGCGCATAGCTACCATAAAGATGATGCTATTACCACGATTAATGTTCCTGTTCCAGACGCTCCCAATAGGGGTACCGCAAAATAAATTAAAACAGATACAGAGACTCGTTAATAGATTTATATGGGTGAAGAGGCGTCCCAGAATAGCACTGACTGTAATGCAAAGAGCTAAAGGAGAGGGGGGGTTAGGAGTGCCAAACTTTAGAAAATATTATGAGGCAGCGCAACTGAAAACGATCTATGAGTGGCAAAGAGGAACTCAGAAACAGTGGTTCCAAATGGAGAAGGAGCAGATAGGGGGTGAAGGATTGGAAAGGATAATATGGAGGGGTCGTAAAGCATCTGATACTCAAATCCAAAATCCTATAGTTACGAACAGTTTGAATGTATGGAAAGAAAATAAAAAATTGTTAGTTCACGATAAAGACTATGTACAGGGAATGACATTAGAGGCCTGTTTTGATAGGGGATGGGGGCCCGGGGTGCACATTCTACGTAGCTGAGCCAAAGCAGGGCTGACACATATTCACCAATTAATAAATACGAAGGGGGGTTTATCAGTTTGAGGGCATTAAGGACCTATATGGCTTAAAGGAAAACAATTTTTACACATATCTACAACTTAGTCATTTCATCAGACAACCAAAAGTGTGGACAGATTTATGGAAAATAGGGGCTGGTTTGAGGCCATATGCTCCAGCCAGAGGGGAAGCCATATTAGACCTAGTCCTTAGTGGAACACCAGATCTAATACAAGAGATAAGGGTGTTGGGGCCACTTGGCAATAGTGATCATAGCATAATCACCTTTGATTAAATTAGTGGAGGAGGGATAGTATGGAAATCCACAGTACTACCTTTTAACTTTCGAAAGGGAGACTATGATAAAATGAGGAAAATAGTTAAGAAAAAACTAAAAGGAGCAGTTGCAAAGGTTAAAGACTTACATCAAGCTTGGGTGTTGTTGAAAAATACTATCTTGGCAGCCCAGACCAGCTGAATTCCACGCTTTAAGAAAAGTGGAAGGAAGTCCAAAAAACTGCCAGCATGGTTTAAAAGGTGAGGTCAGAGAGATTGTTGTTGCCAAAAAAGCATCTTTCAGGAAATGGAAAAAAGAGCCAAACGACGAAACCTGGAAACAGCACAAGCACTGGCAAATCAAATGCAAGGCATTGATAAAGCAGGCAAAGGGAGAATTTGCTGTGGATGCAAAAACAAGAAATAAAGATTTTTTCAAGTACATTCGTAGCAAAAAACCTGTGAGAGAGTCAGTTGGTCCATTAGATGATAGAGGAGTTAAAGGGGCACTAAGAGGCGACAAGGCAATAGCGGAGAGACTGAATGAATTCTTTGCTTCGGTCTTTACTGAGGAAGATGTAGGGATGTTACCCATGACTGAAGTGGTATTTAAAGGTGCAGAAGAATTGAAGGAAATATTGATACATCGGGAAGATGCATTACAACTATTAGATAAACTGAAGAGTAGCAAATCACCTGGGCCAGATGGTATACATCCAAGGGTGTTGAAAGAACTGAAATATGAGATTGTTCACAGATTACTAATAGCAGGTCTGCAATCATTAAAATCATCTCTAATACCTGAAGATTGGAGGATCGCCAATGTAACACCAATTTTTAAAAAGGGTTCCAGGGGTGATCCGGGAAAGTACAGACCGGTGAGCCTCACGTCAGTACTGGGAAAAATGGTAGAAACCATCATAAAGAATAAAATTACTCAGCATGTAGATAGTCATGGCCTAATGGGAGACAGCCAACATGGCTTTAGACAAGGAAGATCTTGTCTTACTAATCTGTTATGTTTTTTTGAAAGTGTGAATAAACAGGTGGACAAAGGTGAGTCGGTTGATATAGTGTATCTGGACTTTCAGAAAGCCTTTGACAAGGTCCCTCATCAGAGACATTTGGCAAAACTAAAGAGTCATGGGATAGGAGGCAGTGTACTACTGTGGATCAAGAACTGGTTAAAAGATAGAAAGCAGAGGGTTGGGTTAAATGGCCAATTTTCCCAATGGAGAAAGGTGAATAGTGGTGTACCCCAGGGATCTGTGCTGGGTCCGCTGCTTTTTGACATATTCATAAATGACCTGGAAAGTGGAATAACGAGTGAGGTTATCAAATTTGCAGATGACACAAAACTATTTAAAGTTGTTAAAACCCAAGAGGATTGTGGAAAATTGCAAGAGGATCTTGATAAATTAGAAGACTGGGCATCAAAATGGCAGATGAAATTTAATGTGGACAAGTGCAAAGTTATGCACCTAGGGAAGAACAACCCAAACTATGGTTACACAATGCAAGGTTCCACATTAGGAACCACCACCCAGGAAAAAGATTTAGGCGTCATTGTGGATAACATGTTAAAACCCTCAGCCTAATGTACAGCGGCAGCCAAGAGAGCAAATAGAATGCTAGGTATCATAAGGAAAGGAATGGAAAATAAAACAAAAGATATTATAATGCCTCTATATCGTTCCATGGTGAGACTGCACCTTGAATATTGTGTGCAATTCTGGTCGCCATATCTTAAAAAGGATATAGAGTTATTAGAAAAGGTTCAGAGAAGAGCCACCAAAATGGTAAAGGGGATGGAAGGATACTCCTATGAGGAAAGGCTAAAAAGGTTAGGGCTCTTTAACCTGGAAAAGAGACGGCTGAGGGGAGATATGATAGAAGTCTATAAATTAATGAACGGAGTGGAACGGGTAAACGTTGATTGATTGTTTACGTTATCAGAATATAGAAAGACTAGGGGACATGCAATGAAGCTACAGGGTAAACTATTTAAGACTAATAAAAGAAAATATTTTTTCACTCAACGTGTAATCAAACTCTGGAATTTGTTACCGGAGGATGTAGTAAAGGCTGTTAGTGTAGCTGGGTTTAAAAAAGGTTTGGTCAAGTTCCTGGAGGAAAGGTCCATAGACCATTATTAAGAAGGGACCCAGGATATCAATGCTTGATCCAGTACAAGCATTGCGGAACCTGTGTCTTTTGGGGAAACTGCTAGGTACGTATGACCTAGATTGGCCACTGTTGGAAACAGGATACTGAGCTTGATGGACCTTGGTCTGACCCAGTATGGCATATCTTATGTTCTTATGTTATGTTCTAAAGGGGTTTTGTCCAGAATTTACAAAGGCTTAATGGAGAGTGGGGAGAGTAAATTGAAATATATGTTGAAATGGGAGGAGGACTTGGGGGTGAGCTAGAATGCAGAGGTTTGGGATAAGATAATACAGACGGTAGCCAACATTTCTATCGCTACACAAATAAAAGAGAATGCTTATAAAGTGTTATTTAGATGGTACTGGACACCAGTATGTAAAAAAAAAAGAGCTGGTAAGGGACATGATAGGAGTGGAGGAGTAGCCTAGTGGTTAGAACACTGGCTTGGTAACCAAGCAACCAGGGTTCGATTCCCACTAACACTCCTTGTGGCCTTGGGCAAGTCACTTAACCCTCCATTGCCTCGAAAGAAAGGCCTGGCAATCTACTTCCGGTGACACTGCCAAGAAAACCCAGGAGCTTCTGGGTTGCCAGGAGTCAGGACTGACTCGAAGGCACACATTGCATTTCAAGGGACATGATGAACAATGCTGGAGGGGATGTCATGAGAGGGGGGATTGGTTACATATGTGGTGGAAGTGTGAACGGAAACACGCATATTGGGTTAAGATTATAGATATGATACATGGCATGACAGGTTATAGATTGCAAAGCAGAATGGAGACATGTCTGTTGCATCAACTAGATGAAGATATTCCGGGATGGGAAGGGGGGGGGGGGGGGTGCTGCATCATTGTATAGTAGCAGCAAGATGTGAGATAGCACAACATTGGGTGGAGCCGAGCCTACCACAACCGGCAGGATTCGTCAGAAGAGTGTCTGAGGTGAGTCTGATGTATAAATTGACAGAACTGAGATGGGGGAAAGGCGAGAGAAGTGCAGAACAATGGAAAGGGGTGTGGAAGTGGTTGGAAGCCTGGAAGGGGGGTGAGAAGGAGGATGGACGGTCGGCTGCATCTTAGGAAATTAGATTGGATGTATGGCATATAGACAGAAGTCAGAGTGAGCCGGAGTAAAAGGGGTGAGTTATATACAAGTGAAGGGTGGAGAGGGAGAAGATGGTATGCTGGGTGAGAGAAAAAGGAGGGGGGAGGGAGGGGAACATTTAGGGGCGGATGATAAGGAAGGATGCATTCATAAGGGGAGGAATACTGTGTTATGAAGGGTAAATTATGTGGAGCATATATAATGTTGAGAACAAAATATGTTGTTGAGAACAAAGTATGTTGTAATTTGCAGTGCTGTTATTAATAAAAATTTAAAATGGAAAAAAAAATGGGGTCATACGGAGTAAAGGTTTGAAAGGGAGGAGTGGCCTAGAAGTTAGGACAAGGTACTTCGGGCTGGAGGGCCGGGGGTTCAAGTCCCACCTGGGGACAGCAATCTCAGGCCGGAGGGACTGGGATTTCTAGTCCTATAGGCACTCCTTGTGGTCTTGGGCAAGCCACTTAACCCTCCATTGCCCATGTTCCCTGTAAGTATTAGCGTATGTGTGTCATATCCCCTCGTGTTAAATTTATCTCCCAATTGACCGCTTTGACCCGGTGAAAAGCGGGATATAAATACAGTTAAAATAAATAAAAAAGCACTGCTTTGGAGCCTCTGAGAGGATACAGAGTGGCGGCAATATGGGTAAATTCTCTGGGCTGAAAACTGTTCTCCACTCCGTGGCTGAAAGTATGTGCAGGGGCTTCGGAGCACCTGTTACCTGTCAGGAAAAAGGAGGAGGTGGTACACAGGAAGGCGAGCTCAGGTTTCTTCCCACTGGCTGGGACATTTGGTTTTACTTCTCTTACATGAAAGCTGTGATCAGGATCAGTGTGTTGGCTTCAAGGCTGTACTGCTTGACAGAAGAAAGCCTTCAAATGAGAATGACATGCTTCTAAAGAGTGAGACTTGGTGGTCAGTGTTTTTTTTTTTAAATGCCAACTGCCATGGGCAAAAAACATCCAGATATTCAGCTGCAATATCCAAATAATGGTTGCTGCTGAATATCCAGATTGTGTGGTCATTAGCCAGGTAAGTGCCACTCGTTGTCAGGATAGAAAATTACTTTCCGCTGCTATCCAGAAAGGATCGGTGAAAAGCTGTCTTAATTTATTTGGTTAATTATCTGGATACTGTAGTGGCTCTGAAAAATCACTGCTATCTGGATAATTAGTGCCTTTGCTCTGGACCCCTCCCCCCAGCATTATGCAGATAGTACCATGGTGATCATGAATGATATTTAGCGGCACTATCTGGATAGTGGTATTGAATATCAGGGTTAGCAGCTTTTATGTTCAATCCTTTTTATTGAGTTTAAACAATGTATACCAGAGGCAAGAACAATTATCAATCAACAATCCAAACCAACAGTACAGCAGTTCTAACCCTTTCCCCCCTCCTCCCAGTCAGGGCCTTCCCAACCAGGTGGTAGCATAGGACAACAGCTTCGGGGAGGGGGAGGGGGGGGCAGCAAAGAGCAAGACATTCAAAAATAAACAATAGATTCTGACAGTTGGTGGGGAGAGGAGAGGGGCATAAGGTTAAAAGTTTGCTTAGGGTGCCAACACCTTGAACAAACTCTGGGGCCGGATCTGCTCCCATCCCGATTTTGCAGTACCAATTCACACTTTTTAACAGCACAGTAGCAAAACCCTTCTCTAATGCAGCATGAAGATGGTGAAGTCAGTTGCTCCTCTACTCCCTGCCATCTGCCCTTCCATCTGGTGCACACGAATGTGGGCAAATGCAGAAGCTTGTGTCCGTCTCTCCCATCCCATCTTGACAGCAGAAGCAGCCTAGTCTCTCTCCTCCAGCATTCATACTTCAAGACCTTTCTTCAGCCCTTCCCCAGCAGGCACAAGGTCTGACGCTCTTCTGGATTTCCTGTCTCTAATATCCTTTAATCCTGGGCTGTGCTGCAGTAAAAGGTGACAGAGATCAACATGGCCCCTCTCGGCTGCCTGTGAAACAAGAGAAGAGAAGCTGAGGGGGTAGCAGAGATGAGACTGCCTCATTCATAGCTAATCAGGGATGAGATCTCCAAGTGATGAATACCAGCAACCTCATGTTTCTTCCTTTGAGGATTAAGTCACTAAGAGACATATTTACTAAAACGTGGTAGCATTCTGCCCTCCAAATTAGTGTGAAGATGATGGTGTGCCCTCATCTAAGCAGGGGCGGCCCAAGGGGGGTGCGGGGCCATGTGTGGAGACTCGGTGTGGAGACTCGGTGTGGGGCCTCATTTGCATAACGGGGCTCATTTGCATAAATATTTGCATAATGTTACCATACACTAACTTTTAGTAAACATGCCTCTTAATGAGTGTATGAATAAAGAAAGACTAAAAGACTTCTACATTACTATAATCCAGTGCCAACCGCCAGACACATTAGGAACTACTACAAACACTGCCCATTTAGAACCCATAGCAAACCCGCCGTATCCTAACAGCACTACCAGGACTCATAAAGCACCATACCCTAACTATCAAAAGGAAACGCTGCAAATATTAAACCAATACATTTCAGAGAACAACAATACATGACCTACTGGGGAAAGAGAACAAGTGGCAATGTCAAATAGGAATTACATAAACAGAATACCTCAGCTCAGTTACACATGCAGAACATAGACCATCACCAAACAAGGAATCACAATTTAGAAACAGGAAGACAATAATTAAACTGGGAATCCCAAAAGCCAAACTTGGAATGTACAACACTGTAGAAATAAAACTATACATTAATTTGCTCTTGTGCTAAACAAAGTGCAGACGTTAATGATGCACATTTCCCAGAGCTGACATATTCCAATTAATAAATTCAAAATAAAGAGATATTTTTCTACCTTTTGTGCATTTTTTTTCAGCTGCAATTGCTCCAGTCACTTTCTTCTGGTTTCTTTGTGTCTTCCGCTAACTCTCCATTGTCTGCTGTCCATTTGTCTTTTCTTCTCTCTTCTATTTTTTTTCCATTCTCTCTCTACATCTGCTTTAACCTACTAATCTTTCTCCTTTTGCTCTTTCCTCATTCCTATTTCATCTACTCAAATTTTACCCCTCCATTCTCAATCCCCACTTACTCTCCCAATATCCGGCCAATTGTAGATTTGTCTTCCCTCCCACACAAAATTTTTTCCCTCTCCATTTCACTCTCCCAGCTCCATCCCATTCTAATCCTCCCCCAACATCAGCTCCATTCTAGTTCCAGTCCCACCCAGCATCCGCTCCCTTCTAATCCCCGCATCAGCCCATTTCCAGTCCTAGCCCCCCATAAGCCCATTTCCAGTCCTATCCTAGACCCACCATCAGCCTATTTCCAGTCCTAGCTCCCCCATCTATTTCCAGTCCCATCCGAGTCCCTCCATCAGCTCATTTCCAATCCCAGCCCCCCATGAGCCCATCCGCCCATGTCAAATCCTAGCTACCCTCCACTCAGCCCATTTCCAATCCAAGCCCCCCCATGAGCCTACTTCCAGTTCTAGCCCCTTCATGAGTCCATTTCAATCCAAACCCCACCACAGCCCATTTCCAATCTTAGCACCCCCCAACAGCCAATTTCCAGTCCTATTCTAGCCCCTCAATCAGCCCATTTCCTGTCCTAGCCCCCCCCCCACTCACCCATTTCCAGTCCTAGCTCCCTCCCCCTCACAACCCATTTCCATTCCAAGCCCCCGTCCCCATCAGCTATTTGCAGTTCAAGCCCTCCTTCCACTCAGTCCATTTCCAGTCCTAGCAACCCCCCCAGCCCATTACCAGTCCTAACCCCCCATCAGCCCATTTCCAGTCCTAACCCCCCATCAGCCCATTTCCAGTCCTAGCCCCCCATAGCCCATTACTAGTCCTAACCCCCCCATCAGCCCATTACGTCCTAACCCCCCCATCACCCTATTTCCAGGCCTAGCCCCCCCATCAGCCTATTTCCAGTCTTAGCCCCACATAGCCCATTACCAGTCCTAATGCCCCATCAGCCCATTACCAGTCCTAACCCCTCCCATAGCCCATTACCAGTCCTAACCCCCATCAGCCCATTTCCAGTCTTAGCTCCCCACATAACCCATTACCAGTCCTAATCCTCCACATCAGCCTATTACGTCCTAACCCCCCCATCAGCCTATTTCCAGTCCTAACCCCCATCAGCCCATTTCCAGTCTTAGCCCCCCCATAACCCATTACCAGTCCTAAACCTCCCCATCAGCCCACTTCCAGTCTTAGCACCCCCCCATGGCCCATTACTAGTCCTAACCCTCCCCCATCAGCCCACTTCCAGTCTTAGCCCCCCCCCCATAACCCATTACCAGTCCTAAACCTCCCCATCAGCCCATTTCCAGTCTTAGCCCTCCCCATAGCCAATTACCAGTCCTAACCCCCCATCAGCCAATTTCCAGTCTTAGCCCCCCCATAACCCTTTAGCACTCCTTAACCTCCCCATCAGCCCACTTCCAGTCTTAGCACCCCCCATGGCCCATTACTAGTCCTATCCCTGCCCCATCAGCCCCCTTCCATTCTTAGCCCCCCCCCATAAACCCATTACCAGTCCTAAACCTCCCCATCAGCCCTTTTACACTCTTAGCCCCCCATAGCCAATTACCAGTCCTAACCCCCCCATCAGCCCATTTCCAGTCTTAGCCCCCCTTAGCCCATTACTAGTACTCACCCCCCCATCAGCCCACTTCCAGCCTTAGCACCCCCCCATAACCCATTACCCGTCCTAAACCTCCCCATCAGCCCATTTCCCGTCGTAGCCCCCCCATCGCCAATTACCAGTCCTAACCCCCCCATCAGCCCATTTCCAGTCTTAGCCCCCCCCATAGCCCATTACCAGTCCTAACCCCCCCTATCAGCCCACTTCCAGTCTTAGCCTCCCCCCCCATAGCCCATTACCAGTCCTAAACCCCTTCCCCCCATCATCCCAAATTAAAAATAAAAAAAAAACAGCTGCTTCTGCCGCGGCAGCATCAAGAGTGCCGCCACGGGCCCCCCCCGCCCGGCAGAGCCTCCCAGTCCCTGCATCGTAGGCTAGCGTCGAATCCCCAAACGCGGGCTTCTTTCAGAGCCGCGAGAGTTTCCTTTCTCGCGGCTCTGTTAATCCCATCAGCCCCGGCGGGATTAACAGAGCCGCGAGAAAGGAAACTCTTGCGGCTCTGAAAGAAGCCCGCGTTCAGGGATTCGACGCTAGCCTACGATGCAGGGAGGGTCTGCCGGGCAGGGGGGGGGCCCCGCGGCGGCACTCTTGATGCTGCCGTGGCAGAAGCAGTTGTTGGTTTTTTTTTTTTTAACTTGGGATGAAGAATGTTTTTTGCGCGGGGCCCCCTGAAACGCGGGGCCCTGTGCAAAAAACATTCTTGCTCAATGAACGGGCCGGCCCTGCATCTAAGTAATGTGAGCCGTCCCCATGTTATGCAGCTTGCTGTGATTACTGCACATACACTTACCACCACCCACTGAGGTAGCAGTAAGTGCACCCCCATTAAGTGCAATATTTATGTGTAGCATGCATTAAAGATGCCAATGTTAATCATAACACACATGCTCTGCCCCAACCCATGCTATGCAGTTAGCACAGCCACAAAGTTGGCACAAGGTAATGGTTATCTCCAAACTAACCATTGCATGCCCTGTAGTGCTAGCTCCCAACTTTAGTGGGTGGAAATTTTCAGCATTAAGTTTTTTTCTTAACATTACTATTAATTATTTATATAGTGCTACTGTATAGATGTAAGACAGTCCCTTTAATTTATTTCTTGGGCAATACTTGATTAATGGTTTCTGGCCTATGTAGATTATTTTGTGCAGATTTCTGATGTGTAGTAAATTTAAATAGAGGTTGGGTTTCTTTTTTCCATTCAAAAGCAAAATGGCAATTTTATTTTTAGAAATTTAAATTTTTTGCAAATATTTTTTCTTTTGAAAATCATGCCTATTGCCTTCAGAAGTGAGCCACAATTTTCAGAATCTTTTCAGAATATTAAAAAAAATCCCCATCCATCAAATACCCAATAAAGTAAAATAAATAGGATTTTTTTCAGAATGCAAAGATTTCTTCTATAGGAATAAACTTGCTCTTCTTAGAGACAAACTTGGTCAGATTTATAGTTTAAATAAGAGCATGAGGCAGGCAAAAGAATCATGATCAGTGATTTGAGAGACTGAGCTCATACTCCACATACCCTAGAAGTAGTAGGTTTATGACCGTCATGTTACGTGCAAAACTAAACCATTTGGAGAAAATACCACTGAAAAAAAATTTGGTTTAATGAGAAAAATTTAGAGAGGAAGAAAACAGGTTATGTAAGAACATAAGAACATAAGATATGCCATACTGGGTCAGACCAAGGTCCATCAAGCCCAGTATTCTGTTTCCAACAGTGGCCAATCTAGGTCACATGTACCTAGCAGTTTCCCCAAGAGACACAAGTTCCACAGTGCTTGTACTGGGTCAAGCATTGATATCTTCGGTCACTTCTTAATAATGGTTTATGGACCTTTCCTCCAGGAACTTGTCCAAACCTTTTTTTAAACCCAGCTACACTAACAGCCTTTACTACATCCTCCAATAACAAATGCCTTATGAAATACAGATAAAAATATGAGTTCTAAAGTAATCACATGATACATTTGCCATAAGTACTGAATCCTGAACACTAAAGGCCTGATTTTCAGAGGCCAATTTAGGAACATAACTCTCAGGGACATAAATCCTTTGAATATTTAATGGAGCTGAATTCCTAAATGTTTACTAAACTCCTAAATTTCAGTACTAGTTTAAAAATTAGATTCATAAATCTAGGCAAATGAATGGCAGACCTAAGTTTATAAACATAACTTTAAAGCTCCTAAATTAGTTGCAAATCGTTTTTATTATTATTATTAGATTAGGAACACAAATAGACCATCACATCCATAAAACATCAACCTGACATGTATACGGGTTTGCTGTGAACATACATATATTATTGTCGCAAGGCATTGAACTCAATAGTACATTACATCAGGCAATTAGCAACAACAGAATGCCAATCAGTATACTCCCCTTGATCATGGTTAATGTCATAGGTAATATCAACGTCTAACCCCCAGCTAAATGTCCTGGGTCCATAATCTTACCCTTACTCCCCCCTCCCCAGCCCATATCTTCACCCTGCTCTTCCTTAGAGCTCGCTGCTTATTACACATTCAGCATTGTGCTTCTAAAGGTTACCGTGCAGCCCATTAGAAGAGGATCCCACACACCCCAAAATCGGGCCAGAGCCTTAGGGCCCAACTGATGGGCAGTTGTCCTCTCCAGCGCCATCCATTTGTTTAAGACTGGTTTTTTTTTTTTGCTATCAGGAACCCTCGTGTTAGGAAATCCTGCAACACCACTTGTGTCCCCCATTCGCTCGGAAAAATACCTAGTAGGCACATCCCCAGGGATGGTTCCACTCTGCATGCCATCCAGACACTCAACTCATTGCATACCTGCTGCCAGAATTTTTGCAGTTCCGGGCATAACCAAAAATGGTGCAGGATGGTGCCCCTATCTTTCCCACAGATGCCACATAGGTTAAACTCCTTTAGCCCAGCCTTATAAGCCCATATGTTATGAGCGTATGCCCTCCAGAGCAGCTTGTATTGCATATCCTTCAGATAAGCGTTATCCGTAGCCTTAGCAGCAAGGGGGAAATATCCCTGCAACCCTTGGGCTGTCAGATCTTCTAGCCCATCCTGACACCATCACTGGGCTAAGGTCTCTAAATACCGATGGTCCTACGGTACGTCCAGGATTCTCTTTATACCCGCAGAGCCTTCTTTGGCACCCACGGTCCATAAAGCATCGCAAAGCCCTCCCTGCTGAAGTATTTGCTGTTCCCTTAGGCCAGGGGTCGGCAACCCGCGGCTCCGGAGCCGCATGCGGCTCTTTCTCACCTTTGCCGCAGCTCCGGAGCACACTGCCCGCCCGGTATTAAAACGTGGCGTTATGGGCTCCCTCCATTCTTCTGCAGCCGCGGCTCCCTGCCTCTTAAGGAACCGCGGCTGTGCTTTTAAAATCATCTCGGAGCCCTTCCTGTCTTGACGGGCTCCGTGCAGCATTGTCCCGCCTCTAAAGGAAGTTTTGGAGGCGGGACAATGCTGCACGGAGCCCGTCAAGACAGGAAGGGCTCCGAGATTATTTTAAAAGCACAGCCGCGGTTCCCTAAGAGGCAGGGAGCCGCGGCTGCAGAAGAAGGGAGGGGGCTGACATGGAGGGAGGGGGCTGACATGGAGGGAGGGAGCAGATATGGATGGATGGAGGGAGGGGGGCTGACATGGAGGGAGGGAGCTGATATGGATGGAGGGAGGGGGCTGACATGGAGGGATGGAGGGGTCTGACATGGAGGGAGGGGGGCTGACATGGAGGGAGGGGGGCTGATATGGATGGATGGAGGGAGGGGGGGCTGACATGGAGGGAGGGAGCTGATATGGATGGAGGGAGGGGGGGAGGGAGGGGGCTGACATGGAGGGTGGGGGGCTGATATGGATGGATGGAGGGAGGGGGGCTGACATGGAGGGAGGGAGCTGATATGGATGGAGGGAGGGGGCTGACATGGAGGGAGGGAGCTGATAGGGATGGAGGGAGGGGGGCATACAAGGAGGGGGCTGACATGGATGGATTGGTGAGACGGGCTGACAAGGAGGGAGGGAGCTGATATGGATGGAGGGAGGGAGGGAGGGGGCTGACATGGAGGGATGGAGCACTGGTAATGGGGTTGAGGGGACGAGCACTGGAAATGAGCTGATTAGGGGAGGCTAGGACTGGTAATGATTTGATGGGGGTAGGACTGGTATTGGGCTGATTAGGGGAGGCTAGCACTGGTAATGGGGTTGAGGGGGGATTAGCACTGGAAGCGAGCTGATTGGGGGGCTTTGACTGGGCATGGGCTGATTGTGGGGAGGGGAGGATAGAGCTGCTGGCCCTGGAAGATAACTGGGGGCTAAGGCTACAAATGGGCTGATATGAGGGGATGGGAGAATGGAACTGGATCTGAGAGGGGCTGCCATGGTATTTGTACTAGAAGGGACTGGTCAGTGGGGAAGGAGGGGGACTGGAAGGAAATGGACACCAGTGGCAATCATGGGAATGCAAGTTGACATTGGAAGGTACTGGGAGTGAGGACTGGAAAGGGGCTGATATTGGGGAGGGTTACTGGGACTGGAAATAGGCTGATGGAAAGAAGTGAAGAAAACGAAAGAAGAGATAAGAAATGGCAGATGGACCATAGACCACAGAAAGAGAGCCAAGAGAAGAAAGGAAAGCAGAAGTCTCAGATAGTGACCAGCATGATCAAAGAATAAATTGGTCAGACAACAAAGGTAGAAAAAATAATTTTATTTCATATTAGTGATTTGACTACAAAATCATCATCATTTTGAAATCAAATATTGTTACTTGTTGTTGTGATATTTTCTGGCGTATTTTTTTTGGTGTGCGAAGGAAGAGGGGTAGTCTTATACGGCGAGTATAGGCCAAACACCTATATTTTAACAGGAAAAGTAGGGGGTCGTATATAGCATTAAGGTAAGAAACAATATATGCAGTGTTAGATTTGTTTTAAATGTCGCAATGGTTTTGCGGCTCCCAGTTTTTTTTCCCTTCGGAAACGGGTCCAAGTGGCTCTTTATGTCTTAAAGGTTGCAGACCCCTGCCTTAGGCATAGTGAATCTACATAATGTACCTGCAAGTAATAATAGAAGTCCATGGACGTGAGGATGAATTTCTGTCGCAATCGCTCAAAAGACTCCAGTTCTTCCTCCTGATCCCTACGCAGATCCATTATACATCGAATACCCTGAAAGCTCCACCTCGCCGCTGCCGTTGACTACAGACCTGGCGGGAAATCTGAGTTCCCCTTCAGTGGAAGGAGGCCCGTGGCCCTCCAAGATATTTGATAATGGCCACACAGTGCCCGCCAGGCCTTCTGCAAAGCATTTAAATACATTCTTCTCCCCTATCTCTACCTCCCCGGGATGGGGCATGTAATACATACAAAGGGTGCTGCGGGGCACACCATCACATGAGGATCTTCAAAGGAGTGCAATCACATGAATCTAACACAACATCCTTAAGATGCCGAATCATACAGCACAGATTATAATCTCGCAGTGAGGGTACTTCCAAACCCTCTTTTCCCCCTCTTGCGCTTCAGCACTGCCAAGGCTACTCGGGGGCGTCCTCCCTGCCAGAGGAAGCATCCCAGCTCCCGCTCCAACATCTGCCAATGGTGGCTCGTCACCCACAGTGGGAGCTGGTGCAAGAGATAGCACCAGCACGGCACCTCCATCATTTTAAATAGTGCTATTCATCCTTTTAAAGACAATGGCAAACCCACCACTTCCTCAACCATTGCTTCGACTGCTCCAGTAAGGGCAGCACATTACTGGTATATAATAACTCTAGGGTTGCCGTCAGCTATATACCCAGGTACCGCAAAGAGCCTTCTGCCCAAACAAGCAGGAAGACACCTCTCCATCTATGGCGCACTAAGCCTCCCACATCCAGTGCCATAGATTTAGTCCTATTTATCTGCAAACCCGAAAAAATGACGAACTCCTCAATTAATAGCAGTGCTCGCGGCAGCGATACCTCCGGCTCCCTCAAGCACAGCAACAGATCATCCACAAAGACACTGACCTTTACCATCTCCTGGCCTAAATTCACCCCCTGCACTTGGGCCTCTGCCCACAGCAGCCTTAGCAGTGGCTCCAGGGACAATACAAACAACATTGGTGATAAATGGCATCCTTGCCACGTCCCCCTCTCCAGGACAAAGGGCTCCAACTGGAACCCATTAACTTCCACCAGCGCCTGTGGGACCTTATAAAGAACTTGCACCCACCGTAACTGTAATAAGATATAGATCATGACACCCGGTCGAAGACCTTTTCCGCGTCAAAACTCACCAACAGTAGAGGGAACTGTCATGTCATGCAGTATTCCATGGCCAGTAGAAGCTTCGTAATGTTAGAGGAAGTGCTCCTTCCTGGGACAAAGCCTACCTGATGTTTACCTATCATCCTCGGTAGATAAGCATTCAGTCTTCCCGCCAATATCCCGGCTAGAAGCTTCACATCAAAGTTAATAAGCGATATCGGCCGGTGGGATGCTGGGTTCAGGGCATCCTTTCCTGGTTTGGGTATTAGTGTGATCGATGCACATCGCATATCTCGAGGGAAGCTCCCTTTCTCCAAAACATCCTTAAATAAATCAGCTAGAGCCGGAGTTAGTTGCTGTTCTAATATCTTATAATATTCTACACCAAATCCATCCGGTCTGGGCACCTTGTGCAGGGAGCCCCTCCTAATTCCATGCTGCACCTCTTGTTCTGTAATTGGAGCGTTCAGCACCTCTATCTCCTCCTCTGACAGCTGGGGAGAGTAATCCACTGCACAAAGCTTTCCCCTGCGTCCCAACCCTCCAGTTCTTATTTATTTATTTATTTACATTCTCTTATATACCGTGCTATTCTGCATCAGTGCGGTTTACATTGAACAAATTGAAATTACATTGAACAGGGCATTATAACTTGGAGATAACTATTTTACAGGGAACATGGGCTATGGAGGGTTAAGTGGCTTGCCCAAGACCACAAGGAGCACCTGTGGAACTAGAAACCCCAGTCCTTCCGGCCCAAGGTTGCTGTCCTCTAGTGGGATTTGAACCCCCGGCCTGAAGTACCTTGCCCCAACCACTAGGCCACTCCTCCACTCCCACTGCCGTGTACAGTGTTTTATAAAAGGTACGAAAGACTTCTGCTATCTGAGCTGGCTGATTCAGCAACCGTTCCTGCAGGTCTCTGACTACCGCCACGAATCTCAATTCCCCCCAATCTCGGACCACTCTTGCAAGTGAAGCAATGTGTTTAGCGCTGTGTGAGTTGCCCAATACTCCCGCCGCCAAGTCTGGTGTTTCAGCAAATGCTGCTTCTGCGTCTGCAGGGCACGCTCAAGCTGAAGAATACTCTGATCCAAGTGCTTCCTATGCCTGCTCATATAGGCAATAACCGCTCCTTTTTACTACCGCCTTACTTGCCTCCCAGTACAAGATCGGTATAACCCGATGCGCATTATTGTGGGCATCATACTCCGCCCATTGGGCTGTTAAAAAGAGTCAAAAATCTTCATCCTCCCAAAAGGAAGGCCAGGAAATGCCAATTATAATGCGTCACTTGCCAACTCTCCCAGTCCATCCAAACCATAGTATGGTCGGACACACAGATGGGTCTATCTCCACCCGCAACACTCAACTTAAGATGCCCGAAGACACCAAAATATAATCCAAACTGCCGTGTGCTCGAGACATATGTGTATAGTCTCGACTACCCGGGTGAAGCACCTGCCAAGAGTCAAGTAGATCAAGCATATGACAAAGGTACCCTATCCCTTTCTTTGTCCAGCCCTGTGTACGGGCAGCTCCAGAGCGGTCCAAGGCAGGGTTGTGTGGACAATTAAAATCCCCTGCCAGGAAAATTTGTCTGTGGCAGTCAGAGCTGAGCCTCTGCCGCACCTTCTTAAAGAAAGAGTGATTGTACTCATTTGGGGCATATATGTTGGCCAACACTATATTTTCATTGTACAGGATGGCACACAAGATAACAAAACGCCCCTTAGGATCTATCTCCTGACTAGTTATTTCCAGGAGCACCCCTAGCTTGAAGACTGTCCACCCCTCCCCTACGCAACCCAGAGGAGGCTCCATAGACTACCTCCACCCAGTCACGCCGAAGCTTCTGATGTTCCAATTCACTCAGGTGTGTCTCCTGCAGCATGGCTATCTGAACCCTCTTGTGTTTAAGAGCTTGCAGAATTTTAGTGCGCTTAATTGGCGAGGTAATGCCTTCAACATTCCATGAGGCCAAACAGACCTTAAGTGACATACCCACGCCACTCCCTTCCAATTTGCAGCACTGTTTGTGCAACCTCTCCCCGGGGCCGCCTAACTTCGACCCCTGGGTTGATAGATCCCAAGCGTACACAAGGTACACATTGCTGATGGCCTGCAGGAACCGCTCCCCCCACCAACACCCTCCCTCTCCGACCTCATCTAACTATGCCCAATTAAAACCTTTTTTTTTTTTTTTTTTAACACCAAACACCCTCAATTCCCCTCCCCTGCTCCTCACTCGCTGCCACCTAGAAAACCAACCCGTATTCCCTCCCTCGGACCCTGCCCCCCTTCCTACCCCTTACCAAACCCTGAAGCATCCAGACTGCACTCATCCCCCCACCCTCGTGCCCTCCCATAGCCAATCCCCCAACCTACCAGTTAACCGATGCACCCCCAAACTACATACAAGTAACACCCAATCAATATTCAGTATACGGAATGGGCCATTTCTGAGCACCAGGGGTGACCCTCCCCCATACTGGTCCTCCCCCCAGCTCCAACTCTCCAGCCCCCACTGGTAGTTTTTAAAGGGACCTCACCTCATGGGACGGGGGCCCCAAATTACAACAGAACACTCTTGCACCTCCACACTCTTTAAACACATTCCTATTAAAATTCTGGTCCGGCTTGACAGCCACGCTCAGCCAGCACGCTTGAGCCGGAAGCTCATGACATCTCGTCCCCCAGTTCATCCAGCCACCTTCTCCTGGCCATCAGCCAAGAACGTTTTCGCTGCTGCGGCCTGTGTGAAGGTTTGCATGGTTCCCCCATGGTAAATCCTTAAGTTGACCAGATAAGCCAGGGTAAAGCGAATATTTCTGCTGAAGACCTCAGAGCACACTAGAGCAATCTCCTTCCTTTTCACCGCTAGCACCGCCGAGTAGTCTTGGAAAACCAGTATTTTGTGGTTTTCAAGCTGCAGATTCCGCTGTTTCCAGTATGCTTGAAGGAGCTGAGCCTTATTTGCAAAGTTCAAAATTTTTGCCAACACCGGTCGTGGCTGTGCTCGGCCTTCTGCTCTCGGGCCCAACCGGTGTGCACACTCCACCTTTAAGGTGCCAATCAGGGCTTCCAGGCCCAATTCCCTCAGGAGCCAACTCTCAAATAGCTCTGGCAGCTGTCTGTCCGCCCAAGACTCTGGTACTCCCACCAGCCTCAGGTTGTTCCTCCTGGAGCGATTTTCAAGATCACCCACCTTCGCCAGCAAGGCTTCTATTTGCGTGCGTTGTTTCCCACTTTCCCTCTCTTGCCGCACTTCCACATCCTCAAGAATCGCCCCCTGTGCTCAATCTCCTCCACTCTTTTGCCCACCTCCGTTAACGCTTCTCCCATTGAATCTAATTTCTGTATGACTTGTGCAAACTTCAGCTCCAAACGTTTCACTACCTCTTTTGCCAGCTCTTTGAGGGCTGAGTCTGAGCTGTCCGCACCAGGGGAGGCCAGCGACACTATTGCGGTGGCCATTTTACCCTCTCGTGCTCCCTTCTCTCTATCCTGCTTTGCCACCGATCGCATGGCAAGAGGCTTGCTACTCGCCCCAGATCACATCCCACTCTCTCTGCCTTCTCACGAACCGGCTGGAGGCACTGGGGGGGACGGGACTGTAAGACTCAAATAGTAAATTTCTGTGCAGGGCCGCTCCGGAGCTAGGGGGACGTATCCTCACCCGCTCATGTGCTCACGTGACCTCCCTAAAATTCCTAAATTAAGACAAATTTTGTCTTAAAACTTAAGACTCATAAATTTGGCACACAACTTAGGAACTCAACTGTTTTGGAATATCAAGCTATAAGTGAATGGGAAAGCGGTGCAGGCCATCTTTGTTACTGGGGATTTGCCGATGCAAGGGTATTAAGCACCCTAGGTGAAACTTCAACCTTGCGCCTCCTCACAATTAGCTTTTGAACTGCCACATTTTGATTAAAACTCCACTGTAATCATCTTAACACTATCCATCCCAGAAGAATCCTATAAAAAGGCATATTTGTATATCGGAGTGGAGGAGTAGACTAGTGGTTAGGGCAGCAGCCTGGAACCGGAAAGACTAGGGTTCAAATCCCACCAATGCTTCTTGTAGCCTTGGGCAAGCCACTTAACCCTCCACTGCCTCAGATACAAACTTATAAGCCCATCGGGACAGTGAAATTCCTATAGTACCTGAATGTAATGCGCCTTGAAACTGCTACTGGAAAGATGTGAGCAAATAAATAAAATAATATTAAACTTTGTTGTGTAAATATATCTACAATGAAGGAGACTTCAAAAGACAATGGACTATTTGCATATTGCCATTCTTCCTGCAGATAGAAGTAAGCACTGACAGTTTGTGTGGCTGCCAGATCTATTGCTTTGCTTTCACTGTAGCTGTTCTTTGATCCCCCCCCCCTCACAGAGGTTGCTGCCCTAGGCAACAGCCTAGTTTGTCTAGTGGTTGGGCTGGCCCTGAGATTTCACTTTAAATACTATGTTAAGTAATGGACATACTGTAGTAAAAGATCCAAGTGAGGGCTGACTTCACATTGAAAACCAACAATATAATTGTTTTGTATTTCTGATCACAGAATATTCTTCTTTCCCCATGCAATGAATTCTCATTAGTTTTGATGACAATACACAGGCATAATATACACAGCAAATCTGTTTAAGAATTTTAATTATTTTTTAAATAATAGCTGTAGTTCTCCCAGTTTGCTCAGGATCCAGTTGTGTGTCCCCATTTGAGCTCTCTCAGTGTTTCACAGGTTTTCAATGTCAATCAAAGGGCTAAGAAGGGACTTTCCTCAATTTAAGGCTCATATCTTAACAGATGATCTGAGCCAAAAAGTTGAAAAGCGTAGTTACTCATCTGTAGCAGATGTTCTCCATAAACTGCAGCAATAAGTCCTTACATATGAGTGACCTAACCGATGGTCCCTGCACGGAAACGCTCCCCAGCTTCCAAAGGAAACCTTTAGGAGGTGTACTGCGCACGTGTCTGCCTTCCCGCCTACCACAGTGCCATTTTCTCCAGTCTAACAACATAGCAGGAACCAGAAAAGCAACTCCCCAGGGAGGTTGGAGGGTTGTGAAGACTTATTCTTGTTTACGGAGAACATCTGCTACCGGTGAGTAACTATGCTTTGTCCAGGAACAAGCAGGAAATGAGTCCTCATATGAGACTCCCATGTTACAGGCTACTGAAACCAGAAGAGATCAAACAGCCCAACAGGGGCAGCCAACTGGAGAAACCAGAAAGAACAGCAAGAATCCCTCGAGGGATTCATCTGATTCAGTATCCTTGGAAGACATCAACCTGAGGGATTTCTGCAGGTAGCCTGGACAGATAGAAGGGATAGTGGGCAGGAGTTGACTCTAAAACCTAAAGAGATGCCAGAGCACGGTCTGGCCAAAATTGCTTTCCTGTCGGGTATCCCCATCCAGTCAGTAATGGGCTGTGAAGATATGGACCGAAGACCACGTGGCAGCCTTGCAGATTTCCTCTGCGGAAATAGAGCAAAGGTTGACCACCATCACAGCCTGTCTCACCACCTCCATCCTCTCCGTTATCTCATTCCTGGACTAACTTCCACTCCCTTACTTCCTCGGAGTTTCCTAAATTTATCTCAACCACTCACAAAACAACTTTCCCATTAGACCCCATACCTTCCACCTGGCTATCCGAGCTCTCACTTGGTCTGCTTTTGCCATTGCTTGCCATTATTAACTCCAGCCTTTCTTCTGGATCTTTTCCCCATTCATGGAAGCACGCCTTAGTCCGCCCTCTACTGAAGAATCCCTCTCTTGATCCCTCTTTCCCAGCAAACTATCACCCTGTTTCCAATCTGCCTTTCTCGTCAAAACCTCTAGAGAAAGCAGTCTTCTCTCAACTCTCTCACCATCTGGATTCAACGCACTTCCTACACTCCCGCCAATCTGGCTTTCAGCCAGGCCATAGCATCAATTCCATTGTCACCGCTGTTATGAACGAAATACACTCCTCGCATGATCGTGGTGAAATTACGGTGGCGGTATCTCTAGATCTCTCTGCTGCCTTTGACCTGGTGGATCACTCTCTCCTTCTCTCCAGGCTACGAGATGTGGGTCTTAGGGGCACTGTCTATCACTGGTTTCACTCCTTTCTTCACTCAAGATCATTTGCTGTCACCTCTTGCTCCCCTTCCACAGATTGTCTCCCCCTTGTTTGTGGTGTCCCGCAGGGATAGCACAGTTACTTACCCGTAACAGGTGATCTCTAGGAACAGCAGGAATAAGTCTTCACATATGGGTACGTCGGTACCGACGGAGTCTGCGCGGGAACGCTTCCCAGCGTCCAATCAAGAGCTTTTGGAAGCATCCCAGCACGCCTGCGTGCTGCCTTCCCGCCTTTCCCAACTGCCTCTCCTCAGTTAAGTTTTAAAGCTGAGACAAAGAGAGAGAGAGAGGAAAGGAAAGATAGATAGAGAGACAACTCCTGGGGAGGTGGGTGGGTTGTGAACACTTATTCCTGCTGTTCCTAGAGATCACCTGTTACAGGTAAGTAACTGTGCTATCTCCAGGAACAAGCAGGAATGAGTCTTCACATATGGGGACTCCCAAGCTGAGATGCCTGGAGTCCCAGCATGTCATAGGTTGGAACATGCTATCTCCCAGAACACCAGGCATCCTGAGGATGGAGGGTAGGAGTTGAAGAAAGAAAGATGCTGTGGAACAGCTAACCTAGCATAGGACTGCAGACAAGGAGTCCATGTGTGGATGATGATTGTCATCAATGATATTGCAAAGAATATTGCAATTTGGACCTCCCCTGACAGGATTTCACAGAAGTATGGAGGTTCATGGATCTACTGGGAAACCCAGTAGAGGAACCGTGAAGAGGACCTCACTGTAAAGTGGAGGTAATAAACCTGTAGGAAAACAGTGGAGGTCAGAATTCTGAAAGGTAACAGGTAACCCCAGTAGGAAAAACTGGGGTAGTACAAAAACGGTGGGTCTTCAGCGGAAGGCTGTATGACAAAAACCTAACTCTTTTGGCGGCAGTGGCTCACTCTTAGGAGCAAAAAGAGAAAGGCTAACCGATGTGGACAAACAGGCACAGTCCTTGTGGGGAGAAAGGGTATGGGAACCCCTTGTATCCCAAAAAGAGAGGACAAATGCCCGAGACGTTAAAGCCTGTGATTAACTGAAGATCCACAATGTCTCTCCTAACTGGGGTAAGCTAGGAGAGATATTGGGCAAGGAGAGCTTCAGAGGTACCTAAACCCTTAGGTTATGGTATAAAAATTGTTGACTACCACAGAAGTGGTTTTGTGCGTAGAACCCCAAACCTGCTGGATAGCATAGGTATGGGTAAAGCCCCTCTGTCAGAAACATATAGCTATATGAGGATAGACAGTCAGATAGATAAAGTATGTGGAGACGTATCTATCTATAATGAAATATCTCGACAGATACATTATATATATATATATATATATATATACACATATAGATATATAGATAGACATATAAGAATATATCTATAGTGAGATATGGAGGGGCATAAAATACACACAAAAGATAAATATAAATATGTAGGCCTAAATATGGGTGTCTGCAATTAAACAGACAGAGATATGCCTACAGCACAGTATTCACATAGGATATGTGGAGAGGAAAGATTCATCTAACAACAAGGAGGTGGAACCTACTTGAGAAGATATATAGAGAATCTATTCCCCCTGGTTATGATCTGCAAGGATGCTAGCTAGTGAAATAACCAGGATGGTTACATGAAAAACAGAGGATAATATCAATCTGCAGCCAGCAAGTCCGGAGTCTTCCAGGACTCTAGCATGGTAAGTAGACAGAAGACACATAGAGATGAGATACCATGTTGACCTGCTTAAGGGCAAAAAGTATCATGCATTCTTACCATGAGGACGAACTGCAAGGAGAAAGAGCATATCCCCGATTGGGAATGCTATGGACCAAAGCAGGGAATTGGCAACACCTTAAGCCTTTACGTAAGAGAAGGCCTATGTCCTTTATATCAAAAGGAGATAGGAAAAGAAGGGAGAACCTTCTAGTCATGGGAGACATGACTGAAAAGCCTTTTCCAACCATCTAGGATAGCTGTTGGAAAAAAAAAAACCCAGGCTCTCTAGCAAGGGCCCATAGTGGAAAGCTGCTCTGTAGAATTGCAGAGAGCATGATGCAGGAGAATGAGGAGATAGAACTGGCTGCTAGAGAGCCAGTATCTCTGCCAACTATGCTGCCAAACCCAGGGGAATGGAGATGGCAGGAATAGAAGACCAATCCAGAAAGCTTGTAGTGAGATAATCTCCAAGATAGATGAAAGCACTGACTTGGAGCCACTACTAAGACTAGATAGAATGTTAGTGGAGGACAAATCTGGTTGTTTGTGGACAAGAACCAGTGGACCAACAGATTAAGGCTCCTGCATAGGCAGCTGCTAGCAAGACAGCAGAAAGAATCTTACTGTTTAAAAACAGAAAGAACAGAGAGAACAGGAGTAGAAAACTCTGGACATGTCTGATAAGCTGCCTCAAAGTAAGATTGAAACAGGGGAGGTAACTCAGAGAGGAAAACGCCGCACTGGAAAGTGACAAAAACTAGAGAGGCTGAAGAAAAAGCCCCCCAGCAAGTAATTCCGCTCTTACAGTGGTAAGAGGGTGAAGAGAATGGAGCTGAAGAAGACTTACCAAGTAGTAAGTCTATAGAAAGGAAAAATACATGCTGGCACAGGAACTATCATTTGATAGTGGTCAAACCTCTTTCCCTAGCAGGAAAAGAGGAGAAACCTGTGACATATAGGCATGAAGATCCTGACAGCTCATAAAAATATAGAAAAAATGGATGTCTTTTGGAAAGAGATCCATGTGTAGGGGTTAGAATGAAGCAGAGGATTGCCTCTGTTGAGAAGAAGCAACTGTAGATTCTAACCCCAAGAGTCACAAGCATCTGATGATGATTGATCAGAAACCCGGGAGGTGCTGGGTTTGCTGAGCCTGGTGAGAGGTTGGATTCTTCAGACCAGGACGATGCATCCCCTGTTGGGGAACATCTGTATGATGGGCAAGTGATGAATAAAACCTTCTTCTCCTGTGGGAAGAAAGTTTGGTAGGACATTTCCTACCTACTGGGACAGAAGAAGGTGTAGAACAACTCTTAGGAACAGGTAAATCAGTGGACAACTGAGTAACCTGACGTAAAGACTCCTTGTTGAAAAGATTTTCTCCAGTGCAAGGAGTATGTCCCAGCCGTTGTTGTGCCCATTTGTCCAAGTCTGAAGCTTGGAGCCAGGCTCTACGTCGTGCCCCTATAGCTATAGCAGATGTCCTGCTAACAGACTCAAAATAGTCTAGGGAAGCACTAGAAAGAAACCAAGAGATATTCTGGATATGCTTAAGCAGTGAGGAATAGTCTGTACTCCTGGAATCTGGAAGGAAAGGAGTCAAAAGATGTAATTGCTTTGTGACCTCCTCAAGAGAAAGACTCATATAAAAAATATATGAGAGAATTCTTGCAGAAAGCATAGATGTCTGGAAGGTTTGACGTCCAAAGGCATCTAGTGTCTTAGACTCATGACATGGCGGATAAGAAGAGTGCTTTTTTTTACTCTTTACCCGCCTCATTGCTGATTCCACTACTATGGAATGATGAGGAAGTTGAGTCTTTTGAAACCCTGGAGAGGGGGGCACCTGATATAAGAGATCAGTTGCCCTGGGAGGTGGGGGTACCCTTAAAGGTGTTTCCCACATTCCTAGAAGGAGATCCTGCAAGGAATGATGCAAAGGAAGCATTATGTTGTCCTTTGCTTTGGTAGAAACAGAGCCTTGTGCAGGATCATGTCCTGGAATAGGAATGGCAAGGGATCTTGCTATATCCAGGAGGAAACTCTGAAAAGAGGGATCCCAAACAGGAATCTCCCTTGGATAGGTTAGATCTAAAGAACTAGCCTGAGCACCCACAGAGTTATCCAAATATATAGGAATAGAAGAACCTGCAGAGTGCAGTGTGGAATGCTTAAGGGATGGTTGCTGGTACTGGCTGTCAGGAGCAGCAACCGTCCTTACCACATTGTGCATGCCAGGTATTGACTCCAAGCTTGGTATAGAATGGAGCGATCCTGTTGAAAAAAGCATGGCAGGAGTTGGCCACGATGCTACTGTGGATACCGGTACCGATGGCAATACCGGTACCGATGTTGGAGTCGAGCCTGACAAAGACATCGGAGCAGCCATCGGTGACAGTTCAACCGGTACCGAGGTAACCGAAAACCTCCAGCTATTATCCTCGGTACCGAAGCACCGGTATCGATCGGTGTCGGTACCAAAACCTATTGGTACCCAGTCTTCTAGACTAGAGATTGATTCCAAACTCGGCATCGAGGGCAGAAAGCCTGATAAGTGAAGCATGGAAGGCACTGACCGTAAGGGTAATGAGGACATCGGTACCGACTTCGGTACTGTGTCTGATACCAGTGAAGGAAGGTCAACCCGTGGCAACTCAATCGGCCTCGGGGGAACCGAGAGTTGCGGATCCGAGTCATCGGAACTGAGCCTTCGGTACCGCCGCCAGACGGTACCAAGGCGAGTCGGTACCCAGTCCTCCAGACTGGAAATCGATTCCAGACTCGGCATCGAAGGAAGCGAGGCTGTCGATGCACATCTGGAGGGTACCGACGTCGGTGGTAGTATCGGTGTTGGTACCGATAATGGAAAGTCAATCTGGGGAGTGTCCACCGGTCCCGAAGGCACCGAGGATGCCAGATGACGATCCCTGGTGAGGAGTGTTTCATCCAACACCAGTGCCGATGCCAGGGTATCGGTACCGCTCAAAGCGGATGCCACCACCGTACACGGCTTAGGTATGTTCTGTGGGGGGTGAAGCCCAGGAACAACCTGAAACCCCTTATACGCTTTGGAGACCGAAGTCTCCCGCCGAGGTTTTGAAGCCAGTGGGCTGTCGAGGGCAAGGCCAGAGCCGTCTACATGCTGTGCATGAGACCTACCACTCGAGGACTGGCTAGTCTTAACAGACTGTTTGTGGGTTACCTGATCCTGTGTGGAAGAAGGGGACGGTGCCCTGAAGTTGGAGGGCAACCGTGTATCGAGGGAACCTCGATGTTGAAGACGTCTTCTCACCAAACTGTTGTCAGGACCCAAGCAGGTTAGACACCGACTTCGAGGGTCTAAAAATAAAGTTGTACCGCCACAGTCTGAACATTTCTTGGAGAAAGTGTCTGGCGGTTCCATGAAGGAAAAAGAAGAGGCCTAATAGGCCTAAGAGACCGTGGGACACTATGAAGAAAAAATATCCCGTGGAAAAGGAAGATTTTACAAGAAAAGAAAAGAAAACACCGGCGGTACCAGTGGCGTCGGGAAGACAGCCGCGACCACAAGAAAACTAAGAAATAAGAAAAATAATTTTCTGCGGTGACAGGAGGACATCCTGCCGGCTCCGCGGAAAAACGAAAACTGAGGAGAGGCAGTTGGGAAAGGCGGGAAGGCAGCACGCAGGCGTGCTGGGATGCTTCCAAAAGCTCTTGATTGGCCACTGGGAAGCGTTCCTGCGCAGACTCCGTCGGTACCGATGTACCCATATGTGAAGACTCATTCCTGCTTGTTCCTGGAGAATGGTGTTGGCACCCCTATTGTTTAGCATATTTCTGGCTCCTTTGGCTTTGTTAATCCAGCAGTCAGGTATTTCAGCGTATTATTATGCTGATGACATTCTTCTCCTGCATCATACTTCTTCTTATCCAGACATTACACGTCTCAATGACTGCCTATCCTTGGTCGCCACATAGTTTTCTGCGAACTGCCTTATTCTCAATATTTCTAAAACTGCCGCAGTTTGGTTCCCTCATAGTTCTACTTGCCCACTGATTGCTCCTTCCTTCTCAGGTACCCCAATCGCACTTGTGCCCAAGCTCCGTTATCTAGGTATTATTCTTGATAATGCCCTTTCATTCAACGATCATATTTCTCAGGTTTCCCGGCATTCTTTCTTTTTCCTTCGACGTATTCGTACTATCAGGTCCTTCCTCTCCTCACAGGCCTTGCTCACTCTCCTCCTTTCATTGGTTATTAAAAGACTGGACTTTGGTAACTCTATACTCGCTGGTATCCCTCAATATCAACGTCGCAGACTACAATTGTTACAGAACCCTGCAGCAGGGATGGCATCTCACACTTCTTCTCGAGATCACATTACTCCAGTTCTTCATTGCCTTCACTGGCTGCCACTGGATTTCTGGATACAATTCAAGATCCTTACACGTTAGTGCATCAAGCTATTTACTCCCACAGACCCCAGTATCTGGCCGATCTATTAACATTTCACACACCATCTCGCAGTCTCCGCTCTATCCACATAAAGCGTAGTTACTCACCTGTAACAGGAATGTAGTCTTCACATATGGGGACTCCCTAGCTGAAGATGCCAGGGAGATAGCCCCAGGAAGGTGCCACCCTAGAAAGGTAGGCATCCTTCCGCCCATGGATCTCTGGCATTCCACCAGGGTTGGTGGGTAGGAGTTGAATTAGGTCTGAAAGAGATTTTGAAGAACAGCTTGGCCAAAGAAGGCATCCCGATAGGAGGCTTTATCCAGGCAGCAGTGGGCTGTGAAGGTGTGTACCAAAGCCCAGGTGACTGCTCGACAAATGTCATTGATAGACACAGAGTGGAGGTTAGCCATGGAAGTTGCCATGGCTCTCACGTTATGAGCTGTGACATGGCCTAGAAGAGGAAGACCCTTACTCTCATAAGCAAAGGATATGCATTGGGCAATCCATTTAGATACAGTTCTTTTGGAGACTGGAAGTCCCAAATGACTAGAGTCAAAAGCTATAAAAAGTTGCGAGGACTTTCTATGTCGCTGTGTTCTTTGTAGGTAAAAGGTTAAGGATCTTTTACAATCTAAAAGTATGAAGGTTTCTTTCTGCATTAGAGGCATGAGGCCTCAATAAAAATACAGGAAGATAAATTGATTGATTTAAATGAAAAGGCAAAACCACCTTTAGCATAAAATGTGGATGAGTTCTAAGAACAACCTTATCATGATGAAAACTAGTATAAGGAGGATCAGCCACTAAAGCTTGCAGTTCACTAATGCGACGTGCAGAGGTGATTGCAATTAGGAAGATGACCTTCCAGGTCAAAAATGTAAGGGTTGTAGTGACTAAAGGCTCAAAAGGCGGCTTCATGAGCTGCCCGAGAACTAGATTTAGATCCCATGCCACCGGTGGTGGCTTAATGGGAGGTTTGGTTAATAGAAGACCTCTCATAAATATGGTATGAGTGGATGAGAGGAAATTAGTTGTCCATTCAGAGGCTTATAAGAAGCTGCAATTGCACTAAGATGGACTCTTACCGAATTGGTCTTTAGACCAGAATTGGATAAGTGAAGGAGATAATCTAGTATCAATTCTAAAGGTATGACAAGGGGGTTTAATCCCTTCTTGGAGCAACATATAGTAAAACGTTTCCACTTGAAGGCATAAGACCTTCTTGTGGAAAGTTTTCTAGAAGCCTGAAGGATATCTTTTACCTGTTGGGACAGGTTGAAATCCTGGAGGTCTAAGCCTTCAGCAACCAGGCCGTGAGATGCAGGGACTGGGGGCTCGGGTGCCATAGAGTCCCGTCCTCTTGGGAAAGGAGATCTGGAGCATGCCCTAACTCCAGAGGTGCAGCCTGAGAGAGATGTAGAAGCAGGGGATACCACGCTTGGCGTGGCCATCGTGGCGCTATGAGAATCATACGACCCCTGTCTCTCTGAAGCTTGAAGAGTGTTTTGGGGATGAGGGGAATGGGTGGGAAGGCATAAAGGAAGTCCTGACCCCAAAGAAGGAGGAAGGCATCCCTTGCCTGACAATTGTGAGCCGGAATCCTGGAACAGAACCGGGGAAGTTTGGCATTCAGTGGACTTGCAAAGAGGTCTATTTCTGGAGTGCCCCAGAGATGAAATATCTTTGCCACCTGATCTAGGTGGAGAGATCACTCGTGAGGCAGCAGTACTCGACTGAGGTTGTCTGCCCAAAGGTTTTGAATGCCTGGAAGATATACCACTAGAAGGTAAATTTGATACTCTCTGGCGAGGGCCCACAGTCGTAAAGCTTTGTTGCATAATGACAGAGAGCCTGTTCCGCCCTGCTTGTTCACATAGAACATGGCTACTTGATTGTCCGTCTGGACTAGGAATGTGTGGTAGGTGAGCTGGGCGTGGAATACTCGAAGAGCTAAATAAATTGCTCTTAATTCCAGGAGATTTATGTGTAGACCAGCCTCCTGTGGAGTCCAGGTGCCCTGGGTAGAGAGATGATTCAGGTGTGCTCTCCAACCCACCTGTAATGCATCTGTTGTTAGGGTGGCCTGAAAGAGGAGTTGATGAAAAAGAGATCCCACTGTCAGATTTTCTAGTGATTGCCACCATTGGAGGGACAAAATTAGTCGTTGAGAGTTTATTATTTTGTCTGATAAGTTTCCTGTGGCCTGTGTGGATAGGGTCCACTGAGCTGCTCGCATGTGGAGACGAGCATATGGGACTACATGAACTGTGGATGCCATATGTCCCAGCAACTGTAGTAGCTCCCGAGCAGTTAGGGAGGATTTCCCTGCTGCTTGAGAAGCTAGTTGCATTATGCGAAGACACCGGGCTTGTGGAAGGAAAGCCTTTGCCTGTCTGGTATCTAGACAGGCACCTATGAATTCCAGGCATTGGGAAGGAACAAGCTGGGATTTTGGGAAGTTTATTACCAATCCCAAGTATCGGAGGATTCGCATTGTGCGAGACAGTGCAGTGCTGGCCTCTGCAACTGTAGGGGCCCAAATGAGCCAGTCATCTAAGTAAGGGAAGACGAATATCCCCAGGGTTCACAGAAATGCAGCTACTACTGCCATGCATTTCGTGAATACTCTTGGTGCTGAAGCCAGACCAAAGGGAACAACCCTGTACTGGAAATGTTTTCCCTTGAAAAGGAAATTGTAAGAATTTCATGTGATCTGGATGGATCAGAATATAAGTGTATGCATCCTTTAAGTCTAGAGAGCAAAGCCAATCCTGGCTTTGAAGGTATGGCAGAAGAGTTCCTAGAGAAATCATTTTGAACTTCTCTCAAAACAGGTATTTGTTCAATTCTCTGAGGTCTAGAATGGGTCTGTATCCTCCTGTTTTCTTTGGAATAAGAAAACAGGGGAGTAAAACCCTGCATCCCGTTGAAGAATGGGTACCTCTTCTATTGCCCCTTGGGCAAGAAGTGTTGAGACCTCGTGATCTAGCAGATTGTCTGCGTAGGTTTGAGAATTGAATTGCCTTAGAATTGTAGGAGGGGGCATGCTGTGAAAATGAAGCTTGTACCCCTCTCCTACAATGGACAGAGTCCAATCTTCTGCTGTTATCTGATGCCATCTGTTGGCAAAGTGGCATAACCTGCCTGGGATATTAGGGGGTTTGGGACCCCTCAGAAGCAGGAAGGCTAAGCTCTCTAGGAAAGAGTCAAAGCCCTTGAGGGGGCTGAACCTGCGGAGCTGGTTGGGCTCTTGGGCCTTTTGGTTTCTTTTGCTGTCTAGTTTGTCCCTTTAAGGCAACCTGACCCTGAGTTTGACTCTGCTGGGTATAGGAAGGTTTTTTATAAGGCTTCTTTTTGGCTGGAGTGGCTGTAGATTTTCACAATCTATCTATCTAGAGTGGTATTGTCAGCATCTAACTCGTTAGCCTTTTCCTGCCAACGAGATTCCCTCCCGTACAAGGAATGTTGCCTAACTTGTCCTGTACCCAAGTCTCCAAGTCTGATGCCTGAAGCCAGGCAATCCGTCGTGCCCCAATGGCAATAGCAGAGGTTCTGCTGATGCATTCAAAGCAGTCAAAGGCTGCACGATTCACAAACTTGGAGACGTCTTGAGCATGCTTAATTAGAACAAGAAAGTCTCATCTCTTGTCATCTGGGAGAAATGTCGGCTCATAAGCTCCAAGTCTCCTGTAACTTCTTTGAGGAACATTCTCATATATAGTATATATGAAGTGATCCTAGCTGAAAGCATGAAAGCCTGAAAAGTTTGGCGCCCAAAAGCGTCCAGAGTCCTGCATTCACGACCTGGGGGGTTGGATGCATGCCTCTTTGCACTTTTCATCCTACGCATAGCTGACTCCACCACCATTGAATGGTGTGGCAGCTGAGTCTTTTGAAATCCAGGACATGGCGGAACTCGATACATCGTATCAAGCCTCCTAGAATGAGGAGATGTAGTCAGATGTGTCTCCCACATTCTGAGCATCAAGTTATGCAGGATTTCGTGGATGGGCAGAGTGGCTGCCTCCTTTGGAGCTTTAGGATATTGGAGAATTTCCATTTCCTTTGCTCTGGGTTCCTGTTCAGGAGCTACCGTGATTGAAAGGCCCTTGGCCACATCATGAATAAAATCCTGAAAAGACATGTCCTCTGGAGGTGACATTCTGCATTGGGGAGAAGAGGGATCTTCCGGGAGAAACCCTCTGGTACCAGCAGAGTTGTCAGAGTCTTCGGAATCAGAGGATTCAAAGTATTCCTGACCACGATGCTCATGCAAAGCATGGTCCCTGTATCGATCAAAGTCGGTACCGAGTTGATCCAGTACCGATCTGTCGATTCCAGCCAAAAATGGCGTGGGAAGAATTCCCACCGGGGCCGATACCGGTGTAGGTACTGGCATCGGTATCGATGTCAGTACCGGTGCCCGTTGAACCATAGGTGTCAATGGTACCGCAGCTGTGAGAAGAGCTGCAATGCTGCGTTCAATAGCGAGGAACCTCTGGTCTATCGATGCTGCCGATGCCTGGGTGTCGGTACCGGTGAAAACGGCTGGGACCCCTGGGCATGGCACCAGTAGTTCTTGCGAGGTCGAGGCCTCGAGAATGTCCTGGAGCCCCCTTGATGCTTTGGAAGCCGAAGCCTCCCACCGGGGCTGTTTTGCTGGTGTGGTTCCCTCAAGGGCAATGCCAATGGCCTCTCGATGCTTAGCAGGAGAGCTACCCGTTGAGGACCGGCTTTTTTGTTTAGTTACCTGAGATCCATGGGAGGAAGAGGAGGCTCTTGAAGATGTCGATGCAATAGATCTGGCATCCGAAGAAAAGAGAGTACCGAGCTTTGCAGCCCGGTTCCATCTTCCTCTCTTAGTAATCCTCATACAGGAGACATTCAGATGGAGAATGTTCAGGCCCTAAACATTTAAGACACCAATCATGGGTGTCAGTGATGGAAATGGTACCGCCACACTTAGTACATTTTTTAAAACCACTAGTTGGTTTTTCCATGTTTTAGGAATATGGGGCCTAGTGCCCAAAATGGCGCCTTGCACTGAAAAAGAAAAGTTTCTGAAGAGAAACAGTTCAAAGTATAAAATGTTTGAGAAAAGAAAAGAAAAGGTGGTACCGGTAGGTGTCGTGCGGAGGCAAGTGCGACCACAAGAAAAACAATTTTAAAGACGGAATTTTCTGCGGTGACAGGGTATGGGTCCTGTTGGCTCCGCGGAAAACGAAGAACTGAAGAGGGACAGTTGGAAAGGCGGGAAGGCAGCGCACATGTGCTGAGGGATGCTCCCAAAAGCGTTCCAATTGGATGCTGGGGAGCGTTCCCACGCAGGCTCCGTCGGTACCGACGATACCCATATGTGAAGACTACATTCCTGCTTGTTCCTGGAGATATCGCCTATACCTGCCTTCCCCCTCATAGGCGCATCTCCAATCAACTAGACATTCGGCTTTCTTCTATCTCAGTCCCTCCGTATGGAACTCTCTGCCCCCTGCCCTTCGACTGGAGGAATACTACCCTAAGTTCCGATCCCTAATGAAAACCCACCTCTTTTCCTCGGCCTTTAACCTTCCCCTTAACTCTCTATTTCCCATTCTCTGTCAAGTTAATGTTTATAGTTTTATTTTCTCTTTCTTTCCTGAACAAAGATTGTAACTTCATTTCTTTTTCCTATACAGTTATTGTATTGTAAACCACCCCGATGTAATGGAGGGGGGGGGGCGGTATAATCAAATGTTAAATAAACAACAATAAACAGCCATCACATTGACGTTGTGGGTCATTACATAACCCTCAAGGTGCAACCCAGCCTGGGAATAAAAGCATGAGCGATGCAGTCTGCAAGCCAGAGGAATAGTGTGTGCTTCAAGACAGCAAAGCCCAGCCTATTGGGTTGAAAGAAACAAACAGCTATGTGGACCGGCGGTGCACCTTCTTGCGCTCTAAGTAGAAGGCTAGAGCTCGCTTAGCCTGGTTAGCATGAGGCCAAGGGAAGAAAGTAGGTAAGACTATTGACTGGTTGAGGGGAAATGCAGAGACCACCTTCGGCAGAAAGCGACGGTGCATGTGGAGAACCACCCTGTTCTGGTGAAACCGGATATATTGCAGGTGAGCTACCAAGGTCTGGAGCTCACTGATGCACTGGGCCGATGTCGCTGCCACCAGAAAGAGGACCTTCCAGGCCAGGAATTTTTTGGTTCAAGAGTCCAAATGGTTCAAATGGGGCCTGCATCAGCTGGTCAAGTACCACATTGAGATCCCAACCCACTGTACGGGACTTCAGCCGGGGCTTCGAGAGAAGCAGACCCTGCATGAAGCAAGCCACAAGAGGCTGGGCCAAAATGGCCTGCCCCCACACCGAGTTGGACTTCAGGCCCAAGTCGGAGAGGTGCAGGAGGTACTCAAGCAGCTGGTCCATGGCACAAGAGAAGGGGTCCAGTGCTCTGCCTGCACACCATGCGGCAAACCTCCGCCACTTTAGCGCATAGGCTTTGCGGGTCGCCAGAAGGATGCTGGTAACACTTTTGGAAAGATAGTAATCCTCTCAGAATGCAGACTGCCTTTTTCCACAAACAAGATCATTCTGCAACAAGGTTTGCTGCCCTCTGCACTTCCCATCCCCGCTCCCTCTTCCCATCTTCTTCTGCCTCCTCTTCACTGTTTCTGGCACATAAATGGGATGCCTTTAATCCCGTATCCTCCACTACTCTCTCTAGGCTCCTTTCTACTTCTCAAAAGACCACCTGTAGTCTCGACTCCCTCCCTTCATCATGGCTTTCCGATGACTCTTTGGCATTCACACCTATTGTGCTCTCCATCTCGCTTCTGGTATTTTCCTCTCCATTTGGAAAGAAGCCATAGTCCGCCCCCTCCTGAAAAAGCCCTCCTTAGACAGTCAGCCCCCTCCAATTATAGGCCTGTCTCCAACTTACACTTCCTATCCAAACTGCTCGAGAAACTCGTTTTTGAACAGTTGGCTGCTCATCTTGAATCCACTAACACATTGCACCCACACCAATCAGGCTTCCTTCCCACTCTACCGACACTAATGGTCCATTTTTCCCTACTGTCCACCCTTCCCCTTCCTCCTCCACCCCCCCAGTCTCCCCCTCATCCATGGACTGAATAGACAATTTCCCTGACCAATGGGGGTTACAGGACTGCCACACAGTGATCCCAAAGTTGCCAATATATTGCTGTGTTTTCCCAGACCCATATGCTCTCCATTTGCATTGCATCCAGTCAGCCATCACATGCATTGCAGCCACCCATTGTGTTCGGGCAGGTGACTGTTCCTGTATGTCCTTCATTTTTGTACATTATGATTGGTCAGCCAAGTCCCAGTACATATGGCGTGGTACTCAGAGCTGGTCCCAGAGTTGGTTCACGGTTTTGGCACCCTAGGCAAACCTTAAGCCTTACGCTGCCCTAAAACAGTTTGAATCTATTGTTTTGTTTTGATTGCCCTGCTCTTTACTGCCTGAAAAAGCTGACAATCTAGGCAACCACTCGGTTTGCCTTATGGTTGGACTAGACCTGGCAGTACTACCAGGCTTATTTACTTATCTGCTGAGGCACTAAGCAATAGCACAGTAGCCTTCTAAACCTTTTCCTGACACTGGGATTAATGTGCCCGACTGTGGCATTCTCATATTCCAGTCACGTTAAGGAACAAGTCCAGGTGAAAGTAGTGGGATTACCGTTCATATCCAAGGCTATCTCCTGCCTCACAGCTTTGTGTCCTGAACACCAGATGACACTTCTTCCCTAAGCAGAAAAGCTTCCTGTATGCCCCTGTAACCCTGCCTCATCTTCTCCTATCCCGGTCACATTTCCCTCCTCACAACAGGGTTTCTGGCCTTTTCTGCATGGTCTGGCTTCTCTCTACCCCCTGCATTCATACCTTGTGCAGGCAGGTCATGCCATCACTGTCCATGATGCCAGGGTCTGCCCCCTGAGACAGCAGCAGTTGTGCCACCTCGGTGTGCCCACAGTAGGCGGCTCTGTGCAGGGGAGTGGCTCCTCCGCTGGTCTGCGCATTGCAGCATGCACCACTGCGCAGCAAGAGATCACAGACAGCCAGGTGTCCATGGCGGCTGGCATAGTGCTGCACAACAAAAAAAGAGTTGTTAGCTGTACCCTCTCTCCCCCCACCTACAACATGAGCACACTCCTGAATCCTTAGTCAGCTCTCACCAGGAATCCAGGGTGCAGTGCCTCTCATCAGTGAACTATCATACACAACCTTGCTCCAGCCCTCTCATCAGGGATCTTTCACTCATAGCCTGATCTCATCAGGGAAGTGTCACATAAATGCAAAACACACTTCCTCCTGAGCCCTCAGCTGGATTTTATCAGAAACTGTTGCATGCACCTTCACTTCTGACCCCTCAACCTTCTTCTCTTGCATGCTACCTACATGCATCATTGTATAGTATGTATGTAGCTTGTGTGAATACTTTTATTTCATGTATACTGCTTGATGTAGTGTGACCATGTCTTTGTACCTGGGTTTCTGGGCTGCATCACTGCAGCCTTCTGCCTTGAGGAATATGTGCAAGTAATATTTTACTTTCCTTTTCCTCAGAAAGCACTCATAATACCTTCCTCTAGTAGAAGGGTAAGGACACACTTCACTTCAGAGCTGCAACCGATGCGCTCTTTCATCAAGCTGCAACCATTCCTTGTCGAATAAATTATTGGGCCATTGTTTCCTCCTCAATGGGGCAATGGACGCCACCTTTGTAGCATTTGCAGTCCAATCCACCCAGGGATGGCCCCAGAGTCGGTTTAAAGTATTGGCATCCTAGGCAGACCTTAAGCCTCATACCCCATTTGACTGTCAAAATCTATTGCTTAGATTTCAATGCCCTGCTCTTTGCCATCCCCCAGAAGTAGCCGTCCTAGGTGACTGCCCAGTTTGCCTGAAGGGTGGGCTGGCCCTGAATCCACCCAAGGAAGGAAGTCCCCAGCAAAGTATTGCCACTGCGCCTGAGTGGCCATAGAACATGAGTCCTACTTATCATTTTATGACTGTCGGTTTACCCTCTTGTGGCACCTGGCATATGGTCTACCTACCTCTATAGCTGTGGCACTTACCAAAGCTGTATAGCCAGAGCAGTCCTGCCAGCTGGGGTCAGTGCCGCTTTCAATAAACCTCTTGACACGGCCTAGGTCCCCATCCATAGCTGCTGGCCAGATACCTATCAAGAATTAACCATTCATTAA
Organism: Ichthyophis bannanicus; assembly: GCA_033557465.1. Classification (NCBI taxonomy): domain Eukaryota; kingdom Metazoa; phylum Chordata; class Amphibia; order Gymnophiona; family Ichthyophiidae; genus Ichthyophis; species Ichthyophis bannanicus. Next base: position 691,826,630 of record CM066035.1, read on the forward strand.
CAAGGAAGACATACAGAATCTTAAATAAAGGCATCATGAGATCTCTGTACTTACAGGAGCAGGGCTGGGTTTAGCAGAGATCGACATGGCCGTTCTGTAAGGGGAGCTGTGCTGAATATAGTGGCAGGGACAATATATGTAGGTGGCAACAACAGGAGGGATCATTATATGTCATCTTTTTTACCTCTTTCAAAGTCCATCTCGTCCAAAGTCTGGTGGACACTGCCTGGCACAGAGGAGCCATGGCAGCAGCAGGCACTGTTCACATTCTGCCCGGGCAATGACATCGTTCTTGGAAATTTGCTGATGGAAGCGTTCTGACATTAGTTCTTCTCATCTGCTGACACAAAGTACAGCTTAAGAAAAAGAGCCAGTACTAGTCCAAGAACACACGTGCAAAGCTGAAAAGAACCTCAACAGGATTACTTTACACACAGAAATGGACTCGCAGTGGAGGAGAGAGATCCAAGCTGCATAACTCTGGGTTCAAACAATGAGAGGAAACGGAGTTGGATTTCTCTATTCCTGGAAAAGATTCTGGATGCATTTAGTCAACAGGAATCCAAGTTGGATCTTTGTGTCAAAAGGAGGATCAACCAATATGATGCAGAATTTTCACTATAAGCTATACACAGAACTGAAAGCGCTAAAGATTTACCCTCTAGAAGAAAGCAGGGAAAAATACATTATAATAGAAACATTCCAATACAGAAGGCTTTGAGAACTATGAGAAGAAAGCAGTTTTCCTAGAATGAGATGCTCATGGCCAAGGAATCATCATATGGACATAAGAAGGAAGGAGAGAAAGGAATGGGAGAAAGTGCCTTTTTTTTTTACTGAGAGGATGAAAGGCATCTGAACAGACTTCCAGCAGGGGTTATAGGAACAAATTAATAGCAAAAGTGAGAACTATACAAGGGCTTTATTGGTGGAAGGTAGAAGTCACAGATAAGCAGCACCCGTGACAGCACAAGAGGACCCCAGGAGTCTTTTTCTGCCAACATTTTCCATGTTTCTGAGGATGAACACCAGCTTTTAAGACACTACGGTACCTCTATTACTTTGGAAAATGCATGGAAACAAAAGGTTGAGAAACCCAAGTAATATTATTATAACAACTTATATATTTCTTAACTAGCTCTCAGCAGCTGAGCTTCCTTCCCTCAGCTCAGAACTTTATAAAATGACTGAAAATGTTTGTTTGTAAGTCCATGGTAATTGGAAAAAGCTCAACATAGATAAACAGAAAATGCCTCAGAACTGGAGAGAATTATTTTGGATGACCATGGGACAACCCGGTCACCTTAATCAAGTGGTTCTCAACCTTTCTTTTGTTGTGATGTACCTGACAGATTGTATTCATGTGCGTGACACACTGAACACTACAATATGTGACTGACCAAAACAACAGCCCAAATACAATTTGATTGTAGTTAAAAATAATGCTTGGGCTGGTGGCAATAGTGATCAATGGAGTGGAGTGGAATTGGGGGGGGGGGGGGTGGCGGGGAGCATAATTAGGGAGTGATTATAGTGATTTCAAGTACCTGGCTCCAGGGGCGGCTCAAGGCAATCTGCTGACTGAGGCGAGGGGTGAGATGGTGCCACCCCCCCTCCTGGAGCGGGGGAGGGGGGATTTTTCTCAAAACTCCAGTCAGAGACTGAACCAAACCAAAAAGCCGATTAGATAATGTGGAGCAAATGCAAGATGTCTGCACACCAAGGAACTAAAAGAAAGAACGAGAACCACAGCAGTTTATAACTCCAAAATATAATTCATTTGTATTTTGTTGTTATAAACTGTGTTATGGTTCTTTTTCTTTTTGAACACATATTTTGCATCCACAGAACTCCCTCCACAATGGATGCAGAGCAGAAATAGGACATTCACCCACAGAACTCAATATATTAAAAAAAAAAGCTGATTCTGGTCATCTCACCAACAACAAACATTCTCCAGTAGCAGGCATATTGGGAACTAATATAAAACCCTACAAAAGTCACCAAAGATCTACAAGGCAAAATCTACCATACCATACCAACATAAACTTCCAAAACTCATCTAACAAGGGGCCTACCCAGAAAAAGCAGCACTATAAATACTGCAGGGGGCCCTAGAACATCCATACACCTATTTGAAAAGCTGAACAAGTCAAATTATTACAGTACAGATCCCTCTGTACAAATTAACAGAACGCCTGACTTCAGTCATGCACTCAGAACAGACCCTCACCAAGTACAGAATATGTGACCACAACCTAAAGGAAAAATAAAAAACAGGTAGACAAAAATTAAACTAAAACCCCAAGCTGTGAAAGGAAGCATAAAATATTCTTTACAAAAAGATAAAATACAAAATATAAGTCCTTGAGATGTATTTCCTCGGAGACCTGCCTCTGCCGATGCTGACAGGGGGATGAAACACTGATCTTGGATTTTCTCTTGTTTTAGGCAGCATGAGGAGGAGGCTGCTACTGCCGCCGCCGCTTCTGCGCATCTGCCCACGGGGCTTGGGATCCCCCCGGGCTGTCACCAGTTCTCCCGGCCGCTTTTGCCTGTGTGGCTTGGAATCTCTGCGGGCTGTCATAAGAACATAAAAGATATGCTATGCTAGGTCAGACCAAGGTCCATCAAGCCCAGTATCCTGTTTCCAACAGTGGCCAATCTAGGCCACAAGTACCAAGCATTCCCCAAAAGACACAGGCTCCACAATGCTTGTATTGGGGCAAGCAATGGATATCCTGGGTCCCCTTCAAAAGGATATAAACAGGTTGCAGTCTGTGCAGAGGGTGGCTACTAAAATGGTTAGTAGTCTTCGTTACAAAGCATATGAGGACAGACTTAAAGATCTTAATATGTATACTTGAGAGGAAAGACGGGCCAGGGAAGATATGCAAATGCAATGTGTGCCTTTTGAGTCAATGCTGACTCCTGGCGACCCAGAAGCTCCTGGGTTTTCTTGACAGTGTGACCAGAAGTAGATTCCCAGGCCTTTCTTCTGAGGCAATGGAGGGTTAAGTGACTTGCCCAAAGCCACAAGGAATGCTAGTGGGAATCGTCTGCCTTCAATTGAAAGAGGTTCTCCTGTGCGTTTATGCCACAGAGGTATTTAAATGTCTCAAGGGGAGATATGATAGAGACATTTAAATACCGCTGTGGCATAAACGCACAGGAGAACCTCTTTCAATTGAAGGCAAGCTCCGCTACGAGGGGACATAGGATAAGGGTGAAAAGGGATAGACTCAGGAGTAATAAGCAGAAATATTTCTTTATGAAAAAAGAATGCTAGATGCGTGGAATAGTTTCCCGGTGTAGGTAGTAGAGATAAGGATAGTTTCTGAATTCAAAAAAGCATGGGACAAACACAGAGGATCTCTAAAGGTAAAAAGGGGACTATTGTAGTTGATATGGAAGGGCAGACCAGATAGGCCATGTGATCTTTTTCTGCTGCCATGTTTCTACATAGCAGTAAAACAAACTGAGAAATGGGAAGGAAACTACTGCACATTCTCAGAGTCCTTAGGTATTTCTGAGCATTTTTCTTTTTTTTTTAAGCCTTAGGGGTACATTTGGCACTGCCAGATAAGGCAAGTACTGCTTTGGCTGATTTTATCCTGTTTGTTGAAAGAGAATTGGGAATCATTATCGTAAAATCTTTCATTAAGGACTTAAGTTATAAGCTATTTCACCCCCTTAATTTCCTAGAAATTAAGGGGGTGAAATAGCTTATAACTTAGACTCTCCTAGACTCTCACTTGGTTTGCAGCTTGTCGTGCTGTGAGGGCTTGCGTGCATCAGTGATGCTGAGAGCTAAACTATCGGTAGTTTAACTACTGGCAGGGTCTCCCAAGATGGACAGGTCTCAGCTGTGGTGCCAGACGAAGACAAACCACCCATCTGGGCAGCAGCAGAATGGATAGTGTTGGACGGCGGAGGATCACATTTCTGTGACAACGGCAACAACACCAAACTTAAACTGCGCGGAAGGAAGGCCCGGCAATCTACTTCTGTATCTTGCCATGAAAACCCAATGGATAGTTACAACAAAACAAATTGTGCCTATGGTGCTGGAAGATGAGACTCCCAGGTCAGAAGGCACTCAACTAGCTACTGGGGAAGAGCTGAAGACTTTTCAGAGTAAAGCCAGCATTATGATGTGGTTGGATCAAAGCCCTCGGGAAGTCTGACTGCTGATGTAGCTGCGCATGAAATGAGAGTCAGAAGCTGTAAAGATGTCTTACACATTGGAACATGGAACGTACGAAGCATGAACCAAGGGAAGTTGGAGGTGGTCAAGAATGAAATGGAACGTGTACAACTTGATCTGTTGGGTGTCAGCGAACTGAAATGGACTGGCATCGGGCACTTTGCATCAAGATGATCACATGGTCTACTATGCTGGAAATGAAAGACAAAGAAGAAATGGTGTTGCATTTATAATAAAGAAGAAGAAACTTGCAAGAACTGTAATGAAATACAATGCAGTCAGCGAACGCTTAATCTCTATTCGTCTACGAGGAATGCCTATCAACACAACTATAATTCAAGTATATGCCCCAACAACAGCTGCAGAAGAGAATGAAATTGAAGAGTTCTATTGAACAAGTTACAAGCTGAAATTGACAGAACATGCAAACAGGATATCCTGATAGTCATGGGTGACTGGAACGCAAAAGTTGGCAACAAAGAAGAAGGCAAAGTAGTTGGAAAATATGGACTTGGAAACAGAAATGAAGCTGGAGAAAGATTGATAGAATTCTGCAAGACCAATGATCTATTCATCTCAAACACCTTCTTCCAGCAACACAAGCGGCGACTGTACACATGGACTTCACCCAATGGATTGTATAAAAATCAAATTGACTACATCTGTGGAAGTCAATGATGGAAAAGCTCTGTAACATCAACAAAGACAAAACCTGGAGTTGACTGTGGTACAGATCATCAACTACTAGTATGCAAACTCAAGCTAAAGTTGAAAAAGAGCAAACCACTCATGAATGCAGCAAAATATGGACCTTGAGAATATACCACTGGAATTTAAAGACTGCCTGCAAAATCGATTTGCTGCTTTAGATACAAATGACAGACTCCGGAAGAGTTATGGAATGACGTCAAGAAGGTTGTGCTGGAAGAAAGCGAGAAGTCTCTACAAAAGGTGAAAAAAGCAAAAACGGCCAAAATGGATGACGGAAGAAACTCTGAAAATTGCCCAGAAACGCAGAGAAGCTAAAGCCAAAGGAGAAAGAAAGACAATCTCAGAACTCAACAGAGATTTCCAACGTGCAGCAAGACAGGACAAGGAAAAGTACTACAATGACACTTGCAAGGAAATAGAAGCAGAAACTATTAGAGGAAGAACAAGATCGGCTTTCCTAAAGCTGCGAGAGCTAAAGAAAAAAGTTCCAGCCTCGAATTGGAATGTTACAAGATGCTCAAGGTTTCTATGTTGAATGATGCTGAGAAGATCAAGAAAAGGTGGAAGGAATATACAGAGTTTTTATATGATAAAGATCAAGTGGACCAACAGCCGTTTCAACCTATACCTTATGATCAGGAACCATTGGTGATGAAAGAAGAAGTTGAAGCAGCATTGAAAGCCTTATCAAAGAACATTGGTGGCATTCCCATAGAAGTATTGCAGCAATCTGATGCAGCTGTTACCGTACTTACAAGGCTCTGCCAAGAAATATGGAAGACAACATCATGGCCAACTGACTGGAAAAGATCTGTGTTTATACCAATACTAAAGAAAGGTGATCCAACTGACTGTGGAAATTATCGCACAATCGCTCTGATCCCACATGCAGCAAGAGTTCTACTGAAGATTATTCAAAAGAGACTACAGCCATACCTAGAACAAGAACTACCTGAAGTGCAAGCAGGGTTCAGGAAAGGACGAGGAACGAGAGACATCATTGCGGATGTGAGATGGATCCTTGAAAAGACTAAAGAATACCAAAAGGATATCTATTTGTGCTTTATTGACTATAGCAAGGCTTTTGACTGTGTAAACCATGAGAAAACTCTGGGCCACGTTAAGAAGCATGGGTATACCAGAACACCTGATCGTTCTCTTGCGCAATCTGTACATGATCAAGAAGCAACAGTTCGAAACGAACAAGGAGAAACAGAATGGTTTAAAATAAGCAAAGGTGTAAGACAAGGCTGCATACTTTCCCCCTACCTGTTTAAATTTATATGGCAGAACAAATCATCAGAGAAGCAGGACTGTATGAAGACCACAGAGGTGTGAAGATGGTGGAAGAGACTCATCAACAACCTTCGCTATGCTGATGATACCACATTACTGGCTGAAAGTGAAGATGATCTGAAACATTTGCTTCTCACAATCAAAGAACATAGTCTCAAATGGGCCTGCACCTTAATGTAAAGAAGACAAAGATCATGACAACTGGCATAATCAACAGGTTCATCGTTGAAGGAGAAGAAATTGAAATCGTGAACAACTTTAACCTACTTGGATCAACTATCAATAAAGAAGCAACAAGCAGTCAGAAATCAGACGACGCATTGCTCTTGGCAGAATGGCTATGAAAAGACCTAGATAAGATTCTCAAGAGCAGAGATGTCTCTCTCCATACAAAGATTCGACTTGTTCAAGCCATGGTATTTTCAATAACATCATATGGATGTGAAAGCTGGACAGTGAAAAAGACAGACAGGAAGAAAATTGATGCCTTTGAATTATGGTGCTGGCGGCGAATTACTGTGTATACCCATGGACTGCCCGAAGAACAAACCAGTCGGTACTAGAGGAGATCAAACCTAAGCTTTCTTTAGAAGCTCAGATGACAAGACTTCGACTTTCATACTTCGGACACATCATGCGAAGAGAGAGATCATTAGAGAAAGACATCATGCTTGGCAAGATAGAAGGTCAACGCAAAAGAGGAAGGCCAGCAATGAGATGGATCGCTACATAAACAGCAGCTACGGGTACCAGTCTGTCAACAATGAGCCGCCTGACTGAAGACCGAACACAATTTAGGATAGCTATCCAGAGGGTCGCCATGAGTCGACTCCGACTCGACGGCACTTAACAACAACAACAACAATTTCCTAGAGCTGCCGAGTTATATAGATCCAGTCCTGAATTTGTAACACTATGCGTGATGGGACCCAATGGGATTTAAAAGCCTCCAGTCACCAAGAATGTAAAGCTTCAACAGTCAAGTTTTCAGCACAACCAAAATATGTAAGTCACCCAGAGTCGCAGATAAAATGTGTAAGAAACCCTCATGAGTTTGGCATCTCTTGGGTACTTGTTATCCGGGATGGCCATTGTACATATTCTCAAAATCAGAACACATGCGGGAGAGGAAAGTCAAAAAGTTGACGTAAGAGTTACGGGTAGAGCAAAAATCACAGCTTCAATTCCGTGCAACCCTCACCAAGCTTCCCTCGCACGGTACATTATGGCATTTCTGAACAGCTCATGCCTCTCGCCCCAGAATGCGCAAGGAGCCGGAAAGCCACACCAGCTGACTCTTCTCTAGGACACTGCATGGAGAGGCAGAGGGACTACAAATCCCACAATGCAATATGAGGCACTCGACCTGAAAGGCTCCTTGAAGGGTCCAGACTACTAATCGCAGGTGAGACACGCTGCACCAATGCCCAGGAACAGCGAGAAGAGACACTCACCTTCACCACATAATCAATGACCCTCTTGACTCCCACCAGTGTCTGCAGCACTATCTTTCTTTCACGTGCTCTCTCAGCACCTGTAGCTGCCAGAAGAAGGAGCAGGGAGGCTGGAAGCTAAAACGAGCTGAGGCCTGCCAGGATGAAGAAAGTGAGTTGTTCAGCCAATCACCGTGAAGAAGCTCGGGAACCCAGCAAATCCTGCGCCTCTCTCGCCCGGCTCAATAATGTTCGTGTACGCTAGGGAGCAGGAGAGCATAGCGAATCAGTAGCACGCCGGAAGTCGCAGCTGTATTTATGGCTTTCCTCCAGCCGGCAGTTTCTAGGAGGCAGCACTCCGGCAGTCACGGCTATATTTATTTCTGATTTTGCCGCCTCTGGCTTGCCATTGCCTTCCCGCAGCTTTTTTTCTCGTTTGGACAAGCTTGATGGGAAAAAGAGCAGCGGGAAGGCAGTGGCAGCCCAGAGGCGGCAAAATCAGAAATAAACACAGCCAGAGTGCCGCCCCCTAGAAACTGTCGCCTGAGGCCACCACCTCAGTTGGCCTAATGATAGAACCGTCCCTGCCTGGCTCCTTGTTTGCACTTTTCAAAGCCTGCAGGCATAGGTCATGGCTAAGATAAGCATGGGCTTGCTGTGTCGAATTTCTGGCAACACACCAGTGTATCCTGATTCACTTGTTGGGAACCACTGTTTTAATCTAATACAGTATGTTCAGGTCCCTAGACTACCACTGCAGACCCTCCCCAACTAATTTCATGAACACTACAGTATATCCTTCATTAATAAGTGAATGTGTCCCTTGAATCTGAAATGAGAAGATACTGTAGCTCCTGTCCTGCTTTTATCTCATTATATACAGAGATGTGGGTCTGGCAAAACCAGGACTGGCTTAACCTCTCCACTGACACCCCTCAAAATATTAACACACCTGTTCTTTGGCTTCTCCTTGGTTAACCTAGCAGCAGGGCTGGCCCAACCACAAGGCAAATTAGGCAGCCAACTAGGGTGGCAGCTTCTGTAGGGGGGGGCAAAGAGCAGGGCATTCAAAGCTTAACAATTGATTCTGACAGCCAGGAGTGTGAGGGGGAAGACTAAAGGTTTGCCTAGGGCACCAAAACCTTGAAGCAACTCTGCTGTAACTAAAAAAAATTAAATACTGAAAGAAATAATAGTTTTGACTGTTAATCTGTACCTTGCCACATTTCATTTTTCCCTTTGGCCCAGTAGTTTCCGGCTGCTTCATGGACTTACTGCAGGATTTTATTTACAACTACTCAAGCACCCCCCTTATCCTGCTCATTGGAGGGATGGTCTTCAACCAAAGGCTCCAGCTAGACCAGTGGTTCTCAACAAGTGTATGAATATGCATGAGATATAGCTGCATGCACTGCTTCCATTGCATGCAGATCTATCTCATGTATGTTCATTGTGGATACCCTGCAAACCTGACTAGCCTGGGGGTCCCCAGAGGACTGGGATGAGAATTACTGCTTTAGACTCTGGCATTCTATAACTAGAGGTCCTAACTCCAGTCATTAAGTGTCACCATTGTGTGATTGCACCCCTCCCCCTGAATCCAGGAGTAAATGGTCAGTTTTCCCAATGGAAAGAGGTAAATAGTGGCTTGTCTCAGGTCTCTGTGCAGGACTAATGTTAACTTATTCATTAATGAGTTGAAAAAGGAAGTGAGTGAGCTGATCAAAATTTGCAGATGACACAAAAATGTTTAAAGTAGTTAAAACTGAAGCAAACCGGGAGGAAATGCAAAAGAATCTAGTCAAATGATGATATTTAAGGTAAACAAATACAAAGTGATGCAAATAGGGAAAAACAAACCTAACTGCAAGTGCATGATGCTGAGTTCCATATTAAGAATCATCACCCAGAAAAAAATCATGGAGTCACTGTGTTTTGCAATCCTCAGCTCATTGCAGTGCTGGTAAAAAAAAAAAAAAAGCACAGAGAACATTTTAATGCCTCTGTATTGCTCCTGAGGAAGTGGAGGAGTAGCCTGGTGGTTAGAACACTGGCTTGGTAACCAAGCAACCAGGGTTCAATTCCCACTAGCACTCCTTGTGGCCTTGGGCAAGTCACTTAACCCTCCATTGCCTTGGAAGAAAGGCCTGGCAATCTACTTCTGGTAACACTGCCAAGAAAACCCAGGAGCTTCTGGGTCGCCAGGAGTCAGGACTGACTCAAAGGCACACATTGAATTGATTTCTCCTGAGTGTGACTGCACCTTTAGTACAGTGTGTGGTTTGGTCTCACAATCTCAAGAAGATAGAGGGAAACTAGAAAACAATACAGAGAAGGGCAACCAAATGACAAAAAAGGGGTGAAAAGGCCCTCCTATGAACAATGGCTAGATAGGTTAGGGTTCTTCAGCTTAGGAAACAGTTGGTGGATAGGGATATGATAAGAGGTTTATGAAAACAGAAATTAGGCCTTACCTGCTAATTGTCTTTCCTGGAGATCTCTCCAGGCCAGTCCAGGAACAAGAGGGGTTGTCAATCTTCTTCAGCAACTGAGGACTGAAATCTGAAGTTTTGCAGACCTGGTATCTGGCTCCCCCTGCTGGTCGTACTTCAGTCTACCCTTGTCCAAGCAGTTGAAGAAAGAAATCGAACCAACAGAAATAAACTAAGAACATAACAAACCTAACCAGCAGTGAACATATTGGAAATCAGCTAATGTAGAACTACTACATTTCCCCCTTTTTCATGGGTATTGCCTTTTTTTTTTTGTTTTTTGTATTATGCTTAGGAATGTTTGATTGTTTTGATTGCTGTCGTGGTCTTGCCCCACGACCTCTCCCCGAGGGAGCCCCAGAGACCCCCCCATGGACAGACCTTACCGAAACGGCCATACTGACGGCCGAGCAAAAATACGACTCTCGACTGCTAAAAGTCATCCTTCGGCCAAGACCGCCTTGCAACCAGGAAATCCAACAAATGCCAAACGGGTGGGTCCTGGCCTGGCCCGGAGAGATCTCCAGGAAAGACAATTAGCAGGTAAGGCCTAATTTCTGTTTCCTGATCGTCTCTCTGGGCCAGTCCAACAAGAGGGAAGTACCAGAGCAGTACCTAAGCACGGGAGGGACCCGCAAGGCCCGCAATGACAGCCGAAGCCCCCACATTTGCGTCCGACCTGGCCAAAACATCCAACCTGTAATGTCTAGCGAACATGTGAAGAGACGACCAAGTCGCCACTCGACAAATGTCAGCGGGCGGAATCAAAGCATACTCGGCCCAGGACGCCGCCTGGCTACGAGTAGAATGAGCTCGCAGCCCCTCCGGAGGAGCTTTCCCCTTGGCCTGATACGCCGCCACGATCGCTTGCTTCACCCATCTAGCAATGGATGCCTTGGATGCTGCTTCGCCCTTTCGAGGGCCTGCAAATAGTACAAATAACCTGTCCATTCTACGAAACGGTTTAGTTCTCTTCAGGTATCTCTTGAGCAACTTGCCCAAATCCAATTTCTGTAACACGCCATCAATAGGCAAGCCCTCCTGGATCCGAAAAATGGGGAGCGAAATAGTCTGATTCCACATGAAATTTGGAAACCACCTTCGGGAGAAACAAGGGAACGGTTCTCAACAGGACCCTGTCCTCTGAAAATTGAAGATAGGGAGCCCTACAAGAAAGCGCTTGGAGATCAGAGATCCTCCTCGCCGAACACAGGGCCACTAAGAAGGCTACTTTCCATGAAAACTCCCGCATCGGGATGTCGTTAGACGGATGAAAAGGAGGACGCGCCAAGGCTTCAAGAACGAGATTCAAATCCCAAGGGGGAACAACACTGCGAAGAGGAGGGAGGATGTTCTGAACCGCTCGAAAGAACCGAAGCACATCCGGATGGGCAGACAGCCTAGCCCCCTTCACGCCTTCTCGAAAACAGGAAATCGCCGCCAAGTGAACCCTAATGGTGCTGAGGGCCAAACCTTTATCCAGCCCGTCCTGCAGAAAGGACAGCACATGTGGCACTGAGGCGTCAGTGCCACATGTGCTGACTGACGCTCCGCTGCACGCACCAAGATTCAAAGACTCGCCACACACGGACATAAGCCAGGGAGGTCAACCGCCGACGAGCCTGCAACAGAGTGGACACGACAGAAGGCGAATACCCCCGACGCATCAGTCGGTCCCTCTCAATAGCCAAGCCGTAAGCGAGAAGCGATCCACATTTGGCATGAGTAGCGGACCTTGAACTAATAGATCCGCCCGCGAAGGCAGCCTCCAGGGGCGGTCTACGAGGAGACGAACCAGATCCGCATACCACGCTCTCCGGGGCCAATCTGGCGCAATGAGAATTACTCAATCCCGGTGACTGGCTATCCGCCGAACTACCCTGCCTATCATTGGCCACGGCGGAAAAATATATAGAAGACCGCTGTTTGGCCAGGGTTGAGACAGGCCGTCGAGACCCTACATAAGAACATAAGATATGCCATACTGGGTCAGACCAAGGTCCATCAAGCCCAGTATTCTGTTTCCAACAGTGGCCAATCTAGGTCATATGTACCTAGCAGTTTCCCCAAGGGACACAGGTTCCACAATGCTTGTATTGGTTCAAGCATTGATATCCTGGGTCCCTTCTTAATAATGGTTTATGGACCTTTCCTCAAGGAACTTGTCAAAACCTTTTTTTAAACCCAGCTACACTAACAGCCTTTACTACATCCTCCGGTAACAAATTCCAGAGTTTGATTACACGTTGAGTGAAAAAATATATTCTTTTATTAGTCTTAAATAGTTTACCCTGTAGCTTCATTGCATGTCCCCTAGTCTTTCTATATTCTGATAACGTAAACAATCGATCTACGTTTACCCGTTCCACTCTGTTCATTAATTTATAGACTTCTGTCATATCTCCCCTCAGCCGTCTCTTTTCCAGGTCAAAGAGCCCTAACCTTTTTAGCCTTTCTTCATAGGAGTATCCTTCCATCCCCTTTACCATTTTGGTGGCTCTTCTCTGAACCTTTTCTAAAATCGCTATATCCTTTTTAAGATACGGCGACCAGAATTGCACACAATATTCAAGGTGCGGTCTCACCATGGAACGATATAGAGGCATTATAATATCTTTTGTTTTATTTTCCATTCCTTTCCTTATCATACCTAGCATTCTATTTGCTCTCTTGGCCGCCGCTGCACACTGGGCTGAGGGTTTTAACATGGTATCCACAATGACGCCTAAATCTTTTTCCTGGGTGGTGGTTCCTAATGTGGAACCTTGCATCGTTGAACCATACTTTGGGTTGTTCTTCCCTAGGTGCATAACCTTGCACTTGTCCACATTAAATTTCATCTGCCATTTTGATGCCCAGTCTTCCAATTTATCAAGATCCTCTTGCAATTTTTCACAATCCTCTTGGGTTTTAACAACTTTAAATAGTTTTGTGTCATCTGCAAATTTGATAACCTCACTCGTTATTCCACTTTCCAGGTCATTTATGAATATGTCAAAAAGCAGCGGACCCAGCACAGATCCCTGGGGTACACCACTATTCACCTTTCTCCATTGGGAAAATTGGCCATTTAGCCCTACCCTCTGCTTTCTATCTTTTAACCAGTTCCTGATCCACAATAGTACACTGCCTCCTATCCCATGACTCTTTAGTTTTGCCAAAAGTCTCTGATGAGGGACCTTGTCAAAGGCTTTCTGAAAGTCCAGATACACAATATCAACCGACTCACCTTTGTCCACCTGTTTATTCACTCCTTCAAAAAAACATAACAGATTAGTAAGACAAGATCTTCCTTGTCTAAAGCCATGTTGGCTGTCTCCCATTAGGTCGTGACTATCTACATGCTGAGTAATTTTATTCTTTATGATGGTTTCTACCATTTTTCCTGGTACTGACGTCAGGCTCACCGGTCTGTAGTTTCCCGGATCACCCTTGGAACCCTTTTTTTGGTGTTACATTGGCGATCCTCCAGGTATTAGAGATGATTTTAATGATAGTTCACAGATTACTGATACCCTCTGACATGCGCTCCCTGCGCCTGCTGAAAAATCTGTGGGCTTTGGCATTGTCGAAGGTGGCCATGAGGTCCATTATCGGCTGCCCCCATCGGAGAGTTAAAGTGTGAAACACCACCGCGTTCAATTCCCACTCGCCTGGATCCACTACATGCCGGCTGAGTAAATCGGCTTGCACATTGTCCCGACCCGCGACATGCGCCGCCGATAGTGCCAGCAGATGCTCTTCCGCCCAGGACATGAGTCGCTGACTTTCCTCCAGCAACACTGCACTGCCTGTCCCCCCTTGTCGGGTTGATATAGGATAATGTCACCGCATTGTCCGAGAAAACTCTCACTGCTTTGTGCTGTATCAGCGGGCGAAACTCCTGAAGAGCTAAATAAACCGCTCTGAGCTCCAACAGATTTATAGAGCAATGCTGAACTTCCGGTGGCCAAACTCCCTGAGCCAAGCTCCCCAGACAATGAGCCCCCCAGCCCACGAGGCTGGCATTGGTTGTGACTAGCACCCAGTCCGGCTGACGTAAGGGAACTCCCGCTCGCAGATGAATGGGATTTAACCACCACTGGAGACTGACTGAGGCACTGTGTAACCTGGGCAACCTGCAATCCAGAGGATGTTCCTGAGGTGACCATCTCGACAGCAAAGCCTGTTGTAACAGCTGCATGTGGGCCCTCGCCCATGGCACGAGCTCCAAGGCCGCCGCCATGGAGCCCAAGAGCTGCAGATAACGCCACGCCGTTGGCGCCTTGAGTCGTAAGAAGCTCTTCACTTGAGACAGAATCTTCTGCACCCTGCTCTCTGGTAGAAAAACGGCTCCTAACTCGGTATCGAAGATGGCCCCCCAGTAAAGGAGACGCGTGACCGGCTGCAATTGGCTTTTGTCCTGGTTGATCACCCAACCAAGTTGTTCCAGGAGGCTGACCACCCGCGCCGTGGCCGTCCTGGACTCCGCCATGGACGGTGCCCAAATTAGCCAATCGTCGAGGTAAGGATGCACGAGGACTCCCTCTTTGCGCAAAACCGCTGCCACCACCACATCACCTTGGTGAAGATACGGGGCGCCGTAGCCAGGCCAAACAGCAAGGCTCGGAATTGGAAATGTCCCAAATGGACCGCAAAACGTAGAAATTTCTGATGCTTGGGCCTTATGGGAATATGAAGATAGGCCTCCGTAAGGTCTATTGACGTCAACAACTCCGTCGGTTGCACTGAGCCAATGACAGAGCGGAGCGTCTCCATGCGGAAGTGCGGAACCCGCAAGCAATGGTTGACGTTTTTGAGATCCAAAATAGGCCGAAAAGAACCCTCCTTCTTGGGTACCACAAAATAAATCGAGTACCGACCTGATCCTAATTGGTCTGGAGGAACTGGAACCACCGCCTGAATACGTAACAACCGTCGAAGGGTCTGAGCAACCGCTGCGCGCTTTTCCGCCGAACCGCAGGGAGACACCACGAAAGCCTCGGACACCGGACGAGCGAACTCTAGGGAGTACCCCTCGCGAATGATTTCTAGGACCCACTGGTCGGAAGTTATGTTGGCCCAGGCCGACAGGAAGGCTTGAAGCCATCCCCCCACCGGGAAATCCGCCTGGACAAACCTCACTTCATTGCGGCTTCTTGGTGGCATTCTGCTGGGATCTGAAGTATCCTCTTCCGAAACCTCGAGCCCCCCGAAAGAACTGCCCCCTGGCCAAAAAGCGACCTCTCTGATAGTGAGTAAACCGGGAACCTCTGAATCTGCGAAACTCTCGAGACGCCCCCCTGTGTAAATTGGTCGGTTTCGACGGTTTCTGCCGATCTTCTGGAAGCCGACCTCCCTTAGAATCCCCAAGATCCTTTACAATCTTTTCCAAAGCTGCCCCAAAAAGCAGCGAACCTTTATAAGGGAGTTTACTGAGTCTCGCTTTGGAGGAGGCGTCCGCCGACCAATTCCGCAACCAAAGAAATCTACGAGCTGCTACTACCGCAGCCATGGATTTGGCAGAAATCCGCACCAGATCGTAAAAGGTATCGGCCAGGTAAGCCGCTGCTGACTCTAGCTTCGCGCCTTCATCCTGCTCGGGGCGTGCGAGAGCCCCCCTGAATCCACCAAATGGACTCCCGGGAAACATACGCCCCACATATAGCCGCTCGCAACGATAGAGCACATGACTCAAACGTCTGTTTTAACAAGGCCTCTAGCTTTCTATCGTGCAGATCCTTGAGGGCCGCACTGCCTTCTACCGGAATGGTGGCTTTCTTGGTGACCGCCATCACTAAGGCATCCACCTTAGGCATCTTCAATAACTCGAGCTCTTCCTGCGGCAAAGGATACAAGCGGCCAATAGCCCGCGCTCCTCTCAACGAAGCCTCCGGGCATTCCCACTCAGATTCCACCATCTGCTTCATGACTCTGTGCACTGGGAAACACCGTTGTTCCGCTTTAAACCCTTGCAGTAGGGGATCCTCCAAAGGTTCCTCTGGAGCCGCTGGCAACGCAATATTCAAGGCCGACAAAGTCTGGGCAATGAGGGCCCCCAATTCCTCTTTCCTAAAGACGCGAAACATGTTGGGATCCTCGCCAGCTCCCATCTCCGCTTCATCTAAGTCAGTAGCCCACTCCAAACCTGAGTCAGATAGGAGTTCTCCTTCCTCCACTCCTTGGAGGTCCGAAAAGTTCTGATTAGGCTTGTCCGCACTAACCGCCGCTATTTGGACTACTTTAGATGAACCCTCGCCCGGATCTGACAGAGAAGGCAGAGAGTCTACACCATGCTCAGCCATCGGAGCAGAGGGCTTGTTTTGGGCCTGCTGCCACTTTATACAATAAGCCTGATGAAGAGCCAAAATAAAATCAACAGAAAACACAGACTGCAAACCCTGAGGAATATCAGACAGCGTCTGTGGAGGAGCATCCTCCACCTGTCCTTGCCGTTTGGATTTGGCTCTCTTTTTTGCAGATTTCTCTTGAGCTGGCAAAATCACTTGAGCTGCTTCAGAAATGGCTGCCATTCCCGCCAAAACTGAACTGCCCTGAGGGCGTCCTTCCGAGGTACCCTCCATGATCGGTATCCCCAGAAAGAACCTAAACAGCCTTTGAAGTCAACTGAGCAAGAAACAAGCAGCCCTTAGAAAGGAAAACAACCCCGCAGTGAAAACCGCAACGAAAACCGGCACGGAGCTCCCTGCCGCGCTGAAAAGAACTGCCTGTCTGAGCCAACAGCCACCGCCGACAAAACACGCTGCCCTGACAAGCTTAATCAAAAACTTAAAAACATACCTGTCACACCAGGAAAAGGCTCTGCGCCGCTAGAACTCGATTCGGCCCTCACTCCCACTGCTAGTGGGAAGTAACTGAAATCGCCGAGGGCAGCAGGAAGGTATCTGGGGCTCCCAGCCCTGCACTGCTCCCTCCCTCGATGACCGGAGCTGATTAAAAAGACAGGCTCTGCCTCTATCAGCTCCATTAGCATCTGCACCCACAGATCTGTGAGAACCGCTCCGTATTTGTAACTGGAGGGATGGGGGGGGGGGGGGGGGAGAACCCTGCTAGGGCTCTACCCAGAAATACTGCTGAAAAAAATAGCCAAAGAAATAAAAATAAACTCTCTTAAAAGGAGCCAGCCAGGAACGTCCCTTCCAACTGCTGCGGATTGAAAAGACTGAAGTACGACCAGCAGGGGGAGCCAGATACCAGGTCTGCAAAACTTCAGATTTCAGTCCTCAGTTGCTGAAGAAGATTGACAACCCCTCTTGTTCCTGGACGGACTGGCCCAGAGAGACGATCAGGAAACAGCTAAATAGGGAATAGTTATTTACCCATTCCAACAGTACTACACAAAAACAAATAGGAAGCAAATTCAAAATAAGTTGTAAAGTGTACACTTGCAAATGTCATACAATGGCACGTTTCCCTCATTTGCAGAATCAAGCATGGGGGCTGAGGGGGTTGATAGGCGTGTCTCATAGAAATGTCAGGGGCTACATGTGGGTGCCTATGAATCAGGGGTGGTGTATACAAGTGTGCGTGTGTCAGCGTCCAGAGCCGGCCCAAGGGTTTCTGTCTCGCTGTGCCCCCCCCCCCATCCCATGCCGTTTCTCATTTTGCAGCAAAGTAGATTAATATCGCAACTACCCTATTTTATCCAAGATTGACTAATTCAGATCATAAATACTTAACAAGCTCCTCAATGTCAGAAACAGGGTATACTGGGCTTTATAGATTCTTGATCTGGCCCAGCATGGCATATCTTATGCTTATATACACAAATTCCTTAAAACAAGAAAGGTCAACCCCCCTTCCCATGTTTACGTTCTCTCTTGGCACCTCCTTCACGGACAACTCGCATACATCAAATTGTTGTTCCTATAGCCTTGTCTAACGAATCTGTGCGGCTGGGTGTCCTCATGTTGACAATTTGGAGACAGAGAGTGCGGGCGAGGACCCCCCCCCATCATCATCATCATCATCCCCGAATCAGTCTCTGCTTTCCTGGAGCAGCAGCAACCTTGCTCTGGCGCCCTTCTTGCAGCTAATATCCCAGTGCAGGAAATACGTTTCTTTTCCCACTTGGCGCCCCAATCCACCCTACCTCCTAAAACACATCCAGACCGGGGGCTGCATCAGCACTAACGACAGATACCAGATGATCCCACCGAAGAGACTGAAGGTAGTAGCAGGCCAAGCTTTACTCTCAGTGTAAGCAAGAATTGCCCAGGCATCGGACAGCAGCAAGGACCAATCAACGCCCCAGCTGCTCAGTCCATCCACTAATCAGTACACCAACCACTCCGTCCATCCACCAATCAGCAAGTAGTGGGGGCGGGATCCGAATGTTTCTCCGGGTTGACATACCTCTGCAAGCCACAAGAGGGAGCTCTCAGTCACAGGATGGAAGAGGGTTGCAAGCAGTTTCAGGAATTTCCGAGCTGTGGATGAAAGGTTTTCAGAAATCTTGTCTGTCGTAGAATATCTATTGAATTCACCAGAACTGAGCTTGTCGAGCTGTTAGCAAAATACTAAATGTAGGGACGCAGTTAAAGATAACACTGCACGCTGTTCCCCTACTAGAGCGTTGTGGGTTGACTGACGTGAGCCTATGCCAGTGCTGTTCGGAGTGTTTCGCTTTAGCTGAGAGCCTATTATCGAGGGTCAAGCTGGTAGAAAATGTACCTGCCTTATCGTAATCGTGTTTCATAGTTGGGCTTACCTTCGACAAGGGAGGAGGGGAAAGCCGCAGCTGTTTGCCCGCGAAGACTCCCATCTCCCTTATGCAGAGTTGCCAAGAATCCCAGTTCCAGGAGTGAGATTTTAAGCAAGTCCTAGATTTTATTTATTTATTTAACAGGTTTTCTATACACCGCCCCATCTTCCATTTAGGGCGGTATACATTATAACATCAACAAATTTAAACGGGATAGATAGATATAGACATAAAAACATGTATGAACTTAAATAAATAAACTATATTAGGACTTTGCATTATCTGTTATATTGGAGTATTGTAGGGATAGGGGTAGTGGTAGGTTTTGTGGTGGGGTCTGGTTGTGTAAGGTAGTAGAAGAGGGGTTTTGTCAGCTAATGTTGACATAATGCTCCGTGAATACGAACGTCTTTATGGCTTTGCGAAAATATTGGAGGCTCATGGTGACTGTTATAGATTCTGGTAATGAGTTCCTGAGCTTTGGTGCCTAGAGAGAGGGTGCTCTGTTGCAGGTCACTTGTTTAGCTTTAGTTTTTGCCTTTGGTCTGAGCAATAGATTTCTTGTAGAGGCTTGTCAGTTTTTAATTTCGATTTGAGAATCTCTTTCTGATACATTATGGGACCAGCAGCACGGATCCCAGTGGGTAAATCAGGGACTACAAACGGCTGTACTGAATGTAAATTGTGCCCTTTGCAGCTTGCACATAGGGCGTGCGCCCCTCTTCCGCGGCGGGAGAGAAGAGGCGCACCCAAAGTGCAAGTCGCTGGCATGCTAAACAGATCTGTCCCTTCCTGCTCTTGACATATTTTGGCAGTTCTGGTTTTAAATTTGCATTATAATGCAGTATGGTATTTGTAGTCAGGCCTGTACCTAGCCCTGTGTGAGCGGTGCGGCCGCACAGGGTGAGAAGGCTTAAGGGGTGCATTTTAGCTGTCTTCCGTTGCCTGCCGCCGCCGCCGCTGAGAGAAGAAAAAGTGGTGGCAGCAGGCAACGGCAGACAGCTAAAATGCGCCCCTTAAGCCTTTGCGCCCTGTGCGGCTGCACCACTCGCACAGGGCTAGGCAAATTAAAAACCAGAACTGCCAAAATATGTCACTCTTGTAATTGAGTAATCTGGCAAGTGTGCTTCAGCCTGTTTGCGGAACCCCACCTCCCACAGGCAGAAGAGAAAAGGATTGGTCATAAACAAAAAGGTTAAGATGGGGTGAGATAGAAAAGAGAGCAAAAATTTAAAGAGAAAGTGGGCTTCAAAAAAAAGAAGGCTGGAAGGCAGGGAGTGAGAGTGTTAGAGGGGAGGGAAAAGGGGTTTCTGATGCCCTAGGTAGAGCTGCTGTGCCACATTGGCCCCCTCCCCCTAGCATCCATCCTCTCAGTTGGGGGGAGTTGGGCAGCATGGCGATTCCTCCTGTCTTGAAGAGGCAACAGAACTGCCAGTTCAGTGCTGTGACAGGCTTTAAACCACCCACTCGCATGCGCCAACTCGCAGCCTACTGCTCCTGCCCTCTCTGATGCAATTTCCTGTCAGAGTGGGCAAAAGCTCTGACTGTCCGCACGTGCATAGGTGCTTTGAAGCCTGCCACGGCACTGAACCAAAGAAAGGAGGGATTGCTGTGCTGACCACTAGAGTCTGCCACCCTAGGCGGCTGCCTAGTTCATCTACTGGTGCGACTGGCCCTGTGTAACAGGAATAGAGTAGGGGGGGAGCAGCTGAAGAGTGGTTTGCTGGGGGGAGAGAATAGTGTAAGTTGTTGGAGGCTAAAGGGA
This sequence comes from Ichthyophis bannanicus, assembly GCA_033557465.1. Classification (NCBI taxonomy): domain Eukaryota; kingdom Metazoa; phylum Chordata; class Amphibia; order Gymnophiona; family Ichthyophiidae; genus Ichthyophis; species Ichthyophis bannanicus. The sequence goes on from CM066035.1 coordinate 691,847,238, forward strand.
TGAATATATGGGGACAATGTGTATATGCAGAAAGGTGCATTCTCTTCTCAGCCCCCAAGGATCAGGACTGGCCCAAGAGATTCTGCCACCTTAGGCAGAAGCCCTGGCCATGTCGTCCCTCCCCTCTCCTGCATCACAGAGCCACACACACACAAGTCTTCTAACTCTGCACGACATACACACAAACACACAGAGTCAAGCACCTCATTTCTGCAGAGCCGGCTAAAGGGATTGTAGCACTCTGAGTCAACTTTTACTGTTGCAGCCCCCCCCCCTCCCCCTAGGTCTGATCTTGCAGTGCAAGCTGCGCAAACGGGAGTAAATTTACAGCCCACTGGCGTATTAAAAATGCCACCCTCCAATTTAACTTAATCTGTGTATTATGTGTCTCCATATAGATAGCGTGCTGAATATACAGAGAATGATGGTAGTAACTTAACGTAGTATTGTGGGCCTGGTTTTCCCACAAAAGTTCCTCAAATATCACCAATATTTCCAATTGCCTGGGCACATGGGAGTCGTGCACCAGAAAATAAAAAGAACTCAGATCACAATTATTTGTCAGTAAAAATAATTCTTTTATTTGGCATAAGCAAAAGCTGTAAGCACAGATACACAAGTGTCTATCTGAGGGATCTGAGTACAGGCAGCGTTCCCTATCTCCACAGTGATGAGACAGAGAAGGCCGCCCTGAGCTCTGTAATTGCATCCTTATATACTCTATACCCTCTGTAGCAACTCATACACAAGAGTTTTGTTCCGTGTGCAAAAGTTGCTATACTGTCTGTAAAAGGTTGTAGGGCCTGTAGAGGCCTCCTTCCTTTGGGACAAAGGAGGGCCGTGTGCAAAAAGTCTGCAGAGGCCTCTTTCCTTTGGGACAAAGGAGGGCCGTGTGCAAAAGGTTTGCAGAGGCCTCTTTCCTTTGGGATCTACCCTTATTCTTGCTAGTGTTGAGTCATTCTGGCTACACCCTGCCATTCCTTTTGTTTCATTAATCACTGTAGCTTTCAGCACTGTAGTCTTCAGGGCTTATGAATACTTTGTATCACCAGCTTTGTTTGGCCTGTTTAACTTGTCCAGGCTTGCCCAACTTGCTCAGGCCTGTTCAATCTGTTCAGGCCTGACTTAGCTTTTCTTAGCCGGGTCCATTTTCTGTGCACTTCTGTTCAGAGTATGGTTCCCTGGCTTTACTCTTGTTGTGCTGGGCTCTGGGTACTCATTTTCTTAGCCCACGTGTTTTTTTCGTGCCATCATGATGTATTACAGCCTCAGGCAAGGATGTAGCCATACTAGACATACCTATCAGCCAATGTCCCTTCATTCCCCAATTTTTCTTTTTCTTTTCTTGTGAATGGGGTAAAGGTAATCCCACTAAGGGCAATGAACAACAACCATTTGAGACAGAGGGGTCATCAAAAGGCAGCTTCTGGTACTGTTCCCTAGATACAATGTACATGGTTTTAGTGTTCTGCAATATCATTCTTTTACAGCAGGCAAGCAAAATGGATAATGCACAACAGGCAATAATTCCAAAACAAGCTATAGTTAAAAGCGTAATAAAGAAGGCTTTAAGACCTCCTCCTAAACTAGCAAACCATGACGTAATACTTCCCCAAATATTATCAAGCTGAAGCCCCCCCTTAAAATCATCAATATGTAATTCTGAGAGATGTTTTATCTTGCTCATTGCATCTAGCACAAATGCCGTATGGTTAGCGATGACAGTACAGCAATTAGTGGCATTACTAAAAGTACAAGTTCCGCCTTCAGCAGCGAGGAGCAAATCAAGAGCCTGTCTATTCTGCAAAGTCATTTGGTTATTTTGTTCTAAGGATTCAGCTAAGAAACTTTGACCAAAGCACAGGGTAATACTGGAAGGCATTCCAAGGGCCAGCATACACCATTGGACTGGGGAAAGCCAGAGGAATGGTGCTGCAGGGCTAGGAATCTCCAGACGGTACCTGTGAGGGAGACGGCTGCACGGGGAAGGGACCCTAAGACCCGTGCCAGAAGGTATGTGAAGAGAGATCCAGTGTCCAGGGATCTGGATTGGAAGGCTGGACATAAGAACTGGACTACATACTGGCCAGGCTATTTAGAGAGGAACTCTAACAGCAATGGAAGCTCAGGTATGAACACTGATCTATGCCCTAGCTATAACCTTGAAAGACAGCAGGGAAACAAGTATTCTCCTGAAAGTGCTCCATTGAGAAATTCCTCTGTGCCAATCCCTGATATTGAACCCATGATTGTTGAAGAAGGGGAAGGAGAAGTCTTAGATACAGGCTGTGAATATATGGATTGCTCTCTGTCTAAACTCCTTTGGTAATTTTCTGTTACAAAGTACAACAACCATCACAAAGAAATACAAACGTGTTCTTTAATCTACTCAGAAAAGCTCCTGAATAAGATTTTGAGCCACGCAGCAGAAAGCAAGCCAGCTAAGGGGTTTCAGCTGGGTAACTACTAGCAATTGAGCCTTACCTAATTGCTTGTGAGCTCTGAGGAAATCACTTCTGAGTCTATGTGTGAAGATATAAGAAGTTAACCTGAAAAGAACAGTTTTTCCCTTCTTTGTGGGTTTTGCTTGTTGTTTAGAGCACTGCTAAGAAAATATTAACTAGAGCCTACAGAGAAGACCAGTTTGTTACCAACCAGGTCTTTATTCTTTTCATTTGATTGCCTGACAAGTTCAGCTGTTGTTTTCCTGATTTTGTTTTTCCAAGTTTAACACTGAAAGCAAGTATCCTGTTTTATGTGCTACCAAGCATATCTGTGTTGGGAGAAATAACCCCATAAATAAATATCTTATTGGCTTTACACTCAAGCACAACTAATTATTGTGAGCAGCTGTCTGGTGTGAATGGACTGCACTTCCCACAATCCCTTGCAAATCATATTGATATATGCACTTGCCAAGACTGTGAACATTCTCACCCAGGCAGCCGTCTGACACCTGTCACTAAAGAATTACAGAAATTCGCTTATCAACAGAAGGAATATGTTCTACGTCATCGAACCACTTGTAGCTCACAAAATGTGATTTATGTAATAGTATGTCCCTGCGGTCTCCTTTATATAGGAAAGACCAATAGGGCTTTTAAGACGCGGAGGGCTGAACACAAGAGTCGTTTAAAACATAAAGTGTTGCAAGCGCCATTAGTTTCACACTGTCAAGATTTGCAACATAGTTTTGAGATGTTACAATGTTTTTGTGTTGAACAAGTTACAATTCCGATATATGGGAGATCTTTAGCACAAACTTTGATAATTCGAAAACAACGCTGGATTTTTCAGTTACAGACCCTAACACCTAATGGATTGAATTTAGAAATAGAATGGGGCAGTTGTTGTTAAGTTGATTGACGATAGCTCGATAAACGAAGGGGGAGGGCTACATGTGTATATATAAAAAAAAAAAAAAAAAGACCGATAGACGCATTGTGCACATGCGCGGCGTCTTTCAGGAAATAAGGATTGAAGAGTATCCAACAAAAGTTGAAGAAGATCAGAATGTTTGATTAAGACAGCCGCACAGAGTATTGGCTAACACTGGGTATGATTTTAGCAGTAATAGTTGTAGAAGTTACAATTTTATTTTTGTTTATTGGACTTCAAGCAGTAATAGAGCAACGGAGTTCGACTGGTTTTAATAATGGTTTCCTTTTCAGTTAAACACTTGGCTGATTGTAATCTATCCCCTGAAGAACCTCAAGATACTGAGAGAAACGCGATCACAACGTTGTAAGTGAGGCGTTGGGAGAGAAAACAAAACATTATCGGGAGAAAGAAGAAAATATCATCTTAGGATAATTTCCTGCAATACGCAGAACAAAGGACGGAAGAAAGTTAAGTGTTTGTTTTCACTTAAATCTAAGGAAAAAATTGTGTTAAGAACTGTTAAAAAGCATGCCGGAATGAGTCATTGATGCTAACAGGCGCAGTTGGTTATTTTGAGTGTCTAATAGCCAACACAAGGCAGCCGACTAGTCTGAGACGATTTCCGAGCGCCCTAATTGAATTTTGAAGTAAACCCTCCGGTTTTCACTGCAGTAGTCAGTTTGTTTGGAGTAATTTTCATAAAACTAATGGGGGGTTCTTGTAGCAGCATCAGCAGATGGGGAAACAAGATCTGTCATAGTCACTTAGGTCTGTGAGGCTCACTGAGGCAGAGTCCTGTTTGATTTTGATGAGGACTCGTGTGATGAGCGGCGTTGGAGGAAAGGCTTATAGAAGGCCCCAGGACCAGTCCAAGGTAAAGGCATCAAGAGCCCAACGCTGTGGGTACAGTCAGATGGAGCAGAAGACTGCATTTTACTTTCTTGGCAGAAGCAAAGAGATCCACATCTAGCATGCCCCAGATGGTGAAGACAGTGTGAGTGTTGGGGTTGAGAGACCACTCGTGTGAGTCTAGTTGGCGGCTTAGCTTGTTGGGTAGTTGATTGTGAATTCCAAGAAGGTAGGTAATTCGTAGAACTGTTTCAATAGAGAAGGCAAAGGCCCACAGATGAGTGGCTTCGCAGCAAAGCTGGAGTGAATCCGTGCCACCTTTTTTGTTGATATAGGAAAAGGAGACTTGATTGGACGAGAGCAGTCATTTGATGGACCCAGCGTGCAAACATGGCACCTTCAGGGAACCACTCAGTAATGGACTCCTGGCCTCTGGAGGTCCTCACGATCATCTCTGCATCTCGTAGGCCGGCATCACAACATTCTTATTGCAGTAAATGGTCTTGGTCCTCAAGCTGGGCATTCAGTGCTCTCATAGTAAAAAGAAAAACAAAAAACCCTGTTAAATAAAATAAATAGCTCGACGTTCCAGAATATTGATGTGTAACACTCTTTACTGAGGCAACCATTCGCCCTGTGTGTAGAGCATTCTCAGGTGCACTCTCCACCATGAGTGGAGGCATCGGTAGTCGGGGTAAGATGAAAAGGCATCTGGAAGGGACAACCCCTGGTGAGGTTAGAGGGTGTTGCCCACCACTGGAGACTTTTGAGTAGGGCCGTTCTTTGCCGCCCCTCCCCTATGGGTATCATAGTGCATAGAGACTGGGAGCATTAATGCCAGTTGAGCTTTAGGCGCCCCTGGAGGGGGCACATTTGCAGTCAGGCCAGTGTTACAGCATGCACGCAAGCGACCATGTGCTCCAGAAGTTGTAAGAACATGTGGGCTGGCACTGTCCGATGCATTGCTAGGGTGTGGCATAGGGCTTGTAAGGTCTGAGCATGCTGTAACAGGAGGAATGCTCTGGCCTACAGGGTATCTGTGTTCCCCGATGAAGTCCAGGCATTGCTGAAGGATTGGCTCGGACTTCTGTAGGTTAAGTATGAAGCCCAGGGCGTGAGGTGTGGCAGAGGTGGCTTGAATGGCTTGGACAGTGGCTTCTCATGATGTTTCGGAGATGAGCCAGTCATCTAGATAGGGGTACATGCAATGACCTGGCAACACAGGTGGGTGGCCATAACTGCCAGGCACTTCATGAAGACTCTGGGTGTAGACGAAAGGCCAAAGACAAGTTCTTGTATTTCTAGTGGTTGTTTAGGAATGTGAAGTGAAGGTACTTCCAGTGGTGGGGATGTGCATGTAGGCATTCTTCAAGTCCAAACAGGCAAGCCAATCATGGCGGTTGAGCAGGGGAAGAAAGGTGATCAGTGAGGTCAACTTGAATTTCTCTTGTTTGAGGAAGAGGTTGAGATGACGGAGATCAAGGACTGGGAGAAGGCATCCCAATTTCTTGGGGATGAGGAAAAGTCTTAAATAGAACCCCTGACCCCTCTCGCTGAATGGAACTGGTTCTATGACATCGTTGAGGAGAAGCTGGCATACTTCCTGCTTCAGCATCGATACATGGTGCCTCGGGTGGGCGCTTATGTTGGGAATAGTTTGAGGAGGTGGGGGGACAGAGAAGTTGAGCGTTACCCAGACTAAATGATGGAGAGGACCCAGCTGTTTGTGGTGATGGATTGCCATGCCTTTGTGAAGTGCTGGATGCATCCTCACACCGGCATGTAGTAAAAAACTGGGGGTAGGCTTGGAGGCAGTGGTTTGAGAAAGAGGTTGGGTCTTCCTTTCTCGCTGGTGATTACATTGAGTATAGGGCTTATTCTGGAGGCGTTGCTGAGGCAGTCGTGGGTAGGACTGGTAGTTGTATCGATGCCGTGGGAAGACTTGTTGGAAACACTGATAGTGATAAGGAAGGGACCGATGGGCAATGAGTAGAAGAGGCAGAATCTGTTGGTTCAGCAACTAGTTTACGGATCGTGGAGATGGCTGTGGCTGTGGATCATGCCATATAATCATTTATTTATTTATTTGGCTGGTTTTATATATCGCCTTTCCAAAGGTCAAGACTGTTTACATAGAATTGAACTTGCATGGAACACTTAAAAGCTAAATATAACATTATAACTTAATATATAACAACTAATCACAGATTGCGGGTCTGTGAGATGGATAGGAGGCTTAGGTCAAGTTACATCTGCAAAGAGTTCTTTGACCAGAGGTTTTCCAGGACTTGCGGAAGGCTTTAAGGCCAGGGGAGATGTGAAGGTCCAATGGGAGTGAATTCCATAGGATGGGGTGCATATAGTGAAAAAGCACAAGAACATGTTGCCTTAGTTCTTCAGGTTGGATCTTGAAGGAAGGCAAGCATGTTCATTGCTGTGCTCCTTCTGAGGCGATTATCTGGAGGTCTATGCAGGTGGTTCTGTAGGTATTGCAGGCCATAGCGGGCCATAGTGAGTTTGTATGTGATTACCAGCGCCTTGTAAGTAATTCTAGATAAGAAAGGTAGCAAGTGCAGATTTTTCAGTACTGGGGTAATATGGTTAGATCTGGGTGCGCTTGTGAGTATCCGAGCGGCAGCAATGATATGATAGAGGGATTCGTGCAGGTTAGTCACCAGCTGGGCTGGGTCCTTGGTGGATGGATCATCCAGCCGAAGGAGAAAGTCATGGTGTTAGGGTAACATCTGCTTGGCGATAGTACTGCTTTGGTAGGTCTTGCAGCTGATGGCATTAGGGTCCATTGTTCCTTTACTAGAGGTAGATGTGACAGGGGTTTGGTACTTTTGTCTTTCTTGAGAATAGCCTCAGAGACTACTGACTGGTGAGGTAGTTGCTGATGCTCAAAACTGGGGGCTAGCCAAGGGATGTGGCGCTGACCGAAGTAGGCGTTTTTCAGATAGTGTTCTGTAGATCCAAGAGAACCTGAGAGACCGGTAGTGCAAGACCTTCCTTGGGAGCACTACAGGTCCTTAGAATGGAATGGAAATTGCGCTTGTCAGTGGGAGACTGAGGGGGAGTGCTTTGTATAGCTTTTGAAGAAATTTAGGATATGTCTTCCTCTGGTTCCCTTGGGGAATCCTGGTTATCAACAGAGTGGTCTGTCATGATGGAAGCGCAAGGCTCACAGCTGGATGGGTCCCAATTGTGTGGGCACGCCCTTAGGGAGCCAACGTCCTCATCTAGAGGCTACGGAGGTTGCCAGTTGATGAGGGAGGAGGTTTCTGACATCCCCAGGAGATAGAAGAGCCTAGGGTCAACCGGCGCTTCTGGATGGGCTAGGGGCAGGGGGAACTTCCTGGAGGATGGCAGAACTTCCCTGCATGAACCTTCATAGTAGGGACATAAGAGGCGTGTGGGAGCTTGAGGATCTGCTGGAGAAAGGAGGAGGGCTATCAAGCGTCGCTGGAGGACACTTGGGGAAGGGGGTAGTTTGGGAGTTACTGCCGTGACGTTTGGTAGTGGGCTTACTGGCCAAAGTAAATTTGGCTGGAGAAGAGTGGAGTTCTGTTGCTTTGATTTCCCTTTTGCCTTGGACCTCGATTTTCATGCTGTCCTCTGGCCGGAGGAGGATGTGGAGGGGTTTGGGGTCAGCTCCGGTGGGGGAGAGGGGGAGCCAGTTGAGAGAATCGGCGTTGAAAGACCACAGACTGCAAAGCTGCTGCTTGGGGGAGAGCTGCCTCCAGCTGCGCAGTTATCCTCATAAGTCTCGATCGTGCCTGGGTTTGGCCCTTTGGGAGGAGAGAGGAGCAATCAGAGGAGGAAGACATGCTGGAAGGGCTCCTCAGAGGTGGAAAACCACCGAGCAGGGATGGTCCCAGTGGACTGCCTCTTGTCCTGTTTTTTTTTCCCCTGTTTTTCCTTCTGGTTTTTCTATTTCATTTTATTTTTTTTGGCTTTGTGCTATTCTTTCTAGTGATGCTGCTGGGGGAGAGGTCCCGTGCAGCTAGTCTATGCTGACGTGACTGAGTTTTGGGGTTTTTTATTAGTCCTTCCGGTTTTAATATTGGTGTCGGTAAGGTCTGCTGCAATTGGGAGTCTGAGTGAGCAGATATTTAAAGCGAGCAGGCTTGTGAGGAAGAGAGAGAGAGAAAACTGGCGATTTTGGTTGGTCAGAAAAAAGACATTCCAAGGCAAGTGGGTGGGAAGCAGGTCTGCATGCTCAGAGAGGCAAAACAAAGCTTCTCTAAGCTGAGAGAGATGTCTGGGCACCAAGGCTCCATCGGACTTCACCTTGGAATGTGCCTGCATCCCCCTGCTTGTTTCTGGAGAACATTAATACTGCCATGGGAGCAAAAGCAAATGTTCCCATAGTTGTACAGTATTAATGCGCCCTGAGCCAGTGTCTCACTGGCTCCTCTCTTAAGCTGATCCTGCAGCTCTGAATCACACACAAACACACACCCCTCACCTGCGCACCACACACATATAGGTCTATAAATTAATAATGGAGTGGAATAGGCACATCGATTGTTTACACCATCAAAAAGTAGAAAGACCAGGGGACATGCATTAAAGCTACAATGGGGTAAATTGAAAGGCAATGTCAGGAAATACTTTTTCACTGAAAGGGTGGTGGATGCTTGGAACGCCCTCCTGATGGCAGTGTTGGGGGCAAATACAGTGACAGAATTCAAAATGGCATGGGACAGACACAGTGGATCCCTTTACAGCAACAGGATAAAATCAAAATAAACGTAACTAACTCATTTCTCAATGTATAGGGGTGTCCTACACGGAGCGTTGGGTTCACCCCTAAAACAAAGACATGGGGAGGGGTGGCCTGCACGGAGCGGCAGGTGCACCTACTCTTGCCATCTTACTGGGCAGACTAGATGGACCGTACTGGTCTTTTTCTGCCATCATTTACTATGTTACTATATTCACTTCCTAGCTCTGCAGCACACACACACACACACACACACATGAACTGCAGCCTTGCACCTGCACAAGGACACGCATGTATCCCACTCACAGATAGGCACACTGCTGTTGCAGCACACACACACAGACACTCACGATCTGAAGCTATATCTGTTGTTATCTATATATTTCTGTCTAAAGATGGCTCTGGGGAGTGGAGGGCTAGCCTAATAGTTAGAGCACTGGCTTAGTAACTAAGAGACCTCGGAAGAAAGGCCTGGCAATCTACTTCCAGTACACTGCCAAGAAAACCCAGGAAATGCTGGGTCACCAGGAGTCGGCATTGACTGAAAGGCACACATTGCATTTTACAAAGATGCCTCATAAAGCTTCTGCTACCATAACAAGATACGTTTTATCATCTCTCTTCAAACTCTTCTGCCTCCCCACCCCCTCCAGACATGTATGAGCTTGCAAATAGAGGAAGGGGAAACGTGTTTGTCACACTATAGATGTGCACTTTTCAACTTGTTAAAATTTGGTTTAGGTTGGTAGGTAGTTCACTGTAGCGATGATATTTCTTTGTGAGATGTGAAAAGGAAATAGTTGCAAGGTCCTTTGTGCTTTCGCTTAGAATATAATTTTTGCATTGCTGATTTTCATTGTATTGTGATAAAAAAAGGAAAATAATAAAATATTACAAATATTGTACTGTAAAAGAGCATTCTCTGTGATTGTCCCTGATGCAAGAACCTCTTACATCATACTGGCCACCCATCATGTTCACCATCTTGTGCTGTTGGTAAGGATGTTATGGACTTTTCCTGGGTTCAACTTCTTATGGAAACTTTTGAGTTCTGCTAACCCTGAGATTAATGCAATTTATTGGGGGAGGACATGCTGTGTGTATCTTGAACACACTCCCTCCACCAATAAGCTGTTTTTGATTGTTTGTGATGTATTATAGCAGCGAAGTGCAGACAATGAATAAATCCAGGAGTCAATTGCAGGGTCCAAGCCAATTTATTGTGCACAAGGCTCAGAGAGTCAAGCTTCAAAAAGGACTGAGCAAAGTTCTTACAGAGACATATTCATTTTATACATTTCTTTCAGTTTGATACATGCAGACTTTCTATTGGTTCCAACGACCCCTGCATTTATCCAATCGTAGATCCCTCCTGGCCTAGCACCCAGCTCCCTCCTCTAGGATTGTTCTAACAATGGTACAGTTTCTAGGTATGGATACAATTCTACTGCAAGGTCTTTCTAGCTCTAGGAATGCAAGTATTGAAACATTTCTATTCTCGAACACGAGAATAATGAAGGATTTATGAATTCATGAAAAACTTCTTATTAAGCAGTTTAAACAGTTTTCTCAGTCTTTTACAGATTTTTGGTTTTTTACTAAGATGGGGGTTGGAATCAGGGCCTAACTTACAGGCACTTCATGTTTGCAGGCTATCCTAGGCCATAGCCTACCACATTCCCCCCTTTGATTATTCTCACCCGCAAGTTAAAAAGGGCGGGAATTAAATCACATACTAAACTCGTGTAACAGCATCATCTTGAGATATAGGGTAATATTGCCACATAGCTAAAACCTTTGTAGCTGCCTTCCGTTCTACAGTGTTATCAATAACTGAGGTTATCATACGTAAGCAAAGGGGTAATAAACATGGGAGCAATAAGCATACAGCTAGTATGAATAATACAATAAACACAAGGGTCTTTAGACCACCTAACCATGAAAATGCTGAACCAAACCACCCATCAAGCTTCAGGCCATGCCAGGTCTGAACAGGCACATATGTTTGTTTTCGCATTTGAGTAGCTATATCTTCAACAACTTGTCCATTATTACACAGGTACACTAAAAAAATTTTTTTTTAAACTGCCTCTAATGTTTCGATTGATTTTTACGTTTTTTGGTGCGCTGAATCCAAATCTTGTAACCAATTTGCTCCATCACGTACAGATTTTTTGCTACATTGGGTTAGCATTTGAGGTGAACGTTTCAGATTGAGTGCGATCGAGATAAAAGTTTCTTGGATGAATTCTTTATACTAATTGTTTAGTAGTTATTCAAATAAGAATAAGAAAATTGTAACAAGGCAGCACATAAGAATAGAGTAATGTCACAAAACACACTGTGATGGTAGCAAAATTGTCTGCACTTAAAACAGCCACATACATGTGCACAAACATTGAGCATATAGAGCGAGGTTAGACACAAAGCAAAGCAAAGAAATGTGCAAAAAATGTTGTACAGGTATGTATGTAAGAATAGAAAAAACGCAAACCGCAACCATTGCAATACATGAAGACAAACACCCGATGGTGTGAAAATAAAATTCTAATAAATGAGATCCGACACTGTGGTAATAACTAGCAAATTTTTATTTCAAAGTTTAGTAAAAACACGATATTTGTCAACACAGTTTAGATTTTAAAGTCATTCTTGGGTCAATCAATCTCCTGGTGGGCCCGTTTCTTCTTCCCCTGATGCTTCTCTTGGTGCGCTGCTTGACGTATTTTTCATCTGGGGTTTCCCGCAGCAGCAACCAGCAGAAATCAGCCATCATAGTGGTGTTCCCTCTTCCTTGTACCTTCTCTCTGCGTCCTTGATGTCCTGGTGAAACCTTTCACCTTGTTCTTCACTGTACGCCCCCAAGTTTTTCGGGAAAAGTAGTTCACATGGGAGTGCAAGAAATGGACTTTTCAGGCTCATGTTACAGCCTTGTTCTTTGAAGCATTGAGCATCCTGGCAACAATATCCTTATAGTTCTCATCCCGCCTGTTCCCCAAGAATTTGAGAACAACATCCTGAAGGAATCCCAGGCTTCTTTTTCCTTCTCAGACATCGTTTTCAGCGAATGCTCCATCTGAAGTGAGTTTCCTTATATCAGGGCCAACAAACACTCCTTCCTTTAGCTTTGCTTCAGAAAGTCGGGGAACTTTGAGCAAAGGTACCGAAAGCACTCACCATCTTTTTGGAAGGGACTTGATGAATTGCTTAATGAGACCCAACTTAATGTGGAGAGGTGGTAATAGAATTTTTATCACGAGGTACCAAGCTCTCATGAAGAACATTTTCTCACCGGGTCTCAAATACTCCCGAATTGACTAGTTCTTTTTTTCCCCCAGTGTAGGTCGCGGGCCCGGCTATCCCCACAAGCAAAGGAAGCAGGGATATTTGGTGAAACCGAATTGCTGCCCTAATAGCATGGATAGAATTTTAAAGTCTCCACAAATCATCCACTTATGCTCATCATAATGAATCTTCTGAAGAATCAAGGGCCAAATTCTCGTATTTTTCTTGGAGAATAACAGAGTGAGCAATAGGAACTGAAGCGAATGTGTTGCCATTATGAAGAACACCTTTTATGCTGTCTTTTGACGAATCAATGAACAGCCGCCATTCAGCAGGATCCTACTTGAGTTTAAACTTTTCCATCACTCCGTATATATCGTTGCAAAATACCAAATCTTCCTCTTTGCTGAAATACTTCAAAAATTGTGTCTCGCGGTTGCGGTACCAATAAAAACGTTGTTCCTGGTGACAATAGATTTTTTCTGTTTAAGCCGAGAACCTAGCAGTTGGGCAGCATCTTTTGGGAGTCCTAAATCCCGGACTAAATCATTCAATTCAGCTTGAGAGAAAAGTTCAGGTTTCGGATCTGGTTCAGTTTCAAACTCGGAAGTACTGGACTCATCAGGAAAAGCCATCTGATGAGTCTCATCATGATCAGAAACCGTCCACACAAATATGATCCAAAGATTTTGGTGGTTCAGGCACAGGTACTTCGTTGCTATGAGGCATAGGCCTAATTGCTGAGGGAAGGTTGGGGTAACTTATTACGTTCTTATTTTTTTAAGTTGTATCCCCTTCACAATGCAAGAGCAAAAATAGCAGTCACTGCTGTGGTCTCTTTGTTCACGCCACATCATAGGTATTCCGAAACGAAATGCTTGTTTTTTTAACCTTTCATCCATAAGCGTAGATCTTCCTCACATGTCTTGCACACTTTGTGAGGAGCCCACGGTTTGTCTTGATCGCCTACTTCAAACCGAAATAGGCAAAATATACTTTTTTAATAAATGCAGAAATGTTCCTCTGCCGCTTTTTCACGGTATATTCCCCACAAATAAAACAAAAACTGTCCGGAGAGTTGACGCAACCTCTGGCTCTGTGAGCCATCACAAATACACAGCACTGCAAACTACAACTGTAGTGAACCACTTCGGAATAAAGCTGGATTACGACTGAGCAAACAAAAGGTAATAATGAACTTGCAAGAAACTGAAATTGACAGGAACGTCACGTCGCAACCATGGTGTTTGAGCGAGCGAACGAGGCGAGGCGAACAGGGAAAGAACATGCGCCAGCGCGAGTACTGGATTTAGCCCCCCGCCTCCCAATTGTCCTGTTAATGTATAAAATGAATACAAAACACTCTAAAATATCATGAGGGAATGTTTTCTAGTTAGTTAACCATTACAACCTCTATATTTTGGGCCAAGAAAATAAACTGCAGTTGGCTAAAAAGAAAATTATGTGAACATTTCTTATATGGTAAGAAATCTAATTTTGCAAGAAAATGTGACGTGATGGAACATTTTGGCTATTTTTCCTGGATTCAGCACCCCAAAATCTATAGGAATCAGTTGCAAAACTGGAGGCAGTTTTTTGGTAGTGTACCTGTGTTATCAATCTGCAAACAACAGTTGGTTAACTTCAATTTTCCACATACTCCACCTTCAGCTGCTAATAAATAATCTAGAGCTAAACGATTCTGATAAACAGCTGTACGCATTTGTGTACTCTGCTTAGCTAAAAGAGTTAGTGCTTTACTGGTTTCGTTAGTTATTATTTCAACAACAGCTTGTAAATGTATAATACGATTTATCATATATACAGGAGTGCGATATCCCCATATCCCATCTTGTGTCCAAGTAGCAGGTCCATAGTATGAAATGATTCTCTCAGGCGGCCACTCTTCATCATTCCACTTGTCCCATTGGCCTATTTTCAAGACCTCTCGTTTGTCGACTCCTGTATACGGGAAAACCTAGTTGTTCTCCATGGGAAATGGGCAGAAGAAAGAAGGAAGGTCGTATAGTTCCCAATGCACATGCTCCTCCCCAATGGGGAGGAAGCCTAGCATATGCTCGGGTTCCACAAATCCAGTATAGTCCAGGTGGTGCTTGCCAGGTACCATGAAATGCTAAATTAGTCCAGATGCTGGCAAGATTAGGAAAGAGGACTAAAGAGTTGGAGGGCTCTGGAGTGTTGATCCCTGACCACCAGGACGTCTTCTTAGTGGTACTGTTGTAGAACTTCTGATTGAGACAGACCAGCTGTCCAACCTCCAGGGTAAACTGTGGTCCAGAGCGAGCAAAACACAAGTTACCAACAATAGGGTGGGCCAGTACCCACTCACTAGTAGTAGTATGTAAAGCAGTCTGATTATAAGGAATAGAATAGTTCACTTCTTGCGCCTCCCAGGGCCATTGGTCTCCCATCTTAGTTCCTCCACAGAAAAAGCAGTCCGAGATGTGGAGACTAGATGCTACTGCCCCAGCGAGCTCAATGAATAAGTTTTGGGAAGTATGAGGGACTTCAAATTCTGCCTTCATGGCCTCATAAAAGGAGTGATGTATTTGATAAGGTGCGGATACATGAGTCTTAGTATTTAACTGTATATGTACTAAAGTTCCAGGATCTATGCCGCCTCCTGCTATACGCAACCCGAATCTGTACCCTTGCTTCCATTGGATAGGGTTAAGTATGAAAAGCTGTAGAGGATTGCAGGCACCTTTCTTGCACTTCCGAGGCTCTGGTAAGGATAATCTTTCCAGGCTGGCTATGCGTTTATCTCCCTCTCGTCCAGTTGGCCCACCAGACCAAGTGGCATAGTAGACGCATTCCCACTTTGGACAGTAGTAAGTATCTTTAGATGATGTGCTGTAGACAATTGGGGAACTCTTTCCAGTACACTGCCCCCATCCGTATGCTCCTTCAGGACACATATATTTATCATCATAGTAGTAGGCTTGTTCCCACGATCCACACTTGTGATAGGCATTTCTGTTTCACATCACAGGCATCAAAGGTCAAGATAACATATTTTGTGGGATTGGAGAGTTGTTGTGTAGCATTGATGAGAGCTCCTTCCTCGTTATTCCATCGTATCTCCAGTTCATAATAAAAGGGGTTATGCCGGGGGTTGTAACTTTACTTTTCCCCTTCGTACAGATATTCAACTCTGTACCATTATACACACACCGGCTGACTATACCAGTGCAAGTATAGTAGGAATGATAAAGTAAAGTCTGAATGACCTTTATTCCAGTTCGGGTGGTAGTTCTACAAGCTGCACAAGGGGGTAAGGCAAAAGTCTTTTCCAGGACTCCCAGGACTATCACTCCCATAAGACAGTAGTGGAGGAACATCGTGATTACAGTCTTTAGAGGTCAACTGAAATATTGGGTACGATGGACTTGTAGAGTCTTTTCTTCTTCTTTGCTTCGATTGCCACCCCTGCGTGACAGGAGTGGGATTGTAGATTCTGAAGACTTACAACGCCGGTTGTCTCCGCAGTGTAAGCCACAATGGAGTTTCAGGATCCTCTACTGAAGTCCATTGATCAAGTTCAGGAGCGGCTGCCGGCTTCACTCGACTGTGATGGATCCAGGGTTCGAGTTCTGCAACTTTCACTGCAGTTGGGGTTGACATATAAGGTCCCTTCTAATGCGGTGCCAGCGGGGTCTTTCTCCACTCTTTGATCCACACTGACACTCCTGGCTTGAAGGGATGTAGAGGTTCTGTCAGATTGATGGGCAATCGATCTTGCACCCAGGTATGAAGACTCTGCAAAACAGAACCAAAAGCCAATAGTTCTTGTCTGGTTATTTCAGATCCAATCTGTTTCATATCTCCTTTTATTCCCTGCACAATGGGTGGGGGTCGCCCATATAAAATCTCAAAAGGGGAAACTCCTAAAGACTTGGTTGGAGCAGAACGTATCCCAAGAAGGGCTATAGGGAGAACCTGGAGCCACTTTAGGTGTATTTCTTGGCAAAGCTTGGACAACTGAGATTTCAGGGTCCTATTCATGCGTTCTACTTTCCCTGAACTCTGGGGTCTATAGGCAGTGTGCAACTTCCATTGTATTTGTAGAGCCCGAGCTAACTGTTGAGTCACTTGGGATACAAATGAGGGTCCATTGTCTGATCCTATAGTCAATGGTATTCCAAATCGAGGAATAATCTCATGGAGCAGTATTTTAGTGACTAATCGAGCTTTCTCAGTTCGGGTGGGACAAGCTTCTACCCACCCAGAAAATGTGCAAACTAGAACTAACAGGTAGTGATATCCATTTGCTCGTGGCATTTCAGTAAAATCCACCTGAATATCACTCATAGGGTTCACCCCTACTGACTGAACTCTTGGGGGTGGAATGGGACCCTGCTTAGCATTATTCTTGGCACATGTCAAACGTTGCTGTGCCACTGAAGCGGACAGGGGTCCTAGTAGTGAGATACAGAAATGGGGTTGTAGGGCTCTTTCCATGGTCGTTTTCCCATAATGTGTGGCCTGATGAAAAGCATGAACAAAAGCTGGTCCTAATGCTTCAGGAATTACTGTGGGACCTGGGGGTGAGCTACCTTCTGGAGGTGGCAGCACTATCCACTTTTTCTGTCAGGACCCCTCCCTCCTTTTCACAGAAATAATCTAACTCTCTTGTAGTGTATCGGGGAGCCCATGAGCTAAGGGGCATCGGGAATAAGGCTGCCTGCACTGAAGTGTCTTGGGTCACAACTCCAGTTGTGGCTGCTTTTCAGGCAGTGGCATCAGCAAATCTATTCCCTCGGGCAATTTCTCCTACTCCTGCCTGATGACCTCGACAGTGCATGACTGCAACTTGCTTAGGGGCCCACACAGCGTCTAATAATATCAATATCTCGGGCCCATACCTAATGGACTTGCTTCCTGAGGTGATCAACCCTCGTTCTCTATACAGGGCCCCGTGTGTGTGCAAAGTGGTAAAGGCATACTTGGAATCTGTGTACACATTTAAACGGAGTCCTTCTCCTAATGTCAGTGCTCTAGTGAGAGCTATCAGTTCAGCCTTCTGTGCTGAAGTTCCTGGGGCCAGAGCCGAGGACTCAACTACCAGATCCAGGGTCACCACTGCATATCTGGCACAACGATGTCCATTGATGACGAGACTGCTTCCATCTACAAAGAAAGTCCGTTCAGGGTCCTCCAGAGGGACATCCGGGCGACTTGAAAATACAGTGTCCATAGTTTCCAAACAATCATGATCGGGGGGGGGGGGGGGGGCAGGACCAATTGGGAACAACGTAGCCGGATTCAGAGCTTGACTGACCTTCAATTGGATCTGGGAGTTTTCACACAGCATACTCTGATACTTCAACATTCGTGAATTTGTGAGCCAGAAACTTCATTTGTGTTCCATAAGGGTCAGAACAGAGTGTGGTACAGTAACTTGAAGATTTTGTCCCAGAGTGAGCTTGTCTACTTCGCTAACTAGAAGGGCTGTCGCTGCAACAGCTCTCAAACAAGGGGGCCAACCTCTTGCTACCACATCCAACTGTTTTGACAAATAGGCCACTGGCCGTTGCCAAGATCCAAGAGATTGAGTCAGTACCCCTAGAGCATTTCCTTGTGACTCATGGACATAGAGATGGAAAGGTTTCTGGACATCTGGTAGACCCAGAGCTGGTGATGACATCGGAGTAGTTTTCAGAGATTGGAATGCTGCATCCTGTTCGGGTCCCCACTCCAGTGGAGACTTTTCCATTCCCTTGGTAGCTTGATACAACGGTTTTGCTAGCAACGTGAAATTGGGGATCCATATGTGACAGTATCCTGTGGCCCCCAGGAAGGCTCTTACTTGCCTCCTGGTGGTTGGAATGGGAATACTGCATACAGCTTCTTTGCGTTCTGGTCCCAAGCGTCAAATCCCACTAGACAACTGGAACCCTAGATATTTAACTTCAGTATGACATAATTGCGCCTTGGCTCTTGAGACTTTGTATCCAGCCTCGTTTAAAAGGTGCAAAAGTTCACTAGTGGCTTGTAGACATTCATTTTCTGAATTTATGGCTATGAGCAGGTCATCCACATACTGAAGGAGAACCCTCTGTCCGGGGTTCACTGAGTAACTTGAGAGATCTCAATTCAAAGCAGCACTGAAGAGAGTAGGTGAATTTTTAAATCCTTGAGGTAATCGAGTCCAGGTAAGTTGGCCCCGTCTTCCTGTTGTGGGGTCTTGCCATTCAAAGGCGAACAAAAGTTGACTGGTGGGGGCTAGGCGTATGCAGAAGAAGGCATCTTTCAGGTCCAGGACGGTGAAATGAGTAGCCTCAGCGGGTATCAGTCCCAAGAGAGTATAAGGATTTGGCACTACTGGGTGTATAGTTTCAACTGCATCATTTACCCGCCTTAAATCCTGTACTGGGCGGTAATCCCCTGTCCCAGGTTTCTTAACTGGGAGAAGGGGGGTATTCCAAGGTGATTGCCACTCCTTGAGAAGTCCATACTTCAATAGTTTCATCAGATGGCAGTGGATACCTTCAATAGCTGGTCGAGGAAGAGGATACTGCTTCACATGCACTTGTTCCGCTCCTGGCTTGAGGGCAACGATGACAGGGGCTATGTTCTTTGCTAGGCCAGGTGGATTATCTTCTGCCCATACTTCAGTTGGGGCTAAAAGGTTAGGAGGTATACAGGAACTGGCTGGCTTGGTCGTGGGCACGCTGTAGAACCGCCACTCTTCTTCTCGGGGAACAGTTAGCACCATCAATCCAGCAGGCTTTGGGTTCACAGTCATTTGCATTTCTCCCCCTTCAGCAAAGGATATTTGTGCCTGAAGTTTTGCAAGCATATCTCGGCCCAGAAGTAGAATAGGGCACTCTGGCATATACAAGAACTGGTGCGTTATTTTCTGTCCCCCTAGTTCACACATGCTGTTCTGCAGGAATGGCTTGGTGGCCCTGTTCCCAGTGGCCCCAATAATGGTGACAGAGCGAGAGGAAAGGGGAGCCACTGGCTTTGCCACCACTGAATGTTCAGCTCCTGTATCTACCATAAAGTCCATATATTGGTCCCCTACTTTTCAAACTGACCATAGGCTCCTGGGGACCCAGGGTGAGCTTGGAGCCCAGTCTGGCCTAATCTTCATCCATTTCATCCACGTCATAGCCCGTTGCAACTGCCACTCCCTCAATAGCTTCTTCCCTTTCTTGCTGGAACTGTGCTCGGTTCATTCCTCCACGATGCTGGAATCGACCTCCTGTTCTCCAGGGACTCCCTCCTCCCCTCCTAGGGGTGGAGTCAAAATACGGGCATTCACTTCTCCAATGTCCTTCTTCTCTCTACAATGGGCGCACTGATTTGCACCCAGTGGGGGCCGATCATTTCCATGACCCCTTCCATGTCCTCTGCTCCTTCGATTAGGAAAACCTCCTTCACGTCATCACGTCACGGCAGCAAGAAGATCTGCGTTTTTCTTCATCTTCCGTTCACTTTCTCTGTCACGTTCATTTTCAAGATTCACAAACACTTTCTGAGCAGCTTCCATTAACTGTGCTGTATTCATGCCCGCAAATCCTTCCAATTTCTGTAATTTTTGTTTTATATCTCTCTGGGACTGACTGACAAAAGCTGCATTTACCATACGCAAATTTTCCTGGGCAGCTGGATCGTATGGAGTATATAATCTATAAGCTTCAGATAACCGCTCATAGAAGGCTGCTGGGCTCTCGTTCGGACCCTGGATAACTTCTGCTACCTTCCCGATATTCATGGCCCTCTGGCCTCCCTTCCTCAGGCCCTGTAGCAAGGCCTGGCGAAATCGAGTGAGGGCTGCCGCCCCCCTTTCGTCATTCGGATCCCATCTAGGGTCTTCATTTTGGGAAAGCTGCAGCGGCTGCTTGTGGGAGATTCATTTCCCCCGCCTTTATGGGATTCTCTTCTAACCAGCGGATAGCTGCTTGTACAATTCGCGCTCGCTCCTCGGTAGTAAAGAGAGTGGACAGGAGCTGGCGACAATCAGACCAAGTAGGCTGATGAGTTTGCATTATACTAGACACTAACTCCGTCAATTCTTGGGGTTTTTCAGTATAGGATGCATAATGCATTTTCCAGTTCAGTAAATCAGTAGTGAAAAAAGGTACGTAGATTAGACTGGCTGGTCCTGGGGCCATCTGGCCTTGCTCATTTAGACCAGGTACTTGGCGCAATGGCATTAGGTGCCTTGTTTTCTCCATTTTCTTCGGGGTTACACTTCTTAAATCATACGGTTCTCGGGTATGGGCTTCCTTCGCGGGTGACCCTGAACTGGCAGGAGAGCCTCCGCTTCCAGTATCATCGGGGGACCCTGATCCTCCTGAGGTACTTGGGCCTGACTCGGGACTATCACTCAGGAAAATGGGCCTCTTTTGCTGCTGCAGCGGTGATTTCTGGGGTACCTCATCAGGTTCAGCTTCAGGTGGTGGAGCGGAGGGAACTAACCTACATGGATAATGGGGTAAACGGGTCAGGATTTCCGGGGACTCTGAGGCGGAATACACAGGTGGCTTCCCTTCCTCAGACTTCCGGGTTCCCCTGGTGGTTGCTACTAGTATTCTACACTGTTCCTCATAGCAACGCTTCATCCAAGGGGGCTGCCTCTCGCAAATACCTAACCAGGAGTCTATGTAGGGAAACTGGTCAGGGCGCATTTTCTGTACAATCTGATGAACACGGGAAACTACACTAATATCAAAGGTGCCCTCACGGGGCCATGAAGTAGCTAGCACAGGCCACTCCCTATCACAGAGCATTTCTAATCGAGACGGAGACATTCTTATTCTGTAATCTCCTGAAAATCCCTTACGGAAATTCTTGATCACACATTCCAACGGAGTTTGCGTGGACTCCGTCCCTCCCATAATCATAATGACGTACACGACCACAGAGACAGTAAGGGTAGGTAGTATGGCTGTGGGTAAGGGGTCCGCACATCCCACAGAACAATGAGGGGGACAAACACCAAACGCTTCCTCCGTTTCGCGACCTGGGCACGGTCGCCCGGCCAGGAACTGTGCTACTCAGGAGTCCGCTCTCACATGGTCTATTTCAAGACCTCTGTCACACACACACACACACACACAACCAAACATGCTAGCAACGTTTCCCAAAAATTCCCAGGCCTGTCTTACTAACAAACAGCAGCCAGCCTCGCGCATACTCATGCGAGACGTACTCAGACTGCTGACTAATCAAGGGCAGTGGTTTGGGCCTCATGTATACTCATGCAAGGCTTACTCAGACGTGCCCTGAGAGGTGATCAGACTCTCGGTACCGTTTTTCCATACTAATTCAGTCTCGCGCATACTCATGCGAGACTTCCCCAGAACTTAACTGACTGAAAAATAAAGAAATATCTACTCACCGGATCCGGTTCCCGATACCAAACCAATTCTTGGGTTGGATCCTGGACTCCCCTCGGGTTCGGAGGTGTTGGCCGGCCGGACCCAGTGGCCCGCCGAGGCAAGGCGGAACCCTCTCCGATTACAAGAGGACCAGTGGCGCCTGAGGTTTCCCCTGCGGTCGGACAGACACAGCTCCAACCGGGCCAAACTAGAGGCGAATTACGTGGAATATTCACTTGACTACCATTCACTATCCGCACATTCCTGGCCAACGCACCAAGAATATGTAGCAGCGAAGTGCAGACAATGAATAAATCCAGGAGTCAATTGCAGGGTCCAAGCCAATTTAATGTGCACAAGGCTCAGAGAGTCAAGCTTCAAAAAGGACTGAGCAAAGTTCTTACAGAGACATATTCTTACAGAGACATGTGGAGTGGAGGAGTGGCCTAGTGGTTGGGGCAAGGTACTTCAGGCCGGAAGGTCGGGGGTTCAAATCCCACTAGAGGACAACAACCTTGGGCCGGAAGGACTGGGGTTTCTAGTCCCACAGGTGCTCCTTGTGGTCTTGGGCAAGCCACTTAACCCTCCATAGCCCATGTTCCCTGTAAAATAGTTATTTCCAAGTTATAATGCCCTGTTCAATGTAATTTCAGTTTGTTCAATGTAAACCGCACTGATGCAGAATAGCGCGGTATATAAGAGAATGTAAATAAAATAAATAAATAAATAAATAAATATTCATTTTATACATTTCTTTTCAGTTTGATACATGCAAACTTTCTATTGGTTCCAACGACCCCTGCATTTATCCAATCGTAGATCCCTCCTGGGCCTAGCACCCAGTTCCCTCCTCTAGGATTGTTCTAACAATGGCACAGTTTCTAGGTATGGATACAGTTCTACTGCAAGGTCGTTTCTAGCTCTAGGAATGCAAATATTGAAACATTTCTATCCTCGGAACACAAGAGAATAATGAAGGATTTATGAATTCATGAAAAACTTCTTATTAAGCAGTTTAAACAGTTTTCTCAGTCTTTTACATTTTTGGTTTTTTACTAAGATGGGGGTTGGAATCAGGGCCTAACTTACAGGCACTTCATGTTTGCAGGCTATCCTAGGCCATAGCCTACCACATTATGGCAGTGCTACAATTCTTTTTTGTTCCACTAGCTGAGATATATCACAGCATTAGACTCACCTTTCCTTTCTCATCCATCACTAAGCTCCATATTAAAGGCCTAGGAGAAACCACTAACTGCACAGCTTTTAGTAGATGGAGACCCTTAGAAATTTTTTTTCCTAATACTAATGGGCTGTTACTTAGTTATCACGCCGTTAAGTGCCACCATTGCCCATTTTATTCCTATGGCTGCAGCAGCATTTACTGTGTGGTAAGAGATGTTTAGTAAACATGCCCCTACATTTATGTCTTGGGCAACTGGTGTTAAATTTGTGTAGATTTCTGTGTGGAGAGTTTGCAATTATTTTTGCATGAAAAAATAATCCCAATTTTGTAGGAATTTAAAACATCTTTTGCAGATATTTTTCTTTTTAAAATCAGGCCTGCTGAAGAGAAAGACATAAGACATGGCTGTGATTTAGGGACCATCATGGCTGAATTTGAGCCCGGTTCTAAGCTCGTGTGTGGGCTTGTCGACAGGGCTGGTGCAAGAGGAATGGGAGCCCTAGGAGAACCTTCAGCTATGTTCTCTCCCCACAGTTAACTTTTTAAAATTAATAATATTCAGCCTTATGCTCATGATATTGTGTCCCAGACAATTTTTTAAAATCTCCTATGATGTCACAACAAGTGAAAAATTCAAATGTTATAATTTTTATGTTTTTTTTCTAGAACAGGATATTTAGAAATATAACATGCTTTTAAAATGAGGTAAAAATATCAATTAGTTATATTGTATTACATTTATGTACACTGCTGTGGTGCCCCAAGCAGAACAATTACAAACCCCCACCCAAAAAAAACCTCAGTCAATATAACAGATCTGCCATACCAAAACAGTACTAACTGCCAGCACTTGGTCATCAACAACCCTAACTAGCAATTATTAATACAGGATCTAAAACACCACTATATCTCCTAGGCAATTGCAATTTTGTAGGCACAGGAGCCACAATAGAAATGGAGAAAAATGATGGCAGATATAGTATCCTGTTTCTAACAATGGTCAATCCAGGTCACACGTATCTGACAAATCCCAAAAGTAGCCAGTTCCATGCTACTTATCCCTATGGTTAAAGAGTGGTTTTCTCTTTGATTATATTATTTAATTCATTTATTTCTCTTTTCTTGCGATCAAGGTGGTGTACATGGAACAAATTTGAACTGAGTTTACATAGAACATAAAGCTATGTACATTAACTTGTAAGCATGCAGAGAAAAACTAACTAGTTACATTTCAGGTGGATGCATATTTATGACTACATGCAGGTTTGGGGTAGAGTTTATGTAACATTTCCAAAGTGTTTTGCAAACAGGTGGGCTTTTATTGGGTTTATGCTAATGTTTAGCATAAACATTAATAACTGTTTATGGACACTTCCTTCAGGAATTTGTCCAAGCCTTTTTTAATCCCAGCTACACTACACTACCACATCCTCCAATAATAAATTTCAAAGTCTAATTATACATCGAGAGAAACAATATTTTCTCCTATCTGTTTTAAACATACTACTTTGTAGCTTCATGGCGTGTCCCCCTTGTATTTTTTTAAAGAGTAAATAATCAATTCACATCTACCTATTTCATGCCACTCAAAATTTTATAGACCTCTATCATATCTCCCATTGGGCATCTCTACAGGAACTCCCTACCAGATGACATGTGAGCCATGACAGACATCAAAGACTTCTGGAAGAATCTGAAAACTTTCCTATACACAAAGCATTTGGGACACATCACTTAGCCTCCCATCCAGGGAAAGGTTCCAAACCCTGCCCCCCCCCCCCCCCGACAATTCCAGGCCTCGAACTAACAATGACTCCCCAACGCCACAGATCTAAATTGTACATATGTTATGCCTTATATGTTGCACTGTACATAAGTTAGTATTTGTTATCCTGTCTTGTATACCCATTCTCTCCCTCCCCAACTGTTCAATGTTCATTGTACACAGTGAAGTTTAAATGTAAACTGCCTTGATTGAAGGATAAGGTGGTATAGAAAACTGGTTAAATAAATAAATAAAATCTCTTCTCCAGGCTGAAGAACCCTAACCTCTTTAGCCTTTCTTCATAGGAGAATTGTTCCATCCCCTTTATCATTTCTCTGTACCCTTTTCAATGCTGCTATATCTTTTTTTGAGATGCAGTGAGCAAAATTGCACACAATATTCAAGGTGTGGTCGCACTATGGAACGATACAGAAGCATGATGATATCCTTTGTTTTATTTTCTCTTCTTTTCCTAATAATTCCTAACATTCTGTTTGCTTTCTTGGCCACTGCCGCACCCTGAACAGAAGCTTTCAATTTATTGTCTATGATCATACCAAGATCCTTTTCTTGGGTGACGACTCCTAACATGGAACTTAGCATTGTATACTGTCACGCCACCACCACTCGCCTCTAGCTTAGAGGGGCATGGCTTTTAGGGGAACTTTCTGCTATCCACTTTTTCAGCTTCTTCAAACTATTTCCCCGCAGTGCTCTCTGAGAAATGTAGTCTTTATTTAGCTGTATGGGTGCATCAGGCAGAAAGCTGTAGTCAGGCTCAAGGAGGTAAGGCAAATGACAGAAATTTATTTTGTACACAATGGTTGGACCATACCACATACAGGATTGCTTGTTCAGGACTCTTTGAAGTAGAGCATTGTCCAAAACAAACCCAAACACAAAATGCTGTTTTAAAGGTTCTCTATAGTTCAGCATACACAGTCTTTAACAGCAAGGATATTGCATTCCCTTCTTAGCCTTGCTGGCCAAAGCACAAAAACAAAATCACATTTAAAGTCTGTGGTAGTTTAGCTTCTAATCAGCTTCCCACCTTTCTTGGTTATCTTCCAAATAACAAATATAATTCAGGGGCAAAAGAAAGCTTTGTTCCAATAGCTACTTTAGCTTACCCCAGTGTCAGCATTCCAGCAGCAGGTGATTAACAAGCTTATCCAGGCTTGCTCCTTAGTCCCCGTAAACCTCCCCTTTACAAACACATGGGAATCACGGCTACCCTGCTTATGGAATATGGGTACCTTTTTCCTGGAAGACTTTCTTTCAGGACTGGCTTGCTTTCTCTACGTTCCCAGGTTTAAAGCTTGGCAAAAGGAACAGTCCATGGGAGTGTCCTCATCATTCAGCTTCACCTCGGGCTCTCCCAGCTGCATAGGTTCCGACTCCCTGTCTTGCTCACAGTGCTCAGCTAACAGCCTCCTGGGGGATCTTGGAGTCTCGCTTGTTCCTCGCTCCAAACTCTCCTGCAGACGTGCTATATGCCAAATAGCACTCTCTCCAGCTGGAAGCTCAGTTCCTCTGCTTTGCTCTGCACCAGTCAAGCTTCCTTTGCTTGTGTCGGTGCCTCTGCTCGTGTCAGCCTGGCTTCCTTCTTCTCCTCCTAGTACTAAATCATACTCTGGCCTGGGTTTCTACTTCCAGGGCTCTAGCTCCAACTGCTCCCTACTCAGGTGACGGCAATCAGCCTGACTTCGGGCACCTGAGTGCTTGGAGCATTCACTGCCTAAGGGGTTCTGAGCCCTGTATCCTCTCCCCTTCATTCCACTAGGGGGAGCATGAAATGTGGGCCACGTGGAAGTTTTCCGATTCCTGGAGGGGATTATGGCTTTCCTACCCTGTCTCGGTGGAAGGGGGCCCTTTACTAGGGTGAATTACCTGTCTCTTTGTCCTCCCCCGGACTCCGGATAGGCCTCCTTGCCGCATACCCCCCTACTCAAGATATTACGGGCTGGCGGAGGTTGTTGAAACTCCTCCGAACAGTCCGTAATCCTGGATAAGGCATCTGCATTGTGGTGTAGCTTCCCTGCCCGATGCTCTACCTTAAAATCAAAAGCTTGCAGGGCCATGTACCATCTGGTTAATCGTGCATTGTGGTTCTTCATCTGTTGGAGCCACTTCAAGGGTGCGTGATCGGTAACTAGCAGGAATTTTTGTCCAGTGAGGTAGAACCGGAGGGTCTCTATTGCCAATTTGATGGCGAGGCACTCTTTCTCAATAGTAGAATAGTGTTGCTCTGCCGAGGACAACTTCCTACTAAGGAACATCACAGGATGCTCATTTCCTTCATGCTTCTGGGACAAGACTTCCCCTAAGCCTATCTCTGAGGTATCCGTCTGTACAATGAAGGGCTGCATGAAATCCACCCCGCGTAATACCGGGGTCGTGCATAGCCGCTCTTTCAATCGGTTGAAAACCCTCTCCGCCTCCGAGGTCCAACGGAGTTGATTTGGGCAATTCTTTTATAACATGTCTGTAAAGATGGCGCTTTCTTCGGCAAAGCGTGACAGGAACCTCCTGTAATAGCCAATCAGGCCTAGAAAGCTTCTTAATTGCTTCTTTGTTGAGGGTCGGGGAAAGTTCTTGATGCTGTCCACTTTGTCAATCAAGGGCTTAATCCTTCCCCGCTCTACCATATGCCCCAGATATTTCACTTTTCGCTTGGCGAAGGCACACTTGCTCGGGTTCAGGGTGAGGCCCGCCTGCCTCATAGATCGCAGGACAGCTTCAACCCTCGGGATATGTTCTACCCAACTGCAACTGTGGATAATATCGTCCATATATGCGAAAGCATATTCTTGATGACGCAGGACTTGATCCACCAGTCTCTGGCAGGTCGCCGCAGCACCGTGAAGGCCAAAGGGCATCCTCTTAAACTGGAATAGCCCAATCGGGGTGCTGAAGGCATTCTTCGGCCGAGATTCCCTAGTCAACAGAATCTGCCAGTACCCCTTCGTCATGTCTAGGGTGGTCAAAAACTGGGCCTGCCCCAATCGGTCCAAAAGCTCCTCGATACGGGGCATCGGGTAAGCGTCGAATACCGAGATGGCATTCACCTGTCTGAAATCTATACAGAAGCGTAATGTACCATCCAGTTTTGGAATCAGAACAATGGGACTGCACCACGGGCTCCTTGATTCTTCAATGACCCCCATCCCCAACATCTCGCGCACCTGTGCCACGACCTCCTGCTTTTTAGCTTCTGGTAGGCGGTAGGGTCGTTGTCTGACCACCCTCCCCGGTGGCGTCAGGATCTCATGCGCCACCAGTCGGGTTTCACCCGGGATCGGGGTCAGTACATCTGGGAACCTCTCCAATTGTCGAGCCAGATCCCATCTCTGGACCAACGATAGTTCTTCCCCTACTTGGGGCTCCAGGTTCTTCCTGCAGTCTGCCACTTGAGGTCCCAGGTCATCCTTCTCAGTCTCCTCCATTGTCTCTCCACAGGTGGCTGTCAGGCTTTTCATCCCGGCCCATCCGGTGGAACCAAATCCAGAGGCTCCTCGTTCCGTAGGAGACAACATGGGGACCTCTTCCAGTGGGGGAAACCCTACTCTCTCGCACAGCAGCTGGGAAATCCGGTCTCCCACCTTCACAGGGAAGTCTTCATTGCCAAAATTAAACAGTAATATCTTTACACTCCCTCTATAATCAGGGTCGATCACTCCAGCCCCGACGTCCAGGAAATATTTCAGAGCCAGACCCGATCGTGGTGCTATCCGACCATAGCATCCTACGGGCATCTCCATCTGAAGGCCAATATCAATCAAAGCCTTTCCACGGCTGGGTATCACCCGATCTTTGGCGCTGCATAAATCATATCCCGCAGCTTGCGGGGACGCCCTCTTGGGAGCTTGGGCCTTCTCGGATACCTTACAAAATCTTAATATAAACTTCTGTTTAAGGGGAGCAACACTTCCCAGGGGTTCTTTCCCTGGGTTCTCACTTGGCTTTCGGGGGTTCTCAAAAAGAGGGCCAGGGACCACCGTTGCCATCCCATCCCCTTTTCTCCCAAGGCCTTTCTCTAATCCTTCCCTAAATTGGGGCCAATCCCTTCCTAATACTAAATCATAGGGTAGTTTTGGAACCACTACCACGAGAACTTCTTTCCGCACCCCCAACCCTTTTATCACCACTTTGTGCACAGGGTAGAAAGAAACAGCTCCATGTATGCACCTAATTTGGACCAGCCCTTCCGGCTTCCTCTGGCGAGACTCATCCTGGGCCTCAATTACCTGCCAAAGCTTTCGTGACACCATGCTTTGGTCGGCCCCGGAGTCGAGCAGAGCATGGGTAGTGACCCCCTGTATGTTAATGCTTAAGAGAAATCCCTCTCCTGGATGTTTCACATTGGTACCAGTTAATCCAATGCGGGCTTTGCATCCCCTCTGCAGGTGTCCCATATCCCCACAACGATAGCATTTTTTCTCAGCCCACTTACCCTCATGAGCAGACACACAAGTTTTTAGACATTTTACATTATTTCCCTGTTTCTTTTCTGATAAATCAAAACTGGCCTCTGCCCCTACTTTTGGAGGGCCCACCTTTGGGGGAAACGCCAATTCAGCTTCCATGTAGCGCTCCGCCAAAAGGGTTGCCTCTCCTGTGCTCTGGCAGTTTTGCTGAATCAGAAAAGATTGTACCCTTTTTGGTACTGCAGCCATAAATTGCTCCAATATCACCATATCGACCACCGCATCCATAGTTTTCCCTTCCGGGGCTAGCCACTTTAAAGCTAAACCTCAAATTCTCTGGCTTAAGGCCTTAGGTGTCTCTCCGGCCTTTAAGACCGTGGCTCTAAACATATGGTGATACAACATTTTCGTTAACCCTAATCGGTCTCTAATTGCATTTTTCACTGCATTATAGTCCATGGCCTGGGCAGCTGACATAGCCCTATATGCGGCTAGTGCTTCTCCAGTTAAGGAGGTTGCCAATCTCACCGCCCACTGGCTAGCTGGCCAACCCACAGCTTGAGCCACCCTCTCAAATGACTCCAAGAAGTCATCTGTCATCATCAGGAGAAAGTTTTCCAAAATTGAACGCCCCGCTGGTGAGTGGGCCTGCTAGATTGTCCATTTGCGGCATCGTTGGTCCCTCCGGGGTTAGTGTTCGTTCACTTCCTTGCCTCTGGGAAGTAATAAGGGCTTCCACTAAGTCCAGGACAGGCTTTTACTGCTCCCTCATAGCAGCCGCCGCCGCATTCTCCTGCGCTAGCTGGGCCAACTCCTGCTGGCGTTGAAATTGAGTGGCCATCCATTGTACCAGATCTTTTGGATCCATCTCCGGCGATACCTTGCTCATGCGTTGACTCTCGAAGCAAAAATTTGTCTTTTCCGCCAACCTTCTGTGCTGTCACTCTTGTAAGTGTATATCCTGGGTGGTAGAAAATCGTGAGTGGTAGAAAGTCCTGCTAACTACACCACTGTCACGCTACCACCACTCACCTCTAGCTTAGAGGGGCGTGGCTATTAGGGAAACTTTCTGCTATCTGCTTTTTCAGCTTCTTCAAACTATTTCCCCGCAGTGCTCTCTGGGAAATGTAGTCTTTATTTAGCTGTATGGGTGCATCAGGCAGAAAGCTGTAGTCAGGCTCAAGTAGGTAAGGCAAATGACAGAAATCTATTTTGTACACAATGGTTCGATCATACCACATGCAGGATTGTTTGTTCAGGGCTCTTTGAAGTAGAGCATTGTCCAAAACAAACCCAAACACAAAATGCTGTTTTAAAGGTTCTCTATAGTTCAGCATACACAGTCTTTAACAGCAAGGATATTGCATTCCCTTCTTAGCCTTGCTGGCCAAAGCACAAAAACAAAATCACATTTAAAGTCTGTGGTAGTTTAGCTTCTATTCAGCTTCCCACCTTTCTTGGTTACCTTCCAAGTAACAAATATAATTCAGGGGCAAAAGAAAGCTTTGTTCCAATAGCTACTTTAGCTTACCCCAGTGTCAGCATTCCAGCAACAGGTGATTAACAAGCTTATCACAGTTCCAGGCTTGCTCCTTAGTCCCCGTAAACATCCCCTTTACAAACACATGGGAATCACGGCCATCCTGCTTGTGGAATATGGGTACCTTTTTCCTGGAAGACTTTCTTTCAGGACTGGCTTGCTTTCTCTACATTCCCAGGTTTAAAGCTTGGCAAAAGGAACAGTCCATGGGAGTGTCCTCATCATTCAGCTTCACCTCGGGCTCTCCCAGCTGCATAGGTTCTGACTCCCCGTCTTGCTCACAGCCTCCCGGGGGATCTTGGCGTCTCTCTTGTTCCTCGCCCCAAACTCTCCTGCAGACGTGCTATATGCCAAAGAGCACTCTCTCCAGCTGTAAGCTCAGTTCCTCTGCTCTGCTCTGCACCAGTCAAGCTTCCCTTGATTGTGTCAGTGCCTCTGCTCGTGTCAGCCTGTCTTCCTGCTTCTCCTCCTAGTATTAATCATACTCTGGCCTGGGTTTCTACTTCCAGGGCTCTAGCTCCAACTGCTCCCTACTCAGGTGACGGCAATCAGCCTGACTTCGGGCACCTGAGTGCTTGGAGCATTCACTGCCTAAGGGGTTCTGAGCCCTGTATCCTCTCCCCTGCATTCCACTAGGGGGAACATGAAATGTGGGCCACGTGGAAGTTTTCTGATTCCTGGAGGTGTTTATGGCTTTCCTACCCTGTCTCGGTGGAAGGGGGCCCTTTACTAGGGTGAATTCCCTGTCTCTTTGTCCTCCCCCGGACTCCGGATAGGCCTCCTTGCCACAATACCTATAGTTCGGGTTATTCTCACAATCCACATGCAATTTAACAACTCCGAATAATCTGTCATCTACAAATTTAATCACCTTGCTGCTTGTTCCCAATTCCAAATAATTTATAAATATGTTAAAAAGCACCAGACCTAATAAGATCCCTGAGGTACTACATTATTCAGCTTTCTCCATTGAGAAAATTGACCATTTATTCCTACTCTGTTTTATATCTCTCAACCAGTTTCCAGTCCACAATAGGACAGTGCCTCCTATGCCATGATTTTTTAACTTCCTCAGGAGTCTCTGATGTGGGACTTTGTCAAACGCTCTCTGAAAGTCTAAATACACTATATCAATTCGTTCACCTTTATCCACATGCTTAATCATGCTTTCAAAGACATAGAGCAGATTGGTGAGGCAAGACTTCCCTTGGGCAAATCCATATTGACTTTTCCCCATTAAACCATGGCTTTCTAAGTGTCCAGTAGTTTTATTTTTAACAATGGTTTCCATCATTTTGCCTGGCACTCACCTTAGTTTTACTAGTCTGTAGTTTCCTGTATCGGCGCTAGAATCCTTTTTAAAAATAGGCATTACATTGGCCGCTTTCCAGTCTTCTGTTACCATAGACGATTTTAATGATAGGTTACAAATCACTAATGGTAGTTCTGTGATTTCGTCTTTGATTTCTCTCAATACTCTTGGGTATATATTACTCAGTCCAGGTGATTTGCTGCTCTTTAATTTAATGATTTGTTCTACTGCATCTTCATGTAAACTGAGATTTCATTCAGCTCTTCTAACTCACCGCAGTTAAGTACCCTTTCTGCCAGTTGTAGCCCAAATGGCAGAAAGGATTCTTCATTGTGCATGACCCTGCATTTTTTAGCAATAAATCTCAGTTGCCAAATTCTCAATTGTTCTCCAAGCTTTGCTAGATCCCTCTTCATGTTCTCCACATCTTCCAGGGTGTCTACCCAATTGTAGATTTCGGTTTTACTTGCAAAGAGGCAAACTTTACCTGATAGCCCTTCTGCAGTATCACTTGCAAAAATGTTAAAAAGAACCGGGCCATAGACTGATCCCTGCATTGCACAACTGGTAATGTTCTAATCCTGAGTGGTCACTGTTTATCAGTACCCATTGTCTTATCCTAAGCATACATAGTCACTTTAGGGTCCATCCCAAGCACACTAAGTTTATTTATAAGTTGCCTATGCAGAGCCATGTCAAAAGCTTTGATGAAATATATGTATACCACATCTAGTGTTGTCCCTTAGTCCCTCTGGTCATCCAATCAAAGAAATTAACCAAATTTTATTAAAACTTTCTATACCGCCCTAGAGTGGTTTACATCAACTAAAATGTATACAGATAAAAAGGAATACCAGTTTAAAATGGGAAAGCAGCAAGCATTTAAAGAAGGAAACAGACAAACAGTGCAACTTTTACCCTAGGCCGAGCAGCCCCAAAAAATTTCTTTGAAAAAGTGGATTTTTAGGAGCATCTTAATTCTTCTATGAGAAGACTCGGATCATATGTGCAAAGGAAGGGCATTTCACAGGGATAGGGCCAAGAAGTAGAATGCCGAGTGATGCGAGGCTTATAAGAGGGCAAGAGAAAGAAGGGAATAATTAGAAATTTGCATTCTGGGAATGAAGAGTGCAAAAGGGCAGTAAGGGGTTAATGACGTCAAAGGATAAATATGAAAACCAGTGTAGAATGGTTTGTGAGCAAGTATAAGTATTTTTAAATGGGACCTGCACAAGAGTGGAAGCCAATGATGGCAGTAGAAAAGGGGGGTGATATGGCCCTGACAGACTGTGCTGCCTTGGATATGATAATCCATTGCATTCCAGAAACTGCACTAACTTCTGTTTTAGCAGCATTTCCATTAATTGACAGAAGTCAAACTAACCGGCCTGTAGTTCCCAACATCCTCCTTACTTCTGCTTTTGTGCGGAGGAACCATATGCACCCTTCTCTTATCCTCTAGGACCACTCCTGACTAAAGAAACATTGAAAAGGTTAGCGAGCAGAGCTTCCAGAACTTCCCTTAGTTTCTTCAGCACGTTTGCATATATCCCATCTGGCACTATGGCTTTGAGTACTTTTAATTTAACTAGCTCCTCACAAACACAGTTTTCTGAAAATCATTTAAGATCTGCCTCATTTCTCTTCCTACTTGTGTGTGTTTTCTGAGGTCCTACTCCCAGCTCTTCATCTATGAACACAGAATAGAAATATTAAGCAATTCTGCTTTATCCTCATCCGGTTCTACATATTCCTCCCCTTCAGCCTTGAGTCTGACAGTACTACTTTTCTACTTCCACCTGTCATTTTAACATATCTAAAACATGTTATATCTTTCCATTGTACTGCATTGGCTATTTTTATTATATTTAGATCTCTGCTTTCCTGACTACTTTCCTAGCTTTTCTTAGCTTTTCCAAATATTTTTGCTTGTCTTTCTCTTTCTGTGATCTCTTGCATTTTATGAAGGCTAACTTCTTTTTCCTTTTCAGTTACTTCTTCCAAGAACTATAGTGGCTTCACTTTCCTTTGATTTACTTTCCCAACAAAAAGGTTTCCATATCGTCCTGCTAGACCAGTCCAGACAAGTTGGTTGTGTTCCCCTACCAGGAGATTGTTGTAGACAAAATAAAAATGAAAAACTCAGGTTTCAATGACATCACTCCCCTTCCTCTATCCGACTCAGCCTGTATTTCTTTGCCTCCAGCAGATGGTGGATGGATTTTCACGTCTGTGTAGAAAATCTGAATATTGAGAGGAAAAGAGATTGATTAAATGCTTGTGAACGACCACCTCAAGCCCTAAAGGGAGACTTCTCTAGTCTGTGATCTTTGTGATAGCCATAGGAGAAGGAAAAATTGGCTCAGCTCCAGGGCCTGTTGAGCTGTCACAAATTGGAAGGATTTGGAAAAATCTGGAAGAGTATAGCAGCCTCACACAACCTCAGTGCCCCTTCCCTCCTCCTCATTTCCCTCCTGCTCTCTTGCAAAAATTTCAGAAGGCGCTCAGAGGGATTTGCCTGCCAGCAACCTTTCACACAGTGCTGCTGAAAAATAAACCTAGCCAGTGAAGCAATTTCAGGGGAGTAGAACTGAGCCTGGCATGGATCCTACATTCAGGGCTCTCAGGAGGTGAGTGCCAAGGCTTGACCTTGTCATTGTCCTTGTTGGGGGCTCTTGGTTCCCTTTTGAGGGATGCAATTCGGAGTGGACTGCTAGCAACTGCTGCCACTGTGTGGGGGTTTCCCGCAATTTTATGCACACTGTAATGGGG
The DNA here is from genome assembly GCA_033557465.1 of Ichthyophis bannanicus. NCBI lineage: Eukaryota > Metazoa > Chordata > Amphibia > Gymnophiona > Ichthyophiidae > Ichthyophis > Ichthyophis bannanicus. The sequence continues at coordinate 691,881,834 of CM066035.1, forward strand.
AAAAGATATCCTGTGATAGGAAAGCAGAGGAACCTATGAGTAATAGGGCTGTTTCTAGCAGGAAGGAAGATATCAGGACACCCAGTTGCCAAGAGCAACATAAACATTCCCAGCCATGAGGGAAGGAACCCTGCACAGCTGATAGGCATTCCCCAGCTCTTAGCTCTAATAGCTCTCACCTGGGAGGGGGAAGGGCTGGAGTAGAGCCTCAGCAAACGTATAAGGGACGTTCATTAGAGAATAGTGGTAGCTGTAGGACGAGCAATAGGAGGAGCAACAGCTGTAGCTGGAGAAGGAGTTCTGACTTTGGCTTTGGTAGCTCCGGTAACTCCAGAGAAAGCAGTGTGGAAGATTCAGTGAAACCAGTAACTGGAAGCAGGAGAGACGTGCTGAATGAGAACCAGCTGGATACTAAGTGCAAGCTGAGGTTTGAATCTGGGAAGCAACGTTTGCTTTGGGCTGGTAGGAAAACTGATGTGAATGACTTTGATTCTGAATGTGAAAGAGAAAGGAAGATAACAGCTGATAGTCTTAATTGGAGGAGACAGGCTCAAAACCCTTTTAACCAAGCCTCCAAACATATACCTTATCGTGAAGGCATTTATAAGGAGAAAGTACCAGTCAGAATAACTGGAAAGCAATTACAGGCTTCAGGAAGGAAAGAATATACGGTGCAAGACATCTGTATGTTGGAAGAGGGTGACAAACAGCCTAAGCATAGAGAAAAGCCCCTGAGGTTTAAACCCCGACTGAATGAAGCTGTGCATAGCTTTTCTCCTGCCTCAAACCCAGAAGGTGGCCTAATTAACCAAGGTAAAGCTGCTTATAAGTTTTTTTCACCTAGAAGTTATAAAGGACATAAGTCTTATTGGAATTGTATGCCAAGATATGGTGATTCTGACCCTTACCTGCTGGAGGAAATAGTAGGGAGGTCAAGGGAGCTGGCAGAGGAGAATAATCTACCAACTCACTATAGGCAACAACCTTATGCAGATGATAGTCAGATTGAATCAATGATAATTGATCCGCCAGAGCCTGAATTATCTGACTACCAGATGGACTGTACATTGGCTGTGATGAATGATAAGTTTTCATTGTGCTGAAGATATACCATTGTGGAAGTGAATTAACTGCCTGTTTAAAAGCACAAGAATTTACTTTATCCTTTTTGCCAGAGTATATGGCTTTTGTTCTTTTGTTACCTGTGTTATAATCCAAACCCCCGGGAGGGGAAATAAAACCTTGATTTGACCTTACCACTTGGGTCTCAACTATCTTATTGCAAAGGAGCCCAACTGCAATCCTTTCAATAAAAGGTCCCCCTGTAGCCCAACCAGTATACCACGCTGCTGGCCGAACAGGGTGTGACAACACGTTGGTAATATTTTTGCCTATTGTGCGCCTGGGGGTCACACGGTCCTAATGCACGTTCCGCCCAAGTGGCTCCAACCCACGCTCCTTCTCTAGTGCCTTTAATACATGTTTTGTAAAAGTACAGTTAACGCACGCTTTCGAGCCAATGCAATCTTAACACGTGCTCTGTCCTCTTCCAGGAAACGTTGTTTGACCTGTGGCAAGCCTCCTCCTTGGATTCTGGACTCTGCTTTTCCTGTATGGCAGTTTCTGAGTTGCTCCTAGAGGGCATGCTTTCCCCTCTCAGCCAGGGGATACAGTTAGTCCACCCTTACCTGCCTCAGGGTAGAAAGTGCAGGATGGTGCTAAGGGTAATGATGCTCAGCCGGCCGGGGGCTCCGGCGACCATGCTGTGAGCTGCTCTTCATCCTCTAAGGGAGTCTGTGTCTGCTATGCCCCCTGGTGTTGGGGAACCTTTTCCGAGAGTCTGGTTATCCTCCCTGGAATTCCTTTCCTTTTTGCAACAGGCCTAATCCTTCTGGCATGGAAATTCAGACCCTATAGCCTCTGGGTGCCCCTGGACACAGTCTCATACCCAGCAGGCTGGAAGCAGAAGCCCTGCTCGATTGCCTTTGGTTAAGCATCCCTGGATACTCCCTGAAGATCCTCATCTTCAGGGAGTATCCAAACATGTATTAAAGGCACCAGGGGGCATAGCAGACACAGACTCCCTTAGAGGATGAAGAGCAGCTCACAGCATGGTCGCCGGAGCCCCCGGCTGGCTGAGCATCATTACCCTTAGCACCATCCTGCACCTTCTACCCTGAGGCAGGTAAGGGTGGACTAACTGTATCCCCTGGCTGAGAGGGGAAAGCATGCCCTCTAGGAGCAACTCAGAAACTGCCATACAGGAAAAGCAGAGTCCAGAATCCAAGGAGGAGCTGTCTGAGATGTTGACTATGCCTCGGACCCAGATTTTATTTATTTAATAGTTTTTTTTTTTGTGTTTGTGGTGGTGTTTTTTTGTTTTTAATAGATATAGATAGATAAAGATATACATACACCGATTTGTAGCCTAGTGGTTAGAACAACAGCTTAGCACCCAGAAGACTTGTGTTTGATTCTTACTGGCACTCCTTGTGACCTTGGGCAAGTCACTTTACCCTCCATTGCCTTGGAAGAAAAGGCCTGGCAATCTACTTCTGGTCATACCTTGTCAAGAAAATCCAGGGGCTGGTGGGTTGCCAAGTGTCAGCATTGACTTGACGGCATTTACAAAAAAAACATTATTTTAGTCGAAGTGGTTTACATTGTAACTTAAACTTGGTAATGTACATTAAACAGGGACATTGATAACTTGGATTTTTCTGAGGCAATGGAGGGTTAAGTGACTTGCCCAAGGCCACAAGGAGTGCTAGTGGGAATCAAATCCTGGTATCTTGGTTTCCAAGCCAGTGCTCTAACCATTAGGCTACTCCTCCACTCCACTCCAGATGAATCGGTATTGCGCTCTGATGTGGAGGAGGACCTTCTATCACCTTCAGAAGACTATGAAGAGACAGTGTGATCCACCTGTTCCAGAAGGAGGAACTGGCGGCATTGATTTCCAGGGTTTCATTCGCCTTGAATTTGGCAGATGCTTCCGGCATGGAGCAGGAGCCGAAAGTACACCCGCTTCTTCAAAGGGTATGGAAATCCACTACTGTCTTCCTGTTCCTGGATGTGATCAAAGATAATCCGGTCCGAGTGGGACTTGCCTGACTCCTGTCTAAAGGGTTAAAGATCTATAAGAAGATCTATGCTCTCCCAGAGGAGGAGTGAAGTGAGTGGTTTGCCATTCCCAAGGTGGATGCTCAGGTCACGGCGGTTACCAGATGGGCCACTATTCCCATGGAAGGCAGATCAGCCTTAAAGGATGTCCTGGACTGCAAAGTTGATTCCTTGCTGAAAAGCCAGTTTGCCATGGTGGTGGCTATTCTACAGCTAAGGATATGCACCAGCTTGATTTCTCGAGCCCTGCTAAACTGGATTCAGTCTCTTCCAGCTGATGATGCTACTCTCTTGGAGTTGACTGTGGCATTCCTTTCTGATGCCATATATGACCTTGTACATCTGGTGCCCCGACTACTGTGTCACGGCATTGGATTTGACTCCATCAATGAGCGGCAAACACATCCTCCAAAGCCCAGTTGATTCAACTGGCCTTTAAGGGGAAGCTGCTGTTGGAACAGATTTGGAGACGCTGAAGTACCTAGGCAAGACAAAATCTTTCCACCTCCTGGAAGATAGGTCCAGGGGGCCCATGAAGTGATGGAGTGTCCCTTTCTCATCAGCCTCTGCCTGACCAGCAAGGGCCCGCTGGCCGGATTCCTGAGGGTCTCGGGACTATTGTCATTACTGACCTGGAAAACCTTTCTTCCCATCTGCATCAGGGCCTTGGGCTCATTCTCGGTCCTTTCATGGAGCACATGGACCCAGGGACCGGGCCCCTTCCAGAGGAGGACCCTCCCAGGCCTCGCTATGAAGGTTTGGGGGCTCAGTCCCTGGTATCGCCATTGGGCGGCAGGCTTCTGCCTTTTCTTTCAAGAACAGGCCTTGGTTACCAAGGATCACAGGGTGCTAGACATCATTCATTTCAGCTATGTCCTGGAATGAATGCAAGGAGCTGATTCCTGATGCCTTCATCATCTCCCCCTGTGGGTCTGCGATCAAAGATGCTGCAGTATGGACCACCTTGGACAAGTTGCTTCGCCTGAAGGTGGTGGTGCCTGTCCCCCCAGACGAGTGGGGCAAGGGCAGATACTCTTTATCTACTTTATGGTCATAGGACGGTTCCTTCTGGCCTATGTTGAATCTCAAAGAGGTAAATGAGCACTTGCACATCCTGTGCTTTGAGATAGAAACCTTGTGCTCAATGATTCAAGCAGTGTGCCAAGGTGAATTCTTGGCTTTTCTGGATCTGGCCGAGGTGAATTTTCATATCCTGATCCTGGCAGATCAGCAGAGGTATCTGTGTTTTTGCCGTGCTTTGCTCTCACTATCAGATCGCCGCCCTTCCTTTCAGACTCTCCACCATCCCAAGGACATTCTCCAAGGTCATGGTGGTGGCAGCTGTGGCGCTGCAGTGCCAGGGATCTATGTCCATCCGTATCTAGATGACTGGCTTATCCGGGCCCATTCCCTGTCAGAAGTGTCTCAGGTAACGTCCTGAGTGGTGCCGTTTTTGGAAAGCCTCAGTTGGATGATCAATCAGGAAAAGAGCCAGTTTTTGCCTTCCCAGTCCTTGGAGTTTCTGGGAGCAAGTTTAGATACTCGTGTGGGCAGAGTTTTTTTTTCTGCCAGAAGAGAAAGTCAGAAGGCTTGAATTGCCTGGCTAGGTTCTGTGCGCAGTAGGCCCTCAGAGTCCAGGATTATCTTCAGCTCCTCGAATTGATGGCAGCGACCATAGAGATTGTCCCAAGGGTGCGTGCTCACATGTGGTCAGGAATTCGAGAACAGGCTCCTGCTCCTGTTGATGGTGAAGTCCAGCCTGCGGTGGCGGCGCAGCCCTGTCATCTTAGGGCTGCTGCCTCACCCTTGCGCGGGCCAACAAACTGAATTGCTGGACGATTTCTCCTGGATCCTGCTGTTGACAGATATCAGTCTCTTAAACTGGGGAACCCATTGCCAAGACAGTACAGGCCAGGATTGTAGGAACTGCAGGGAAGCGGTGTGGTCCATCAAATACCTCGAGGCAAGGGCCATTAGGTTGGCTCTTCTGCGTTTCCGGCCCCTGGTCATGGGCCGGGCGGTTCAAGTGTTTAGAGACAGTGCCTCAGTGGTGGCTTACGTCAATTGGCAGGGCATCACAAGATGCACTGGAGTGTCCCTGGAGATGGATCTCCTCTTTGCCTGGGCGGAGAAGAACTTCCTAGCATTGTCAGCTCAACACATTGCTGGAGTGGACAATGGTGGAAGCGGACTTTCTCAGTCAGCATGAGTGGGAGTTGAGTCAAGAAGCATTGTGGTAGATTCTGTGCTGCTGGGATGGCCCCGAAATGGAACTGATGGTGACCTGCTCCAATGCCAAAGTGTGCTGCTTCTTCAGTCGCTGCACGGAGAGAGGGTCCAAGGGCGTTGATGCCCTGATCCAGCCTTGGCCCAGTCAATAGCTGCTGTATGTGTTTCCTCTGTGGGCCCTGGTGGGGCATGTGATTTTTGCGTATAGCGCGCCACCCAGGCAGGATTGTTCTGGTGGTGCTGGACTGGAGAGCGTGGTTCGGAGACCTGATGAGGCTCCTTCAAGCGCCTCCTCTTTGGCCTCCATCTTGGGGGCTATTGGGGCGGGGACCTGGAGGACCTGGGCATGGCTCTTGAAAGGAGACTGCTAGCGTATAAGGGCTACTCTCCAGCAGTAATATCTACTCTACTTTGTGCCTGGAGGGGATCTACCAAGCTTGCATACATACGGATATGGTGCCTCTTTGAGCACTGGTGCGTGTGCGGCACTTAGCTCCTGAGGTGGCCAAGGTGTCATCCCTGTTGGCCTTTCTGCAGGATGGTCTAGACAAGGGCCTCTCACCTAGCTCCCTGAAGGTTCAGGTGACAGTTTTGGCCTGTTTCCGAGGTCCGGTGGCGAGCAAGTCCTTGGCCTTGCACCCGGACATCTCCCATTTCCTCCAAGGGGTTTGATGTCTGTCTCACCCCTTCGGTCTGTGATCCCTTCCTGGGATCTTTCTTTGGTGCTCAGATCCCTGATGGCGACCCCTTTTGAGCCATTGAAGTGTGATACCTTGAAGGATTTGATGCTGAAGACTGTCTTCTTGGTTGCGATTTGTTCCAAAAGGCAGATCTCCGAGCTGCAGGCTCTGTCTTGCTGAGATCCTTATCTGTCCTTTTCAGCTGAGGCCTTTTCCATTTGGCCTGTGCCTGCCTTCTTGCTTAAAGTGCTGTCTCCCTTTCAATGAACCAGGTGGTTTGCCTGCCCTCCTTTTCTAAGGTAAAACCAAATAAATAAACCCAATTTATCTTCAAGTGGTACTGACAAATAGATAACCCAAGAAAGATCAGACCACTAGAGCAAACTATTAGATGTCACCAGACAGAAAAAGGTAATTTTTTTGTTGGACTGTTTGCATGCAGGGAATTAGCACCAAAGTAATACACTTTCCATTTTAATCAAAATTTATTATATAGGCTTTAGAACAAAAAAAATCACTTAGCTGAAGCAATACTGTTGAAGTCCTTACACAGAGCCAATTCACATGACTTGAGGTCGGTTTTGCATCAGGAAAATCATACAGAAATGCTCCAAAGGGTACTGTTCACCAACATCATTCTGAAACGGTGGCACTCCTTCTCTAAGGAGCAGTGTGGATCTTTGCCTTGTGGATGTCCGGAGGGTGCTTCTCCGGTACTTGGAGGTTACAAATAACTTTCATAAGTTAGACCATCTTTTGTGCAATTTTCTGGCCTGCGCAAGGGTGAGGTGGCAGCCAAGTCAACTTTGAGGTGCTGAATTAAGGAGGTTATTGCCTCAGCATATCTGTTATGGAACTGGCCGATTCCGGAGGGTTTGTGTACCCATTCTAGTCGAGCACAAATGACCTTGTCGGCAGAGCGGAGCTTGGTGGACCCTGCAGACATTTATTGGGCAGCAATGTGAGCATCCTTTTCCACTTTTGTCAGGCATTACCACTTGGAGGTCCATGTATTGGTGGACAGGGCTTTCGGCTCAAGAGTTTTGCGAGCTGCTGTGTCTTCTTCCTGCCCAGTGGTGATGTAGCTTTTGGTACATCCCACTTGTCTGGACCTGCAGGACAATATGGAAGGTGACATTTTACTTACCAGATAATGTCCTTTCCTTGAAACCTGCTAGACCAGTCCAGGGCCCGCCCCTGAAACTGTATTGCTTTGGTTTTTTTCTGCTGCAGAACCCTTGGGTCCGCCATGATTTTATACTTGTCTCTTCAGGCTCATCTTTTACTGACAGCCTACTGTTTCTTCTTTCCTGTACATAGTTCGCTACTGTTGTTTACTCATTGTTGTCCACATTTGAGGTTGTGTGAGGCTTGCTCTGTATCTCCCATATGCTTTGATATGAATACTGAAGGGACCTCTGGTGAATAAGCCGGATAGAAGCATGGGAGTGATTTCCTTGAAACCTGGGCTTTTCATTGGTTCTTTGTCTCCACCAGTCTGCTGGTAGTGGAACACAACCCACTTGTCTGGACTGATCTAGCAGGACTCAAGGAAAGGACATTATCTGGTTAGTAAAATGTCACTCTGTTGCCTTTAAAATATCTCCTTTCATTTTTGTCCACTGCTTTTCTACTTCTCCCAGATGTTCCCATCTAACAAATGACTCCTTGAATATTTCCTCATTTTGACAAAGTTAGTTTTCTTAAGTCTAGGACCCTCACTTTTGACTGAACCATCTACGCCCTTGTCCTAATATGAACCACATCATCCAGTGATTACTGGATGTGAGATGATCACACACTATAATATCAGAAACACGCTTCCCATTCATAAGCACCAGGTCCAGTATGTCCCTCTCCTGTATGGGTTCCATTACTAGTTGTCGGAGATGTTCTCCATGAAAAGAATACAGGATCTCCCTACTAGATGAAAACACAGCAGGGATGTCCCAATCAAAATCTGAGATATTTAAATCACCTATCAATAGCACTTCTCCTTTCATAGCAATAGTGTGAATGTCTTCAATTAAATCTTTGTTCACTTCTTCTGTAGTAATTTCACCAGCTTTGCTTTTAATCATTCTTCGTGCCATTCCGTCCCCTGAAAAAAACGACAAATGAGGATGTCGGGATGCTGCAGCCACCCCCAATCTTGAAGAGTAAATCTATAAAGTTAAAGGTGGGCAGTTCAGATGGTACACAGATATAATGAAACATAGATATCCAATGTAATAGCAAAGGAAAATGGAAGGTTTTGTATACAGCAGTCTAGGATGCACTGTATGGCTGCACATTTTAAACAAAGACAAAATGGAGTGTCTGTGGTTTGTCCTGCTGTGAGGCTAATCAAACATAAGATATGCCATACTGGGTCAGACCAAGGTCCATCAAGCCCAGTATCCTGTTTCCAGCAGTGGCCAATCTAGGTCATAAGTACCACACAGGTTCTTCAATGCTTGTATTGGGTCAAGCAGTGATATCCCGGGTCACTTTTAATAATGGTTTATGGACCTTTCCTCCAGGAACTTGTCTAAACGTTTTTTAAACCCAGCTACACAAACAGCTTTTACTATATCCTCCAGTAACAAATTCCAGAGTTTGATTACAAGTTGAGTGAAAAAATATTTTTCTCTTATTAGTCTTAAATAGGTAATCCTGTAGCTTCATTGCATGTCCCCTAGTCTTTCTATATTCTGATGACGTAAACAATCGATCTATGTTTACCTGTTCCACCCTATTCATTAATTTATAGACCTCTATCATATCTCCCCTCAGCCGTCTCTCTTCCAGGTTGAAGAGCTCTAACCTTTTTAGCCTCTCTTCATAGGAGTATCCGTCTATCCCCTTTACCATTTTGGTGACTCTTCTCTGTACATTTTCTAATAATGCTATATCTTTTCTAAGATATGGCGACCAGAATTGCACACAATAGTCAAGGTGCAGTTGCACCCTGAAAAGATACAGAGGCATTATAATATCCTTTGTTTTGTTTTCCATTCCTTTCCTTATGATACCTAGCATTCTATTTGGTCTCTTGAGTGCCACTGCACACTGGACAGAGTGTTTTAACGTTATCCACGATGACGCCTAAATCTTTTTCCTGGGTGGTGGTTCCCAATGTGGAACCTTGCATCGTGTAATCATAGTTTGGGTTGTTCTTTCCTAGGTGCATAACTTTGCACTTGTCCACATTAAATTTCATCTGCCATTTGGATGCCCAGCCTTCCAAATTATCAAGATCCTCTTGCAATTTTCCACAATCCTCATGGATCTTAACAACTTTAAATGGTCATCTGCAAATTTGATAACCTCACTTGTTCCCTTTTCCAAGTCATTTATGAATATGTCAAACAGCGGACCCAGCACAGATCCCTGGCGTACTCCACTATTCACCTTTCTCCATTGGGAAAATTGGCCATTTAGCCCTACCTTATGCTTTCTATCTTTTAACGAGTTCCTGATCCACAATAGTAGACTGCCTCCTATCCCATGACTTTTTAATTTTGCCAAAAATCTCTGAGGGACCTTGTCAAAGGCTTTCTGAAAGTCCAGATAAGCTATATCAACTGACTCACCTTTGTCTACCTGTTTATTCACACCTTCAAAAAAACATAACAGATTAGTAAGACAGGATCTTCCTTGTCTAAAGCCATGTTGGCTGACTCCCATTAAGCCATGACTATCTACATCAGGGGTCTCAAACACGCGGCCCGCGAGAGCATTTTCTGCGGCCCGCGACGCCACGGAGTATTGTCCTGCTTTACGTTGCATTTTTGTCCTCCTGCTGTTTCTATATTTTTTTTACCTCGCGTGATTCCCGGGGCTGCATGGTGTTTCTCACGTCCGCGTCAACACGCCTGCCCTCCACCAATGAGCGACAGGCAGGAGGAGGAGAAAAAGGAGGAGGGGGGGCCCGGGCCCAGAAGCAGTGTGAATAGCCACGAGGTACCAGCGCCTTGAAGAATCGCCTGCTTGGATCGCTTGGAGGATCGCCAGGGTGCACAGCTCTCCACGGCAGGTAAGGAAGCAGTCTGCCCAGCCCTGCCTCCCTCAGTCCCTCTCCTCTTCGGCTTTCAGAGCCGCGAAGGGAGAGCTTCTCCCTCGCGACTCTGTTAAGCTGGGGGGGGGAGGGGGGGAATTTTCCCATAAGCCTCAGCCGGCTTAAAAGAGTCGCGAGGGAGGAACTCTCCCTTCGCGGTTCTAAGCCGAAGAGGAGAGGGACTGAGGGAGGGAGGGAGGGGGGGGGCCGGCCTGCCTGCCTGCCTGCCTGTGATTTTTGCCAAGGAGGGAGGGAGGGGGGGGGGGAGCCTGTGATTTTTGCCAAGGAGGGAGGGAGGGGGGGGAGCCTGTGATTTTTGCCAAGGAGGGAGGGAGGGGGGGGAGCCTGTGATTTTTGCCAGGAGGGAGGGAGGGAGGGAGGGGGGGGGGCTGTGATTTTTGCCAAGGAGGGAGGGAGGGGGGGGGAGCCTGTGTTTTTTGCCAAGGAAGGAGGGAGGGAGGGAGGGGGGGGCGGGGGGCTGGGGGGGTTAGAGCTGGTAATGTGCTGGGGGCTGGGGGGGGGGGTTCAGAACCATTACCTGTTCTGACCCCCCCCCCCCAGCCCACAGCACATTACCAGTTCTAAACCCCCCAGCACATTACCAGTGTGCTGTGGGCTGGGGGTTTAGAGCTGGTAATGTGCTGTGGGCTGGGGGGTCAGAACTGGTAATGTGCTGTGGGCTGGGGGGGGGGGGGTCAGAACCATTACCATTAATTTATAGTTTTATTTCTACAGTGCTGAGGTATTCTGTGTAATTCCTATTTGACATTGCTACTTGTTCTCTTTTCCCAGTAGGTCATGTATTCTCTGAAATGTATTTTTGCAGTGTTGCCTTTTGATAGGTAGGGTCTGGTGCTTTGTGAGTCCTGGTAGTGCTGTTATGATACGGGGGGTTTGCTATGGGTTCTAAATGGGCAGTGTTAGTAGTAGTTCCTAATGTGCCTGGCGGTTGGCACTGGATTATAGTAATATAGAAATTTTCTAGTCTTTCTTTATCCATGCACTCATTATGCAACATTATGCAAATATTTATGCAAATATTTATGCAAATGAGGTCCCTTATGCAAATGAGCCCCCGTGTCTTATGCGGCCCCCGGGTTACTTTAGAAGTCCTCATTCGGCCCTCAAAGCAATTTGAGTTTGAGACCCCTGATCTACATGTTAAGTAATTTTGTTCTTTATGATGGTTTCTACCATTTTTTCTGGTACTGACATCAGGCTCACAGGTCTGTAGTTTCCCGGATCACCCCTGGAACCCTTTTTTAAAAATTGGCGTTATATTGGCCATCCTACAATCTTCAGGTATTACAGATGATTTTAATGATAGTTTACAGATTACTAATAGCAAGTCTGCAATCTCATATTTCAGTGCTTTCCACACCCTTAGATATATACCACCCGGTCCAGGTGATTTGCTACTCTTCAGTTTATCAAATAGTTGTAATACATCTTCTGGTGTATCGATATTTATTTCAATTCTTCTGCAGTATTAGCTTTAAATACCTCTTCAGTCATGGGTAACATCCTTACATCCTCCTCAGTAAAGACCAAAGCAAATAATTCATTCAATCTTTCTACTATGTCCTTGTCCCTCTTAGTGCCCCTTTTACCCCTCTGTCATCTAATGGTCCAACTGACTGTTTGTTTCACAGGTATTTTGCTACGAATATACTTGAAAAAGTCTTTATTACGCGTTTTTGCTTCCACAGCAAGTTTCTTCTCAAATTCTCTTTGCCTGCCTTATCAATGCCTTGCATTTCACTTGCCACGTCTTGTGCTGTTTCCAGCTTTTGTCATTTGGCTCTTTTTCCCATTTCCTAAAAGATGCTTTTTTGGCAACAGCCTCTCTGACCTCACCTTTGAACCATGCTGGCAGTTTTTTGGACTTCCTTCCACTTTTCTTAAAGCGTGGAATACAGCTGGTCTGGGCTTCCAAGATAGCATTTTTAAAACAACACCCAAGCTTGATGTAAGTCTTTAACCTTTGGAACTGCTCCTTTTAGATTTTTCTTAACTATTTTTCTCATTTTATCATAGTCTCCCTTTCGAAAGTTAAAAGATAGTTCTGTGGATTTCCTTACCATCCCTTCTCTATTAATTAAATCAAACATGATCATGCTATTATCACTATTGCCAAGTGGCCCCAACACCCTCATCTCTTGCACCAGATCTGGTGCTCCACTAAGGACTAGGTCCAAAATGGCTTCCCCTCTGGTCGGTTCATGAACCAGTTGCTCCAAGAAGCAGTCATTTATTTCATCTAGAAACTTTATCTCCTTAGCATGTCCTGCCGTGACACTGACCCAGTCAATACCGGGGTAATTCAAATCACCTATTACTGTGCTGTAACTTTTGTTAGCTTCCCTGATTTCTTTGAGCATTTCATCATCCATTTGTTCATTCTGGCCAGGCATTTGATAGTACACCCCCACTGCCATTGCCTTCCCCTTCGCCTTTTTACATGGACTTTCAATCCATAGAGATTCTACAGCGAATTTTGTTTCCTGCAAAACTTTAATCCTTTGTGACTCAATGCCCTCTCTATCATAGAGCGCAACCCCTCCACCAGTTTGATTAGCTCTATCATTACGATATAGTTTGTACCCAGGTATCACATTGTCCCACTGGTTGGCCTCCTTCCACCATGTCTCTGAGATACCAATCATATCTAACTTCTCATTTAGTGCTATATATTCTAACTCTCCCATCTTATTTTTTAGATTTCTAGCATTTGCATACAAGCATTTTAGAGACTGTATTTTATTCATATTAATCTGGCTATCGGTAGGCAGGGGTAATTTGGAATCTTTAAGTTCTGTCTGCTCCATACTCAAGGGCATTTGGGCTACTTTTGTCTTTATTGGAACCTCTCTGCTGATATGCCCTAACTTCATTCTTTTGGTAGTATCCTTCAAGGATACATTGTTCCGAACCATGCGCTCTTGGGCGACTGTCGGCTCTCCCCTATTATCTAGTTTAAAAGCGGCTCTATCTCCTTTTTAAAGGTTAATGCCGGCAGCCAGGTTCCATCCTGTTTAAGGTGAAGCCCATCCCTTTGGAAGAGCCCCTCCTTTCCCCAGAATGTTCCCCAGTTCCTGACAAATCCAAAACCCTCTTCCTTGCACCATTGTCTCATCCATGCATTGAGACTCCGGAACTCTGCCTGCCTTTTGGGTCCTGTGCGTGCAACGGGAAGCATTTTGGAGAACGCTACCCTGGAAGTTCTGGATTTCAACTTCCTACCTAAAAGCCTAAATTTAGCCTCCAGAACCTCCCTACCACATTTTCCTAGGTCATTGGTACCGACATGTATCAAGACAGCAGACTCCTCCCCAGCACTATCTAATACCTTGTCTAGGTGGCTTGTGAGGTCCGCCACCTTCTCACCAGGTAGGCATGTTACCAGGTGATCCTCATGTCCACCAGCCACCCTGCTATCTACATGCCTAATAATCGAATCACCAACTATAACGGCTGTCCTAACCCTTCCCTCATGTGCACATGGCCCTGGAGAAACATCCTCGGTGCGAGAGGGTTTTACATCACCTGGAGGACAGGTCCTAGCTACAGGATCACTTCCTGCCATGCCAGGGTGACGCTCTTCTGTCATGTGACCTCTTTCCTCCATGGCAACAGGGATGCTGCCAGATTGTAGGTGGGACTTCAAGACTATATTCCTGTAGGTCTCGTCTGTGTTCCTCTCTGTCTTCCTTATGTCTTCCAAGTCTGCTACTCTAGCCTCCAGAGATTGGACTCGTTCCCTGAGAGCAAAGAGCTCCTTACAGTTCACACTGCTGCATCTAGGTGCAAGACACTGGGACAGTGTTTCTTATCATTAAAGCACACATCTGGACCTGCCTAATAAGAAACTTTGTACCAGCCTAAGAGGGAGCCATGACAGCTCTGGCCTGTTGATTGGGGTCTCGATGACTCAGCCAAAGAACTGAAAGTAAATTGGGATTTGTGGATTCATAACCTGGATACCACAATCGACCAATTCTTCGATGATCAAGGAGAGATGCTGATATCGCCTGAGGGGGCTATAAATAGCCATTGAGAACAAAGAGATTAGGGCTACTGCTACTGGCTGATGTACGGGTGCTGCTGTCAAAAGGTATGAAAAAGAACCAGACTAGAGGAGTCCTGTCCTGGCTGTCCAATTTCAGACTCAGTGAAAGGGCTGCTAAGTGCTGACATCTTTACCTAAATGTAAGTGTGTGTGTACAGTTTGAAATTTTTTTGGGGGAAGGGGGGCAAGGAGAATATATTTGGCTATGCATTCCTGAAAAGCTTGAGTCAGTCAGCACAGACTTGGGTCAGAGACATGGTCACAGCTGTGTAGGGTGGACTGGGCAAGCTATGGACACACAGGGAAAAATTGGTAGATGGAGGGGGAGCTGGGAGAACAAGAACAAGAGAGAGCAAACCCAGTTGGGGAGTGTAAAGCAGGGAGTCTGGGGGGAAAAAAGAGGTCTGGGATAGTGGGATTTATGGATTGGGTGTGGGTGGTGAGGATGGACCGGGCTGATATTTCAGTGGTGGGGTAGAATACAGTAATTTGGTAGGAAGAATAAGATGTCTGGGAGGAGAGAGTGAGGACTCGGATTAGTCTGGGGGGAAGCATTTGAGTGGTGAGTTGGGGAGGGAGGGGCAGAGGCAGGGGACAGCTCTTACCTGCTTGAACTTTGTCCAGTAGAAGAAATGCAGAGTTTGGCTTCAGGGGATCTCCATTTCATTTTCGTCTTCATATTGCCTTTTAGCACTTGTGTGTTATTCCTGTGTAGGGATATCTGGTAATGTAGCTTTTTCTGTTATCCAGTAGAAGATGTATTGATGTTCTATCATTCATAGGTTGTATTGTTTTAAAGTTCTAGTGGTTAAGACCATAAGAGATGCCATACTGGGTCAGACCAAGGTCCATCAAGCCCAGTATCCTGTTTCCAACAATGGCCAATCCAGATCAAAAGTACCTAGCGGTTTCACAAAAAGATGCACAGGACCTATAGTGCTTGTATTAGGGCAAGCAGTGGATTTCCCGGGTCCTCTTTAATAATGGTTTATGGACCTTTCCTCCAGGAATTTGTCCAAACATTTTTTAAACCCAGCTACACTAACAGCTTTTACTACATCCTCTGGTAATGAATTCAAGTTTGATTACGCATTGAGTGAAAAAATATTTTCTCTTATTAAACGGGTTACACTGTAACTCCATTACATGCCCACTAGGCCTTTCTACTTTTTGATGACATAAACAATCAATCTGTTTACCTGTTCCACTCCATTCATTCATTTATAGATCTTTTCCAGGTTGAAGAGCCCTAACCTTTTAAGCCTCTCCTCATATGGGTGTCCTTTCATCCTCTACCATTTTGGTGGCTCTTCTCTGCACCTTTTTCTAATTCCGCTATATCCTTTTTAAGAATCAGTGACCAGAATTGCACACAATATTCAAGGTGCAGTCGCACCATGGAAGGATACAGAGAAATTATAATATCCTTTGTTTTATTCTTCTTTCCTTTCTTTATGATTCCTAGCATTTTATTTACTTCTTGGCCGCTGCCGTACGCTGAGTGGAGGGTTTCAAGGTGTTATCCACGATGATTCTTAAATCTTCTTCCTGGGTGGTAGTTCCTAATGAGAATCTTGCATCATGTAACCATAGTTTGGGTTATTTTTAACTAGGTGCTTAACTTTGCACTTGTCCACATTAAATTTCATCTGCCATTTGCATGTCCGGTTTTCCAATTTATCAAGATCCTCTTGCAATTTTTCACAATTCTCTTTGAGTTTTAACAACTTTGAATAATTTTGTGTCATCTGCAAATTTGATTACCTCATTCATTATTCCCATTTCCAGGTCCTTTACGAATATGTTAAAAAGCAGCAGACCCAGCACAGATCCCTGGGGTACTCCACTATTCACCTTTCTCCATTGGGGAAAATTGGCCATTTAGTCCTGCCCTCTGCTTTCTATCTTTTAACCAGTTTCTGATCCACAATAGTACATTGCCTGCTATCCCATGACTTTTTAATTCTCCAAGAAGACTTGCTACACAGTGCCCTGACCTGTGCATCTAAGGTAATGTCTTACCAATTACCTAGGTGATTCACACAGCCCTTGGTTTGATAGAAGGGGCCTTTCAAATTGCTCCTTTGATCTGTCACTTGACTTTAATACTTATTTAAGACAACTTCACAGATCCTTTGCCTCTTAACTGGAAGGCCTCTTTGTAAAGGTCACTAGAAACAAATGTATTTCTTTCTGCTCAGAGACTATTTATTCTACTTGAATGCTAAGCTATACTCTGATTTAAATGAAAAGCTCTCTGGTGGTACTGACTCAGCAAAAACATTGAATTCTAAAATTTATATGGTTTATCAGCTTTAACCCAAAGGATTTCCTTTTTCCCCAAGATTTAGAGTATATTCCAGAAGATAAATACTTACAAGTGCAGATCTTTTTCCAGGTGTAGCAGTCCCTTTTGGTAGTCCTTCAAGAATATTAAGCTCGATGAGTCAGTAATGAAAGCTTAATTTTTTTTTTTCAAAAGAGAATGGGAAGCCATTGTTGCTTAGAGAATAGTGGAGTGATGTGGTCAAATCTCTCATATATACCCTAAAAACCATACTGACTAGGCTGCACTCCAGGACCAACTTCAGAAATAAATGCTATGAAAGTAAAATGTTTATATTCCTTACATGTAGGAAGGGCTAATGGAGAAAAATTAAAGGGGGTCCATCCTCAAAAGTTTACCCAGGGCCCCATGGGTGGTTAAAGTGTCCCCAGTGCCCATGCTCCATCCTGATGACTACTCTAATTAGAGGCAAGCTCAGGGCAGGAAAGCCAGGTGTCCCCCACTAGTAGGAAGAAGTCTGAGCACACTGCAGTTTCTCTCTCTTCTCTGGTGGCTGATTGGTTCTCAGGAGCTGAGTGAGTTAATGAGCCCTGAGGGGTGGGAATTAAGCTGCTGCTCAGAAGCACTTTTTAAACCCACAGAAGATGAAGAGGGAGGGCTGGACAGGAAAAGAGAGTGCTCTCCTCCATAACAGCCCTGTGTGGGGCTGATGTAATAAGCTGTGCTCAGGGCCTGCCCATCCGTCTGGAGTTGGCAGTAAATGAGAAGGGCACAGATAGAAGGGATTTGCCAAAAGAGTGGAGTTCTCGAGGAGGGATGTAAGAAGAGATAAGAGAGGGAAGGTAGTGAAGAGCAGCAGAATGAGTGCATTTATAGGTTAGTAGGAAAAGTTTGAATTGCTTACGGAAACGAATAGGGAGCCAGTGAAATGACTTGGGTTATATAAGCATATTGAGACTGGTGGAAGATTAGCCGCGCAACTGAGTTTTGAACAGATTGAAGGGGAGAGAAATGATTCAGAGAGAGACCAGCAAGGAGGAGGTTGCAGTAGTCTAGGTGGAAGATGACTGAAGAGTGGATAAGTGTCTTAATAGTGTGTGTAGAAAGGAAGGGACAAATTTTGCCAATGTCTCCAGTGACTTCTGTATTCACTTTAAACTTCTCCTTTTGATCTGTAAGTGCATTCACTCTGTGGCTCCTCAGTACCTTTTCTTCTCTCATTTCTCCTTACTTCCCCCCTCGTGAACTCCGTTCTTCTAGCCAGCTGCTTCTTGCTATGCCCTTCTCCTCTATTGCCAACTCCAGATTCCGCTCTCTTCACCTTGCTGCACCTTACGCTTGGAATAAACTTCCTTTGTCTATACGTCAGGCATCTTCTTTGTCCCTTTTCAAACTTTAAGTTGAAAGCTCATCTTTTCGCCTCTGCCTTTGGCTCTTGATTTTGCTGTTCTCCTTCCTCCCCTTTTGTCTTTTGATGTTTAAATTTTAAATTTCTTGTTTTGTCTCTTTAGATTGTAAGCTCTTTTGAGCAGGGACTGTCTCTTGTGTGTTTTCTCTTTGTACAGCCCTGCGTGCGCCTGGTAGCACTTTATAAATGCTTAGTAGTAGTAGTAGAAAGCAGTGACAGGTTTTAGTTGTCTGTTGGATGTGTGCAGAGAAAAAGAGAGTAGAGTCAAAGATGACCCCAAGGTTGCGAGCTGAGGAAACAGGGAGGATTGCAGTGTTATCCACAGAAATAGAGGGGGGAGGTGGGTTTAGGGGAAAAGATAAGGAGCTCAGTTTTGTCTATGTTCAGTTTCAGACAGCGGTGAGAGATCCAGGCAGCAATGTTGTATAAGCAGGCAGAGATCCAGGCCTAGATTCCTGGAGAGATTCCAGACACAGAAAAGTAGATCTGAGAGTCATCAGCATAAAGATGGTACTGAAAACCATGGGAGGAAATAAGCACACCAATGGACTGAGTGTAGAGAGAGAAAAGGAGAGGTCCCAATGCAGCACCTTCTGGCAGACCTCCCTGGTGACTCACTGGGCTCAGGACACCCCCACCAAACAAAGACCTCCCTGGTGGTCCAGTGGGCTCTAGACATGCTCCACCTCTCCTACCCACCTTGGCTGGAAGACAAGGGAAATGTCCATTTGCTGCTGCCTCCGGCTCCTCCTTCCTAGCAATACATCAGGAGGCACTGCTAGAGGTCAATCTGCCAAACAGAGCAATTCCCTTACTTGGCAGGATGACCCCTAGCAGTGCCTCCCAATGTGCCGCAAGGGGTCAGGTGCCACCATTTTTCAAGATGGCAACAGAACAAGAGGATGCCACTGGTCATCTCCCTGGGACCAGGCAAGTATTATTGGTTCATAGGGGGTGCCAGAGTATCAGGAGCTCTCTTTATGAAGATCTTCTATACCAGAGGGGTGTCTTGGACCAGACAGCTTCAGAGGGAAGTCCTTTTTTTTTTTTTCCCCCCTTAAATTATCCTCCTGTCAATGCTTGAACTAATTCCCATCCAGTATTCAGCTCATGCAGTATCAAAAAAAGAAACCATTAAAAAAAACCTTGTCCTCTGTGCAGAAAATTGCAGCATGTTACCACAGTGGTGTGTGCTGCTTTTCTGTCAAAGCATATGTTTTTAATGCTGTGGTAATTTGCATGCCATTAATGTATGCATTGGGAATAAGATTTTCTTTCAGTGCATGTTAGAAAAGTTCAGCACACTCTTCTAATGTAGGGCTTATTACATCGGCCTCTTTGGGTGTAATTTTATAAAGTAATTTTAGCACATACGTGGTAAAATACGCACATAAAATGGCTCATACTTTTATGCCAGAGGTAATTTTATGTGCAATGGCATGAACACAAGTACCTTTTACCGCAGGCCTTACCCAGGGTATAGTCTGGGCGGAGTGCGGGTGCTGTCGTGAAGTACTTATGTTCAGGGGTGGTTCTGTCATTAGGCAGGGTGAGGCATCTGCCTCAGGTGGCAGATTTTGTGGAGCAGCAAAACAATGTCCCCAAATCATGCCACCAGTGGCTGCCTCATGATGCCTAAAAAAAAAAAAAAGACTGATTCGGTGGCATCTCCTGCATGCTGTTGCTGCTGTCACTTTTCCTGTTTCGGCGGCAGCAGCAGGTCCTGAAGTTAAGACTAAAAGAAAAACAAAGCACAGGTTGGTGCTTCATTTCACTCCTGCGCACCACCTGGCTGGATTTGCCCCCCTCTGACATCATGTCAAGGGGGTGGGTACAGCGGGCCCATGTATAGGAGCAGAATGATGCACAGGCCCGCGGGGTTTTTTTTCCAGTCTCGGAGGCCTACTGCTGCTGTTGCCACTGCCCAGGGTCGGCCCAAGGCATGTACAACTGTGTTTTTTTGCACAAGGCCCTGCTCTTCCAAGCAGCAGCTGGAGTTTCACTTTGAGTCACGCAGACAGTTTCACACCCTTTCTCTCTTTCCCCTCCGTCCGCCTCCAGCCTCTTCCTCCCCCTATGGCCTTCTAAAACCTCTTGCCACCACAGCATCACCAAAAACCCCCCCAACAATGCAGCGCCTTGTCTCTTTCCCAACATCTCCACAAAACTCTTGCTTCCTTTGGAGAATCACTAACAAAAAAAAAAAGGCAACCCAACAATTGAGCCTTGAGCAGAAAGTGTTTCAGAGGGGGTGGGACCTGTAAAGCCTGCCCAGTCCTTCAGCGCAAGGCTCAGTTCTGCGTTGCCGCCTTTTGTTTTGCGATTCCCTAAAGGAAGCAAGAGATTTGAGGGGATGTTGGGAGAGAGACTTGGCACCACATTGTTTTTTTTTGGGGGGGGGGGGCGATATCGATGTGACAAGAGGTTTTGGGAGGCTATAGGGGGAGGAAGATTAAGAGACTCGTAGGAGGAACATAAAGGAGAAAGAGCGTATGTTCAGGGGAGTGGGAAGGTAAGAGACGGATGAGGGAAGATGTGAAGACAGGGATGAAAAGAGATGGGGAGGAGAAATAAAGGTGGGGAGAAGGTGGAGGGAAGAGATGGAAAAAGCAAGAGGATAGGGAGGGTGAGGAAGGGGAAGAACTGAGAGAAGGGTGGGGAGCAGAGATAAGTGGGAAAGGAAGGGAGTGATGGAAGAGATGTTGGACACAAGTGGGGGGGGGGGTAGAGGGCTGATGCTGGACATGGAGTTAGGGGTATAAAGGGATGAAAAGCAGAGGGTGGATACAGGATGGGGGTGTGGGGAGAAAGATGCTGGAGAGGGGGTAGAGGATGGAGGGCAGATACTGGACATAGAGTAGTGGGCATGGGGGATGAAGGGCAGATGCTGGACACGAGCTAGGGCATATGTGATGGAGAGCTGAGGATGGACACAGGGTAGGATTGGAGGGTAGATGCTGGACACAAAGTGGGGAGGCAGAGGACAGATGCTGGACATAGAGTGAGAGAGAGGAGATGCTGAACAAGGAATGGGGGAGAGAGAGAAGATACTGGACACGGAGTGGGGGAGTATGGGGAGATGCTGGACATAGGGAGAGGGAAAGCGGGGGATGCTGGACATAGTGGGGGGATAACATGAGAAAATGAGTGGAAGCACTGATGGTGCAAGAGAGAGGGAGAGAAAGGATAGTACTACTACTATTACTACTGAACATTTGAATAGCACTGCAAGACGTACACAGCACTGCACAGAAACATGTAAAAGACGGTCCCTGCTCATCGGAGCTTAATAGAGACAGACAACACAGTCTGTATCATGCTAGGGGGAATGGTAAGGAAACACAAAGGACATTAGGTGAGTCAAGATCCAAAAGCAGCAGTGAAGAGATGCAGTTTCAGCCTGGATTTGAAAAGGGTCAGAGAAGGCACCTGACGTACAGACTCAAGTAGTTTGTTCCAGGCATAAAGAGCAGCAAGGTGAAAAGAGTGAAGTCTGGAATTTATTTATTTTATTTATTTATTTAGCTGTATTTATATACCGCTTTTCACCGGGTCAAAGCGGTGTTACATAGGGGTGGGGGAATTAAGTACAAGGGTGGGGCCATCACCGGGGAGGCAACATTGATGATTTGACATAGGAAAGACATTGGACATAGGACAGACGTTGGACATAGACAGTTTAGGGTAGCTTTGAGTTAGAGGTTCATTGTAGGTGAGATCAGGGGTTTGTGGGTTTTTCGGTGGGGTTCGAGTTGAAGTATTCCTGGAAAAGGATGGTTTTTAGCTGTTTTCTGAAAGATATTGGCAATTGAAGCAATTTGCCACAAGAGCAGAGTTCCCGAGGAGGGGTGTAGAGAGAGATAAGAGAGGAAACGTAGTGAGAAGCTGCAGAGTGAATGACGTTTGAACTGGATGCGGAAACGGATAGGAAGCCAATGAAGAGACTTGAGAAAAGGGGTAATATGAGCATGACGAGATTGGCGGAAGATTAGCCGCACAGCAGAGTGTTGAACAGATTGAAAGGGGGAGAGAGAGGGAGACCAGCAAGGAGCAGGTTACAATAGTCTAGATGGGAGGTGACTAAGGAATTGCTAAGTGTTTTAGTAGTGTGTTCAAAAAGGAATGGGCAAATTTTGTTGATGTTGTAGAGAAAGAAACGGCAGGTTTTAGCTATCAGTTGGATCTGTGTGGAGAAGAAGATAGAGGAGTCGGTCAAGCCCAAGGTTGTGAGCTGAGGAGACGGAGGAGTAGAGAGACAGAGGAAGGGGAGAGGAGGGTTTAGGGGGAAAGATAAGAAACTAGGTTTTGGCCATGTTCGATTTCAGGCGGCGGTGAGACATCCAAGCAGCAATGTCAGAAAGGCAGGCAGAGATCCGGGCCAGGATTGTCAGAGAAAATTCAGATGTAGAGAGGTAGATCTGGAAGTCATCAGCATAAAGATGGGGTAGGAGAGAAGGGGAGAGATGCTGGACACAGGGAGGGTGAAAGAGAAGGGAGAGTTAGTTAAAGACTGGAGAATAAGTGGCAGGGGAAGGATAGAGAGGGGAGTAAGAGGACTGTGTTAAAGGTTGAAAAATGGTAGGTGGATGCAATAAAAAGAGGGAGATTGAGGATTGGATGGTAATAAGGGGACATGAAATCTGAGTTGATAGAGAAAATAAATGGAAGAAAGCCAAAAGGAAAAGATCAGAGTCTGAGTTGGAAGAAAGTCAAGAAGACAGGAGAGAAATGACAGATGGACCAGAGACCCTAGAGGGTGAAAAGAGAAGATCAAACCAGAGGTTGGGATCAACAGGATTAGAGCATAAAATGGCCAGGCAGATAGCAAAGATAAAAAAAAATAAAATTTTAATTTAGTGATTGAAATATATCTGTGTTTGGATTTTATAGGCCTGGTATTCAGCCTGCGGTGATCAGCATTTTTAAAGTGCCTGACTACCATGGGGAGAATTGAAACCAGATATTCACTGCTAGAATCCGGATATCCTCCGGCAATAGAGACCCAGTTTCACTGCTGACCAGCACAGCTATCCAGACAGTGGCAATACTCAGCTGCTGTCCAGATAGCTGAATTGCATAAAGTTAGGACAATTATTGAAATGTCCTGACTATACTGGCAATTTAGCTAGTTAGCAGACTGAAAATCGCTGCCTACCAGCTAAGTGCTGGGATTATCCTTGCCCAGCCCATGGATCGACCTGGCACTGTCTAGACAGCGGCATGGTGTTTAGAGGAGAGATTTAGCAGCACTGGCTGGTTAGTGCCCTCTGAATCTCTCTGTCTTGGACTTTATCTGGTTAGCAGGTCCTGCTAACCAGGGCTGGCCTCAGAGTTCGTTAAAGCTGTTGGCACCATAAGTATATTTAACCCCCCCCCCCTCGGCTGTCGGAATCTATTGTTTTAGCTTTGCATGCCCTGCTCTTTGCTGCCCCACTATTTTATCTAATGGTTGGGCCAGCCCTGCTGCTAACCGGATAAACCTCTTTGAATATGGGGCCGTACATGTTTTATCTTTACACTTTGCACAGTACAGGGGCATCTGTGGATCTCTGTATCTCCAGGAACAAGCAGGAATAAGTCCTCATGGGTACGTCGGTACCGACGGAGCCTGCGCGGGAAAGCTCCCCAGCTTCCCAGAAGGAAGCTTTTGGGGCCTCCCACTGCACATGCGCGCTGCCTTCCCGCCTTCCTGACCAGCTCTCCTCAGTTTCTCTTTTTCCGCGGAGCCAGCAGGTCGTGTTCCTGTCACCGCTGAAGAAATTATTGTTTTAGTTTGTTTCTTTAGACCGCGTACCTGCCTTCCCCATACCGAAACCGGTACCGCCGGTCTCTCTTTTCTTTTCTTTTAAAAAAAAAAAAAAAAATCTTTATCTTTGCACAACTTGGTGACTTCGGTTAGGCCTCAGGCCTACACAAATTCTCCTCATGGAGAAACCAGCCCCTGGTTTCAAGAAGTGTACCAAGTGTAGTGCTGTTATTTCTGTCACAGACACCCATGAATGGTGTCTTAAATGTTTGGGACCTGACCACTCCATTCCGGACTGCCCATCCTGCTCCCAGATGTCTAAACGTGGTTTGCAGAACCGGGCCAACAAATTCCATGTGCTGTTTGCTTCAGATAATCCAGCATCACAGTCATCCAGGTCTTCCTCTCCGGATGGATCTCAGGTAACCAAACCTTCTTCGGGCAGGTCCTCAAAGAGCAAATCTCCTTCAAAGCATCGAGAGGCTCTCACTTTTGAATCTGAGGATCCTGCCCCAGCCAAACAACCCCGGCGGGAAGCTCTGGCTTCCAAAGCACCATCTATGGGGTTACAGGTTGACATCGATGGCACGGCCTCGACTGATCACCTGTTAGACTGCTCTGGGGTACCGGCCCATACCGGTACCGACATCCAGGCAGCAGTGGCGTCTATGAGCAATACTGTTCAGACCATGCAGCAGGCCATGCTGGCTTTTATTACAGCTGCGACGCTACCGGGTCCGGTTCCGGTATCGTCTCCCATACCGGAACCGAGACCATCGACTTCCAAACGCAGATCGGTTCCGCATGCCGGATCCGGGTTTTCACCCGATACCGATCCCATACCCGGTACGCCCGATGTCGATACCGATCGGTATGCGTATCGTGCGTTGGAAGCAAATAGAGAATACTCTGATTCTTCTGAGGATTTTGACTCCTCTGAGGACTCTGATGAGCTGTCTCTAGTTCTTCATGAAGACCCTTCTTCCCCAAAGAGGAGAATGTCTCCACCAGAGGATTTGTCCTTTCAAGACTTCATTATAGAGCTAGCTAAAGGACTTTCTATTACCACATCCTCTGAAAAAGAACCTAGGTCAAAGAAATTGGATATTTTAGGATACCCTAAGGTTCCTAAAGAGGCAGTCACCCTGCCTATCCATGAAATCCTTCAAGAACACTTGATGGACTTATGGGAGGCTCCTCTAACGTTGTCTCCTTACTCTCGTAGGTTGGACACCATGTACCGGGTCCCTCCTTCTCCTGGGTTTCAAAAAACTCAGCTGCCTCGCCATTCCATTGTGGTGAAGTCTGCGCTGAAAAAGATTAAGAGCACCAAAAGGCACTCTTCTACCCCTCCAGGGCGAGAATGTAAGACCCTAGACTCTTTTGGCAGGAACATTTTCCAGGCTAGTATGCTTATAGCCAGGATTAATTCTTACAGTCTGTATATGGGCATGTTTCTCAGGGAACTTGCCCTAAAGGTACGGCATTTTGCCTCCTTTATCCCTGAGGATAGAAAGGAGGAGTTCATTTCTCTGGTGAAACAGCTTCTAGATGTTTCTAAGTTCTCCAACAGAGCAGCTTTTGATTCCTTTGAGGGTGCCGGTAGAGCTTCGGGCATTGCTATTGCAGCCCGACGACTTGCTTGGCTCCAGGCCTCTGACCTAGAACCCTGGGTCCTGGATGGCTTACGGAATCTGCCCTGTACAGGTGAGAACTTATTTGGTAAGGACTGGCAAATTAAAGCCACTCAAATGGACGCAGAAAATGCTACATTAGATAGACTTTCTAAGTCTACCTCTACTCCTGCCAAGAAAAAGTCTTTCAAGAGGCCTTACTACAAGAAGGCCAGATTTTCCACAAATACTGGCCAACAATCTTCTCAGCCTCGCTTTGCTGCTAAACGTCAGCAACCTAAACAGGCAAGGTCAAAGCCTGCAGCGTCTGCCACTCCTCAGCAGGCTCAACCCCCTCAGGGGTTTTGACTTTCCCCTAGAGAACTTAACATTTCTGGCTCTAGAACAACCAGAGCCCCTCACTTTGCTCCCAGATGGGGGCAAATTACATCAGAACACTGGACCCTCTCTATCATCAGAGAGGGCTACAAACTTCATTTTTCCAACCTTCCTCCATATACCATGGTGAGGCACTTCAATTCTCCCCCATCTCTCCTGGGCCTGTTGGATCAGGAAGTCTCTTCTCTCCTTGCCCAAGGGGCAATAGAAGAGGTTCCTCTTCTTCAACAAGGGACAGGATTCTACTCCCCTTATTTTCTCATAACAAAGAAGACAGGGGGATTCAGACCTATCCTAGATCTGAGAGAATTGAACAAATTTCTATACAAGGAGAAATTCAAAATGCTTTCTCTAGGCATTCTCCTTCCATACCTTCAGAGTCAGGATTGGCTTTGTTCTCTAGATCTCAAGGATGCGTACACACATATACTCATCCACCCATCCCACAGAAAATATCTAAGATTTCTGTTTCAGGGAAAACATTTCCAGTACAGAGTACTTCCCTTCGGTCTAGCCTCTGCTCCAAGAGTGTTCACCAAATGCATGGCAGTGGTTGCCGCATTTCTAAGAGGTCTGGGAATTTTTGTATTCCCATATCTGGACGACTGGCTCATCCGAGCTCCATCTCAGTCAGAGGCCCAGATTTCCCTGGACCGCACAAGGCACATTCTGCAGTATCTGGGACTGGTGATAAACCTTCCCAAGTCTCAACTTACCCCTACTCAGTCTCTGGAATTCATAGGGGCCCAGTTGGACACCACCACTGCAAGGGCCTACCTACCTCAAGTCCGGGGCCAACGTCTGGTGTGCTTGGCCTCCCAAGCTCAGTCCAGCAGTCACTTGACAGCCAGAGAAATGCTGCGACTTCTGGGCCACATGGCCTCTACGGTACACGTGGTGCCCTACGCTCGTCTTCATATGAGAGCAGCTCAATGGACCTTGGCCACCCAGTGGACTCAGGCATCAGGAGCGCTCTCCGACCAAATACTCACCTCAAAGTGTCTGTTTTGGTCCCTCCAATGGTGGATGTCCACCAAGAATCTGTTGTTGGGGGCCCCCTTCCAACCTTTGTTGCCCCAAACAATCCTCACAACAGATGCCTCCCAAACAGGGTGGGGAGCCCATCTTCAACACCTCTCCATTCAGGGTGCTTGGTCTCCACAAAAGACCACCCTTCACATCAACCTCCTGGAACTGCGAGCAATCTACTTTGCCCTCAAAGTCTTCCATACCCTCCTAGTCAACCTGACCGTCCTAGTCCATACAGACAATCAGGTGGCCATGTTCTACATAAACAAACAAGGAGGGACAGGCTCTCTGTCGCTTTGCAACGAAGCTCTCAGATTATGGGCCTTCGCCAGAGAGCATCAAATTCATCTTCTGGCAGTGTATCTTCCAGGGGTTCAAAACTCTTGGGCAGACAGACTCAGTCGAGTTCTGCTTCCACACGAATGGTCCCTACATATCGACCAGATAAACAGAATCTTTCAGGAATGGGGAACCCCGGACATAGACCTCTTTGCAAGTCCGTGGAATGCCAAACTTCCCCGGTTCTGTTCCAGGACTCCGTGTCAGAGAGCTCAGGCCAACGACGCCTTTCTCCTACATTGGGGTCAGGAATTCCTATATGCCTTTCCACCCATTCCTTTGATTCCCAAGACTCTGTTCAAACTCCAGAGGGATCACGGATCGATGATCCTCATAGCTCCACGCTGGCCACGCCAAGTGTGGTTCCCTCTACTTCTGCATCTCTCCCAGGGACCCTCCCTGGACCTGGGAGCTGCGCCAGACCTTCTCTCTCAGGAGGAAGGGACTTTGTGGCACCCAAACCCCAAGTCCCTACACCTCAGAGCTTGGTTACTGAAGGCCTAAGCCTTCATGACTTCAATCTTTCTCAACCAGTGAAAGATATCCTTCATGCCTCTAGGAAACCCTCCACGAGGCGTTCCTATGCTTTCAAATGGAAACGCTTTTCCATTTGGTGTGCTCAACAGGGTCTTGACCCTCTAGCACTTCCTTTGAATTCTCTACTAGACTACCTCCTGCATCTTTCTAATGCAGGCCTTAAGACGAATTCAGTAAGAGTCCATTTGAGCAGTATCCTTAAAACCTATAAATGGACAACCTGTCTCCTCTCATCCGCTTGTTGCAAGGTTCATGAGAGGCCTGACTCTAACTAAGCCTCCCATCCGACCTCCTCCGGTAGCATGGGACTTGAACCTAGTTCTGGGTCAGCTTATGAAGCCACCTTTTGAACCGTTGGTTTCTACCTCCTTGAAATTTCTTTCCTGGAAGGTCCTTTTCCTTATTGCAGTCACTTCGGCTCGCCGTATCAGTGAACTACAGGCCTTAGTGGCTCATCCACCTTATACCAGGTTTCATCATGATAAGGTGGTCCTTAGGACGAATCCCCACTTTATGCCCAAAGTGGTCTCGCCTTTTCATCTTAATCAAGAGGTATATCTACCTGTCTTTTTTTCCAGCTCCTCATGCATCCAGTGCAGAGAGGAACCTTCATACTTTAGATTGTAAATGAGCTCTTGCCTTTTACCTCAACAGGACTCAGCCACATCGAAAGTCTTCCCAGCTTTTCGTGGCTTTTGATCCTTCTCATTTGGGACTTCCAGTCTCCAAACGTACACTTTCCAATTGGATTGCTCAGTGTATTTCCTTTGCTTACCAGAGTAAAAATATTTCTCTGGAAGGCCATGTCACAGCTCACAATGTGAGAGCCATGGCCACTTCTATGGCTCATCTTCACTCTGTATCCATAGATCAGATCTGTCGAGCCGCCACATGGGCCTCGGTTCATACCTTCACAGCCCATTACTGTTTGGACAAGGACTCCCGCCGGGATGCCTTGTTTGGTCAGGCTGTCCTCAAACACCTGTTCCATACTTGAACAACTCCTGCCCACCTTCCCAGGATGGATGCCTGAGATCCATACGAAGATGGCGAACCCTTGGAAGGGGATCTCCCAGGCATCTTAGCTAGGGAGTCCCCATAAGTGAGGACTTATTCCTGCTTGTTCCTGGAGATAGCACAGTTACTTACCTGTAACAGGTGATCTCTGGGAACAGCAGGAATTAGTCCTCACAACCCACCCACCTCCCCTAGGAGTTGTATCTTCTATCTATCTTCCTTTCCTCTCTCTATTGTCTCAGCTATAAACTCGAACTGAGGAGAGCTGGTCAGGAAGGCGGGAAGGCAGCGCGCATGTGCAGTGGGAGGTCCCAAAAGCTTCCTTCTGGGAAGCTGGGGAGCTTTCCCGCGCAGGCTCCGTCGGTACCGACGTACCCATAAGTGAGGACTAATTCCTGCTGTTCCCAGAGATCACCTGTTACAGGTAAGTAACTGTGCTTTCTCTGGTGTTGTATTGGATGCAGTCTGTATATATCTTTTTCATTTTAATTAATTTTTGTCTACATAATTTTATTTGTAGTTTGTGGTAATGTAATCTAATCTATATTTGAAGAGGATCTGTCTGTATTCTATGACCAATGCCAGGTATTCAGTTAGAATGGAGTTTCTATGTAAGAATCTGTAGCAATCTGGCTT
Organism: Ichthyophis bannanicus; assembly: GCA_033557465.1. NCBI lineage: Eukaryota > Metazoa > Chordata > Amphibia > Gymnophiona > Ichthyophiidae > Ichthyophis > Ichthyophis bannanicus. The sequence goes on from CM066035.1 coordinate 691,910,985, forward strand.
GTTCAGTTTCCAAATAGGTTCTATGTTCTAGGGCCCACTGCAATATGTACAGTGCTGCTATTTTCTGGGTAGGCGCCTTGTGTGAGTTTTAGAAGTTGATGTTGTAATAGTATGATAAATTTTCTCTATAGTGATTATTACAGTCTTGTATTACTTCACATTATGCCCGGTACTGTGAGGCTTGATATTGCTGTTACTGAGATCAGGGCTGGCCCGTCCTTTGTGCGAGAATGTTGTTCGCACAGGGCCCTGCACCAACTTCATTCTGCACATGATCGGTTTGCAGGGCCGACTTCAGAGGGAGCTGGGGAGGCACGAGGTACCATCTCACCTCTGCACAGTTGCCAGAATAAAGGAACACGCTGCTCTTCACTCTGGCGGCTGTGCAGAGGTGACCGGCTCCCTCTGAAGACGGTCAGACAGGCTCAGGGCTCTTCAGGGGAGGGCTAGGATAGGACTGGAAATGGGCTGGTTGTGGGGGCTTCGACTAGAAATGGGCTGATGGTGGGCTAAGATTGTAATTTGGCTCATGGGGGGAGGGCTAGGACAGGAAATGGGCTCATGGGGGGCTTGGACTGGAAATAGGCTGATGCAAGGGGATGAGAGAATGGGACTAAAAGGGAGATGATGTTGGGGGAGGACTAGAAGGGGATGGGACTGGGGGAGTGAGGATGGAGAGGGAAAAGATATTTTCTAAGGGGAGGGAAGAAAAATCTACGATTGGCCTGGTATTGATAGAGTAAGTGGAGACTGAGGATGGAAGGGTGAAATTTGAGTGGATGAAAAAGGAATAAAGAAAGAAATGGAGGAAAGAGCAAAAGGGGAAAGTTCAGTATATTAAAGCAGATGTAGAGAAAGAATGGAAAAAATTTAGAAGAGATAAGAAAGGACAAATGGACAGCAGACAATGGAGAGTTAGCAGAAGACATGAAAAAACCAGAAGAAAGTGACTGGAGCAATTGCAACTGAAAAATAAAATGTCCAAACAACAAAAGGTAGAAAAATACTTTTTTATTTTGAATTTATTAACTGGAATATGTTGGTTCTGGGAAATGTGCATTGCTAACGTCTTTCGCTTTATTTAGTACAAGAGGAAATTAATTTATAGTTTTATTTCTCTATTGTTGTACATTCCAACTTTGGCCTTTGGGGTTCCCAGTTTAATTATTGTTTTCCTATTTCTAAATTGTGATCCCTTGTTCTTTGTTTGGTGATGGTCTGTGTTCTGCATGAATTACTGTGTTCATGTAGTTTCTATTTGACAGTGACACTTGTTCTCTTTCCCCATTAGAAGATGTATTGGTATTCTCTGAGATGTATTGGTTTAATATTTGCAGTGTTGCCTTTTGATAGGTAGGGTTTGGTGCTTTGTGAGTCCTGGTAGTGCTGTTATGATACGGCGGGTTTGCTTTAGGGCAGTGTTTATAGTACTTCCTAATGTGCCTGTCGGTTGGCAGTGGAGTATAGTAATGTAGAAATCTGGTCATCTTTCTATCTCCAGGAACAAGCAGGAATGAGTCTTCACATATGGGTACGTCGGTACCGACGGAGCCTGCACGGGAATGCTCCCCAGCATCCAATCAGAAAGCTTTTGGGAGCATCCCTCGCACCTGCGCGCTGACTTTCCCGCCCTTTCCACTTCTTCTCCTCAGTTTTTGTTTTTCCGCGGAGCCGGCAGGACGTCCTCCTGTCACCGCAGAAACTTTTTTCTTTAAATACTTCATTTCTTGTTTTCTTGTGGTCGCGGCTGTTTTCCCGCCGACACCGGTACCGCCGGTGGTTTTTTCTTTTCTTTTTTCTTAAACTCAGAGCGATTTTTCCCTCTGTTTCTGTCTTAACCTTTTGGGCCTACAAGGCCTCTCCATCATGGAGCCGCCTTCTCCTAAGAAGTGCCTTCACTGTGGAAACACAGTTTTCTTTTTAGACTCCAATTACTGGTGTCTAACCTGTTTGGGTCCTGACCCTTTTTCCCCTGAACTATCAGGCTGCAATACTGAGAAAAGACCTTCCCTCTTTCGAGTTTCCCTCGATACCGTTTTCCCTCCTGCAGTGAGGGCACCGGGGTTTTCTTCTCTACAGGATCAGGTAACCCATAAACAGTCTGTTAAGACTTGCCAATCCTTGAGTGGTAGGTCTCATGCCAAGCATGATGACGGCTCCGGCCTTGCCCTCAAGACCCCATTGGCATTAAAACCCCGGCGGGAGTCTTCGGGCTCCAAAGCATTTCAGGGGTTTCAGGTTGTTCCTGGGGCTCACCCCTCACAGAACATACCTGAGCCGTGCTTGGGGGTGGTATCCGCTTTGAGCGTTACCGATGCATCGGCACCGGTGTCGAGTGTTCCACTTTTCACCAGGAATCATCATCTAGCGTCCTCGGTACCTTTGGGACCGATTGATACGACCCAGACTGACTTCCCTGTATCAGCATCGCCGGTACCACCACCGACGTCGGTGCACTCTAGACATGCATCAATAGACTCGCTCCCTTCGATGCCGAGTCTGGAATCGCTATCTAGTCTAGATGACTGGGTACCGATGCGCCTTGGAACCGACCCTTATCGTTTCCGGATACGCAGTACCGAGGATACTCACCAAGACTCTCTGGTTGCCTCGGTACCGCTTGAGCAGCCTCCGATGACGGCCTCGATGCCATTACCGGTATCGGTATCGATGTCGATTCCTGCAGTTACATCGGTGCCATCGATCCTTTCTATGCCTAGTTTGGAATCGATACCTGGCATAGACGATGCAGTACTAACTGCCTCAAGTCGTGATTGCCAGTATCATTATCCATCTAGTAAGATACTTTTTCTGTACCAGACCAGTACATCCGCTGGTGCTCAGGCTGCATCTTCAACCTTAGCCTTCCCAGGGATGGTTCCCATTGGAGATCCTTCTTTTCAGAAGTTTCTCCTTGACATGGCAACCTTTCTTGATATTCCTATCCCTGGCTGTAATCTTAACCAAGGCTCTCCTGCAGAAAAGGGAAATATAATGCTTCCTTTACATCATTCTTTGCAGGATCTTCTTTTGAGAATATGGGAATCACCTTTAAGGGTTCCCTCACCTTCTACAGCAATTAATGTTCTGTATCAGGTGCCCCCCTCTCCAGGGTTTCAAAAGAATCAACTTCCCCATCATTCCATTGTAGTGGAATCCGCAATGAGGAAGGTAAAAAGCAAGAAGAAGCATTCTTCTTATCCGCCAGGTCGTGCTTCTAGAGCACTTGATGCCTTTGGACGTCAAACCTTCCAAACATCTATGCTGGCATCAAGAATTATTTCTTATATATTTTATATGAGTCTAACACTCCAGGAGGTCACAAAGAAATTATCTCTTTTGACTCCTTTTTTGTCAGAGCCTAAAGCTGCTGACTATTCCTTGCTTCTTAGTCATAGCCGGAATATCTCTTGGTTTCTTTCTCGTGCTTCTCTAGACTCTTTTGAGTCTGTTAGCAGATCCTCTGCTATTGCCATTGGAGCACGTAGTAGAGCCTGGCTCCAAGCTTCTGACTTGAACAGATGGGCACAACATACACTGGGTAATTCTCCTTGTACTGGAGAAAATCTCTTCAATAAGGAGGCTTTACGTCAGGTTGCTCATTGCTCCACTGACTTCCCTGGTTCTGGAGACCATTCTAAGCCGCCTTCTTCCCTAGGAGGTAGGAAATGTCCTACCAAGCCTTCTTTCCCTAAGAAAAGAAGGTTTCACTCTTCTCCTGCCCATCATCCAGAGGTGCCCAAGCAAGGGACACCTCGTCCTAGTCTGAAATTTCCAAACTCTAGCCAGTCTCAACATACCCAGCAACCATAGGTTCTGAGGGTTACAATCTACAGTTAACTTCTTCTTAACAGAAGTTTGTTCGCTGTTTTTTCTTAAAGCTCTACACTGGAATTTTCCTTTTTCAGTATGCTAAGCTGTCAGGATATTCTTGTCCATGAATTCTCCTCTTCTTACTACCAAGAAGGGAAGTTACAACTATCCCATGATAGTTTCTGTCCCAACATGAACATTTTCTCCTTCAGCTGACTCACCCTATGGGTAAGTCACCCTCCAATTACCTGTTTTCTCTACTCTCTCATCCAGGGTTTCCCCTGACTGAGTGGTACCATACTGAAAAGCTTCTTTAGCCTTTCATTCCAGTGTAGACTTTTTGTTTCCTTGAATACATTCTCAAGATAACTCATCAGGCAGGGACAGGAATATCTCCTCTCCCTTTGTCTGTTTCTTTTTGTTTTGCACAAGAAGATTTTCTCTGCTGTCTTTTCAGCTGCTGTGCATGCAGGAGTTCCAGTGATTGAATTACTGGTACTTTTCCACAAGTTCCAGTCTATCTTCCACAATTTTTGTCTAGCCTCAGTAGTGATTCCAAGCTAGTCCTCATCTATCTTGAATAATCCTACTCACTTAGGCTACTCACATTATCTTCTTTCTAGCCATCTCCTTTTCCTAGGATGTGGCAACACACCTGACTTCAGTCAGTTTTATCTCATAATTCTCCGGCACAATGCTCTCTGCAATCTTCAGAGAAGCTTTCTACTATGGGCTCTTGCTACAGAGCATTGATCTTTGTCTCTGAGGGCTATTCTATATAGTAGAAAAAAGCTTATAAATCATTCCCATGACTGTGAGGGTTCTCCACACCCTCTTGTCTCTTGTTATAATTCAGAATATAAGCTTTTTCTGCGTGAATATCCAAGGCTATTAGTAACGCATGATACCCCTATGTCCCTCCAGTGGGTCCTCCTGGTATCTCCTCTATGCGTTTCTACCCATCTATTATGTCAGAGTTCTAAAGGACTCCCGACTTGCTTTTTACAGACTGATATTATCCTCTGTTTTTCACGCAATCATTCTGGTTATTTTACTGGATTGCATTCCTGCATCCTCTTAGCCCACGGAAATAGATTCTCTATATATCTGTCAAGTGGGTTTCACCCTCTTGTTATTGGATGAATCTTTCCCCTTCACATTCCCCATGTGAATGTTCTTATGGGGCTTAGTGTATCTTCGGACTTATTGTCATGTATGTAAATATCTCTATATATGCCTCTACATGCATATGTCTGTAAGCTGTGTGTGCATAATTATGCACCTATATATATATATATCTGTTGGGAGGCTTTTTATAGATCGATATGTATTAAATACTATCTCCTCACTGTCTATGCTATAGCAATTTGTATCTTTCTCAGAGGTTACATACAGTGAGCTCCCTTTTTCATACTGTTCCTTAGTATGTGGGGACTGTTATGCACACAACCACTACTGTGGTGATAACAGCTTCCGCTTTGCTCTAGGTCTCTCTATCCTTGAAGATTCAAGCTTCGATATCTTTCCTATCTCTCATCAGCTAGGAAAGACAGTGTACATCTTCATTGCTTTGAGTACACATTGTTCTCCTTGGGAATATGGGCTTTTTTTCCATACCCCTTCTTCCCTCCAAGACTGGGCTAGTTGTCCAAATCGGTCAGTCTTCTTCTTTTAGTCCTCAATATTATGACTCTGTACCTAAAAGAATTTTCAGCTTTTTCTCATAAAGCTTTCCATTGAAGACCTGCCGTTCTAATCCTACCCCAGTTGACACCTGGATCACCTCCTAATTCCAGGTCTGGACCTTCACCCTCACTGCTGTGAGGTCACCTTGAGAATTCCGCTACTGCATATCCAGTAGACTCCTTCACGCTTTCTACTTCCTACAATCCAGTAGGTAAGCTCCATATTGTAATTTTAATGGTACTTATCATACATGCCATGGACTCCTCTCCTGTAGTCCTTGGGTTTGCTGTTTTCCTTACAGCTCTTCTATTCTCAACTCCTACCCTCCATTCCCTCATGTGATGCCAGAGATTCCTGTGTGGGAAATGCACTCCTGATCCAGGAACATGCATTTTATGGGATCTCCCCCTGGCATCTCTAGCTAGGGAGTCCCCATATGTGAAGACTCATTCCTGCTTGTTCCTGGAGATAGCACAGTTACTTACCTGTAACAGGTGATCTCTGGGAACAGCAGGAATAAGTCTTCACAACCCACCCACCTCCCCTAGGAGTTGTATCTATCTATCTATCTTCCTTTCCTCTTTCTCTCCTTTGTCTCAGCTATGAAACTCAACTGAGGAGAAGAAGTGGAAAGGGCAGGAAGTCAGCGCGCAGGCGCGAGGGATGCTCCCAAAAGCTTTCTGATTGGATGCTGGGGAGCATTCGCGTGCAGGCTCCGTCGGTACCGACGTACCCATATGTGAAGACTTATTCCTGCTGTTCCCAGAGATCACCTGTTAAGGTAAGTAACTGTGCTTTATTCAGATACTCATTAAGAGGCGTGTTTACTAAAAGTTAGTTAACATTATGCAAATATTTATGCAAATGAGGCCCACATTGAGTCTCCGCACATGGCCCCAAACCCTGCTTGGGCTGCCCCTGACTGAGATGACATCAGAATCAAAAAATATTTTTTTGTATGTTGAGGTCAATGGGGAAATGTCCTCTGCACCCATTATGGGAAATGGGTTTCTTTAGATGTAGAAATATGGGGGTTATTTTAGAAGCCCTATTCGTGTTTTGGACATCTGAAAACAGGCATGGGATGTCCCCATAATCATTTCAGAAGCTGGCTCTCTGGACATCTCCAGGGCGAGGATGGCCAAGTCTGAACAGAGGCGTGGAGTAGACATGTCCAGCGTGTTCCCTGAACTTGGATGTGCTCACCAAATTTCAGAAACACCCTTTATGTCCTGAGCCATATCCAAGTTTATACATGCTCCAGGCAACAAGAGGCATCGAAAAAGTGCTTGTTTTGTCAGACAGACATTTGGAGGGTGTGGAGGAGATGGTGGTCTGCTCCTATCTTCTATATTAGTTTTGCTACAGGCGGCATAATTATGCTGCTATAATTTTTGCCTACAAAAATACCCAACCAGGTCCACAAGACCCTGCAACAATACAAAAAGAGAACCCAGTACAGTGAAGACCACTTGGAAAAATCACACTTTTTTTGTCGGAGAAGCCGTCACAGTGCAGAGGACGTCACCTCTCACCACCGCATCCCATCCATTTTATTTTTAAATAAGAGTCCTATAATGAAGGACAACGTATTAAATCGTAGACAGATTAGCACTTAACTGAAAAGGCTGAAATAAAGAGTGTTCCACCAAGCAAAATTGACCATTGACATTGCTAACACAGATGCTTGTGGGCATGTGCCTGCCAGTTTAGTACAGACGTTTTGCACCTACCTCATTTGTATGACATTTGCTTGCTGCCAGGGCTGGCGCTACCCGGTAAGCATGGCAGGGGGGCATCATCCAACAGGGAGCTCCTTCATTAGATGCCCCCACCCCCCAAGCAGGGTTGTCCCTAGGAATGTGCAGGCATGAGGGGCACCGCGTGCGCCTGACTGGCTTCAGAGAGAGCTGGTGATTCCTGAAGCCCGGTGCCCTGGTGCACCTCTGCACAGTTGTGGGAGTAAACAGCGGTGCCACTGAATTCCTGGAGGTTAAATGGGGGAACTTCCTGTGCAGGAGACAGAAAGTGCCTCTGTTTAACCTTCAGGAACTCAGCAGCATCCGTATCACAGCCATGGGAGTAAAGGAAAACGTTGCTGTTTACTCCCACAGCTGTGCAGAGATGAGCCAGAGCGCTGGACCTCACCAGCTCCCTCTAAAGCCAGTCAGGTGCATGCAGGGCCCCTTGTGTGGGGCCATGTGGGGAAGGGAACTGCTGGTAGTATAAGAGGACTGGGGGCAAGAATGGGAAATGGGCTAATGTTGGGGGATGGGGAGATAATGCTGGGAGAGGCTGGAACTGGAGGGAGGCTGATACTGGGGGAGCTAGGTTTGGAAAAGGGCTGATGCTGGGGATAGACTGGAAGGGAGCTGATTCTGGGAGGGACTGGAACAGGAGGAATGATACTGGGGGGCTAGACGGAAATGGGATACTGCTGGGGGATGGAGAGCCCAGGATTGGAAGGGAGATGATGCTGGGTGGACTGGGACTGGAGAGGGATTGAAACTGGGGGAAGGCTAGGACTGGAATGGGCTGATGCTGGGGGATGGGGAGACTGGAAGGGAGATGATGCTGGGAGAGACTGGAACTGGAGGGGGACTGATACTTGGGGGGCTAGGACTGGACACGGGCTGATGCTGGGAGATGGAAGGACACGGACTGGAAGGGAGATGATGCTGGGAGGGGCTGGAACTAGAAGGGAGCTGATGCTTGGGGAGGACTGATAGGGAGTGGGGCTGGGGGGAGAAAAAATGAAGCTGGGGAGTAAGGATGGAGAGGGGGACATATATTTTGTGTGGGAGGGAAGAAAAAAGGTTATACAGCGGGAACAGTTGAGAGGGAGGGCCATAATAATGAATGCTGGGGTAAGAAGGAGGAATGGTAGGGTTAATGAATATCAGAGAAGGAAGTAGCTGGGTGGGAGTGCAGAAGGGATGTAGGAGGTGGTACTGGGGAAAGGATGATGGGGACAGCAGGAACTGGGACATAGGTGGAGGCTTTAAAAATGGGTGGGAGAAAAGAAGAAAACAGAATTTAAGATTGACTGATTATGGGGAGACTCAGTGGGGACTCAGATGGTAGGCCCAGGAGCCGGCACAACTCATCGTGCATGCAGCTCTGGCATCATGCAGCACCATCCCCAGCTTCATTTTTCTTTCCGAGTCAGCAACATCAGCCAATGCTGCTCGTAGAATTCACTTCCAGTGCGTGGGGCCATTCACTGGAAGTGAATGCTGCAGACAGAACTGGCTGCTGTGTGCTAACTCAGAGAAATAAAATTGATGGTGCTATGAGATCTTTTTGCTGTTGACTTGGAAAAAGAAAGAAGATGCTGGGGATGATGTCGCACAATATGTTTTCCAAGGAGGAAGGATAGAGAGAGGCAGAAAGAGAGAGATGGGATATGCTGGATTGTGTGTGTGTGTGTGAGAGTGAGAGTGAAAATGGAGAATATTGGACCAAGAAAAAATAGGTGGAGAATGGGAGGAGTGGGGTGAGGGTTGAATAGTGGTAGGTAGATGGAGTAAAAAAGAGGGAGATTGAGGACTGGATAATAAGAAAGAGTAGTGAAGTTTGAGTGGACAGAGAAAAAAATAAATGGAAGAAATCTGAAGGGAAAAGATCAGTATCCAAGATGGAACGAAGTGAAGAAGACAAGAGAAGACAAGAAATGGTAGATGGACTAGAGACCATAGAAAGAGAGCTAAGAGAAAACAGAGGAAAACAGAAACCTCAGATTGGGACCAGTATGATCAGAGAATAAAATGGTCAGACATCAAAGGTATAAAAAATAATTTTATTTTCAATCTTTATATTTTATACAGTACAGGGAATGCATCTCTTTCTATTTCTATGGTGTTGCATTGTATGCAGAATCTAGCTTCTTGGGGTTGCAATTTAATTTTTATCTATATATTTTAATTTTTAGGTTGTGGTCCCTTATTCTGTACTTGGAGAGGGTTGCGCTCTGAGTTTGTAGCCAAGGCCAGGTGTTCTGTTAACATGGAGTTTGTACATAGGGATCTGTACCGTAGTAATCTGAATTGCTCAGCTTTTCAAATAGGTGTTTGGATGTTCCAGGGCTCGCTGCAGTATTTACAGTGCTGCTTTTTTGGGGTAGGCTCCTTATGGAAGGAGTGGGGGTATAGCCAGCATTAATGAGGGGGAGGGGTGCCGATCTGTAGGTTGCAAGGGGGGGTGCCAGAAACCCTAGCGCTGGCTCTGCTTACTGCATACAGGCTCACAATTTCTGCATTACTCATGTGTTAGAAAACCGTGTGCACGTTTTTTAGCGCGCAACTCTAACGCCAGCCTCCTGCAACGGCCCCTTTGTATGTGTTTTTCTGTCTTTCTCAATTCAGAGAGGTTGTGCAATTAACTTTAATTGAATGTTCAGCTGACTTAGCTGGTTAAAAACCAGGTTGCTGAATGAACTTGCCTACAATGAACTGGGCAATATATCCGGTTAACTTAAGGACAGCCATTTATATGTCCTAACCGGCTAAAATTTATCACCACTGTCCGAGTGAAGGTTAACCATACCAACAGCATGCCTCTTTCCCCTCCTTATTTCAACTGGATACATTTTGTTGGCTGGACAACATTTATGTTGGCGCTGTTTTTATAAAGATAAGAAGGCACATACTTGACTTTATAAAATCCTAGCATATGTAGCAGAGGATGTGCCTTGAATGTGGGCGCAATCATAGATTAAGGTATTTTTTTATAATCTACGTGTGTGTGTGGAAACTCAGCCCCCTAGCTACTCCTGCCAGCAAGGCATGTGCCTTCATGCCTAACGGCATCCTTTTATGCCAGTTGGTATTTTGTAAGAGGTCATTTATGCTTGGTTGTGGCAACATATGTGTGAGAATATAACATAACATAGTATATGACGGCAGATAAAGACCAGCATGGTCCATCTAGTCTGCCACGTAAGGTGGCTAGAGCAGTTGTACCTGCTGCTCTGTGCAGGTCATCCTCTCTATGCCTTTGGTTGGGGTTTTATTTATTTAACAGTTTTTTTTTATATCGCTGTATCCTACGGTCAAAGCAGTTTACATTGTAACAGAACAGTTTACATTAAACAGGGAATACAACTTGGAAGCATTGATATATGAATTTGGGGAGTAACTGTATATTTGAAAAGGTATGGAGTTGTTGAGGTTAGGGAGAGGTGGGGGTGAGGTTGCGTGAGGGAAAGGGGGAAATTGTGGAGGGTGGGAGCGGTAGGCTAGGTTTGCGAGTAGCATTCTCTGAACATGTGGGTTTTAAGGGCTTTCCTGAAGGATGACCGTGCAAGTCACCCCCACTATTTGTTGAAGTATAAAAGATATTTCAGTTTATTTTGATTTTATCCTCTTGCTATAAAGGACTGTGTCTGTCCTATGCCATTTTGAATTCCGTCACTGTATTTGCCCCCAATCACCTTCATAGGGAGGGTATTCCAAGCATCCACCACCCTTTCAGTGGAAAAATATTTCCTGACATTGCTTTTAAGTTTTACTCCTTGTAGTTTCATTTTATTCCCTCTAGTTTTACAACTTCCCTTTCTTTGAAAAATGTTTGTTTGTTCATTAATACCCTTTAAGTATTTTTAAAGGTCTGTATTGTATCTCCCCTGTCTCGCCTCTCCTTTATGATATGGTCTGGGCGTAGTGCCCATACTTTATACGATTACCTCCATCATGTGGACAGTCTCATGCTTTGTGGTGGTAAAGCTTACCTTTTGGCATTCATCATGGGCATCCCTGCAAAATGCAATGTGTGCCTTTGAGTCAATCCTGACTCCTGGCGACCCAGAAGCTCCTGGGTTTTCTTGGCAGTGTCACCGGAAGTAGATTGCCAGGCCTTTCTTCCGAGGTGAGCAAAAAAAATGTGGCACTGTAGAAGGTCTGGCCTGATCTCAGGAGGAGCTAGCGTTAGGCAGTAGCACTGCAGAATGTCTGATCTCTGAAGGGTTAAACTGTGGCTTTTTGGGGTTTGATTAGGCTGTGACACTGCAGGAAACCTGACCTGATCTTAGCTAGGACTATATTATAGTTGTATAGAGATCTAAGCCTGGTGCTGGTGGTTTGATTCACTATTCCCCCACTCGCTCTATAATCTTGAGCAGATCACTTATTCCATTCTCACACTCTAAACTGTAAACTTTCTACAGCCATGATCTTGGAACCCTGTATGTTTTGTACATTGTTGGTACCACATTATTAATCTTAATTCACTGTTGCCCTTAGACAGCAAGCATACAAACATCCCGTACCCACTGACATGATTATAGCACCCCGGCAGTAACACAGACTGTAACTCTTTAAAGCAGTGCATTTTTACTTTGTTTTCCATTCTTCCATTGTAGCATGTTAAGTATATTCAGGCAGCTCAGTACCAGCTGCTACAGGGCTTGCTGGAACCCATCTCCCACCCCATCATCCTGTACAGAGGCCCCCCCCCCACACACATACATTTACAGTACCAGCTGGTATCTTGCCTTCATCATGTGCAGAGTTTCACTAGAAAGTTCATGAACATGCAGGATCTGTGTTGTGATATCTTGTATTGGCACTCATGCTGCTCTCTGGCTGACAAGCAGCCGAGACAGCCTTGGCAACAGTCTCTCTGCACCCCTCACTGTGTAGTTCACATGCTTCTCGTAATCACAGGCTCGTGTTCAGCTGGGGGACGGGCCTGTGCAGAGATGCACACGCTGGCTGCATCTGCCATGCAGGCATGGGGTACAGTCTGTGGCATGGCGACCTATCATATGCCATGGGATATGGCACTAAGCTGGCAACGAGGGGCCGGCTGTGATCAGAGGACTGGGAAGCAGTGGGCAAGAGATGCCCAGAAAAGGGAGGAAAGACAAACGGACTAAATGGCAGGGATGGAAGCTCTGGAGATGCGCTCTTCAAGCTGCTGGTGACATGACTGAGGTATGTTGGATAACTAACCATCATGCGCTCCTTGTACATGTTCTGTGGGGGCGCAGACTGGGTTAAAACAGGAAATGTAGGGCAAGGTACCAGTGGTTTGGGCTTGTTAACTAGTGGCTGAGTGAATTTGGAGAGTCCAGGGTCAGACTTGTCTTTCAGCTCCACCTCCTTTGGGATGGGAGATTCTGTCTTCATTTTTTTCCTGCAAGTAGCTTCCATCTCTTCCATGCACCACTTCCGAGATGATGCAGGGCTGCAAGCATGCATCTGGAACATGGGCTGCACTACATTTGCTTTCCTGGTTGATTGTAATGAAGGTTGAGAACTTGATTTGGGAAGAACTCTCGTAAGATGAGTCATGGGTGGGATCCAGCAACCTTTGACACTATGAAAGGGAGAACCTTCTCTGCCCCTAGAGAGGATGGCAGGGGGCAGGCTACCATCCATATTCCAGGAACCCACAGGCCTGCTGGCCTGGCTGCGGCCCTCAGTGATCTGGTCCTGAGGATCTGTCTCCTTGTTCTGCTTCATTAGAGAATCATGATGTATGTCCTTTCTGGGTGATGGAAAGACTGAGAGCTCTGTAAAGCTTTTGAATGCAGGAACATACCCCCCAGGATCACTCAGCGGGTTGCAGCCAAAGGGCTTATAAAAGTCACTTCTATATGCATGGAAGGAACCAGTGAAGGCAGGAGAAGTAGCAGAGTGATTCCAAAAAGGCTGGTCGCTGGAGTTTTGTGGATCTTTCCCAGAGCATACCTCTGGCCCCACACTGGAGGGAAGGGATGGGGCAACCACATTTCTTGGGCACTTCTCGGCACTGGGGCTCTTTGCCTGCAAAATGGTAGAAAATCTGCCAGAGTCTGGGAGCTCTTCTTTGGCCTGGGCCCTCTGGTCTCCCATATCCGGGCTTCCATGCTTCCCACAGTGGCACAAGTTCCCAGCCTCACTCGCCTGTGCTAGAAGCTTCTTTTTGGCAAGTGGAGACATGATGCCATGGCCATAGAGGCTGGAGATGAGTCGCTGGGAAGAAGCAGAGCAGCAGTTAGCCCTACCAGGGTTCTGGGAGTCAGGCTGGGAGGGAGGCCTGCTCCTGTCTTTGAAGCCTGTCTCTTGGTTACTCTCCTGATTCTTCTCTTTGACCACCATGTTGGATTCTTTCTCCAGTGGAATCTGTATAAGCAAAACAAGAAAATAAATATGATGCACCTGAGACCTCAAAATAAAATATGCAAAATGATATTGAACTGGCAAAAAAGAAATATAAGTCTTAGAAACAACAGCAAGAGAGGGACACAATTTTCAATATCGCAGCCAGCCAGAAAACCAGCATGAAATAATGCCTTATACATAGGGAAGTAAGTATACGGAGGGATCCAGCTGTCCGAGTTAGGATTTAGCTGGCTAAATTCAGCCACTCTAATTGCGACTGTAGAGTTAAATGAGGGGAAAAATTAAGGAGGCTAATGCTAATTTTCAGCACTGGAAGGCTAACCTGGATGGCCAAATCTAGATGCTGCAAGAATAGGCCTAAATCTGGCTCCCTCCCGTAATTAATAGAAAAACGTGTTCCACAACTTAATCCCCTTCCTCTCTCCCAGAATGATTTTAAAAAGTGCCCCATAGTCTGTTTTCCTACTATCCTCCTCTCTTTATTATTCTTTCAAAGAAAGAGTCCTGTGATTCTTCTCCCCTCTCTCCTTCCCTCTTTTCCTTTCACAAAAAAAGTGCCTGCCTGGGATTCCCTGCCTCCCTTCTGTCCATAAAGGATAGAGGGCCTGCCAGGGTTTCCCCTTTTTCCATCCTCCTCTTTTCTTTTACACAGGGGAAGCAGAGGGTCCCGTCAGGCACTTTCTTTGGCCAGCAGAAAGACAAAAAAGGAGGAAAGGATGTAAGCTTTGTAATCTACATTGCTGTCAATATTAGTGTAGTTGTAGTGTGAACATCTGACTTTCTAGTTTTTCAAGGCCTTTCTGGACATTGTCCCATTACCACCAATTTTCTGCAATGATACGGTTGACAGGAAGAAAATGTTGTCTGCCCAAAAGACACAGTTATGTGAACATTCTAGGAGTTTAGGGGCTGATATGTAGCACAGCACCATACTGAATCTGTTTAAGGCTAATTGGATAGAAGATCCAGTTAACTTTAACTAGCCACATAACCAGTCACTGATTATCACAGGTTAGAGTTAACTGGATGCCTTTAGCTGGTCGAATATAAAGTTGTCTGTCCAAAGATGAATTTGTCAGAAGGTCCTACATTTTCAAATGATCTATTTATCTGATGACTCCCTAAGTTAACCAGATAAATGGCTTTGCATATCAGCTCCTTAATCATCACTCTGCTTGCAGCCTGCCAGACAGATCCAGCTGATGGTAAACTCCCACTGCAGCCTGCCAGACAGATTTGGCTGCACTTTTGTCTACATTTTCCCTAACACTTCTAATGTGTCATATTACTTCTATTCCTTTTCATGCTTGTTGCTCCAACACTTGTCTTTGAATCGTTCAAGTGTGGCACTTAAAAACGTGCCGCTAGATTCTGCTTCTGCTCTTTCTTTGCAGATGAGGATCCCCCTATGCTTATCTCGCATCTTCTGAAGGTTCATTATTGCTATTGCTTTTGCTTTCACCCCCTCTCCAGAAGAAATGTTTCACACATCCTCCACCCTTAATGTGAAAAATATCTCTGAATGTTGATCATGAGTTATGTGGTTAAGCATGTACGTTCACACATACAGACAGACAGACACATCCTTGACAAAAGTGCTATTGCTTTTGCAAGAGTCGCCTAAACAAATTTGTTAAGCTGTGGCTATGTCTGCAACCTCAGGCCTATAGCTATACACCCTTCTTATCCTTTTCCATGCTACCGGACCCCTGGTTACATTTGCTCCTGCGCTACTAGATCCATAGTTGCCTCTGCCATCTTGCATGTTACTGGGCCCCTTGCTATGTCCATCTACTCTCACCTGCTCACAGTTCCTCTCCTTTCTCATTTTCTTGTTCTTCTCTTCTGTCTCCTCTCTCTTTTCCTTGTAGAGTCTGTACTGTTTGCGAGGCTTGGCAGTGGGCAGGGGTTTCCCATTCTCACCCTTCATATTCCAAATGTAGGGAAGGACCAGCCTGAGAGAAATCAACCCACTCGTTAATAAACTCAGAGCAGCTTGAGTTAAGAGGAAAGTAATGACGGCTTTGGATTTGTGCTCTAGGACAGATATTGGGGTACAGTTTTCCGAAATGCCTTATAAAGCACTTTGAAAAGATCTTGTATGAAAGACTTCTGAAGAGGTTCAATATATGTTTTGTGGAAAAGGCTGATGGAGGGGTTTTAGATGAAACTTTTATGTAAGGTGGGAGACAAGTTATCCTGAAAGGCTCTTCTATGACCTGTTCAACTTTTTATAACTAGTTTCAGAAAATCTGAATTTATCTATGTGCTCGTGTGGTCAATGGAAGCTGGAATAGCTTGATATGGTAAGATGGCATCTGTGATAAGAGGTGTATAGGACAGGATGGTGCCTGTGATAGGATACAGTGCAGGATGATGCCTGTGATGGGGGATAGATAAGGTAGGATGACACTCTAGATGGAGAATGGGTGGAGTGGGATGCTGCATATGATGGGGGGATGGATAGCAGGGTGGCGCCTGGGATAGGGATGGATGGAGGAGTTTTGCCTATGCTGGGATGGATAGCGTGAGATAATGTCTGTGATGGAAGAGAGCACGTCATAGCTGCTGGGATGGGAGATACAGGGTAGGATAGCACCCATGATGAGGGATGTATGGGCAGCATGACACATGTGATAGAGATGAATAGAGCAGAATAGGTCTTCGAAAGGGTACGAATACACAATACCTGTCACAGGGGATGGATCAAGTGGGATCCTGTATGTGATGGACAAATTGCATAAAATGTTGCCTGAGACAGCTAGATCATTTAGGATGCTGCTTGGCATGGAATGGACCACACGGGGTGCTGTTTGGGACAAATGAATCATATTGGACTCTAGCCCCTAAAATGGATAGACTGTGCAGGGCATAGCCTGGGCGAATAGATAGCAGAAAACACTACCTCTCATAGTGGCGTCGGGTGCAGGTAGCTGCACTCGTGCTCCCTGGACTTCCTCCCAGCTTATCATAAACATTTTTCCAAAGGCGCCTCCCAGTGACCTGCAGGGAGAGGAGAAGCGGACTATAGTCATTGCTCCAGTGCCTGAGGAAAGCAGGTCACAGAGTGCTGAATTTTCAGGATATTTATTTTCCTTCATATTTACGCAAAACATTAAATATTATTCTTTGTATGGTGCTACCAGGTATATGCAGTGCTTCACAGACACACACAATTTAGACAAGCCCTGCTTTTAGAAACTTACTTGACAGGACACAAAATATAGACAGAACATGGGGGAGGGGGGGGGAGGGCTGAGATAACATAGCAAGGCCAGCTGTAATGAATGAGATCTCATGAGCTTTTATATGAGAAAAGGGCCCATAAGTACAGTTAAGGAAGTTATGGCGGCCATTTTAGAAGGATTAGGTGCCATTTGCACATGCCAAAAGTCGATATATATGTTCAAATTGCCATACACATGAATGAAGTGATTTTAGAAAAGCTTCTATCTACATGTGTATATCTGCACACCCACAGTTTTGAAGGGGGTGTGTCCTAGGGCGGACCTGAAAAGTATATGCTTAATTGCCTATATTGCAACGGTAATAGACATAGGCCTCAAAAATGTCCCCATCGGCACTTACACCTGCTCCTGAGCACACCCAAATGTTAAGCAGCTGCTCGCTTCTACCTGGGGTTTGGAGGAATGATTGAGGGAGCTTAACTATGACATTTAAAATCACATTAAAAGTTAAAATCTGACTTTTGGATCTTGGCTCCTTCATTGTTTCTCCTTGGAATTTTGTAAAATCCACCACTTAGACAAGTAAATGCTGTCAGTTACTCGGCAGAGTCCTGGGTGGTGTTGCTCTTTTTTTTGAACGCCTTTCCCACTGTATGTACCACCAAATACATGTTATAAGGGTCATTTGATAAGGCATGCCTATGTTTATGCACATTTTAACACTTGTTTTTCATGCTTATTTTATAAAGTAAGGTACGTGCATATTTTATGTTATAAAATGGGGGCACAAGATGTTGAAAACTCACATTAATTTGAGCCAGTAGCACTTATGCCAGCCTTATGGCTGTGTAAATGCCCACACCTAGATTTGAATGTACGCAAATTGTAGTATTTTAAAAGAACGTGACTCACTTTGCACTCTGCCCACGCGCCACTCAAACTCCACCCCTGTGCATGCCGACAGTGAAAGTGCACATGATCGGCCTGATGCGTCCACTTTCAGAATAGCAGCCACAACAAATACATGCGTAAATGCCCATTTATGGACATATGTGACTAAAATATCTTTACATGCATAAATCTAGGCGCGACTTATAAAATTACCCCCTATTCATTTTTCCCATGGTTTTATAGCTTTTTTTAAATAAGACTCCATGTTCAGTGAGCCTTTTGTAAAATGAATATACTGCAAATTGTGAATGCCCAGACTTGAATGTCCATTTCCTATTTAAAAATTTACAGACCACCTCTCCTGTCAAACTGTGTAAAAATATAAAAATCCAAAAACATCAAAATTCACGTAATATAAAATCAAAATTTTACTAGTCATTTGAGAGAGCCAACTATCATTCAGTTACTACCTAGACAACCTATGCAAAATTGAGCTTGATGTG
Source organism: Ichthyophis bannanicus (assembly GCA_033557465.1). Classification (NCBI taxonomy): domain Eukaryota; kingdom Metazoa; phylum Chordata; class Amphibia; order Gymnophiona; family Ichthyophiidae; genus Ichthyophis; species Ichthyophis bannanicus. Next base: position 691,929,171 of record CM066035.1, read on the forward strand.
TAGATGTAATGTGGTTCATATTTTAAAAGGGGCCTCAAGCATGGAGGGTTTTTTTTGGATGGTGTAGACAAAATAGCTTTTTTTCTATGTACGAGATGTGATCAAAAAGTATTGAGACTTGTGTAGCTATGTTTGTTGTGTAACAATATGTTGCATCACGATGCTATTAAGCATGCAGTGACCTAGTTATGTGCTCTGCATGTGCAGAGTGTAGTGTGGCTGCAGCACATCTGTACTTTAATCACGTGATGTTTGGTATCGTGTAAAAGCAGTTCGCCAGATTTACGATGAGTGAAAAACTTGAACAGCGAAACTTGGAAATTAGTGCAAAGAGACTTATGACAAGTTACAGCAAGTGTATAGTGATGAACGTATGAGTCATGCTCGAGTTTTTGACTGGTACAAGAGGGCCGCCAAAGAGGGCCGTCAAAATGTTGACAGTGATGAACGTTCTGGAAGGCCATCCATGAGCAGGAATAAAGACAGATTTGAAGCAGTGTGTGCCACAATACGCTCAAATCGCCGATTGACTATCAGGGACCTTGCTGAAGACAAGGACATCAGTTTTGGGTCAGTACAGTCCATTCTTACTGTTGATTTGAGGATGAGACGTGTGTCTGCAAAATTCGTGCTGAAACTCCTGTCCCTGACCAAAAAGAAGACTGACTGCAGCCAGGGAGTTGTTGGAATGTGCTGAAAATGACTCAGATTTCATTAAAAAGATATTACTGGTGATGAATCATGGGTTTATGGTTATGACCTGGAAACTAAGGCTCAGTTCTCACAATGGAAGACTCCAAACTCTCCCAGACCCAAGCCTGTCCGGTGAGGAGCAATATCAAGATCATGCTTACAGTTTTCTTTGATTGCCAGGTTATTATTCATCCTGAGTATGCTCCAAAAGGCCAAACCATCAACAAGGAGTACTGCGTCCAATCTCTCATATGATACAGGTCATCGTAAGAGGCCAGAGTTGCACAGGCATGGTTAATAGTTGCTTCATTACAATAATGACCCAGCTCACGCATCACATCTTGTCCAGCAGTTCTTGGCCAAACACCAAATTGAACAAGTCCGTTAGCCTCCGTATTCACCTGACCTCGCACCCTGTGACTTTTTCTTGTTTCAAAACTGAAATTACCACTGAAAGGAAGGAGATTCGATGACTTGGAGACCAAATTTGGCACCTTCTGTTTCCACTAACAACCCCACCTCTGATGCTCTGGCTTCTCATTTCGTCAGCAAGGTCCTTTCCATTCGACAGCTTTTCCCCTCTTGTCCTCCTCCTCTTTCGCCTCCCCCCCCTCTCTCCCCAGTCCCCTCCTCGTCAGTGTCCCCCCCCCCTGTGTTCCTCCGCTCTCGCACTGCTGGTCTGTTTTCCAACCTATCACCCTCCCTCAGTTGTCCAGTATTCTCTCCTCGACCAGGAAAACAACTTGCCCATCTGACCCTATTCCCTCTCAGTGGCTCACTGAATCATCTCTTGCTCTGCTTCCTCGGATTCTATCTATCTTTAACACCAGTCTCTCCTCCGGTATTTTTCCCTCCCACTGGAAACACGCTATTATACGACCTCTTTTGAAAAAACCTTCTTTGGATCCCTCCTCACCTTCTAATTGGCGTCCTATTTCTAATCTTCCTTTTCTTTCTAAGCTCCTTGAAAGGTTAGTCTTTTCTCAGCTGTCTTCACACCTAGAGGATTCTTTGGTTCTCCACCCCCGTCAATCTGGTTTCCGTCCTGGGCATAGCACTGAATCTATTCTCATCTCCTTTCTTAATGACTTGCATGTTGCCCACGATCACGGTTCTATTTCTGTTGCTGTTTCCCTTGATCTTTCTGCTGCTTTCGATATCGTTGATCACCGCACTCTTCTTCTACGGCTCCGTTCTATTGGTCTCTCTGGTCTGGTTCTTCATTGGTTTCACTCATTTCTTTTTAACCGGTCTTTCTCAGTCTCATCAGGTTCTGATTCATCTGTCTCGTCACCCCTTCCCTGCGGTGTCCCTCAGGGTTCTGTACTAGCCCCTTTGTTGTTTAATATCTTCTTAGCCCCTCTTGCTTTACTCATCCAGCAGCACGGTATCTCTGCATATTATTATGCAGATGATATCCTCCTCCTTTATCACACCTGTCCCCTCACACCTGATATTGGTCCCCCTTAACGTCTGTCTTTCCACGGTTTCTTCCTGGTTTTCTGAGAACTTTTTGCATGTTAATCTATCTAAGACTTCTGCTATTTGGTTTACTGCTGGTGCTCCTATTCCTACCCTCACTCCGTCTCTCTCTGTTGGGCCTATCCCTCTTGTCACATCTATGCGTTATCTCGGTGTCACCCTGGATTCGGCTTTAACTTTCAAGGATCATGTCTCTTCCGTTGTTCAGCGTTCTTTCCACACACTTCGGCAACTTCATGCTATTCGGCCTTTTCTTTCCCCCCTGCTATGACCACGCTTCTTCTTTCCCTCGTAGTTTCTCGTCTAGACTATTGCAATGCTTCCTTGGCCGGTCTCCCTCTTTCTCAGCTTCACCGTCTTCAATTAGTTCATCACACCGCTGCTCGTCTTCTCACTAATTCTTCCCGCTCGGCTCACATCACTTCTCTTCTTATTCAATTACACTGGTTGCCTATCCCTTTTTTTATTCAATATAAGATCTTGATCTTTGTTCACAAGGCTTTGCACACCGGTGTCCCTCTCTATCTTTCGGATTTGGTTCATTTTCACTGTCCTTCTAGAGTTCTTCGGTCAATCCATGCTAATCGTCTTTTTCTCCCACCCCCTTCTAGGGCCCATCTTGAATCCACACGTTCTTCTGCCTTCTTTTTTCTTGGCCCCCGCCTTTGGAATTCTCTTCCCTCAGCTCTACGCCTAGATTCCTCTTTCCGCTCCTTTAAAGTCTCACTTAAGACTCACCTCTTTTGCACAGCTTTTGACCTTCCTTTCCCCCTCTCCTCTGCTGCTGGCAGCTGACTGCTCCTCCCCATCCTGTTTATATTTTTCTTCTAACTCTTTTTTCCCTTTTCCTTGCTATCCTTTCCTGTAAATGAACTGGCGTTCCTTTCTATTTCTGACAGTAGTCTCCTATATTTTTTTATTGTACACCGCTGTATGCCTCTAGGTTCAGGCGGTATAATAAGTTTTAATAAAGATAAAGATTAAGCAAAATTTGATACAGGAGCTTCACAGCATAACGAAAGAGGCAGTTCAAAATTGTTTCGAGCAGTGGCAGGAACGCTGGAGGAAGTATGTTTTATCGGAAGGGCACTACTTTGAAGGAGACTGTGCAATAACCATCAGTATTATGCTTGTCTTATTCTACAAGTCTCGATACTTTCTGATCACACCTCATACAAACGTTGCCAACTCATTAAAATGAGTTGGCTGCACGAAGGTTTCTGCTGCCCTAGGCAGACCCTCCATGCTGCCGCCCCCTCCCAAAAGACTGCGCCTCCATCCAGCCTGCCATGCCGCCCCTCCTTGCACTGAAATGGCGGCTGCTGAACTGCTGCGCTCACGGCCTGCAGCCCTCCCCCCCCCCCTCCGATGCAACTTTCTTGGAGTGTGGGCAGGAGCGGCAGGCTGGAACTGTGCGCAGGTGGGCATTTTAAAGCCCATCATAGCACTGTTCAGCTACCGCTTCCTGGGGGGGGGGGTTAGCAATGCCGGCCACCAGAGTCTGCTTCCCTAGGCGACTGCCTAGTTCGACTAGTGGACGTGTCGGCCCTGATTGTAGTTCTTCTGACATGTACTTTAAATTGTTGTCTTTATTTATTTTTAATAACTTGCAGGGTAATTTCTCCAATTGGTTAGTATTGCGTATCCCATGACGGTCATGAACCTCACTCCTAAGCCAGTGTATATGCAGTATGATCTCAGTCTCTCAAGTGTATTGCTAGTACTCAGCATTGGACTTGCATCTTCTGGAGTTCATAAGATGTTACATGTATGAGTAATTTATCAAGGTGTGCTTGGAATGTCTTCTTAATCAATCCTGTCACACCCAACATGATGGGAAATAACTCGCTATCTTTCTGCCACATTTTCTTGGTCTCTGATTGCATTTCTTGGTATTTGAAGATCTTCTCCCTCTCAACGCGATTCACCAAGTAGTCGCTTGGGACCGACACCTCTATAATTAATGCTGTTCTGGTGTTTTTCTCCTTTATCCCTATATCTGGCTTCCTGGTATCCAGCTTTTTATTGGTTGGAATGGGCAGGGCCGGCCCCAATGTTTGTTCAAGGTTTTGGCACCCTAGGCAAACCGTATGCCCTCCCCCCCTGGCTATCAGAATCTATTGTTTTGCTTTGAATGCCCTGCTCTTTCCTGCCCTAGAAGCTGCTGCCCTAAGCAATTACTTAGTTCACATGGAGCCCGATTCAGGAAGGGGCATGTCCAGGCCGTTCAGGAACAGGATGGCCCAGATCATATCCGATTCTGCACCGCAGGAGCTAGACATTTCCGCAGCTGCAGAATCAGGCATTGAGATGGCCCGGGTTTGCCCCGATTTTGAGATGCAGGATGTCCACCCGGCACCTGACCAGCCTCCCTATGCTCCTCCTGGTGTGCCAGTGCCATGGCATGCCTTCACCATGGTACTGGGATGCCTAGCAGGAGCCCTGAATATACACCGCAGAAACATACCTTCTGTCCTTGCCGCCCAACCCCTGGTGGGTCCTGCCAGGGATGGGATTGGGCAGTGGGGACCTTCCTGCAGCTGATCCATGCCTTAGGGAGCTTCCGAGCCAGTTCGCTGCCTTCAGCACTGCTTATTCCAACTCCGGGCTGGAATAAGCAGCACTTCATTCCCCCTCCTGCCGGACGTAGAGGGCCAAGACCTGAATTGGCCTTGTATGTCCTGGTGCTCTGTATGTCCTAGTGCCTCGACCCACCCCCGCTCTACCCACTCCGCACCCCCTCCCGCCCCCATCCAGTTCTCCCCACATAGTGGCTCAGTGTATGCGGGGAGAGAGTGAGGCAGCATATGCTCCCTACAAATAGTGGGGCAGCACATCCTACTGGGACGTGCTGCCTCGCTATTCACATCTCTGAATCAGGCCCTTAGTAGTTTGGCCAGCCCCGAGAATGGGAATTTAAGGTTATGATCTCAGTGCTTTTCAAGCATTGTGATGTTGTAGTGTTTACAGAGTTTCCAATGGTTAAGACGTGCTACTTTATTGTGCCTTTCTGTATATTAAGGTTTTGTCACAAGAACTTCACAGACAGCTATGAGGTGAGTTGCTGTTTCCAGCTGTTTCTTACAGAATTAACATATTTGTTTTGCCAGATTTTTCAATGCTCGCTGTAAATCATCTTGTCCATAATCCGCTGTCCTGGGCTGCAACTATCAATCTTTCATCCTTCGTTTTCAGATCCCCTCTCCTTAACCATTCATGTGTCCGTTCTTGACCAACAAAGGGTTCCTGGAGTAACCCTGTATTTCCCACTATACTTGTGTATTTGCCACTTGTTTTTCCTTGTTTGCCGATGTAATCCTTGGAAGAGTTTTTTCTGTTTTGAAAATTCTGTTTCCTTCCCTCTGTGTGTTTATGGATTCTCACTCATTCCTTCTAGTTGTCGGAACGCTTGTCCAAGTTTGATGGAGACAGATTCTGACACACAGTACAAGGAGCAGGGTGAAGATTCACACCATGGAATGGTTTGTAAATGGATCTTTATTGATCCAAGTCCAGAAGTCCCACCTTACACGGGCTGTGTTTCGGCTGGTAGGTATCTTTGTCAGGAGTAAATGGAACTCGGATAAGGTTACTTATTTCAATGGGACTCCATTTGCGGGCTGACCTGAAATTGCGTTTGAGCCAGAGCGATGCTGGCTTAAAGCAGTTTTCACGAAACATATAAGCTTTTTGCATTACATTGAGATAAGTAACCTTATCTGAGTCCCATTTGCCCTTGCTGAAGGCACCTACCAGCTGAAACATGGCCCATGTTGGGTGGGACTTCTGGACTCATTAATAAAGATCCATTTGCGAACCATTCTAAGGTGTGAATCTTCACCTTGCTCCTTGTAGTTTGGGTTTGGTTATTGCAGGTGCGGTCGCTTTTCTTTTGCTTTGGAGACAGATTCTGGACATTTACTTTCCTATTTCAGCACTTTTTACATATTTGGATCCTATGGTGCTCTTAGGTAGGCCTGGAGGACTATTATAGTAGCCCTGTATGTGTAATTAATCTCTGTGAGGCCTGATTACACATATAGAGTAACTATCGTAGACAAAATTGTTCTTTTTTTCTTCCCGCTTAAAGGTTGCCAAATCATTAAAATGATTTTTAAAGAGGATCTACCACATTTTTACCGACATCTTACCTGTTTTACAGACAAACATTTTACATTACATTTCTTCTGGCATGTACTTTAAGTTGCTGTCTTTTATTTCATTTTTTATAACTTGCTCTGGGACTCCCAGAATGATTAGGCAAGAAATCCCAGCTAACTAACTAAATTAATAAATAATAAACACAGTATTCCAAAGGGTTTATCTGGTTAATAGGGCCTGTTAACCAGATAAACCCTGCTGAGAGGGACAGTCGGAGGCATTATTTGGATAGTGCCAACTGCAGTGGCACTATAGATAATGCTGGGGTAGTCCATGGGCAGGGTGAGGGTGGTGCACCGACTTATTCAGTTGGCAGTAATTTTCAGCCTACTAATCAGATAAATAACTTTATAAAGTCAGGCCACAAAAAAGGTAGATTAACTTTATGCAGTTCTCCAGGAACAAGCAGGAAGTCAGTTCTCACATACGGGTAATGATAGCATCGAATGCGCCCGCGCAGTAACCTCTCCCCAGCTTTCAAAGAAAGCCTTTGGGAGATGTACTATGCATGCATGGTCCCCTTCCCGCTTAAAGGTGCCATTTTGCTTCCATCTCCTTTTTTCCACAGAGCCCATCAGACGTATGTCTGTCCTCCCCCCCCCCCCCCCAAAAAGTTGATTGTTTTTTTTTTCTCTGTGTTTTTCGGTTTTCAGATCGACTCCCTTCTCCTTTTTGCATACCGGTACCCTTCTTGCCTCCCGGGTCCACTCACCTTCGGCATCGCATTTTTGTCCTCAGGTTCTTCTTTTTTTCCTCGGGTTTTTCTCCTGTGCGTGGATTTTTGCGCCCTTTCTGGCCAGGCAAGTACAGTTTGACCTTGTAGGGGCCATATTCCCTGCTATGGCGTTGGTCAGTGGCTTCAAGCCCTGTGACTGTTGTGCACATAACTTGTTGCGCACGGACCCGCATGACTGTTGCTTCTGGTGCCTCGGGCGAACCATGAAACCTCAGCTTGTGGTCTCTGCCAGCAGATGACCTTCAAGGCCCTCCAAGGCCATAAGAAGCAGCATGAGTCATTTTTCTCCAAGACCGACTCAGTCTCGGAGTCCTTTGTGGGATCAGTGCCCTTGAGGTCCACCGAGGAGGCCCCGACCTCGCATGGTGACCGCGCTTCCTTGGGGCCTCGAAGTCACAGGGCATCGAACCAGGGCGCCCTCCTGGAGGGACATCCTTCGAAGAGCTGAACATCGTTAACGGCCTCGTTGGGTGACTAGACCGGTCCCATGGGCAAATCCCATTGCAAACCGGTCTTGGAGCCCTCGACGCAAGGCTGAGAGTGATAGCATCTGGGGATCAGCCTCTGACCTCTGAGGCCCTCCTCATCAAGGCACTCCTTTGAAGGTGCCAGCACTGGGCCTGAGGTCCTCGGTGCCCACGCTGCTGGCTGCAGAGTCGCCTTGTCTTGAGGCCAGGATGGCGGCCCTGGAACGCAGCTTGTCTGCCTTCATGGCCCAGCAGCGGGTTCTGATGCCTGGTTCCTCCGGATTATCTTTCCCGATCACTGGCCTCTCCAAGGCAAGGGAGTCCCTGGACGTGGAGCTGATTCCTGAGCACCACCAGCCTTGAGATTCTCCTCGGCACCGCTCCGAGGACTTTCCTGCCGAGCGCTCCCAGCTCAGAGCACAGAGGCATTGAGACCCCTGATACATCGGGGATGGGGCGCGAGCCTGAAGCCCAGAGGACCCTCAAGATCATCTCCAACTCAGAGTTGGAGTGGGGGACCGAGGATGATGAGTCCCCTGACACCTGTCTTCACCGGGCTGTCCCTTCAGACCCTCTTCCCGAGGCCTGGTGCTGGTCTGCACCCAAGTACCTGACCTTTCTGGACTTCATCCATGATATGGCAAAGGACCTTGCCTTCACTATGGAGTTTGAGGAGGAGCCCCGGGCAGAGGACCTTGAGATCCCTCTAGTACGAGGCTCTCCCTAAGGAGACACTAATGGTGCCCATTCCCCCCATCCTGAAACGGCTGCTCTTCTATATGTGGGAGACTCTGGCCTTGGTGCCCATTGTGAGCAGATGGCTGGACTCAAAGTGCAGAGTCTGCTGGAGCCCCGGCTTTCAAAAAGCTCAACTGCCTCACAACTCCATAGTGGTAGAGTTGGCCATGCGCCGGCTCAAGGGCCAGAAGATGCACTCCTTAGTACCCCCTGGCAGGAAGGCCCATGCCATTGACACCCTGGGCAGAAAGTGCTTTCAGGGCTCAACGCTTATCGGCTGGATCCAGGCCTACCCAGCTATAGATGGACATATAGTTGCGGGACCCAGCGAGGGAACTCGCTGGGTTCTCGGCTGGTCTTTCTGAGGAGCCTCTCCAGTGGTTCTGGACCCTGATCTCCATGGTCAAAGAGTGCTCCAGATTTATGACTCGAGCGGCCTATGACTGCTTTGAATTGGCAGCTAGAGTAACTGCTATAGTAACTGCAGTGGGCATTAGTGCCCTCCGCCAGACCTGACGACAGTCTTCCGAATTGGAGCAATGAGTGCAGAACCTCTTCATAAAGCCCATAACAGACAAGGCCGCTGAGCTGAAGTCCAAGTTCATGACCAGTACCAGGCTCTCCAAAAAGACCCCAACCCTTCCCGAAGGAAGGCTTCGGGCAAAAATCCCCCTATATAGGCTTACTGAAACTACCTTCAATACTAGGCCCTCCCAGCTCCCCAACAGGGACCGGCAGGCCAAGGGACAAGGGCATGGCCCTCATAAGCCTAAGACCTCCAAGCCCCAGACCGTGCCTCCTATGCAACCTGGAGGGAGCTTTTGACTCCTTGGGCATAGCCTCTCCTCCCCTGAGAGGTCCTGCCCTGCAGCACACGGGGAAGGGGTGTCTGGTGTTTTACACCGCCCGGTGATCCCTCATAACCACTGAAACCTGGGTCCCTACAGGTGGTGAAGGAGGGTTACCTCCTCCACTTCAAGCAGACACCCCCGCCGTTCTTTCTAGGGGAGTCTCCTATGACTCCCCTTCATCGGGTCCTGCTTCAGCAGGAACTCGCAAGTCTTCTGGCCGACAGGGCAGTGGAGCCTGTCCCTTCCCATCTCGGGGGCAAGGGGTCCTACTCCCGCTACTTTCTGGTGCCCAAAAGGACCGGAGGGTTTTGGCCCATCCTAGGGGACTTCAACCGGTTCCTGGTGAGGGAGAAGTTCAAGATGCTTTCCCTTGGAACATTGTTGCCCTACCTCCGGCAGGGAGATTAGCTATGCTCATTGGATCTAAAGGATGTGTATACATATGTCCTCATCCACCCCATCACAGGCAGTACCTCTGCTTCATGGTAGGACCCTGCCACTACCAGTATAGGGTCCTACCCTTTGGTCTGGCCTCCACTCTGAGGGTGTTCACCAAGCGCCTGGCGGTGGTCGCTGCCTTCCTGTGACTCCAGGGGGTGTTCGTCTTTCCCTACCTGGATGACTGGCTCATCAAGGACAACACAACCGCTGAAGTCCATCAGGTAGTGGCACACACTATCCTCGCTCTGGAGCACCTGGGGTTCATCATAAATTACCCCAAGTCCCATCTCTATCCATCACAACACCTGGAGTTTATAGGATCACTGCTGGACACCGTCTAGGCCAGGGGGTCTCAAACACGCGGCCCGCGGGCCGAGAGACCTTTGTGCGGCCCGCGGTGCATAGGGGGAAAAAAAAAACACCCCGGCTTCTGCTGCTGCTGCCGCCGCTGCCGTGGCCGGCAATAGCAGCAATATCGCAAGTCCCGCGGGCTCCGCTCCCCCCCCCCTTCCTTCCTGCTTACCTGCCAGTTCTCCGCTTCGGCTTCGCCTTTCAGAGCTGCGAAGGGAGAGCTTCTCCCTCGCGACTCTGTTCAGCCCGCTGGGGCAGATGGGAAATTTCCCATCTGCCCCAGCGGGCTGAACAGAGTCACGAGGGAGAAGCTCTCCCTTCGCGGCTCTGAAAGCCAAAGCCGAAGTGGAGAACTGGCAGGAAGGAAGGGGGGGGGAACGGAGCCCGCGGGACTTGCGATATTGCTGCTATTGCCGGCCACGGCAGCGGCGGCAGCAGCAGCAGAAGCTGGGTTTTTTTTAAAGTTTAATTTTCCCGGGGGGGGGGAGGGAGGGAGGGAGCAGGACTTGATGGGGGGAGCAGGACGGGGGGGGAGCAGGACTTGATGTGGGGGGGGCAGGACTTGATGTGGGGGGGGAGCAGGACTTGATGTGTGGCTGGGGGGGGTAGTACTGAAAATGGGGTGATGGGGGTTAGGACTGGTAATGGACAGATGGGGGTTAGGACTGGAGGTGGTCTGATTGGGGGGCTAAGACTGAAATGGGGTTATGGGGGGGCTAAGAATGAAGATAGGGCGATGGAAGGGTTAGGCCTGGAAGTGGGCTGTTGGGGGGCTTAGGACCGATAATGGGCTAGGGGGGGGGGCTAGAACTGGTAATGGACTGGGGGGGGGGTGCTATGACTGGAAATGGGCCGAGTAGAAGGGGGAGCTTGAACTGCAAATAGCTGATGGGGACAGGGTCTTGGAATGGTAATGGGCTGAGTGGAAGGGGGCTTGGAATGGAAATGGGCTGATGGGGAGGGGGGCTTGGAAAGGAAATGGGCTGTGAGGGGAGGGAGCTAGGACTGGAAATGGGCTGATGATGCGGGGACTAGAAGGGAGCGGATGCTGGGTGGGGCAGGAGCTAGAAGGGAGTTGATGTTGGGGGACGATTAGAATGGGATGGGGCTGGGAGAGTGAAATGGAGAGGGGAAATATTTTGTGTGGGAGGGAAGAAAAATCTACAATTGGCCGGGTATTGGGAGAGTAAGTGGGGATTGAGGATGGAGGGGTAAAATTTGAGTGGATGAAATAGGAATGAGGAAAGAGCAAAAGGAGAATGATTAGTATGTTAAAGCAGATGTAGAGAGAATGGAAAAAAACTAGGAAAGAAGAAAGGACAAATGGACAGCAGACGATGGAGAGTTAGCAGAAGACACAAAGAAACCAGAAGAAAGTGAATGGAACAATTGCAACTGAAAAAAAAATGCACAAAAGGTAGAAAAATATCTCTTTATTTTGAATTTATTAACTGAAATATGTCAGCTCTTGGAAATGTGCATCTTTAACGTCTGCACTTTATTTAATACAAGAGGAAATCAATGTATAGTTTTATTTCTACAGTGTTGTACATTCTAAGTTTGGCTTTTGGGGTTCCCAGTTTAATTGTCTTCCTGTTTCTAAATTGTGATTCCTTGTTTGGTGATGGTGTATGTTCTGCATGTGTAACTGAGCTGAGGTATTCTGTTTATGTAATTCCTATTTGACATTGCCACTTGTTCTCTTTCCCGAGTAGGTCATGTATTGTTATTCTCTGAAATGTGTTGATTTAATATTTGCAGTGTTGCCTTTTGATAGTTAGGGTATGGTGCTTTGTGAGTCCTGGTAGTGCTGTTAGGACACGGCAGGTTTGCTATGGGTTCTAAATGAGCAGTGTTTCTAGTAGTTCCTAATGTGCCTGGCGGTTGGCACTGGTTTATAGTAATGTAGAAATCTTTTAGTCTTTCTTTATCCATACACTCATTAAGAGGCATGTTTACTAAAAGTTAGTGTATGGTAACATTATGCAAATATTTATGCAAATGATGCCCTTATGCAAATGAGGCCTGCGTCTTGTACGGCCCCCGGGTTACTCTACAAGTCCTCATTTGGCCCTCAAAGCAATTTGAGTTTGAGACCCCTGGTCTAGGCCAAGGCCGGCCTTCCCTCTGGACAGTGCCCAGTGCCTCATGATGCTTGTGAGGGACGTCCAGGGTCACTCCTTGGCATCAGCCCGCCGCCTGCTGGGCCACATGGCCTCCAAGGTGCATGTCACCCCAGATGCCCACCTGCACATATGGCCGGTTCAGTGGGTCCTCCGCTCCCAGTGGTCTCAGACAACAGGGCGACTGTGGGACAGAGTGGTCATGACCTGTCCTCTGGCCAACTCTCTTGGCTGGTGGCAGCAACCCCAGCACCTACAGGTCAGGATGAGCTTACAGACCCCCACCCCCCCAGAGGATCCTCAGCATGGATGCTTCCAAGCTGGACTGGGGAGCCCAATGTGGCGACCTCTGCACTCGGGGCCATTGGTCGCAGACAGAGATCCTCCAGCAGATCAACCTCCTGGAGCTTTGAGCCACATATGCTGGCCCTCTGGGCCTTTCACCACCACCTACAGTACTGATCCAGACAGACAACCAGGTGGCAATGTTTTATATCAACAGGCAGGCAGGCAGTTTTCCCTCCTGTGCCAAGAGGCAGTGAGCCTCTGCTCCTTTGCCAGCAAGAGCGGGATGCTCCTGCGGGCAGTCTATCTCCTGGGCCAGGACAATGCCCTGGCAGACCGGTTCAGCCAGGTCCTTCACCATACGAGTGGCGACTGGACCCCTGTGTGGCCAACCGGCTTTTCTGTCTCTGAGGGCTCCTGAAAATGGACCTATTTGCCAGCCCACCCAATTCTCAGCTGCCCTGCTTTTGCTCTAGAGAGCCACATCCCTCTCGGGTAGCGGCAGATGCATTCCTGATCCCGTGGAGGGGGGCTGCCTCTACGCCTTCCTGCCCATACTGCTGATCACCAAGACCGTGTTCAAGGTCCAGCTTGACAGGGCTACCTTGATACTGGCGACTCCCCGGTGGCCCTGGCAGCCATAGTTCCCCTTGCTCTTCCACCTGTCTCAGGCGCCCCCAGTTCCTTTGGGATGTGCCCTGGTACTGCTCTCGCAGGACGATGACTCTCTCCTGCTCCCCAATCTGGGGTCCCTGACTCTGACGGCATGGTTTCTGTAAGGGTGGCCTTGGCCCACTTCAGTCTGTCAAATGAGGTGGAGGAGGTGCTCCTGGCCTTCTGCAAGGCATCCACCCTTCAAACCTATGCCTTCAAGTGGCGGAGATTCTCTGTATGGTGTGCGGAGAGTTTGCAGGGCTGAAGTCCAACTCTGTTAGAGTACACCTTAGCGCGCGCTCAGTGCACCACCATCTGGTCAAGGGTAATCCCTTCTCTGCTCAGCCACTCGCGACTCACTTCCTGAGGGGCCTACTGCTGTCATGGCCACCTATCCACCCTATGGCAGCAGAGTGGGATCTCAATGTGATTCTCGCAAACCTTACCACACCGTCTTTTGAGCCTCTTGGCTTTTACCACCTCAAATATCTCTTCTGGAAGGTGGTCTTCCTCTTGGTGCTTGCCTCTGCTCGCAGGCTTAGCGAGCTCCAGACCCTGGTGGCCCATCCGTTTTATACAAAGTTCCACAAGAACCAGGTTGTGCTCCCCAAGTTTCTACCTAAGGTGGTGTCCCCATTCCATCTCAACCAAAAAATGGTGCTCCCCACCTTCTTTCTGTGGCCCTATGCGAATAGGGCGGAGGCCGCTCTCCGCGCTCTTGGACTGTAAATGGGCCCTGGCCTACTACCTAGAGTGTACCAAGGCCCACCGTCACTCCTCGCAGCTTTTCATCTCCTATGACCTAAATCAGCTGGAGGCAGTGGTCTCCAAGCGTGCCTTGTCCATTTGGGTGGCAGATTGCATCGCCTTCTCCTACAAGGAAGCTGGTCTCTCATTGCAGTGTCACAGCGCTCAGCGTCCAGGCCATGGCAGCATCTGTGGCGAACCTGCACTCTGTTCCCTTGATGGAGATCTGCCAGGCCGCCACCTGGTCCTCAGTCCATATCTTCGCAGCTCATTACTGCCTGGAGAAGGAGTCTCACCGGGACACAGCCTTTGGCCAGGCAGTACTTAGTCATCTGTTTGGGTGTAAGGCAACTTCTGCCCTCCGGCTCTTCGATGTGTTCAGGCTACTGGAAATCTGGTTCCTCGCTTGACATTTGGGGCCGTTTGTGGGTCTTGCTATTCCTCAACTCCGATGCTGCTTCTCATGGTTTGCCTTTTTCAGTCACCTGTGGCTTTTACGGGGTTTTTCGGTAGCCTGTAACTGACTTCCTGCTTGTTCCCGGAGAAACTTAGTTACTCACCTGTAACAGGTGTTCTTCGGAGACAGCAGGAATCGGTCCTTACAACCCTTCCTTTTCTCTGTGGAGTTGTTTTTTGTCAGTTTTGTTATCAAAGTGAGGCAAGATGGCACCTTTAGATGGGCAGAGGACCACGCATGTGTGGTACATCTCCCAAAGGCTTTCTGGGGAGAGATTACTGCGTAGGCTGTCGGTGCCAACATCATCCATATGTGAGCAATGATTCCTGCTGTCCCCGGAGAACACCTGTTACAGGTGAGAAATATGCTTTTTTGCAATCTGGATAGCGCCGGTGGTCTAATGTTTCCTGCATCCATGCAGGGGCATCGGCACGGCCTCGGTTGTCAGGAGACACAGTCGGTGCCCCTCTGAAACCCTGGAGGTTGAGCCGTCCTCTCTCCATGGCATCTTGGCAGGCATCGATGCCTGTACCTGTTCCTGACTATGAATAAGGTACAAAAAGTGCTTGTTTCATGGCTGCAACCCTAACAGGAGGAAGTGCAAAATGTACTTTCATTGGCACAGTTAATATTTCCTGGCCAATGACATCTGCATGTAAATACATACTTCAAACATATTACTGGCCTGCTGCCACATGTCTGTGTATCTGAAATGGCAGGATAGGACATGCAAGTCCCATAACTTAGTTGCCCCCCTTCAGAAATACCCATTCTGGCATGTCCAAGTATCTGGTTCTGCAGCCATGCAATTCGGGGACGTCCACATTTGTGAAATGGCCTACACTCATGCATGCACCCGGCCTTACATCCTGCACAGGGCCCACCTCCAGGGATGTTCATTTTTTGAGATGCAGGCAGAGCAACTTCAGAAGGCACTTGTATGTGCCTCCCTTTACTATTGCCACTCCCCCTTACTAATTTTTGGACTTTGTGCTCTGGACATCCTAGGTTCTTCCTAAATGTCCTTCTAAAATCCTACTTTAAGCGTTTTTCCGTAGATAGACAACAGGGGAAAATTCTTATTGGGCCCAGAGAATATTAACCCAAAGGACATATTCTGTGTCTTTGCAGGAAAAAAAGCTTGATGAATCACATCCTAAACAGAAAAATAGTTCCTGATATTCAATGACTTAACAATGCACCCGGAGAATAAATATAACTCATATATTTATTAATTTCAATTAGATTACCACTAAGAGATAATTCATACTTTTATATGAGGCACAGAATCAGTTATTTGCTGCTTTACTTGTTATGGGAAACAAAACAGTCAGAAGGTCACAAGTAACTTGTGCACCTGTTTGTAACTTACCTTGAACTTAGATTTGGAAAACAGTTAATGAGCGTTTTAACACGCAGCAGCTGGCAGTTAGGAACACTAATGTGTGTACTTGCCAGTCGCTGCACATTAAAACACACTGTAATAGGCTATCATGGGATAGGCAGGGAATGTAGGCGTGGAAAGCACATTACCACTGGCGCCAGAGCAACTGCTGTATGCTCGGTGACAATGTAGCTCTTAACGCAAGTTCACCAAACAGTGCTGTGAGAGTCGTTAGGTGAATCTGCCTTATTTGCGTGCATGTTAGTTTGCATCCAAGTGTTAACTGCTGGGGACATGCTGGTCAGGCCTTTGACAGCTAACGCAGAAGTTTTGCATGTAATGTGCATTTAAATGCAAAAACTTAGTGGACTTTAGTAAAAGGAGCCCTAAATCTAAAATCCAAATCTACCTAGGAGCTAGTTACTGACAGCTTGGATTGGAATTCAGGAGACAAGTATTCTTGTTATATTGCAGACAACAGCTGCTAAAGTGGAACCCTTTTAGGCCCTGTCTACAAGATTCTTGATTTGAGAGACCTGCTACAGGGTTGTGCAGACAGGAGGAAAACATCACCGCAAAGAGCAGGAAGCAGTCCCAGCAGGGCTGGTTTTCCTGGAACAGAGCAGCCATAGGTAGAAACGATCCCTGTAGGGCTTTTACTCCTGGAGTAAAGTTGTCTACTCTTATTATTTTCTTACCAGCTCATAGCCCCCGAAATTCTCCACAGCCTGGTGTATCTTCCAGAGATTAACTAAAGACAGAAGAAAGAGCCAGAGTCAGGGTTAACAGATTTCCATGTCTAGCTGAGCAAATAATATATTAATTCCTGACTGTCTTTTCCAGGAGCAACATCAAAATTAAAGGAGCCACATCTATTTCAGACTTTCCCTTCTCGATTTTTGTTATGCTTAGCTGGCTTTGATGGAGCATGTTCTAGGAAGCTCTCCTGCTGTAGTCACAGTTGATACAGGCATGCCACTACTCTAAGGAAGCTCACACTACTGCAGTCTCAGCTTATACAGATAGGGCGCTGCTTTGAGGAAGCTCACGATGCTTCTATCCCAGCCGGTACAAATAAGTCCCTTCAGTCAGGACACTCATACTTCTTTAGCGCCACTAGGCACAGTCAGACAAAGCTCTATGGGGAGGAAGTTCACACTGCTGAAGACCCTGATTAATGAGAACACATCTGGCAAAGAAGACATGGAAGAGGAAGGGAGATCCCAGGAGATGTTTGTCCCATGCTCTGAAGCTAGCTCTAGGAAGAAATGTTAGGAGATTTGTGGCACAAAGACCCTTGTGACATACGTACTTTGTTTGAAGCCAAGATGTGGGACTCTCTCGATGGGTGTATTTCGCTCCTTCATAAACTTATAGAGATTGACAAGGAAAGTCTGTTCATCTTCTCTCTCATGGTCCAACTGTTTATCCCCTTCCTCCTCCTTGGAGGGCCTCTTCTCCAGCCCAGAGCTGCTTTCCAGGGTCTTCTGGGGAGAGAGAATGGTGGTGAGAAGTATGCCCAGCATCCCTCTCAAGTACAGAACATACTTCCTC
Source organism: Ichthyophis bannanicus (assembly GCA_033557465.1). Taxonomy (NCBI): domain Eukaryota; kingdom Metazoa; phylum Chordata; class Amphibia; order Gymnophiona; family Ichthyophiidae; genus Ichthyophis; species Ichthyophis bannanicus. The sequence goes on from CM066035.1 coordinate 691,946,295, forward strand.
CTACCAAGGACTGATGCCTTAAACTTCAGAACAGCAGCAGCCAGTGCAAAGAACTCAAGGGAAAGATACTATCAAGCAAGCAGAGAGCTCTGGACAGACACAGCTCCAGCCCACTACATATTCCCCTCAGAGAATGCGAGTCGGACAGCTCTAGTCACCATCATGCGCACAGTACTCTTGAGAGCACAGGACAGAAGCAGCCCTAGTTAAAATTTGTCTCCTCTCATTTTCAATCTGTATTTGCTGCCTCTAGGACAGCTAGTATGTCAAAAGGAGTTCAAAGCCTTTATTTTTGTAGATAATAGTCAGTTGATATATTCTCTGGAAGACAATTGTCCTGCAGATATATTTTGATTAGGGATTAGAAGAAATCTCAGATTGGTTGTTGTGTAATAATTTGTTGTTGAACCTTCATAAAATATAAATTTAATGTAGAGGCGGAGGAGATCTTTCAGGCATATGACCTGGATATTGCGACTATTGTCCCGGTGGATAAACTGAAGGATCCTCTTGAGCTCCACATTCTCGAGTTACAGGTATCACCAGTAGTGTAGCCAATTTTTTTTTTTAGATGGAAACTAATACATATGCTTTGGCCCTTATTAAATGTGACTTTGTTTAGGATTGCTGTCCAAGCATTCGTCTTGCCACATCTGGATCATTGTAATGGGCTGTTTGTGGGCCTTCTGATGAAACTGTTCATTCATTTGCAAGCTATACAAAATACTGCTGCTCAAGTAGTTTGGGAGCCTAGGTGGCTATCTACCGTTCCTCTACTTAGAACTTTGCACTCGCTCCTGCTAAAAGCCCAGGCACAACTTAAGAGCTTATCTCTGACATTTTGGGCGCTAAGTTTGAGAGTATTGTTGTCTGCGGGACAGGGTCTCCCAGTGAAGGCTTCTGATCAAGTCAGAGCAGACAGTTGTATATTTTGTCTACCAGAGTGGTTCACAAGTCAGAAGTATGTAAAAGTGTTTTTTCTGTACTGGACTCCCACATTGTGTAATGCAATGCTTGGAGATTTGTGGATAGATGAGAAATATATGCCATTTTGCAAAAAATTGGAGACCTGGCTATTTCCGTTATGAGTGGAGCTGTAGAAAGGTGGTTAGTGGTTTTAGCTTTGATTGTAGGTATTGGACTGCTTGATTTCAGAGGAGGGAGTAAGCAGGGCTGGTGCAAGGATATTAGGTGTTGTAGGTGAAACTTCAGCCTTATGCCCCCTCACAATTAGCTTTAAGATCCTTAACACCCCGCCTCCAAGATGTTGTTTGTTAAACTCAATTGTAATCGTCTCAACATGAGCCCTCTCAGCACAATCCTATAAAAATACATACTGTATTTGGGTCGGATAGTAAAAAAAAATAAAGCTGAACTCCTAAATTTAGGCCTCTAAATTTGTGTCCTATTTTCAGCTGAAAATGTATTCTAATTTAGGAGCTTCCAGTTCTTCCTTTCAGTCCAGTGTAGATGGGTGGGTTATGCTCATCTACTAACAGGGGAAGACTGAGAACAGCAAGCTCAGAACTTTTCCCTTAAGTAGCCTGTGCTTCCCTGCAGTGCCATTATTTCTCAGTTTCGAACAGGTGGATGAGCATAGGCCTGTGTGGGCTATTTGTTGTTTTTCTTTAGTTAAGTGCTAGGTCGCCATTTTGGGGTACGGAACCCGATGGCAGGGCTGGCCCGTCCATTGAGCAAGAATGTTTTTTGCACAGGGCATTTCAGGGGGGCCAGCGCAAAAAAACATTCTCATCAGCCCATGTAGATTAAAAAAAAAAACAAAAAAACTGGCTGCCGCCGCCGCCGCCATGGCAGCGGCAGAATCAAGCATCCCGCAGGGCCCCCCTGCCCAGCAGAGCCCTCCCTGCAGCATCAGCTCCCTCAGCGTCGGCTTTCAGAGCTGCAAAGGGAGAGTTTCTCTCTCGCAGCTCTGTTAGCCCACCAGGGCTGATGGGACTTCCTGTTTCCCATCAGCCCCGGCGGGCTTAACAGAGCTGCGAGAAAGGGAAACTCCTTTCATGGCTCTGAAAAGCCCGCGCTGAGGGAGCTGATGCTGCAGGGATGGAGGGCTCTGCCAGGCAGGGGGGGCCCCGCGGGACACTTGATTCTGCTGCTGCCATGGCGGCAGCAGCAGCAGCCGGTTTGTTTGTTTTGTTAATCTACCTGGGCTGATGGGGGGGGAGGGGGTTAGGACTGGTAATGGGCTATGGGGGGGTTAGGACTGGAGGTGGGCTGATGGGGGGCTTAGGACTGGTAATGGGCTGGGGGGTTGCTAGGACTGGAAATGGGCTGAGTGGAAGGGGGGGCTTGAACTGCAAATGGCTGATGGGGAGGGGGGCTTGGAATGGAAATGGGCTGTGAGGGGAGGGAGCTAGGAATGGAAATGGGTGGAGTGGGGGGAGCTAGGACAGGAAATGGGCTGATGAAGAGGCTAGGATAGGATTGGAAATGGGCTGATGGGGGGCTAGGACTGGAAATGGGCTGATGCGGGGACTAGAAGGGAGCAGATGCTGGGTGGGGCTGGAACTAGAAGGGAACTGATGTTGGGGGAGGATTAGAATGGAATGGAGCAGGGAGAGTGAAATGGAGAGGGGAAAATATTTTGTGTGGGAGGGAAGACAAATTTACAATTGGCCAGGCATTGGGAGAGTAAGTGGGGATTGAGGATGGAGGGGTAAAATTTGAGTGGATGAAATAGGAATGAGGAAAGAGCAAAAGGAGAAAGATTAATATGTTAAAGCAGATGTAGAGAGAGAATGGAAAAAAACTAGAGGACAGCAGAAAGGACAAATGGACAGCAGACGATAGAGAGTTAGCAGAAGACACGAAGAAACCAGAAGAAAGTGGCTGGAGCAATTGCAACTGAAAAAAAAAATGCACAAATGGTAGAAAAATATCTCTTTATTTTGAATTTATTAACTGGAATATGTCAACTCTGGGAAAAGTGCATCATTAACATCTGCGCTTTGTTTAGTACAAGAGGAAATTAATTTATAGTTTTATTTCTACAGTGTTGTTGTACATTCCAAGTTTGGCTTTTGGGGTTCCCAGTTTAATTATTGTCTTCCTGTTTCTAAATTGTGATTCCTTGTTTGGTGATGGTCTATGTTCTGCATGTGTAACTGAGCTGAAGTATTCTGTTTATGTAATTCCTGTTTGACATTGCCACTTGTTCTCTTTCCCCAGTAGGTCATGTATTATTATTCTCTGAAATGTATTGGTTTACTATTTGCAGTGTTGCCTTTTAATAGGTAGAGTATGGTGCTTTGTGAGTCCTGGTAGTGCTGTTAGGATACGGCGGGTTTGTTATGGGTTCTAAATGTGCAGTGTTTGTAGCAGTTCCTAATGTGCCTGGCGGTTGGCACTGGATTATAGTAATGTAGAAATCTTTTAGTCTGTCTTTATCCATACACTCATTAAGAGGCATGTTCCTTATCGTTCCTCCAGTTCAGTCCTCCACCTCTGGGTTGTGTACCTTCTCCTGCAGCATGGAAACTGGGCAAGTCAAACTCGTGACATCACTGGATATACACTGCTGGTCTTCTCCCATCATTCCCCAGTGTGTCCAGTCTCCATGCAGCAGGAGGACTTAGTGAGCTTAGGTGGAGGCTCACTTGAGGAACGAATAAGGAGTGTTTGATAGCTAGATTAGTATTTACACTTTATTTTTACTTCATTTGTATTTTTTCTGTCAGTTTAAAAAAAAAATGGATTCTGTGATTCTGCGACTTGAACCCTTCTCCCCTATCGGCATTCTCTCTGTCGGCTCTCCCCTCCTAGGGAGCCCGGCGGGAGAAGGAGAAGACCGGCTGATCCGCTGCTTCCTCAGAGCGCTGCGGGAGGCGGAGTAGAGACAGCTAGGTCAAGAGCCTCGCCCTCATTGTGGATGCTGCTGGCATCGTGTCTGTGCAGCAGTACGGTTTGTAGGGCTTGAAGACGGGCCAGAAACGCAGCGGGGACACGCAGGTGGTCAGAGCCACCGGTGAGGTGAGTGTCGGCACGGCGAGTTCCCCGCAAAGAAAACCTGAAGGTTAGGAAGGCTGGTTTTTGCCTGCATGCTCCAGCCGTGTGGCTGGGGTAGCGCGATTCGGCAGGAGGGGAGAAGCCATCGATTAGCGGAGGCATGTTTCAGCTCGTGGAGTTGGCGGCCGAAGAGTTTTTTTTAAGCAGGGGAAAGAAATTTTGAATTTTTGATATTTTTAAACTGTTCCTGGTGGTTTCCCGCGCTTTTTAGCTGCATGGCAGGGACAGCATGGCTCAGCGAGTCAGTGGGTGAAGCGATTCCTACAGTCAACTGAGCTCTCGTGGAGCCTCTCTTTCTTGGGGGGCAGTTGTTTAAGGAAGCTGGTTTGACTTAGTGTCATTTTGTTTGTTTTTTTCTGTTTCCAGTTATCTATTGTTTAAAAAAAAAAAGAAAAAAAGAAAAAAACACGGGAGCAGCAATGGGGCCTTATCTTCAGGTGCGCTGACAGGCCCTGCATGTAAAAGACATTAGTCAAGTGATATTCACTTCCTTTATTTTGATGATTTTATTTAATTATATATAATCTTATAGGCCTGTTATTTATTTATCCATTTATCGGTTCCATGGTCTGTATGTTCTATACGCTAAGGGAAAGCACTGTTGCCTTTCCAGGAGTTTACCTTTGTTTTTTGTTTCCTTCCCCTCTGCTACATACTGGAAGGCACAGTGGGAACGGCACTCCATACTTATCGGGTTTATAGAGAAGAAAAATTACCGGTATTGGCACTGGCGGTCCACCAGTCTTCAATTGTCCCATCCTAGCTAAAATGGGATTTTCTGGAGGTTGCCACCAGAAAACGAGCTGGGACAGTTTCTTCACCTGGGTTTAGTCTGGCCCCAGCTCGGAGTATGTGCAGACAACTAAGTTTCAGTATATAGAAAGCAATAAGGTTAAGTCTGCCCGGAGATTTCTCTGTTTTTACAGCGCTGACTGGGTGTTCCAAATCAGATAATGAAATATTTAGGGCTGCACAATTGGTTCAGAAGGGGGAGCTGCGGCCCTCAGGACAAGGGAAGCGTCAGGCTTCCTGGAGCTGTATGGAAAATAAATTGCAAGTTCTGCATCTCAGAAAGGGAAATCTCTCTCTAGATCTCCGGCTGCAAGTATTCCAAATTTAAAATTGCAGCAGCAGATGAATCCCGGAGATGAAATCTTCTACTTCCTATATGACGTTATCAAAGGTATTTCGCTTGAAGAAATGCACATGTTTTCATTAATCATTCAAAAGCTGTAATACTCAGGGAGATACACACATCCGTTGTTCTCCTTGGGGCCCTTTCTCTGAGTGAGGCTCCGCCTCATAGCTGTTAGTGCAGGAATATATTCAAACCTTTTGGTTGTTCATGTCTTTCCTTTGGCCCGGAATTCATAAGTTTTCGGTAGGATTGAAACAGGGCAGTATTTGAATGGGAAACTTCCCCGCTGCATTTAGGCGTGATGTCGTCTTATTCAGGCCCGCATGTGTTTCACCCTGGCTGTGGTTTGGGTGCCTGGGGGAGGCAGCCACCGGAGAGTGAAATGGGACGGAGCAGTTTCTCCCTAGGGGGCCATTTGCATTTTAAGAACATAAGAACATAAGATATGCCATACTGGGTCAGACCAAGTTCCATCAAGCCCAGTATCCTGTTTCCAACAGTGGCCAATCTAGTTTCCTTTTTAGTTTCAGTTAATTAGATTTTATTTTAATTACTTCAAAGGCTATATGACTAAGCCTGTGGAGGTGCACTGTGCTGGGGATCCGATTACATTCCCGGGTCCAGAGGGAGCTTCTGGGGAGTGTTCCCAACCCTTCTCACCATTCCGGCCAGACCACAGTGCCTGGTATGGGAGGGTATCAAGGGATGTGACTCCCACCTAATTCTTAAGCATTCCTTGGGTTATGCAGCTCAAAACTTATTCAGTGCACAATAGCTTGATGCAGACAGGTGGGGAAAGGCCTAATACGATAGGCCATGGTTGTTACCGTGCAGATTTCAGAGTGCTGCGTGCCTGGTCAGGTGATCTAAACGGTTGATACTTTGTGGCTTTCTCTTGAGAAGAATCTGATAGACAGTCAGAGACAGGAATAAAGATGTGTTTACCCCCCGTCCCCTGCATATAGGTTTGTAGCGGCTTCAGTTCTGTGGAAAACAGGAGGCGCCTACATACAAGAAATGTATCTAGTTAGAAAGATAGTGGATAGAAAGCGATAAGATCCTTCCATCTGTCTATGGTCTGTAAGTAACGCTCGTTTGGGAGTGCCTCAACGAGGTACATATGCTTCCAGAGCTCAAGGGTTTCGAGGCTTTCAAAGGGCAGGAAGGGGATCCTCGGCTACCTTGTCCACGACTGCCCGAAAACCACAATGAAGCAAGGCGGGCCCAGGTGGCAGTTCAGTCGATAGGAAGAAGTTTTCGGGAGTTTCTTCTTGCCGGAGTCCGGATAACGGCAGGGCAATGGGTGTTGAAGGTAATATGCAAAGGGTATACCCTAGCGTTTGTTCGCCCGGTGTTAGATCTCAAGGAATTAAATCGCTGTCTCAGAGCGTTTCACTTTTGAATGGAACCGTTGCGATCGGTAGTGGTGACGGTCCCACAGGGGGAGGAGGAGTTAACATCCCTAGGTCTTACGGAGGCATACTTATGCATTTCAATACAGGCAACACGTCAGAAGATTCTAAGGTTTGCCTTCCCGTGGGGGCATTTTCACTTTCAAGCCTTGCCCTTCGTTTTGGCGATGGCCCCGCGTACCTTCACCATGGTTATGGTGGTGGTGGTGGTGGTGGTGGTGGTGGTGGCTTCTCGGAAAGAAGGAGTTTTAGTTCACCCTTATTTCGACGATTGGCTGAGTCAACCACAGTTCTGGGCCGAGAGTGTCCGGGTTTCGGACATAGTAAAAAAAAAAAAAAAGTTTTCTTCAGGCTGTCGGCTGGGTAGACAATGCAGTCAAAAGTTGTTTAGCCTGTCTCAAGTCCTAGAGTACTTGGGGGTTATGGTTCAGCTACCAATAGGGAACAGTGTTGCAGCCGGAGCGGAGAGGTCAGGCCCTTCAACAACTAGTATGCAGGTTTTCTGGTGGTTCTGGTGCCGCCGGATTGGAGCTATCTTCGGCCACTCGGGTCAGTGGCGGCGACTTGGAGGTAGTTCTGTAGGCCAGCTCACATGCGCTCCTCACAAAGGTCCTTATTAAGATGGTTGTTGCACCGGAACTATTCTATGAACAAATGTGTCTCATTTACCACGCAAGTCAGGTGATCCCTTCATTGGGGCCTCGTCCCAGGAGATCTTGCGGCGTGCAGGCCGCTGGAACATCCGCTGTGTCTCCCGATGTTGACAGATGCGAGTCTCGCTGGCTAGGGAGATCATTGTGAGGATTTTTTCGCTCATGATGTTTGGAGCGAACAGGAGCTCCATTGATCGTTCAACCAGTTGGAGCTGAAGGCGGTTGTGCTGGCGCTTCAAGCGTTCGATTCCGAAGTGAAGGATCGGGCAGGGCGAGTGCTGTCTGACAATTCCATAACAGTGGCTTACCTAAACTGGCAGGGTGGCACAGACAAGTGCGGCCATGGAAGAGAAATCAGAGGCTCTGTTCGTCTTGGTGGAGCCTCGACTGCAGGTGCTTTTGGTGGCGCACTTTGCAGGATCAGGCAAGGTGATGGTGGATTTTCTCAGAGGAGTCCGGGTGGATGCCGGACAGTGGGAGCTTCATCCGGAAGTGTTCGCACAAATAGTCATCAGATGGGGTTCTCCGATCATGGTTCCCATGGCGACCTTTCATTCGGCCAAGGAGATTCGTGTTCACAGCAGAAGACGAGAGAGGATGTTGGAGGGCGTCGATGCTCTGATGAAAGCAGGACCGTCACCCAGCCTTTTCTAGGGCCTTCCCCCGTGGCGCTTATAGTGCAAGTGCTTCAGCGCATCGAGGCGCTTCGGGGGAGAGTGGTGTTGCTGATGCTAGATTGGCCGAGGCATCCGTGGTGTGCTGACCTGGTCAGGTTGCTGGACGGGAAGCCTTGGCGATTACCCGCAATGGCGAATCTGTTGGCCCGGGGTTCAATTTTTGCCCTGGGGGCGTTGACTAGAGAACCTTTCGAGCCCTTGTATCAGGTTTCGGTCTAGGATTTGATTTTAGAAACGGTGCTCTTAGTGGCTATTTGTCCGGCTCGCCGAGGGTCGAGTTTCAGACCTGGTCTTGTCTAGAACCATTTTTCTCCTTTTCTAGGGAAAAGGTGGTTTTGCAGATGGTTCCATTCTTTTTGATCAAAGTAGATCTACTTTCTCATGGATCAGTTGGTCTCGTTACCAGTTCTGTGATCCTCGGAGGAGGATGCTTCAGTTCGCAATCTGCGTCGGTTTGGTCATAAAAAGGGCTCTGCGACCATACATATAAGTTTTGGGGGCCTTTCGAAAATCAGATTGTTTCTTTGTTCTTTCGGGGGTCCGCGGAAAGGTGCAGCAGCAGTCAGCGCTCCAATATCCAGTTGGCTCCGGGAGGCAATAGCATTGGCATATCTCTTGTTGTACCGTCAGGCGCCTATGGGGCACACGACTTCCTGGGCGGAGCGTAGTTTGGTACCGCCGGTGGAGATTCGCAGAGCGGCAACATGGTCATTCTTCCATACCTTCAGTAAGCACTATCGTCTGGAGGTTCAGATGGTGAATGATGCCTGTTTCGGGTTGGTGGTGTTGCGACCCGTCTGGAAAGGTCCCTCCCAATAATTACTGCTCTGTTACATCTCAGAGGTGGAGGACTGAACTGGAGGAACAATAAGGAAATGGAAATTACACTTACCTGGTAATTGTTGTTCCTTGAGGAACTCCAGTTCAGTCCTCATTCCCGCCCGGGGATGAGCTATTCAGTCGTGGTTCTTCAGTTTGGAGAGAGTTTTCAATCACTAAGAGAGTAATAGGTTTGATATGCCGGAGATCACAGTGGTATCTTTTCTTTCTCTGACCTCTTTTGGTCTTCCTTCTTTCTGGCTGTCTTTCTCCGATCTGGGGGGCAAGAAGGAAGTGGTTGCTTTCCCCTTTATTTTAGGGGATTTTAGTTTTTAAAACTTAAAGGTTAAGTTTTAGAGTTGTATTAATTCTTTAGCTACTTATTTGTTGCTCCTTTGAGTTTGCTTTGTCAATAGTTCACTGGGGGATGATGGGAGAAGACCAGCAGTGTATATCCAGTGACGTCACGAGTTTGACTTGTCCAGTCTCCATGCTGCAGGAGGAGGTACACAACCCAGAGGTGGAGGACTGAACTGGAGTTCCTCAAGGAACAACAATTACCAGGTAAGTATAATTTCCATTTTACTAAAAGTTAGTGTATGGTACCATTATGCAAATATTTATGCAAATGAGGCCCCGCACAGAGTCTCCACACATGGCCCCGCACACCCCTTGGGCCGCCCCTGCCCGATGGCACAGGGTCCCTCCTCCAGCCACTCCTCAGTTCCTTCTAGGCAGTAGCAGACAGCTGCTCCCCCCCTTTTCCTCTTCCCCAAGTCTTGGGAGGAGGCCGGGGTTGAACTCTCTGCTCCTGCTTGAATTTATTAAAAAAAAAAAAAAAATCAACAGGCAGTATCGGAAGAGGCAGCGGCAGCACAGCAGGACCTCCAGGAGCTTGTGAGTTAGGGTGGGGGAGGTTCCCACACGGTGCGCACACGGCTGACCCAGAGATGGGCTATTGTGCAGCATGTGGCAGCCACAGGAGCTTGCTCTCCACAGTAGGGCTCTGCCGTGTCTGTATTAAGGAAAGCACGGCTGCCGTGGAGAGCTTAGTTTGCAGCACGGCTGCCGTGGAGAGCTTAGTTTGCAGCACGGCTGCCGTGGAGGCAGCTGTGGGGGGCTTTCTGGCCACGAGCGCCCTTCTGGGGAGGATGGGGCATCTGCGGTTTTGGCGGGAACAGCTGCCATCTTGTCTGCTACTTCTTCTTCTGCCTCAAAGCGCAGAGAAGCTCCTTTTTTGCAGCCGGTGGCCCTAGAGCCCCCTGGGGAAAATGGAGGGGGTCTGAATAACGAGGGCACGTCCACTTTTCCCCCAGAGTTTGTGTTATTGCTACATCAGGCCTTTTTAATGCAGCAAGGCCTTGGGGAGGGGTCCTCTGATCGAGGTTCTCCCTCCTTGCAGGGAGGACTGTTGGTCCGGGCGGCGGGGAAGTACCCACGCCAGGAGAGGTCCTCAGACTTTGAGGCTGGGGCATTGATGGCGTCCTTAGGGACCGTAGAGAGTCCGTCTGATTATTTGGAGGATCTGGACCCTGAGGAGCTAGAAGAAGGGTAACTACCCACTGGGGAGGATTCTCGGCCCTTTGCATATTTCATAGAGATGTGCTCCCGTCCCTCATTGTCAAGACCTTGGCAGCTTTGCGGATTGCAGATGATCCACTGCCAGACCCTGCGGGGCAGGCAGAAGATCTGCTCCTCGAGGGTATTTGGAAGCCCCTTTGCACTTTTCCTGTCCATCGAGCAGTCAAGGCCATGGTTGATGAGGAGTGGAATGTCCCAGATGCCAGTCTGGGTCAGTAGGAGCATGGGCAGGCTCTACCCTATTCGTTTGGAGGAGAGGGAGCACTTGTGCCTCCCCCGGATGGATACACTGGTGGTGGGAATCACCAGAAAAACTACCATTCTGGTAGACGAAGGGGCAACTTTGAAGAACCCGCAGGATCTGTGTATGGAGGAGTTGCTTAAGCAGGCCTTTGAGGTTTCAGACCTGGCTTTACAGGGAGTCATCTGTGGCTCGTATGTGGTGTGGATCTGCCTATGTTGGTTGTAGAAGATTTCGGCGACGTCGCTCCAGGAGGTGGCAGCCTGGGGGAAAGTGGCCCAGTTGAGTCTGGGACTGCCTTCTTGGCTGATCTCCTCTATGACTTGCTTAGGGCCTTGGCCAAGTCGTTGTTGACTGTGGTAGCTGCTAGGAGGTTCTTGTGGCTATGGAACTGGTTGGAAGATTTGGCCTCCAAAGTGAGGTTGAGCAAGCTCCGCTTCTCGGGGAGGCTTCTGTTGGGGAGGATTTGGAGACGCTGGTAAAGGACCTGGGAGATACTAAGGTTGCGAGGTTCCTAGAGGACAAGCCCAAGGTAGCGGGCCAGGTGTCCTCTTTTGAGGCTGGGGAGCATGAGGCATAGAAGTTCTGCCTGGCCTGTGGGGCGAACCCCCAGAGGTTCTGGTTTCTCCCGAAAGGCCTCTCCTTTCATGGAAATGGTCGGGGTGGCTGAGGAGGTTCAATCTTCCCACACTCCTAAACAAATAAACGCTGTTGTGGTATCTTTAGGACTTAGCATTTTAGCTGAGCTATATATCATTTTGCCCGGTATAGGAATGTTAGTGTATTTTTGAGAGATAAGATCTATGCTGTGTGAGGTTTGGGTTGTAGGATCTTTTGTACGATGTGTTAGCGATCAGTATATTGGTTAAATTCTGTGGTAGATGGTTGCTGTAGTAGTTATTTTTGTGAATGGTGATGGGCTGGTCTAGTGTTTTGTATGATTGGTTGATTGGGTGGAAGAGGTGTGCCTTGACTGGTGATTTATGCGCATGCAGAGCATCTGTTAGACAACGGTTTGTTTGAGCATGTTTTGTGCTGGTTTTTCTGCCAATTTGGAGCGGTGCTTTATTATACTTGGTAAGTCACTGGTGTAGTTTTAGTAGTTGTTTCTGTAATATGTGTGTTGTTTTGATGAAAGTATACAACTCTAAGATGCTTTGTTGGCTTGCTTTAGGAATGTTTGGACTGCCGTTTCTGCACAGACAAAAGAGAGAAGGGTTTGCCTCCCTGAAGCAGCAGTAGTGAAACGCCCCGCATCTGAGTTGAACCGTATATTTGTTTGTGAATTGATTTATAGCAAAACTAGAGTGTTTCTATGAATGCTAACAGTCAGCAGCTAAGTACACTTTTATGCTATTGATTATAGTGTTGTGTGAAATATGGTTACCAGCAGCTGAATTATTTTTGGATGAAGTACATTGTGACGAGTGCTGGAGGTTTTTTTCTGACTCAGTGAAGGTGATTTATCACAAACTCATCTGTGAAAAGCCATTGTTACAGAATTATTCTCCAAGAACAAGCAGGAAGTCGGTCCTCACTTATGGGTGACGTCGGCACCGATGGAGCCCAGGTGGAGAAATTCCAAAGCTTTCAAAGAAAGCTTTTGGGATTGCTACCTTGCATGCGTGGTCCTCTTCCCGCCCAAGGGTGCCATCTTGCTCAGTCTCCCCTTTTCCGCGGAGCCCTTTGGATGCACGTCCTCGTCCCTCAGAAAAAGTTTGATTTTCCTCGCCTTAACAGGCGCTTATTTCTTTTTTTCCGGTTGCACCGGTCCTCTACCCGTCCTCCCCTTGCTCCCTTTTCTATAAATCTTTCTTCCAGGCATCGCGCCCTTTCTTCTTCCCAACTGCTGGCCACATGGGTCTTCGACCTCACAGGGGCCGTTTTTGCCCCCATGGCCACTGGGTTTAAAAAATGCGATAGATCCTCTAGGAACATGTCTCTTAAGGACTCTCATGACTGTTGTCTAAGGTGTCTGAGAGCTGACCATGACCCAGAGCTCTGTTCGCTCTGGAAGAAAATGTCCTCTAAGGCCCTGCTCAGCTGTAAGCAGAAGTTTGAAGACATTTTTCAAAAGGCAGCCTCGGAGTCTCCGGCGGTGCCCTTGGTCGTTTCCCCTCCGGTGAGTTCTCCCGCTGCGGCACCGCGTTCCAGATGGCACTCGGACCAGGGTCCACCAAGGTGGAACGGCGCAAAAAGAAGGCCTCGAAGTCGCTGTCTGGGGCCCCCAACAAGCGCAAGTGCTCCCGCACCCGGTCGCTTAGCCCCCTTCGGCGTTCCCGAGAGTGGGACAAGAAGCAGCCACGCAAGGTACCTCACAGAGAAATGGAGTCCTCCGGTGAAGGCACCCAGTCTCCTGAGGGCTGTCCCGGTGAGGACGCCCTCTCCTCGACACCCGACTCGGTGACCCCTGTGTCGGCGTCCCAGGGCCCCATGCCTGCGTGGGAATCCCAAATACTGGCGCAGGAACGCAGCGTTTCTGCGTTCAGTTCTTCCCAGCAGGTGCTCATGGCCAGCTTCGCTGACCTGCGCCCGGAGACCGTGGGTCCCTCGCGTGGGACACCCAAATCTGTCCAGGAAACCCCCGAGAGCCATGGGCCTCGTAAGGGTCCTCGACGTCGGTCTCGCTCGCTCTCCCGTTCTTCGGGGATGAGATTTCCAGCGCCTCCGGCTCCAGGCCATCGGCCATCAGACAGGATGAACCGCTCGGCTTGGATCCCTCGACCGATTTTTTTGGGTTGGGAATCCAATGGGGACACATCCCCAGAGACCCGCACCCACTGGGATCTTCCGTCGGTCCCCTCACTGCCTGATCTCCAGCGGCGTTCACCACCCGAGGACACCTCCTTTTTGGTGTTTATTCGGGATATGGCTCGGGCCCTCAACCTGGTCACCCAGGCCGACAAGGATTCTCGTGCTGAAGAACTCGATATTCTTGAGTACAAGGCCCCGCCCAGGGAATCCCTCACCGTCCCGGTGCCGCCAATCCTCTCCCGGCTATTGCTCCACATGTGGGAGGCCCCGGCCTCAGTCCCCATTGTGAGCAAGCTCTTTGACACAAGGTGCAGCGAGGGCCAGGCTTCCGAAAGACCCAACTTCGATGGTGGTGGAATGAGCCATGAGGAAGCAGAAGAGCCCGAAGTCCCATTCGTCGGTCCCGCTGGGCTGAGAATCAAGAGCCCTTCATGCCTTGGGCCGCAAGGCCTATCAAGGTTCCATGCTCTCTTGTCGCATCCAGGCATACCAACTATATATTGGTATGTTCCTCCGCGACTTGGCAAAAGAACTGGGAGGTTTCTCCATGGGCCTCGAGGGCGAACCCCTTGATAGGTTCCACACCCTGTTGAAATCAGTGGCTGATTGCGCTAAGTATATCTCTCGAGCTTCCTATGATGGCTTCGAGACATCGGCTCGAGTGGCGACCATGGGCATCGGAGCACACCACCAGGCTTGGCTCCAATCTTCGGATTTGGAGCAGTGGGTGCAGGAGAAGCTCCTGGACGTGCCCTGCCTCGGCGAACAACTTTTTGGTAAGCTGATGGAGGAGAAGGCGACGGAGATTGAAACGGAGTATGTCACAAGCACCCGTCTCTCCCGCAAGACCTCTATCCTGCCTCGGAAGAAGCAGCCCGCCAAGAAGCCCTTCTTCCCCACGAAAGGCCTCCAATATTGTGGCTACCCGTCGTACCTGGCTACTCCTACGCCAATCACTCCTGCGCAGGGAAAGCCCAGCCAAAGTCATCGTAAACCGAAGGGCCCGAAGTCCCAGACGCCGGCCCCGTCGCAGCCCCCTCAGGGGTTTTGATGCCAGCGGCATAGCCCCTCACCCTCCGGCGATCCGGCAGCCAGTGGGGGGGACACCTGTCCTGCTTCGCCCCGTCGTGGGCGCTGATCACCTCGGACACCTGGGTCCTCCAGGTCATCTGGGAGGCCTGTCGCCTCCACTTCGACAGGCTCCCACCCCCTTTCTCCCTAGCGGAGCCTCCTCGACTCCCCGCGCACCAGATTTTGCTGCAGCGGGAATTGCACTCCCTCCTTGCCCAACGGGCAGTCAAGAAGGTCCCTCCCCACCTTCGAGGTCGGGGCTTTTATTCCCGGTACTTCCTCATCCCGAAAAAGACGGGGGGTCTGCGGCCCATCCTTGACCTCCGCAGGCTAAACAAGTTCCTGGTGTGGGAGAAATTCAAGATGTTATCTCTTGGTGTGCTGCTGCCCTTCCTCCGGCAGGGCAACTGGCTATGCTCCTTGGATCTAAAGGACGCTTACGCCCATACCTTGATCCACCCCCAACACAGGCAGTACCTGCGTTTTAGGGTGCAGGGAGAGCACTTTCCAGTACAGGGTGCTCCCCTTCGGTCTCGCATCTGCCCCTCGGGTCTTCACGAAGTGCCTCGTCATGGCCACTGCTCACCTTCGGCGTCAGGGCGTGCTGGTATTTCCTTATCTCAATGACTGGCTCGTTACGGGCTCCTCCGTCAAGGATGGGCCCAGCAGGCGATGTCACTCGTTGTCCTCCTCTTAGAGAGCTTGGGGTTCTTGGTCAACTACCCAAAGTCTCATCTCGAGCCGGCACAGGCTCTCGAGTTCATCAGAGTGCACCTCGATACTCAGTAGGCCATGGCCTTCTTGCCGGTGGATCGCTCCACCCGCCTCCGGGCTCTGGCTGTTCGCATCCAAAGCACCCGGCAGGTCACCACTCGGTCCATGCTACGTCTCATGGGCCACATGACTTAAACCGTGCATGTGGTTCCTCACTCCCGCCTGCACATGCGGATGGCCCAGTGGTGTCTCAGATCTCAATGGAGCCAATCCCTCGGACACCTCAGGGACTCAGAGTTTTTCCTGATCTTCATTTGTCCCTTGAACTGTTAGCAGAACCCCTGCAACCTCCTGCAGGGCTCGCTCTTCCAGACCCCCACAGCATGATGTGGTACTGCTAGGGTGGGGAGCCTATTGCGGCTCTTTCTGCATGCAAGGGCAGTGGTCGCCTGTGGAGGCTCAACAGCAGATAAACCTGCTCAAGCTCCGGGCCATTCGATGGGCCTTGAGGGCCTTCAAGGATATTCTCAGTGGGAAATCGGTCCTGGTGCAAACCGACAACCGAGTAGCAATATTTTACATCAACAAGGAGGGGGACACGGGGTCGCGCTCCCTCTGCAGCGAGGGAGTCCTCATCTACTCTTTTGCCGCCCGGTGGAGGATGTCCCTCAAGGTGACGTATCTCCCAGGTCAGGAGAGCCGCTGGCAGACAGGCTCAGCAGAATCGTTCGCCCCCACGAGTGGTGCCTGGATCCCAGAGTGGCAGGCTGGCTGTTCTACGCTGGGGAACTCCGGCGGTGGACCTCTTTGCCAGCTTCCAGAACACTCAGCTTCCTCGTTTCTGCAGCCCGGTACCGCACCCGGGCAGGGAGGGCTCCGATGCATTTCTCCTGGACTGGTCGTCCAGCCTCCTTTATGCATTCCCTCCCTTCCCCCTCATTGCAAGGACTCTGTTCAAAGCTCAACGGGACAGAGAATCACTGATTCACATGGCCCCCTCGTGACCTCGGCAGCCTTGGTTCCCACTCCTGCTCTGACTGTTGTCGGAGCCTCTGATTTCCCTAGGCTCTGCCAGGAACTTGCTGACGCAGGAGGAGGGACGGGTACTACAACTGAACCTACCCTCCCTATCCCTCATGGCCTGGTGGCTGAACGGGTTTCTCTGGCCCTTCCGGAAGAAGTCGAGGAAATCCTCCTTGCCTTGAGGAAGGACTCCACTAGGCGAGCTTATGCCTTTAAGTGGAAATGCTTCTCCGTCCGGTGCTCAGAGCACCCCTTCTCATGCCCAGTTTGGTGGGTTCTCCAGTACCACCTTCATCTCTTGAGGGAGGGACTGAAGTCTAACTCAGTTAGAGTTCATCTGAGCGCCATATTGGCTAATCATCTCTCTATCGAGGGAAAGCCTCTCTCGGGGCAGCCACTGGTCTCCCACCTCATGCGGGGCCTTCTGTTATCCAAGCCGTCCATCCGTCCCCCTCCGGCGGAATGGGACTTGAACGTGGTGCTCACGCAGTTCACTCGTCCACCCTTCGAGCCAATGGTGACGTATTCGCTCCAGCATTTTTCCTGGAAGGTGGCCTTCCTGGTAGCGCTGACCTCGGCTCGCCGAGTCAGTGAGCTTCAGGCACTCATGGCTGGTGCCCCTTACACCAGGTTTTATTGGAACAGGGTGGCCCTCCGGACGCATTCTTACCCAAGGTCATGTCTGCCTTTCATCTCAATCAAGAGATAGTGCTCCCAACTTTCTTCCCGAGGCCCCACGCCAATCAGGCATCGGCGACTCTCCACACCTTCAACTGCAAGCGGGCCCTCGCCTTCTACTTGCAGCGTACCCAGACTCATCGCAAGTCTGACCGGCTCTTTGTGACCTACAATCCCAATAGGCAGGGGCAAGCAGTCACCAAGCGCACCCTCTCTGTTTGGGTGGCAGACTGCATCGCGTTCGCCCATGCGAAGGCGGGCGTTCCCCTGGATCGTCGAGTCACTGCACATGTGGTCCTAGCCAAAGCGGCCTTGGTGTCCTCGCTGCATTCCATGCCCATGATGGACATCTGCCGGGCGGCAACCTGGTCTTCTAAGAATACCTTCACCTTCCACTACTGCCTGGAGAGGGAGTCCCCCTGGGACAGCGCCTTCAGCCAGACTGTACTCCGTAATCTGTTCGGGGTATAAGCAACTCCTACCCTCCGACCCTTCTTCACGGCTACCAAGGGTTTTGCCTCGAGGACCCGAGGACTCTGGTTCCTTCGAGCTTCGGCTTCTGCTTATGGCCTCGTGAGGCACTTTTTGGTTACAGGTTCGGTAACCTGTGTCTAGGGAGTCCCATAAATGAGGACTGACTTCCTGCTTGTTCCTGGAGAAAGCATAGTTACTCACCTGTAACAGGTATTCTCCAGGGACAGCAGGAATCGGTCCTCACTACCCTCCTGCCTCCCCTGTTGAGTTGCTGTATTTTGTCCTTCCCTTGCCATCTGATTGGTAGGGCTCAAGCTAAGGGACCTGAATGAGCAAGGTGGCATCCTTGGGCGGGAAGAGGACCATACATGCATGGCAGCAATCCCAAAGGCTTTCTTTGAAAGCTGGGGAATTGCTCCGCATGGGCTCCGTCAGTGCCGACATCACCCAAAAGTGAGGACTGATTCCTTCTGTCCCTGGAGAACACCTGTTACAGGTGAGTAACTAAGCTTTATTGGCCATTGCATTGGTCTGATATTCTGAGGTCTCTTTCCTCCAGCACTGTGTATTTTAGATCTTGGGGCTGTGATATATGAGCACCAATGTGAAAACACCACTAAGATCTAGATTTAGGCCTGTCATGCATTTGTCTAAATTTATACAGTAAGTCTAATTTAGGTGCCTAGTGCTGAAAATCAGTGTTAAGCTCTTAACTTTTTTCCCCACCATAAATCTGCCCCTGTTGCTACCTATTTATTTACCACTTTGACTCAGATTTAGCAGTATATAAGCACAGCTAAATAAATAAACATTTTTTATGCTCCTAAATTTAGGAGTTTAATGAAATACTGTCCATAGTTATTCGTGCACACCATGCCGCTACAACAACCCTGTGGCACAGTGCTCATCTTGTATATAGTTACCCCGGTTCTACTCCAAGTTTCAATACCCATTCAATGTAAGTACAATGCAGGTTATCCCTGCATTGTACAGATAAATGTTACTTGTAAACCGCACTGATTTTAAAGAGCGCGGTATAGAAAAGCTTTAAATAAATAAAATAAATAAATTTTAAGTAAAAATGTAGGCACTCAAGCCTAGTAAATTTTCAAAAAGGCTAATTTAGGAGCATACCATTCAAAGTTAAGAGCATGAATCCTTTGAATATTGGGCCCCATACTTTTAAATATTAAACTTTTGTTTTGTAAATACATATACATAAAGAGAGAGATTTCAAAAAGCCACTTACATGGGTAAATGGATTATTTGCATATTTCTCATTCTTCCTGATGACTCTGAGTTTGTGTGGCTGCCAGGATCCCTTGCTTTGCTCTGATTGTAGATGCCCTTTGCTGCATCACCATGCTCCCCTCCCCCACCAGAAGCTGTTGTCCTAGGTGACTGCATAGTTTGCCTAGTGGTTGGGCCAGCCCTGGGAGTAATCTGTGATAAGGGTTTTATGTTTGTGTTTTATTGTTTAAAGTGTGAACTCTTTTAGACAACTGTGAGTGGAGAAATTGGTGTCTAAACATTTTAAATAAATAACTGAATCGGCCCCAGGACCATTGCCTGAGGCACTCCACTAGTCACCCTCCTGTTTATCTCCTAAACAGTTTTTAATTTGGTTTGTTTTAATCCATAACTCTTCAGCACAAACAGCGGGATCTGTTCATGACCAGTAGAGGGTGCATGTGTGCATCATTGACAATTTGTGTATCCACATGGCTCCAGGGACCGCATTGACTTTTAGTCCCCATGGCTTTAAGATTCAGTGACATGGCTGGCCTAGTCACTGGACAGTAGTCTCTGTAGGTTGTCACATGGAGCATATAATTGGGATTGCTCCATCAGTCCATGCAGGTCAGCTGAAACGGACAGTGTCTGCAGTAGACTGGGGAACATGGATACTGGTACTGTCAGGCTGGAGTTAAATGTGGAGGGAAAACACAAACTCTCAAAACTCCATATATGCTCTGAGGAGGTATGCCCAAGGTGCATCATATAACCCACATATTAATAAAGTCATAAATAGATAGTAAATGTATATATCATAGTCTTGAATGTAAAGACTTGTAATTTTCTGTCAGAGCAGATCAACATATGTGACCCCAAACTGCATACACACCTGACCCAACACTCCCATCTACCTGCACAACTCCAAACCTGAATGCTCCCCCAACCCAGTACTGCCTATCTACATATGCAATGCCATCCTGCACACACATCTCCATGCATACTACCCCACCTACATGCGCACCTCGACCAGCGTGCATACCCACCACACACCACTCCGCCTTATCTGTCAGTAGCAGCAGCGTGCATTTTGGCAAAGTAGTGGGTAATTTAAGCTCTGGGGCCTCTAGTAGTCTTTCAAATAAGTGCCTTCTCACACTTCAGGATGCAGGTAAAATCAGTTTTATTGGCACAACACAAAATAATAGCCAGATCTGTATTCTCAGGCTATTTGCTTCAGTTTCTTCACAATTTTATTGGAAAGCAGGCTGACAGCTTCCAGTGGTGTTCCAAACCCTTGTGGCCCGGGTGCTCGCTCTCGCAGCACACAGCAACCACCCCTACTAGGCCAACATGGCACAGCCAGTGTGGAAAACCTTTCTTAATGCAGTGGGTGGCTTGCTGCACTGCCTCTACTCCAGTGCTGACAGCTCTTCCTTCCCAGGCTGAAGTCTTGTGAACCATGAGGCTTCGGCTTGGTGGAGGAACAGCTACCAGGCCTGGAGCAGAAGCAGTGTGGCAGACCATGCACTGAATTAAAGTAGGTTTGCTGCGCTAGAACTGCCGTGTGGGCCTAGCAGAGATGGACCATCCTACTGGCTGGCACTCGGGATGGGCTGCACCCACAGTCCAGCCCTTGATATGCCACTGACAACTTCAACACATCTCGGTCATAAATGTCACAGTAATCCAGTTCTCACGCAACAGTCTGGCTTACGTTTTAGGAAAACATTGCATATCACTTGGTAATTAGCGAAATAGCAGTTCTCTTCAAACACCCAGCCTGTCTTCCTTGCAGACTGGAAACTTTTAACCCCTTCCCTTTACACAATGGCAGGGTTACAAACATTGGAGCATATTTCTTAGTACTCAGCACAACAATCAAACCCACAGCCTGGCTTCCTTGTAATCTGGCCACTAGAGCATATCTCCCCGCCTTTAGTACAAAAACCAACCCCCAGCCTAGTTCCCTTAGTACGGTACAATCTTTTAATCCCTCCTTTAACAACTTAAGGTCTTCTCATACCTTAAGACCATTCAAACCAATGGGTCTCTCAAATCTTCCAACAGGTCTTTCCACCCAAACAGGGCCAACACTTCTACTAGGCAAACTAGGAGGCTGCCTGGGGCAGCACTATTCACAGGGGTGGCACCTGAGTGAGAGCATAACAAAACAAATCTCAGTGCAGCCAGTGTAGGGCCTTGGGTATCAGCTTGTCTTGATCTGCTGTGCTCCCCCCCCCCCAAACAGGAAGATCAGAGGGCATGGGACACAGCAGGCCTTGAGCATGCACAGATGCTGAACGTTCTTTGCCAGCCACTCTGAGTCCTTGTTAGTGCAACAGGCCCAGATGGACTTGGCACAGCAACTGCAAGATGAAGTATGAACAGTGCTGAGGTAAGTCGGGCGGGGGAAAGGGAAGGGGGGGTGAGATGAGACACTGGGCATCTTAGGAGGGTAGGTGAAGAAGGGGAGATGCAGGAAACCTTTGGGATTTGGGGAAGGGGTGATGCTGGACACCTTTTGAAGGGGTAGGGGCTGAGGGAAGTGGAGATACTGTACACTTTGGGGAGTAGGGCTTGGAGCTGCTCTGGGGGGGGGGGGAGTGCACAACTGACGTTTCACCCAGGGAGTCAGATAGCTTTGGGCCAGTCTTACGCACAAACATCACTGGCAGTGTCCTGGCATTTTCCCTAGTTATTCCTGAGTAGAGTCTTAGGGCTTCCTGCAGCCATTGCTAATAGGGAACTGGAGGCCTCTGCTTGCTTCTCTGTAGGGCTTCTCTACCTTTCTTCTACTAAGAGTTTTTATGCAGTCTCCGTGGACCACACCTTCCTGACTCAGCTTTCGCTATTCTAACTCTTTTAAGGTGGTTCAAGGTGGATAAGCCTAAAGGAGAATTAGGCTTCCCCTATATTTATAGGTCACCAGAGCTCTCAGCCATTTGCTAGAGCTCCCACTAGCTCTAAGAGAGCCAAAGTGCACTGGCCATCAAAAAGTAGAAAGACTAAGGGACATGCAATGAAGCTACAATGTAACCCATTTAAGACTAATAAGAGAAAAAAAAATTTCATTCAAAGCGTAATCAATCTCTGGAATTTGTTATCAGAGGGTGTAGTAAAAGCTGTTAATGTAGCTGGGTTTAAAAAAGATTTGAGCACGTTCCAGGAGGAAAGACCCATGAGTGATAGACTCCAAAGATATAACTCAACTTTCTTACCATCCCAGCACATAAAACCAAAAGCAAGTAAGCCACATGTAGCCATGCATACTCCCTTTTTGCCCCTACTGCTTGGAACGCCCTCCCACCTGATCTGAGAGGATGTTCTGACCAGGAAGAAACTCAAAACCTTCCTATTCCAGGAATGCTTCAACACCGCCACAACTCATGAAGCATGACCTAGTAGCATAAATTCACGAACCTACTACAAATGTTATGTTAGAGACTCATAACCTAATCCTACAATGTGCTTAGATTATGTCCCACAGATCCCCTTAATACCCAGTTATTCCTCCCTGTCTGTACATAGTAATCTTATTTACTGTTCATAGTTATGTGACTATTTTACTAGTTTATATTGTGGACTGTTCCTCTTCAATGTAAAACAGTTGCTCTTGCACTGTTATATCAGTTACGTTTTATGTGAAGTACCTTGTAAATAAATAAAGAGGTCCCGGGAAATCCACTGCTTACCAGGGGACAAGCATTGTGGAAACTGTGTACCTCTTTGGAAACCTGCCAGGAACTGTGACCTGGATTGACCACTGTTGGAAACAGGACACTGGGCTTGATGGATCTTGGTCTGACCCAGTATGGCATTTTTTATGTTTGCATGCTAAAAGCATGCACACTGTACCACAAAAACTCACCAAGGTGAGAGAATTAGGGAGCCTCCAGGAATTTTCCATGGGCGTAAGGTAGTACTAATATAATACTAGTATGTGATGGGGTATGTAGAATGTCAATAGTAAAAAGTCTCCTTTAAGAGAGTCAGCCCGGAGTTCAGGACTGGGAGGGTGTGGTTCACAGGAAGGAATTAAGAACCCAGCAGGCTGCAGGAGAGAGCAAGGACCGTGAAGCCAGAAGTCCTTCCAAAAACGTTCTGAGGTAGGAACTTTAACTGGGGGCTTGAGGAAGTGCTTTGAGAAACAGCATGTGAAGATTTAACAAGCTGGGACAGCATAAAAAACTAACTTTGTTTTCCCTGTACTGCTGTCTGTCCTGTGGTTTAGCTTTGTGAAGATTTAACAAGATGGGACAGAATAGAAGCTAATTTTTGTTTCCTTGAACTGTTGTCTGTTTGGTGTGTTAATGAAAACCCCTTCCCACCACATGCCACACTAACGCACATGGTGGCAGCTTGGGAATTTCCTCTACCACATGAATGAGGGTAAATCCAAATCCCTCCAGAGCTGGGCCTCTATAGCAGGTCAGGAGTTTTTTGTTTGTATGGGCTAAGAAGGTTAGCCTCACCCTAGTTAGGGAGCTTGAAGAAGGTATAGGCAGTGCCAGACAGGCAAGCTTTGTATTTGGCCACTAGAGGCCGCTAAAGGTTTGTTGGAGCTGGAATACTGCAGGATTAACTCAGCTGCAGAAGAGGAAGCTGTAGTGGTGTTGCG
The DNA here is from genome assembly GCA_033557465.1 of Ichthyophis bannanicus. Classification (NCBI taxonomy): domain Eukaryota; kingdom Metazoa; phylum Chordata; class Amphibia; order Gymnophiona; family Ichthyophiidae; genus Ichthyophis; species Ichthyophis bannanicus. The sequence continues at coordinate 691,969,407 of CM066035.1, forward strand.
AGAGAACAGTGACAAGCCAGGATAGAGTGGCTTCTCCAGATTCTAACAGAAGGTCAGCAGCAACAGCAACAGTTTCAACATGCCCTGCTGGCAAGCCAGCAACCACAGCGGCAGCAGATACAGGATTTTATTTGAGCGCAGGGGGAGCTATAGAAGAGTTCCCTAGACTCAGGCCCTGCAGAGATTGCAGTTCTACCCTCCAGCGCAGATGCTTCTTAAAATGACGGCAGAAGATGAACTGGACCACTTCTTGGTGAACTTTAAACAAAGCGCTTGCATGGCAAGGTGGCTGAAAGTGACATGGACTACTTATCTGGGGAATCTGCTGTCGGGCAGCAGTCAGGCTGGATTCCAGGATGTTGACCCACATGATTGAGCTACATATGCAGCTGTACCCCAGAAGTCTACCGCCAGCAATTCAGAAAGTGGGGGAGCTCCAGATAAAATAAAGCCCTCCAGAGGTTCCTCTGTCAGTTGAAGGATCTCACATGGAAGTGGCTGCATCTGGAGGGAAAGACCCAGCCCAAAGTAGCAAGAATATGCTATTGGAGCAGTTTTTGGAGGACTTGGACCATCTCGATGAAACAGTGGGTACGTCAGCACCCTAAGCTTACACTGAAGAGTGCACTAGAAATAACCAAAGGGTATCATGAAGCCCAGCTTGGTGACTGAAGCGGACAATGAGCGGAGGAAGAAGTCACCCATTAGCCCAGGTGGTTCCCATGTTCCATCCCCAAAAGTCACCACCTAGGCAAGGGCATAGCCCCAGCTGCAACCCCTTCCCCTGGGGACACTTTGCTCAGGGATGTCCCCTGGGTACGGAAGAACCCATGGAGGATGACCTACCCATCCCTCACACCTGCGCTTTTGTGGACACTCCCCACCCAGGGGCACAGAACTTTGTGGCGTTTGAGGGGACCCGTCTCTAGGCCTTGATACACCAGAAGTGTGCAGACCCTCTTTCACTGGGAAACAGTAACCTAATTTCAAATTGACTATGCAAAAATGGTAACACTGGCCTGTGTACATGGAAACCAAAGACAGTATCCAATGACACAGGTTTTACTTAAGACTCCAGCAGGGCAAGTCACGTTTGAAGTCATGGTGCTGCCCTGGTTCCTGTAACCAGTGGTGATAGTCCAAGACTATCCAAACTTTGGAGCGATATGGGCTCGACTAACTGATGGCTCTGCTAAGTTGGACCAGGAAGATCTGGATCTATATTTTGAGAATCCCAAGCCTGCTAAGTCCCGTAGTTGGCGTTGCCGTGAAAAGCTACACTACCAACAGAATCTGGGGTGGCTATGGGTGGGGGGGGGGGGGGATCTGGGGAAGAAACCTCTGTGGATAGCTCAAGGCTCAGCGGTAGTGATCCAAATACAATTTTCCCCTTTCCAGAGTGGGAACTGAGGGAAGACCTAGGGAGCTTCATTCAAAGCGTAATCAAACTCTGGAATTTGTTATCAGAGCGTATAGTAAAAGCTGTTAATATAGCTCGTTGAGCAATTCAGTAAAACTCTGAAAGAGATTTAAAAGGTTTGTGCAGGAGGATGGAAAGAATTGGGACATTCTCCTATCCTATATAATGTTTGCCATCCACAAGGTACCTCAGAGTTCCATGGGGTTTTTGTCTTTTGAGTTGCTCTTCAGAAGACTGCCAGAGGCATATTAGATGTGGTAAGGGAACCTGGGAAGAAGAACCCTGTGCTGAGCATACTTTGGTGGAGAAAGTTATACAAATGCAAGACTGGCTGAGGAAAGTCAAAAAGGTGACCGAACTCATTCTAGAAAAAGTCCAAGCTGAGCAGGCCACTGGCTACAATCAGGCAGTTATGCACCACATCTTCCATCTGGGAGACAGGAGTTTTAGTCTTGCTGCCTTCATCTGACAGCAAGTTACTCTGCAAAAGGCAGGGACTCTATGAGGTGGAAGAGAAAGTGGGGCCTGTTAACTACAAGATTGCCCAGTCAGATAAACAGAAGAAAGCCAAAATTTACCATATTAACCTATTGAAAAAGTGGACTCCAGTGACAGCTGTGGTGGTATAGAGAGAAGATTTTGGACCAGAAATTTCAGCCCCGTCAAATCCAACTCAAGTCTGGATTGGAGATCAGCTCTGTGCTAGCCAGAGAAGAGATCTAGAAGGTTTGATCCACTGGAACCTAAAGGTGTTCTCTACCCGTCCAGTATGAACCCTTCTCATTTGTCATGATCCTGGGGTGGTTATCTGGCAACAACCCTATCGGATTCCAGAGCTCCTGCGACAAGCCATCACCAAGGAAATGGAAGAGATGCTTAACTTGGGAGTGATAGAAGAATCTATGAGTGACTGGTCGTCCCCCATCGTCTTGGGTTCCTAAACCTGACAGAAGCATAACGTTCTGCATTGACTTCTGGAGGGTCAATGCAGCTTCTAAACTGGAAACAAATAAAAACAGCTACTACATTGGAAAAAATATTCTGGGAGCATCTAACATTTATCCAAAGATCCATTTGAATGGATACAATTATTGGGATTTTACCCTAACGTTACACTGCTGGAGGTGTTAGAGATACTCGGAGCCTCAGTCACAGAGAGCGTGCATTTCATGAACAGCATATTTCTACACTGCCTAATAGTGGCATACATTGATTCTCTATTGATAGTGTCATTCATAAGCTCACTAGCTTGTTTTAACGATTTTCTAAATGTATTTAAAACTCCGAAAACACTTAGCTTTTGTTGAAAAGACTATCTCAAACCACCCAGAGGTGTTTGCTGAGGACAATGTAGTCGACTTGAGTTTCGCCCGGTTTTCATTTAACGGGCTGCTTCAGGACTTGTCACACAGCTCAACAAAGAACTCCACTAGGTTATCTCAAACCTCACTAATAGTTATTTAAGGAGGAGCTGGAAGCATTCAAACAAATTTACTAGATTGGACTACAGAGCTGTCATCCAGTCTAAGACTCATTGAGACCAGCTGGTTGTACCGTACTAAGGTTAAAAATCCATCTTTGCTCTAACCTTGCAAGTCATTGCATGCGATTTCCACTCTGATTTGTTTGTTACTAATCTATAATTATCAAACGCAGCTGTTGCAATTCATGTTTATGTTCTATGCAATGTTGCGCAATAGGAGATGGATGGAATCAGTTGGTCTTTGTCTGCTATCTTCCACTATGCTGCATCAACCTGTTAAGTCTCAAGATTGGGTGAATCAATCCATAAATGTTTTGTAATTGATTTTAGCTCTCTAGTCTTTTGTGTACCTGTTCAATGTATTTTCATAACTGCGGATATTTTCTTAAAAATCTTTCAGTAATTTAAATCTGTTTAAGCTGGCCAAAACTCTTAAAGTTCCTTGCTTCCAAATTAACTGTTTTACTCAGCTTAGCCCTTTATCATATCACTATGGTGCAAAGGGTGGCAGAAAGGCTAGATAGACATGAAATTTGAATCATGACTGAATTACAGTGAAAGACTTGCTTTTTTGCTCATGTATCTTTTTCCAAATTCTGCTTATGTATACCTTGAACACATTAAGGGCAGGGCCGCTTCAACTCCTTATGGGGCCTGGAGCAAACATTTCCTGCGGGCTCCCCTTTCATCTGCGGCCTCCTTCTCCTGCTGCCACTGCTGCCCCTCTGGAACATGCAGAGGCAGCAATACATAAAAAAGATACCGCAGTGCTGGAGTTAGTTTGGAGGGGGTGGAACCGGAAGTGTGAATAGCACCGTGGTGCTGGAAAAGAAGGTAACTCCAGCATCATGGTGCCTTTTTTATGTATTACTGCTGCTGCATGACCCAGAGAGGGGCAGTAGCGGTGGCAATGGACTTGGGGGTGGGGGGCAGAGGCAGGAGCAGGGCCGCTGTTACCCATGGGCAGCAGGGAAGCAGGCGCAGGGCAGCTGTCCCTTTTGCTCATAGGTTAAATTGGCCTTGATTAAGGGGCATGTTTAATAGCGGCCTGGTGACCAAGAGACCAGGGTTCAATTCCTACTGGTACTCCTTATGGCCTTAGGCAAGTCATTATCTCCAGGAACAAGCAGGAATGAGTCTTCACATATGGGTACGTCGGTACCGACGGAGCCTGCGCGGGAACGCTCCCCAGCTTCCCAAAAAGGTAAGCTTTTGGGAGCATCCCACAGCGCCTGCGCGTTGCCTTCCCGCCTTTCCTAACCGCCTCTCCCCAGTTCTTCTTTTCCGTGGAGCCAGCAGGTCGTGTTCCTGTCACCGCTGAAGAAGTTCTTTGTTTTATTTTATTTCTTTGGTCGCGCGTCTGCCTTCCAACGTCGGACCGGTACCGCCGGTCTTTCTTTCTTTTCTTATAAAAAAAAAACCAAAACAAAACATATTTTTTCCCTCACTTAGTGTGTTTTTCCTCTTTGGGCCTTAGGCCTCACGAGAAATTTTCCTCATGGAAAAACCAGCCTCCGGGTTTAAAAACTGCACTAAGTGCAGCGGTACTATTTCGGTCACCGACACCCATGAATGGTGTCTTAAATGTTTGGGTCCTACCACTCCATTTTGGATTGTCCGTCCTGCTCCTAGATGTCTAAACGAGGTTTACAGAACCGAGCAGCTAAGCTCCATGTGCTGTTTCCCTCTGATGCAGCTTCAGTGGTCTTCCAGGGCCTCTACAGGTCTTCCAGGGCCTCTACTTTCTCCCATGGATCTCAGGTAACCAAACATAAATCCAGCCGGTCCTCGAAGGGTAGATCTCCTTCCAAGCATCGAGATGCCTCCGGGCTTGCCCTCGAGGATTCCGCACCGGCAAAACAACCCCGGCGGGAAGCTCCGGCTTCCACAGCTCCTCCTATGGGGTTACAGGTTGACATCAATGGCACGGCCTCGACCGATCACCTGTTAGAATGTTCTGGGGTACCGGCGCAACCTTCCGGTACCGAATTCCAGGCATTCATGGCGTCGATGGATCAGAATGTTCTATCCATGCAGCAAGCTATCACGGCCTTCATTCAAGCTGCGACGCCGCTGATACCACAACAAACTCCGTTGTCGGTATCGGCTCCGGTACCGGCACCAGTGTCAGTACCGGTACCGACTGCATCGACATCGACCAGGATGCCGACTGCAGCGGTTCCCTGTCCAGGGATGCCCATCGGTACCGTACCGGTCCCGATGACGCCCGATGTCGATACCGCTCGATACGCGTATCGAGCTTTGGAAGAGCACCCTGACAGTCGATACTTTGATTCCTCCGAAGACTCTGATGCATCGGAGGAGTCTGCTGAAGTGTCTATAGCTCTTCCTGAAGAGCCTTCTTCTCCAAAAAGAAGAATGTCTCCTCCAGAGGATTTGTCCTTTCAAGACTTCACCAGAGAAGTGGCTAAAGGGCTTTCTATTTCAGTATTCTCTGAATCAGAGCCTAGAGCTAAAAAAATGGATATTTTATGTTATTCTAAGGCTCCTAAGGAGACAGTCACCTTGCCAATTCATGAGATTCTTTATGATCACATGATTGACATGGGAGACTCCTCTCACTATCTCTCCTCATTCTCGTAGGTTGGACACTATGTACCGTGTCCCTCCTTGTCCTGGGTTTCATAAAACACAGCTTCCTCACCATTCTATTGTGGTGGAGTCAGCTATGAAAAAGATAAAGAGTGCAAAAAGACACTCCTCTGCTCCTCCAGGAAGAGAATGCAGGACCTTGGATGCTTTTGGTAGGAAAATCTTCCAAGCCAGTATGCTCATTGCCAGAATCAACTCCTATAGTCTTTATATGGGTATGTTTCTGAAAGAAGTTGCAGATAAGCTGCACACTTTCCTCCCTTTCCTTCCAGAGGATAAAAGGGAAGAATTTCTTATTTGGATTAAGCATACTCAAGATATTTCAAAGTTTTCCAACCGTGCAGCTTTTGACTCCTTTGAGGGGGCCAGCAGAGCTTCGGCCATTGCCATAGCTGCACGCAGAATTGCTTGGCTCCAAGCTTCTGATCTGGAATCTTGGGTCCAGGATGGCTTGGGAAATCTTCCCTGTACAGGAGAAAACTTGTTTGGCAAAGATTGGCAAATAAAAGCCACTCAAATGGATGCAGAAAATTCTGCTTTGGATAGACTTCCCAAGTCAACCTCCATCCCTGCCAACAAAAAACCTTTCAAGAAGTCTTTTTTCAAGAAAGGCAGATTCCATCCTACTTCTGGCCAACAATCATCTACAGGTCGTTTTGCTGCTAAGCGTCAGCAACCTAAACAGGCCAGGCCTAAGCCTACAGGGGCTGCTGCAACTCAGCAGACCAAGCCTCCTCAGGGTTTTTGACTTGATGCTAGAGAACTTAGCCTTTCTGGCTCTGAAACAGCCAGAGCCTCTCACCATTCCAGGAAGGTTAGCTCATTTTGCTCCCAGATGGGAGCAAATTACAGCAGAGCAGTGGACCCTCTCCATAAGGGAGGGCTACAAGCTTCATTTCTCAAACCTTCCTCCTCACACTATGGTGAGACATTTCAATTCTCCAACATCTCTCCTCGACCTTCTAGGTCAGGAGGTGGCTGCCCTTCTTGTCCAAGGGGCAATAGAAGAAGTGCCTCTTCTTCAACAGGGGTCAGGGTTTTACTCCCCCTACTTTCTGATCCCAAAGAAAACAGGGGGCTACGGACCCATATTAGATCTCAGAGAATTGAACAAATTTCTATGCAAAGAGAAATTCAAGATGCTTTCTCTAGGCACTCTCCTTCCATACCTTCAGAGTCAGGATTGGCTTTGTTCTCTAGATCTCAAGGATGCGTACACACGTCCTCATCCATCCATCTCACAGAAGGTTCCTCCGTTTTCTTTTCCAAGGAAAGCATTACCAATACAGGGTGCTTCCTTTCGGTCTGGCCTCTGCTCCAAGAGTGTTCACCAAATGCATGGCAGTAATAGCTGCATTTCTACGCACTCTGGGAATATTTGTATTCCCATACCTGGACGACTGGCTCATCCGAGCTCCATCTCAGTCAGAGGCCCAGACTTCCCTGGACTGCACAAAGCACATTCTGCAGTATCTGGGACTTGTGGTAAACCTCCCAAAGTCCCAGCTCACCCCTACTCAGTCCCTAGAGTTCATAGGGGCCTGACTGGATACTACCACTGCAAGGGCCTATCTTCCTCAGGCCCGTTGCCTACGCCTAGTGCAGTTAGCCTCCCAAATTCAGTCAAAGAGCCATTTAACTGCCCGGGAGATGCTACAACTGCTAGGCCACATGGCATCCACAGTGCATGTGGTACCCTATGCTCGCCTTCACATGAGAGCAGCTCAATGGACTTTGTCCACCCAGTGGACTCAAGCATCAGGAGCTCTCTCAGACCAAATAGCAACCTCCAAACGCCTCTTTTGGTCTCTCCAGTGGTGGATGTCCACCCAAAATCTGTTGCTGGGGTCCCCCTTCCAACAGTTGTTGCCCCAGGCAACCCTCACAGCAGATGCCTCCCAAACAGGTTGAGGAACTCATCTACAAGACCTCTCCACTCAGGGCACTTGGTCTCCACAGGAGACCTCTCTACATATCAACCACTTGGAGCTCCGAGCAGTTTTTCTAACTTTCAAGGTCTTTCATACCCTGCTCAGCTACAAGACAGTCCTCATTCATATGGACAATCAGGTAGCCATGTTTTACATAAACAAGCAAGGAGGAACTGGCTCTCTGTCGCTTTGCAACGAAGCTTTAAGATTGTGGGCCTTCGCCAGAGATCATCAAATCCATCTCCTGGCCGTATACCTCCCAGGAGTCCAAAACTCTTGGGCAGACAGACTCAGTCGAGTTCTGCTTCCACACGAATGGTCCCTGCACATGGACCAAGTACTCAGAATCTTTCAAGAGTGGGGAACCCCGGACATAGACCTCTTTGCAAATCTGTGGAATGCCAAACTTCCCCGGTTCTGTTCCAGAATTCCGTGTCAGGGAGTTCAGGCCAAGGATGCCTTCCTCCTTCACTGGGGTCAAGACTTCCTGTATGCCTTTCCACCCATTCCTTTAATTCCCAAGACTCTGTTCAAGCTCCAGAGGGATCAAGGATCCATGATCCTCATAGCTCCACGCTGGCTAGCCAAGTGTGGTACCCTCTACTTCTGCATCTCTCTCAAGCTCCCTCCCTAGACTTGGGAGCTGCTCTAGACCTTCTGTCCCAGGAGGAGGGGACTTTGTGGCACCCAAACCCCAAGTCCCTTCACCTCAGAGCTTGGTTGCTGAAGGCCTAGACCTTCAAAGTTGGAATCTTTCTCAGCAGGTGAAGGATATCCTCCATGCTTCCAGAAAACCACCTACTAGACGTTCCTATGCTTTTAAATGGAAAAGGTTTTCCATTTGGTGTGCTGAAAAGAGTCTTGACCCTCTAGCACTACCTTTGAATTCTCTATTGGAATATCTCCTGCATCTCTCCAATGCAGGCCTTAAGACAAATTCAGTAAGGGTCCATTTGAGTGCTATTGCAGCATCCCTTAAGCCTATTAATGGACAGCCTATTTCCTCTCATCCTCTTATTGCAAGATTCATGAGAGGCCTAACTTTAACTAAACCTCCCATTAGGCCTCCTCCGGTGGCATGGGATTTAAATCTGGTTCTTGGTCAGCTTATGAAGTCACCTTTTGAACCCTTAGCCACCACCTCCTTGAAATTTCTTTCCTGGAAGGTTATTTTCCTCATTGCAGTCACCTCAGCTCGCCGCATCAGTGAACTGCAGGCCTTAGTGGCTAATCCACCTTATACAAGGTTCCATCATGATAAGGTAGTCCTTAAGACCAATCCACACTTTATGCCTAAAGTGGTTTCACCTTTTCATCTTAATCAAGAGGTGTATTTACCTGTCTTTTTTCCAGGTCCTCATGCATCAAGTGCAGAGAGGAATCTTCATACCCTGGATTGTAAGAGAGCTCTTGCCTTTTACTTACAAAGGACACAGCAACATAGAAAGTCTTCTCAACTCTTTGTTGCCTTTGATCCCTCTCATTTGAGACTTCCAGTCTCTAAGAGGACACTGTCCAATTGGATTGCTCAGTGTATTTCTTTCGCCTACCAGAGTAAGAACCTTTCTCTGGAAGGCCATGTCACAGCTCATAATGTGAGGGCCATGGCCACCTCTATGGCTCATCTAAATTCTGTGTCCATCGACCAGATCTGTCGAGTGGCCACCTGGGCCTCGGTTCATACCTTCACAGCCCATTACTGTTTGGACAAGGACTCCCGCCGGGATGCCTTGTTTGGTCAGGCTGTTCTCAAACACCTGTTCCATGCTTAATCAACTCCTGCCCTCCTTCCCTGAATGGATGCCTGAGATCCATAGGAGGAGATAGAACCCTTCACAGGGTCTCATAACCTTGGGGATCTCCCAGGCATCTCTAGCTAGGGAGTCCCCATATGTGAAGACTCATTCCTGCTTGTTCTTGGAGATAGCACAGTTACTTACCTGTAACAGGTGATCTCTGGGAACAGCAGGAATAAGTCTTCACAACCCACCCACCTCCCCTAGGAGTTGTATCTCTCTATCTATTTTTCCTTTCCTCTCTCTCTTTGTCTCAGCTTTAAAACTCGAACTGGGGAGAGGCGGTTAGGAAAGGCGAGAAGGCAGCACGCAGGCGCTGTGGGATGCTCCCAAAAGCTTTCCTTTTTGGGAAGCTGGGGAGCGTTCCCACGTAGGCTCTGTCGGTACCGACGTACCCATATGTGAAGACTTATTCCTGCTGTTCCCAGAGATCACCTGTTACAGGTAAGTAACTGTGCTTTACCCTCCATTGCCTCGGAAGAATGGCCTGACAATCTAGTTCCTGTCACACCTTGCCAAGAAAACCCAGGGGCTGCTGGGTCACCAGGAGTAGTCATTGACTCAATGGCATGCATTGCATTTTTTATAAAACCACGCTAACTGTTACTGGGGGGGGGGGGGCATGGTAAAAATCCTATGCTAACTGGTTAGCATGTGATTGGGTGAGTTAGGGACAGAACATGGGTGGCAATGGCGCATTGCGGTTAGGTGGCCATATGGGTGTGCACTAACTGTGAATGTTGCCGTTACAGCGGGTGCACTTAACACTACCCCAGTGGGCGGTATTAAGTGTACCTACATGCCTGATTGTGCAGTGCCATGTGTAAGGAATGCACCAGTGGCAAGGGACGGACACGCATGGTCCTCCACGTTAGTTTCGCGTTTCGATCACATGCTACCAGTATGCTCTAGTCTATAGGAAGCACGTCCCTAAATTCTTTTAACAGTATTTGTGTATTTTAACAAAAAACAAAAAAACTTGAGCCATATTACAGAAGGACTTTGTGAGACTGGGCAACCAAGCATCTAAATGGCAAATGAAATTTAATGTGGACAAGTGGCATTTTCAAAATGTGTCTACATTGGGACAAAATCTACAGTTACTTTTAATTCACAGACTTTCCATCCGTTTCCAATGAGAAAATACCCATGAACTTTCACTCTGAAACTTGCTATGCTTCATCTGTACCTTCTTTTTGTGTGGGGATTTTTTCCCTGGACTATAATATGCATACAGTTGAAAACACGATTTACATGATTTACTTTCCTGTCCCAATCGAAACCACCCCTAGAGAGCACCTCTTCTGAATGCACCGAGGGAGGGCAGTTTTCAGACAGCCAATATGTTGGCCTTTTAGGGGTTAATTTCATAACAGGTATTTAAGTGAAATGTCCAAGGAGTGACTAGTTTATAAAAACAACATAGGCACCTATGTGCCTTAACCCTTTCCACTTGGATAAATTTTCTATGTCAATCATGCCAGATCGGAATACATTTTAACAATAAACTGGCCAAATTACAACCAATAAGACGTACACCACACTTTTTACAATAACTAGTCATATGTTGTATAATGAGCCATAAACTAGCATGTTACTCTTACGTCTCACAGGTTGGGACAGCCAAGTGGAAAGGGTTAATGAAATAAGCTTTGAAAACTATCCCTAACAGCGTACAAATTCTTTCACATAAATTTACACTTGCTGTAAAGGTGTACGTAAATGCATGCATGCGAGGATTCCGTGAGGGTAGTTTTCTGAGGCGCAGCTAGAGTTGCGCACGAGTGTATGCATGTAAATCACATTCTAGAGATTTATGTCCACAGTTTAGGCATTCACAATTCTGTTAATATACTCATTAGGATGATTGCTTGGAATTTGGAGTAGGCAAGCACAGGAGTATAGCATAGGCAGAGCGCAAACCTACGCATATAAGTTATAGAATGCTATAATTCATATGTGTTTCTGATAAATCTAGTCATGGGCATTTACACCAAGTCTAGGGTTGGTGTAAGTGGTCACATGTGCACATCACCATTTATGCCTCTGTTCTATAAATTAAAGTACACACGTACCAAATATGCGCGAGACAATGCGTGTTCAACTAAGTGTCCTCATGTATTTTATAAAATACGTGTGAACATCACAACTTCATTCCCACTCTGCCCTAATGGCTTTGTACAGTGCTTTATAAATGTTTTGTAAAATTCCACCCAAGGGGGCAGTTTTCAAACTGGTCACTTAAGTACCAAGCCCTATAAACCTTGTATCTAATCTTCAAAGGGCAAGACTTTTGTACCTATTTTTTGTGGGTAAAATTTCTGTAGAAAATAACATACATAATTTTGAAAATACAGTCTATGTATTATCTTCTGATTTTATCCAAAACACCCAGGGAGCACCTTTCTATACATGCTATAGAATCCTGCTTATATTTTTAGTCAGATTTAATGAGGACGGTTTACCTGGGTAATTGCTTTTTACCTAGATAAATAGCTTCAAAACGTGGGCCTTCCTCGCTAAGACTTCTTTTCCACTCTGCATCCCTACTGGAAATCCTTAGGGGGTCATTCCGTTCAGGATGTCCAGGCCCCTGTGTGCCAGATCAGAATCGGACGCACAGGGGCAGATGCGATTCTGATCCCGCGGGGCATGTCTAACGTCCGTGGGATCAGAATCGCGACTAGGCCTGTACGTGCAGGCTGGGACCTGATTCCCATCAGCCCACATGTACAGGCCCCTGCCTGGCTAACTCAGTCAAGGCTCTTGAATAGAGCCATGAAGCCACAGCATCCATTCTGGAGCCACGATCCCCAGTCGCCAACGACTGTCTCCTTTCCCCACAGCCCGACCCCCAATTTGGCCTCCTATGGCCAGGGTCAGGTTGCAGGGAATCCCCTGCACCCACCTCACCTTTCTCCTGTAGCCAGAGCTCCCGTCCTCCGAAGTCTAGGGGGACGTATTCCATCTCCAAGGTGGAATAAGTCCCCCGTCCAGTCTGCAGGCCCCGAACGTACAGGGCCGATTCTGGGGCTGTGGGACTGCCCACTGCCTGCCCTAACTCCACCTCCGCACTGTCCCCTTCCCGCCCCTGTCTAGCCTCCCTGTACAAACACCTTGTTCGTACGGGGAGGATAGCTGGGGAAGCAGAGGGGCCTAATAGTGGGAATGGATGACCCCTTTAGTGAATATCACCCAAAGTGATATTACAAAATCTTTCAGTTCCTCTGCTCTTTCTGCTGTTACCTGTCCCTGTACATCTCTCTTCCAGATTTCCTCCTCAGTGCCAGAATCCAGTGCAGCAGTCTCTTGAATGGGGTTTCCACTGTCCAGAGACTTCACAGAATCATAGGGAATGGGAGCCTGCTTCCAACATCTGCCTTTAGGATGTGATGCTGAGAACAAGAAAATAGACGGAGCTGTGAATTCAGCATGTCACATTCTGAGTTATGATAGCAATGTTCAACCATCAGGTTGCATTTTCTATCATTACATCTCATGAATACATCTTGTTATGTTTCATGTTATTACACCCTGTGAATACATGGCATCATATTTCCTATTATTACATATAGTGTGGCATTCTCCTGTTAAGTTCTCTCTCACTTAAGACTAACCCATTGCACTGGCTGTTTTTATTGCATACAGGCTTTTAGGAGATCTCATTCCCTGAAGCTTTATTTATTTTGTTTCATTTATATTCTATCCATCAATATACCCTGGGCAGATTACAACAAATATGGATAACCACTTAGACAATACAAACACACACACAATTGAAATCACCCCAAGTTACCCGTGCTCCAAATGCATTCTGTTCACCACATACAACCTATCATTGATATTTATTCCCTCCCATACTCAAAACAAGTCTTCACTTTTCTCTGATTTCCCTTTTTTGAACTACCTTAGTAAGCATCAAAACATGATGCCCCACTTCAACATCCTACTTACTAGCTGACCAATGACCCAAAGGCTTCCTGAACAACTCATGCCTTCAGATGTTTCCTAAATGCCAACAAATCCTTTTCAAGTTTTACATTAAAGGGCAACAAATTCCACGGCAGTGATCATGCCATTAAAAGGGCTCATTCACACACCCTACCCATTTAAGCCAGTCTCAAAGAAGGGAACTTCAAGCAGAGCCTGATTCCATGAGCGCAAAGCCCTGCTTGCCTCGGAGAAGTTTACTGCTGCGGACAATAGATTAAATACAGAGGCCAAGAGAGCAGACCCTTGGGGGACTCCTCTACTGAGATCAAACCAGTCCAAGATGTTATTTAGAAAACACTCCAATTGAGTGCAATTCAAGAAATAAGAATGAAAGCATTTTAATACATTTGTGTTGATTCCAATATGTCTCAGTCTCTGAATCCATATATGATGTATGATACTGTCAGATGCCACTGAAATGTCTAAGAACACAGCTGCAAGCAATTGGCCCATTTGTAGCAAAACCAACCATTTGTCCATCAAAGAAAACAATAATAACGCGATGCTATAATTATGAAAATCAAACTGAAACGCATAAAGAATTTTATCATCATCAAGATACTCAAGAATCTGGAGTTCCATCATAAAAGAAGAGAACTGGGTCAACTATGGAGACCAAGAACTGTAAGTTCTGTATAACCCTTTAGTATATTTAAATGCCTTTGTTTTTCTTATTTTGGTTTCCCAGGTGGTTTGTTTAGCTGAGGCACTGAGAGCAATCTCCCCTATCCACCATGATCTTTTTGACTATGCCTTGTATGCAGGGAGACTGTGTTGCAGGAGTGTTTTCTATTTTAAAGAAGCTAGCATATGTAAACAAATCTCTTTCATAACACCTTGGGGCCAACGCTCAAGCCCCGCCTGACAGAGGACCAGCTACAAAATGGTGCTCGAGCAGGTGCCTGGTGGAAGCTAGACTGAACTTTTAAGCAAAGTTATTTTTTTTGCCTTTTTCAGAACAATGTCCTGTTGGACTTGAAGCAAGAAGTGGGAGTTCCCATTCTTTCTGGAGACAAAAGACAACTACTGTGACTAGCTGGTGATCTGCCAGGCCCATAAAATTTTGGTGTAATGCTGTAAACATCACCCCTAAAAAAGGAGAGGGAGTAGCTTGCGATTAACTTCCAGCCAAATCAATGCTAATTCATGTCAGCTTCCTCGTGCTCAAGAGGCTACATGCTGCATCACTCCAATATTGAGCAATGTGGAGAGAAGCTTGCTGTATCTATCATGCCATTCTTCCTGTGCCTACACTGAGTTCATTGCTGCCAGTCATTATTTCAAATTGCATATTGGAGATGACTAAGAAAGCCAAATATCTTCAGCTTTGATCCCCACAACCTTTTGTGCAGGAAGTACATGCTACAGACCTGGAACATGTTTGACAACCTCAACCTCAGCCTGATAACATAGAGACATGGTATTTGCCAACAAGTAGAGGTGGAGGAGCCATTTTATAATTCTACTCGTGGGAGAAATCAATAGAGGCAATTTGGCCATTGACACGTTTAAGTTCTGGCACATATGTTTTTGCAACTTACACTTGTATATACGGAACTTACACATGTATGCGGGACATTTTGCAAACCTTGACATATGCATGGCACATTAAATACAAAGGCTACAGTCTATTTTCAATTTGGAAAGGGAAATAAATAACAGGAGATTAACAATGGGAACTCCATTAATTCCTCCTGTAAAGAGCTGATAAGCATTTTTTCAAAACCTATGCATGCCAAGGAGTGACCAACATAGAAATTTGGGGCCAAACATGTGCATTCCCTTTATGAAATGGGGAATAAATACGTAAAGCCCGATTTTTGAAAGGCATTTACATGATTTGCATCCCAATAAACCATGTAAATGCTTTAAATTGGGATATTCAACAGCACTTACACAGTTAGTGCCATTGAATATCCCCTTCTAACTCCCCTACTCGCCCCGATGCTATCCGGTTAGCATCGAGGTGTGTTGGGAGCATTCTGGGGCAGAGCAGAGGTGGCAACAAGCGATAACCAAGCGGAAGTTAGGCCAAGGTTACCTACGTCTGGCTTCCACCGCATATCGCTAACTGGGAAGCTGTTCAATATTGCGCTGACCCGTTACCGATCAGCACCGCCTCCGTTCCACCCCAGAATGCCCCGGACACACCCTGATGCTAAACAGTTAGCATCGGTGCATATAAAGCTGGCAACCACAGATATTCAGTGCCACTAACCATGTTAGTACTGCTCAATATCCCAGTCACTGAGATTAACACGGTTAGCACAACAAGCAACTAATCGATCCCCAAGTTATGGCAAACTTCTGCTAACTGTGTTAATTGCTCTGAATATTGGGCCCAGCATGTCTTTCCAGATACTTTTACTCAGGCTTACTATTTGGATTCCTTTGCACATTATTGGAGTCTGACTTTAACTATTTGGAATTCAACACATCGTACTCAAATGGTTCAAATCATATCTTATAGAAAGACAACAAATAAAAATGGGTTCAAATATCTCCAAACCTTACCAACAAACAGAAGGAGTACCCCTTGGTTCTACACTATCCGCACCCCTCGGTTCCACACTATCCGCACCCCTCTTTAATTTATACCTACAATCCCTATGCTCAGTTATCAAAAAACACAACATCCATTATCACATATATGTTGACGATATTATGATTTACTGCCCACTCCTTTCCAATCAACACGATTAAACACAAATTCAAGACTGCTTCAAGACTGGCTCTCAACAAATAACTTATTAATCAATTTCAAAAAGACCGAGGCTATGTTCATTACAAAGGATACCTCCTTCACACCCCCAACCAGTATAACATTAAACAACATACAGATAAATATAAAAACAGAGTTGAAATACTTTGGTATCACTATTGACCAGCAACTATCCTTCAAAACCCAAGTAGCAATGATAGCCAGAAAAATCTGTTAAAAAAAGACCCTGCAACACTCCGTCCCCTTCTTGAACCAACAGATTTTAGATCAGCACTACAAGTCCTCCCCCATGCAGACTACTGTAACAATATCTACCAGGGTCTACCCCAATCTACACTTCTCCCCCTTCAAATTGCATTACATACCGCTGCATGTACCACCCAGGGAGCTAATAAATATGACCACATCATCCCCATCCTAAAACAATTACATTGACTGCCCCTTACCAATAGAATCAAATATAAATGCATCCTCTTCACACACAAAGCACTTCACTCTCACTAGGACATCTGCCTCAAATCTCTGCTACAGAAACCCCCTACAAGCAGACCATGAAGACATACTACAATCAACAAACTTAACATACCACAATCCAAACCTAAATACAACCAACAAACATGCCACAAAGCATTTGAACTCTATGCTCCTTCCCTATGGAACTCCCTTCCTAACACACTAAGAAACATTACCAGTCTTTCTGCCTTCTGCAAGCACTTGAAAACTCACCTATTCACTGAACATTTTGGTCCCGCCACCTAACCCCCCAGCATAAACTTAACACTATCAAAACAGATTCACAATTGTAAATAGTTGTTTGAATTTACCATTTATCTCCAACATTTGTATATAGTATTACAGCTTATAATATTTAATATGATTGTTAGGAAAATATTGACCTGTTTCATTTGTTAATTCTGTACTGGAAGTGTTGTCCCCCCAGGATGATATGTGGGTGTACACATCCATCAGATCCAGGGAGCATAGCCAATCTCCTTTTTGAATGTAAGGGAGCAGGGTACCTAGAGAAATCATTCTGAACTTTTCTCTCACCAAGTACATGTTCAGATCTCTTAGGTCTATGATGAGACAGTATCACCTCATTTTCTTGGGGATCAGGAAGTACCTGGAATAAAACCCCCAATGTCTTTGATCTGGTTGCATGAGCTCAATCATGAGATCTGACAAGAGGATGGTGATTTCTCTCTGAAGCAGTTCCTGATGCAGAGGGTCGAGATGATGCACCCTCAGGGGAGCAATTTGGTGGTAGTTCTAATAAATGTAGTTTGTAACCACTTACAGAAGGCACTTCTACATGACTGCCAATTCCAAAGGCTGTGGACCTGCAGCAACTTCGACCGATGGTCTTGTAATTGAAGCTGGACCACTTTTTCAACCATCTTTGCCATGAATGGGAGGCTTGAGATGGCTTGGTATGAGTTAGGGTCGTTGGTATCTACAGTAGGGTGGAGCTTTTTAATATTGGTCTTACTATGGTTTGTTTGGGACTGGGTTGGATAAAGCCTTGTGTCAGTGAGTGTTTAATTATGTTAAGTAGAGTAGGGGTAATTGTTCTATTGTTGACTTAGCCTAAGGTATTAGGCATGGATCCAGAGGTTGTAATATTAAGGTTGGTTATGATGTTTTTCAGTCCTTTTATGGATAGGATGTGTAAGGTTCTCTCCATTGATGGGTATTTATTTGTGAGGTACGTACTTCTGGTGTCCTTGTTAGTTTTTGGTTTGAGTTGGACTTAAATTTTAGTTTCATGAAGTTTGCCATAACTTGGGGACTGATTAGTTGCTTGTTGTGCTCATCCGTTTTTTTTCTTTGATTAAGGTTTGTACTATGTTGAATAGTTCTCGGTGGTTTATTCAGTGAACCCATGATTAGGTTTGTATGGTGGTCCTTTTTGCAAGTGTTTATTCAGATCTGGTATTCTTGCATCTTTGCTGTATAGTTGTTCCAGTCTTCTAGGTTTTTTGTTCTTCTCCATCTTCATTCATTCTATTTTCCCTAGAGCTCTTTTCAATTCATTGAGCTCTTTTCAATTCGTTGAGCTCTTTAGAGTACCCTGTGGCAATGTTCATTCTGTTGTTGTTGTGCAGTTCCTTGTGTGGAGCGATGGCTGCTTGTGCACTGTAGTGTTCCATTTGTTTATTATTTCTTCTAATTCTGTTATGCTTCTGTCAAGCTTAGGTATGACTTGTGTGAATGCCTCTTTGTTAAACTGTTTGAATCTTCTTTGTGTCCTTGTTATTTCTATCAGGTTCTTTGTCAGGAATGGTTACTGTGAAGGTTATGATATGATCAGCCAGGGAACAGGTGTTACAGCTGGAGGACTTCTGAGCTTTTTCCTAGAAGTGTGTTTGGGATAAAAATGAGGGTCAGGATTCCTCCTTTTATTATGTGTTTGTGTGTCCATTATCTGTGTATAAATGTAGGTCCTCTATGGCTTGTATGAAGGTCTGACCATTTCTCGTAGATGTGGATGGTATGTTGAGGTCTCCTAGGATGATGAGAGGTTTCTGTAGGTTTGAGTTGGTGCATATTTCTTCTAGGATGAGCGAGAGGTCATCATCCTTGGTGCCTAGAGCTCGGTATATAAGGCAGAGCACTATGTATTTATTTGATATAGTGATGATGTTACAGCTTTCCGTACTTTGGGATGATAGGGTGTTGAACTTTAGTGACTTCTTTGGGATGATAACTCCATCTCCCTTTTTATTTGTTCTTGGGCAGTTGTGGGTCTCATATGTTTGTGAGGCAATGTGGTTTATTATCACATGATCGATGTCTGTGAGCCAGGTTTCCGTTATGCACGTTATGTCAATATCATGCTCCTGGATGTAGTTAGTAATAATTTGGAATTTATTCTGAATGAATCATGCATTTATCAGAGCACATTTTAGTATGGGGAGGGTATGGCAATAATTTAGTAGCTGAGGCGTATATGTTGTAAGGATAATTTTCAGTAATCTGTTGCGTTTCTTGTTTGTAGAGTTAAGGTATAGATGCTGGAAAGGATTGTGCCTGGAAGTTTGAAATATTGGTATGCTGCTTACTATTTTGCTTTTTGAGCTGTCTGTTGCGTTTGTTTTAAGTGCATGGAGGAGGATTATTAGGCAGGCGAATATGAGTGCGGTCTTTCTTGGATCCATTGTGGGTGTGTTTTATGCTTGGAGTCTGTGGGCAGTGTAGGAAGCCTCTGCTGTGACTTGCTGTGTCTGTGTAACTGGGTTTGCTTTTGAGGCTACCTTGTAGATGAGTAGTGTCCTCTGCTGTGGGCCTGAAGGTAATCCCTTGTAGTACAGTTGCAGTGTTCTTAATAGTGAATAGGGGGAGAGGTGCAGGTTGGTGGAGGCTTATCTTGTCTTGGTGAGTAGCTGCATTAGGTTTAGTAGGACTTGAGCTGTAATTCTGCTCCGTGCCATGTTCAAGGGTCATGCCTAAGGGCCTTCTGGCCAGGCCCTCAGGCGTGGGCTCACCAGACATGGGCGCGCCCGATGGTGGTTTCAATTTGAAGGAGCTGTCTCTGGGCCCTGATTGGCCTTGTGCTGGTGGAGCGGGGAGGAGTTTGTCCTGCTGGTCCCCTGCCCGATGCCGATTGGGGCTCTGTTGGTGGTGGGAGGGCTGCTCCTGCTGTTCCTCGTTTTAAAATTTACCACCATCCTTGTTCTTGAAGATTGGAAGACTCATGTGGCCTTGGTGTTCCTTCTTTCCATTTTGTTCATTTAGCAGAAACACATGCCCAAGCTTTTATAGTAGCTGGTCTAGTGCTTTAGAATTCTGTACCACAGAGCTGAGATCAATTATCCAACTTAAAACATTTCAGAAGCAGCAGAAGACATATTTATTTCAGCAAGCATTCCCATTGCTTTAGCTAAGATGTTTCATCATGCACCAAGTTATAATTAGCTAGAACTTTCACACTTTGGATACATCATGCGAAGAGAGAGATCATTAGAAAAAAACATTATTCTTGGTAAAACTGAAAGTCAACGCAAAAGAGGAAGGCCAGTAATGAGATGGATTGATACAATAACAGCAGCTATGGATGCCACTCTGTTAACAATGAGCCACTTGACTGAAGACCAAACACAGTTTAGGACATCTATCCAGAGGGTCGCCATGAGTTGACACCACTTAACAACAACAATATAATCAGATCTTCTTGTTTAGGTCTGATGCTATCTGCAGAGCAGCATGTTTCTTGGAAGGCAGTGAAGTTCTTTTTATCTAGTATTGTAACCGTATATTGGTATTTTATTATTATTATTATTATTATTATTGTGTGCCTTATCCATAGTGCATTATGTTTGCTATTGGTTTATTTTAGAATCTTTTTTTTTTTTTTAATTTTCGTGTTATGTATGTCTTACTGTGACTTGCCTAGATTTGTAGATTGTGTGGGATCTAAATATATTTAAATAAATCAGTACAATACAATACAATAAAATAAGAAGGTTAAAGACTGTTGCTACCTCCAGGGGTGGGTGGAAGAGGAAAGAAAGTTTTGAGGCAGCAGAGGAAGCAGAAATCTCTTTTAGTCTGAGTGGTGTATCATGAGTTGTTCATCTTCGGCAGGCCAGACTTCAGTAAAGAAGAAAGTTGCTTTAGTAATTGCATTTACCCTCCTTTTCATCCCAGCTAACCTGTGCTAGAGGCAGCTACTTTGCAAAGGAGATGAGTAAAGATATATCCACCTAACAACAGAAATGGGATTCATGCCGCCTGTAAACCTATATTTTTTGATTGGCTTCACTCTTCCTCTATAAATTGTAATGCCTTAATCATAGGATGTTTTGGAAGGGAAGTGTGGAAAATGTGTAAAAAAAAAAAAAAAAAAAAAAAAAATATATATATATATATATAGTCTCAGAACGTTCAAGAATAAGCATGTTTTGCCAGACTCTCACAGACTGTGAAACCTTTGCTTCCCCCTACCACATTGATCTTTTTTCTGAAATTGTAGTTAGGTTTGTGCTTGTTGGGGTAAGATGATATGAAAAGTTACCTTCAGGCCAATTATCTGTCTGCTCTTAAAATAACATAAAAGTAGACAGAGACAGAAGATTCACACAGATTATATGAGACAATCTCCAGTGGTACAAAATTAAACGATTGGAATCAATACATAAATAAATATATTTATTAAAATTAAAAATAAAGAAATTATTGCAATTTAAAAAAATAAGAGGATATCCATACAACATAGCAAGGACATTTCCTTTATTTTTTAATAAATTAAAAAAAATCAATAAATTTATCATTTATTTTAACAATGGAAGAAAATACAACCAACTATAACTGAGCACAACTCAGTCTATAAAAGATGTCCAGCTTGACCATTTCCATAATCATAAACGCCAAAAAGATCTCATTGTACAAGCATAATATTGCATAGAATGGGCATCCATCTCACCACAAAGTGCATTTCAAACAAACAACATCATATAAACCCCTCTGTATAAGCCCCATTATATTCAAGCATGCAGAGGGACCTGCATATAATGTCAGGACTCCCTGTAAATATTGGCTGCCCAGCCCCATTTTGTCCATAGCCACCCACAAAAAAGACCATAGCACATGGTCGAATGCCTTCTCGGCATCCACAGAGGATAATTTCAGGCTCCTGCCCCCACCGTGCCCTCCATATCAAGTTCAGTGTCTGCCATGTGTTATCTGCCATTAGCCTCCCTGAAATGAACTCCATGTGGTCGACATGGACCAACTTCTGCAAGTGCATCACCAGTTGATTTGCCAATATTTTCATATACATTTTTAAGTCCACTCCCAATAGGGAAATGGAACTGTAAGATTCACATGATAAAGGATCTTTCCCCTCTTTTAATAGGATAGTTACCATCGCTATTTTCATAAGCTTGGTTATGGCATCTGCTCCCCACACCGAACTGAACAGCCTTAAAAGAGGAGGTGCCACCCATTGCCCAAAAATTGTATAACATGTAGAGGAGAAGCCATCAATCCCAGGCACCTTGCCTGTTGGAAGAGTTTTAATAGCCCATAAGACCTCTTGCATCGGGGTGGGTTGGTTCAGCCATATATTTATTGATTCTAATAATTTGATTTTATGCCCTTGTAAGCTGTCTCATTTATTTATTTATTTTCACTCATTTATTAATACGCAATTTATGGTTCCATTTGTTTATGGTGAAGCTCTTAAAAGGAACCTACTTTTTCTCATGGAAAATCTTGAGTCACTAGGGGCTTTCTTGTGCATGTCCTCCATTCAAAGGCATACACATATGATCTTTGTTGCAAAAAAGTGAAAAGAAAGCCAGAGATCATTTATGTTTGTTTATTTGTGATCTGTGTCAGAATAATAAGGCTGGAAGGGAGCAAAGAGATGATTTCATCCATTCCCTGCTTCTGTGCAGGATGCTCTGTATTAATATCTCATTATCCAACACAACCTGAAGGTACTGGGATCCTGTCTGGAGGCTGGAATGGAATAAGATAATTTTTGGAGGTGTTTTGCAGTCTTATTGTTGCATTTTCTGTTTTGTGTGTTTACAGTGGCCCTTCCCTAAAGAGTTCGTAATTCTCTGAGGTCTATGGGGGAATGGGCCTGATATTCAGCACCAGCGGCTAGCACAATTACAGTGGCTAGATATTGCTGCTGAATTCTAAACCTGGATATTTAATGCCGGGGTCATATCCGGCCACTGGCATTGAATACCTGGGTCGGCTGGTGAAGCAGGATGATATTCAGCCACTGCCTGGTTAGCTTTGGTGGCAAAAGTTAGGACAGCTTCTAATGTGCCTAATTTTTGCTGCTGAGGGATAATCAGGCAGCAGCTAAATATCACCACTACTACTACTATTTCATTTATATAGCGCTACCATTCGTATGCAGCGCTGTACAGACATAAGAGACAGTCCCTGCTTGTCAGAGCTTACAATCTAGTTAAGTTGAGTTAAGTCAAGAGACCACTGAGTGGTTAGCCCTGAATGCTGCCCACGGAATGCCTCCAGAATACCCTGATGCTATCTGGGTATCATTGGGGCATGTAGTGGTGGCACCCGCAGATATTCAGCGGCACTAACTATATTGGTGCTGCTGAATATCCCGCTTAGTGGCATTTACACAGTTTGCAGGTCTGCAAACCATGTAAATACCTTTGACTATCAGGCCCTATGTTTCTTATCCTTTTTTTTTCCGGTTGTTAAGCGCCATCGAGTCGGTGTCGACTCAGGGCGACCCTCTGGAGAGTTGTCCTAATTGTGTTCGGTCTTCAGTCAGGCGGCTCATTGTTGACAGACTGGTACCCGTAGCTGCTGTTATTGTATCGATCCATCTCATTGTTGGCCTTCTTCTTTTGCGTTGATCTTCTATCTTGCCAAGCATGATGTCTTTCTCTAATGATCTCTCTCTTCGCGTGATGTATCCAAAGTATGAAATTCGAAGTCTTGTCATCTGAGCTTCTAAAGAAGCTTAGGTTTGATCTCCTCTAGTACTGATTGTTTATGGGATTAAAAAAATACAATTTAAATAGAACCAAATACTGAAATTATTTTGAAATTATACTCCAGAAGATTGCTGGGAAAAAATGACTCTTTACCATATGTGAAACCTGATGGTACTCATAGCTAAATCATCAGTTCCTATTTATCTCTGGGTGCCGACCGCATAAGCATTTTGTTTTAAATTCAGGTTGTGGGGCATGCATAACATCTGGGCCAAGGAAAACTACAGTTCAATGTAAAGCAAAATATCAAAAAATATTAAAAAAACTCAGTCAAAGTTAATCTGATCTTGACCTTGACATCACCGAGCTCAAAGGGGGCAGTCTTATTGGCGATCTATATATCCATGTGCCATTCCCATTACTTCATCGCTCATGTTCAATGCCAAAGGCTGAGCATTGAACGCTTCCCATACACAAAACACTTACAGGGAAACAAAGCATCAGTATGACTTATCACATGTAACTTTGTAAAACATAGCACTTAGCTTTTAAGCCACTAGGAATCTAATGCCATAGTCGCAGAGCCTGAAGGGCCACAGGCAGCAGCAATCCTTCATCTTAGTGGCACAGTGATGACTAGGTCAGGTTAAGTTTGCATCACTGATTTTTCTAAATATATTTTGATTTGTACATAAAATTGAGCTTCAGTTTCTTTTGGTCAAATCTTCATTATATGAGGTGCGATAAAAAAGTATTGAGACTTGTACAATAACACAAGAAGTATAACGCTGACAGTTATTGCACTCATCTTCTTCAAAGTAGTCCCCTTCTGATAAAACACACTTCCTCCAGCATGCCTGCCATTGCTGGAAACAATTTTGAAATGCCTCTTTCGTTATGCTGTTAAGCTGCTGTGTCAAATTTTGCTTAATGGTCTCCAAGTAGCCAAATCTTCTTCCTTTTCAGTGGTAATTTCAGTTTTGGAAACAAGCAAAAGTTATAGGGTGCAAGGTCAGGTGAGTATGGAGGCTGACAGATTTGCTCGATTTGGTGTTTGGCCAAGAAATGCTGGACAAGATGTGATGCATGAGCCGGGACATTAGCGTGATGAAGCAACCATTCACCATTCCTGTGCAACTCTGGCTTCTTACGACAAACTGCATCTCTCAAATGAGTCAGAACTTGAACATAGTACTCCTTATTAATGGTTTGGCCTTTTGGAGCATACTCATGCAGGGTCATTCTGTCCCATAAGAGTGGGGATGGATGTCCTGTTGGGATGTCCATCCCCACTATTTGGCCCTCTTGCATTTCCCAACTAACCTTCCCGTATGGAGTTTGTATGGGGAAGCTAAATGGGGTGGGAACAGGGTGGGCTGTGGCCCCAGATGTACAGGGCCGATTCAGCTGTTGGCACTGTACGTCCAGGGCCGGCAGACGGAATGGGGAAGTTATTTCACCTCTGAGGTGGAATAAGTTCCCCTAGACAGGGGGAGATGGCAGCCCAGGGCACATTGAAGGGTGGAGGGGGCGCAAGAGATTCCCTGCAGCCTGTACCTAGCTGAGGGAGGCCGGATTGGGGGTCGGGCTGCGGGAAAGCACCAAGTCTGTGGTCAGGGATCATGGCTCCTGAATGGAGCTGTGTGATGCCATGTCAATTGGATGCCATGTCACTGCGGCTCAAGAGCCCTGACTGAGTTAGCCAGGAAGAGGCCTGTACGTGCAGGCTGACCGGGATCGGGTTCTAGGCCTGCACGTACAGACCTAGTTAGATTATGATCCCACGGGGCTAGATATGCCCCGCGGGATCAGACTCACATCTGTCCCTGTGCGTCTGATTCAGATCGTGTGCACAGGAACATGGATATCCCAGGCGGAATGCCGCCCATGATGGACAATACCCTGGTAATCGAAGAAAATTATGAGCATGACCTTGACATTGCTCCTCACCTGATGGACTTTCTTGGGTCTGTGAGAGTCTGGAGTCTTCCATTGTGAGGATTGAGTCTTTGTTTCCAGGTCATATCCATAAACCCATGATTCATCACCAGAGCAAAGCTACACAAAACAGGCTGAGATAACAGAGAGAACCTGAAATGTAAATAGTACTGAAATGCAAATATGACTGAAGAGAAGGACAATAATGTAAAAGAATGTAAATAACATAACATCATTGTAAATATGCTATCCTCCCCCCTCGGGTAATGGTATCCCCCCCTCACTTGTATCTGTTCAATGTACTCTTCACGTGTTGGTTGTAACCGTTTTAACCCGGCAAAAGGTGTTATATAAATATGGCTAAATAAATAAATGTTCCTCAGGAGCATAACCAACCATTCTGTACCTGCCAGAGTTCCACTTCAGATAGGGGAGTGACTCATCCTTTTTTGCCCACAGGTGACCTCTCATCACCTCAGATGCTTGGGTTCTGCAACTTGACCAGCAGGGCTATCAGCTGCACTTCACCCTGCTGCTGCCTTATTTTGCCCGTGGAGAGTACCCCATGGACCCCCTGCACCAAAGCCTGTTGCGGGAAGAGGTTGCCATCCTGTTGACCAACCTCACCATTGAGCTGGTTCCACCGGCTCAGGTCGGCAAGGGCTTTTACTCCAGGTATTCTAGTCCCCAAGAAAGCAGGGGGTTTCAGCCCATTCTAGACTTCCACAACTTCAACTGGTTTCTCATGCAGAGGTGGTTCAAGATGGTCTTGCTGGGGACGCTGCTCCTGTATCTCCTACAGGACGACTGGCTATGCTCCTTGGATTTCAAGGATGCATACACACACATCCCAATCCACCTACATCACAAAAAATACCTCAGATTTGTGCTGGGAAATCCAGTACTACCAGTACTGGGTGCTCCCTTTTGGGCTCACCTCAGCACCTCGACTCTTCACCAAGTGCCTCGTGGATGTAGCTGCCTACTTGTGCACCATGGGAGTCTGTCTTCCCCTACTTAGATGACTGGCTCATCAAAGTCCCCACTTCGGACGCTGTCTGCCAGTCTATTCATCTTACCATACAGGTCCTTGAGTGGTTAAGGTTCATCATCAACTACCCAAGCTCCTTCTCCAGCCTACACAGCAGCTGGAGTTCATTGGGGCCCTCCTCGATACCACTCAAACCAAGGTGTTCTTACTGCTAGACCGCATGCAGCGTCTGACAGCATGTGGCATTGGCACCATACCATGGCCAGGGATATGCTGAAGGTACTTGGCCACATGGCCTCTGTTGTGCATATCACCCCCTTGGCATACTTCTTCATGAAGCAGGCGCAGTGGACCCTCTGAACGCAATGGAACATGCCACGGAATAGGGCAGTGGTCACCACATCGCTGATGCAGTCTCTTGGCTGGTGGTTGGAGCCACCAAACCTACTTTGGGGCATTTCATTCCAGGCAGAGCCCCTCTGTCTGATGCTGACAACCAATGCATCCAAGCTGGGGTGGGGCCCACCTATATGGCCTTTGGATGCAGGGCCTCTGGTCCAAGCAAGAGAGCCTGCACTAGATAAACTTCAAGTTGCAGGCCCTAGCCAATGCCCTCCGGGCCTTTTGAGCACATCTGGTGAACCAGGTCGTCCTGATCCAGATGGACAACCAGGTGGCAATGTTCTTTGTCAACAAACAGGGGAGTAGGGTTTGTACCTTCTCTGCTGGGAAGCAGTCTCCTCACAGGTCTGAACCCTGATTTGTTGATGAGCCACACACATTGGGTCTCTTCTTTCCTTATGAATTACAGATATCCTTATCAACCCCATTCTTTCTGCTAGGCTTCTACCCTCCTGTACTCCATTAAATAAGTCCTGAAAATGCCCCCAAGTTCATCTCCAAATGTACTACTGAACTTGGCTAAGTGGCCATCAAAACTCAGAGTTCTGTCAACTTAGATCGAGAGATTAAGCTAGGTGAGATACAGGAGGCCATTAATTCTCTCTAACTCTTGTTCTTCGTCTTCAGAGAGTGAACATGTAAGTGCTGAATTTAAATAGCTCTCTCTATCCCTCCTCTCCCTCCAGCCTTTACTCTGTATAGCTCTTCTTAAAAATACCTAAATTGTACTTTTATTGTGCTTTCATCCATATATATCGTGCTTGTAGCTTCCCTTATCCTACAGATTAGGCCTCTTTCCCATTATTTTCTTTTTGCAATTGCATGGCTAACAGCTTCCCTGCCCTGTTATCTTGTTCAAAATAAGTTTCCTTAGGTGCCATATACTGTAACTAAAGGGACTCTTCCTAGTTGAAGACAATTTAACCTCCGACAATGAAGACAAGATCAATAACTTCTGCAGTGATGAATATCACTTCTTTTGAGGCTGATAGCATTATAAACAGTCAGCCATGGACTTTGGGACACCTCGGTACAGCACATCATATACTAAACAAGAAATCTTCAAAATCAAGCTTTTCTCAAATGATAACCAGGGTAAATTTATCATTACTGAACTACAATCTAAGCAGCAATATCAAGGAAGTTGCTTAGAGAGAGTCACCCTGATGCTGGAAATGATACATTTATCACAAGTAAAGTTTAAAATTCTGGTGCTGACATTCAGAGCTCTGATGGAAGGAAGACCAGAAGAAAGAAGGAAGAAAAAATAAAATAGTATTGTCCAGACAGGCAGTTAAGAGCTAGGCAGGGATTTCTATTAGAAATTCCTACAGCGAGGGAGGTTTGGAGAAATTATGTTCAAAATAATTACAGCAGCAATCTGGTGGAATAATATCCCGAAGGAGGTAAGGATGGAAACTGATTATAGTAAGTTTTAGTCAATGGCTATTCCTTAGGAATGGAGGTCAGAGAATTGCTAATCTCTGGAATCGGGAACAGAAAGCTAGAAGCTTTTTAATTGTTTGCTGATGTTATAAGTTATATATGTTTTAATTGTAAACTACATTGAATGAACTATAGTTGGGATATATACAATTTTTAAATACATAGACAAATAGATGGGTTTGTTAGGGGAGCACTGAGCCCAGTAGAAAAGACATGGCCAGAAATGTTTGCTAAGGGAGTCATTTTAAAAGCCTTGGTCATGATTTAGGATGTCTAGAGACATGCATGTGGATGTCAAAATCACAGACACATCTCCAGAGCCACTTTACAAATGAGGATTATAGATGTATTGGTGGGGAACATCCATTTAGGCAAGGGGCATGGTGGAGGCACAATGAACTTAGACATCCCCATTTGATTTCAGAAACATCAGGGACGTTTGCAGGCACATCCATGTTTAGATATGCTCTGGGCACCAGGAAAATACTTGTTGTGGCTTTCAAACATCCAAAGAGTATAGAGAAGATGGAGAATTAACTGACTAACCTAACCACAAAGGTGCACACTGGGATTTGAACCCTGGCCATCCTGCTCCTAATCTACTACTTTAACAATTATGCTATTAGACGTCCATGTTCTGAGATGCTATTCTGGGGACGTCTATGTAGCTATCTCTATAGACATCCATATCGGGCACATCCACATTTCTGAAATCGTGCTTGAACTTGCACGGGCCTACTTTTTTTTTTTTTCCCAGACGTTCTGGCTTTGATGTCCCAGATTACACTTGGATGTCTCATTTTACTGTGTGATATACCAAATATCCTCCAATATGTTTTAGGCAATATACTTAGGCTAGTTGTATGACTACTAAGCAGAAACTCATATGTATATTCCAAATTTGAACTGAAAGGTCTCAGACTTGCTAGGTACTTAATCCGGAATTAGTCTTTCCGCTGTACCCTTATTGCATCAATGACCTCAGCTCTATG
This sequence comes from Ichthyophis bannanicus, assembly GCA_033557465.1. Lineage (NCBI taxonomy): Eukaryota > Metazoa > Chordata > Amphibia > Gymnophiona > Ichthyophiidae > Ichthyophis > Ichthyophis bannanicus. Next base: position 691,998,564 of record CM066035.1, read on the forward strand.
ATTTATATTCAAATGAATTCAATATTGAAAAATGCTTATCTTATTGTTATGTGCCCCGATGCCACATTTCGGCACCGTATTTGCGTTTCACAAAGTTGCGCTTCATCAGGGGGTTCAATGGTATGCTGTAAATAAAATACAACTTCCTTGTAATGCCGTGATGAACAAAATAGCCCAACTAAATATTCTCAGCGAACTTACACATACCTTTAATAATTGCAGAGACAACTCCTGCTAGCGCTGCTTAGCGTGTATCTATGAGCCTGTCAGCTTCAAAAAAACGCCGCGCATGCGGGTTGACAGCAACCTTTCATTTAAATAATGGTCCCACCTCCGAGGAATTACCTCATAGACACGTTAATCCTTATAGTATTAGCTGCTACTTAAGTAAGTTAAATGCATGCTCCCCATTCAATGGCATTATTCAGACCTCCCGGGGTAACTGTTCCTAATCTGTATATCCATCATTGTTCACGGATCACTAACGTTTGTTCTACAGATTTTCCATTCTGTCCAGTTACAACTTTATCCAGACAGAAACATTTGAGGTCTTCATAATTATGTTGATGTGCTAAACAATGTGCCACAATGGGGGCTTCCTGCACTTTACATTGTAATCGGCTGCGATGCTCGTTCATACGAACTCGAAACGGCCGGATCGTTTTACCAATATATAAGAGATGACAGGGGCACTTGATGCCATATACAACAAAACTGGAATCGCATGAGGTGTTCCTTCTCAATTTGTACCTAATGTTGTTATATTCAAACTCCAGGATATCCTCAGATATAGAACATATATTGCAATCACCACATGGATGATGTCCGCTAATATTTTCCTCAATAATGTCATGAAGTGGTCTGCAATTCCAGTTTTGTTGTATATGGCATCAAGTGCCCCTGTCATCTCTTATATATTGGTAAAACGATCCGGCCGTTTCGAGTTCGTATGAACGAGCATCGCAGCCGATTACGATGTAAAGTGCAGGAAGCCCCCATTGTGGCACATTGTTTAGCACATCAACATAATTATGAAGACCTCAAATGTTTCTGTCTGGATAAAGTTGTAACTGGACAGAATGGAAAATCTGTAGAACAAACGTTAGTGATCCGTGAACAACGATGGATATACAGATTAGGAACAGTTACCCCGGGAGGTCTGAATAATGCCATTGAATGGGGAGCATGCATTTAACTTACTTAGTAGCAGCTAATACTATAAGGATTAACGTGTCTATGAGGTAATTCCTCGGAGGTGGGACCATTATTTAAATGAAAGGTTGCTGTCAACCCGCATGCGCGGCGTTTTTTTGAAGCTGACAGGCTCATAGATACACGCTAAGCAGGGCTAGCAGGAGTTGTCTCTGCAATTATTAAAGGTATGTGTAAGTTCGCTGAGAATATTTAGTTGGGCTATTTTGTTCATCACGGCATTACAAGGAAGTTGTATTTTATTTACAGCATACCATTGAACCCCCTGATGAAGCACAACTTTGTGAAACGCAAATACAGTGCCGAAATGTGCCGTTGGGGCACATAACAATAAGAGAAGCATTTTTCAATATTGAATTCATTTGAATATAAATCATAGAGCTGAGGTCATTGATGCAATAAGGGTACAGCGGAAAGACTAATTCCGGATTAAGTACCTAGCAAGTCTGAGACCTTTCAGTTCAAATTTGGAATATACATATTTTATTTTTTTATTTATTTGTGTGCTTTTCTATACCGCCCCTTCCAGAGATCAAGGGCGGTTTACAAGGAACTTAAAACAACAATACAGCAGAACAGTGCAATATTGCATTACATTAAACATTAAGTATTACATAAGAACTATGATACATGGAAAACAGTGTGTAAGCTATTAATAAAAGGAACATATGAGTTTCTGCTTAGTAGTCATACAACTAGTCTAAGTATATTGCCTAAAACATATTGGAGGATATTTGGTATATCACAGCAGTTAATCCTCTGTCAATTAGACCTACAATTTTTGGTGTCATTTTACTGTGTGCCTTAGCTTTTAGTGGATGTGTTGGAAATCTTTTTTGTAAAACGCCACTTATATCATGTTCTGTTTTGACACTTTCAAATGTAAAAACTAGACAAAGAACATACTCAATTTCAGAAAAGATGGAGAAAATTTTGGCAAAATGAAAAAGTTGAGCACATACTTGAATGAGGCATTACAGAACTCTCTAGAAGGGAATAGTATAGCCCTGTGGTTTTAGTTCCTAAACAAAATAATTTGGTTAAAGAAAAGACACTTATCCTAGGGACCTATTAAATGAATCTATAAATAGGGTAGGCAATGTGAGATGTATCTCTACCTTTAGATTTTGCAAAAGGCCATGCGCAAACAACTCTATAGAATCTTCAAAAGAGAAGACAGCCATTGCTTCCTTGCTGGGTTTATTGCAGTTCTGCACCTTTCCATTTGGTTTATATAGAACTCTGCCAATGCTGCAGATATTGATGGATTATATTCTCTAACTCAAGCATGGTATGCAATTGTCTGTTTGGATGATGCAATAATATATACAAAGTAATACAGGATGAACATTTGTAGATTGTGACAATAAGTAAATATGTATGTATAAATGTAAAAATGTGTAGGCCTTTCCCCAATACACTAACCCTGTGTACTGTGACATACCCTCAGATCTAATGTATATACTATCCCCTCCTCCCAGTCTTGATTTGACAACCCCCAAAGATGAAATCGAACCGCTGCTGATCGCTGGAAGTAGCGGTATATAAGTGTGTATTAAATAAATAAATTAAATAAATAAATAAATAAAATAAGTTAAGATTTCTTAAGCAAATGAAACTCAAAGCAAATCCTAAAATGTGTTACACTGGAAAAGCAAACAAAATATCTGAGAATACCTTTAAAAATCCCATAGATATTCCAACAAATGAGCTGGATCAAAAAAACCAAACCTTTTACCCTGAAATACTATAAGACACTTACACGGAAATTTAAGATGGAAAACAGCACCAAGAGCCAAGAGGATTAGGTCTGTAGTTTACTAGGAGTATAGATGGTTATTATGCTCTGGGAATGGATTGGGTTCGATGTATTTTTCCTTTGCACCTCCTTGAAGTGGTCTTACAACTTATTTGCTTCATGTTTTTTTCTGTATCTATCTTTTTGATGATTTCATAGTTAAGCGTTTCTTATATTGTAATGAAAACTTTATTAAAAAAAAATCCCATAGATAAAAGCCATCTCTGAAGCTCTAAAGAACTCCTGGTTCTTTGTCTTCTCACCACCAGCGGATCTGGCTGTCTGCCTTCTCCACCTTCACCTCCTGATTGTGTCGGACTTCAACTGCCTCAGGTACAGGTTTTCACGGATACTCTTATTCCCTCCCCCTCCTTTACTGACCATTCCATGGCCCACATATCCAGTTTTTGGGGCCGGCGTCCGGCCAAGGCTGCCAATCTGCGCTTCCGCTGTTATGCTAACCTTCGCCTCTGCTTGCTTTCCCCCTGTACCTCCTCTCAGTCATCTGTTCCCTCTAATCCCTCCAATGCCCCACTTAAAGTAGGCCTTTTGAACTGTCGATCTCTCAGGGCTAAGACTCTTCTTATTCAAGATCTTATTACTCAAGCTTCCTTTGACCTCACCCTTCTCACCGAGACATGGCTGAAGGATGGGGAGGATGCCCTCCTTGCTCGCTGCTTGCCCACAGGATTCTCTGCAGTTTCTGTCCCCCGCACCAGCCGCTCAGGAGGTGGCGTAGCGGCCATTCTCTCTCCCACTCTTCCTTTCTCCCAGATTTTCTCCCCCTCTATCTCCTACCCTGAAGCTCTTTTGCTTCACCTCCACACCTCTCCCTCAATGCACATCCTTCTCATCTACTCACCCCCTGGTCTTCGTTCAGACCTCTGGGACTCTCTCCTTCGGACCCTCTCTGACCTTTCTCTAGCTTTTCCCCACCTCCTTGTTGCTGGAGATTTCAACCTCCATCTGGACTCTCCTTCCTCCTCCAGGGATCACTCTTTACTCTCACTTCTACAGGACTTGTCTCTCCAGCAACATGTTTCTTTCCCTACTCACTCAGCTGGTCATACTCTCGATCTCCTCTTGACCTCATCCTTCTCTACATTAACACTCCGTGAACTGTCTTCCTTCCGCTTACCCTGGACGGATCACCTCTGTCTCTCGGTGCTTTGCTCTCACTCAGGAGCACTTTCTCCTCTCCCTCCCCCCTCATCTCCCCTCCCTCTGACTTTGTCGCGGGCTCTCACTCCGCTTACCGTCCAGAAGTTTCCCTCAGCAACCGACCTCTTGCCCTCAGGTTTTTGCTCCCTATCTCCCACCTCTCAAGCTTCCATCTGGTCATCCACCCTTTCTACTACCCTTCTTTCAAACGTGACTTAAAGACTCATCTCTTCTCCCTTGCTTTCAACCTTCCCACCCCCTTTGTGTGAACTCCTTCTCCTGGTCTATACCTTTTCTCTTTCCCAATCTCTCTCTTCTGTCCTTTGAAATATTGTAATTTCCTTTCAATTTTCTGGCCTAGTGCCTCACTCTGTTAATTTGTATATTGTACACCGCTCTGATTAATTTAGAAGGGCGGTTAATCAAGTAAATAAACATAAACATACCTAAGACTAAAACACAGTTTTAGATATAACTGGATGCTACAGAACGTTCAAGAATCATTTTTCAACCATAGCAGCACCATGGACAGAGCTGACAAAAAACTGGAACACATTGGTCATTTGCACATCAAAAAGCTAATAACAAGGAAAAACATTCTTTGCAGAAAGCCTGAGATATATAGTGCAGATGTTTCAGTTATCTTATATGTCATATACAGATACCTCTGAGACAGGGCTAGGAACAATGTTGCCTAAATCTACAGTAAGGGTGTAATTTTATAAAGCTTTTCCAGTGTACAAAGCAGGGTTTGCATGTGGACAATGGTTCTTATAAAATTGCAAAGGGGTATATATGCATAAAAAGTAGGCGCACTGCAATTTTGCATCTATTTTTGCATGCTCCTCATGTAGGCATTTCTGGGGTATATATAGTTTAGGTGGAGTTTTTTTTATACCGCTTTATCATTTCAATCAAAGCAGTTTATATTGTAACTTAAACTTGATAATATACATTAAACAGGGATATTGATAACTTGGAATTTTCTGAGGCAATGGAGGGTTAAGTGACTTGCCCAGGGCCTCAAGGAGTGCTAGTGGAAATTGAACCCTGGTCTTGTGTGGTTCCCAAGCCAGTGCTCTAACCATTAGGCTGCTACTCCACTCTATGTATATTTTATAAAATACACACATGTAAACATAGAGTACACACGCACATTTACAGTTTCTTTGGAGCAGGTGTAAATTTGTACAAGAGAATTTCTGTGCTAATGGGGGTCATTGTATGAGTCTTTATAAAACATATGTCAATTACACTGATCAAAAATACAAAGGAGCTATTTTACTAGAGTGCAATGGGATTTTGCAACTATAGCATGTTTAGTGCAAAAACTAATATGCGCTAGTTGCAACCTCTGCGTGCTAACTACCGAGGATGTGTCCAGCATGTTCCCAGCAATTACCACACTGAACGGTACCCTAATGGGCTGTAGCAATATGCACAATTACCACAGGTGTCCTTCACTCCACCTTTTGAGGTGACATTACGTGAACCCACACTAATTGCAAGGATCGCAGTTAGTGCACAGTGTTTACCCCCACGCTAACTGTGCAGTGCCCACTACTCCCACTCTCTGCCCCGAACCTGCCCCTTTACTACCCCAATGTGCGATTCACAGTATGGAAATCTGCTCCTACTAACTGTGTTGGCTCCATAGTTACTGTGGACTTCAGTATGTGCCTAACATATGCCAAAACCTGCACTAACTGCATAGTACACCTTAGTAAAAGTGGCGTAAATTCTGGTAATATCAAATAACCTAAAACCATATACATCAGTACTAAACATTAATGACTTATTATACTACCATTATGTGTATTGTATTTTAGTGCTGTATAATGGACCATCATATTTCACTGGAGGCTTCTGTAGATCCCTGATGCAGGAATCAAAATATGATGATATGTTGGATGGGGATATCCATATTTATTTTAAAAAATAGTTTTATTCTGCCTATCATAATTCCTAGGTGGAGTAAAATGAACACAAGAAATAATATTGTCAATACGACACACACATAAAACATAAAAACAAAGTAAAAGCAAAAATTGTAAAGTTAAGACTGCTGTTCTACACCTCCAACATCATGATATGAAGGACTTTTAAGTTAAATGATTTGTACCTTAATAAATTCAGAATATGGACAGTGGCTATTAGAAATAATTAAAAAATGCAGAAAGTGGCATGTTAAAAGGAGGATGGTGCATTATGATCCACAGAAGCTTTTGTTGAAATGTGATTATCCCTCATATAGCACATAAAACCAGGACATAATATTCATGTTATAATCTGTTAATGTTTAGGCTCAAACCATATATACCAGTACTATCTAAAACAGGCATAAAATAGGAGCTTATATGGACTTTTTATTTTAGGCACACTATTATTAAATTAACCCCACCCCACATGAATACCAAAAAATTAGCAGACAAATGGCACCAAAAAATTGTGTTATAAAAGAAAAAGTATGCTTGAGGACAAAATACTTCAAAATGATTATACAACGTTAGTAGAACAAAAAGACATTTGTAGGTGCTTTGATTTCGGTAGGAAAGGTCACGAGAGTCCTTGCTGGTGGAATGAGGTCAGACTGTCAAAGTGCAACCAGCTAGTTCTTGAAAATACTGAACACTTTCAGGAAATGACTGAACACAGCGGAAACGCAACTCTACAGAGAGTTTCACAGAATTAATGCTGTGATTAGAACCTTCCTCCCCCACTCTCCCTGAACATACATATGTATGCATACTTAGAAGGAAACATGCATATATGGTTATGCATACATACAAACATATATCACATTCATGCAGAGGCACATATACAAGGAACATTGGGCAAAAGGTCTCACCAGTTACAATGCCTGGAGGACAGCTGGGGCTGAAATTGTGGCAGGATGTGAGATTACTGAATCAAATACAGTATTTGGTGAATTAAGTAGAAAATATTGTTGAGAGGGAGGAAAAGGCTGTGGGAATCCCCTACAAAGCCACAACTTGTCTCTACATTCTCACTGTCAGCAGCTGCAGAGAAACAAACTTGTGTAACTGCTCTCTAAGGGAAAATGGGGGAAGGGGGCCTCAGGAGCTCTATATTTTAGATTCACATAACCAGTGGAGGGAAAACTCGTTTCTTCATATTAAACACTTCACGCTGAGGGGGGTAGGGAGGAAGGGTCAGGGGAAGAAGGCCTTTGTATGTTAGGTACCACAGAAATAGCAAGAAGGGAGTTTGCATGTTAGATATGTCATATGGGGGGGGGGGGGGTTGTGTGAATGGGGGAGGACTTTCTTGTGTTAGACTCCTTACCCTGAAGAAGGAGAGCAGGGTGTTTGCATGTTAAACATGTCACATGGGGTGGGTATCTCTGAATGTTAGTTTTCTTATGCTATGAGGGGAGGGAGTCTCTGAATGTTAGATACCTAAAACCTGGGGATGGGGGAGTGTTTGCATGTTATGTTAGACATTTTACAATTGGAGGGTAGAGAGGGGTTCTGTAAGATAGATACTGTGGTGGGGAGAAGGGTCTCTGCATCTTAATCACATCACACAGATCTCTGTAAGTTAGACACATTATACTGGGAGAGGGATCTTTGCTTGTTAGCCATGTCACATTGGCAGTTCACTGAATGTTAATCTCCTTACAGTGGAGAACGAAGGGAGTCTTTGCATATTAGACACCGCAAACTGTCTATTTACAGTAGGTTTCTATAATTTAGAATCCGGAGTCCAGACGCTGTGGTGTGAAGAGGAGTTTCTAATCTCTTCATGTTAGACATTTTACACAATGGAGGGGGTCTTGGCATGTTAAGCACCTCAAAGACGGGAAGAACCTGTCCGCATATTAGACGGTTTATACCAGGGTGGTAGCAAGCTCTGCATGTTGGGCATACCGTCTCTATTTTTGTGGAGAGGAAAGGAAAGGGAAATTGTTTATCTGACAAGAAATTCTGTTCCCTGGACTGGGAGGAAGACTGCAAAAGTTCTTTATTGATCTTCTACCTTGCTCCTAAAAAGAGACCCTGCTCTGCTCTTCTCTCTCCCCACACCTGCTCGAGAACCATACAAACCACACCGTACACAGACACATGCCAGAAAATACACACTCCTATACTCAACAAACAGTAACAAATACATCATACACATCCATATAAGTATATATGAATGATACAAGCAAACAGATAAAGGCTGTGCACTATTATGATAAAAGGAGAATTACTTAAACAGAAAAAGTCACTTTCAAGCCAGGAGAAATTTCAGCTCACCCATCTTCTGTTGTCAGTGTCTGGTCACTGATGACTTGTCTCAGGTAGCTGCAACCTCCTGACCCAGAAAGCTGCCTTGTCCTGCCTCACACTCTGCATGCAGGCACTGCTCTCTGATTCAAATACTCTGCTTAGCTTTGTCTCTTATTCCCCCATGTGTCTCTCTTCTCTAAAACTCCAGAGAAACTTGCTATTAAGCCACACCCTCTGTGTACTGATTAGACAGCTCTCATATACTCCACCTCCTGCTCCAAAACTCCTTGGTCAAATGACGATGAGGTCCCACCTCCCCAGCATAGGGAAATCCTGGGAGTTGTAGTTTTAAGCAGCAGCTTGGCATTGTCTAAGATAAATCAAGAGAGCTGAGCCCTCTGAGCATGCAAAAAAACCCCAAAACATATCTGATTTGATTTATTTGAGTTTGATACTAGGTTGGTCTCATGGATCCAGTTATAGAGCTGTTCTAGGGATCTGGATTCAGTGGGGTATAAAAGAAGTAAGGAAAGACTGTTAATTGAATTCCTGGCTATAGTGAAATGTGGCATACTGTATCTTCTCGAAATGTGCTTTTTATGAGTTAGTAGAGATGAATCAGAAAGCCTCTGTGCTTTTGCAACCGCAGCCAAATAGAACACCAATGTTTCAGCTGTTCTGGGATGAGCTAAGAGGTCCATTTTCAAAGGGATCTAGCTCACTAATAAGGCTTAACTGAGCAACTACTGTAGATTTAGCTGGCTAAGTTTTGTTAAATGGCTAAATTTAGTTGCTCAAATTCTGGATGGGCCTGGAGACAGAATTTGGTCATTAGAGAAAGTTAGGTGGTTGCTGTAGTAGGTCAATATCTGGCTAGTATTGCTCCCCTCCCATTGAAAGGTAAAAGTTGTTGATGGTGGTGTGTGTGTGTGGTGGTGGGGGGGGGGGGGGGGGTTGTTTGACAATACCATCCTCCCTTGTGGGATCCTCCTCCTTTCTACCCAATGTGACAAGCTGGCATGGAAGCAGGGGAATTGACAGCACTCCATGATCTTCCCTACTATCTTCCAGATAGAAACGATTTGACAGAGTGTTCCAGAAGTTCTCCTTGCCATCCTCTCCTTGCACATGAGATAGTGTTATTCTCAGAGCAATGTTTGATGCTGAGACAGAGGGGGTGAATCCTTCTGCCACCTTTATTTGGAGTCACTCTAGGTGAGTTTGAGGAGTTGAAGCTTTCAAGCAAGATTTTGTAGCTGGGCAGGGTAGTGAAGGGAGGCATAGATGGTGCTTAGGGGATCTTTGTGAAATACCAGGTGTCAGAAGAAAGAAAAATTGCAGTTTGGATTTTTTTTAAACATTGGGTGCAGGAAAATGGCAAAAGGGAGAAAAGATGGTGGGAGACTGTTGAGCCCCTGCTGAACTTTATTGGGCAGGTGAGAGGAAGGATTGTATGGCTAGGTAGGCCTATTTTCTGAAGTCAGATGGGATGGTAGGGGGAAGGAAGCTGTCAGGCCCATCCCCCACTGAACATTTTATTAGGGTAGCAGGGAAAGACAATTGTGGTGAGAAAGGGTGAAGGGGATGATGGTGCACAATGATTTTCGGTGATAGTTTGCAAAATTTAGGCTAGCAGGCTGAATCTTCCTAAATTTAGCCGGCGAAGTTTTAGCTGGCTAGATTTTTTTTTCATTATTTATTTATAGTTCTTTGGACCACCTTCTTGTCCTTAAAAAGATTTCCCATACGGTTCACAGATTTAGGAAAAATACAGCATGTAGTCCAGGACAGCCGAATCTTCGCTAGATGGGTTACGCCATGTAAGCTGGTATTTGCGAGGGTACTGAAAGTGGCTGTTTCCCATTACCAGGTTTGACGCAGTGAAGGACAGCAGGCGCAATCCATTGTCATTGATCTCAACCATGGCCAAACTGCCCAGCATTTCTTCCTATCCTGTTCTGTCCACACCAATGTGCACATTGAAATCTCAGGCCAGAATGATCAACTCTGTCTGCACGATTGAATCAGACAATTCAGACATGGTGCGACCATCAACCTTCAATCGAAGAACAAATCCAAAAGTGCAGACTGTGATGGTTTGGCCACGTTTGCAGAATGACCACCAGTCAGCTACCATACAAAATTCTCTGGAGAGAGTGACTTGTCCACTGGAGGGTTCAACGAGCAGCACCAAAGAAAACATGGCTCAAATACATCGAGGAAGACCTAAGGAACAAGTGACTACCTATCAACGAGACCAGAAATATCACCACTGATCGCCAAGGTTGGAAGCGTATTGTGAACAATACACAGCATCCAGCGGCACCTACAGCAGTGTCCTGGTTGAGAGGACGACCTGCCCCCCCAAACACCAGCTAAGGATTAAAGAAGAAAAGGAAAAATACAATAGAAATCTAGCTGGCTAGATTCAGCAGGAAATCAGCTTAGTTTAGCTGCCCAACTCAGGTGTTTTATGATTATTAACTTCAAGTGATCATTGACCATTTTATTAGCACTTCCTTTTTAAGGTATTTCCCCAAAACATCTGGGATTTACTGTAGAGGAAGAATTCCCAAACCTGTCCTGGGGCCTCCCCAGCCAGTCAGGTTTTCCGGATACCCACCATGAATATTAGTTGGATGGGAACAGCTGAGGGATGTAGAAAAACAGTGGGAAAAACTGAAAGGGGATATTTTAAGGGCAACCAACCTTTTTGTTAAAATGGTAAATAAAGGTAAAAGGAAAAGGAGACCGCTATGGTTTTCGAAAGAAGTAGCTGAAAAAGTGAAGAAAAAGAGGGAGGACTTCATGAAATACAAGAGATCACAGAGAGAGGAAGACAGGCATCTGTATTTGGAAAAACTTAGAGAAGCTAGCAAAGTAGTCAAGAAGGCAAAGATTCAAAAGGAGGAGGAAATAGCCAATGCAATAAAATGGGGGGATAAGACATTTTTCAGATATATTAGAAGAAGAAGGGCAGGAGTGGTATTGTCAGACTCAAGGGTGCAGGGGAGGAATATGTAGAAGCTGATAAGGATAAAGCGGAATTGCTTAACAAATATTTTTGTTCTGTTTCACAGATGAAGAACCAGGAGCTGGACCTCAGAAAACACCTACAAATAGGAACAGAAGCAAAGGACATCTTGAACAATTTTCAAAAGACTGTGTTCGTGAGAAACTATCTCAACCTAAAGTAGACAAAGCGATGGGACCGGATGGGATACACCTGAGAATACTGAGGGAACTTGGGGACATTCTAGCAGCTCCACTGACTGACCTTTTCAATGCCTCGTTGGAGTCGGGAGTGGTGCCAAAGGACTGGAGAGAGGCTCATGTGGTGCCTTTACACAAAAGCGGAAGTAAGGATGTGGTTGAAAACTACAGGCCAGTTAGTTTAACTTCGGTGGTGAGTAAATTATTGGAAACGCTGCTGAAAGAGAAAATAGTGAGGTTTCTGGAATCCAGCGGATTAAAGAATCCGAGGCAGCATGGATTCACCAGAGGCAGGTGTTGTCAGACAAATCTGATTGATTTCTTTGACTGGGTGACGAGGGAGTTGGACCGAGGGAGAGCCCTAGATGTGGTGTATTTAGATTTCAGTAAAGCCTTTGACACTGTTCCTCACAGGCGACTTATAAACAAACTGAGCACCCTAGGGATGGACCCTAAAGTTACTGCTTGGGTTAGAAATTGGTTGGATGGGAGGCGACAAAGAGTACAAGTAAATGGAGCTCACTCTGAGGAGAAGGATGTTATCAGTGGTGTGCCCCAGGGATCTGTCCTTGGTCCGATTCTTTTTAACATCTTTGTTAGTGATATGAAGGGCTTTCAGGTAAGGTTTGCCTCTTTGCGGATGATACCAAAATCTGCAATAGAGTAGACACCCAGGAAGGGGTAGATAACACGAGGAGGGCTCTATCTAAGCTTGAAGAATGGTCTAGAATTTGGCAGCTATGATTTAATGTTAAAAAATGTAAGGTCATGCATTTGGGCTGCAGCAATCCAAGGGAGCAATATAGTATAGGGGGTGGAGTACCTTTGTCCACTAAAGAAGAGCGGGACCTGGGCGTGGTTGTGTCTGATGATCTTAAAGTAGCTAAACAGGTAGAAAAGGCGATGGCAAAAGCTAGAAGGATGCTTGGGTGCATACGGAGAGGAATGGCTAGCAGAAAAAAGGAGGTGATAATGCCTCTATAAGTCTTTGGTGCAACCTCATTTGGAGTATAGTGTGCAATTCTGGAGACCGCACCTTCAAAAGGATGTGAACAGGATGGAGTCGGTGCAGAGGATGGCTACTAAAATGATTAGTGGTCTTCATTATAAAGCATATGAGGACAGACTGAAGGATCTTAATATGTACACCTTAGAGGAAAGGCGGGATAGAGGTGATATGATGGAGATGTTTAAATACCTCCGTGGCATAAATGTTCAGGGAGAGAACCTCTTTCAATTGAAAGCAAGTTCTGCTACGAGGGGACATGGGACGAGGGTGAAGGGAGATAGATTCAGGAGTGATATGCGGAAATATTTCTTTACGGAAAGAGTAGTGGATCCGTGGAATAGTCTCCCAGTGGAGGTGGTAGAGATGAGGACAGTAACTGAATTCAAAAAATCATGGGACAAACACAGAGGATCTCTAAAGGTAAAAAAGGGACTGTTGTAGTTGTTATGGAAGGACAGACTAGCTAGGCCATGTGGTCTTTTTCTGTTGTCATGTTTCTATGTTTCTAATATGCATGAGAGAGATTTGCATACAATGGAGGCAGTGCATCCAAATCTCTCTCATGCATATTTATTGTGAATATTCTGAAAACCCGACTGGCTGGGAGGCAACTTTGGAAACCCCTGCTATAGAGTCTTATTTTATAAAACTAAGAAACAAACACATGAAATTATGCCTCAGACACCAAGAAATTAAAAAATTACATTTATTAATCATACTCAACAAGGCCATGTTTCGGCACTACATGATTATAAAACCAAAGTACATATAAAAGTAACACAAAATATATTCATAAATTAATGAATCGACAAGCATAGAATCATATAAAAATCAATACAAGTAAAAACAATTATAAAAACCTACAACAAATCATTCATATGAATTTAGAAAGGAACACAAGGATGTTCAGCATCATTCGAGACGCGAAAGAAGGGGAAGGAGAAAAGGTGAGGTAAAAAAAGAAGGGGAAAGAGAAAAATAATAAAAGTAATAGAATTTAAAGCTAATGTTCACAAACTAGTATAAAACAAAACAAAAAATTATTTATATGAGCAGTGGCATAGCCAGGACAAATGTTTTGGTGGTGCCTGGGATAAACGTGGGTGGGCACAAAGCAGTGTGAATGTTGACACCATCTCCAATTCTCATCTTATTCAACTATTCTGCTGCCGCTTGACTGGGTGGGTGTGATGCCAAAGTGGAGGGTCCATGGCCCACCCTTAGCTATGCCACTGTATATGATAGTGCCCTAATTAATATATCAGTTAAATCACCATTATAGCCAGCTAATATCGGTGTGTGAATTAATGATATGTATTGAACTTAAAAATATTTAAACATTGTCCCTTATAAGTGACACACAAGCTTGTTATATGTACATGGTGTTCTTCATAAGTGTCATAATACAAATTAAAGAATATATTTACTATATGTAATGTATAACATACATAAATGGTGCCTATGCCAGAAATACTCATTGATGCCTTATTGCATGCTAGTGAAATTACTCACAACAGCCAATTACAGTATAAAACTTATGGTTCTTGTAAATAGTGCTGCCTAAAAGTTGCCAAACATAGTATTAATGTCATAATATGTATTTTGTATACAATTAAGGAAATACAAAAGCTTATATTAATGGTGAACTGAAGATGTTTGTTTTATGTTTGTTTTATTTGTGCTTAATATACCGCCCTTTAATCGTCATACAGAGCGGTTTACAAAAATAAAAACTATACACATTCAAGAAAGGAATTACAATAGCAATAGGACAGCACACAGAATAAAAGACAATAGAAATCATGCATAGTACACCAGTCAAATCAGCTGCACTGAGTGCTTGTAGCCTAGAAGGGAGAAGAATCAAAGGGACCAAAAGCCTTTTCAAAGAGAGAGGATTTTAACTGAGCTTTGAATTCTGGCAGACGAATGTAAGCGGGTAAGCAGTTCCATAATGAGGGAGCAATGGAGAAAAACACAGAATGACAAGTGGTTTCATACTTAATAAGAGAAGGGGATGGAATAACCAGCCTATGGTCCTGAAAAGAATGCAAACAGCGGGAGGAGACATTAAGATGAATGAGAGAAGAGAGGTACAATGGGGCTATTCCAGAAAGTATCTTATGAACGAGAGTCAAGATTTTGAATGACACTCGCTGAGGAAAGGGAAGCCAGTGTTGATTGATAAGGAGAGGAGTGATGTGATCATATTTCTGTGCACCTGAAAGTAAATGGACAGCAGTATTCTGTATTGATTGAACTTTTTTAAGCGAACCCTGCAGCAAACCTGAGAGAATAATATTACAATCTAGGTGCGATGTTACCATAGCAAGGAGAATAGAAGTAAATGCCGTTTTGTCAAATAAAGGACACAGTGCTCTACAGCAACGAAGAGTGATGAAAGAGGATCTTACAGTAGTGCTTATAGGATCTGAGAAAGAGAGATCAGAATCAATATAGACTCCCAGATATTTAATAGTAGACAGAAGTGTTTATGGGAGCAGAACCGAGGAGTGGAACCTACAGGTAATGTAAAATCCTCTCGGACTGAGGAAGTTTCTCCAGGGCCATGTGCCCATGAGGGAAGGGTTAGGACAGCCATGTTATAGTTGGTGATTCGATCATTAGGCATGTAGATAGCTGGGTGGCTGGTGGACGTGAGGATCACCTGGTAACATGCCTGCCTGGTGCGAAGGTAGCGGAAAACACGCACCATCTAGATAAGGTCTTAGATAGTGCTGGGGAGGAGTCTGCTGTCTTGGCACATGTCAGTACCAATGACATAGGAAAATGTAGTAGGGAGGTTCTGGAGGCTAAATTTAGGCTTTTAGGTAGGAAACTGAAATCCAGACCTTCCAGGCTAGCTTTCTCCGAAATGCTTCCTGTTCCATGTGCAGGACCCAAAAGGTTGGCAGAGCTCCGGAGTCTCAATGCGTGGATGAGACTATGGTGCAAGGATGAGGGTTTTGGATTTGTTAGGAACTGGGGAACATTCTAGGGAAAGGAGGGGCTCCTCTGAAGGGATGGGCTTCACCTTAACCGGGATGGAACCAGGCTGCTGGCATTAACCTTTTAAAAAGGAGATAGAGCAGCTTTTAAACTAGATAACAGGGGAGAGCCGACAGTCGCCCAAGAGTGCATGGTTCAGAACAATGTATCCTTGAAGTTAGGGCATATCAGCAGAGAGCTTCCAATAAAGACTAAAGTAGTCCAAATGCCCTTGAGTACGGAGCAGATAGAGCTTAAAGATTCCAAATTACCCCTGCCTACCGATAGCCAGATTAACATGAATAAAATACAGTCTCTAAAATGCTTGTATGCAAATGCTAGAAGTCTAAATAATAAGATGAGAGCATTAGAATATATAGCACTAAATGAGAAGTTAGATATGATTGGTATCTCAGAGACATGATGGAAGGAGGACAACCAGTGGCACTGTGATACCTGGGTACAAACTATATCGCAATGATAGAGCTGATCAAATTGGTGGAGGGGTTGCACTCTGTTAGAGAGGGCATTGAGTCATAAAGGATTAAAGTTTTGCAGCGAACAAATTTGCTGTAGAATCTCTATAGATTGAAATTCCATGTAAAAAGGGGAAGGCAATGGCAGTGGGGGTGTACTATCGACTGCCTGGCCAGAATGAACAAATGGATGATGAAATGCTCAAAGAAATCAAGGAAGCTAACAAAAGTTTACAGCACAGTAATAATAATGGGTGATTTCAATTACCCGAGTATTGACTGGGTCAGTGTTATGGCAGGACATGCTAGGGAGATAAAGTTTCTAGATGAAATAAATGACTGCTTCTTGGAGCAGCTGGTTCATGAACCGACCAGAGGGGAAGCCATTTTGGACCTAGTCCTTAGTGGAACACCAGATCTGGTGCACGAGATAAGGGTGTTGGGGCCACTTGGCAATAGCGATCATAGCATGATCGTGTTTGATTTAATTAATAGAGGAGGAATAGTAAGGAAATCCACATTACTACCTTTTAACTTTTGAAAGGGAGAGTATGATAAAATGAGGAAAATAGTTGAGAAAAAACTAAAAGGAGCAGTTGCAAAGGTTAAAGATTTACATCAAGCTTGGATGTTTTAAAAATACTAGCTTGGAAGCCCAGACCAGCTGCATTCCACGCTTTAAGAAAAGTGGAAGGAAATCCATAAAACTGCCAGCATGGTTTAAAGGGTGAGACCAGAGAGGCGGTTGCTGCCAAAAAGCATCTTTCAGGAAATGGAAAAAAGAGCCAAATGACAAAAACTGGAAACAGCACAAGCACTGGCAAGTTAGATGCAAGGCATTGATAAGGCAGGCAAAGAGAGAATCTGAGAAGAAGCTTGCTGTGGAAGCAAAAACACATAATAAAAGACTTTTTCAAGTACATTCATAGCAAAAAACCTGTGAGAGTCAGTTGGACCATTAGATGATAGAAGGATAAAAGGGGCACTAAGATGGGACACGGCCATAGCAGAGAGACTGAATGAATTCTTTGCTTCGGTCTTTACTGAGGAAGATGTAGGGATGTTACCCATGACTGAAGTGGTATTTAAAGGTGATCGGAAGAATTGAAAGAAATATCGATAAACCAGGAAGATGTATTTCCACTATTTGATTAACTGAAGAGTCGCAAATCACCTCGACCGAATGGTGTACATCCAAGGGTGTTGAAAGAACTGAAATATGAGATTGCAGACCTGCTATTAGTAATCTGTGAACTATCATTAAAATCATTTGTAATACCTGAAGATTGGAGGATGGCCAATGTAAATAGTTGGTCATTGTAAAAAGTTCTGTTGTTATACCGTTATATATCCATTTTCAATGTGAGCAGTTGAAACACACTGCATTGTTATGTTCTCTGTAAACTGTCTTGAATCGTAGAAAGACGGTATAAAAAAACTGTTAGTTAAATAAATAAAAATAAATGTAACTCTTATTTTTAAAAAAGGTTCCAGGGGTGATCCAGGGAACTACAGACCGGTGAGCCTGATGTCAGTACCAGGAAAAATGTTAGAAATCATAATAAAGAACAAAATTACTGAACATATAGATAGTCATGGCTTAATGGGAGACAGCCAACATGGCTTTAGACAAGGAAGATCTTGTCTTACTAATCTGTTATGTTTTTTTGAAGGTGTAAATAAACAGATATACTATATCAACTGACTCACCTTTGTCTATCTGGACTTTCAAAAAGCCTTTGACAAGGTCCCTCATCAGAGACTTTTGGAAAAACTAAAAAGTCATGGGATAGGAGGCAGTGTACTATTGTGGATCAGGAACTGGTTAAAAGATAGAAAGCAGAGGGTAGGGCTAAATGACCAATTTTTCCCAATGGAGAATGGTGCATAGTGGAGTACCTCAGGGATCTGTGCTGGGTCTATTGCTTTTTGACATATTCATAAATGACCTGGAAAAGGGAATAACAAGTGAGCTTATCAACTTTGCAGATGACACAAAACTGTTTAAAGTTGTTAAAATCCACAAGGACTGTGGAAACTTGCAAGAGGATCTTGATAAATTGGAATACTGGACATCCAAATAGCAGATGAAATTTAATGTGGACAAGTGCAAAGTTATGCACCTAGGAAAGAACAACCCAAACTATGGTTATATGATGCAAGGTTCCAGATTGGGAACCACCATCCAAGAAAAAGATTTAGGCGTCATTGTGGATAACATGTTAAAATCCTCCACCCAGTGTGCAGCGGCAGCCAAGAGAGGAAATAGAATGCTAGGTATCATAAGGAAAGGAATGGAGAATAAAACAAAGGATATTATAATGCCTCTGTATCGTTTCATGGTGCGACTGCACCTTCAATATTGTGTGCAATTCTGGTTGCCGTATCTTAAAAAGGATCTAGCGTTATTAGAAAAAGTACAGAGAAGAGACACCAAAATGGTAAAGAGGATGCAAGGATACCCCTATGAAGAGAGTCTAAAAAGGTTAGGGCTCTTCAACCTGGAAAAGAGATGGCTGAGTGGAATATGATAAAGGTCTATAAATTAATGAATGGATTGCAACGGGTAAACGTAGATCGTCATCAGAATATAGAAAGACTAGGGGACTTGCAATGAAGCTACAGGGTAAACTATTTAAGACATTTGCTTTCTTTTGTCACCAGGTCTTTGGGTGAGCACTCCACGGCCTGGTGGTGAGGGGCATAAGATATGCCATACTGGGTCAGACCAAGATCCATCAAGCCCAGTATCCTGTTTCCAACAGTGGCCAATTTAGGTCATATGTACCTAGCAGTTTCCCCAAAAGACACAGGTTCCGCAATGCTTGTATTGAGTCAAGCATTGATATCCTGGGTCCCTTCTTAATAATGGTTTATGGACCTTTCCTCCAGGAACTTGTCCAAACCTTTTTTAAACCTAGCCACACTAACAGCCTTTACTACATCCTCTGGTAACAAATTCCAGAGTTTGATTACACGTTGAGTGAAAAAATATTTTCTTTTATTAGTCTTAAATTAGTCTTTATTAGTCTTTTATTAGTCTTCAGTGATGATGAGAGCTAAACTATCGGTAGTTTAACTACTGGCAGGGTCTCCCAAGATGGAAAGGTCTCAGCTGAGGTGCCAGACCAAGACAAACCACCCATCTGGTCAGCAGCAGAATGGGACAGTGTTGACGGCGGAAGATCACATTTTTGTGACAACGGCAACAACACCAAACTTAAACTGCGTGGAAGAAAGGCCCGGCAATCTACTTCTGTATCTTGCCATGAAAACCCAATGGATAGTTACAGCAAAACAAATTGTGCTATGGTGCTGGAAGATGAGACCTCCAGGTCGGAAGGCACTCAACTAGCTACTGGGGAAGAGCTGAAGACTTTTCAGAGTAAAGCCAGCATTTATGATGTGGTTGGATCAAAGCCCTCGGGAAGTCTGACTGCTGATGTAGCTGCGCATGAAATGAGAGTCAGAAGCTGTAAAGATGTCTTACACATTGGAACATGGAACGTACGAAGCATGAACCAAGGGAAGTTGGAGGTGGTCAAGAATGAAATGGAACGTGTACAACTTGATCTGTTGGGTGTCAGCGAACTGAAATGGACTGGCATGGGGAACTTTGCATCAGATGATCACATGGTCTACTATGCTGGAAATGAAAGACAAAGAAGAAATGGTGTTGCATTTATAATAAAGAAGAAACTTACAAGAACTGTAATGAAATACAATGCAGTCAGCGAACGCTTAATCTCTATTCGTCTACGAGGATTGCCTATCAACACAACTATAATTCAAGAATATGCCCCAACAACAGCTGCAGAAGAGAATGAAATTGAAGAGTTCTATGAACAAGTACAAGCTGAAATTGACAGAACATGCAAACAGGATATCCTGATAGTCATGGGTGACTGGAATGCAAAAGTTGGCAACAAAGAAGAAGGCAAAGTAGTTGGAAAATATGGACTTGGCAACAGAAATGAAGCTGGAGAAAGACTGATAGAATTCTGCAAGACCAATGATCTATTCATCTCAAACACCTTCTTCCAGCAACCCAAGCGGCGACTGTACACATAGACTTCACCGAATGGATTATATAAAAATCAAATTGACTACATCTGTGGAAGTCAGCGATGGAAAAGCTCTGTAACATCAACAAAGACAAAACCTGGAGCTGACTGTGGTACAGATCATCAACTACTAGTATGCAAACTCAAGCTAAAGTTGAAAAAGAGCAAACCACTCAGGAATGCAGCAAAATATGACCTTGAGAATATACCACTGGAATTTAAAGACTGCCTGCAAAATCGATTTGCTGCTTTAGATACAAATGACAGCGCTCCGGAAGAGTTATGGAATGACATCAAGAAGGTTGTGTTGGAAGAAAGCGAGAAGTCTCTACAAAAGGTGAAAAAGCAAAAACGGCCAAAATGGATAATGGAAGAAACTCTGAAAATTGCCCAGAAACGCAGAGAAGCTAAAGCCAGAGGAGAAAGAAAGACAATCGCAGAACTCAACAGAGATTTCCAACGTGCAGCAAGACAGGACAAGGAAAAGTACTACAATGACACTTGCAAGGAAATAGAAGCAGAAACTATTAGAGAAAGAACAAGATCGGCTTTCCTAAAGCTACGAGAGTTAAAGAAAAAGTTCCAGCCTCGAATTGGAATGTTACAAGATGCTCAAGGTTCTATGTTGAATGATGCTGAGAATATCAAGAAAAGGTGGAAGGAATATACAGAGTTTTTATATGATAAAGATCAAGTGGACCAACAGCCGTTTCAACCTGTACCTTATGATCGGGAACCATTGGTGATGAAAGAAGAAGTTGAAGCAGCATTGAAAGCCTTATCAAAGAACAAAGCACCAGGCATTGATAGCATTCCCATAGAAGTATTGCAGCAATCTGATGCAACTGTTTCCGTACTCACAAGGCTCTGCCAAAAAATATGGAAGACAACATCATGGCCAACTGACTGGAAAAGATCTGTGTTTATACCAATACTAAAGAAAGGTGATCCAACTGACTGTGGAAATTATCGCACAATCGCTCTGATCCCACATGCCAGCAAGATTCTACTGAAGATTATTCAAAAGAGACTACAACCATACCTGGAACAAGAACTACCTGAAGTGCAAGCAGGGTTCAGGAAAGGGCGAGGAACGAGAGACATCATTGCGGATGTGGGATGGATCCTTGAAAAGACTAAAGAATACCAAAAGGATATCTATTT
Organism: Ichthyophis bannanicus; assembly: GCA_033557465.1. NCBI lineage: Eukaryota > Metazoa > Chordata > Amphibia > Gymnophiona > Ichthyophiidae > Ichthyophis > Ichthyophis bannanicus. The sequence goes on from CM066035.1 coordinate 692,019,884, forward strand.
GTACTTTATCGACTATAGCAAGGCTTTTGACTGTGTAAACCATGAGAAACTCTCGGCCACATTAAGAAGCATGGGTATACCAGAACACCTGATCGTTCTCTTGCGCAATCTGTAAATTGATCAAGAAGCAACAGTTCGAACAGAACAAGGAGAAACAGAATGGTTTAAATTAAGCAAAGGTGTAAGACAAGGCTGCATACTTTCCTCCTACCTGTTTAATTTATATGCAGAACAAATCATCAGAGAAGCAGGATTGTATGAAGACAACAGAGGTGTGAAGATTGGTGGAAGACTCATCAAAAACCTTCGCTATGCTGATGATACCACATTACTGGCTGAAAGTGAAGATGATCTGAAACATTTGCTTCTCACAATCAAAGAACATAGTCTCAAAATGGGCCTGCACCTTAATGTAAAGAAGACAAAGATCATGACAACTGGCATAATCAACAGGTTCATCGTTGAAGGAGAAGAAATTGAAATTGTGAACAACTTTAACCTACTTGGATCAACTATCAATAAAGAAGCAACAAGCAGTCAAGAAATCAGACGACGCATTGCTCTTGGCAGAATGGCTATGAAAGACCTAGATAAGATTCTCAAGAGCAGAGATGTCTCTCTCCATACAAAGATTCGACTTGTTCAAGCCATGGTATTTTCAATAACATCATATGGATGTGAAAGCTGGACAGTGAAAAAGATAGACAGGAAAAAAATTGAAGCCTTTGAATTATGGTGCTGGTGGCGAATACTGTGTATACCATGAACTGCCCGAAGAACAAACCAGTCGGTACTAGAGGAGATCAAACCTAAGCTTTCTTTAGAAGCTCAGATGACAAGACTTCGACTTTCATACTTTGGACACATCATGCGAAGAGAGAGATCATTAGAGAAAGACATTATGCTTGGCAAGATAGAAGGTCGACGCAAAAGAGGAAGGTCAGCAATGAGATGGATCGATACAATAACAGCAGCTACGGGTACCAGTCTGTCAACAATGAGCCGCCTGACTGAAGACCGAACACAATTTAGGATAGCTATCCAGAGGGTCGCCATGAGTCGACTCCGACTCGACGGCACTTAACAACAACAACAGTCTTAAATAGTTTACCCTGTAGCTTCATTGTATGTCCCCATGTCTTTCTATATTCTGATAATGTAAACAATCGATCTACGTTTACCCGTTCCACTCCGTTCATTAATTTATAGACTTCTATCATATCTCCCCTCAGCCGTCTCTTTTTCAGGTTAAAGAGTCCTAACCTTTTTAGCCTTTCTTCATAGGAGTATCCTTCCATCCCCTTTACCATTTTGGTGGCTCTTCTCTGAACCTTTTCTAATAACGCTATATCCTTTTTAAGATACGGCGACCAGAATTGCACACAATATTCAAGGTGCGGTCTCACCATGGAACGATATAGAGGCATTAAAATATCTTTTTTCTTATTTTCTATTCCTTTCCTTATGATACCTAGCATTCTATTTGCGTTCTCTTGGCTGCCGCTGCACACTGGGCTGAGGGTTTTAACATGTTATCCACAATGATGCCTAAATCTTTTTCCTGGATGGTGGTTCCAAATGTGGAACCTTGCATTGTGTAACCATAGTTTGGGTTGTTCTTCCCTAGGTGCATAACTTTGCACTTGTCCACATTAAATTTCATCTGCCATTTTGATGCCCAGTCTTCCAATTTATGAAGATCCTCTTGCAATTTTCCACAATCCTCTTGGGTTTTAACAACTATAAATAGTTTTGTGTCATCTGCAAATTTGATAACCTCACTCGTTATTCCTCTTTCCAGGTCATTTAGGAATATGTCAAAAAGCAGCGGACCCAGCACAGATCCCTACACCACTATTCACCTTTCTCCATTGGGAAAATTGGCCATTTAGCCCAACCCTCTGCTTTCTATCTTTTAACCAGTTCCTGATCCACAATAGTACACTGCCTCCTATCCCATGACTCTTTAGTTTTGCCAAAAGTCTCTGATGAGGGACCTTGTCAAAGGCTTTCTGAAAGTCCAGATACACTATATCAACCGACTCACCTTTGTCCACCTGTTTGTTCACACCTTCAAAAAAACATAACAGATTAGTAAGACAAGATCTTCCTTGTCTAAAGCCATGTTGGCTGTCTCCCATTAGGCCATGACTATCTACATGCTGAGTAATTTTATTCTTTATGATGGTTTCTACCATTTTTCCCCGGTACTGACGTGAGGCTCACCGGTCTGTAGTTTCCCGGATCACCCCTGGAACCCTTTTTAAAAATTGGTGTTACATTGGCAATCCTCCAATCTTCAGGTATTAGTGATGATTTTAATGATAGTTCACAGATTACTATTAGCAGGTCTGCAATCTCATATTTCAGTTCTTTCAACACCCTTGGATGTATACCATCCGGCCCAGGTGATTTGCTACTCTTCAGTTTATCTAATAGTTGTAATACATCTTCCCGATGTATCGATATTTCCTTCAATTCTTCCGCACCTTTAAATACCACTTCAGTCATGGGTAATATCCCTACATCTTCCTCAGTAAAGACCGAAGCAAAGAATTCATTCAGTCTCTCCGCTATCGCCTTGTCACCTCTTAGTGCCCCTTTAACTCCTCTATCATCTAATGGATGAAATGACTCTCACACAGGTTTTTTGCTACAAATGTATTTGAAAAAATCTTTATTTTGCGTTTTTGCTTCCGCAGCAAGCTTCTTCTCAATTTCTCCCTTTGCCTGCTTTATCAATGCCTTGCATTTGACCTGCCAATGCTTCTGCAGTTTCCAGGTTTCGTCGTTTGGCTCTTTTTTCCATTTCCTGAAAGATGCTTTTTTGGCAACAGCCTCTCTGACCTCACCTTTAAACCATGTTGGCAGTTTTTTGGACTTCCTTCCACTTTTCTTAAAGCGTGGAATACAGCTGGTCTGGGCTTCCAAGATAGTATTTTTCAACAACACCCAAGCTTGATGTATGTAAGTCTTTAACCTTTGCAACTGCTCCTTTTAGTTTTTTCTTAACTATTTTCCTCCTTTTATTATAGTCTCCCTTTAGAAAGTTAAAAGGTAGTACTCTGGATTTCCTTACTATCCCTCCTCCACTAATTAAATCAAAGGTGATCATGCTATGATCACTATTGCCAAGTGGCCCCAACACCCTTATCTCTTGCATTAGATCTAGTGTTCCACTAAGGACTAGGTCTAATATGGCTTCCCCTCTGGTCAGTTCATGAAACAGCTGCTCCAAGAAGCAGTCATTTATTTCATCTAGGAACTTTATCTCCCTAGCATGTCCTGCCGTGACACTGACCCAGTCAATACCGGGGTAATTGAAATCACCCATTATTATTACCACGCTGCAACTTTTGTTAGCTTCCTTTATTTCTTTGAGCATTTCATCATCCATTTGTTCATTCTGGCCAGGCGGTCGATAGTACACCCCCACTGCCATTGCCTTCCCCTTTTTACATGGAATTTCAATCCATAGAGATTCTACAGCAAATTTTGTTTCCTGCAAAACTTTAATCCTTTCTGACTCAATGCCCTCTCTAACATAGAGCGCAACCCCTCCACCAGTTTGATCAGCTCTATAATTACGATATAGTTTGTACCCAGGTATCAGTGTCCCACTGGTTGTCCTCCTTCCACCATGTCTCTGATATTCCAATCATATCTAACCTCTCATTTAGTGCTATATATTCTAACTCTCCCATCTTATTTTTTAGACTTCTAGCATTTGCATACAAGCATTTTAGAGACTGTATTTTATTCATATTAGTTTGGCTGTTGGTAGACATGGGTAATTTGGGATCTTTAAGGTCTGTCTGCTACATACTCGAGGGCATTTGGGCTACTTTACTCTTTTTTGGAACCTCTCTGCTTTTGGTAGTATCCTTCAAGAATACATTCTTCCAAACCATCCGCTCTTGGGCGACTGTCGGCTTTCCCCTATTATCTAGTTTAAAAGCTGCTCTATCTCCTTTTTAAAGGTTAATGCCAGAAGCCTGGTTCCATCCCGGTTAAGGTGAAGCCCATCCCTTCGGAAGAGCCCCTCCTTTCCCCAGAATGTTCCCCAGTTCCTAACAAATCCAAACCCCTCATCTCTGCACCATTGTTTCATCCACGCATTGAGACTCTGGAGCTCTGCCTGCCTTTTGGGCCCTGCACATGGAATGGGAAGCATTTCGGAGAACGCTACCCTGGAAGTTCTGGATTTTAACTTACTACCTAAAAGCCTAAATTTAGCCTTCAGAACCTCCCTACCATATTTTCCTATGTCATTGGTACCGACATGTACCAAGACAGCAGACTCCTCCCCAGCACTATCTAAGACCTTATCTAGGTGGCGCGTGAGGTCCGCTACCTTTGCACCAGGCAGGCATGTTACTATGCGATCCTCACGTCCACCAGCCACCCAGCTATCTACATGCCTAATGATCGAATCACCAACTATAACGGCTGTCCTAAACCTTCCCTCATGGGCACATGGCCCTGGAGAAACTTCCTCGGTGCGAGAGGGTTTTACATCACCTGGAGGACAGGTCCTAGTTACAGGATCACTTCCTGCCACACCAGGGTGATGCTCTCCTGTCACGTGACCTCTCTCCTCCATGGCAACAGGGATGCTGCCAGACTGGAGGTGGGACTTCAGGACTATATCCCTGTAAGTCTCGTCTATGTACCTCTCTGTCTTTCTTATGTTTTCCAAGTCTGCTACTCTAGACTCTAGAGAACGGACTTGTTCCCTGAGAGCAAAGAGCTCCTTGCACCTAGTGCACACGTAAGACCTCTCACCAACTGGGAGAAAATCATACATGTGACACTGAATGCAAGTGCTGCAAGGGTCTGCCCTGTTCTCCAGAGGGGAGAGTCAGCTAGAGGGAGGCGGCGCAGATGAACCATCGCCTCGTGCGGTTGTTCCGCGGCTGTCGGAGTTTGGAGAAGGGCTGATTCCTGTGAGTCGGGTGGTAGAGAAGCCAGCGGTGATTACATTGGACGTGCTTTGGGATGCCATCTCTGCTTTGACCACTACCCTATCTACCATTGTGGGTACTGTAAGTACTGAGATATCTGTTATGAAATTGGAGGCTTCCAAGAATCAGGAGTCGCAAGCGAGTTCTTTACTACAGGTTAAGGATGATCTTAGTCATCTTCAGGAGGAGCATGTGGCTCTGATGAAAGAAAGGGCAGTGCTGACACGGACCACCTTGAAAATCTTGCCCAACGGAATAATCTTCGTCTTTTAAACTTTCCAAGGTCTCCACTTATGTCTCCCCTGGAAATGGTGCAGAGGTACTTTGGGGAGGTGCTCAAAATTCCAGTTGAGCACTTACCCCCAATAACCTCGCAGCTGGATCCTTGATCCGGCCTCCCATGGCCAGGGTCCAGCTGTGGGAATCTTCCTGCACCCCCTTCCTCTTTGTCTCAGCCTGGCTGCAGCATACCCCGGCATCCAGAGGTACTTATTCCACCTCTGCGGTGGAATAATTCCCCCATCCATGTTCACGGCCCCGGACATAAAGGGCCGACTTCAGAAACGACCCTGTGTGTCCGGGGTCGTGGCCCACCCATGCCCTGCCCTCGCTCTGCCTCAGACACGCCCTCTGTTGCCCCCGTCTAGGTCTCCCCATACAAACGAGCTGTTTGTATGGGGAGGCATTAGCCGGGGACAGCAGGGGAGCGAATAGCGGGGAAGGACGTCCAATCCGGACATCCATCCATCCCTGCTATTTGTGCCACTGAATGACCCCCTACATGTTTCAGGTCAAGCCAAGCATAAACATATTGCTCACACTTATGAAGACAGCTTCCTGCAAACATGAATCCCTGTCTTGCAAGATGTAACCTTGACTGTCTCACTTATACATAAACACCCCCTATGAAACTGTCAGCATATTCGGAGCTGTTCTGATACTCTTAACGTTTCCCCTTTAGACCCTAGTCTCCCTTCGGGTCCCTTTCTACAGTCCTCCCTATGATTCTGTAAAGAACCACTATGAAAAATGGTAGCTCAGACATGTCCAAGTCCAGAATAAGTCGTCTGCCACAATGGGGAACACCTTCCATCTCAGTTTGCAGGTGTGGGGAACCACAGAGTCCTAGGCACCGCATCTAGTCCTTAGATGAACTGCATCTTGCTGGTTGGGAGGTCAACAGACAGATTTCTTTATACATACACTTTATTTGACAATATAGAAAAAGGATTACAATCATCCTGCAAATTAACCAAAGTGATGTGACACTGTTTGCCCTTGCTAGGTCTCAAGAAGAATGTGTATGTCGAGTAAGGCTCTGCTCATTATTCTTGCAAGCACTATCTGCTGGCAGTGGCCAGCTGCCCTCCATAGATCTTTCAGTAGTTCAGAGATTTGCACCCACATTCACATCATGACACTAGTAATAACTCCAAATTCTTCAGCAGCATCTCTTTTCACTATGAGCTGTGCTATGTACATCTTGGACAGAGTTTTAGTGACTGTGTACCCAAGCTTCATCGCTGCATATATATGAGTAGTCCTGTTGGAAATGCTGATCTTCGCTTCTACTCGGGGTCAACACATTCAGTAGCATTGCAGACTTTTTTCATTCACAGTAGTCATTGTCTTCAGCCTGTGGGATTCTACTGCATGCAATGTATCATTTGCAGAACCAAAACTCACGACTACAACGCCCCTCTGATTCCACACAATTGCAAATAGGCAAGACTATTTATACCTAATGGCAATATACGAGGATTATCTTTTCTAATACTAATTAATTACAATTCATCTACTGGTAATACTAAATTATCCCAAACTATTTGACTATATGTAGACCAAGATAGTGCTGGTTCTTGTAGCATACGTTTATCTTGCATCTACATTCCTTAATTTATTCTGTTTGTCTACCAAATTAATGGTTAGGCCACATGCTAATTGACACACCTCTTTTGTCAGGTGCACAATTGTACATATCACTAATTATGTTTGTGATTTACTCTCCAACTGCAACAATTTACGGGGTATATTTAATCCCATTACTCAAAGAGTAACAAAATATTAAAACATAACTGGCAGTTTATAGTGAATAAATTAAACTCATTTCAATTTTTTATTAAAAATTCTTAGGAAGGCTCATCTTAGATTATTGTCAGTAATGTGAGTCGAACAATTATCAAAGTGTAACTATCTGATTAACATGGACATCTCAGCTCACAAAGGAAGGAACATCATGGCTATCAGGACACAAGACAAAAGGAACAGATACATAAGGGTCATTACATAGATGATACCAAGAATTGTGCTCAACAAAAGGTAATGCATCCATAACCACAAAACTTTTAAAAATATAAAATTTAAGACAATTCGAGCATCAATTGTCATTGGTAACAGCTTAATATTTCTCTTTGTTACACTGTTTTCAGCACAAAACAACATAGTAGTAAAGGACCAATTATTCTCCAGGAACAAGCAGGAAGTGAGTCCACACACATGGATGACGGCGCTGACCGAGCCTGCGCAGAGCATTTCCCCAGCTTTCAAAGAAAGCCTTTGGGATATGCTACCATGCATGCGTGGTCCCCTTCTCGCCCAAGGGTGCCATCATGCTCAGTCTCCTTTTTTCCGTGGATCCCAACAGATGTCTGTCTTGTTTCCCCAGAAAAATCCTTGCTAATTATCCTTAAAATAGTTAGTTTCCTGGTTTGTGTACTGATTCCTCTTCCTGCCTCAAACTGGTGCCGTCACAGGCACTGTTTTTGGCTCTTTTTATCTTTTTTGATCAAGGCTTGCCTCGACCAGCATTCGTGCCCTTCTTCAGCTGGGGGTTGTCAACCTCAGCCAGGTGTATCCCATCATGTCCCCCGATGGGTTAAAAAATGTGACTGCTGTCTCTCCAGACCGGACACCACCTTCTCCCCCAGTCTATGCATCTCCTCTTTATCCATTTCAGAGAGTATGCAGTTTCAGCAGAGTACCCTGGTGACAGCAGGGGAAAAGCTGAAGCCTGTGGTATGGGTACCCGTTCCAAAGGAAGCCAGTCTGGTGCCTGATGAGCAGGTAACTCTGGCTGACATTTGGAAAGTGGTTACCCGTATTGAAAGTTCTTTATTACCTACTGTTGTGCAACTTTGCAGTTTCTCCTCGGAGATTACTGCTAAAGTTTCTGAAGTGGATAGTAAGGTGGAGATTGTTTCTAAACAGATTATTGTTGTTGTTGTTGTTGTTAAGTGCCGTCGAGTCGGAGTCGACTCATGGCGACCCTCTGGATAGCTATCCTAAATTGTGTTCGGTCTTCAGTCAGGCGGCTCATTGACGACAGACTGGTACCCGTAGCTGCTGTTATTGTAGCGATCCATCTCATTGCTGGCCTTCCTCTTTTGCGTTGACCTTCTATCTTGCCAAGCATGATGTCTTTCTCTAATGATCTCTCTCTCTTCGCATGATGTGTCCGAAGTATGAAAGCCGAAGTCTTGTCATCTGAGCTTCTAAAGAAAGCTTAGGTTTGATCTCCTCTAGTACCGACTGGTTTGTTCTTCGGGCAGTCCATGGTATACACAGTATTCGCCGCCAGCACCATAATTCAAAGGCATCAATTTTCTTCCTGTCTGTCTTTTTCACTGTCCAGCTTTCACATCCATATGATGTTATTGAAAATACCATGGCTTGAACAAGTCGAATCTTTGTATGGAGAGACACATCTCTGCTCTTGAGAATCTTATCTAGGTCTTTCATAGCCATTCTGCCAAGAGCAATGCGTCGTCTGATTTCTTGACTGTTTGTTGCTTCTTTATTGATAGTTGATCCAAGTAGGTTAAAGTTGTTCACAATTTCAATTTCTTCTCCTTCAACGATGAACCTGTTGATTATGCCAGTTGTCATGATCTTTGTCTTCTTTACATTAAGGTGCAGGCCCATTTTGAGACTATGTTCTTTGATTGTGAGAAGCAAATGTTTCAGATCATCTTCGCTTTCAGCCAGTAATGTGGTATCATCAGCATAGCGAAGGTTGTTGATGAGTCTTCCACCAATCTTCACACCTCTGTTGTCTTCATACAGTCCTGCTTCTCTGATGATTTGTTCTGCATATAAATTAAACAGGTAGGGGGAAAGTATGCAGCCTTGTCTTACACCTTTGCTTATTTTAAACCATTCTGTTTCTCCTTGTTCCGTTCGAACTGTTGCTTCTTGATCAATGTACAGATTACGCAAGAGAACGATCAGGTGTTCTGGTATACCCATGCTTCTTAATGTGGCCCAGAGTTTCTCATGGTTTACACAGTCAAAAGCCTTGCTATAGTCGATAAAGCACAAATAGATATCCTTTTGGTATTCTTTAGTCTTTTCAAGGATCCATCTCACATCCGCAATGATGTCTCTCGTTCCTCGCCCTTTCCTGAACCCTGCTTGCACTTCAGGTAGTTCTTGTTCTAGGTATGGCTGTAGTCTCTTTTGAATAATCTTCAGTAGAATCTTGCTGGCATGTGGGATCAGAGCGATTGTGCGATAATTTCCACAGTCAGTTGGATCACCTTTCTTTAGTATTGGTATAAACACAGATCTTTTCCAGTCAGTTGGCCATGATGTTGTCTTCCATATTTCTTGGCAGAGCCTTGTAAGTACGGTAACAGCTGCATCAGATTGCTGCAATACTTCTATGGGAATGCTATCAATGCCTGGTGCTTTGTTCTTTGATAAGGCTTTCAATGCTGCTTCAACTTCTTCTTTCATCACCAATGGTTCCTGATCATAAGGTATAGGTTGAAACGGCTGTTGGTCCACTTGATCTTTATCATATAAAAACTCTGTATATTCCTTCCACCTTTTCTTGATCTTCTCAGCATCATTCAACATAGAACCTTGAGCATCTTGTAACATTCCAATTCGGGGCTGGAACTTTTTCTTTAACTCTCGCAGCTTTAGGAAAGCCGATCTTGTTCTTCCTCTAATAGTTTCTGCTTCTATTTCCTTGCAAGTGTCATTGTAGTACTTTTCCTTGTCCTGTCTTGCTGCACGTTGGAAATCTCTGTTGAGTTCTGCGATTGTCTTTCTTTCTCCTTTGGCTTTAGCTTCTCTGCGTTTCTGGGCAATTTTCAGAGTTTCTTCCGTCATCCATTTTGGCCGTTTTTGCTTTTTCACCTTTTGTAGAGACTTCTCGCTTTCTTCCAGCACAACCTTCTTGATGTCATTCCATAACTCTTCCGGAGCTCTGTCATTTGTATCTAAAGCAGCAAATCGATTTTGCAGGCAGTCTTTAAATTCCAGTGGTATATTCTCAAGGTCATATTTTGGTGCATTCATGAGTGGTTTGCTCTTTTTCAACTTTAGCTTGAGTTTGCATACTAGTAGTTGATGATCTGTACCACAGTCAGCTCCAGGTTTTGTCTTTGTTGATGTTACAGAGCTTTTCCATCGTTGACTTCCACAGATGTAGTCAATTTGATTTTTATACAATCCATTGGGTGAAGTCCATGTGTACAGTCGTCGCTTGTGTTGCTGGAAGAAGGTGTTTGAGATGAATAGATCATTGGTCTTGCAGAATTCTATCAATCTTTCTCCAGCTTCATTTCTGTTGCCAAGTCCATATTTTCCAACTACTTTGCCTTCTTCTTTGTTGCCAACTTTTGCGTTCCAGTCACCCATGACTATCAGGATATCCTGTTTGCATGTTCTGTCAATTTCAGCTTGTACTTGTTCATAGAACTCTTCAATTTCATTCTCTTCTGCAGCTGTTGTTGGGGCATATACTTGAATTATAGTTGTGTTGATAGGCAATCCTCGTAGACGAATAGAGATTAAGCGTTCGCTGACTGCATTGTATTTCATTACAGTTCTTGCAAGTTTCTTCTTTATTATAAATGCAACACCATTTCTTCTTTGTCTTTCATTTCCAGCATAGTAGACCATGTGATCATCTGATGCAAAGTGCCCGATGCCAGTCCATTTCAGTTCGCTGACACCCAACAGATCAAGTTGTACACGTTCCATTTCATTCTTGACCACCTCCAACCTCCCTTGGTTCATGCATCGTACGTTCCATGTTCCAATGTGTAAGACATCTTTACAGCTTCTGACTCTCATTTCATGCGCAGCTACATCAGCAGTCAGACTTCCCGAGGGCTTTGATCCAACCACATCATAAATGCTGGCTTTACTCTGAAAAGTCTTCAGCTCTTCCCCAGTAGCTAGTTGAGTGCCTTCCGACCTGGGAGTCTCATCTTCCAGCACCATAGCACAATTTGTTTTGTTGTAACTATCCATTGGGTTTTCATGGCAAGATACAGAAGTAGATTGCCGGGCCTTCCTTCCGCGCAGTTTAAGTTTGGTGTTGTTGCCGTTGTCACAGAAATGTGATCCTCCGCCGTCAACACTATCCCATTCTGCTGCTGCCCAGATGGGTGGTTTGTCTTCGTCTGGCACCTCAGCTGAGACCTGTCCATCTTGGGAGACCCTGCCAGTAGTTAAACTACCGATAGTTTAGCTCTCAGCATCACTGATGCACGCAAGCCCTCACAGCACGACAAGCTGCAAACCAAGTGAGAGAACAGATTATTAATTGTGAAAATCAGTGTCAGGCTCTTAAAGAAGTGAATGCTTCTCATATAAAAGATAGTTTAGTTCTGCACCACAAAATGGAACAGTATGATAATTTGCTACGAGAAAAAAATGTTAGGATGTTGAATTTTCCCTATTGTCGGTTGCTTTCAGCAGAAATACTTTTGCGAAAGTATTTTAGAGAGGTTTTGGGGCTGGCTTCGGCTGACTCCATTGGCCTTTCTAAATTTTACTACTTGACTGGTAGAGTTCTGTCTCGGGGTTCTCCGGGGGGGGGTTTGATGAGGTTCAAGGTGGAGCTGACCTTGATCTCACCAAATTTCTGGAGGACTCACATTTCTTCTAGAGCCACTTTGGTGGTTTCCTTTTTGTCTGATCAAGACAGAGCTCTTGTATTTCGTAGTTATTTTAAGAATATGTCTGTTCTTTTCTGTGGAGCGAAAGTGCAAATATTTCCGGATGTCTGCAGGGCGACTCAAACTAGGAGACAGGGTTTTTTGGCCCTTAAACCTAGAGTGATTGCCCTGCCGGCCACCTTTTTTCTTCGGTATCCCTGTAAGTGCTTGATAACTTTTCAGGGTTCTAGGTTTGTTTTCCTTGACCCTACTCAACTTGAATTATTTCTGTGTGATAAAGAGGGGCTTGGCACGAAGGGATTGGGATAGGTGGTATTGTTAGTAGCTGCCTAGGAATTCAGGAGTTTAGTTTCCTGGTTATTTCTCTTTGATTGTTATTATGTTTTACTCTCCCCATATTGTGGGCTAGGTTCAGATGTATTGTTACTTTATACATTTTTCTTTTTCTGTAGTTTTGTGTACTTCTTTGAATGCATCATCTGTAAGTTTCCTTATGCTTGCTTTGTAAGTTATAAAAGTTTCAATAAAAAAAAAAATAAAAAAAAAATGTGACTGCTGCAATCAATGTCATTGACCAACACCCACGACTGCTGCCTATGCTGCCTGGACCCAGACCATGACAGCATCTACTGTGACCTGTGCCAGGCCATGACGCCTGAAACCAATAAGAAGAGGTCAGAGTTGTAGGAAAAACTGTTCCCCAGGTCTGACTCTGCACCGGCCTCACCGACGCAGAGCTCCAAGCCCAGCACTTCCCATGAGGACCAAGCGTCCTCAGAGTCTCGTGGTGGCAGCTACTCCAAGAAGACCTTGAACCCTGAGAGAAAGGAGAAAAAATCCTCGAAGTCTGCCAAGGTTGCACCGGAGAAACCCAGTAAAACTGCCCGGAGGGACTCGGGCGGCTCTGAGAAGCGTCCTACCAAGGTCCTCAAGAAGGATTCCTTGGCTGGTGGAGACCATGTGAGATTCCTCGAGACCATAGTCCTCGTCAAGGATGCACTCGTGAGAGTGCCGGCACCAAACCCAAGGTCCTCTGTTCCTGTGCCAAAAGCTGCAGAACTTTCTGGCTTGGAAACCAGAATGGCCACCTTGGAGCAGAACATCACTGCTATCCTGACCCTACAGCAGGCAATGATGGCTGGTTCATCCGCATCTTCTGCCCCAACGATTGGGTGCCTAGTTGTTGAGCCGAGCTCCGAGCATCTTCGGCCTTGGTTAAGCCAGTCAAGGTCTCAGTCCTGGTCCTTGGACATCCGATCCTCCCTGGCCAGTTTCTGCAACTTGGACCCAAGGTCTTCCGGAGGCTGCCGGCCACTTGGCCCCGGCCTCAATGTTATGAGTCGCAGGGCCTCAAATCATCATCACCGCTCGACTCCGAGTCGGAGACTGATGACCAGGCGTCCCCGGAAACTAAGCAGCACCGAGATATTCCCTCATACCCATTGTCCCCGGTGCCATACTCCTTCGGAAGATGTGACCTTCCACGACTTTGTCAATGAGATGGCCAGAGTCCTCTCAGTGCAAACCGAGGCAGAGGAAGATCTGCACACCAAGGAACTGCAGATCCTCCAATATGAGTCTCCACCCAAGGAGACTCTCACGGTGCCCGTGCAGCTGATCCTTGAGCGATTGCTACTCAGAATGTGGGAGATGCCAGCCTCGGTGCTAGTGGTGAGCCGGCACCTTGATGCCACCTACTGTGTCCAGAAGGGCCCCAGGTTCCACAAGCCCCAACTTCCACATAACTCCATGGTCGTCGAGTCAATCATGCAGAAACCTAAGAGCCAGAAGACCCACTCTTCAGTCCCTCCTGGAAGGGATGCTAGAGCCCTAGATGCCCTCGGGCGCAAGTGTTACCAGTGCTCCATGCTGGGTTTCCAGATTCAAGGCTATGAACTGTACATAGGCATGTACCTAAAGGCCCTAACCCAGAAGTTGTCTGGGTTTTCAGTAGGGCTTTCTGGGGAACCCCTCCAGCAGTTCCAATCCCTGACCTCCGGGATCAGGGACTGCCCTAAGTTCCTTTCCCGGGCGGCCTATGATGGCTTTGAGTCAGCGGCTCAGGTAGCAGCAGCCGGCATCGGTGCCCGATGCCAAGCCTGGTTGCAGTCTTTGGATCTCAAGCAATGGGTCCAAGACAAGCTGATTGATGTCCCCTGCACTGGGGAGAACCTGTTCAGCAAACCTATGGCCGACAAGATCGCCGAGATCGAGGCCAGTGTGGTGGCTCGACAGAGGCTCTCCAAGAAGACCTTATCCTTTCCCTTTAAGAAACCATTGAAGAAAAGACCCCTGTTCCTGAGGAAAAAGGGGCCCTTTCAGCAGAGTCACCACTACCAGCCCTTCTGAGGCCAGCAACAGGTTTCTCACCATAAAAGACAAAGCCATGGGGCTCAGAAGCTGAAGGCACAGAAGCCCCAGGCCCCAGCTTCTACCCAGCCCAGGTGGAGCTTTTGACTCCTGGGGCAGAGCCTCCCCTCCCCTGGGAGACCTTGCCCAGCCCACAGGGGGCCACCTGGTACTCTTCACCCACAGGTGGGCCAGTGTCACCTTGGACCAGTGGATACTGCAGATGGTACCACCCAGGTTCTTTCCAGGAGAACCAGTGCGACCTCTTTCACCAGCCCCTTCTGCTCTCAGAGCTTGCAGGTCTGCTCAGGGACAATGCAGTAGAGCCTGTACCCAAACATCTATGGGGAAAAGGCTCCTACTCCAGATACTTCCTTGTCCCAAAGAGAATTGGGGACCTCAGGCCCATACTAGACCTGAGAAACTTAAGTTTCTGGTGAGGGAGAAGTTCAAGATGCTCTCCCTTGAAACATTGCTGCCTTACCTCCACCAGGGAGATTGGTGGTGCTCCTTTGACCTAAAGGATGCATATACTCATATCCTGATCCACCCCTCCCACAGGTAGTACTTACGGTTTGTGGTGGGAGGAGGGCATTACACTGGGTGCTACCCTTTGGCCTGGCCTCCTTGCCAAGGGTCTTTACCAAATGCCTTGTGGTGGTAGCCCTCTACCTGCGCCTACAAGGGGCTTTCGTCTTCCCCTACCTGGACAACTGGCTCATCAGGGGCAGTATGGCCTCGGAGGTCGATCAGGCCACAGAGTGTGCAACCCTCCTTCTGCAGCACCTGGGGTTCGTCATCAACTACTCCAAATCTCATCTCTCTCCAGCCCAAAGCTTGGAATTCATAGGTGCTCAGTTGGATACGTTACAGGTCAAGGCCGTCCTCACAAGAGAAAGGGCAGAATGCCTCAGGCAACTGGCAGGAGAGGTACAGTGCCGCCGGTCAGTACCGGCTCTTCTTCTCCTTCGCCTACTGGGCCATATAGCCTTGACGATTCATGTCATGCCTTCAGCTCGCTTACACATGTGGACAGCCCAGTGGTGCCTATGCTCACAGTGGACTCAGGCCATGGGCAGGTTATGGGACAGGGTCAGGGTTACCTGCCAGCTGTTGGAGTCCCTCAACTGGTGGCAAAACGTGCGCTACCTCCAGTTGGGAGTGCCCTTCTAGGCACCCGTGCCGCAGAGGACTCTGACCACAGATGCCTCCCTTCTGGGTTGGGGGGCACATTGTGGAGACTGCCACACACAGGGCAGCTGGTATCAGGAGGAGTCACTCCTACAGATCAATCTCCTGGAGCTGAGGGCAATCTTCTTGGCCCTATGAGCATTTCGCCATTGCCTGCAACACCATCCTGTGCTGATCCAGACAGACAATCAGGTCGCCATGTTTTAAATCAATAAGCAGGAGGGCACAGCTTTGTACTCCCTCTGCCAGGAGGCGGTGGCCCTCCTCTCCTTCACAGTGCGCAACAACATGCTTCTGTGAGCAGTGTACCTCCCGGGCCAGGACAACTGCCTAGCGGACAGGCTGAGCAGAGTCCTCTGCCCACACAAGTGGCGCTTAAACTCCAGAGTAACGAAAAAGCTCTTCCACCTCTGGGGCAGGCTCATGATGGACCTATTTGCCTCTCTGGACAACATGCAGCTATCCTGCTTCTTCTCCCATCAGCTGCACCTGGAGAGAGTGGCAGCAGATGCCCTCCTGATCTCGTGGTCCAAGGGTCTACTCTATGCATTCCCACCAATCCCCCCCCCCCCGTCGCCAGGACCCTCTTCAAGGTCCAGAGTGAAAGGGCATCAGTTATACTGATTGGCCCATGCAATCTTGGTTCCCTCTTCTGCTTTCCGTGATGGTAGCACTGCCAATCCCTCTGGGCTGAGCCCCAGACCAGAGGGCTCCCTCTTGCACCCCAACCTGGGGTCGCTAACGTTAACAGCATGACTGCTAAAAGGGTATCATTGGCCTCTTTCAGTCTTCTAGGAGAAGGCGAGGAGATCCTACTGGCCTCCCGAAAACCCTCCACCTGACAGGCTTATGCCTTTAAGTGGAGAAGGTTCTCCACCTGGTGTGCGGAAAAGGAGGAGAATCCCTTCTCCTGCCATGTGCAACTAGTGCTTCAGTACTTACTGCACCTGTCACTCACCGGGCTGAAATCTAACTCAGTGAGGGTGCATCTGAGTGCCATAGCCGCTCACCACTACCCTATCAAGGGAAAACTCCTCTCAAGCCAGCCCCTGGTCTCCAGGTTCCTCTAGGTTCTCCTGTTATCCAAGCCCCTTCTCCGCCCTCCGGTGGCAGAGTTGGGACTATTTTAACAAAAAGGTTGGTTGCCCTTAAAATATCCCTTTCAGTTTTGCCCACTGTTTTTCTTCATCCCTCAGCTGTTAGCGGGATGGGAACAGCTGGGGGATGTAGAAAAACAGTGGGCAAAACTGAAAGGGGATATTTTAAGGGCAACCAACCTTTTTGTTAAAATGGTAAATAAAGGTAAAAGGAAAAGGAGACCGCTATGGCTTTCAAAAGAAGTAGCTGAAAAGGTGAAGAAAAAAAGGGAGGCCTTCATGAAATACAAGAGATCACAGAGAGGAAGACAGGCAACTATATTTGGAAAAACTTAGAGAAGCTAGCAAAGTAGTCAGGAAAGCAAAGATTCAAAAAGAGGAGGAACTAGCCAATGCAATAAAATGGGGGGGGGGATAAGACATTTTTTAGATATGTTAGAAGAGGAAGGGCAAAAGTGGTATTTCCAGATTCAAGGTGAAGGGGAGGAATATGTAGAAGCTGATGAAGATAAAGCAGTATTCTTATCAAATATTTCTGTTCTGTGTTCACAGATGAAGAACAAGGAACAGGACCTCAGAAAACACCCACAAACAGGATCAGAAGCAAGGGACATATTGAACAATTTTCAGAAGACTGTGTTCGTGAGATACTATCTCAACTTAAAGTAGACAAAGCGATGGGACCGGATGGGATACTCCCTAGAATACCGAGGGAACTTGGGGATGTTCTAGCAGCTCCACTGACTGACCTTTTCAATGCCTCGTTGGAGTCAGGAGTGGTGCCAAAGGACTGGAGAGAGGCTTATGTGGTGCCTTTACACAAAAGCAGAAGTAAGGATGTGGTTGAAAACTACAGGCCGGTTAGTTTAACTTCGGTGGTGAGTAAATTATTGGAAATGCTGCTGAAAGAGAAAATAGTGAGGTTTCTGGAGTCCAGCGGATTACAGGATCCGAGGCAGCATGGATTCACCAGAGGAAGATGTCAGACAAATCTGATTGATTTCTTTGACTGGGTGACCAGGGAGTTGGACTGAGGGAGAGCCCTAGATGTGGTGTTTTTAGATTTCAGTAAAGCCTTTGACACCATTCCTCACAGGCGACTTATAAACAAACTGAGCACCCTAGGGATGGACCCTAAAGTTACTGTTTGGGTTAGAAATTGATTGCGTGGGAGGCAACAAAGGGTACAGGTGAATGGAGCTCCCTCTGAGGAGAAGGAAGTTACCAGTGGTGTGCCTTAGGGATCTGTCCTTGGTCTGATTCTTTTTAACATCTTTGTTAATGATATAGAGGAAGGGCTGTCGGGTAAGGTTTGCCTCTTTGCGGATGATACCAAAATCCTGCAATAGACACCCAGGAAGGTGTAGATAACATGAGAAGGGATCTAGCTAAGCTTGAAGAATGGTCTAGAATTTGGCAGCTGGGATTTAATGTTAAAAAATGCAAGGTCATGCATTTGGGCTGCAGCAATCCAAGGGAGCAATATAGTATAGGGGGTGGAGTACGTTTGTCCACTAAAGAAGAGCAGGACCTAGGCGTGGTTGTGTCTGATGATCTTAAAGTAGCTAAACAGGTAGAAAAGGCGACAGCAAAAGCTAGAAGGATGCTTGGGTGCATACGGAGAGGAATGGCTAGCAGAAAAAAGGAGGTGATAGTGTCTCTGTATAAATCTTTGGTGCGGCCTCATTTGGAGTATTGTTGCAATTCTGGAGACCGCACCTTCAAAAGGATATAAACAGGATGGAGTCAGTACAGAGGGTGGCTACTAAAATGATTAGTGGTCTTCATTATAAAGCATATGTGGACAGACTTAAGGATCTTAATATGTACACATTAGAGGAAAAGCGGGATAGAGGGGATATGATTGAGACGTTTAAATACCTCCGTGGCATAAATGCACAGGGGGAGAGCCTCTTTCAATTGAAAGCAAGTACTGCTATGAGGGGACATGGGATGAGGGTGAAAGGGAATAGATTCAGGAGTGATACGTGGAAATATTTTTTTATGGAAAGAGTGGTGGATCCATGGAATAATCGCCCAGTGGAGGTGGTAGAGATGAGGACAGTGAATTCAAAAAAGCATGGGACAAACACAGAGGATCTCTAAAGGAAAAAAGGGGACTGTTGTAGTTGTTTATATGGAAGGACAGACTGGATAGGCCATGTGGTCTTTTTCTGTCATTATGTTTCTGTGCTGCTATGTAGTGCACTTCCAGCTCACCAAACCACCATTTGAGCCCCTAGCCACTTGTCACCTGCGGTACCTATCTTGGAAAGTGGCTTTTCTGGTGGTCCTCACATCCACTCGAAGAGTGAGCTAATTCTAGGCCCTGGTGGCAGATCCACCATATACAAGATTCTATAAGAACAGGGTAGTGCTCCGCACACACCCCAAGTTCTTCCTGAAGGTGATTTCTCCTTTCCACCTCAACCATGAGGTGGTCCTCCCCACCTTCTTCTCACGGCCTCATGCCAGCAGGGAGGAACTAGGGCTTCATACATTGTATTGCAAACAGGCCCTGACCTTCTACTTACAGTGGACTTGGGTCCATCACAAAGCTCCTCAGCTTTTCATATGACCCCATAATAGACTTGGGTTCCCCATGACTAAGTGAACTCTGTCCACTTGGGTGGCAGACTGTATTGCCCTCACCTATGAACGAGCTATCCTCTCCTTCGAGCATTGGATCACAGCGCATTGTGTGAGGGCGATTGGCCAGGCAGTACTCCGTAATATTCTCAGGGTATAGGCAACTCCTGCCCTCCAACCCTTCAGTTTTCAGGCTACCGGAGTGATAGTGTCGCTGGATGCTAGGGTCTTGCAGAGTCTCTCAGTAGTGACTCACATTCTGCAACTCACGGCTTCCCATCTGGTCACCGCTGGTGCTGTCGTGGTTTGGTTCTCGGCAGCCTGGAGCTACGGAGTCCCATATGTGAGGACTGACTTTCTGCTTGTTCCTGGAGAAAGCGTAGTTACTCACTTATAAAAGTTGTTCTCCAGGGACAGCAGGAATCAGTCCTCACAACCTTCCCTCCTCCCCTGGGAGTTGCCTCCCTACCTTATTTTAGTTTTACTGCCGTTCTAGCTATGTCATCTGAGTGACTAAGATGGCACCCTTGGGCGGGAAGGGGACCACACGTGTCGTAGCATATCCCAAAGGCTTTCTTTGAAAGCTGGGGAAATGCTTCGCGTGGACTTCATCGGCACTGATGTCACCGACTGATTCCTGCTGTCCCTGGAGAACACTTGTTACAGGAGAGTAACTACACTATCTCTTGCAGTGGGTAAATTTATTTATATATTGAATCTACCTCAATCAGTGATACTAATTTAGTTAGTCAGTCTTGGTGTTTGTGGTGTTAGGAGGCAATACTTTCACTTCACCTATTCACTAGTAACAAAACATTTGCTTCACACTTCCAATTAGTAATGTCAATTCTGCAGGAGTCATTCATTAATAACAGCTGAAATACACAATATGAGAATTCAAGATTACTCCTCTAACAGACTCCTGCAGGGTAGCTTAAAATAGACTGGGAGAGCTTTAGCATTCTCTCTGCAGACATTGCTACTCTGTAGTCTCTTACACTTTCATGGATGTGGTGTGTACCATGGTAGTCTGGGATTTTCAGTTAATCTACTAACATAAAGAATAACATATTATAACGCGTTTCCCACCTTGGTTTATTTGCTTAATTTACTTGTTAGAATGAAGCTGTATTATTCATTGCATGTGACTTGTAAAACATGTTAGCTAAATACCTAATCTAACATTTTTCCTTTTATACTGCATGCATTACTATGCTTCTTGCACAATAAGAAATAAAAAGAGGGATATCAGTATTATTAACCATAAATCACGAAATGAAAACAAGCCATGAAATCTCCAGGACAAGCAACATGAAACAAATGCACATGACAGAGTATGCACTCCCAGACTCCTCCACAAGGCCAGCATCCAGACTGAATCCACTGTATACAGTCATGTTGGTTGTTTCATCTTTCTTTCTTTTTTCTTTCTCTTTTTATTCTTATTTTTTTTAATTCCCTTTAATCAAATAAACTTGCTTTGACTTTGACAAGCAATTCCATTTTCAGCAAAACTGCTAACTTGTATCTTTTCCTTTAAACACCTTCATAATTTTTCTGTAGCCATTCCATTCCTTAGCATTTTCTTCTTAGTCTTTGTTATATCATGCAAATTCATGCAACTTTTAAGATATGTAAATACATCAAGCAACCATATATGGAAGATCTTCCCATTCTCTCATGCGCAACTACAAAATAATCATAGTCTCCTGTTTTATATCTATGTGCTTAACCGTTCTCCAGAGGTTCTTATCTGCAGTTATAAGAAGCTCTGGAAGGTACTGTTTACAATGAACATCTCAGAATTAGCTTTACACATAGAATGAAATTAACAGGCAAATTCTCTTAATCGGGATAAGCTTGAACCCGTGAAACCTAGAAAACAAAACTTGCACATCATGGATTAAACTTATTTACAAACACAAGTAAAGGGGTGATTAATCATTTTGGGGTTTTCTTTCCTTCCTCCATCACAATTGTCAAATCCAGGATCCCTGTAAAATAATCTTAAACATAATCTCATGATCATGTGGATTTATCTCTCAATAATTTTACTTCCAGTTGGACCTAGAGGTTCTTTTTATATATCTATCAGAAAAAGAATTGGCAACATTCATGTTAGACTTTAACTGTATTATGTTTTGATATTAAATTGCTTTAGTTTTAGCTGTCAGGTAGATTGGAAACAAAGTACAATCCCTTTGCACTTCACGAATTAATATATAGCAGAGACTAAGACATCCTCCCTGAAAACATTTCAAAGTAACTTCTCTAACAAGGCATGCTGGTATCTGGCAAGAAGGAATTTCCTTATGCCCTTGAGAACTGTGCAATTATCTCTCACTAACAGAGCTAATCTAAACACACAGTCCTGCCTTATTTGTTTCTCCAAGCTTTTATCTGTGCTGTCTACTTCTATCAAGTTCCACAGCAAGTTCCATTCCATTGAATCAGAGAATCCATTTCATACTACAGTACAAACCCAGATAGCAAGAAAAAAAACACTAGCTTGCACATTATAGCTGCAGATCAGTCATAAAATCTAATTTTTCCCTTTACATATTCATTAGACTGATACATCACTTCACATCATTAGATTACCTTCACCAGTTTCCGTCTGTCAAAGTCCTTATTTTTCACTATTAATATCCCATCTCACTTTTTTCACAACCTTTCTCATCACTTGCATCATACCACCAACTACATACATAGACCTTTATTCATACAATACTAATGTATCCTTATATGATAAGGCTTCTAGAAATATCAAACAACTATTAAAACTTAGTGCTACTTTTAAGTGAACTGTACGTAGAAGATATAAATTTATATTCTCAACAATAAGCAAAACACAGTGTGAGTCAACAATGATCGTTTCCCACTAAACTTAATTGGTCTAAAACCAGGTGGACATGTGCTCATTCCAAATAACTCTTTGCATATGTCCTAATTAGCTTTAAACATTTAATATAACTAAAGTTCTTATGATGTGAAATTATTTATTATATTTAGCTGTATTTATAGACTGCCTTTCACTGGGTCAAGGCAGTTTACAGTGAACATTAAATGAATGTATATTATAACAATGGGTAGAATAGTAAAGCAGGTGTTTAAACTATGTACAACATGCAATTGATGACTCATGGGATCATAACTATATATTGTGATGACGAAGGTAGTTCAGAGGAAATGGAATGGCAGAAAAGTGAACCCTGTTCCTTTAAAAGTGCTAGCATTCAGGGTTTCCCAGGCAACCAAGAACCTCTGAATCAGAGCACAGCCAGCATCAAGCCCCGCCCACTTCAGCACGTCAGGGCTAGAGTGAAGCCTAGCAGCTCCCACGTGTGCTGGGAGAAGGGTGTGGTCCCTAGCAAAGATAAGTTTAAAACTGCTGAGTTTGAACAGTCAGTTAGCACAGCAGGGGGCACGAGGACTAGCACAGCAGAGAGGGGCTCGTGGACAAGCACGGGCCAAGGCACAAGCACAGCAGAGAGGAACACAGCAGGAAGGAGAACGAGAGGAGCTCAAGGGAATAAGCAAGGAGCTCAAGGAAGCACGAGGAGTGCTGTCCCCAAGAGCAGAGACGAGCTGTGGGATCTGGGAAGAGCAGGTCCAAGGCAAACACAGCCAAGGGGAAAAGTGCTACAAGGGAAACAAGCATCTCCAGAGAGAAGGCAGCATGGCTGTGAGCAGGAAGGAGGGGAGCAACTAAGAGGCCCAGAATTCAGGCAAGTGATTGTTCCAGAATCCCTGCACAGGAGAAAATGGAAGGAGTTAGTTCCTACTGGAGGGACCAATTCAGCTAGCCAGCTAACTGGTAGAAATAGGGAGAATAGCTTGTCTGCATTCCCTGACCAAAGGCTCTATGAGGAAATAGAGCAGAAAAAAATATTACTAGAAAAGTTAAACGAATTGCTGCAGAAGCAGCATAGTAAGCTCTACAGCCAGGTACCCTCTGAAGAGTGTTGTAATGATTCTGTGGAAGAAATGGAAATAGAAAGCTGCTGTGAAGGTTATGAGAATAGTCCTGAAGAAATACAATGTGCTTATTGTAGGACAAATGAGCTGCAAGTGTGCTGAACCCCACGCACAGCTGAGTGAGTGAATGTTTAAGATAAGGAAGCTGATTTGAGTGAAAGGTACAGCAGAGAAAATAGTTGGTAGTTTTAACCCAAGCTATTTCTCCTCAATGCTTACAACTGAAAGAAAACTCAATGGACATTTTGAAGTTAATTGTGTATGGAAGGAAACTGTGAGGAAACAGTCTTCTGTTGAAAGTAACTTGCCTGTAAGGAAGTTAGCAGCCTGAGCTTGGTAAGCTAGTTCCGGTGTCCAAGTTAGCCATTGCTGAAGCTGACCAACCTATGAATACGTTGTTGTGAACTTTATTCCTTTGTTTTGGAGAAGTATCCAGTTTTTCTGTTCAGCCCTGTTACTTTTGATGCGAGGTGTAAAACCCAAGAACAAATAAATATTCTCTGTTTCGCCTAACCACTTGTGGTCACACTACTTTGCCTGCCAGGATAAGCAAACTACAGCTCCCAGCAGCCTTAGCTGGTAGCCATCTTGGGGAAACTTATTCTAAGGGCAACCAGGCGACACTCTCCTGCTGCCCGGCTATACGCCCGGCCAGGAGGTGGCGACAATATACAGATGCAGACTATTTACAGAGGACTATTTACAGAGGTCATCTTTTTGGTATTTTTCTTCCGGGGAGAGGTTATGTGGTGGGGCTGAAATGCTCTGTGAATAGATGTATCTTCAAGTGTTTTCTGAAAGTGGTGAGGTCTGTGATGTTCCTTAGCTGGTCTGGTAGGGCGTTCCATGTAGATGGTGCATTTGAGTTGGAAGGCCCAGTTGCATGCTTGCTGGCTGAATTTGGTTTTGGTGTGTAGGATGATGGAGATGTTCTTCGTGTAAGTCTGTCTTGATCTGTGCAATAGAAAAGGTACAGAGAAGAGCCACCAAAATGGTAAAGGGGATTGAAGGATACCCCTTTGAAAAGAGGCTAAAAATGTTAGGGCTCTTCAACCTAGAAAAGAGACAGCTGAGGGGAGATATGATAGAGGTCTATAAATTAATGAATGGAGTGGAACGGGTAAACGTAGATTGATTGTTTATGCTATCAAAATATAGAAAGACTAGGGGACATGCAATGAAGCTATTGGGTAACCTATTTAAGACTAATAAGAGAAAATATTTTTTCACTCAACATGTAATCAAAGTCTGGAATTTATTACCGGAGGATGTAGTAAAAGCTGTTAGTGTAGCTGGGTTTAAAAAAGGTTTGGACAAGTTCCTGGAGGAAAGGTCCATAAACCATTATTAAAGGGGACCTGGGATATCCACTGCCCCAATACAAGCATTGTGGAACCTG
Organism: Ichthyophis bannanicus; assembly: GCA_033557465.1. Classification (NCBI taxonomy): domain Eukaryota; kingdom Metazoa; phylum Chordata; class Amphibia; order Gymnophiona; family Ichthyophiidae; genus Ichthyophis; species Ichthyophis bannanicus. The sequence continues at coordinate 692,044,365 of CM066035.1, forward strand.
TGTCTTTTAGGGAAACTGCTAGGTACATGTGACCTATATTGGCCACTGTTGGAAACAGGATACTGGGCTTGATGGACCTTGGTCTGACTAAGTATGGTATATCTTATGTTCTTATGAGGTCTTAAGTAGCATGTGCAGGTGCATGGGTGGGTCAGAGTGGATTTCTTGGTGCGTTAGAATGATTGTTTTGTATTTAATACGGCTCTGTAGTGGGAACCAGTGGAGTTGCTTTAGTATAGGTGTGATGTTGCTGCTTGTATGGTCCTTGTGGTTGAGTGGAGAGCAGTTTGAAGGGGCAGGAGCATGGATTTCGGTGGTAGATAGCATTGTAGTAATTAATGTGAGGTATCACAGAAGCTTGCAGAACAGAATAGAAATCTGTTGGATCAAGGAGCGGTCATAGTCATTGCAGTGTTTTTGTTTTGTAGTATACGGTCCGGGCAGTCTTGTTGATGTGTGCTTTGAATGTGAGTTGTTAATCTTGGGTGATTCCAAGGTACCTGACTTTGGTCCAGTTTTGGACTGGTGTGTTGCTCAGTGTTATTGTTGGAGGGTGGGGTCAAGTTGGTGTTTTTTTATGCTGTAGTTTTGCTGTAGTTAATTTGAAGGTTATAGTCTTTTATCCAGTGGGATACATCCGAGAAGCATTCCTGGAGGGTAGAGAGTGAGGATTGGTTTGTGTCGATTGGTCCGTAAATCATGATATCGTCAGCATAGATGTAGACGTTGAGGGTATGTGATCTTAAGAGTGTGCAGAGCAATGAAGGTAGAGGTTGAATAGTAAAGCGGAGAGGTTGGATCCCTGGGTGACTCCTTGCATCGGTTTGTATGAGTGGAGGTGTTTTAACTGATCTTCATTTGTTGGTGACAATCAGTGAGGTTGATGTAAACAATTTGAGGACTGTGCTTTGAATTCCATTTGATTGAAGATGTTGCAATAGGATATGGTGGTTCACGGTGTCAAAAGCTGAGGAAATGTCTAAGAAAATTAAAAGGAAGCCTTGGTTGATGCGCTGTATTCTTTGAATTAGTGTATTTATCAGGGAGGTTAGCAGTGTCTTCACTCCTTGGTTTGGATGGAATCCATGTTGTTGTGTGTCTAGGAGGATGTGTCTGTCAATGTGGTCTTGAAATTGGGGTTGGATGTTTTTTTTCAATGATCTTGTCTGTAAATGGTAGGCTAGCAATGTATCTATACGATTTCGGTCAGCAGGGTCCAAGGTAGGATTTTTCAGTGTTAGTCATATGGAGGATGTTTTTAGGCAAGTGGGCATGGTGTCTTGTAGTATCAATTGTGTGATTTTGGTGAGTATGCCGCTGAATTCCTTCTTGGTTGCCTTGATCCATGGGACTGGGCAGGGGTCCAGTGGTGAGGTTGCTGTGTTTAGGAATGATATGGTGTTTTCAATTTGTTCTTTAGTGATGTGGGCAAAGGAGCTCCAGGGTTCTGGGTGGTCAGCTACATCAGTAGGGGGGATGGGGGGTTCCAGTTGGGGATGCAGTTATTTGTTGTGTTGAGACAGTTGATGGTGGGTGAGAGTGATGTCCTGGTTTTTGTTGGTTGGTGTTTTTGTCTGCCATTTTACAATGTCAAAAAGTTCTCTTGGCTGATTGCAGAGTTGTGTAGTTTAATATGGTGTTCTCATTTCCCCATGTTGGTTGTAGTGCAATAGTCCTTCAGAAGTTGTAGGTATTGGAGTCCGTCTTCCTTGCTTTTTTTTATGCCATTCCCATTCATGCTTTCGGAATTATTATTTCAAGTTGCAGAGGGTGGATATTCAGTCATCCACATAGCCCTCCCCGCCAACCTTTAACCAGATATTCAATGCCACGGCAACGGCATTGAATATTTGGTGATCACTGTAGACACAGAAAGTCGCCGAGGCTAACTGGGCAGCAGTGATATTGGATGCTGCCCGGTTAGCTCCTGTGCCTTAAAGATAGGCGAGGGTTTTTCTCGCCTAACTTTTAGGCGCAGATCGCTAACCGGGCAGCATGCAATATCACTGCTGCTTGGTTAGCGACAGTCTCCACCTCTGCTCTGCCCTGGAATGCCCCCAACACGCGCCGGTGCTAACTGGATAGCATTAGGGTGCATAGGGGACTTAGAATGGGATATTCAATGGCACTAACCATGTAAATTCCGTTGAATAAAATCATATAAGGCATTTACATGGTTTACTGGACTGTAAATGTGTAAATGCCTTTCAAAAATCGGGCCCTAAAATCAAAACAAAAATTAGGATGTACTGCTGTCTTTATAATAGATCTCTACTTAATCCAGTAACACAAAGAGCACATTCAGTGACATAAACTAAATAGTATTAATATCTCATAGTGCTACAACATATATCTGATTTTCCTCACTTAGTTGTTCCCCTGAAACTGAGATCAGGAAAGCTTTCAAAACAAAGTGCACTTCTTATCTGGAAACGGAAACGTATAATTCAAATACAGAAAAACAATTGAAATGACTTTAAGACCCGGGAGTGAAACAAACAAAACAAGACAAATCTGTGTAGTCTTTACACATTACCGACCAGCGGTGATAAGAAAACAGATGTTTCAAATAATTTGCAAATCTGGCAAAATAAGGTCCTGACCTACTACAAAAGAATATCAGCATATGAAAAAAAAACCTAACAGCTAATTACCAAATTAAACCCAGGCTGTTTAAATCTTTTACAACCAATGTTATCCTTTTAAAAGCATGGCGTAAGGAAAAAACTGCCACATTATACTGTATATTCTTTTGCCTTATCACTCTGCATCATGCTTTTTGCTTTGCATATATCTACATGTTACAGGTCAAGCTAAATACTACATGTTTCAGGTCAAATCAAGCATAAAAATATTGCTCACACTTAATGAGGACAGCTTCCTGCAAACATGAGCTCCTTGTCTTGTAAGATGTAACCTTGACTGTCTCACTTAACATAAACAGCCCCTGTGAAACTGTCAGGATATTCAGAGCTGTTCTGACACTCTAAACATTTCCCCATTAGATACCAGCCCCCCTTCGGGTCTCTTTCTACGTTTGCTTTACTTGTTCTATGCCACTCATTATTTTATAGACCTCTATCTCCCATTGGTCATCTCTTCTCCATGCTGAAGAGCCCTAACCATTTAAGCCTTTCTCTCAGAAGGGTATCCTTCCATCTTCTTTATCATTCTGGTTGCCTTTCTCTATATCTTTTCTAATTCCACCATATCTTTTTTTTTTAGATGTGGCGACTAGAACTGCAGACAATACTCATAGAAACATAGAAACATGATGACAGAAAAAGACCACATGGCCTATCTAGTCTGTCCTTCCATATCAACAACTACAACAGTCCACTTTTTACCTTTAGAGATCCTCTGTGTTGGTCCCATGCTTTTTTGAATTCAGTTACTGTCCTCATCTCTACCACCTCCACTTGGAGACTATTCCACGGATCCACTACTCTTTCTGTAAAGAAATATTTCCGCATATCACTCCTGAATCTATCTCCCTTCACCCTCATCCCATGTCCCCTTGTAGCAGAACTTGCTTTCAATTGAAAGAGGCTCTCTCCCTGAACATTTATGCCATGGAGGTATTTAAACATCTCAATCATATCACCTCTATCCCACCTTTCCTCTAAGGTGTACATATTAAGATTCTTCAGTCTGTCCTCATATGCTTTATAATGAAGCCCACTATTCATTTTAGTAGCCACCCTCTGCACCGCCTCCATCCTGTTCACATCCTTTTGAAGGTGCGGTCTCCAGAATTGCACACTATACTCCAAATGAGGTCGCACCAAAGACTTATACAGAGGCATTATCACCTCCTTTTTTCTGCTAGCCATTCCTCTCCGTGTGCACCCAAGCATCCTTCTAGCTTTTGCCGTCGCCTTTTCTACCTGTTTAGCTACTTTAAGATCATCAGACACAACCACGCCTAGGTCCCGCTCTTCTTTAGTGGACAAAAGTACTTCACCTCCTATACTGTATTGCTCCCTTGGATTGCTGCAGCCCAAATGCATGACCTTACATTTTTTAACATTAAATCCCAGCTGCCAAATTGTAGACCATTCTTCAAGCTTAGCTAGATCCCTCCTCATGTTATCTACACCTTCCTGGGTGTCTACTCTACTGCAGATTTTGGTATCATCCGCAAAGAGGCAAACCTTACCCGACAGCCCTTCCGCTATATCACTAACAAAGATGTTAAAAAGAATCGGACCAAGGACAGATACCTGGGGCACACCACTGGTAACATCCTTCTCCTCAGAGTGAGCTCCATTTACTTGTACTCTTTGTTGCCTCCCACCCAACCAATTTCTAACCCAAGCAGTAACTTTAGGGTCTATCCCTAGGGTGCTCAGTTTTGTTTATAAGTCGCCTGTGAGGAACAGTGTCAAAGGCTTTGCTGAAATCTAAATACACCACATCTAGAGCTCTCCCTCGGTCCAACTCCCTGGTCACCCAGTCAAAGAAATCAATCAGATTTGTCTGACAAGACCTGCCTCTGGTGAATTCATGCTGCCTCGGATCCTGTAATCCGCTGGACTCCAGAAGCCTCACTATTTTCTCTTTCAGCAGCGTTTCCAATAATTTACTCACCACCAAAGTTAAACTAACTGGCCTGTATTTTTCAACCACATCCTTACTTCCGCTTTTGTGTAAAGGCACCACGTGAGCCTCTCTCCAGTCCTTTGGCACCACTCCCGACTCCAGGGCATTGAAAAGGTCCGTCAGTGGAGTTGCTAGAATGTCCCCAAGTTCCCTCAGTATTCTCAGGTGTATCCCATCCGGTCCCATCGCTTTGTCTACTTTAAGATGCAGTTACTCAAGATGCAGTTCCATCATGGAGCAGTACAGAGATATTATGATATCCATTGTTTATTCACCATGCCTTTCCTTATTATTCTTACATTCTGTAAGATTTCTTGGCTGCTACTGCAAACTCAGCAGAGGATTTCATTGTATTATCTACGATGACGCCTAGATCCTTTTCCTGAGGGATGACTCCTAATGTGGAACTTTGCATTATGTAGATCGCAACTACCTTCCAACCAACCAAATGTTTCCCCCCAGAAAACATACCCATACAACAGCCTCACCACTCTGCCAGCTGTCCCACCCCCATAAACTACACCCCCACAACTGCCACAGCACACTGAAAACTACCCTACCCCAGAAAACAACCTCCCGCAACTGCCTCATCACCATTCAAACTGGCCTACTTACAAAAACGACACCCTTGCAACCACTCCATCACCCCACAAACTGCCCCACACCTAAAATATATTCCCACAACTGCCCCATCTCCTTGAACTGCCCCATCTCCTTGAACTGCCCCACCACCCTGCCAACTGTCCAACCCCCAACAGCTGTCCCCACAACTTCCCAACCACCTGAAAACTGCCCCACCCACAAAAAATAACCATTGTAAGTGCCCCACTGCCATACCCCAAAAAACTAATCCCATGGAACTTTCCCACTACCCCAAACACTTCCATACTGCTAAAAATACTCCCTCACAAATGTCATATAATCCCACAAACTACCACTACCCATACAAATACCCTCAACAAATGCCCTGCCAACACACAAACTGTCCTGACCCCCAAAAATCTAACACCCCATAATTGCCCCACATCCTGCCAATTGCCCCATCCCTAAAAACTACCCCAACTTTCCTATAGCCCTGCAAACTGCCTCACCTTCAAAAAGTATCCCACCTCAATTATCCCATCCTCAAAAATTCCCCTCGTGCAAACTACCCCCATCCACAAAGGTATTTCCCTGAATCTGCACCCATCCCACAAAACTGCATTGCCTGGAAATGCATCACCATCCCCCAACTCCCCCACAGACACAACAAATGCACAGCAAACAGAACACACAACAGAGATACAGACAGACACACACGCAAATGAACACCACATGGATACAGGGATTAAAAATAATTCATTAGCTGTAATATACTGCATTTTAAGTTATTCATAGATATTTTTCATTTCTTTGTTGTCATTTCTACTGTTAAAGCCACTGACTGAATTGTACTGCTTTCTCATTGGTTGCTATTTGTACTCACAGCTAATGTGTGGTTGCTATGGGCAGGGCTAGATTACAGCATTGGCAAGACAGCAACATACATAGGGTCCAAAATATAGGGGGGGGGGGAGGGGAGGGTGCTGTCAGTTTTCCCCTATATTCAGGAGGATAGGATTCAATGTCTGGACATTTTTCAGAGTTTAAAAATTTTATATTAATTTCTCCTATCAAGATCAAGAAACTCTACAAGATTTATTGTAACTCTAGACACAGCTAGATAAGCTTTTTCCTCCCCTCTCTCCCCCACTTCCCCCCCCCCACCCTCACCATTATGATATTTTACATAATGTTCTATGTTTTCCCAACTGGGGTCCCATAAATTACTAATGAACATGTCAGATCAACCAATACTTATTGCATTATTGCCATATTGCCTTTTTTAATCCTCTTCGTCTCCATATAATTTTACAATAATGTTTACATTCATATTTATGTAATTTTGTAGCCTTAATTATATATATGGATGTTGATTTTGTTTTTAATGACTTTATTTATTTTATTTATTTCGACGTTTTTCTATACCGCCCCTTCCAGAGATCAAGGGCGGTTTACAATGTAACAAAACATAATATATTGAACATAGTTGAAACAGAGAACTATTTACAATAAACAGTTTAGAATAAAAAACTATTTACAGTGAACACTCCATATATATATATATATATAGACCCTTCTGGGTCCCAAGATGAAATGGAGAACTATTTACAATAATCAGTAAAAACTATTTACAATGAGCATTCCAATACATATAGACGATTCTGGGTCTCAAGGTGAAAGCAATGGGAATTAAGCCTGTACATAGAAGGATAGAGCAATGGTAAGTGGTACAGTAAGAGTAATCATTGGGGGGTGTGGGATTATGGCTGGTTTGGTGTGTGTCAGAGTTAAGTGATTCAGAGGTCATGTTAGTATGTGGGAGTTGGTAGGAGGTGGGATTAGTGTTTTTGTAATGTTGCAAGAACAAAAATGTTTTTAATTCCTTTCAGAAAACTTGGAGGTCTTTAATTTCTCTTAGAGTTTCCAGGAGGGCATTCCATTGGGCAGGTGCAACATATGAGAATGCACTGTTGCTCGTAATTTGCTTAGTTTTTCGAACGGAGGTGGGCACCACAAGAGTGTTAAGGTTATTCCATCTTCTGGTTCTGTTGTCTGGGGGTGTGTGGATTAAAGTTGTAAGGTGAGAAGGTGCTATATTGTTGATTAATTTGAACGTGGTTATTATGTATTTGTATTTTATTCATTTTAGTTTTTCAATTTCAATATTTTATTACCATATATTTCTATTGCATGTTATATTGTAAGTTTTAAATTCTTTAATGTATGACAAACACTTTTCCACTGTTTTTATATGTATTTATTTAATAGTTGTCTGTTTTGTTACCCCCCTGAAGAAGGCAGACCAGCCAAAACATTGACACTGTAGGGGTATACCTAATAAAGATGTCTGGACACATAAGAGGTGTTTCTCTTTGCCCTGCTTCCATAGTCCTCTTGTTCGCCTGCGGGCTTTTGTACCACCTATGAACCCCTTCCCCACCCCCACCCGACTGAGGAAGAAAGACAACCTGGATAGGGGGCAGGCAGGGCCGGCTCAAGGGGTTGTGGTGCCCTGAGCCAACTTTTTTTTTGTGTCCCCTCTTGGTGTCAGTCTTGGAATATGAGCTGTGCAAATAGGGGTACATATTCAGCCAGCAGCTTCACTGACTTAAGTTAAATGCCAGCACTGCCATCTGACTTAATCTGTATATTCAGTGCCACTATCCATATAGGTAACAGTACTGAATATACAGTTAAAACAGTGATCGCACCAGCACAATCTGAATAGGTTAGGCTGAATATTGCTGTTATCTTGATAATTTTCTGGCCTACCCTCACTCCTCCCTTGACATGGCCCACAAATATATAGATAATATCTGGTTGTTTAGCAATTGAAACAGCCCAATATCTATATATATTTTTTTGAAAATACTCGCAAGATGCAGGACGTTTTTATTTTGGCATTTTGAAAATGCCACAGTCCTGGTGGCTTCATGACAACACAGCTGCGGGAGCAAAGTAAAATAATGTGGTGCTGGCAGTAGCAGGGGCAGGAAGAGGAGACCGCTGGCTGGAAGTAATGGGGCAAGTCTTCCTGTGCCCTTATGTCTTGTGTGCGCCCTGAGCCAGTGCCTCACTGGCTCACCTTATACGCCAGCCCTGGGGGCAGGGAAATAGAGAAAGGACTGAGGATGAAGGGATAGAGAGAGAAGACTGGTTGTTGCAAGGAGGGAGAGGGAGAAAGGACTATGATAAGAAAACGGTGAGAGGACTCAGAATGTTGGGAGAGGACTATGGATAGGGTGACAGAGACAGAATGCTAGATTTGGAGGGAGAGAGGGGAAGAAGAATCTGGTTAGATGGAGGAGGAGGAGGAGGAGGAATGGAGAACAGTATAAGAAGAGAAAGGAGAAATAGGGAAAGAAGAACAAACAGGAGGAAGAAGAAAAGAAAGGAGTGCCAATGAAGAGAGCAAAGGGGTGGATCAGAAAGAGAAAAATGTACTACAATATCCAGATAAAGGAGAGAGAGAACTGAAACAGAGAAAGGACAACACCAGAGATAGAAAGAAAAAAACAAAATAAAGGAACATTGAAAAGACCAGACAATGAGAAACAGAGACACAATGAACCAGAAAATCAAGCCAGGGACATCAAAAGTTGGAAACTTACATTTTGACACAAAAAGCCTTTTTTTAGAAATATACTACACAGTAATAACTCATTTGTATAAAATATTCTGGAAACATGGCTCATGGAATTCTTTCCAACCCCTATGTGTGAGGATTGATATCTGTTTTGTATCTCTGTGTGTATGTGATCAGGAAAGGAGAGATGAGAGGGGAGATATGTTTGACAGGTGCAATTCTGTAATCAAAATGTTACCATGAATCTGTATTTGTATGCTGCAGCTGTTAGAACAGGCTTTTTTTTTTGGAGAGCAGGAGCTTCATTTCTCTTCCACTTCCCACTACAGGCAGAAAATTATTAACTTGTACAGCACGGAACTTTCCCCAGCTCACCTTCTCCCTTTCTGTGACTAGAGCAGCATTCCAGTGCCCCTTCCCCACAGCCTTCCCATAACAATATAAGATATGCCATACTGGGTCAGACCAAGGTCCATCAAGCCCAGTATCCTGTTTCCAACAGTGGCCAATCTAGGTCATACGTACCTAGCAGTTTCCCCAAAAGACACAGGTTCCGCAATGCTTGTACTGGGTCAAGCAGTGATATCCTGGGTCCCTTTTAATAATGGTTTATGGAACTTTCCTCTAGGAACTTGTCCAAACCTTTTTTAAGCCCAGCTACACTAACAGCTTTTACTATATCCTCCAGTAACGAATTCCAGAGTTTGATTACATGTTGAGTGAAAAAATATTTTCTCTTATTAGTCTTAAATAGTTTACCCTGTAGCTTCAATGCATGTCCCCTAGACTTTCTATATTCTGATGATATAATTGGCTGCATCTTATCCACTGCTGCTAGTTACATTGAAAGCAGGCAGTGCAGGCTCACCCACACTGGGGGAAGATTAGAGAAATTAATATAAAATTTTTAAACTCTGAAAAATGTCCAGACATTGAATCCTATCCTCCTGAATATAGGGGAAAACTGACAGTACCCTCCCCTCCCCCCCCCTATATTTTGGACCCTATGTATGTTGCTGTCTTGCCAATGCTGTAATCTAGCCCTGCCCATAGCAACCACACATTAGCTGTGAGTACAAATAGCAACCAATGAGAAAGCAGTACAATTCAGTCAGTGGCTTTAACAGTAGAAATGACAACAAAGAAATGAAAAATATCTGTGAATAACTTAAAATGCAGTATATTACAGCTAATGAATTATTTTTAATCCCTGTATCCATGTGGTGTTCATTTGCGTGTGTGTCTGTCTGTATCTCTGTTGTGTGTTCTGTTTGCTGTGCATTTGTTGTGTCTGTGGGGGAGTTGGGGGATGTTGATGCATTTCCAGGCAATGCAGTTTTGTGGGATGGGTGCAGATTCAGGGAAATAGCTTTGTGGATGGGGGTAGTTTGCACGAGGGGAATTTTTGAGGATGGGATAATTGAGGTGGGATACTTTTTGAAGGTGAGGCAGTTTGCAGGGCTATAGGAAAGTTGGGGTAGTTTTTAGGGGTGGGGCAATTGGCAGGATGTGGGGCAATTATGGGGTGTTAGATTTTTGGGGGTCAAGACAGTTTGTGTGTTGGCAGGGCATTTGTTGAGGGTATTTGTATGGGTAGTGGTAGTTTGTGGGATTATATGACATTTGTGAGGGAGTATTTTTAGCAGTATGGAAGTGTTTGGGGTAGTGGGAAAGTTCCATGGGATTAGTTTTTTGGGGTATGGCAGTGGGGCACTTACAATGGTTATTTTTTGTGGGTGGGGCAGTTTTCAGGGTGGTTGGGAAGTTGTGGGGACAGCTGTTGGGGGTTCGACAGTTGGCAGGGTGGTGGGGCAGTTCAAGGAGATGGGGCAGTTCAAGGAGATGGGGCAGTTGTGGGGATATATTTTAGGTGTGGGGCAGTTTGTGGGGTGATGGAGTGGTTGCAAGGGTGTCGTTTTTGTAAGTAGGCCAGTTTGAATGGTGATGAGGCAGTTGCGGGAGGTTGTTTTCTGGGGTAGGGTAGTTTTCAGTGTGCTGTGGCAGTTGTGGGGGTGTAGTTTATGGGGGTGGGACAGCTGGCAGAGTGGTGAGGCTGTTGTATGGGTATGTTTTCTGGGGGGAAACATTTGGTTGGTTGGAGGGTAGTTGCGATCTACATAATGCAAAGTTCCACATTAGGAGTCATACCTCAGGAAAAGGATCTAGGCGTCATCGTAGATAATACAATGAAATCCTCTGCTGAGTTTGCAGTAGCAGCCAAGAAATCGTACAGAATGTAAGAATAATAAGGAAAGGCATGGTGAATAAACAATGGATATCATAATATCTCTGTACTGCTCCATGATGGAACTGCATCTTGAGTAACTGCATCTTAAAGTAGACAAAGCGATGGGACCGGATGGGATACACCTGAGAATACTGAGGGAACTTGGGGACGTTCTAGCAACTCCACTGACGGACCTTTTCAATGCCTCGGAGTCGGGAGTGGTGCCAAAGGACTGGAGAGAGGCTCATGTGGTGCCTTTACACAAAAGCGGAAGTAAGGATGTGGTTGAAAAATACAGGCCAGTTAGTTTAACTTTGGTGGTGAGTAAATTATTGGAAACGCTGCTGAAAGAGAAAATAGTGAGGCTTCTGGAGTCCAGCGGATTACAGGATCCGAGGCAGCATGAATTCACCAGAGGCAGGTCTTGTCAGACAAATCTGATTGATTTCTTTGACTGGGTGACCAGGGAGTTGGACCGAGGGAGAGCTCTAGATGTGGTGTAATTTCAGTTTGTTCAATGTAAACCGCACTGATACAGAATAGCGCGGTATATAAGAGAATGTAAATAAATAAATAAAATCAACTTACAATGAACAGGTAACATATATATAAAGAATGAATGTACGTATAAATTCTAGATGTCTGGATTCTGAGATATGGTTCTGGGGACTTCTAAGTAGATGCCACTGCAGACATCAGATCAGGCATGTCTAGGTTTGTGAAATCAGGTCTGCACCTTGGTGTGCCTGAGTTTTTTTCAGATGTTCTGGCTTAGATGTCCCAAATTGCACTTGGATTTTCTAAAATTCCCCTCCATGAGCATAACTTGACTGGGAGAAGTTGGGGGGGGGGGGGTGCAGCTATGATTACAGAAATACCTTTCTATTCATTAAAAAATACTATAAATTATGGTTTATAAAATAGAGGGGAAACCAGGACCAGGTAAATTCTGCATTTGAAATCTGTATTGCTTGGTAATTCTTTTTAATTATGCGAGTTGTGCCCAATACAGTTGGGACTATTTCTGGGTCTTTTTACTACATTTTCTTGGTCTCTGATAGCAGTGGTTGCTACTTAATCATTTTTCAGATATCGTAGTGAGAAGGAGGAAGGGCAAAAGTGTTATTGTCACACTCAAGGGTGAAGGGGATGAATATTTAGAAGCTGATGAGGATAAAGCGGAATTGCTTAACAAATATTTCTGTTCTGTGTTCACAGATGAAGAGCCAGGAGCAGGTCCTCAGAAAACACCCACAAACAGGAACTGAAGTGACGGGGATCTCAAACAATTTTCAGAAGACTGTGTTCGTGAGGATCTAGCTAAAGTAAAAGTAGACAAAGCGATGGGACAGGATGGAATACTCGCGAGAATACCGAAGGAACTTGGGGACCTTCTAGCAGTAACACTGATTGACCTTTTCAATGCCTCTTTGGAGTCTGGAGTGGTGCTAGAGGACTGGAGAGAGGCACATGTGGTCCCTTTACACAAAAGTGGAAGTAAGGATGTGGTTGAAAACTACAGAATGGTTAGTTTAACCTCTGTGGTGAGTAAATTATTGGAAACACTGCTGAAAGAGAAAATAGTGAAGTTTCTGGAGTCCAATAAAATACCAGATCCAAGACAGCATGGATTCACCAGAGGCAGATCTTGTCAGACAAATCTGATTGATTTCTTTGGGTGACCAGGGAGTTGCACCGAGGGAGAGCCCTAGATGTAGTGTACTTATATTTCAGTAAAGCCTTTGACACCATTCCACACAGTTGACTTATAAACAAACTGAGCACCCTAGGGAAGGACCCAGAGGGGTAGATTCCAAACCTCATTTAACTGGGATGGACGTCCATTTCGGACATCCATACCCGCTAAACGCCTGGGAACGTACCCCAGCCGAAAGCTCCCCTCACTTAAACAGGAGATGTGTGTGGAGCTCTGGACAGGGGCAGGCGTGGAGTGACAGGGAGGAGAGTGGGCAGGCTGGGGGTGGGGTGCACAACCTGGACGTACATGGTAGATTCTGGTCACGGCCCTGTATGTCCGGGTCCACCAGGATAGATGGGGACGGTGGCACCAGGGCACGGAGGAAGGGTGAGTGGGTGCAGGGGATTTCCCGCATCCTGACCCTGGCCATGGAAGGCCCGATCAGGGGTTGGGCTGCAGGGAAAGAAGGGCTTGGCAGGCAGCTGGAGATTGCGGCTCCTGCATAGGGCCACAGTGGCATGTCCAGGCCGGTTGTACCCGATTTTGATCCCGTGGGGATGTCTAGCCCCCGCGGGATCAGAATTGGGTGCAACTCCTAGCCGTCCCAATTATGAATGCCCGGACATGCCAGGCACATACAGCACAAAATTGGCCTCAGAAGTTATTGATTCGTTTAGAAATTTGTTGAATGGGAGGTGACAAAGGGTATAGGTAAATGGAGCTCACTCTGAGGAGAAGGTTACCAGTGGTGTGCCGTAGGGATCTGTCCTTGGTCTGATTCTTTTTAACATCTTTGTTAGTGATATAGCGGAAGGGCTGTCGGGCAAGTTGTGCCTCTTTGCGGATGATACCAAAATCTGTAATAGAGTAGACACCCAGGAAGGAGTAGATAACATAAGGAGGGGGGATCTAGCTAAGCTTGAAGAATGGTCTTGAATTTGGCAGCTGAGATTTAATACTAAAAAATGCAGAGTCATGCATTTGGACTAAAACAATCCAAGGGAGCGGTACAGTGTAGGGAGTGAAGTACTTCTGTCCACAAAAGAAGAGCAGGACCTGGGCGTGATTGTGTATGACAATCTTAAAGTAGCTAAACAGGTAGAAAAGGCAATGGCGAAAGCTAGAAGGGTGCTTAGGGAGAGGAATGACCAGCAGAAAAAAGGTGGTGATAGTGCCTCTGTATGTCTTTGGTGCAACCTCATTTGAAATATTGTGTGCAATTCTGGAGACCAAACCTTCTAAAGGAAATAAACAGGTTAGAGTCGGTGCACAGGGTGGCCACTAACCATTGCTATTACTGAGGTGATGTCAAAATTTGTACTGAACTTCACTTGGGACAGTGTAATTTTGTGTGCATTGTGTATGTTAGAGCTGCTGCCAGTAGGTAGGTGTGTAGTTGAGGTGGGGGGACCAAAATGAAAGTTTGCCTACGGCACCTGATATCCCTGCACCAGCCTTGATTAGGGATTACAAATACTACACTGCTTTGGGATGTAAATTCAAAACCAAGACTGGCCAAAAAATCTCTGTCCTGAAACTGGTTAGTTTTGAAGTTTGTTATCAAATGGTATCCTTGCAGGTCATTACAGTCAAAGCATCCAGATCATGGACTGGTACTTTGCATTGCACACAACTGTTTGAGAGATATCTGAACAGCCAGCTGCCCCCAGAGGGTTGCCTGTGCTTTTTTGTCTGTTTGCTATTTTGTTTTGTTTTGTTTTCCATTCTTCAATTATACATCAAAGATAGCTCTTTGAAACAGGAAAACCACTAATGCTATTGCACTAAACACAAATCCTCTGCCCTTAAACCTCAAGAAACAGTACATATCAATGGAACCTGTTCTTAGTTCGCAATAATTAAAGGCAGAAGAAGAAACAAAATATCGCAAAGAATCAAACAGCCCAGGAACAAATGGACAAGTGGGCTCTGGTAGGTTGCAACCTATAACTCAGAGTCACCCTATACTTCAAGTGATATCCTTGCATAATGCCTTCTCTGCTTAGATAATGAGGGTGCCCAGTTGATGGAAACTGAAGTGCCCTTAAATGATAGACTTAATGCCAAATCTACTGATAATGTACCAAATAGGAAGAAAAAAATCACTAAACAGAAAACTACTACTCCTTGGAGATTCCATCATCACTTGGGAACACAGCTCAAAGGAGAGAGGATGGTCAAATGCTTCCCAGGCCTGTCGTTTGTCACATCTTCCCTATTACCACTTTTGAAGTGACAAACTACAGGCCAGTAAGCCTTACTTCGGTGGCGGGAAAAGTAATGGAAGCGCTCCTGAAAGAGCGAATAGTGGACTTCCTCGAAACCAACAGGTTTCATGATCCGAGGCAACATGGTTTTACCAAAGGACAATCTTGCCAAACAAATCTGATTTTTTTTTTTTGACTGGGTGACCAGAGAACTAGATCAAGGGCATGCAATGGATATGGTCTACCTAGATTTTAGCAAAGCCTTTGATACTGTTCCTCATAGAAGGCTTATCAATAAACTTAACAGCTTGGGGATGGGTCTCAAGATGGTGAACTGGATCAGAAATTGGTTGACTGACAGACGACAGAAGGTGACGTAAACGGAATTCACTCGAATGAAAGGAAGGTGATTAGTGGTGTGTCCCAGGGTTTGGTCTTGGGACCGTTACTATTCAATATATTCGTGAGTGATATTGCCAAAGGGCTGAATGGGAAAAGTCTGTCTTTTTGCAGATGATACCAAAATTTTCAACAGAGTGGACTCCCCTGAGGGAGTGGGGAACATGAGTAAAGATCTACAAAATCTGGAAGAATGGTCTAATGCTTGACAGTTAATATTTAATGTGAAGAAGTGCAGTGTCATGCACTTGGGAAGCAGAAATCCAAGGGAATTGTATGCGATAGGGGGTGAGAGCTTGGTGTGCACGGACCAAGAGAAGGACCTCGGTCTGATTGTTTCTGACGATCTCAAGGTGGCAAAACAGTGTGACAAGGTGGTGGCAAAAGCCAGAAGGATGCTGGGTTGCATATAGAGAGGAATTATCAGCAGAAAGGAAGAGGTACTTATGCCACTGAACAAGTCGCTGGTGAGGCCTCACTTGTAATTTTGTGTTCAATTTTGGAGATATAAAGAGGCTGGAAGCACTTCAGAGGAAGGCGACCAAAATGATTTGGAGCCTGCGTCAGAAGATCAGAAGAGACTTGAAGACCTAAATATGTACACTGGAGGAGAGGAGGGACAGGGGAGATATGATTCAGACCTATAAATACTTAGAGTATTAATGGATAAACAAACAAACCTCTTCCAAAGACGGGGAAGCTGTAAACTAGAGGGCATAACATGAACCTGCAGGGGGTAAACTGAAAGACAATGTCAGGAAATACTTTTTCACTGAAAAGGGTGGTGGATGCCCTCCCGATAGAAGTGGTGGGGGCAAACACAGTGAGAGAATTCAAAATGGCATGGGACAGACACAGTGGATCCCTTTATAGCAACAGGATAAAATCAAAATAAACATAACTATCTCTTTTTTCTGAACAAATAGGGGTGACCTACTCGGAGCGGTGAGTACACCCCTAAACAAAGGCATGGGGAGAAATGACCTGCACGGAGCGGCAAGTGCACCTACTCCTGCCGCCATACTGGTCTTTATTTGCTGTCATATACTTTGTTACTATGTTATAACTATAGAAAGATGGATCAAAATAAGAAATACAAGTGGAAGAGGGGGTGGGAGTAAATACCCAAGCTGCTAATATTCACACTCCAGTAAAAGTCCAAATTAGGTCAATCATGGCAGTCCTTTAGCATCAATAAAAAATTTCAATTGAGAAGGATCAAAAAATGATGTCTTATTTTATTATTTTATTTATTTTTTCTAATATACCGCATTTCTGAGGATCAATGTGGTTTACAGAGAACACAATTAAACATTACATTAAACAGTTTGCATGAAACGGTGAACAGTTTTAGATGGAACAGATATACAAAATGATTTATAATAGAACAATGTAACTATATACATTTAGAGGTTTGCTTATATCCAAGGGTTTATTGAGGTGGGAAAGGGAAAGGGCAGCAGTAGGAGGAATCAGGAGATGAGAGACAAGTCATGTGATGCCGTCAAAATGTTCTTTAAATAGGTGGATATTAAGCAGCTTCCAGAATGTAGCAAGGTCATGGGTGTTCTTGATATGGTGTGGTAACGCATTCCATAGACAAGGGGCATGCAAGGAGAATGCCCTAGCACAGGTCAACTGGTTGCATTTGGTTAATGCTGGAGGAATGATTAGAAGGTTTGATGCGATGCTTCTCCTTTGGTGATTTTCTGGGGGGTTTGTTATAACTGACTGTAAATATTTAGGGGATAATTGGTGGAGTACTTTGAAGATTGTCATGAGTGTTTTATAAGCAATTCAGTTCAGGAGAGGTAGCCAGTGTAACTCTTTTAGAGTGGCTGTGATGTGGCTTGTTTGAGGTGAGCATGTCAGAATTCACGCAGCAGTGTGCTGTGCAAGCTGTAGAGGGTGGAGGGAGCTCTTTGAAAGGCTTTGCAAGATGGCGTTGCAGAAATCGAAGTGCAGTAGAATCATTGACCTCTGTCTTCTTGAAGTCAATGCTTAGTTTGTGTTCTGATAGCAATTGATCTATGGCATTGAAGCAGTTTGTAACAGATGAGTAGTTGCACGTGGTGGTAAATGGAGCATAGATCATAATATCATCTGCATACAAGTGGTAGTAGACATTGAATGTCTTTATGATATCACAGACGGATTGCATATATATATGTTAAATAATAATGCAGAGAGAGCAGAGCCCTGGGGGACTTCTTGTGTCTGAGAGAATGGATTGGAGGTGTTTTGGCCATTTTGCACATACTGGCTGCTGTTTGTGAGGTATGAGTGAAGCCATTTGAGGGCAGTCTCACAAATTCTTATATTAAATAGTCATTGAAGGAGGATGTCATGGGATATGGTATTGAATGCTGAGGCAATGTCCAGGAAGATAAGGATGAAACCTTGCTGTAAATTTTCTATGCCCTTGATGAGTCTGTTGATTAGGGAGATTAGTAAAGTTTCCACTCCGTGGTGGTTGCGGAATCCATGTTGCTGCCAGTCCAAAGGTGCATTTGTATCGATGTGATTTTGCAGTTGATGGAGGACTACTTTTTCAATAATTTTTGCAATGAATGGCAAGCTGGAGTTGAAGTTGACACACATATTTACAGAGAAATCTTAGCTGAAGCCTTGTCCCAAGGGAGATCATTTATTGTTGTAAAACCAACAATATATTCCTGTTATCCTACATCCATTTAGATGTATCAGGAAAAATCTGAATTCTTCCTTCCATAAAGTAAATGTCTGAGATCTGAAATATAGATGCAATAAGGCCTCCTTGTCGTCTAGAACCATGAAAATTACCGATAACGTAGCTCTAGCAACCACTTCTTTGGATTTTTCCAAAATATTAGTCAGATTCCAGCTATCGGAAGAAACTTCAGCTAATGAGGCATCTGCCTGCTCTATATCCCCTGGATTTTGCTTAGATGGCAAATAATAAAACCCTTGTAGGGGCGGCAAACCTTCATCTGAATATTTAAGAGCTTCTTTAAAAAAATGTGGAGAACCCTCCATAGGGCAACTACCTTGATATGGTGGGGGCTTGTGTGCTCTGAGGTTACTAGGAGCCAAACTGACGGTAGCTTTGCTACCAGTAGGGTCACCCAAGCCAGACAGGTCCTAGTTGAAGAGACAGACTAAATGTGTCCCAATGGGGCGGTCCCACGATGGTGGTTTGCGTGGCTGTGCCAGTGCAGCACATTGAGAGAGATATGGAAGGGGAAGCAAAAAGCCTGGAGTAAGGGAGATGCAGCCCCGGCCAAGACCCCGCAGGCAATGCAAACCCTCCACAAGAGCCTCTTTGCTACTGGCACTCAGTCTGTTTCCAGAAGGCTGAAAAAGAGGAAGGAAAATGACAAGTTTCCCCCATACTCCCTTTTATTAACTCTGCTACATCTCTAGCTCCTCCCCTGTCCTCCAGATTAAGAAGCCATCTAGAAAACTCTTAACTAGTTATACATTTACGAGAGGGTACCCAAAAAAAACCAGGAATTATTTTTTAAAAGCTATTTATTTCAAATTCTTTACAAAACAACCTTATCCCCTTCAAAATACTCTCCATTACAACTGATACATTTGTCCCACCGGTGCTTCCACTGTTCGAAACATTTTTTGTAGTCATCTTTAGAAACGGCTGACAGCTCCTCCCTCCTTTTTTTCTTGACTTCTTCAATGTTGTCAAATCGGTGTCCTTTCATGCCCCTTTTCATGCGTGGAAATAAGAAAAAGTCGCACGGAGCCAGGTCAGGCGAGTAAGGTGCGTGGGGCAGCGGAACCATGCCATTTTTAGCCAAAAACTGTCTAGCAGAGATGGCTGTGTGTGCAGTTGTGTTGTCGTGGTGGAAGAACCAGTCTCCTGTCTGCCACAAATCGGGTCTTTTTTGACGAACACTGTTGCGCAATCTTCTTAAAACTTCCAAATAAAATGTTTGATTGACGGTCTGACCTGGGGGAACAAACTCTGAATGAACTACCCCCTTGGCATCAAAAAAGCAAATCAGCATTGTTTTGATGTTTGATTTGGCTTGACGACATTTTTTTGGATGGGGTGACGATGACGTCTTCCATTGGCTTGACTGTTGCTTTGTTTCTGGGTCGTAACCATAGCACCATGACTCATCACCTGTAATGACCTTTGACAGAAAATCTGGATCAGTTTCAAGCTGTTGTTTCAAAACACGACATGTTTCAACTCGATGTTCCTTTTGATTGTCAGTCAGAACCCGCGGAACAAACTTGGCAGCAACCCTTTTCATTCCCAAATCTTCCGTTAAAATTCGCTGAACCGAGCTCCAAGATAACCCACTAATCTCTGACAGTTGATCAATTGTCTGTCGATGGTCTGTGAGCACAAGCTCTCTAATTTTTTCAATATTTTCGTCGATTCGGGCAGTTGATGGACGCCCAGAACGAGGTTTGTCATCAATCGACATGTCGCCATTTTTAAACCGAGAAAACCACTGGTACACTTGACTTTTTCCCATAGCGTCATCTTGATAAGCTGTTTTCAACATTAAAACAGTTTCAGCAACATTTTTACCGAGTAGAAAACAAAATTTCACAGCTGCACGTTGTTCACTTAAACTTGTCATCATAAAAAAAGAAACAAGAACAAAACAGCGCTAGCAAAAACAATCACTGCAGATGAACAGAACAAGCCAGGTCGACAACACAGGCGGCACTGAACTGACAATGAGTTGCACTATACACGCCTAGCGGCTGAAGTGCGTACTATACAAGCTCCGCCCACGGCAATGTTATTCCTGGTTTTTTTGGGTACCCCCTCGTATACATGGCCTGGTACATGTGGTATCTGTATCACAGTAGTTAACACAACCAATCTATTCAAGAAATAGGGCAATTCGCCTAGTATTGCTTTAACACTAGGGCACTTGGTGATCCTGAAGCTTGGAAATAGGCCTGGAGGTCCTTATCCGGTCAGTGTGGGGGAGTGAGCTACAGTGTTTTTAGACAGACCTGAAGCTATTCTGTTGAGGGGGGGGGGGCCTGATTTCTATTTTGAAAGTGTCATGCTGCTATAAGGTAACTAGCACATATTTATAGTAGACAGAGGGTATTTTTAGCCAGCAGAGAGGAGAGTGGTGGTTGAGTTAGTGTAATTTCTGGAGGAAGGAAATGACTCATTTAGCGATTCAAGGTTGGAGATTCAGTGTGTGTGATTAACCCTTTCATTATCGGAAAACAGGCCACCCAGGGCCTGTGGCAGAACTTGGGTGTGAGGGTTGCGGTACTTTTACTGTAGCATAATGATACTCGTGAGATGAGTGTACATTTCAATATTGGGATGAGATTCTCTGCTTCTCTGCGTGTGAATCTGCATGTGTCTCAGGGTATGTGTTTCTATCAGTCTGAGTGATTTTTGCAGGTGTGTCTTTGCTTGGTGAAGGGGGGTATTATTGGAAAGTCACTGTGATGAATTCCTTGTAGTGAAAGATAATAATTACAGCCAAGCAAAGATAAGATACCTACTATAGTTTAACCAAGAGAAGGAGGTCTTTCCTTTTGGTTGATTGGTAGAGCCTTTGCCTTTAGATGAAAAGGTTACTGCTTCTAGCCCTGCCCCTGGTTGAGACATTTCCATACAACTGCATCTTCGTTAATGCACGGTCTCCCCTAATACTGCTCTGCAGTGTCAATAGTGGAAGGACAGCAGCCCCAGACGTCCGGTGCTGTGATAAATTCTGCTTTGCAACAAGGATTTACAGTCCTTTGAAATGATACAGCATAACTGACATTTCAAAACAGGCTGAGGTTATTTTCTAAATAAAATGACAGAAAAACAAAAAAAATAGCACACACTAAGAATAAAACAAAATGAATTTACCAAGTACAGTGTGGCATTATGGCACATTTGTCCTGGCAGACTCTGGCTCATTCCAAACGTCTTAACACAGTGCATCCCATGACCGAACATCTGTGTGAGATGCTCAGTGGGGAAAGATGTGGTGAACTGTGTCTCAATGGGGGTCACAGGAGGAGATGTGTGTGTAGTAGGGGGTGGTGCATCTATGTTTTGTGGTGTCTGGATATGTTTGTGGGTGGGGGGAGAAATTGTGAGACTATCAAGAGTAGGGGTGACTGGTAAGTATTTATGTGCCTGTATAGTATGAACAAGGTATGTATATGTGCTTGGTGGGTTTATTTATTTATTAGTATTTTTTTTTTATTTTTTTATTTATGTATATATTTCTATACCGCCCCTTCCAGCGATCAAGGGCGGTTTACAAGGAACATTTTAACAACTGTACACAGATGTATACATTTACATTGAACAATTAGATTTAACTATTTACAATGAACGGTTGAGTATAACTATTTACATTAAACAAAACTTCAACACCTTTCCAATAGCAGTTCAAGGTAAGGTACAATCGGATATTGTATGTATATATTTCCCTGCGCCCAGAGGGCTTACAGTCTGTGTTGGTACCTGAGGCAGTGGAGAGTTAAGTGACTTGGCCAAGGCCACAAGGAGTGTCCATGGGATTTGAACCCTGGTCTTTCTGGTCCCAGGCTGCCCTAATCAAAGGGCTACTCCTCCACTCCTTGTGTATGTATGCACATATGACTGAAATGGATGTGGAGGGTATCTGTGTGATGCAGTTTCCATCTCCCCCTTCCCTTCTCCTTTCTCCACCTCCTCCTTCCCCTCACCAGGTCCAAATATCCAGGAACTGTTAATCAGTGCTATTGGGCAGGATGCATGTGTGGCTCTGGGCAGTGGTGTTCATCACTGGGTCCCTTCTGGCTTCGGGAAGGCTAAGGAGGTTGAGGTGTAGGGGAAAGTTGTCTGCTGCAACAGCTTCTTGCGATCTTTGCACCCCATGTCTCCTCCTTTTGCCAGCCACCACCTCTTCCTTGCGCTCTTTGGGTGCCGGGTCCTGACCTCCCCTTTCCCCATCCTACTGCTCACTGCTCCTTCCCTCCTCTAAAGACTTTGGGTCCGATATTCAGTGCCAATGGCTAGCACTACTACTGTCTGTAGCCACTGATGCTGACAGTAAACCCGCATATTCAATACCAGGGTCATATCTGGCCCCGGCCTTGAATAATCTAGGTTAGCTGCTCTTGCCGATTGGTAACCAGGCAATGGCTGAAATTTTAAACACTATGGCAGTCAGCTGTGGTGTTTAAATATCAGCCAGAAATTCAGCGGCAGTATCCGATTAGTGGCTGCCACTGACTATTCGGACTGAGTCCTGCTATATGGATAAGTGCTGACCTTATCTGGATAGCAGCAATTTTCAGCCAGCACTTATCCAGATAGGTCTGCTTTTTATGTGGCCTGTTATCTGGATAAGCGCTGGCTGAAATTCGTTGCCATCTGGATAAGGTCAGCACTTATCCATATAGCAGGACTCAGTCCGAATAGTCAGTGGCAGCCACTAATCGGATACTGCCGCTGAATTTCTGGCTGATATTTAAGCACCACAGCTGACTGCCATAGTGTTTAAAATTTCAGCCATTGCCTGGTTACCAGATAGCAGCGGTTACTGCCTTTACTCCACCCACAGACCACCCCTGCACTAACTGCATAGTGTTGGGTTGGTTTGTGGAAATATTCAGAGGCACTTTCCGGAAAGCCTTGCTGAATATCTCAGTCAGCATTCTTATCTGGATAGACCCCCATGGGCTATCCTGATAAGGGTTTTGAATATCGGGCCCATAATTATTTTGTTTAATGGCTGAATATTGCTGCTAAATGCATAAGTGCTGGCTTTACCTTTGTCCCCTCCACCAATGCCAGTCTATTCTTATAAGGATTAAATTTGTTTCTTTAGCGAGGTAAATTGCTTGATTTTATCCATATATGGGCTGAAAATCCATACCACGTTTCTTTGTTTGCTCACTTGCACATGTACAAACATACATAAAAAAGCCTCAAAAGCAGACAGTGGAAAGATACATCAAATTGAACAATGCTATCAAAAATGACTACTAATCCTGATTCCAAATGTAGAAAACAATTGAAGGTGATAGGCATCAGTAAAAAATGGTATGCAAATTCAATGCAGGTCAAAAAAGAGCCACTATAAACTGAACCATGTGAAACATCAAGTACCTACACCTTCAACTAAAAATATACAAAACACACTTACCTTCAGAAACATATACAGCTCAATACAGCTTCATAACATCTAACAAGTACCCTGACGCTGGCAGCTTTCGTAGTGTAAGCTGCATCAGGAGATAATTTCAAAAGCACGAACATTGCGCTACGGTCCACCAGATCAAAATCACTTTGTAGCCATCTTAGCACAGGGGAACACTACTACTGGATCTCACCACATGGTCTTTACTGATGCCCGTCACCTTCAATTGTTGTTCTACATTTGGAATCTAGATTAGTAGTCATTTTTGACAGCATTGTTTGATCTCATATGCAAACATATGGACTGACAGACAGACAGACAAATGGATGGACTGAACCTGGACAAAAGGTGCAGCCCTTGTTTTTTTGCAAAATGTGCCTGAAAATGACATGAAATGATGCAAAGGTTTTTGCATGCACACCACTAGCTAGTGCCTCCATCTTAGAACTGGTACTTGCATTCTACGTTTCCCAGTCTCCTTTAAATGATCTCTTTATGATCAAACATAATCTTACATGTTCACTGAAACAGGGTAGATCTGTAGTATCCTCACAACAACATGTACAGTATTCAATACATGTATTTTGCAAGGAAAGGCTTCAAATCTATATACAATTGTCTGAACTATCCACTACTAGAGGTAACAGGCTCTATTTGTGTGTCCATTACCTGAGCTATCCAGTCCTAGAAATGATGGATTCTATATCCTCGTGTCTGTCCCCTGAGCCATCCAGTCCTAGAGGTGATAGGTTCTGCATCTCAGTGCTCATTCTCTGAACTATTCAACTCTTTCTAAAATTCAATTGCTAAAGCATACCTGGTTGAATAGAGACTGAGGCTGAAAATATTATTCTTTTCTCTCTTTATAAACAAGACTCTGTGAAACCTGCAATATTGTGTGAAGATTTTAAAACAGCTCAGAGTTTTCCTGGTGACTCAGTGCAGCACGGCCGTGTGGTGGCTTTTGACGCTTAAATAGAGAAACGGTGGTTGGACATGAGTAAAGAGCCCTGCACATAGGAAGCTGAGACAGAGATTAGGGGGTTTCAGATGAAATTGTGATGGGTAAATTTCTTGAAAATTGGAGATGCGCCTGCAGCGGTACACTCATGTCTGTCATATATACAGCATATGCTTCATCCACTCCCATCTCAACTTCTACCCCTGCAAGCATTCCCCATTTCTGAGCCTAACCTGCAGGGCCAACCCAAGGGTATCAGATGCCCTAGGTAAACATTCAACTGTTCACCCCCCCCCCCCCCCTGTTTCCAGCATCCCCCTTTCCTAACTCCCTGGCATGCTGTGGGACCTTTGAGCACCAATGTGTGCTCAAGGCTTGCTCCCCCCCCCCCCGCCCCTTCGATGCAAACTTCCTATTGTAGGGGTGGGATGCGGCAGACCTTGAGAACTCAGAGACACTCAAAGGCCCACCACCACGCTGACAGATGCATCCAAACACCATTTCACTGGCTCCTGAATTCTGCTGTCTAGTCCACCTAGTGTCATGGCTGGCCCTGCTTCCCTGGTCTCATTCCTATTCCATCCTCTTCATCTTGGTTCTTAATCCTCATCTGAAGAGCTTCCCCTGGCTCCATTGCCATCCTAGCTGTTCATGCCCCTCCTACCATCCCTCATCTTCAGAGTCTCCCTGGCTCCTTTCCCATCCCAGCATCTCTTGCCATAGCTATTCCCACCCCTCCATTGTCTCCTTAGTCCTGCTCCCATTCCATTTTCTCCTACCCTGCTGCCACTCACCCCATCTCAGCAGTTCTCCCAGTCCTCCAGAACCTTCCCCAACTCCAAACTTATCCCAGTCACCTCTTTGCCTATTTTCACCCCTATCTTAGAAACTCCTGGGCTTCCAGATCCTCCTCAGCCTTTGTTCTCAAGCTGCCACTTCTGTACCCACTGTCATCCCCAACGCAGCAGTTGTCCTGCTCCCCAGAACCAATGATGGATTTAGGATATTGCCCCCTTAAGGCACTGTTTGTGCTGTGAATCCCTCCACCCCCAAATGAATGCTGGAGAAAAGGGAGCAGAAGATATAAGGCAAAGCACTTCTGCAGTAGCTCAGGAGTAGATTTTGATGTAAGAATTAGAAAATTCTGAAGCACACAGACAAATATTTTCAACTTTTATATTACATACAGGGCTTTGTTGAGGAAGTACTCAGTGGTACTGACTAATGGCACGTTTTTCATTGACTGCTAAAACTGACCCATGGACCTCATATATTAGTGAAAGAGGCCTGCCTATGACTACCAGCACCTTTTTGCTAGGAAACCTGCACTGATTACATTATAAAACTAAAGTAGTTTTCTAATCTTGCGTGAATATTTGTATAACTTTATCTTGTTTTAGTTGGGTGAAGAATAAGGATTTCAAGTATCAGGACAAGGAGGAAATCTAAGGGATGAGGAGAGAAGATGAGGAGAAAATACCAGGGATGAGAGAGGAAAGGAAAGATGGGAGACGGGGAGGATGGGAAATATAGAAGATCAGAGAAAAGAGTGCAAGTATGGCCGTCACGCCAAGTGAAGTAGGGGAAGTGGTTTAGGCTCCCCTTTTCTTTACTCGCATCAATGATGGCTGAGCTTCCTCTCGGGACCCTGGACAAGGCACAGCAAAGACACCACCCCTCCATGAAGTTACAATTTTTGTTCCTGAAAGATTTCCCTGGAAGCTGGGGTGAGGTGCTGACGCTGAAAGAAAATGGTTAAGGTTACTGCAGTAGGGAGAGAATAGTAATGGGAAATGCCAGACAAAAGTGATTTATTTAACAAAATTTTATTTGATTGTTGAGTTAAGGTAGGTGAATAGTGAATACGAATAAGAGAACGAAATTGAAAAAAAAAGCATTTAAGCAAATGCCGTTCTCTATAGTCAACTGAAGAAAAACAAATTGAGTCATACTGAGGAAAAAAAACCTGATGATTGAGTTTGATCCTTGTGAGACAAAGTATAAAACTGGTTGTAGATTAATAGTAATGCTTCTCTGACTTCCATCTTTTCTCTGCTTTCTGGCCCTCTCACTTACTCTTCTGCTTTTTCCGGGCATGTCTCTCCTCTCTCTCCTTGAGGAAGGAGGTAAGAGGCCCTGTATTTTGCTTCAGCTCAGCTCCTCTAAGCTGCACCAGCTTTTGTCTTCTGAACGCATGGACCCTTTGATTTTTTTGTCTCTTCAGCAGGCACCCTCTCTAATCTTCTATGGCAGGCTCTGTGTCACCCCTGCCTGCCACCCATTCT
Organism: Ichthyophis bannanicus; assembly: GCA_033557465.1. Taxonomy (NCBI): domain Eukaryota; kingdom Metazoa; phylum Chordata; class Amphibia; order Gymnophiona; family Ichthyophiidae; genus Ichthyophis; species Ichthyophis bannanicus. The sequence goes on from CM066035.1 coordinate 692,071,027, forward strand.
GATCATCTTTGAACTTCCATATATGGTTACTGATCCTATCCTGGAGGAGGAGTCTTTTTTTCTCTTTTGATGTTAGGGCTCTTCTAATTCCAAGATTCCAGGTGGTTTCTTGCTGTATTTAGCCTAGGGGAGGGGGGGGGGTTAGAAACTCTTCTTCCTCTGGCTTGGTGTCAACCTTGAATCTTCCGCCCCTGTTCCTATAGGGCCTCATCAGGCCTGGAGTTCCACTTCAGTGGGTTGACCTGGCTTTAGGGCTACCTTTCCCCTTTTTTTGCTTCTGGCTTGTTGTCTGCCTCCATGCTGGCTGGGGCTGCTCCTTGGAATCGGTGCTTCCATCCCAGGTAAGCTAAAACTTATTTTTTTCTTGTTTACAGCAATAAATTCCCCTTATTAGCAATTGTTTTAGAAGTTATATGTAAAAATATTAAAGCTATAGAATTACAGGGCTTAAAAGGGAGCAAGGAGCACTGTGGGTTAAACTAGAAAGAGGGAATGGGAAATCCATTTATATTGGTGTGATATACAGATCTCCTTCACAGGGAGAAAAAGTGGACTGAGATTTAACAGAAGACAGTATTACCATGAAAGGAGAAGTGCTATTGATAGGTGATTTCAATATGCCGGATGTTGACTGCCACATCCCTGCTGTGATGTCATTTAGAAATAAGGAGATCCTGGATTTTCTACAAGGAGAACTATTCCAGCAACTGGTAACAGAACCCACATATGAAGGGGCCATACTGGACCAGGTGCTTACCAATGGGGAAAGTACTTCTGATGTTATAGCAGGAGATCATCTTGCATCCAATGATCACCCGATGGTGTAGTTCAGTATTCGGACTGATAAAGTCCATTCAAAAGCGAGGGCCTTAGACTTATGGACAACCAACTTTGCCAAGATGGGACATCCTCAAGGATGGGATGGGAACAGCTGGGGTATCTAGAAAAGCAATGGGCAAAACTGAAAAGGGATATTTTAAGGACAACAAACCTTTTTGTTAGACAGGTAAATAAATGTAAAAGGAAAAGGAGGCCACTATGATTCTCAAAAGAAGTAGCTGAAAAGGTGAAGAAAAAGAGGGTGTCCAAGAGATCACAGAAAGCATAAGACAAGCATCAATATTTAGAAAAACTTAGAGAAGCTAAGAAAGTAGTCAGGAAAGCAAAGATTCAAAACGAAATAGCCATTGCAATAAAATGGAGGTACAAAACATTTTTCAGATATGTTAATGAGAGGAGGAAGGGCAAAAGTGGTATTGTCAGATTCAAGGGTGAAGGGGAGGAATATGTAGAAGCTGATGAGGATAAAATGGAAATGCTTAAGAAATATTTTTGTTCTGTGTTCACAGATGAAGGGCTGGGAGCAGAATCTCAGAAGACACCCACAAATAGGAACAGAAGTGAAGGGGATCTTGAACAATTTTCAGAACACTGTTTGTGAGGAACTAGCTAAACTAAAAGTCGACAAAGTGATAGGGCTGGATGGGATACATCCCAGAGTATTGAAGGAGCTTGGGGAAGTTCTAGTTGCTCCACTGTCTGACCTTTTCAATGCTTCTTTAGAGTTGGGAGTGGTCTTAGAGGACTGGAGAAAGGCACATGTGGTCCTTTTACACAAAAGTGGAAGTAAGGGATGAGGTTGAGAGCTACAGGCCAGTTAGTCTAACCTCTGTGGTGAATAAATTAATGGAAAGGCTGCTAAAACAGAGGATAGTGAGGTTTCTGGAGTCCAATGGATTGCAGGATCTGAGACAACATGGGTTTACTAGAGGCAGGCATTGTCTGATTGATTTCTTTGACTGGGTGACCAGATAGTTCGACCAAGGGAGAGCCCTAGATGTGGTGTACTTAGATTTCAGTAAAGCCTTTGACACCATTCCACACAGGTGACTTATGAATAAATTGAGCACCCTAGAAATGGACCCTAAAGTGACTGACTGGGTTAGAAATTGGTTGAGTGGGACACGACAAAGAGTACAGGTAAATGGAGCTCACTCTGAGGAGAAGGATATTATGAGTGGTGTGCTGCAAAGATTTGTCCTTGGTCTGATTCTTTTTAACATTTTTTTTGTGATATTGCAGATGATATCAAAGTCTGCAATAGAATACACACAGGAAGGAGTATATAACCTGAGGGAAGATCTAGCTTAGCTTGAAGAATGGTTCAGAATTTGGCAGCTCAGATTTAATGCTAAAAAATGCAGGGTCATTCATTTGTGCTGCAAAACTCTAAGGGAGCTGTACAGTACAGGGGGTTAAGTAGTGTCCATGACAGAAGAGCGGGACCTAGGTGTGATTGCTTCCGATGATCTTAATTGGCTAAGCAGGTAGAAAAGGCGATGGCAAAAGCCAGAAGAATACTTGGGTGCATAGAGAAATGGCTAGCAGGAAGGAGGTGATAGTGCTTCTGTATATGTCTGTGGTGAGACCTCATTTGGAGCATTGTGTGCAGTTCTGGAGATCACATCTTCAAAAGGATATAAACAGGATGGAGTCAGATCAGAGAATGACTACCAAAATGGTCACTGGGCTTTATCATAAGGCATATGGGGATAGACTTAAAGATCTCAATATGTATACTTTGGAGGAAAGGAAAGAGAGAGGAGATGTTTTTATATACTTCCATGGCAGGTCACGTGTTGTGCTGAGGAAGCTCGGGTGTGTGCCACGCTTTCTCTGTGGCTCTCCCCCCTCCCCCCCCCCCTGCTAAAACCATGATTTTGGAGCCAATTTCAGGTTGCTAGCCCTCTCGAGACTAACCGGCAACTTAACCTGACACTGTGAGCGTCCTTTCAGAAGGCTGACTGCCGGCACGGGGGATGAAATCGGCCCGCTGCAATTAAGATGCAGCCAAAATGTTGGATGCCCCAGCCTCACCCGGCTCCCCGGCACAAGTAGTCCTAGTTGAGGAAGTTTCGGCTGCTGTGGTTGGCATGCTGTCTGGCAAGTTTTGATGGGCTGACAGGGCAGCTTGAGGCCATAAATAAGACCTTTGAGGCCTTGGGAAGCCGGCTACAAGAGGCTGAACATTGCCTGTCACAGGCGGAAGATGATCTGCGGGCCACAGAAAAAGAGATCAAACACCTCCAGGAGACACTGACCACGCAAGGGGACAAATTAGATGATCTTGAAAATCGAGGTCATCGTAAGAACCTCCGCATTGCGGGCATTCTGGAGACTCAAGAATTCTGAACTCGGGGTATCTGGAATCGTTGCTGCCATCATTGCTAGAACTGGGTGAGGATTTTGGGCCTTTGATTATCAAGAGTGTCCACAGGTTGGGGCCTTTTCGTATGGGAGATTCGCGTCCCTATCTAGTTCTGGCCTCTTCCTAAACTTCCTACAAAAAGATAAAATGCTGAGGGCCATACGAATCCACGGGCCCATTCACTGTGACAGTTCCTGGATCAACATCTTCCAGGACTACTCTGCACAGTTGAGCCAGCAGAGAAGGACTTATGTGGGTCTGCTAGCATCTGATTGAGGCTAAAATCAAATTTGTGGTGCACACCCTGCCCAATTGTGAGTTTTCTACAATGGCACCACAAAGGTGTTTGAGGACCTGGAGTTGGCACAATATGTACAGTCTATAGTACCCCAGTGAACTTCGGGGTTCATGTGATTTGAGACCACTAAACCTCAAGCTGGCTTCTGGTTTACATTATGATAGTTACCAGGGAGTTCCTCATAATCACAACTGCACTAATAATCCTTGGAAGTGGAATGATGGATTGGCAAGGTCCATTGTACAGTGAATGGGTTGGAACCTGGCAGCTGGCTTGCCCAAGAAAGGCCCTGGTACTGCTAGTCATGTGCCAGGCTTTGTTTGCCTTGTGTTCCTGGGCATACCAGGAACCATGAGATTTGTGTTTGTTCAGATCTTTGTGGTACTGATGAGGTGGGAGTGCCTTTGATACTTCGGACTTGCTGGTGGCCAGTGGATGGGGCCTGCAATTGTGAGGTGTCCGCACCTGGATCACAGAATATTCTGGCAAATTATACAATGTTTTTATGTTTCTGTTGTACTGTAGTTGCTTTCTCTAAGGAGATATGGCTCGCTCTTTCTTTTTCTGCCTGCTAAGGAACCAGTGCCCTCTGTCTCTGGATTTCGGCCATTTTCTCCCAGGAGATCCCTGGGGTGGAATTTTGGTGGAGGTGGGGGCATCTGTGGGGCGTGGAGAGCATGTTTGGGGGGGGTTTCAGAATGGTGTGTGTGTGATAGGGAGTGCTAGGGTGTTGGGTAGGACATGTGTGAGACCGGCTTGGATGACTGGGGGGGGGGGGGGTGGTTTGGGATGAGGTTGGAGCACTTGGGTGAATGAGTGCTGTGGCAGGAGAGAGTTGTTGTGCTTGAGAACCCAGAGACAGCGAAGCAGAATTTTTAACTATTTGTCTCGACTGCATAACCGGGAAACTTGGACACTCATTGATTTTCACTTGCAATGGGGGGGTTATCTTTGGAATATGGTGCCCTTCTGCAAAGATTGACCTTTTGGTCAGGATTCTCTGTCAGCCCCACTACTACCAGATCTGGTGTATGAGTAGTTACATAAAGGGTGCTGTGTGGCCTGACTAGCCGGCCTAACGTTATCAAACCAGAGTGCATTGTCTAATTGAGCCTTCTGTAAACCCGGGTGTCAGATGGTCTGCCAGGGTCAACAGAGTGGTTCCAGGAAGTTTGGACTCTGCTTCTTGAGTCCTACCTGGATCGCCCTTGGCCTAGATGGATTGAACACAGTGGTAAATGTATGGGGTTGGAAGTTTCTACATGCCCATTCACTCTTTGCTTGTCATTCTTTTTCTTGGGCACTTGTTACCTTAGTATATAAATGGCTCTTTGTAATCTCTGTGTGTTTATAGTAGAATGATGGGATAACATTTGGCTATGAGAGGGGTATGGCGAAAATGTCCAAATGTGCACCTGGCCATGGCGTCTGGACCCTGGAGTTTGGAGGCTGGGGTAATAGGGTGGCCTCTGTGGAAGGGGGGTGGAAGATGGAAAACAGGGCTGCTGGGATGGATGTAACTGATTCGCATGATTGTGTGGACTGTATGTGGAATGAGTGGGGCTGGAGGTTTTTAGACAGATGGATTTTGTGTAACAGGGGTGGGGGATGATGTGAATTAAGGGCTTGAAAAAGGATGTATGTATATGTATAGAATACCCATAATATTGGGGTGTGACCGTTATCATGTGGTGGAAGGAGTTCCAGGAGAGGGGTTTAGGGAAGGGGAAGGGTAGGGTGGGAGGGGGTGGAGCTGGGGGGTTTGGGGGCCACCAACAAGGGGGGGACAGGGCTAAGTCCTAAACGGAGACTGGATATTTGTTGGAGGGCAGAACTCAGGGCTCCTAGGCTGAGGGGAACCTCGAGGACAGAACTGGGAGCTTTGGCCATTTCTTGAGTACATTTTATTATCTGACTTAGGTTGAGAATCTTATCCTGGAATGTGTGTGGAATAGGAAGCCCAATTAAAAGGCGGAAGGTCCTATGGACTCTACATCGCCACCAGGGGGACATTATTATGTTGCAAGAATCACACCAATTCGGTGGCAGATCTCACTAGATGCATGGGGGAATAATTGACCAGGTATTTGGTACATCTGCGCAGGGGTGGAAAGGTGAAGTTGCCCTGTTAGTGCATAGAGGGATTGGCTTCCATCCTATCGAAGAGGTTATTGATCCGGCTGGTTAGATATATTATGGTAGTTGGAGACCTGTTGGGGCGGGCAGGCAGTGATTTTAGGGTGTGTATATTCTCTGAACATACCTGACCCCGACTTTTTTGCTAGATTGGCGGCAGAAGTGGAGGGTTTACCTGAATAGCCACTGATTTTAGGTGGTGATTGGAATGGGGTGCTTGACCCCAGCTTGGATGCCTCGGAAGGGCCGGGTGGGGGAAAGATATATACCTCGTGCCGCTTCATAAGGCGATGTCAACTGGTTGATGTCTGGCAAACTCTGTAGCCTCAGGATCGTGATTACACATATCGTTTTAGGGCTGACTGTACTAGTCTGCATTTGGATTGCCTTTTGTGTCTGAGGCCCTATTTAGGACAGTGGATGATGCAGTAATTGGCCCTTATGAGGTCTCAGACCATGCCCTTATCTGGGTGGATTGGTCTTGGGGGGACTCCCAGCCTGGTCGCACTCCATAGAGGTTTCCGCTTGATCTCTGTGGATACGAGGGGTTTTGTAAGTATCTTCAGGAACGATGGGAGATCTATGTGTTCCATAATGGGGGCCATGTGGACACTTCTAAGTTATTTTGGGACGCCTCTAAAGTGGTACTACGGTGATATTCCTTATGTGGCCAAGCATTGCTGGGACATGGCAGCGAGGATTCTTTGTCTTGAGAAACAGGTTTTTCGAGATCGATGTCTATTGGCATGGCAGTTGACGCCGACTAATAAGGCCAGATTGATCGCTACCCAGGTAGCTTTGAACACTGTTCTCCACCAATGCGTGAAGAAATCCCTGTTCTATTATAGATACCACCTATTCTATCATGGGTACAAACCCAGAAAATTACTGGCTCACAACTTGTGGAAGTGGCAAAGCTCAAGATTTATTTATTTTATTTATTTATTTAGAACATATTTATATACCGCTGCTTCCAGCGATCAGCAGCGGTTTGATTCTTTTTTTGGGAGGTGTCAATCAGGACAGGGTGGGGAGTATATACATAACGGACTGAGGGGGGGGGGCACGGCACACATGGTTAAAGTTTTTGGGTTAAACTTATTTACATTATACAATACATATTTACAGATTTAGGAAATCACATTTTCCATGGCTATACATGGTTACACAGGCGGATTTAAAATGCATATATATTTATGGCTGGTTGTAGTAGTATTTAAATAGGTGGGTTTTTAACTCTTTCCTGAATCTTGTAATGTCCTGGGTTAGACGTAGGTCCACAGGAAGCTGATTCCATATAGTGGGCGCGGCAAAAGAGAAGGCTCTACGACATGTACTCGTTTTCACCGTTCGGATTGCTTTGGGGACCTGCAGGGTGCCCAAGTTGTTAGTTCTTCTGTTCCTATTTGCTGGTTGTGTGCTGATAAGAGAGGACAGGTATGAGGGGGCTATGTTGTTGATCAGCTTGAACGTTGTTACTAGCATCTTGTACTGTACCCTAGCTGCAACAGGAAGCCAATGAAGGTCGATCAATATTGGTGTGATGTGGTCAGATACTCTTGTTCCCATTATGATCCTAGCTGCGACATTTTGGGCCATTTGAAGGATACCTAGTGATTTTTTGGGTAGACCTTGGAGGATGGCATTACAGTAGTCGAGGTGCGGCATAACTAGTGCTTGAGCCACTGACCTGAAGTCGCATGGTGCTATTATTTTCCTTAGAGGTTGTATCACCCTAAGTTTGTAGAAGATGGCTTTGTTTGTTTTCCGCAGGTGTGTCTCCATTCTTAGGTTGCAGTCGAGTGTGACTCCTAAATATTTGATTTCTTCTTTTGCTTTGTATGTGTTGTTGCACAGGGTGATTGAGTCAGGTGACTTGAAGTTGGGTTTGCTGGACATGTACATTACCTCCGTTTTTTTGTGGTTTATCGCCATGTTATTTTTCTGTAGCCATATCAACATCTCGTCCAGGCAGTTTTCTAGCTGTGTATATTTGGGGTCGGCGACGTCTAGTTGTGTGTAGAGCATAATATCATCTGCATAGATGTGGTAGTTGATGCTATGCTTTCTAAAAATGTCACAGAGGGGTTGCATGTAGATATTGAACAGTAGCGCCGAGAGCGCTGAGCCCTGGGTGATGCCCTGCGTTTGAGTGAATGGTTTTGCTTCTTCCCCATTAAATTGTACTTGAGGCCTTCTGTTAGATATATAGGAGGAGAACCATTTGAGGGGGGTTCCCTCAACTCCTATGGATTCTAGTTTACTAAGGAGTATCTCATGATGTACCGTGTCGAAGGCGGCTGAGATGTCAATGAAAATGAGTATAAACATTTTCTTTGTGTCTTCTAGGCCTTTAAGTAGGTTGTTCATTAGTGCTATTAGAAGTGTTTCTACTCCATGGTTTCTTCTGAATCCGTATTGTTGTTTGTCTAGGGTATCATGATCGTCGAGGTGGTCTTGAAGTTGCATTAGTACTGCCTTTTCTATGATTTTTGCCAGGAATGCGATGCTTGATATAGGGCGGTATGATGATGGGTCCTCTTTGTTGAGGGAATTGTTCTTTAGGATCGGCCTTATTATAGATTGTTTTAGTTTCTCAGGCATTTCTCCTTGGCTTAGTGATTGATTAACAATGTGGGCTATTTGTTGGTTTATCTCTTTTTTTGCCGCTTTGATCCAGGCAGTTGGGCAGGGGTCAAGTGGTGAGGTGATGGTGTTTATGGAGGTTAAGATGTTGGTGATTTGTTGTTCATCAATGTTGTGGAATTTGCTCCATGTAGGTTCCTGCTTCATCTTCGTTCGTTGGTGTGGAGTTTCTACGGCAAACGTGGGGGTGGTAGTATTCAGTTTGCTTGCGTAGTGGTTTGCTAGTGTTTGTGGGTGTATTGGGCTATCCTGAGGTCAAGGGAGGGCTGTCTTTGTAAGTGATTTTACTAGTGCAAAAAGCTCCCGTGGTTTGTTAATGGCTTTGTTCAGAATGTTGGTATGGTGTAACCTTTTTGCTGTGTTTATTTCCTCTTTGTAGTTTGTGAGGAGATTGAGGTACACTGTCCTGAATTTGGTGGATTTGGTGTGTCTCCACTTTCTTTCATGCTTCCTGAGCTCTCTCTTCATTTTGGTCAATGTTGTGGTGTACCAAGGTTCGTTTTGTTGTTTTGATGTGTTTGGCGTCTGAGTCCTTTTGGGAGTTGCTATGGTCCGGATTCCGGTGTCCCATTCATTTGCTAAGTCATCGAGGTTTGTTTTGCCGAGGTCTATATGTGATTTGATGGACTCAATCAGACCTTCCATGTTTGGTTTGTTGAATCGTCTTTGTTGGTGTGATGTTCTTTTTGCTTTGGTGTCTTTAGACAGGTTCGGCAATTTCAACTGTATATTGATTTGGTGGTGGTCTGACCAGGGTAGTGGGTTGATCTCTATCCTGGGTTTTTCGTCCTTGTCCTGAACATTTTTGGGTGTGAAAACCATGTCTAGTGTATGACCTTTATCATGGGTGGGTTCTGTGATTTGTTGCTGGTAGCCTAGTTGGGTCATGGCTTCCAGGAAGGTGTTTGTATTCGTGGCAGATGTTGATGCTAAGTTTAGGTCCCCTAGTACAATCTGGAATTTTCTAGGTTGCGTTGATGTAATCGTTTCCAATGCTGATGCTAGTATCTCATATTGCGGTGTGGGGGGTCTGTATATCAAGCAGATGGATAAAGCGGAGTTTTCGATCTTGAGTATGTCTATGTCTGAGTTCGAGCTCTGATACGTGCTGGAGAGTTTCAGGTTGTCTTTTGCTATTATGAGTACACCTCCACCCTTTTTATGGGATCGTGGACAGTTATAGACGTTATATCCAGGTTTGCTAAGTTGATTCAATATGGCTGAGTCTGTTTCCGTGACCCATGTTTCGGTTATACATAGGATGTCTGGTTTCTCATCTGTGATGATGTCGTAGATTATGTGGGTTTTATTCCTGATTGAGCGGGCATTGATGAGTATGATTTTGCAGGTTTCGTATGGGGGGGTTGTTTCCTGGTTGGTGGTGGTTTCGGACGTCGCCTGGTTGTGTGAGCGTGTTTGTGTTATATTTGGCTTGTGTTTTTTCCGATTTTTAGTTGAGTTTCTTTCGTGGAGCTTATGCACGTGTGCGTGTGACACAATTTTTCCTGTGAAGTAGTATGGTGTGAGACGTAGTGGTTGTGGTGTTTGGATGGTGTAGGGGTTGTAGAATGGGGTGTAGAGATGTGGGAGGGGTTGGTATAGGTTGTGGTGTAATGCATAAGCAGGTATTAGTGTGAGCAGGTATATCGGCACGTACCAGATTGGGAACTTCATTTTCAGTTGGTCTAGTAGTTCTGCAAGTGCCCCTTGGTCTGAACAGCTTAGGTTTCGTATCTTATGATTGGTTTTGTAATCTCGGATTTGTATTCTTAACAATCGTGGGTAGTAGCAATATTCCTTATAAGCGGCAGTTTGTAACAGCAAGTATCAATAATATTACTTATAAGTGTTAGATAGTAGCAGCAAGTATCAACAGCATCTAGTGTGAGCAGTATCAACAGCATCTAGTGTGAGCAGTGCCTAGCCTACATGACAGAGATCTGGGTAATTAGCATCAAACTTAACAATATAGCTTATAAGTGTTAGTTTGTAGCAGCAATGATTAACAGTGTCAGGTGTAAATTAGAGTACACTACATATCCTTGGGTTAATAGTAGCAATCTTAGCAATCTTGGGTAATAACAAATGGCTTATACAGGTAGCAAGCATGTATCAACAGAATGGCTTATAAAAGCTAGCACTTATCAATAGCATCCAGTGCGAAACAGTAACTAGAATACAGAACGGTGACCTTGGTTAATAGCCACATAACGTTTGCTACCGTTAGCATTTGTCCTTTTTCGAAAGGTAAGAAAAGAAGCCTAGTGGCAGAACTTGAGACTGTTGTAATCAGATGATGAATGCTCAGGCAGTCATCTAATTATTAGTAAAGAGTGCAGCTATTTCCCTTTCCACAGGTTCGAACCAGTCAGGTGGTTAGTGTCAAGTCTGGTTTGGAAGTGGCAGCATTGCTATCTTAAACTAATTCAATGTGGGTGACTTACGTGGCTCACTGTTCCCAGCTCGTTGTGTTGAGCAGTTTGATGTCGGCGGTGTCGAAATTCTGCGTTTAACCCGTTCCGGTGGGATTTGTGATGGGTGGAATACGGCGTTGGCGAGCTCTTACCCTTTCATGGGGAGCTCCAGCCTAGGTTGCCCGAGGATTGGGTTTAGATCTTTGGTGATTGCTCCCTTGTTGCGTTTTCGGCGTGTTCAGTGTGTTTGGCGTGTTAGGCCGCGCCAATTGGCCACCGCCTAAGGGCCACGCCAAAGGGCCCTCTGGTGAGGCCCTCAGGCGCGGGCCCGCCAGGCGCGGGCGCGCCCAGAGGGGGCGCGGCTTTTAAGTGGCTCTGTAGGCGGGCTTTCCAGCTCCCACTGCCCGGATTGGGCAGGAGCAACTCCCACTACCCCGAATGGGTAGGAGTTCGGGTGAGGAGAAGCCGGGTGGGGACGGCAAGCACAGCGGCTCCCTCTCGGTAGGGACGCCGCTTTTAAGTGGCTCTGTAGGCGGGCTTTCCAGCTCCCACTGCCCGGATTGGGCAGGAGCAACTCCCACTACCCCGAATGGGTAGGAGTTCGGGTGAGGAGAAGCCGGGTGGGGACGGCAAGCACAGCGGCTCCCTCTCGGTAGGGACGCCGCTTTTAAGTGGCTCTGTAGGCGGGCTTTCCAGCTCCCACTGCCCGGATTGGGCAGGAGCAACTCCCACTACCCCGAATGGGTAGGAGTTCGGGTGAGGAGAAGCCGGGTGGGGACGGCAAGCACAGCTATGTGATGGCCCTGTGGGACAGAGGAGGTAATTTGCGGAGACAGATGACAGATATTGGGGATATTTTTGAAGATTTCTACCGTTCCTTAAATAAAGGGGAAGAAGTGTCAGTGACATGTCTTCGGCAATATTTGAGTAGGGTGCAGGTCTCGTGAATTATGTGGGAGCAACAAGATCGTTTGGGGGCCCCCATTTTGGCTGCAGAGATACAGAGGGTCATAGCAGGGGCGATGCACAGTCGGGCGCCAGTTATGGGACCGAATATTATAAATTGCTGATGGTGTAGCTTATTCTCTCACTAGTTGAAGTGTTCAATGCTTGGTTATCTAATGGCAAGCTTACGTATGATATCAATGCTGCCCACATAGAGGTCCTCCGCAAATCTGGTAAAGACATTTGGCTGAATCTTATTGCCCCATTTTGCTCATCATTTTCAATTTAAAAGTGTTTGCCAAAATGCTAGCAGATCGCCTGGCTTTGTGTCTTCCGGAGTTGGTCCATCCTTGTGAGGCTGGTTTTGTGCAGGGTTGCTACCCTGCCAGTAACATTTGATAGATTATAGCTTCATTGGAATGGGTTCACTACCAAAGGCTTTCTTCTCAGCTCATCAGCTTTGACCCTAAGAAAGCGTTTGACAGGGCAGGGGCGGCTCTACCATTAGGCCACCTGAGGCGGTTGCCTCAGGCGGCAGTTTTGAGGGGGCAGCACTCCAGCTCTGTTTTGATTTTTGATTTTTGATTTTGCCGCCTCTGGTCTGCCTCTGCCTTTCCGCCACTTTTTTTTTTCTCACTCAAGCATTCTTGAGTAAAAAAAAAAAAGCGGGGAAAGGCAGTGGCAGAAAAATCAAAAATAAACACAGCCTCTGTTGGTTCCTGCAAGAATTAGCCTGAGTCTGAAGAGTTGGCTAGGCTAGAGTTTGCTACTGCCTTTGTCTCCGATGCTTTGTATGATCTTGTATCAGGGCTTAGAGGGCTAGATCTATTCCACTTTGAGGATTTTGCTGCCTCTGGCCTGCCACAGCTTTCCCTCACTTTTTTTTCTTGCTCTTTAGGACGAATCAGCATTGCCTAAATCAAAGAAGAGGAGCCAGACGCGTGCTTTTCATGAACTGCCTGGCTCCCTCGCTCTTTGATTGCAACATTGTTGGTGTTGTCAACTTCCATTGCTGTCTCTGTGTGCTGCTGCCTGCCTGCCGCTGTCTCTGTGTGCTGCTGGCTGCCTGCCGCTGTTTTCTTTAGTGCTGCTGCCCACCAATTAAAATAGTGCTGCTACCGGTCCCCAGCTGCTCTTCTGCTACTACTACCACTGAAAAATCCCTCACTGCCATGGCCAGATTGCCTCCATGCCCAATACTGCCATTTTTGGTCTGCACCTACCTATCCCTAAGGCTTTCCCCACCCCACCTCACCTCCAACAGGTCTTGGGATCTGCAGACTGCTGTCCTCTTAAAGGCACAGACAGTGGTACCCCAAAATTGGCTAGGGTGCTGAATCTAACCTTTGCTGCTGCACTGCTTACACATTCCTGGTGGACTGACCCTTCAGTACTGCTGAGTGCCACCTCTTCCTATCCTATGTGTGCATGTGTGGCCAGGGCTACCTCTTCCTGTCCTATGCGGGCGTGTGTGGCCAGGGTTACCTCTTCCTGTCCTATGTGGGCGTGTATGGCCAGGGCCATCTCTTCCTATCCTATGCGTGCGTGTGTGGCCAGAGCGAACAAGCCTAGTAGATAGCTACTTTAAGTTATGATGAAAATGCTTCTTGCACTGTAGTCATATGCTTATACTGGCATTCATTTCAGAAATGTTTAAAAACATTGTCAAGGGGAATAGCTTATAGTGATTGTATTTTGAAGACAGAATTCTAATTCTAATCAGGTGATTCTCTGTTATAAAGACAGACAATCGTGCTAAGTTGGGTAAAGATTAAAAAAGAAAAGGGTCTTTAAACAGTCTCTGCAAGTCAAGTGACATAATTTTATTTGAGTGCCCAGCCGGTTGGAGTGTATTCATGAGGATCTCTTCATTTCTTTTGATTCTCCCTGATGCAGATAAGTGGGTTATTAATATTTGGGATAGTAGCACTTTTTTGAATTAAGTAAATGTGCACTAAATATTTATTATAGTATTATTGCTATGGACTTACGATTATGTTGAGCCAAGCTAGTCATGGCACTCTGAGGCTGTTATACTAGAGGGCTTGTTTGAGCCTATTCTAGCTCACATTTGAGGTCCTTATTATTTTTATTTAATTTAAGTGTCTTGTATACTGCCCTATCATATAATCAGGGCAGATTACATTATAACATATTAAACAATTAAAGGTAACAGATGTGGATATATTTAAATCACAGAAATCGACATGATTAGTTTATAACTCTCTTGAAAACTTATTTACAATTCCCAGATAGGCTATTATAGTTTATATGATAATATTTAATCTGGTTTGTTGGTGTGAGTGATTTGTGCTTCCAGATTTCTTTAGGTTTCTTTTTGAATGAGTATAATTTTATGAGCAGCAGTTTCTTTTTATTAAACTTGACAACATAGGTCAAGAGCAGCATTGTCTGATGTCATCTCAGTCACCCTAACATGTCTACATTTTCATCTGGCATAAACAACGACCTTTTTTCTTCAGAAAATTAATCAGCAATCTCATATGCATTTACTAATTAGGGTTAATGTGCACTAATATATTTTTTGAAGCTTGTAGACTTCCATTGTCCAGTTAGGAATGGTTGATGGTGTACCTCATTCATTTGAATTATGATCATTTGTTTTGAATTTTATCTGCATAATAATTACTGTTAATTAACACGTTACCTTTTTAATAATGCCTAATCATCATTGAATGCTTATATTTGGTGAGAACACAATCAAGATAAACCTTGGGTTACCATTTGCCTTAAAAAAAGGCATTAACAATCTTGTCCCGCATGCTTTTCTGGATTCTATATTGTCTTATGAAAATGCAGTTTTTCTTGTGCTAGTGAAATTTTCATTTGGTGTGGGTTGGGCAAGCCTCTTTTGGTTAGACTTGCCAAACTGGCAGCAGGTCTGCAAGGCAGGGCTGATCCATGCAGGCCTGGTGTTTACCCCATTCCAGGCAGGGACAGGTAATTTGCATTTCCCAGTTCTATTTTTTTAGGAGAACAAAACTACAAGCCCATGCCTGCAATGGGGTAACTCCAGGCCTTGATCCATCTCTGTTAGGGGAATCTACCATTTTCTGTCTAGATTTGTATTTTATTTTCAGAAGTAGCCAAATTTTGTCCACATTTTCTAACGAGTGCCTGCTGCAAAGATGTCTGATGGGAAACAACGTCTGTCTGGAGCACAATATAAAAAGAAGACAGAAGCAAAAGAAGCTACTCTGTCAAAACAAAAAGGAGCCTTGCTGAAGTTCCTGACAGCAGAAACTACTTCTACATAGCAAAATGAATTATCTGAGATGGGAAGCCTTAACTACTAGGATACAAGTGGTACAGCTCTTGAAGATAGCTCAGATGCCACTGTACAGCTGACTGCCACTACATCCACATCAATCACAAAAAAATCCCTTGTCTGGTAATAACACTCAAACCTAAAAATCACCAAATTGTCCCTAAAAACCAATTTCCACTACTTTTTGTCGGAATGCATCGAGGGAGGCTAGGCACTGAAATCCAACTACACCAGACGATGCACTCCTTTTTAATCAAAATTTTTTCATGAATACTTATTCAAAAAAATGCAAACCACTTAACTTTCAATGTCCCCGAAAAACTGAATTAGACAATTCCTGTTGCGGCATCAAATGCAGAGCACTACGTGCACGTTTCGGGATTCCCATCACTGTATCAAGTGCTATTTCCATCCAATTTGAACCGCCATAAAACGCCGAGAAGTGACAATCAGCGGTTTTCAAAGGATACGGTATTTTCAATTGGCTAAACAGTCTATCCTTCATGTAGGAATCACCAATCAGACGATGGGAAGACCCCACATTAGCAGGGGAATCCCTCCACATCATAGATGACCTCACAGAAAAGTGTGCCACTCAACTTCTTTATTTAGCCCTAAGGGGTGAACCGTGTTTAATCTGAAGATCCATTTTTGTTCCAGTTTCTGTAGTTGATCTATACGATCACCCCCACTAGGGTTCGGTGGAACATGATCAAGCACTGACCACTTTAGATCGCCAAACTCATGCTTAACTACCATACAATGATCAACTATCGGAGCAGAAATCACTCGTTGATAAATGCATGATGCATGTTCATTTAATCGAGTTCTTATTACTCTTGAAGTTCTGCCAACATACAATAGCGAACATGGACATTGTAAAATATATACTACATAGGTGGAACAGCAATTTGTCAGCCATTTACGTTGAATAGCATGACCTATTTTAGGATGTACCCAGGTTTTGCCCATCAATGTTGTTGCACAATGTAAACATGAATTACATGGAAAATGACCCAATTATCTGGAAATGCGGAAGGTGGTCTATCAATAGGAGCTGCAGAATGAACCAGATGATCTTGTAAATTCGATCCTCGAGAAAAGGCTGCCATAAGTGATTTCTGAAAACAAGGGTGTAATCCAAGAATGTGCCAATGCTTTTTAAGTATATAGACTACATCCGTACTGAAATTCATCTATGGAAGAGCACCTACAAAAGTTTCAGAATTCTTGGTCGATATAACTTCTGTCAAAGTATTTTCTAGCAACCATTCTCGATGTACATAGGTAGCATGGCGGTAAGCTGTCTCTACTATTTTCACTGGATATCCTCTATGCAGTAGACAAGTCTTCAAATCCATCGCATGATATTTAAAATCAGAGAACGAAGAACAGAGTCGATGTAATCCTAAGAAATTGTCCGAACAGTAGTCCTCTCCACAATGGCCCAGGATGAAAACTCTGATATTTAAGCTTACTATTTCTCTGTACACTCTTCCTATATAAGGAAGTTTTCAAAGATTCTCCATCCTTGAATACCAACATGTCAAGAAATTCTTTTTGATGTTGGTCAACATGTACAGTAAAAGTGATGTTAGGTTTCAAATTATTCAACCATGAAACAAATTCTTGTAACTCAGAATGAGTAGCATTCCATACAAAAAAAAATGTCCTCTAAAAATCTCTTCCAAAAGGACATATGGATGAAATGAAAGGACCCATAAAGAAGTTTTTCTTCGAAATCAGCCATGTACAAGATAACAATTGAGGGAGCTACTGATGCCCCCATATCTATTCCGAAAATTTGTTGATAATATTTTCCTTCGGACAAAAAATAATTGTGGGTCAACACTAATTCAATAAGGTCCAACAAAAATGTTTGAGGAAGACGAGGAGGAGCGTGTACAAATGAAGTTGATAATAATGCCATCGCCTCTATTTGATCTATATTAGTATACAATGCGGTGACATCTAGTAATAACCAAATAAAAATCCCATGAAGGAAATGAGAGAGACAATAACTGTTGGATGAAATGAGTGGAATCCCTTACAAATGATTTTACCAAAGTCGCTTCTTTCTGTAAAAAAAAGTCACAGAATTGGGACAAAGGTTCCAAAACCGATCCTCGACAGGATACTATAGGTCTGCCAGGGGGGGAAATCAATGACTTGTGGATCTTCGGGACCATGTAAATTATTGGCACTTTAAGATATGGTGGTAATAAAAACTTATGTTCCTTTTTGGTAATCCAACCATTTTTTAGACCTGAATCAATCTAAGGTCTAATTATCCTTTGAAGTTCTAAAGTCGGGTCACCTTGAAGTTGTTTGTAAGTATGTCTATCCGAAAGATGTATCCTTAAAAAGTGTCAAAATAATCAGATGTCGATTGCACAACAATAGCTCCCCCTTTATCAGCCCTACGTATAGTAATTGTTTGATCCTGTTGCAGTTGTTTTAAAGAATCTCGACTATTATTGTCAAGATTAGACCATTTCGGACATGCTGTTGCTTCAAATCGCTTAGATCCCATAAAACCAATTTCTGAAAAGTAATGATAGAGGGATCCATTACATCCGGTGGGATCCAACGAGAATGTGGAATTACCACAGAAGCATCCGGAGGATTAACTTTATCAGAGAAATAATGGGTCCTCTCATTTCATCCATATATCCTTTTGGAAGAGATTTTTAGATGGCATTTTTTTTGTATGGAATGCTACTCATTCTGAGTTACAAGAATTTATTTCATGGTTGAATAATTTGAAACCTAACCACTTTTACTGTACATGTTGACCAACATCAAATAGAATTTCTTGACATGTTGGTATTCAAGAATGGGGACTCTTTGAAAACTTCCTTATATAGGAAGAGTGTACAGAGAAATAGTCTGCTTAAATATCAGAGTTTTCATCCTGGGCCATTGCGTAGAGGACTACCGTTCGGACAATTTCTTAGATTACGTTGACTCTGTTCTTTGTTCTCTGATTTTAAATATCATGCAATGGATTTCAAGACTCATCTACTGCATAGAAGATATCCGGTGAAAATAGAGACAGCTTACCGCCGTGCTACCTATGTACATCGAGAATGGTTGCTAGAAAATACTTCAACAGAAGTTACATTGACCAAGAATTCTGAAACTTTTGTAGGTGTTCTTCCATACATGAAATTCAGTACGGCTGTAGTCTATATACATAAAAAGCATTGGCACATTCTTGGATTACACCCTTGTTTTCAGAAATCACTTATGGTAGCCTTTTCTCGAGGATCAAATTTACAAGATCATCTGGTTCATTCTGTAGCTCCTATAGATAGACCACCTTCCTCATTTCCGGATAATCAAGGTCATTTTCCATGTAATTCATGTTTACATTGTGTAACAACATTGACGGGCAAAACCTGGGTACATCCTAAAACAGGTCATGCTATTCAACGTAAATGGCTGACAAATTGCTGTTCCACCTATGTAGTATATATTTTACAATGTCCATGTTCGCTATTGTATGTTGGCAGAACTTCAAGAGTAATAAGAACTCGATTAAATGAACATGCATCACGCATTTATCAACGAGTGATTTTTGCTCCGATAGTTGATCATTGTATGGTAGTTAAGCATGAGTTTGGTGAGCTAAAATGGTCAGTGCTTGATCATGTTCCACCGAACCCTAGTGGGGGTGGGGGGGGTGATCGTATAGCTCAATTACAGAAACGGGAACAAAAATGGATCTTCAGGTTAAACACGGTTCACCACTTAGGGCTAAATAAAGAAGTTGAATGGCACACTTTGCTGTGAGGTCATCTATGACGTGGAGGGATACCCCTGCTAATGTGGGGGTCTTCCCATTGTCTGATTGGTGATTCCTACATGAAGGATAGACTGTTTAGCCAATTGAAAATACCGTACCCATTGAAAAACACTGATGATCACATCTCGGCGTTTTATGGCGGTTCAAATTATTGGATGGTGTAGGAATGGACAGATAAAGGGATACCAGAATCCCCAATATGTAATTGAAGATGGATGAATTTCTTGATACAAAATGTGTTTAGAAGTTTGACTTTTCACCTACTTTCTTAAATAGAATAGGATGTCATGATCATGGGTTCTGTGTAACCGTCTTTAAAATAGATGGAACAGTGTTAACGCAAGCAAAAAGAACATAGGCTATGAACTGTGCAAGCATAAAGTTCATTGTACAGTCAGCTGGAAGTCCCTGCTGACACAACATAATTTTTGCAACTTTTGCAATTACAAATTTCATCTAATATACTGTAATCAGATCTTACTCTGTAAAAAGAACTTTGGCGACACCTTGTGTTATTTCATGGTTATAATAAATGACTGTTACTTCCTCTTTTTCTCTAATAAAAGGGAGCTTTTAGGAGGAGAACTTTGAATTCAATAAGCCTGGAATTATGCCTGTTCATAGTCCACTTATTGTCTTCCCTCTGAGCTCAAAGAAAATAGCACTTTGTGTGTGAGTAATTGTTTTCTGTATTACTTTCTGCCTGTCTCTCACTACTGATGGACCAGAGACCTAAAGAGCCGTGGTATTGTGGTCAGGTCACGGAGTTTTCTTCAGATGGAAATAGCATTTGACACAGGGATGGGAATCCTGAAACATGCACGTAGTGCTCTGCATTTGATGCCGCAACAGGAATTGTCTAATTCGGTTTTTTGGGGACATTGAAAGTTAAGTGGTTTGCATTTTTTTGAATAAGTATTCACGAAAAATTTTTTATTTAAAAGGGAGTGCATCGTCTGGGGTGGTTGGATTTCAGTGCCTAGCCTCCCTCAATGCATTTCGACAAAAAGTAATGGAAATTGCTTTTTAGGAACAGTTTGGTAATTTTTAGGTTTGACTACATCCACATCAGCATCTCAGATGCTGGATGAAGAAACTGCAGCATGTGTGAGTTTGGTGGAACCAGAGTTTGCTGTTTACTGAGAATTCAACCCATCTTTCTTAGAAGATCCAGGGCTGTGTCCAGAAATTACCAGTAAGCTGAGAGACTTTGTTGTACTGAATGGTCCAAAGCAAGTAAAAGTGTTGAAGTTTCCAAAAGATCCTGTATAAAAAATAAGCTATCATCATATACATTACTAGCATGAAAAACCCAATGGTGAGAAAGTGGCGAGACAATGGCTCATGTATTCGAAGAGCCAGGATGCTGCCTACTGCTTTTGCTGCAAACTCTTCCAAGGTGACACCACTTCACCTGCTTTAAGTTCCACTGGAATTAGAGACTGGAAGAATCTGCCTAGAACACCGGCAAATCATGATAGGGCACTACATCACTATAGAATATTCATGAGCTGGAAAGAGTTGGGGACCAGACTGCAGTTAAAGTTAACCATAGATGAAAGTGATCAACAGAAGACTCATTCTGAGGCTCAGCATTAGAGAAATGTTCTAAAAACGTGAATTGCAATTGTTGGAGTAGTTTCTACTCAGAACCTTACTCTGCATCAGAAATCAGATCAGTTGTTCATGCCAAATAACGGTAACTTTCTTAAAATTGTAGAGTTAATGGCAGAGTTTGATTCAGTACTTAAGGAGTATCTAAGGAGAGTAACCTCCAAAGAAACACACACTACTTACCTTGGAAAAATAGTTCAAAATGAGATCATCCAATAACTGGCCATGCAAATCAGGAAGATGATTTTGGAATTCCTGAAGTCTGCAAAATATTACTTTATTCTTTTTGACTGCACCCCTGACATTAGTCATACTGAACAAATGACTCTAATGGTGTGTTTTGTTACAGCAGAAGAGCCTTTAAAAATGAAACTTCTGTGGTAACTGTTAGAGAACATTTCTTGGAATTCATTTACATTGATGACAGCACAGGAGCTGGGATGAGAGATGTGCTGCTTCAAAAGTTGAAGCCCCTTAACCTACTATTTTTGTCGGAGTTAATCGTCAAAGTGAGTGGAACATTTCCACACACCACTGCGATAACTCCCTTTTTCTTAAAAGTGAAAACTTGGCACTTAGCTCAGGAATGATTGTATCACATAGAAACGCCAGATTTTCCAGATTGACGATGTGCCACACGTTTCGGGTTCAAAATCCAAATTCTTCAACCCTGCTTCAGGCCATCATATACTGGCAAACAGCATTCCATTCCACTCGAAATCCAAACTCGAAAAAGGGAGTTATCGCGGTGGTGTGTGGAAATGTTCCGCTCACTTTGACAATTAACTCTGACAAAAATAGTAGGTTAAGGGGTTTCACTATTTGTTGGGATCTTTATATTATGGATATTTATTGGATTCCAATCGGTTTGAATTTCTTGGATTCAAAAGTTGAAGGGCATGGACATTAACATTGCAGATATGAAAGGACAGGGCTATGATAATGGAGCCAACATAAAAGGGAAAAAAGAGTGGCATATGGGCTCGGGTGCAGGAAATAAATCCACTAGCCTTTTTTGTCCCTTGTTGTTTACATTCATTCTGGTGACTGATGCTGCTTCTGCTTGTTGAAGCTTTTATGTTTTTTGACACTATTCAAAGTGCATATGCATTTTTCTCGGCATCTACTCATCGATGGCAATTGTAAAACATCTGGGAACATCACATCTTGTGATGAAACCAGTCTTTCTTTATCTTTATTGTGTATGACAAGATGGGAAAGCTGTGTGGAAGCAGTAAAGGCTCTTCGCAACCAAACTGGAAAGGTGGATGATGCTATAACTGCAGTTATGGAAGATGATGCATTGAAAGAAACCACTTGGGTCAAAACTACTGCAGAAGGAACAGGAATCTCAAGCAATATCTGCAGTTTCAAATTTCTGTGTGGTTTAGAATTATGATATGATATTCTATTAGAAAGAAATTTAACAAGCAAGATACTTCAGAGGGTTGATATTGACATTTCTGCAGCAATAACACAACTGGAAGCTGTAAGATTATACTTCCAAAATTACCGTTCTGATGCAGGATTCAAAAATGTCCTGAAAAATGCACAGAGGTTGGCAGAGGAACTTCATATTGATGCCAGTCTTCCATCTGTGCCAGTAAAAACACACTTTGATTATGCATTACAAGATTCCCCTATCACGGATCAAAAACAACAATTCAAAGTAAATTTATTCTTCAAAGTCTTTGATGCTGCAGTTCATTCAGTTGATGAATGGTTCTTGCAGCTCAAAGAACATTGCAGGATGTTTGAGATCCTATATAACATACCAAAACGTCAAGCTATGGCACCTGACATTCTCCAACAAAAGTGTGCTGACCTTGAGAAAGTGCTCTCCAATGGTGATCTGCATGACATAGATGCATATGATGAACTCAGGACTCTTTCTAGACATGTAGAGGCATTCCCTTCACCAAAGGATGCTTTGGAGTATATATGCCAAAAAATATTTTCTATTATATTTCCAAATATTTCCACTGCCTTGCGCATACTTTTTTATTTTAATTTTATCTTTATCATTTTACAATAAATCCAAGCATAAACACACTTGTATAGAAATTAGGATACAGAAAGAAAGCAATATTGATACATCAATATTATTCCAAGGAAACCATAAAACAAATGGAGAAGAAACAATATAGATTCCTGCCCCTATTATAGCCCACAACATCATGGGGAGAATCATCAAACATATATAACTCTTGAACCTGAGAAGAAAAAAACCTGACGAAAACAAACAACCAGGCCAAAGAAACTATTACAGTGAAGCTGAGTCAATCTCAGCGGGGCGGCGAGCACTCATAAAGGCCAGCAACTGTGATGGTTCAAAAAAAATATATGAAACAGAATTCAACCTAACCATACATTTGCAGGGAAATTTCTAAAAGAATTGTCCCCCCCAACAACAAAACACCTGGACGAAGCAATAGAAATTCTTTCCGTCGTTTCTGAGTTTCCTTAGATAAATCTGGAAAAACCCGTACAGTAGGCCCATGGAATAATACATTACGTTTCCTAAAAAACATATGCAAGAACCAATCCCTATCTGAGGAAAGAGCAAATGGTACAATCAATGTAGAAGGGGAAACGGATTCAGTAGTGAAGTTTCCAAAATAGTAGAAACATCTAAAACATCACTTTGTTCTACTCCAGGGATTATCCCACCACCAACCACCTTTTTACCCAAAGGAAGATAGTACATTTTAAGCATAGGGGGATGAGCCTCCATAGGAACTTCCAATCCTTCTACCAAATACTTCTTAAACATCTCCTTTGAACTAATGCCTGGAACCTTCATAAAGTTTATAATACGAGGTACGAAGATTAGAATATCTTGATGCATTCTCTAACATTTCAATCCGTGTCTTTAAAGCCAATGTGTCCTTCTGATAGGAAATACTACCATCTTCATACTGGGCCACTTTCTGCTGAAGATCAGACACTGAAGATTATAAAGCAGAAACTTCTAAAGTGTGCTGCTGAAGCAAATTAGTATGAACTTGAGACTGAGCCGCCAAAGCAGAAACCTGGGGTGCAAACATTTCCCCAAGGTTTACAATCTCCAAGGTGAATTCTACAGGTCTCTCAAAGGAAAAAGTTACCAGGGCTTGTGCCATTACTATGCTGTCCTCCGAGGGCCGCTGCTCCACTGCCGAGGTCCCAGCTACAGATAAGGCGTCAGCCGTCCTGCAAACAGCCCTCCTCAATACAGGTACTCCTGAGCTGTCGAGGAGGGATAAACCAACCGCTCCACTATTTCTCAGTGGAGTGGACCCTCCGCACCTCCTCCCGAACCGGAAGGAAACGCTTCCTCCAACAATGCTGGACTCCTCGCGAGCAGAGGATCCTTGGGAGGGAGCCACTGCTTCAGCAGTAGATCTCAGGCCCAGAGCCTCCCAGCAAGCTATCCAACTCCAGCGGTAGGTCAGAAGGGTTCAAAACCATCGTTACTCCTGGCTGCGCTGCGGCGTGAGAAAGGGATCGAGTGGACCCACCACTCGTAAAGGTAATGAAGACGAGGCCGCTGGGGTAAGGGAGGGCTTCTTAACCTCCTTAGCCTTTCTTTTGCCCATAGCATAAAAACATCACTGCAGACTGTTCACGTCAATCCGCCATCTTGGAACTCCCCGATTTTCTTGCGCATACTTTTGACGCTTCTGGTAACTGTTGCAAGTGGAGAATGCAGCTTCTCAAAACTAAAGCTTATAAAAGCATATCTGTACTCCACTATGACCCAAGAACAATTAGTTGGGCTTGCAACAATATTGATTGAGTATTCAATTTAGATCTTCGCAGCCCAGAAGGCACGGAAAGCACTTATCTGACTTTGAGAACATGGTGTTACCAGTAAATTCTTGCCATTAAAAAACACATTATAATTGCACTCCTCGTCTCAGGTCCCACAGATGTGCAGCAAAGATCTGGCAGCTACCAGCACCGGAGTACTCAACCCGAGGGGAACTTAGGGGCTTGTTTACAAAGCCGTGGTAGCTCCGATAACGATCGCAAACCGCTACCGCGGCTTTGTAAACAAGCCCCTTAGTTGCTATAGACAGAAGACAACACCTGCTGTCCCAGGTCTGGGGTTACTTCATCCAGTAAACCTTAGTCTGCACTCTTTCTGATTCACCTTTTACTGTGCCTTGGATAATGAGGGTGCCCAATCTGTGGAAACTGAAGTGCCCTTAAATGAGAGAGTCAATGCCTAATCTACTGATAATGCACCAAATATAAAAAAAAACAATCCAAAACAGAAAACTACCACTATTTGGAGATTGCATAATCAGAGGCACCAACTTGGGAACACAGTTCAAAGGAGAGAAGATGGTCAAATGCCTCCCAAGTTCTTCACCCAGCAGGAATACGAACCAAATTGTTGGTATAGGTAGTGCAGAAAGTGAGCACTCCAAAATTGATGTTGTCATCCACTTGGGTACAAATGATCTGGCTAGAAATAGTGCGTCTGCAGTTCAAAGGGACTTCTAGACTGGGAGAGAAACTCAAGCCCATTGTTAACACTAACATTCTCAGAAATTCTACCTGTTCTTGGTAAGGAGACAGAAAGGCTGCATCTCATAAACAACTTTAATGCATGACTCCAAAACTGATGCAAACAAGAAGGATTTAGATATATAGGCAACTGGGAAAACGGATCAAAAAGAGACTATACTGTGCTGATGGATTACATCTCTCTCTTGCAGGGAAAAGGATCCTAAGTGAAAAGTTCAGGCAGTATGTGGACAGGCATTTAAACTAGGGAAAGGGGGTGATGGATGGAGAAGGACAAGTTCAGGACGTTACTCCCAGCAAAAGCATGATAACATTGGAAACAGCCACACTTTTTAACCCCACATTAATGGCAAGTGGGAAGAGGCGTGTAGAACAAAATCCATGCAAAATATAGGCAAGCCAGTCAACAAATGCTGGAAAGCAATGAGCACAAATGCTCGAAGCCTAACCAATAAAGTTCCTGACCTGAAAGCCCTAATGGGGGAAATGGACATTGTGGCCATTACAGAAACATGGTTTAAGGAGTCGAGTGAATGGGATATAGCCATAGCTGGCTATAATCTATTTAGAAGAGAGAGAGGGTAGAAAAGGAGGAGGGGAGTAGCCCTATATGTCAATTGCAATATTAAAGCTGCTGAAATGCAGGGGATGTGGGGAAAAGAAGAAGCGCTGTGGATTGTGTTGGAAAGAGGAGACGGCACTGTCATTCATACTGGTGTAGTCTACAGGCCTCCAACTCGAACTGAAGAAATGGATAGTGAATTGATGGATAGCGAATCGATTATTGATATTGCAAAGAAAGTAATGAAGGGGGAAGGGAGCATATTGGGTGACTTTAATTTACCCAATGTGGATTGGAGTATTCCTTCTGCAAATCTGGAAATAAGTAAAATAATTGTGGATGCCTTCCAAGATGCATTCAGATGGTGATGGAACTGACCAGGGAAAGCTCATTGCTGGATTTAGTGCTCACCAACGGAGATAGAGTGTCGAATATCCAGGTGGGTGCCCACGTGAGCAGCAGTGATCATCACACGGTGTGGTATGAAATAAAAGCCAAGGTGGAGTCTAATCACAGTAAGCTCAAAGTCCTAGACTTCGAAAACACTGACTTCAGTAAAATGGCCAAATACCTGAAGGAGGAGTTGGCAGGGTGGGAGGGAATGAGGGAAGTGGAATTGCAATGGACTAAACTAAAGGAGGCAATAAAAGGGACAACAGATACATATGTAAGGAAAGTAAATAAAAACAAGAGGAAAAAGGAAACCTCTTTGGTTCTCCACAGAAGTGGCTGCACAAATAAAGGCAAAAAGCATAGCTTACACAAAATTCAGAAATTCACATACAGAGGAACACAGAAAAGAAGGTTCCACATTAGGAACCACCACCCAGGAAAAAGCTTTAGGCGTCATTGTGGATACCATGTTAAAACCCTCGGCTCAGTGTGCAGCGGCGGCCAAGAGAGCAAATAGAATGCTAGGTATGATAAGGAAAGGAATGGAAAATAAAACAAAAGATATTATAATGCCTCTATATCGTTCCATGGTGAGACCGCACCTTGAATATTGTGTGCAATTCTGGTCGCCGTATCTTAAAAAGGATATAGCAATTTTAGAAAAGGTTCAAAGAAGAGCCACCAAAATGGTAAAGGGGATGGAAGGATACTCCTATGAAGAAAGGCTAAAAAGGTTAGGGCTCTTTAACCTGGAAAAGAGATGGCTGAGGGGAGATATGATAGAAGTCTATAAATTAATGAACGGAGTGGAACGGGTAAACGTAGATCGATTGTTTACTTTATCAGAATATAGAAAGACTAGGGGACATGCAATGAAGCTACAGGGTAAACTATTTAAGACTAATAAAAAAAATATTTTTTCACTCAACGTGTAATCAAACTCTGGAATTTGTTACCGGAGGATGTAGTAAAGGCTGTTAGTGTAGCTGGGTTTAAAAAAGGTTTGGACAAGTTCCTGGAGAAAAGGTCCATAAACCATTATTAAGAAGGGACCCAGGATATCAATGCTTGACCCAGTACAAGCATTGTGGAACCTGTGTCTCTTGGGGAAACTGCTAGGTACATATGACCTAGATTGGCCACTGTTGGAAACAGGATACTGGGCTTGATGGACCTTGGTCTGACCCAGTATGGCATATCTTATGCTCTTATGTTCTAATACAGGATCAAACTAAAAGAGACAAAAGAGAAAAGGATAGCAACATCAAAAGCAGAAGAAAAGATGGCTAAAGATGTGAAGTGTGGTGACAAAACGTTTTTCAGGTATATTCGGGAGAGGAGGAGAATTAGAGATGGAATTCCAGGACTCAAAAGTGCCGGGAACGGATTTGTGGAAAGTGACATTGAAAATGCGAAAATGCTAAATACTTCTGTTTTAACTAAAGAAAATCTTAGAGAAGGACCACTTGTGATTGACAAATATACAAATAGGAATGGAGTAGATACCACTCCATTCACAGAAGATAAGGTGTTAGAACAGCTTGCAAAACTGAAAGTGGACATGGCCATGGGACCAGATGGGATACATCCCAGGATACTGAAAGAGCTCAGAGAGGTTTTTAATAGATCCTTGGGGACTGGAGAAGGGCTGATGTGGTATTTCTTCACAAAAGTGGTAATAGGGAAGAAGTGACAAACTACAAGCCGGTAAGCCTTACCTCGGTGGCGGGAAAAGTAATGGAAGCGCTCCTGAAAGAGCGAATAGTGGACTTTCTTGAAACAAACAGGTTGCATGATCCAAGGCAACATGTTTTATCAAAGGACGATCTTACCAAACAAATCTGATTGAGTTCTTTGACTGGGTGACCAGAGAACTAGATCAAGGGCATGTGATAGATTTGATCTACCTAGATTTCAGCAAGGTCTTTGATACTATTCCTCATAGGATGTTTATTAATAAACTCAACAGCTTGGGGATGGGTCCCAAGATGGTGAACTGGATCAGAAATTGGTTGAATGGCAGTGACAGAAGGTAATGGTAAACGGAAGTCATTCAGATAAAGGAAGGTGATTAGTGGTGTGCCCTGGGGTTTGGTCCTGGGACCGGTACTGTTCAATGTATTTGTGAGTGATATTACTGAAGGACTGTCTTTTTGCAGATGACACCAAAATTTGCAAGAGTGGACTCCCCTGAGGGAGTGGATAACATGAGGAAAGATCTACAAAAGCTGAAAGAATGGTCTAATGCTTGGCAATTAAGATGTAATGTAAAGAAGTGCAGTGTCATGCACTTGGGAAGCATAAATCCAAGGGAATTGTATGTGACAGGGGGCGAAAGGTTGGTGTGCACGGACCAGGAGAAGGACCTCAGAGTGATTGTTTCTGAGAATCTCAACATGGCGAAACAGTGTGACAAGGCTGTTGCAAAAGCCAGAAGGATGCTGGGTTTCATTCAAAGAGGAATTACCAGCAGAAAGGAAGAGGTACTAATGCCACTGTACAAGTTGCTGGTGAGGCCTCACTTGGAATATTGTGTTCAGTTTTGGAGACCGTATCTCGCAAAGAATATAAAAAAACTAGAAACTGTTCAGAAGAAGGCGACCAAAGTGATTTGGAGCCTGCGTCAGAAGACTTATGAGAAGAGACTTGAAGAACTAAATATCTGGATGAGAGGAGGGACAGGGGAGATATGATTCAGATCTTTAAATACTTAAAGAATATTAATGAATAAGCAAATCTTTTCCAAAGACGGGGAAGCTGTAAAACTAGAGGGCATAACATGAAGCTGCAAGGGGGTATACTGAAAGACAATGTCAGGAAATACTTTTTCACTGAAAGGGTGGTGGATGCTTGGAATGCCCTCCCGATGGAAGTGGTGGGGGCAAATACAGTGACAGAATTCAAAACGGCATGGGACAGACACAGTGGATCCCTTTATAGCAATAGGATAAAATCAAAATAAACATAACTATCTCTTAGATCTCAACAAATAGGGGTGACCCATATGGAGCAGTGGGTACACCCCTAAACAAAGGCATGGGGAGAGGTGACTTGCATGGAGCGGAAGGTGCACCTACTCTTGCCGCCTTGCTGGGCAGACTAGATGGACCATACTTCAATGAATTAACAACTTGCTTCAATGAATTAACAACTTGGTTAGAAGACCACAATCTTCATATCAATCATTCCAAAACAGACATATTAATTGTAACAAAACCAATCTTACACTCCCCCAACTCACATCACACTTCAAAAACATATTAATATAAAAAACGAAATAAAATATTTAGGTGTGACCCTAGATACACACCTTAGTATGAACACCCATATAAGAAACATAACAAAAAAAATCTATTTTAAGCTCAAAAGCCTAAAACAATTACGTCCACTTACATGACTTTTTGAGTATAATACAAGCTATTATTACACCTCATTTTGATTTTGCCAACCTCATTCTACTAGGCACAACAAAACAAAACATTAAAAGGCTCCAACTTGCCCAAAACGCAGCAGCCAGAACAATTATGAAGGTACACCCATTTGAACACATATCACCCACATTAGCCAACTTACACTGGCTACCAATTCAATGCAGGATAATCTATAAAATGATAATAACTACCTTCAAAGCTTTAAATAATACGGCCCCAGCCTCACTAAACAAACTTATCACTAAAGACACACCTCAAACAGTTCACAGGAGAGGCAACACTAATAAAATAAGGATTCCAAAAGAGTTCACAAAGACTAAAAAAAAAACAAATAAAAAAGCGTTTTCTCATGCAGCCCCTATTCTCTGGAACTCCCTACCCAAAGAAATAAGAGCTTTAACTGAAATTAAAGATCTCCGTAAGATATTAAAAACCTATCTGTTTAGCTCCCACTATGGTCCACTTGAAAATTCTCTATCCCAAAAAGAAAAGGGATAATAGATGACTTGAAGGATACCCTATATGATTATATCAGACTAACTATGATTAATTATGCTCAACCTATTATGGACAACACCTTGTGTATAGTTCTCTAATATCTCAAGAAAATGCAACCTTTATACATGGTTGATGTTGATTGTAAATAGTTACTTTATGTTTACTTTAATAACTTGAACTACTATGAATTCTACTTTAATAACTTTTGATTGTACATAGTTCATTGAAGTTTAAAAGATAATATGTATATAACTCAACTGATGTTTAATGTAAAAACAGATCTGTTGCACTGTTTCTTTACCTGTTTACTATAAACCGCACCTGATCAGTGGAAGGTAGCGGTATATAAGCGACTGTTAAATAAAGAAATAAAGACCAGTATTTTATTTTATTTTTATTTGCCATCATATATTATGTTACTATGAGAACGGCCACAAAGACCACATGTCCTATCTAGTCTGCTTATCCATGCCAACTATGCATTATTAACTTTGGCATCATTCCATGCTAAAGAATGTTGTGGAGTACATACTAAAGTAAATTATTTACCATATTTTCAAATTCTTCCATTGTCCTGCACCTATTTATGGAATGAGTATTTGGCCTTCAAACAGTATCAGTCAAACATGAACCAGTCCAAACCCTAGATCTTAAGGAATGAATTCAGACCCTCAGCCTAGAAGCTACAGAAAGCACTTATCTGACTTTGAGGATGTGCCATTGCCAGAAAAGTCTTTCCATGAAAAAGCACACTCTAATTTATAAGGGGGAAAATGCCACTCTTCTTTAAAATCAAGGATGCTAAAATTCAGCCACTTGATCAATGGTTCTCACAGCTCAGAGAATGCTACAGGATATTTGAGAATGCTATACATATACATATGAGATGCTATATTTATTCGACTGACTCGCGACCACCTATCTCTGCATATACGGAATCTAATCAACTCCTCCTTAGAGCAAGGATACATCCCAGCGGAACTAAAAAGCACCTCTATTCGCCCCATCTTCAAAGGTAAAGAATTGGACAAAGCTCAACCAAGCTCCTACAGACCCATTTCAAGTCTGCCTTTTATGACAAAAATTCTAGAAAAGGCAGCACAAAACCAACTCCAAAACCATGTAGAAAGCCACGCTCCTCTTGACCCTCAACAACACGGGTTCAGATTAGGACATGGAGTGGAAACCCTCATCATGGCTTTAACAGACAAGCTGCTAAAAGGCATTGAAAGCAGCGCCATCGGGAACAAAGGTCTCTTTGCCGGACACACTGCTTTCCAGCCACCGCTCCTAAGATCGAGCACAGAGCAAGAAGACAATCGCCAGCCTACCACCACTCCTGTTATCGGGCATAGAGCATCTACCGAAACCCATCTCCAGCCTTCAGTGCACATCCTCCTCACTCTGCAATGCTGTTAACCTTGCCATCCACCACCGAAGGGCTAAAAGCACTGCTCGGACGTTGCCTCTCCATCTCCGCGCTGATCGGGCTTGGGCCAGGCTACACGTGCTCGTGCCGGCCGGCCCTCGGACCAATCACAGCCTGCAAGCCACCACTTAAAAAGCAGCGCCATCGGGTTTGCCTGCACCTGAGGGCCTCGCCAGAGGGCCCTTTGGCGTGGCCCTTAGGTGTGGAACATTATTGAAACCCTGCCGACAGAAACCTTTCCAACTTCCAACGTGACCCGAACTTATGGTTGTTGTTGTTAAGTGCCATCAAGTCGGAGTCGACTCATGGCGATCCTCTGGATAGCTATCCTAAATTGTGTTCGGTCTTCAGTCAGGCGGCTCATTGTTGACAGACTGGTACCCGTAGCTGCTGTTATTGTATCAATCCATCTTTTGCGTTGACCTTCTATCTTGCCAAGCATGATGTCTTTCTCTAATGATCTCTCTCTTCGCATGATGTGTCCAAAGTATGAAAGTCAAAGTCTTTTCATCTTTTCAAAGCTTAGGTTTGATCTCCTCTAGTACCGACTGGTTTGTTCTTCGGGCAGTCCATGGTATACACAGTATTCGCCGCCAGCACCATAGTTCAAAAGCATCAATTTTCTTCCTGTCTATCTTTTTCACTGTCCAGCTTTCACATCTATATGATGATATTGAAAATACCATGGCTTGAACAAGTCGAATCTTTGTATGGAGAGAGACATCTCTGCTCTTATCTAGGTCTTTCATAGGCATTCTGCCAAGAGCAATATGTCGTCTGATTTCTTGACTGCTTGTTGCTTCTTTATTGATAGTTGATACAAGTAGGTTAAAGTTGTTCACGATTTCAATTTCTTCTCCTTCAACGATGAACCTGTTGATTATGCCAGTTGTCATGATATTTGTCTTCTTTACATTAAGGTGCAGGCCCATTTTGAGACTATGTTCTTTGATTGTGAGAAGCAAATGTTTCAGATCATCTTCAGTTTCAGCCAGTAATGTGGTATCATCAGCATAGCAAAGGTTGTTGATGAGTCTTCCACCAATCTTCATACCTCTGTTGTCTTCATACAATCCTGCTTCTCTGATGATTTGTTCTGCATATAAATTAAATAGGTAAGGGGAAAGTATGCAGCCTTGTCTTACACCTTTGCTTATGGAGTGGAGGAGTGGCCTAGTGGTTGGGGTAAGGTACTTCAGGCCGGAAGGTCGGGGGTTGAAATCCCACTAGAGGACAGCAACCTTGGGCTGGAAGGACTGGGGTTTCTAGTTCCACAGGTGCTCCTTGTGGTCTTGGGCAAGCCTCTTAACCCTCCATAGCCCAAGTTCCCTGTAAAATAGTTACCTCCAAGTTATAATGTCCTGTTCAATGTAATTTCAGTTTATTCAATGTAAACCGCACTGATGCAGAATAGCGCAGTATATAAGAGAATGTAAATTAATAAATAAATAAATTTTAAACCATTCTGTTTCTCCTTGTTCCATTCGAACAGTTGCTTCTTGATCAATTGTGCAAGAGTACGATCAGGTGTTCTGGTATACACATGCTTCTTAATGTGGCCCAGAGTTTCTCATGGTTTACACAGTCAAAAGTCTTGCTGTAGTCGATAAACCACAAATAGATATCCTTTTGGTATTCTTTAGTCTTTTCAAGGATCCATCTCACATCCGCAATGATGTCTCTCGTTCCTCGCCCTTTCCTGAACTCTGCTTGCACTTCAGGTAGTTCTTGTTCCAGGTATGGTTGTAGTCTCTTTTGAATAATCTTCAGTAGAATCTTGCTGGCATGTGGGATCAGAGCAATTGTGCGATAATTTCCAGAGTCAGTTGGATCACCTTTCTTTAGTATTGGTATAAACACAGATCTTTTCTAGTCAGTTGGCCATGATGATGTCTTCCATATTTCTTGGCAGAGCCTTGTAAGTATGGTAACAGCTGCATCAGATTGCTGTAATACTTCTATGGGAATGCTATCAATGCCTGGTGCTTTGTTCTTTGATAAGTCAAAGAAGAACCCCCAGCAAAGGGCAAAAATCATGAAACCCCAAATATAAAATAAAAAACCCCTGCTCACAAAACCTGCCGTGTAAATTAATCACTAATCATAAATTATTATTACGCTCTCTTTTTGTCGGAGTAACCATTCAAGAGGAAGCAGGAAAAATTACCCACTCCTCGCCGTGGTCAGTCCATTTTAATCATTTTAAATGCTTGAAAAACTTATCTTTTGCTTCAAGTCAGCCATCACAGATTCCAAGAGACACAACGTGCCACGTTTCGGGCCATCCATCCCATCTGTGGCCCTGCATCAGCTGAAAAAATGTTGAATCCCAGAAGTTGGCTTTTGGTTGAATCCCAACGGTTAGGTTTAAAAAGGATAGCGTGTGACGTCATTGTACACGGAGAGATCAGCATAGCCAATCAGCTTTCCAAACGTAGCAAGCATATGATATATGGGAAAACCCACAGCAAGGGAATCCCAATGATGTCATTCTTGTCAGATTTATCATAATATAGTCTGCCATTCCACAGAAGCATTAAGACCCCGAGGAGAAACTGTGCCCAATGTGAATATCCATCGCTGTTCAATGCGTTGTAATTTTGCTGTACGATCCCCCCCCTCGGGGATCCCTTGGGACATGATCCAAAACCCGCCAGTGTAACTGGTGAAACAAATGATTTTCCTGAAGGCAATGAGTGACCATAGGTGCCGACAGTACTTTCATCCGCAAACGGGACGCATGTTCACCCAGACGGATTTTAACTTTGCGAGTAGTACGACCCACGTAAAGTAGTCCACAGGGGCATTTAATAAGATAAACAACGAAGGAAGAATCACAGGTGGTGCGCCAATGGGAGCGATAAACAGTAGATGTTGGAGTATTTTGCCAAACCAAACCTGTTAATGCCATAGCACAATAAATGCAAGAACCACAAGTGTAGTGACCCGGATTGTCATGAAAAGTAGGAGGGCGATCTTAAGGCCAGGATGACTTCACTATGCGATCACGAAGATTCGGTGCCCGTGAATAAGCTATCCGCTGCCGTTTTTTCAGAAAATAAGGGTGGACAGATAATACCGGCCAATATCGACGTATGATGTTCACTAATTTGGGGACTCTGGTCAGATAAGGAAAAATACCCGTAAAATCATCCGCTGCCAAGTCATCTGATGGACGGGGAAAAAACAACCATTCCCGATGAAAGAACCGAGCCCGCTTGTAAGCCTTTTTTATTAAAGACAAGGGGTACCCTCTAGTTAACAGTCGACATTGCAAATCCACAGCATGTTTCTGAAAATCATCCAACGATGAACAGTTTCGGCGCAGCCTCAAAAATTGACCAAATGGGAGACCACGTTTAAGTGGCATAGGATGAAAACTGGAAAACTTTAGTAATGTATTACGTTGAACTGGCTTTCTAAATAGTGTCGTAGTAATCCCCTCAGATGACAGAAAAATTGTGAGATCTAAAAATTGAATAGACCGCCTATCAAACGTAGCAGTGAACTGAATATGAGAGGAATGTGTATTCAAAGAGCTCACAAATAACTGTAAATCTGCCTGAGATCCCGACCAAAGAAAGAATACATCATCCAAGAAGCGACGCCAAAACAACACATATTGAAACAAGGGAGAGGTGTAGATGTATCTTTCCTCAAAAATAGCCATGTAAATGGTGGCAATCGAGGGGGCCACCGTAGCCTCCATTGCAATGCCAAAAATTTGCCGATAAAAGACACAATCGTGCAAAAAATAATTTCCATTCAGAACCATATCCAACATGGCTATTAAAAAAGACCGAGGAATCCGTGTAGGAAGATCAAGCGGGTATTCAGCCAAACAGCGAAGTACTTCTTGTTGGTCAATGTTTGTATAGAGTTCTTGCACATCCAAAGATGCCAGGAACGTAGATGCAAAATAATCATTACATGATGACAACTGTGTAAGAAAGTCCCCGGTATCCCGAATATATGAAGGAACCTTTGATGCTGCAGGTTGCAAAAACACATCACAGAATTTGGAGAGGGGCTCTAACAGGGAATCCCGACATGACACTATTGGTCGCCCCGGAGGATGGTGCTCTTATGAATTTTGGGGACCAAATAAAAAAATTTTGGGGCCCGTCGTTTACAGAGGAGGCTTCCTCTCGACGGGGTCGCCGATCTCGGCGTCGATATCAGCATCAACCGGATTTTTGGGAGGGTCCCGAGACCCGATCCCAAACTCGGAATCAGTAGTGTTTAATTTGTCTGGTAGATCTCTAACTCCTCCTCAATTACAGTTATTGGAAAAGGGACTCTCATTTGTCCCAACTTCTCGCTATAATGGTTTTGAGGTGCGGCTGGCACTCCATCGGTTTTTCCGTAAACTACGGGTTTCTCTATACTTCTCACAGCAGAGTTCACAAGGAGATTCTTCGGTTATCTATGGCCCTTCTCGATGGCTTCCCCCTGGGGCAGTTGATCCAGTCATTTCAACGTTTCAGGATTTGGTCCTAAGGGATTTAAATGAATTGGAGATTAATTTGCCCTTTATTCATCCAAATCTGTCGCGGGAACAATTCCAAGCATTGCGGGATTTTTCACATTCTGACCTTATCATCTGTCGAGCGGATAAAGGGGGGGGGGGCGATTGTGGTGATGTCCCCTGATCAATATCATACTGAGATTCAAAAACATCTTCAGAATCGTACACATTATCGGCCCCTTTCAGAGGATCCGATGTCAGAATTGTTACAAAAGGTGAAATCCCTTATGTTAGATGCTTTACAGCAAGGGTGGATAACAGGACGTGAATTTCGGTTTCTGATTAATACGAATCCGAAAATCCCTGTTTTTTATTTGGTCCCCAAAATTCATAAGAATCAGCACCATCCTCCGGGGCGACCAATAGTGTCATGTCGGGATTCCCTGTTAGAGCCCCTCTCCAAATTCTGTGATGTGTTTTTGCAACCTGCAGCATCAAAGGTTCCTTCATATATTCGGGATACTGGGGACTTTCTTACACAGTTGTCATCATGTAATGATTATTTTGCATATACGTTCCTGGCATCTTTGGATGTGCAAGCACTCTATACAAACATTGACCAACAAGAAGTACTTCGCTGTTTGGCTGAATACCCGCTTGATCTTCCTACACGGATTCCTCGGTCTTTTTTAATAGCCATGTTGGATATGGTTCTGAATGGAAATTATTTTTTGCACGATTGTGTCTTTTATCGGCAAATTTTTGGCATTGCAATGGGGGCTACGGTGGCCCCCTTGATTGCCACCATTTACATGGTTATTTTTGAGGAAAGATACATCTACACCTCTCCCTTGTTTCAATATGTGTTGTTTTGGCGTCGCTTCTTGGATGATGTATTCATTCTTTGGTCGGGATCTCAGGCAGATTTACAGTTATTTGTGAGCTCTTTGAATACACATTCCTCTCATATTCAGTTCACTGCTACGTTTGATAGGCGGTCTATTCAATTTTTAGATCTCACAATTTTTCTGTCATCTGAGGGGATTACTACGACACTATTTAGAAAGCCAGTTCAACGTAATACATTACTAAAGTTTTCCAGTTTTCATCCTATGCCACTTAAACGGGGTCTCCCGTTTGCAGGGTCGGCGCAAGGGGGGTGCGGGGCCATGTGCGGAGACTTGGTGCGGGGCCTCATTTGCATAAGTGGTCTTATTTGCATAATGTTACCATTCACTAACTTTTAGTAAACATGTCTCTTAATGAGTGTATGGATAAAGAAAGACTAAGATTTCTACATTACTATAATCCAGTGCCAACCGCCAGGCACATTAGGAACTACTACAAACGCTGCCCATTTAGAACCCATAGCAAACCCGCCGTATCCTGACAGCATTACCAGGACTCACAAAGCACCATACCCTACCTATCAAAAGGCAACACTGCAAATATTAAACCAATACATTTCAGAGAATACTGGGGAAAGAGAACAAGTGGCAACGTCAAATAGGAATTACATAAACAATATCTCAGCTCAGTTACACATGCAGAACATAGACCATCACCAAACAAGGAATCACAATTTAGAAACAGGAAGGCAATAATTAAACTGGGAACCCCAAAAGCCAAACTTGGAATGTACAACACTGTAGAAATAAATTATAAATTAATTTCCTCTTGTACCAAACAAAGCGCAGATGTTAATGATGCACATTTCCCAGAGCTGACATATTCCAGTTAATAAATTCAAAATAAAGAGATATCTTTCTACCTTTTGTGCATTTTTTTTTCAGTTGCAATTGGTCCAGCCACTTTCTTCTGGTTTCTTCATGTTTTCTGCTAACTCTCCATCGTCTGCTGTCCATTTGTCCTTTCTTCTCTCTTCTAGTTTTTTTTCCATTCTCTCTCTCTACATCTGCTTTAACATACTAATCTTTCTCCTTTTGCTCTTTCCTCATTCCTATTTCATCCACACAAATTTTACCCCTCCATCCTCAATCCCCAATTACTCTCCCAATACCTGGCCAATTGTAGATTTTTCATCCCTCCTACACAAAATATTTTTCCCCTCTCCATTTTACTCTTCCAGCCCCATCCCATTCTAATCCTCCCCCAACATCAGCTCCCTTCTAGTTCCAGTCTCACCCAGCATCCATTCCCTTCTAGTCCCTGCATCAGCCCATTTCCAGTCCTAGCCCCCCATCAGCCCATTTCCAGTCCTAGCTCCCCCATCCATTTCCAGTCCAAGTCCCTTCATCAGCTCATTTCCAATCCTAGCCCCCCATCAGCCCATTTCTAGTCATTTCCTAGCCCCACCATCAGCCCATGTCAAATCATAGCTCCCCTCCACTCAGCCCAATTCCAGTCCAAGCCCCCCCATGAGCCTACTTCCAGTTCTAGCCCCTCCATGAGTCCATTTCAATTCAAGCCCCCACCACAGCCCATTTCCAATCTTAGCTGCCCCCAACAGCCCATTTCCAGTCCTATCCTAGCTGTTCCATCAGCCCATTTTCAGTCCTAGCTCCCTTCCCTCACAGCCCATTTCCATTCCAAGCCCCCTCCCCATCAGCTATTTGCAGTTCAAGCCTCCCCTTCCACTCAGCCCATTTCCAGTCCTAGCAACCCCCAACCCATTACCAGTCCTAGCCCCCCGTCAATCAACTTCCAGTCCTAACCCCCATCACCCCATTTTCAGTTTAAGCCCCCCCTATAACCCATTACCAGTCCTAACCCCCCATCAGCCCATTTCCAGTCAGCCCCCCATAGCCCATTGCCAGTCCTAAACCCCCCCCATCAGCCCACAGCCCATTACCAGTCCTAACCACATCAGCCCACCTCAAGTCCTAACCCCTCCCCATCAGCCCATTTCCTGTCCTAGCCCCACCATAACCCATTATCAGTCCTATCCCCCCCCATCAGCCCACTACCAGTCTTAACCCCCCCCCATAGCCCATTACCAGTCCTAACCCCCCCCATCGCCCATTACCAGTCCTAACCCCCCCATCAGCCCACTACCAGTCTTAACCCCCCCCATAGCCCATTGCCAGCCCTCATCAGCCCACAGCCCATTGCCAGTCTTAACCCCCCCATAGCCCACTGCCAGTCTTAACCCCCCCATAGCCCATTGCCAGTCTTAACCCCCCCCCTCCCTAGCCCATTGCCATTATTAACCCCCCCCCCCCTCCCTAGCCCATTGCCAGTCTTAACCCCCCCCCTCCCTAGCCCATTGCCAGTCTTAACACCCCCTCCCTCCCTAGCCCATTGCCAGTCTTAACCCCCCTACCTCCCTAGCCCATTGCCAGTCTTAACACCCCCCCTCCCTAGCCCATTGCCAGTCTTAACCCCCCTCCCTCCCTCCCTCGCCCATTGCCAGTCTTAACACCCCCTCCCTAGCCCATTGCCAGTCTTAACCCCCCCTCCCTCCCTCCCTAGCCCATTGCCAGTCTTAACCCCCCTCCCTCGCTAGCCCATTGCCAGTCTTAACACCCCCCCTCCCTAGCCCATTGCCAGTCTTAACCCCCCTCCCTCCCTCGCCCATTGCCAGTCTTAACACCCCCCTCCCTAGCCCATTGCCAGTTTTAACCCCCCTCCCTCCCTAGCCCATTGCCAGTCTTAACCCCCCTCCTTCCCTAGCCCATTGCCAGTCTTAACACCCCCCCCCCCTCCCTAGCCCATTGCCAGTCTTATCCCCCCTCCCTGCCCATTGCCAGTCTTAACCCCCCTCCTTCCCTCCCTACCTAGCCCATTACCAGTGTTATCCATACTCCCGCCCTAGCCCATTGCCAGTCTTAACCCCCCTCCCTCCCTCCCTATCCCATTGACAGTCTCAACCCCCCTCCCTCCCTCCCTCGCCCATTGCCAGTCTTAACCTCCCTCCCTCGCCCATTGACAGTCCTACCTGCCCCCCCTCGGCTCATGGCATTAAAAAAAAAAAAAAAAAAGCTGGCCGCTGCCGCCACGGCGGCATGGAGTGTCCCGCGGGGCTCCTTCTGCCCGGCGGAACTCTCCCGGCACGGCTGAGCTCCTCTCTGCCGGCTTGCAGATACGCGAAGGGAGAGAGTCTCCCTCGCGTCTCTGTTAAGCCCGCAGGGGCAGATGGGAAATTTCCCATCAGCCCCTACTTCCCATCAGCCCCTGCGGGCTTAACAGAGACGCGAGGGAGACTCTCTCCCTTCGCGTATCTGCAAGCCGGCAGAGAGGGGCTCAGCCGCGCTGGGAGAGTTCCGCCGGGCAGAGGGAGCCCCGCGGGACACTCCATGCCGCCGCCGCGCCAGCGGCCAGCTTTTTTTTTTTTTTAAATTCAATTAAGAAAAAGCAGAATGTTCTTTGCGTGGGGCCCCCCAAAACGCGGGGCCCTGTGCAAAAAACATTCTTGCTCAATGGACGGGCCGGCCCTGCCCGTTTGGTCAATTTTTGAGGCTGCGCCGAAACTGTTCATCGTTGGATGATTTTCAGAAACATGCTGTGGATTTGCAGTGTCGACTGTTAACTAGAGGGTACCCCTTGTCTTTAATAAAAAAGGCTTACAAGCGGGCTCGGTTCTTTCATCGGGAATGGTTGTTTTTTCCCCGTCCATCAGATGACTTGGCAGCGGATGATTTTACGGGTATTTTTCCTTATCTGACCAGAGTCCCCAAATTAGTGAACATCATACGTCGATATTGGCCGGTATTATCTGTCCACCCTTATTTTTCTGAAAAACGGCTGCGGATAGCTTATTCACGGGCACCGAATCTTCGTGATCGCATAGTGAAGTCATCCTGGCCTTCAGATCGCCCTCCTACTTTTCATGACAATCCGGGTCACTACACTTGTGGTTCTTGCATTTATTGTGCTATGGCATTAACAGATTTGGTTTGGCAAAATACTCCAACATCTACTGTTTATCGCTCCCATTGGCGCACCACCTGTGATTCTTCCTTCGTTGTTTATCTTATTAAATGCCCCTGTGGACTACTTTACGTGGGTGGTACTACTCGCAAAGTTAAAATCCGTCTGGGTGAACATGCGTCCCGTTTGCGGATGAAGCACCTATGGTCACTCATTGCCTTCAGGAAAATCATTTGTTTCACCAGTTACACTGGCGGGTTTTGGATCATGTCCCAAGGGATCCCCGAGGGGGGGATCGTACAGCAAAATTACAACGCATTGAACAGCGATGGATATTCACATTGGGCACAGTTTCTCCTCGGGGTCTTAATGCTTCTGTGGAATGGCAGACTATATTATGATAAATCTGACAAGAATGACATCATTGGGATTCCCTTGCTGTGGGTTTTCCCATATATCATATGCTTGCTACGTTTGGAAAGCTGATTGGCTATGCTGATCTCTCCGTGTACAATGACGTCACACGCTATCCTTTTTAAACCTAACCGTTGGGATTCAACCAAAAGCCAACTTCTGGGATTCAACATTTTTTCACCTGATGCAGGGCCACAGATGGGATGGATGGCCCGAAACGTGGCACGTTGTGTCTCTTGGATTCTGTGATGGCTGACTTGAAGCAAAAGATAAGTTTTTCAAGCATTTAAAATGATTAAAATGGACTGACCACGGCGAGGAGTGGGTAATTTTTCCTGCTTCCTCTTGAATGGTTACTCCGACAAAAAGAGAGCGTAATAATTTATGATTAGTGATTAATTTACACGGCAGGTTTTGTGAGCAGGGGTTTTTTATTTTATATTTGTTCTTTGATAAGGCTTTCAATGCTGCTTTAACTTCTTTCATCACCAATGGTTCCCGATCATAAGGTACAGGTTGAAACGGCTGTTGGTCCACTTGATCTTTATCATATAAAAACTCTGTATATTCTTTCCACCTTTTCTTGATCTTCTCAGCATCATTCAACATAGAACCTTGAGCATCTTGTAACATTCCAATTCAAGGCTGGAACTTTTTCTTTAACTCTCGTAGCTTTAGGAAAGCCGATCTTGTTCTTTCTCTAATAGTTTCTGCTTCTATTTCCTTGCATGCGTCGTTGTAGTACGTTTCCTTGTCCTGTCTTGCTGCACGTTGGAAATCTCTGTTGAGTTCTTTGATTGTCTTTCTTTCTCCTCTGGCTTTAGTTTCTATGCGTTTCTGGGCAATTTTCAGAGTTTCTTCCGTCATCCATTTTGGCCGTTTTTTCTTTTACACCTTTTGTAGAGACTTCTCGCTTTCTTCCAACACAACCTTCTTGATGTCATTCCATAACTCTTCTGGAGCTCTGTCATTTGTATCTAAAGCAGCAAATTGATTTTGCAGGCAGTCTTTAAATTCCAGTGGTATATTCTCAAGGTCATATTTTGCTGCATTCATGAGTGGTTTGCTCTTTTTCAACTTTAGCTTGAGTTTGCATACTAGTAGTTGATGATCTGTACCACAGTCAGCTCCAGGTTTTGTCTTTGTTGATGTTATAGAGCTTTTCCATCGTTGACTTCCACAGATGTAGTCAATTTGATTTTTATACAATCCATTTGGTGAAGTCCATGTGTACAGTCGCCGCTTGTGTTGCTGGAAGAAGGTGTTTGAGATGAATAGATCGCTGGTCTTGCAGAATTCTATGAGTCTTTCTCCAGCTTCATTTCTGTTGCCAAGTCCATATTTCCAACTACTTTGCTGCCACCTTTGTTGCCAATTTTTGTGTTCCAGTCACCCATGACTATCAGGATATCCTGTTTGCATGTTCTGTCAATTTCAGCTTGTACTTGTTCATAGAACTCTTCAATTTCATTCTCTTCTGCAGCTGTTGTTGGGGCATATACTTGAATTATAGTTGTGTTGATAGGCATTCCTCGTAGACGAATAGAGATTAAGCGTTCGCTGACTGCATTGTATTTCATTACAGTTCTTGCAAGTTTCTTCTTTATTATAAATGCAAGACCATTTCTTCTTTGTCTTTAATTTCTAGCATAGTAGACCATGTAACATAGTAGACATAGAACAGTTTATAACTATGTACAATTAACAGTTTTTATGTAATTGAATATATACCTGTACTGTGTGACGCACCTCCACGTCCCTATTAGGCAGCCGCCTAGGGCCGTGAGGCGCGAGTTGCCTTTTTAATGTTAGAACAGTCTGTAGTCGAGTGTTATAGGCAAAAATAAATACGGGGCTTTATTCCCCTTCCCTTAAAGACTTCCTTTTTAACAGCAACAGTAGATAAACAAAACAACTGTTTTTTCACAGCAAAATAAACTCTTTTCTCCAAGTAATTATCACAGTGCATCAGTGTGCTTGTTCAAGATAAAGATTCAATCTCATCTGAGAAACATAGTGTACAATCCATGGGACTGGATTCCAAATCACAGCTAGCGTTTTCCCACTGCATTGGCTCACAGTCTGGCTTTTCAGGTAGGTATCAATCCTTACAGCTGGTATTATCCCAACTCCCTCCTTGTGAGACACTGGTTATTCTAGCAGGAAACTGCTCTATATAGACAGGGTTCTGGGCACCTGTACCTTGGGCAGTTTCTCCTGGGAATTCTCTCTCTTTCCAGTAATGAGGATTTTCTTCTAAGCTTCTAGCCTTTGCTTTACTGGCTGTGCCCACCTCTTGCCCTCTAGGGAAAATAGAGTACTTAGCTTTTCCTCCATGGCAGTTAGCTTCCCCTCTTCCCTCTGTTATCCGGGCTTCTCTCTTTGGGCTGTGGAGTACTCTCTCTCGGGACCTCCAGCCACCAGTATTCTGGGCAGTTCTATAGCCACATTCTGGAGAGACCTTTTTCCTGCTGCTCCTTGCTACCGGGACACACCCACTGCTTCCTGGATCCAGCAAGCTCTCCTGTCTGTGACGTCTGCTTTCCACCTGGTTTCTCACTCCTCCCAGGACGCTGCCCTCTCTGGCCTGAGAGACGCCTGCACTCGTCTCAGAGACTCCTGTTCTGCCACCTCCCCCTGCTGGGATTTCCCAGCAGCTTTTATCTTCCTGTTTCTTGCACGTTGTACGTGCTTCCCTGAACAGGTGCTCCTGATTAGCTTTTTGATTTTCTGCTGCGTCATGACTAGTGTGTGGAAACCTGGCTCCACTACTCTTTTGCTCCTTGTAATCTGAATATGCTTGCTGCCTATGCGATTCCAAGGTAAGCTCTTCTTTTTCCCCTATTACCATAGGTTCTGTACCGGTCACTGCATCACAACTGTAATATTCAACTTGTTCAATGTAAACCGCTTTTGATCTACCAGAAAAACACGGTATAAAAATTTACAATAAATAAAATAAATGATCCGCAAAGAGGCAAACCTTACCCGACAACCCTTCTATAATATCACTAACAAAGATGTTAAAAAGAATCAGACCAAGGACAGATCCTTGCGGCACACCACTTTTAACATCCTTCTCCTCAGAGTGAGCTCCATTTACCTGTATACTTTGTCGCCTCCCAATCAACCAATTTCTAACCCAGCCAGTCACCTTAGGGTCCATCGCTAGGGTGCTCAATTTGTTTATAAGTCGCCTGTATGGAATGGTATCAAAGGCTTTAGTGAAATCTTTATCTTTATTCATTGCTTGATATACCGCCCAAGCGTGTGTGTCAAGGCGGTGTACAATATAATCAATAAAAGCAGGAAAGGAAAAGAACGCCA
Organism: Ichthyophis bannanicus; assembly: GCA_033557465.1. Taxonomy (NCBI): domain Eukaryota; kingdom Metazoa; phylum Chordata; class Amphibia; order Gymnophiona; family Ichthyophiidae; genus Ichthyophis; species Ichthyophis bannanicus. The sequence goes on from CM066035.1 coordinate 692,115,252, forward strand.
TTATTTAGATAGGACAGGAAGAGGTGGAGAAAGACGAGTGAGCAAGAGAGAGATAGATCGAGAGATACCGGTGGGAAAACCGGTCTTAAGCGTCTGGGAGATCAAAGGCCTGCTGAAAAAGATGAGTTTTGAGTGAACATTTAAATCTTTGATAGGATAACTCAGTGCGGAGAGCAAATGGGCGTGAGTTCCAGAGGGATGGGGCCAGAAAGTAAAAGGGGGAATGATGTGTCATTTCTAGGTGAGCTGAGGATGGGGCAGGGAGATAGAGACGGTAACCATGTGCCAAACGAAGAAGACGAGGGGAAGGCTGTAGACGGATGGAATCAGCTAAATACTGAGGAGAACCAATGTGCAATGCTTTGTGGACGAGTATAATAATTTTGTAATGGAAATGGAAGTTAAGTGGGAGCCAGTGTGTGATACGAGTGTGACATGCTTTGCTGTGAATGGAATGGATACAGCAGACATGTAGCTATTGGGAGTTATTACAGGGCATAGCAGCTTGCACTGTAGAGACTATAAGGTTACTAGAGGGCATAAACACCTTGCTTGAAGTGGTCTGAACTAGTATAATGAGTCAGAAGCACGTCTCTGTACATAAATTGTGTATGAAATCTATATCCAATCATAATCGTGAGAATTCTGTTTTCACATGAAGCTCACGCTGTAGTATCCAATGAAAACACATCTCTGATAGAAAACAATTACTGAAACTTGTATATCAAACGTGGAATTTTCCAAGGAGAAGGAAAAAACCGTACCGTACTGCACTAGAGACAAAGCAATTCTGTTTTGGCAGCTTTCCCGGATTCCTTCATCGTGGAAAGTTCCCCGATCGCTGAAGTGAATCTACAATCCGGTATATGTATTGATGCATTTCATTTCATGCTAGAACTTATTAGTCATTTTATGCTAGAACTTATTATGTTAGAACTTATTAGAACTTACTTATATGCATTGTATGACTTATAATCTTTTATATACTATGCAATAAACAGTAGCTTAGTATTACCATATATAAATTGTGCCTGGTTTGGATGTCAGTGAGGACTCAGAGTGAAATGTTTTATAGTAATACATAATGGCGACGAGAGTGGGATGCGAAGTGACTTAATTGATATTGCAGCCAGGTGATTTAATCAATAGAGAGGCACGCAGTGCACGGCAGAGCTCTGTGTCGACTGAATCCCATTTGGCAGAGTGCCAAGAAAATCGCTGTTTTGGCAGAGTGCCCAGACATGTTTAAAAGCAAGGATAAAAATCTTAGTGCTAGCCAACCCATCCCAGGATGAACGGATAGCTTTGCAATTAGGGGATAATGGGTTTGTAGAATCATGGAATGCATTTTTTTTTTAGGTTAGCAATGTCCCTTGATGTGGAGAAAGTACTCAAGGGCCCCCTCCCTGGGAAACCAGGTGATGTAGTTACCCCAGAAAGACAGACCTGGGTGTTGTTAAAGCAAGTAACGTCCCTTGATGTGGACAAAGTACTCAAGGGCCCCCTCCCTGGGAAACCAGGTGATGTAGTTACCCCAGAAAGACAGACCTGGGTGTTGTTAAAGCAAGTAACGTCCCTTGATGTGGAGAAAGTACTCAAGGGCCCCCTCCCTGGGAAACCAGGTGATGTAGTTACCCCAGAAAGACAGACCTGGGTGTTGTTAAAGCAAGCAACGTCCCTTGATGTGGACAAAGTACTCAAGGGCCCCCTCCCTGGGAAACCAGGTGATGTAGTTACCCCAGAAAGACAGACCTGGGTGTTGTTAAAGCTTATTGCAAGGTTCATTCCCAGCTGCAAAGCAAGCAGCTGGAATTGAGCCAAGTGGAGCACAAGTTGCTAGAAGCAGAAGGGAAAGTGGTGGTTTTGGAATGCCATCAGAAGCTATTGCAGGATAAGCTGGATCATTATCAGGGGATAGCAGGAAAAGCCGCAGTGAAAATAGCACAAAATAAATACAGAAAGAGGAAAGGTAAGGTTAACAAACAGAAAGTATATAAAGCAGTGGCTACTGCCACCACAGAATGGGACCCAGATAGGTGGGATGGAGATATTTGGAATTCCTCAGACCCGGATGGGTGCTTGGGGGAAGAAGTGAAAGAAGAGTTACTATCTAGACAAGCTCAGCCCATTAGTAGGAGACAGGAAAAAAACTGTATTGGGGCCTGGAAGACGCCCTATACGTGGTAATGATGGGCAACCCATACAGCAGATGGGGCCCGGAAGGGAACCGCTGCTGGGGCCAGATGGGCAGCCCCAATATCTCACTGAATTAGTCCCTCATACACGAATGAGGACCACTGTGGAGGATTTTACACAGGCAGAAGTAGATGATATACTGACCCGGTTCCGCCAGCAGCCAGGAGAAGGGGATTTGCAAAGGCTGGTTAGGGTCTATGATACTGGAGGGAGAGGAGTGAGTTTAGATGCTCAAAATGTTTTACGGCTTATTACACTGAGCCGTGAGCCCGTGATACAGAGGGCAATTCGACAGTATTTTCAGGATCATGTGGGGGTAGGGACTCAGAATTTGTCCCAAATTCTGGTAGCTGGGTATTTGGACAAATACCCCAATGAGACAGATATGCCAATTTCGGAGAAACCATGGTTTACATTGCAGGATGCACATATGCCCCTTGACTCACTTGATTGTTTGTTTAATTCCCAAGCAGATGAAGCAGCTTCGATATCAGTGGCGGAAACTACGCAGCCGATTGAGCCGTATCCTTCTGAAAAAGCGGTATGGCTTCAGGGTACAGCCCTTTGGGCACACCAAAAAAGTGGTCACTTTGGAGAAAAAGCCACCTTCAGGTGGGCTCAAAGTAGGGGAATCCCATTAACCCTTGATATCATCAAGGAAGTGATCAGTCACCGCCCTGTTTGCCAGCATTCCCAGCAACGGGCGGTGCCTCACACAGGGATGGGGCATATTGGACGTGGACTACTGCCAGGGCAGATCTGGCAAATGAAAAAGGTTTTGGGTCCACTAGCAGAGTCAAAGTGGGGGCCAAAATATGGATTCATGAAACTCAAGGACCGCCATCACCTGGGGAGGTTATTGCTGTAGGTAAGGATAAGGTGTTGCTGGTAATGCAACCTGCAAAGGAGTAATGGGAATATATCCCCGAAGACAAGTGTTATTTAAGAGAATAAGGTATATCTTTTGTATTCCAGACCCTGTTCCTTGGCATCCTTTCATTATGTTGATGGGTATCCCTAAGTGAAATATGGACCCCTGGAGAGCTGTTAATCAATCAAACCTCGAATCAAAATGTACTGGAGCTGGAAGAATGCCACCACAGAGCGACAACAAGATAATTTCACCTGCCCTGCCAGGCAATGATGTAAGATCCTGAATCTCACTACTTCCGGACAATTGTGGGCAGGTGCCCCTCAGGCGGGGGGTTATCAGTCGGCATATGCATTACACCAAGAAAATGGGATGATTAAACTTTAGCAATCGTATGCATAATGCCGGAGCTGGCATTAATGATGCATTGACTTTACAGACTCGGTGGGCTACCACCATTTGGCGCCCAGTCCAAGAGCACGCAGCCATCTCTTCTGAACTTTTGAACTTATTTACAAATGCTACTCAGTATACGTTGAATACGTCAGAAAACATAACTCGCTTTGCTAATTGGACAGTATATACTTTGCAAGCTATGACAATTATTGAACAACGCGATAGGTTTCAAGCGAGACTCCTATCCAGAAACGAACAAATTTGGAAACAAATATTGAATGTCACTAATGAATAGTTGATGTATAGTGCTTCCAAAAATGCAGTGCAATGAGATTAGTTGCACCGGACAAGCTACCGTATATAATGTAACTAAGAAGATGCAAATGTGTAAATTTATAGTACTTCCTTTGATAATGGGGACCCCTGGTAGAATTTCATATTGGCTTCCGGAATTTTCAGGGACCCATATTGATTCTAATAACTGTACCCATGATTTATCCACCTGCACCGAGGTGATAGGAGGAACAACCTGTCACATCCAATCTAGTGTATATGAACCTTGCTTATTGCAGAATAGTGTTAACATGTGCAAATTCATTATTATGCCACCAGTTTATATGAATACTTGATTGAAATAGCTCCACAAGAAGTATGCATGGTAGTCAATATTGAAGTTATACCTAAGATAGTTCTCCCCTTTGTGGGTTGTTTGAAGAATGTAACTACACTACGGTGGCATCTTGAAACTTATTTACTTTATGCTGTTACTCATAAAGCTGTACATCATTATTGGACGCCCATACCAATGGATGTCTCGAATTGGGATCTAAATTTGATAAGATTACATAAGCTGTTAAATGATTCTGCGTTGTTGCATAATCATCTGAAACACTTAAACAGGACTATTGCAATGCACCAAGTGCATACCGTGCTGATGGCAGATAGCTTGGCATACCTAGGATCCAGTATTGCCAAGGCTATCTCCCATCATTGGTATGACATCTTTTTGGGATATTCCCCCTCGGCTACTAGTGTTTTAAATATGTTGATCCATCCAGTTTTGATACTGGTGAGAGTTGTTTTTATCCTCTCCATCTGCAACTGCTGTATATGTCACAAATTAGACGGCCGTTTTTTCGGCCAACATCCTACATGTACTGCTGAATCCATTAGGACCGAATGTGATACGAGTGTGACATGCTTTGCTGTGAATGGAATGGATACAGCAGACATGTAGCTATTGGGAGTTATTACAGGGCATAGCAGCTTGCACTGTAGAGACTATAAGGTTACTAGAGGGCATAAACACCTTGCTTGAAGTGGTCTGAACTAGTATAATGAGTCAGAAGCACGTCTCTGTACATAAATTGTGTATGAAATCTATATCCAATCATAATCGTGAGAATTCTGTTTTCACATGAAGCTCACGCTGTAGTATCCAATGAAAACACATCTCTGATAGAAAACAATTACTGAAACTTGTATATCAAACGTGGAATTTTCCAAGGAGAAGGAAAAACCGTACCGTACTGCACTAGAGACAAAGCAATTCTGTTTTGGCAGCTTTCCCGGATTCCTTCATCGTGGAAAGTTCCCCCGATCGCTGAAGTGAATCTACAATCCGGTATATGTATTGATGCATTTCATTTCATGCTAGAACTTATTAGTCATTTTATGCTAGAACTTATTATGTTAGAACTTATTAGAACTTACTTATATGCATTGTATGACTTATAATCTTTTATATACTATGCAATAAACAGTAGCTTAGTATTACCATATATAAATTGTGCCTGGTTTGGATGTCAGTGAGGACTCAGAGTGAAATGTTTTATAGTAATACACAGTGTAAACGGAGGAGGAGGGGAGTGATGTGATCACGGGGGGAGGAATAGGTGAGCAAACGTGCAGCTGTATTTTGGACCAGTTGGAGGCGTCGAAGCTGATATTGTGGAAGACCTGCTAAAACGGTATTGCAATAATCCAACCTGGAGAGTACTAGAGAAATGACTAAAGAGGTAAGAGAGGAAGAAGGGAGAAAAGGGCGGACAGCTCGGATCTGATGCAGAAAAAAGAAGGAATGACGGATAAGTGAGGAAATATGATGGTGAAACGAGAGGGAGACATCAAGGGTGACTCCAAGATAGTGGAGGGAAGAGACTAAAGGAATAGGAGTAGAGAGAAAGAGAGGAGAACAGGTAGGTGGGCATGTGTTAAAGGAGAGCCAAAATGCGGCTGATTTGGAAGGGTTAATGTGAAGAAAGTTATTGTTGATCCATGTAGCAACACAGGTGAGACAGAGGTTAAGGGTAGAAAGATCCGGAGAGAGGGAGCTTGTGTGGTAAACAAGAAGAATGTCGTCAGCATAGAAGTATCCGGAAATCCCTGACTGTTGAACAATAAGTGCTAGAGGGGCAGGAAAAATGTTGAAAAGAAGAGGAGCAAGAACCGAACCCTGGGGAACCCTGCATAGAAGAGGAAGCGAAGAGGAGGTGGTTGAGCTAGTCTTTACTGAAAAAGTGCGGGAGGAAAGACAAGACCGAAACCATTGAGGTTTTGTGGGTGTCTTGCTATTTCTACTGCCTCTTTGATCCTCCTTGGCCACCAGCAGTTTTCTTTTTCCAGGATTCTTGTGTCATTAAATTTGATTGTATGACCAGTTTCCATCGCATGGAGGATTTGACTCTCAAGACTGTTTTTTTGGTCGTGATTTGTTTGGCAAGGTGGATTCCGAGCTGCAGGTTCTATGTTGCCAGGATCCATTTCTGTCTTTTTTGGAGGAGGCAGTCTCTGTTCGGCCTGCGCCTTTTTTTTTGCCCAAGGTGATATCTCCCTTTCTTGTGAGCCTAGTGGCTTGCCTGCCCTCTTTTTCTAAGGAGCAGAGTCAAGGAAAAGATAAAGATCTTCACTGTGTGGATGTCTGAAGGATGCTTCTTTGGTGCTTGGAGGTTGTGACTTCCTTTCTTAAGTCAGACCATTTTTTTGGGCAGTTTGCTGGCCTGTACAGGGATGTGCGGCTGCCAAGTCTACATTGGGGCACTGGATCAAGGAGGCATATCCATTACAGAACCAGGAGGTTCCAGAGGGTTTGCGTGCACATTCTACTCAAGCTCAAACCACCTCGTGGGTGGAGCATAGCTCAGTAGCCCCTTCCAACATTTGTCAGGCAGCAACATGGACAATCACTTTCCACTTTTGTCAAACATTACCACTTGGATGTCCATGCATGGGCAGATGGCCTTTGGCTCAAAGATTTTGCAAACTGTTGTCTTCTTCCCGCACAGTGGAGGTGTAGCTTTGGTATGTCCTACTTGTCTGGACTGATCTAGCAGAACGATATGGAAGATGGCATTTTACTTATCAGATAATGTCCTTTCCTTGAGTCCTGCTAGGCCAGTCCAGGACCTGCCTCTGGAACTGTGTTGGTCTGCTTTGTTGCGGCAATACTTTTGGTCCACTCTGATCTACATGGTTGGCCCTGCTGTCAGCCTTCTGTTGAATCTCTCCTGTACGTAATTTCTCTGCTGTTTGATTAATCATTGTTGCCCTCATTGAGGTTGTGTGAGGTTTTCCCTGCCTTCCCATATGCTTTGGGATGAATACTGAGTTGCTCCTAGTGGCTCAGGTTGATAGAGGCATAGGAACGATGTTATTGAAACCTGGACATTTCATTGGCCCTCTGCTGGTAGGGGAAACCTAACCCATTTGTCTGGACTGGTCTATCAGGATTCAAAGAAAGGGCATTATCTGGTAAGTAAAATGTCACCTTTTACATGGGGGGGAGGGGGTGCGCACTAATTTCAGTTTTTGCACAGAGTGCTGGTTAACTTAGAGCTGTCCCTGCTTAGACTTTATATACATTGGCCTAAGATTAAGGGCATATGGGAGCATTTTAGTTATAAAGATGACAAAATAAAAAGCTCTAAGAGCTCTATATACCACTAAAACCTTGACCAGCTACAATCCTCCATGAACACTACTATTAAAATTATTTCATAGATTCATTCAATCAATTCTCATTTACGGAAGTGAGCATTGGGATACATCATTAACCTCAAACAAAATTCCTTTAGAAATCAGGCACCTCCAGTTCTACAAACCCTCAAAGGCTAAATTTTAAAATAATTAATCTGGGTAACTTTGAGAGTTACCCTGGCAAATTTTTGCATTAATAAGTGCTCCTCATCACTTTTTCTCGTAAATCAGTTAAATTTTGTCTGGTCAACTGACGTGCAGCTGAATATGTGTATAAAGCTGTATCTGCACCATTTGTCAATGATGGCCAGGAGGGAGGAGAAAACTTTCTGTGGCATAGGTGTATGGGAGGACCATTGAAGAGGGCCTGTAATGTGGGTGGGGGTGGTTCAGTGCAAGGGTAGGTTAGACATGTTAGTTATACTTAACTTTACTTTCATACTTTGCTTTCTTTTTAACACAGACTATGTTTTATGTTAGTGATTTTTGCATATCATTAGTTTATTACATTGGAAATAAAGCAAAAAATTAAAGCTGAAGTATGAAAATGTGTGTTAAAAATTGAATGCAGATTTTTAACCTAGTCTTCTTACACTGCCCTCTAAATAACCACAAAACAGAAATATGCATACAGAAACTGAACTGGAAACCCCAAGACTTTGCATGAAGTGCATCACTAGAGAAAGGAAGAAACAGAAACCAAAATTATTTCCTCCTGTAGTGTACAAATTACAAAGATATCAGAGATTCGCATTTCTCAAGACTAAAAGAGAAAACCTTTGGGTAATCCTTGGGAAAATAGGAGAAACAGCAACTATAGCAGCTAAATATGTAATCTGACCAAGAACAATACAAGCCAGCGCCAGCACTAGGACCAGGGATTTGTTCTTTCTATTTCCTGTAATTGTGTGTTATTGTTATGTTACTTTTCTCCCTTTAGTTTTAATTAATGTATGTATTATGTTGGCAGCACATATACCTATCATGCCAACAAAGTTTCCTGAATCAGAATCTGAAAGAATGTGAGACAGGATGATTCTGAATTAAGAGTCAAAGTACGGGTAATGGGGAGTGACAGAGCATTGTGGGTGAGGGAATCAGACTGGAGTAGATGGAAGAATGTGAGTGGAAATGAATGAAATGTTTGAGAAGGGTGATAGTAAAAAGGGGGATGATGGAAAGTGGTGAGAGAGATGGAGTGGCTGTTGCAATAGAAGGGGACAAAAGAGTTGGAGGCTGATAGTGAGGGAGAGATGGAGGGCTGAGAGAAGAATTGAGGGGAGAGTTGTGTTGGGACAGAAGAACTGGAGGAAGAAAGATGGTTAAAGAAAAGCATAGAAAATGAAGGAGAAGGAAGGAGAAGGAAGGAGGGGGCATCAACTAAGCATGAGTGCACAGAACAAAGAAATGTTGATATACAGTAAAGGGATAGATTTATAAGTGGAGAAGAAAGAAATGAAGCAAAATGAGATGAAAGCTAAACAATATCAAAGAGAGGGGTAGGGGAGGAAGTAATATAAACTGAAGAAAGAATTAAAATAAATTGGAAAATTGAGTTAGTTATTCAAAAACAAAGAAAATGATGGCAAATAAAGACCATATGGCCCATACAGTCTATTCTTCTATATCAGCTACTAAACTCTATAATCCCTTCTTCTCCCTCAGATATCCTCTGTAGTTGTCCCTTGTTTTCTTCTCTAAAAAACAATTATGAGGAGGCATGAGGCTGAAGTTTCGCCTAGAGTGCCTAAGCCCTTGCTCCAGCCCTGGCTGAACCCAGTTGAAACAAATAGCTCAGAAGGGGAGTATAGGTAAGGCCCAAAGAAGGGTTTTCTGTGCCCAAAAATGTAATGTGGGGTGCACCACTGTAGGCCTGCTAGCACTAAAAAAAATTCCCTGGTAAAACAGTTACCCATAAAACCTATGTAAATAGGGTAGAAGAGCCTGGAGCATGGGCTTTTAGGGAAAACATTAGGTGGATGGGCCTAAGTAAGGTTAAAAAGAGATAATGCCCAAAATAGGGGTTTAAAGAAGCCCTTGCTCATGAGTCCTATACAAGCAGGACAAAGGAACCCTGAACCTGTAGTGCTAGAAAAGATATTAGGCACAGCAGTCTGGGTAAACTCAGATTGTAAGCCCTTTGAGGACAGGGAAATGCCTACTGTACCTGAATGTAACTTGCCATGAACTACTACTGGAAGGCGTGAGCTAAATACTACCAAATAAATAAATAAAAAGAAGGGCTTGGTAGTACAGAGATCCTTCTACATCGATAGGACCTGACCTTATAGAAAATATACACTGTCCAAGGAAGCACACACACTCGCAATAGGCAAACCAGCAAAACAGGAGCGAGGTGAAAGAGAGCAACAACTCACCAACGTGAATTGTGTGCAGAAGATAATTTTATTGTCCAATCTATTATTTCACCCTACATGGCTGTGTTTCAACAGGTGCCTTTGTCAGGGGTGTAGACCTCAAAACACAAAATATAAAATTGAACAAATATATGAGGTGTGACAAAAAAGAAATGAGACTGTGGCAGCCACGCCCATAACTCAATGCCAATTGGCTAACCGCTTATGTCATTGTGCTGTGCAACATCTCACCACTATTCTGCTATAATATTTTTCATCTCTCTCACTCTTTTTCAGATATTTTTGTAGCACACTGCTCCATTGCTTTGTCACGCAAATGGAGGTGGCAGAAATATGGAGCAAAGAATCAACTTGAAATTTCTGGTTAAGTTGGAGAAGGGCCCAACTGAGTGTCTCCAACTTTTCCAAAAGGCTTATGGAGAAGGTGCAATGTCAAGGCCGCAAGTCTTCGAGTGGCACAAACGCTTCAAGACTGGCCGCGAGGAGGTGGAGGATGACCCCAAGTCAGGATGGCCTTCCACGACAAAGACGGCTGAGAACATTGACAAGAGTGAACCAGCTGGTGCAGAGTGATCACAGATTGACGGTGCGGATGATAGCTGAGGAGCTCAGCCTGAACAGGGAGTCAGTGCAGACCATCTTGGTGCAGGTGCTGGAGATGCAGAAGGTGTGCGCCAAGATGGTGCCCAAGCTTTAATCAGACAACCAGAAGGAGCACTGGGTCAATGTTTGTCGAGACTTTCTAAAGAAGATCGGAGAAGATCCAGAGTTCATTGGCCAAGTCATCACAGGAGACGAGACTTGGGTCTTCCAGTATGACCCTGAAAGCAAGAGACAGAGCCTGCAGAGGAAGACTCATCTGTCACCCTGACACAAGAAGGCGGCGTGCATGTCCAAATCAAGGATCAAGGACATGCTGATCGCATTCTTCAACCAGAAGGGAGTGGTCCATCATGAGTTTGTGCCTGAGGGTCAGACAGTCAACTAGCACTTCTAACAGCAGGTCCTCAATCGCCTCCATGACCGGGTAAGGCGCAGCAGGTGGGTTCTGTGGAGAGACAAGTTGTGGCTGATCCACCACGACAATGCGCCCACACACACCGTGCTCAGTGTGAGACAGTTCTTGGCCAACAAACAGATCACAGCTCTCGACCACCATCCTTATTCCTCAGATCTCGCACCGTATGACTTCTGTCTCTTCCTCAAGCTGAAGACTGTGCTCAAAGGAACTCATTTTGCCTCTGTAGAAGAGATCAAGGCCACTGTGATGAGGGAGCTGAGGGACCTCAAGGAGGAGGACTTTACTGAATGCATCCGTACGTGGCAGAAGCGAATGCAGAAGTGCATTAACTCGGGGGGGGGGGGGATTACTTTGAAGGGGACAATGCATAATTTCTCTTTAGATTTTGTAATGAAACATTTATGGGACAGTCTTGTTTCTTTTTTGTCACACCTCATATATCAAATATTAATTAGAACAATAAATAAAAACATAATTGTTGATGTCAGTACAATAAGTATATTTTTATATTTTTATTTATTTTTGTTCTAATTAATATTTCATATATATATGTTCAATTATCCTATGTTTTGAGATTTACATCTTTGATGAAGGCACATGCCGAAACACGGCCATTTAGGATGAAATATTGATTATTGCAACCTGATACTCCAAGAACTACTTAAATGTGTAACTCAAACCCTAAAATTGCACAAAGCATTGCAGCACGACTAATTACGGGAACAAAAAGACATGAGCACATCACCCCAATCTTAAAATCCCTTCACTGGCTCCCCTTTCAGTCACGAGTAAGCTACAGATCAATAATGATGTCTTTCAAAATCCTGTACAACCAGTCTGCTAAATGCCTAAAGGAGCTTATCTAGAGGGTGCCAGAAACTCAATCAAGGAGGACGCAACACCTATCATGACCAGCACTCCATAGAGTTTTGAATACTACAGCCCGGGCCTATGGAACTCACTCCTACATCACCTAAGAGCAACTACAGACAGTGCCGACTTCCAAAAACAACTAAAGACTCACCACCTCTTCATTCGACACCATAGCAAACACACAGCCTTAACATTCAAGAACTCCTATCAATCACTCCACTCACAATGCCGTGCACTGCACCAAACAGAGTCCTAAAGCTAAACTGTAAATAGTTGAAATATTGCAATTAATTGGAGATCTACTCAAGAGAACTGTTAATTCTTCCTTGTAAAATAGTTTTTGAATCTACCTGTTCCATGTAAATCTGTTATGTTCATTGTAAATCCCCTTGATAATACTGAAATGCAGTATATAAAAAATGCTAAATAAAATAAATAATAAATTAGACAATAAAATTATCTTCTGCACACAATTCAAGTTGGTGGGTTGTTGCTCTCTTTCACCTTGCTCCTGTTTTGCCTCTTTGCAGATGATTCCAAAATCTGCACTGGAGTAGACACCCAGGAAGGAGAGATCTAGCTAAGCTTGAAGAATGGTTAAGAATTTGGCAACTGAGATTTAATACTAAAAAATGCAGGGTCATGCATTTGGCCTGCAAAAATCCAAGGGAGTGGTACAGTGTAGTACTTTTGTCTACAAAAGAAGAGTGGGACATGAGCTTGATTGTTTCTGATGATCTTAAAGTGGCTAAACAGATAGAAAAGGTAATGGTGAAGGCCAGAAGGATGCTTGGGTGCATAGGGAGAGGAATGGCCAGCAGAAAAAGGAGGTTATAGTGTCTCTGTAAAAGCCTCTGTTGTGACCTCATCTGGAGTATTGTGTGCAATTCTGGAGACCACACCTTCAAAAGGGTATAAACATGATGGAGTTAGTGCAGAGGATGGTTACTAAAATGGTCAGTGGTCTTCATTAAAAATCATATGGGAACAGACTTAAAGATCTCAGTAGGTATTTGTTAGAGGAAAGGCAAGATAGAGGAGATATGATAGAGATGCTTAAATACCTCCGTGGCATTGAAAGTAAGCTCTACAATGAGGGGGCATAGGATAAGAGTGAAAGGGGATAGACTCAAAAAAAAGTATCTGAAAAGAAAAGTGTAGCCACTGAACATTAGAAGAGCTTCTAATGAACCCATGTAAAGAAAAACTCTAAATACCATAAAAGTAAAATAAAATGCAAAATTAAAAGTTCAAACACAGAATAAGAAAATTACTAAATAAATGAATAAAACACCAAAAGGCATAACTTAATGTCAGGACCCCAAAAATAGGCAAGAGAAGGGTAACATGATGTATTATAGGATTCGGATATATGAGGATGAAATGGTATCATATGTAAGCAGGAAATTAGATGAAGCTAATGAAACCTAGTCAAGGGGCAGAAATACAGTGATGAGGAAGCACAAAAGGATGCTAAAAAGGTGGCGTGACCTTAAAAGAGGGTAAAATATCCTTATTAAAAAAAATATCAAAAACATCATATCAGACCAACTGTGAGAACATAAAAACACATGGAACATAAAAAATAATGTGGAATCTAAAAAAAACAAGGGACAGAAGTTAAAAAAACAATAAAATCCAAAAAGATAAAAAAGGAAAACCAAATAAAAACAGCCACATAGGAGGGGAATGGGGAGGGAAGGGGAAGGGGGAAGGTGGAAGAAGGGGAAAGGAGGGGGGATGGGAGGGTGAAAAGATATAAAAAGGCTATAAATTATGTTTATGTTTATTGGCTTGATTGACCGCCCTTCAGAGATAAACAGAGCGGTTTACAATAAAATAAATCTTCATTATAGTAGGCACATGGCCGGAAAAGGAAAAGAAAGTTACAACTTAATAAAGGATAGGAAGATAAAGAACGAAAGAGGAGGGTCAGCATAGGGAAAAGGGTAAAGGCTAGAGGGGAGGGGGATTGAAGGCAAGGGAAAAGAGGTGGGTTTTTAGGACGTGTTTAAAGGTAGGGTGATGGGGTTCCAGACAGAGGGTAGAGGGAAGGGAGTTCCAAAGGGCCGGACCTATGAAGAAGAAGGCTGAGGAGCGGGTGGATTGAAGGTGAGCAAGTGAGGGGGGGGTGTGCCGGGGGTGTGTGGAAGTGAATGAGATCGGCCAGGTATTGTGGTGTGGAGGTATGAAGAGCCTTGTGAACGAGAGTGAGAAGTTTGAACTGGATACGAAAGGAAATGGGAAGCCAATGGAGACGGTAGAGGAGGGGTGTGACATGGTCTCTAGGGGAGGAGGAGGACACGAGCTGGGCAGCGGTGTTCTGGATTCGTTGAAGACGTGAGAGTTGGAGCTTAGAGAGGCCAGAGAGAATGGAGTTAGCGAAGTCAATACGGGAGATAACAAGAGCCAACAGCAAGGTAGCAAGAGCAGAGGGAGAGAGGAAGGAGCGGACGGCACGTATTTGCCTGAGATAGAAGGAGGAGGTTTTGGAGACATGAGAAACATGGGCAGAGAAAGAGAGATCAGAGTCGAAGAGTACCCCAAGATACCGAAAGGTAGAAACCATAGAGATAGGAGTGGCAGGGAAAGAGGGGGCGATGGAGGGGGGCTGATGACCGTGCGGGAACCAGATAGCTGTGGTCTTTGAGAGATTGAGATGCAGACAGTTATTGGTCATCCAATCAGAAAGAGCGTCTAAGCAGGAATTAAGGGGAGCAAGGTCGGGGCAAACCGGGGAGGTGTGATATAGAAGAAGGATGTCATCTGCGTAGTAAAAAGCTGTAATACCGAATTGTTGAATAAGAAGAGTGAGAGGGGTTAGAAAGAGATTAAAGAGGAGTGGAGCCAGCACAGAGCCTTGGGGGACCCCGCAAGGGAGGGGAAAGGAGTCAGAGGAGGGGCAAGAGGGGGAGGAAGAGAGAACTGCACCAGAGCGAGAGGAGAGAAAGGAGTGAAACCACCGAAAGACAGTGCTACAAAGGCCAGCATCGTGTAGTCGGGAGGAGGAGGAGGGAGTGATCTACAAGGTCAAATGCGGCAGAAAGATCAAGGGCAACCGCCACCGAGATTTCACCATGGTCGTGGGCTACATGCAGGGCGTTGGTGAAAGCAAGAAGAATAGTCTCAACACTGTGCCCAGGACGGAAACCGGATTGGCGGGGGTGAAGGAAATTAGTGGAGTCAAGATGAAAATAAAAATGTAAAAAAAACAAGATAAAAACTAAAAATGGTATAAAACCATGAGACACAATAAAGACGGATAAAATGCAAACGTGATGAATTACAAAAATACAGAAAAGTCAATGTCCAAATTGAGCCTGTTGGGGGACACAGACTATATTTAAAAAATGCATTTCTGTTCAAGGCAGAGAAGCACTCTGTCCAAATTGTCCCCTCTCCAGTTCGCTCTGACCACCATCAGGACTAAAAACTTTACATCAGAGATATGGTGATCCTTCTCAATCCACTGCTGAACCAAGGGTTTATCATCTAGACATCTTCTCAGGCAACTCCTGTGCTCTACCATCCATGTACAAATGCCACGCTTGGTTTTGCCAATATATAGCAAGTTGCAGGGGCAAATGATGACATAAATGACATTCTCCATTGTGTAAATTGAAAAATCTAAGAGAAAATATTTCTTTTGTGTTTTACGGTGTACAAAAAATTCTTTAACAGGAAGTGCGTGCACACATATCAAGCAGCGACCACATTGGTAATGTCCAGTAAGCCAAGGTGGTAAGCGCCATACCGGAAGGGCAGATGGCACAAGGAAACAGAGAAAATGACATCAGAAAAAGACCACATGGCTTGTCTGGTCTGCCCTTCCATATCCACTACAAAGTCCCCTTTTATCCTTTAGAGATCTTCTGTGCTTGTCCCATGCTTTATTGAATTCAGATACCGTCATCTTCTCCACTACCTTCACTGGGAGACTATTCCACGCATCTACCACTCTTTCTGTAAAGAAATATTTCTGCATATTACTCCTGAGTTTATCCCCTTTCACTCTCATCCTATGTCCCCTCATAGCAGAGCTTGCTTTCGCTAGAAAGAGGTTCTCCTCTTGGGCATTTATGAGAGGAAATTGGCCAAATTGGTGTTCCTCTTGTGCACTATTATTACAGCCTGATCTGAAAAGGTAGGAAGGGTCTGTAGGATATACCATTCCTCTTTTATAATCTTCAAAATATCCCAAGATAGGTTGGAGAAAGTAGGAGGACATACATTCCTGCCTCCCATCTGGTGTATAGATTTCTTCAAAAGAGAAGCATAGTCAGAGTCCTTGGCTTGGTGGTATGCTTGTTGAATAGTTGTCAGGATACCCTCTTCTGATAAATCTCCTCATGTCATAAGCCCAATTTTGTTCCCTTCACTTTTCAGTTTGATTATATTGATAACATGATTTCTATAATTCAAAATAATTTTCACATTTAGTTGGACTCTCTTATGGTTACCTCTCTGTATTGTTTTGCTTTTATTGTTTTACCTATACACGTTTGTTTTGAAAATTGTCTTCTCTGAATTTTTTACTGTTTTAGAACTACTGTCTTTAGAAATTTGATTGTTTTTCATTTTGTATATTCAATTAAGTACATGTTTATTTTATTGTTTTACATATGTGTTTTAATTTTTACATTTGTGTTCAAGATCGCTACCCCTGATGAAAGCTTAGCCAAAACACAGCCGTGTAGGGTACCTTGTTTGTGCAATAGTGTGCACTCCAGTAAAGTCTGTTTTTACCATGAGTCACTTCGCTCCAAACTTTGTGCCATGTTTTGAAGCTGGCCTGTAATAGATTGCTCCATCTCGACTAGTCCGTCCCATATAGATTCAAAATTAAAGGTCTTAGGTCTTAGGTCTCACCAGGGACAAACCAGTAATTGCAAGAATCAAACCTCCCTCAGCAAGCTGGCCTGTAACCACAAGCACAGAAGAAACAGCTCCATCAAAGCTCAGCATGGACGACTCCAAAGCAGCTCCAGCCGCACAGGGGGAACCACCCAGAAAACAGGGCTCTACCCCTGTTTTGGTCAGTTGCCTCAGTGCATTACCGCCGGCCTTCCCCCGTGGACAGACATTCACCGCCACATTGACGTACTGCTCCCTCGGCTGAGTGGGAGGAATTCAGCTCTCCAGGGATAAAGATGTTTCTGGGTCCGGAGACAGTGATAGCTCTCCTTGCATAGCTGCTGATTGCAATGGACCACACGGAGGTTTCCTTTCACATTTCATGGGTCTGATGAAATCATCCATCGGCCCTCGACTCCCTGCTATCTCAGCCTGCTGCTTGGCCTTGCATTTTCAAGACGAGTGAGACATCTGAAACAGGTAACAGCACAATTCACTTGGCACTCCAGCGGGATGTGAGCAGGAAGTTATAGCCTACTACATCTTGTTTCCCAGACCGGATCTTTACATTTGGTTTTGACTTGAACAGTAAGCCTAATAACAGGGAATTACAATAATCCAATAATTGCTGTAAAACCACTTCAACTTGTGCAGAATTCAGCTGCATGCCTACTACTGAATCTAAATATTTAACAACATATTACCCCGGCTTTATCATCCCTTCACTGGTTGCCACTATAATGACGGATTAAAATTAGGGGCATGTTTACAAAACTGCACTGAGGTTTAGCACATGGTAAGCATATCATACTAAAGGGTAGTGCAGGGTCCCAAGCTTACTGGGTATTTATTTATTTAACTGGGGTTTGTTTATATACCGTTTTTTTACCAGGCAAAATGGTTTACATGAAACAATTAGAAACAAGTGTTTAAACAGTCAACTTTAATTAGGACATCAAAACAATGGGAGGGGAAAATGTAGGAAGGTAAAAACATTCAAAATTATGTTACAGAGCTCTTGTGCAAGGGGGAAAAGCTAGGTGGAGCTGAGTTATACTACTGAGATAGTGGAGGATATGTAATGAGGTGATGAGGGGTAGTCAGCATTGTGTGTTTAGGGGGGAGGGGTAGGGGAATAGTATGGGTGGGTGGGAGGTGGTTTGGCTGGGAGTTTGCTGGAAAAGAGGCACCGTAGCATTCTTCAAAGAGGAAAGTCTTAAAGTGTTTTTTGAATATGATGTGAGATTGAATAGCTCATAGTACAGGGGGTAGCTGATTCCAAATGATGGGAGCATAGAATTTGAAGGCTCTTGAACACATGCATTGTGATCTTATGCATATCTGGGTGGGAGGGAGGGGAAGATTCATAGCGTTCTGACATTGCAGTCTGTTGGGACGTCTGATTAGTAATTGTAGTTGATCTGAGGAGGTGTTGATAATTGCTCTATGGATTATGGCGCGTATCTTGAACTTGATCCTGGATGCAACAGGGAGCCAGTGGAGTGATTTCAATATAGGAGTGATGTGGGAGAGTCTGAAGACTTTAGCTAGAGTGAATGCTGCAGTAGTTTGGGCAAGCTGTAGAGGGGCAATGGTTGGCTTGGGGAGCCCATGGAAGATGGAGTTGCAGTAGTCAAATGGCGGTGTGATGGAAGCTTGGCATACTGGGCAGAAGCTGTCAGGAGAGAGGTGGGAGCATAGGTTTTTTATTTATTTATTTATTTACATTTCTTATATACCGCACTATTTGACATCAGCGCGGTTTACATCGAACATAAAATTCAGCACCAAAACAAGCGTCTGAGTTACAGTAAACAGGGTCATAAAACTTGGATAACAAGGTAATTTCAGTAATGAGGATCATAAAACTTGGATAACAATGTAATTACGAATGACGGGATGGTAAGGTAAACTATTGACATCTTAAATTATAGGACAGATGAGACGTAATTAAAGGTCAGTGGAACCTTACTAAGTGGGGAATTCTGGTTCACTAGGTGGTTCGGAGTGCCTATAACTCACGGAAAGGGGACGTGCTTCTGCACTCACCGGGAAGTATTTAAGGAATAAGTAATGCTTGAGGGCCTTTCTAAATTGAAGTAGGTTGGTGATTGCTCTAATATCTGGCGGCAGTGCATTCCAGAGTTTAGGGGCACGGAGACTGAAAGCCCTGTTTGCTGTTGATGAGGTGCTTCTAGTAAGTTCACGGGGAACCATTAGCATATTTAAAGCAATTGATCTTCTTGATCTATTCGGGGTTATGGGTTTGATGAGTTCGGTTAATGATGTGGAGGAGAGACTATTTACCGCTTTGAAGGTAAGTAGTAATGTCTTGAAGATGATCCTGGCATGTATAGGAAGCCAGGTTGTGGAGAGTTTGAAGTTTAAAGTAAATATTTTTAGTGACGTTCCTTATGTGGGGTTGGAAATTTAATATATGATCCAGGGTGATTCTGAGGTATTTGATCTGAGATTTAAGTTTGATGACAGTTAGTGGGAGGAAGTTGGGATCTCTGGTCACATGAAGGATCTCAGTCTTGTTGAAGTTGATCGCAAGGTTGTGAAGCTGTAGCCAGGAGACAATTTCTTTGAAACAGGCGGTAAGGTTAGAGCAGTTGGGGGTGGTGGTATGAAAAGGAGTGAAAATTATTATGTCATCAGCATAGAGTTGTTAGCTGACAAACATCTGAATAATGTAGCAAAGGGGTCTAATATAAATGTTGAAGAGGAGGGAGAGCGCAGAGCCCTGAGGGACTCCTTGGGGAAGGGTGTAAGGTATGGATGATTGGTGTCCGATTCTTGCAATTTGGTTATGCTGGGATAGGTAGGAGTGGATCCATTTGACTGGTTTGCCTTGAACACCAATGTTGCTGAACTGGTCCAGTAAGGTCTGGTGGGACACAGTGTTGAAGGCTGCAGAGATGTCAAGAAAGAGCATTACGTAACCAGAGGATGGCTTTTCAGTTCCAGAAATGAGTGTATTTAAGAGGGAGGTGAGTAGAGTTTTGGCACTATGAAAGGGGTAGAATCCATGTTGATTGTGATCAAGTGGGGCATATCTGTCAACGTGCTCTTGAAGTTGAATCTGGACATCTTTTTCAAGGATTTTGGCAAGGAAAGGTACGCTGGCTATAGGTCTGTAGGAGGCAGGTGAGCTGGGATCAAATTTAAAAAAGGATCTTCTAACCATTTTCTGATATGGTGATGAAACAATAAATGGGAATGTAATAAGATTCTCAAGTATCAAACTTGTTGAACAATACAGATTCTGTGGTCATTTATATTTACTACTAATGGCATCTGCTGCTGTAATTTTTGATGTCATACCAATAATTCGGTTTTAGACAAATCAAGTTGTAGGCCTTGATGCTGCAACCAGAGTGCCACTGTCCGTATACAATTGACCATAGCCTTAAGAAAAGGGTTAATCTCCTTTGGGATAGCAAAACCACAACATAATATCATCAATATATATGCAATATTCACCTTTTAGTGATCTCAGCAAATCACATATAGGCCAAATGTATAAATTAAAAAGCACTGCAGATAAAGCAAATCCCTGCAGCAGAGTCAGTTGAAACCTGTATGAAGCCTTGTTGCCCACAAAGACTGTTTGCTTCTTGTTGAGGAAAATTAGACTGGAGCCATTGAAAAACTGAACCTCCAGTACCTAGGGCTGTCAAACAATTTAATAACGTTGAATGGGGAATGGAGTTGAAAGCAGCTGAATATCTAAAACCACAAAAATCTGTCTTTATCCTAATACAATCAGCTAGTTATTTAAAGTAGAACATAATAATGTCTCTATACTCTGTCCTGAATGAAGCCCAAACTGAAACTTATCCAAAGCAGAACTTTGATCCAAACAAACTTGTAAGTAATCCAAACAGAATGTTCAATTACTTTGGTCAAATAAGGCAAGCTGGAAATAGAATGGATATTGCTATAATCTTGAGGATCTAGTTCACTTCTTTTTAACACTGGGCATACCACAACCTCTTTCCAACATAGCAGATAAGAAGTAATCTTAAAGAACTATTAATTAATTCTACCATGGAGGTACTGGTACAACTTTACCTAACTTAAATATGCAAGGTGGTACTGAATCAAGACTAGAGGCAGTTGCCGGTAAGCTATCTAAAATTTTCTCACCATGGCAAATTCACTCCAACCAGTGCTGGTCTGAGAAAAAGGAATAACAAGCAAAACCTCACCTCTATTTATAGATTTCAAATGCAAAAATTATACACATTGCTGACTTCAAATAACACTATCCTGCTACCTCTTTGTATTAAATTTCTTCACAAACGGTTCCTTAGATCTTGAAATAACTGTGTTTAATTGCTTAAAATAAAAGTCCTTCACAGAGACAACTAGTTGCTTCTATTGTGACCATAAATAGTTATCCTTGAACTCGGCTGTTCTATGCTTTGTGCCATTTTTTCTCGGCTCTTTAAATATTTAGGGATTGGACGGTGTCAGCTGTTAGAAAAGTACATCTTCTCTATTTTTGCATTTTGTACAGGTAGAGGGGATTTTATAATGCAGCTAGGTTAATGTATTTTGTTATAGGCATATTTCAAGCCTATTTTATAAATTAAAGTGTGTGTGTAATTTACTTTATAAAATAGTGTGTAGGTGGTGAAAAAAGTGCATTAATTAAGGTGCAAGCCCTAAAGATGGGGTAAATGCCTGCACTTAAATTTATTCAGAACATGTGGAAATGATTGTACCTGTCCACTCTGCCCAGAGGCCCACAATGAAAGTGTGCATGATCAATCCTACATGTACTTTTAGAACTGCAAATGTATCAAATACAAGTATCAAATGCTCATTTACGCACATGTATGACTAAAATATCAAGATTTACTCTCATTGTTTATGAATAAATCTAGGGGGTATGTTTAATAAAGGGTGTTAGGGTTTTGCAGCTAACGCCGAGCAATAGTTGCAAAAGTCTGGTGTTAGCTGCAAAAGTCCCTGCATTTCCCTTGTAGAGACTGTGGAGGAAACGCAGGGATTGCAGGGTGTCAGCTGTGCTGATGCAGTTAATGCCTTTCAAACAATGCAACTACTGCACACTGTCAACTTCCATGGTAACCGCATGGAACAGGAATGCCCACTTTGCACTCATACCACACCCTTTCATGTTAGCACTATGCAAAATGCAGTTATCATGGAAAATTGCCTATGGTAGCTGCTGCATTCTCCTGCGATCGTTGTCGTCACAGTATGAAGATCCCGTGTTAGCGCCACAAAGACAACTAACGTCCGTTAGTAGACATACCCTTTGGTGTCTTTATATAAAGTTACCTCCTACAGGAGGAAGTGCTTTTAGTTTCTGTTTTTATATTACACTGTTCATAAAGTCTAGGATTTTTTTGGGGGGGGCACTTCAATTTCAGTTTTTGTCTGGAGATTTGTTTCTAATTTGTGGTCTCTTATTCTGTATTAGCTTAGGGTCTGTTCATAGCCTATGAGGTGAAAGATTCTATTAGTGTAGAGAGTGTATTCTATTAGTGTTTTAGTAACCGGGTAAGGCGGCATGTCACCTCTCGCCCCCCCCCCCCCCCGCCCGGGCCCCACCCCAACTTTCCTTTCCCCGACAGATTCATTTAACAGAAATCACATGACAACCATTTGGGACTTAAACTGGTCGCAGCTTTAATAACCTTTTAAACATAATACAACATCAACACCTTTTAACTCCCCCCCCCCCCCCAAGCAGAGCGAGCTCTCACCCGCCGTGTTAGTAGCAAGGTGACGCCGCATCCGCTTCCCCCGGGCACAGGCCCGACATTTTCCACGCCCTCCCTCTTCCGGCTTCGCCATGCTATTAGCAAAAGCCTGAGGGGTTAACCGGGTCGGGGTACCCCACCCCCGCCCTCATGCTTGCCACCGGCTCCGGACCCCGGAAACCTCCGGGATCCCGCCAAAGCCCCCCCCCGTCCCGCTGCAACGACCCCAAACCCCCCCCCCCAACCAAAGCTTCCCCCAGCTAGGGTGGGCGGGCGGGACGTCCGGAGCCTCCAGCCTTGACCCAGCAACTGCCAATGCAGAGCTGGGTCCCCGCGCCACCCACCCACCCCCCTCCCCCGCTGCCGGGTCCTAGCCTCCCCATTGGCTCCCGGGCGTTTTAAACGCCGTGGGGAGCCAATGAGGCGCCCGGCCGCGCGGGCACCAACGAGCCGCGCGCCGCCGAAACCGAGGGGGGGGGGCGAACGGCCCGCCCCCCCCCCGGGTAGGAGCGGCCACGCGGACGGGGCCCGCGGCCTTACTGTAACCGGGAAAGGCGGCATGTCACCTCTCGCCCCCCCCCCCGCCCGGGCCCCACCCCCCGCCCGGGCCCCACCCCAACTTTCCTTTCCCCGACAGATTCATTTAACAGAAATCACATGACAACCATTTGGGACTTAAACTGGTCGCAGCTTTAATAACCTTTTAAACATAATACAATATCAACACCTTTTAACTCCCCCCCCCCCCCCCAAGCAGAGCGAGCTCTCACCCGCCGTGTTAGTAGCAAGGTGACGCCGCATCCGCTTCCCCCGGGCACAGGCCCGACATTTTCCACGCCCTCCCTCTTCCGGCTTCGCCATGCTATTAGCAAAAGCCTGAGGGGTTAACCGGGTCGGGGGTACCCCACCCCCGCCCTCATGCTTGCCACCGGCTCCGGACCCCGGAAACCTCCGGGATCCCGCCACCGGCTCAGGTCAGCCACGACCAGAGCCGCCCCCCAAAGGTAAGCCGCGACTAGCCCTCGCCCCCAACGGAATACCTTCCAAGGCCTCCTGCCAATCGTTAAGCAATAAATCTAGCCCTATCGGGGACAAGTGCACCCCATCCGGCCTATAGAGGCCTGGGCAGTCCATGTCCACCCAAGGGTGAAAAATTTGACAGCCCCCTTGCTGGCCCACCCACCGGCCAATTTGACGGTTAATTTTGGTCACACCCCTTGACCACCGTCGCTGAGCCCTACAGGACGGCCTTGGAATGATATCCGACCATAGCAAAATTACATCCGGAAACATCCCCAAAACCACCCCAAAGTCCTTGATAGCTGCTCGAATCAACTGCCGGCAAGTCCATGAAGCGAGATCATTGCCACCTAAGTGGAGCAGCAACACGTCCGGGGCGCCGCTGGTACGCTGGAGGTGCCGAAGCAAAGGCAGGAGTTGGATCCACCGGAGTCCACGCTCGCCCAGCCATGTGATCGTCACCGCCCGCTCAGAAAGTCCTAAGTTCAGCCCCATTGGGCGCGTCGCTGCTCGCCGCCCAGCCCAGAAGACAAAGGAGTGGCCAAGAATCCAGCAGCTTCCACGCTCCACACCTGAAAGACAAAGAATAGCCCCGTTAGAGCCCCCCCCACTCCCCTACAAACGCACATAGCTGTGGAAAGCTCCCGACCGCCAACGCCCTATGCGCTGAATCTCCGGATCGGGCAGCCCGGCCACCGCCGCACTGGTCGCCGCCCCGATCCGGAAGGAATGGGGGGCGAAGGCACCCGGGTTCTCGCCTATCTGTCGCAATGCTAGCCGTAGCACTGCGGTAAATTGAAAACGCGTAAGAACCCGCTCGTCTTGATGGATAAAAAGGCTACCGCCAACCCTCGGACGAACGCTTAAGTACGCTTGCAGTAACGCGACCGGACACGAGGGGGAACCCTGAACCGCTGCCAAGTCCACCCAGATACCTTTTCCCGCCTGATCCGTCTTAGAACGGGCAAGGCGGATACGAACCCTACTCCCGAGCAAGTGCACGTGATGCACATGCACCTCCCTCCCATTGTGAAGCCGCCCCGACTCCGCAACCAGCTCGCCCACCCGAAATGCGCCGAAAAAGGCTAATGAAAAAACGGCCCGAAAGAGCACCCCTTCATAGTAGGAGGACACCACCTGCGGCAAGACCCCGCATAACCGACGCAGTAAGTCATGAGTAATAGGACGCCGCCAATCCCCAAGCGAGGGACTGGCCCGCTCCCAACCCCGCAACAATGTACGCGGTAAAAATCCCCCTCCCGCCCCCCCCCACCCGAGAGCCCGTGCGAAAAAGGCGAACCCTGCTAAGTTCTTCCGGACAGTGGTCCGTGACAGGCCCTGTTCCTTAGCCGCCGCCACATACTGACCCAGAAGCAGATCCGACGCTGGCCCAGGACGCCATCCATGTAGTAGCAAGAAGGACACCACACTGCAGTAGCCACGTTGATATGCGTCCCAAGTCGCCGAGGAGACGGACTTCCGCAACAGCTCGATCATGGCTGTAGGCCAATCCGCCATAAATGCTCCGGGACCGCAGATCCCACGTCGTCCGCATCCGGCGCCAAGGTCCGAAACAGCGCCCACTTGAAACGGGAAAGAGCATCGGCAAGCTGGTTATGACTCCCAGGAATATGACGAGCCCTAATCACTAAATTCAACTGCAAGCATGACAAGACCACCCGCCGCATCAGGTCGGCTACCGGCTGACATCTTGGGGAATAGTTATTGATGACCGACACTACTGCCTCGTTGTCGCACCACCAGCGCACTCTGCGATTGCGGAGTCTGTCCGGCCACAACGACAGGACCACTAAAATGGGAAACAACTCGAGGAAGGTAATATTCCTCGTAAGCCCCACCGCTCGCCAAGATTGAGGCCAGCCTTCCGCGCACCATGCGCCCCCAAAATAAATCCCCAACCCGGAACTCCCTGCTGCATCGGTATACAACTGCAGATCCGCAGAAGTCACCTCTGGGTCTCTCAGCACCGTGGTACCATTAAAGTCACGAAGAAATTCGTCCCAAATCCGCAGGTCTGCCCGCAAGCTGCGGGATATCCGAATCCGATGATGCGGCCTAAAGACGCCCGCAGTAGCTGCGGACAACCGGCGCAAGAACACTCTCCCCATCGGGATCACCCGATACGCAAAATTCAGGGACCCTACCAAAGACTGCATCTCCCGCAGCGTTAGCTTACGAGAACCCAGCGCGTTGGAGACCAACACCCGCAGACCCGTAACTTTCTCCTCAGGCAAGCGGGCCACCAATGCCACGGAATCCAGCTCCACTCCCAAAAAGGTAAGAGTAGTCGCCGGACCCGCCGTCTTTTCAGATGCTAATGGAACACCCCACACGCGGGCCAATTGGACAAACCCATCCAACAAAGCCTTGCACTGCCCCGTATGCGCCGGCCCGACGAAGAGGAAGTCATCTAAGTAATGCACTACCGAGCCGCATCCCACCCAGTCCACGAATGCCCAGTGTAAAAAAGAGCTAAACTGTTCGAAATACGCACAGGAAATCGAACAGCCCATAGGCATGCATTTGTCGAAGTAAAATTGCCCTTCGAAGCAAAACCCCAACAAAGGGAAAGCAGAAGGGTGCACCGGCAATAAACGGAAAGCGGATTCAATATCCACTTTGGACATCAAGCACCCTGGCCCACAGGCACGTACAAGCTCAACAGCCTCATCAAAGGATGCGTAACGCACGGCACACAAAACCTTGGGAATGTGATCATTAACGGAGGAACCAATAGGAAAAGAAAGATTATGTATCAGGCGATACTTCCCCGGCTCCTTCTTTGGAATGATACCCAACGGAGAAACCACACACTCCGCAAAAGGGGGCTCTCCGAAAGGGCCTGCCACCCTACCTAAGGCCAACTCAATTGCCAACTTGTCCCGTACCAGCTGCGCGAAACGCCGCACCGAAGGCGAATTCCGCGCCTTGTGCACCCCTACACTGCCCACCACCGGTATGGGAAACCCCTCCTTAAACCCACATTCCAAAAGACCGCTGACCTGTCGCTTCGGATACTTCTTAAGCCACGGGCCTGACCCATCAATCGCAACCGGGGTGGGGGCCACACTCCAAACGTCCCCATTACTTGTGGCTGGGGGCAGCCACGCCCCCGCCACTCTTCTTGACACACTTGAGAGCGGGGTGACCCCCATTACAGACGGAACAGGCGTGCCGGAATTTGCAATCCGGAAAGGGGCAGGACGACTTGTTGTAGCGCCAACACAAGTCCCCCGCTCCCCCCCCCCCGGAGTTCTCTGCAAAACTTGGGGCACGCCCGATCGAAAGGGCCGATCCACCCGCGCAGGGGTGACTAGTCCACCTCTTTGCCCACCCATACTCCCCCCGCCCGGTCTGATCGCCATCTGCGTTAGCCAAAGATTAATGTCCTGCGTTCCCCACGACAACAGGCGATTCTCCTCCATCTTATCACGAAATTTCTCATCATAGTTGAGCCAAGCCCAACCGTCATGAGTCTGTGAGGCCTCCAGTATGGAATCCGCGTAAGCCAACAGCATACCGTACTGCTCCGGATGCGAATGACCCCACACACTTGCTAAGCGCAAGAAAGACCGAGTCCAATTAACCACATTCCGGGCCACTCTCTTGACCCTACCCGCCTTTTTGTCCTCCTTACGCTTCCGTCGGCTATCCCCCGACCGTTTTCGACCTTCGAGTAAGCGGAAAATATCCACGTAACGACGTTTTAAAATCTTTTTCCGCAGTGTCTTTGGCACCCCCTCCCATAACTCCGAGAAAAACGCCACCGAAGGCACCGAACCCACCTGTCCCACACCGACCTCCCCGCCAGCGGCTCGCGGACTCCCGGCCAAGTCGTCTGACACCGAGCTGGACGAAGACACAGAAGTTGAAGAGGAGGAGGACCCCGAACGCCGCCGCCGGTGACCGGAACACCGCCTGCGCTTGGTCGATCGCTTCCTACCCCCTTTCCCTGCCCTCCCCCTAGCAGCCAACTCACCTGCCACTGGTGCTGCTACCTCGGAAGACCCGCACGGCTCCTGCGGCGCCAACGCAGATGCTTCCGCTCCTCCACCGCTTCCAACAGACACGGGGCCTCCACTTGTGCTCGCCCTCCCGGCGTCCAGCTGTCCAGCCGGAGCCCCCGACGGTTGTCCCAAGTAGTGCCAGCCAGTCGAAACCTGCGGAGAAAAAACAGGGAAAGGCGAAGGAACACCCGCCCCCGGCCAAGGCGGCTGCCACGCCCCTAGCCATTCCGCGCGGGAAGAGCCTTGACCCCCGCCCTGCCAATGCGCCCACATGGGGGAATAGGCAGCCCCAGCCGGAGCAGATCCACCCCCCGGACTCGCGGCATCCATAACCACAGTGGTCGACTGAGGAGCCGCTCCTTCACCCACCCCCGGGGGACCTGTAGCCACCCCCGAGCCACCAGGGGCCTCTCCCCGCCCCAAAGCACCCCTAGCCGGGGCCGGTGACCTACCACGCCGGCCCCCAGCTAACCGGCCAGCCGAGACCCCTCTACTCGCCCGCCCCCCAGGCCTGGTGACAGGGCGAGTACCACGGTCAGATGCTGGGCCACGGCTCGGAGCCTTGCCTCTGGCCCCTCTGCCAAGAGGAGTCGAGCGCCCCAGCGGAGCAGGATCACCTCTCCGAAGACCGGCCGGCTTAGCCTTCCCAGGCCCGTGGCGCTCACCGGAACCCCCTTTCTTCCCTCCACCGGCCATGGCTAAAGAATGGGCCGGAGGCAAGCTGGAAACTGCTTGCACAAGGGTAGCTCACTTGGTGATGGGTGTAGGTAGTGAGATTCCTTTTTCTTTTTTTTTTCTTTTTTTTTTTTATAAGGAGAGAGGGGACTCTACAAATTAAGGGAAAGTAAATAATTTAGCATGAAACATAAGTAGATATTTTTTTTTTTTTTTTAAATCTAAGGATAAGCTAGGTTTGAACCCACAACCTTCTATAATAAGAAACAGCACTCTAACAGCTGAGCCACCAGTCAGTGAGGCAGGTGTAAGGGGATAGAAGACCACCCAATATTAATATACCAACTTGCCTGAAGAGCCAGGAGCCTCCCGACTCCCCTGCCGCTGGATCGCCGCCCCCGGAGCTCAACAGATGGTGCCGCTCCGCGTGCAGACTCACGCTGCTACCCCAGGCCCGCTCGAGCAACAAAGATCGCGCGCCGCAAGCCCGCACACGTCCAGAGCCTCCAGCCTTGACCCAGCAACTGCCGATGCAGAGCTGGGTCCCCGCGCCACCCACCCACCCCCCTCCCCCGCTGCCGGGTCCTAGCCTCCCCATTGGCTCCCGGGCGTTTTAAACGCCGCGGGGAGCCAATGAGGCGCCCGGCCGCGCGGGCACCAACGAGCCGCGCGCCGCCGAAACCGAGGGGGGGGGGGCGAACGGCCCGCCACCCCCCCGGTTAGGAGCGGCCACGCGGACGGGGCCCGCGGCCTTACTGTTCCTGTGTAGGGATCTATAGCAGTCCTGCTTTTCTATTTTCCCAACAGTAAGTGTACTGATGCCCTAGAACCTGGTGAAATATTTATGGCGCTGCCTTTTATTAGGTATGGTTACTGCATTTCGAGTCCTGGGAGTTGGAACCTACACTAATAACAAACTTACCATGATAGCACTGAGTGTCTTTTTACAAGGTTGTGTCATTTTGCAAAAATCTGGCAGTGGAAGAGAGTGTTACTTTTCCTGAGGTGACACCACAATTTCAAATTTTTTTTGTATAGCAAGTGGTAAGGGAAAACATCCTAGCTCCGTTGTTGGTGGAATGTGGAGTGCGTGATACAATCCTGGAGGAGCAAGTTTTATATGGAGGTTCTATCCAATCCTGTACCGAATCCAGATTTCATTCCTATATTGAAGAATTCGTTGAATGATATTATTAATTATAATGATAGTTTTACTGGATGGCTGATACTGGTTGGGGGTTTCTTTATGCACAGAAGACCATTGGGACTTTTTCTTGTATTGTGTTTTATAGCTAATGCAAATGTGAGAGCAGGTCTGGCCTGTCCACTAGGCAAGCTAGGCAGCCACCTAGGACGGACAACCCGGGTGGGTGGCTTTCTGCAGCCGCTTTGTTGCCTGCAGCAGACCAAGTGAATTAGCACACATGACCTGCCGCTTCTGGTCCCCTTCTGACACAACTTACTGTTGGCGGTGAGTCAGAAGTGGCAGGCCATATGTGCTGATGCGCATGGCCTGCTGCGAGCAACAAAGTGGTGTCACAAAGCCGCCATTTTTAAAATACTGCTGCTGCTGCTGTGGCATGGGGGGTGGGGAACACAGCCGAGATGTCTGCCTGGGGCGGCAGAAACCTGTGTATGGGAGCATCTCTAGTGTGGTGGTCAGCATAATATGTGGAACTATCACTTTGGCTTGGCCCCCCCTATTGTCACTCTGTCCAGAGACAATACTGACCTCTCTGTCCCCACCTCAATTGACAGATCATACAACCCCAGCAGGTCCTGAGAACCAGTGCTGTTGCTCCATGCAACTCCTCCCTCCCTCCCCACCTTCACATGTGAAATAAGCACAAATAAAAAAATGGAAAGAGGGGTGTAATTCTCAGTATCTGCCCTGGGTGCAGAAAAAAATGTTCCTGGCTTTTGTCAGGAGCTCAGCTCCCATGACCCCCTCCCCTCAAGCAGAAAATAGCTTGCAAAGTACTCTTAGCACTGTGAGCTCTGGAAAGTTATCAAATTAACCCTTATATTTACCGGAAAGTATCTATTCATGATCTGAGTGCCGCTGACTCAACTCGGCATTTTTAGTTTTCACTCAGAACAAAATTCAGCCATCAACAGCTTCAAATTTCTATACTGCTCTCTCTCATTTTGACATATTTAAATTTGAAGAACATATGTAAAATGTATTTATCTTGAAGCAAGATGATCCGCAGATGGGGTTGAGACTGAGAGAAATATGTATTAAAGGGATGATTTTTGATGCAGACTCCATGGACATCCATGAACCGTGAACATAATTTTCATATATGCACATGCATGCACCTTGAAAACTGCTGCAGGACACCAGACCTGCAGACATATGCATCTGCCTTTTCTGTAGTCAGGCGTTTTGAAAATGCAAAGTAGCAGCACAGTTTGCTTCCTCCACCCTGGCCCCACCCCTGGGGTACGTCTCCATCCAATGAGCCTTTTAGCTACATGAAGAGTGGCCAATTATCACATACCATTTACCTGAGATTTTAACGAATAACTCTATAAAGGAAGGAATGCATTTCTGTTTCTGTTTTTCCAAGATCACGCTACAGGCAACGTCTGACTTCTAGAGTTTCCAGTTCAGTTTGTATCAGCATGTTTCTATTTATAATTTGTAGTCTCTTATTTTGCATTTTGGTAAGGGTCTCAGTGTTCTGCATATGCCATGTTCCCTGTAAAATAGTTCTCTGTGTGCTGTGCTTTCCTGTCTAATCAATGTGTTTATACCTCAAAAATTTCCTGTCATGATTTGACAATTTCCAATCTGTAATCAAACCGCTGCTGATCGCTGGAAGTAGCGGTATACAAATGTATACTAAATAAATAAATAAATAAATATGTGACCAAGATGAGGTATTCTCCTAGCATGTAGTTTCTTTGTTGGAAACTATACAATCCAGCTTGTTGTCCAATCTGGACCTCCCTATAAAAAGGTATTTTGATGTTTTATTTGCAGTCAGTAGCATATCACAGGCAGGGCGGTGGGTGTGGTCCATACTGAGTGCCGGCCAGAAGGGGGATGCAGTATAAATTGTGGGTCCATTTTCACTTGTTTGTCGACTTGCCACACAACATCTGCTCCAAGCCCACTGTTTCCTCCTGAAGTCTCATGGTAACAGCCACACCATGACACTTAGGCCCAGGAGGGGAATAGTGGGCCTAGAGCAGAGGCAGCATGGCAAACTGGCAAGTGAAAGTAAGTTTGCCAAGCATGCATGTGGGGGAGAGGAGGAGCAAACGCTCCAGGTGACACATAACTAGGTATGCCAGTGTTTGCAGTACTTTCTTTTCATGGGTAGAGTTGTAGGTATTTGGATCTTGGGAGTTAGTGTTTTGTACAGCAAGTTTACTGCGTAAGTGTTGAGTCTATGTGCAAGGTTTTGTGTTAAAGGTGCCTGGTAGTACAAGGAGTTAGTGAATTTTTGTCGGGTGAACAGTAAAGGGATGAAGTCCTGCATCTGTTGTCGGTGGAGGTTTTTCTCTGGACACAGAGTTTATTATAGAACTGGATGTGCACATTTTCTAGTGGGGTTCTGCACCATTCTGTATAGCTCTTTGTTAATGATGGACGTCGGCCTTTATTTCTGTTTAGGAAAACTAGTTGAATGGTGCTAGCAAGTAATTTTAACTACTCACGATCTTGGTAAAGCTTCTTTTCCTCTGTTTTTTTAAGGAAGATTATTTTCTGTGTGATGTCAGTATTAAATTTTGACTGCCTATCAGCAATTCAATACTTGCTGGACTAGCCGCTTCTGCCCCCCATGCAAAAGGAAGTCTGCATCGGAGGGCATGAAAACAGGAACAGCATACAGCGCTGTAGATTTCCTGGGTACTGCATTACCGAAGAGGGGCTGCAGTGGCGGCAAGAATGAGATTTGTCTAGACAGGGCATTGTGTGAGAATGTTGTTTGCATAGGGCTCCGTGCGAACTTTATTCCATATGTGATTTCCATTTAAAGGGCCAGATTCAGAGGAAGCCTGGGAGACCCGAAGCCCTGGCTCACCTCTGCACAGCGCCAGAATGAAAAGCGGCGAGTTTCTTCACTCCAGTAGCTGTATTCTCATGAAGCGTGCTGAGGGCTGGGAAACAGGAAATGCCCTTTAATCTTTCCCGGTGCTCAGTGCGCTTCACGAGAATACAGCTACCGGAGTGAAGAAACTTGCCACTCTTCACTCCGGCACTGTGCAGAGGTGAGCTGGGGCTTCGGGTCTCCTCAGTTCCCTCTGAAGCTGCTCAGAGAGGCGTGAGGCTCTTCGGGGGGGGGGGGGGGGAACAAGAATAGGACTGGAAATGGGCTGATGGGGGGCTTGGACTGGAAATGGGGTTTGGACTGGAAATGGACTGATGGGGGCTAGAACTGGAACTGGGCTGATGGGGAGGGGCTTAGACTGGAAATTTATTTATTTAATAATTTTTTATACCGCTTTATCCTTCAATCAATGCAGTTTACATTATAATTCAACAGTATACAAAGAATGCTTAAACAGGGGAAGGGGAGGGGGAGGGGTAAGCCAGTAACAAGTTAACTTATGTAGTGTCATATATTTGAAGCGAGACGTAAACCAAAGGTGTCCTTTATTAATAGACCAGCAATGTCAATATGGCCGTGTTTCGGCATCTGCCTTCGTCAGGGGGTAACAAATGGTCTTGCTTGTCAAATTTGCAAAACCATTGTTGGTAGCAGTCTTAGTCCTTATCATGATCCTAATGAAATGCCGAGCAAATGCTTACTCTCGATGAGTTAACGTCTCGCTTCTAGTGTCTCCTTCTGGTTTTGCGAGCACAGTGTGTGCTTCTCTAGGACCTACAGTGTTATGTTTGACATAACTTTGTACAGTTCAAGTTCGTGGCATTGCAGAGAGAGATTGGAAATGGGCTAATTGGGGAGCTAGGACTAGAAATGGCTGATGGGGGGTGGCTAGGATAGCATTGAAAAAAAGCTGATGGGGGTCTAGGATTGGAAATGGGCTGATGGGGGCTAAGATAGGACTAGAAATGGGCTGATGGGGGGATAGGACTAGAAATGGGCTGATGCGAGGGGAGAGGAGAATGGGACTAGAAGGGATCGGATGCTGGGTGGGGCTGGAACTAGAAGGGAACTAATGTTGGCGGAGGACTGGAAGGGGAATGAGACTGGGGGAGTGAGGATGGAAAAGGGAAATGATATTTTGTGTGGGAGGGAAGAGTAAGTAAGAACTGAGGATGGAAGAG
This sequence comes from Ichthyophis bannanicus, assembly GCA_033557465.1. NCBI lineage: Eukaryota > Metazoa > Chordata > Amphibia > Gymnophiona > Ichthyophiidae > Ichthyophis > Ichthyophis bannanicus. The sequence goes on from CM066035.1 coordinate 692,148,522, forward strand.
TGTAATTTGAGTGGATGAAAAAGGAATAAAGAAAGAAATAGAGGAAAGAGCAAAAGGGGAAAGATCAGTATGTTAAAGCAGATGTAGCAAGAGAATGGAAAAAACTAGGTGAGAGAAGAAAGGACAAACGGACAGCAGACAATAGAGAGTTAGCAGAAGACACGAAGAAACTAAAAGAAAGTGACTGGAGCAATTGCAACTGAAAAATAAAATGCCCAAACAACAAAAGGTAATAAAATATTTTTTTATTTTGAATTTATTAACTGGAATATGTCACTCTGGAAATGTCTTTACGTTTTGTTTAGTACAAGAGGAAATTAATTTATAGTTTGATTTCTCCAGTGTTGTTGTACATTCCAAGTTTAGCTTTTGGGGTTGCTAGTTTAATTATTGTCTTCCTAATTCTAAATTGTGATCCCTTGTTCTGCGTTTGGTGACGGTCTATGTTCTGCATGTGTAACCAAGCTGAGGTATTCTGTTCATGTAGTTTCTATTTGACAGTGCCGCTTGTTCTCTTTCCCCAATAGGAGATGTATTGGTATTCTCTGAAATGTATTGGTTTAATATTTGCAGTGTTGCCTTTTGATAGATAGGGTTTATTTATTTATATTCTCTTATATACCGCACTATTCTGCATCAGTGCGGTTTACACTGAACAAACTGAAATTACATTGAACAGGGCATTATAACTTGGAGATAACTATTTTACAGGGAACATGCTTTGTGCTTTGTGATTCCTGATAGTTCTAATATGATGCGGCGGGTTTGCTATGGGTTCTAAATGGTCAGTGTTTATAGTACTTCCTAATGTGCCTGGTGGTTGGCACTGGAGTATAGTAATGTAGAAATCTAGTAGTCTTTCTTTATCCAGACACTCATTAAGAGGCGTGTTTACTAAAAGTTAGGGCACATTATCATTATGCAAATGAGGCCCCTTATGCAATGAGGCCTCACAATGAGTTTCTGCACATGGCCCCTGTGCCCCCGTTGGTCTGTCCTTGTGTCTAGATGGCTCACATTCTTGCACTGGCTCTGTATATACATGGGCTACAGGAAGGGAAAGGGAATTGGATTTAGCTCACATCTTTCTCAGAGTTTAAGGTGAGTTACGTTCAGATATTGTAGGCATTTTCCCTGTTTCCAGAGGGCTTATTGTCTATTTGTATCTGAGGCAATGGAGGGTTCTGTGACTTGAGCAAGGTCACAAGGAGCAGCAATGGGATTTGAATTGGGTTTATCTGGTTCTTAGTCCACTGCTCTCACCATTAGGCTGCTACTCCACTCTGAAGTAGGACATCCTGCATCACATATTTGAGATGCTTTTACTTCTGAAGTTTAGTCTACACCCCTCAATATGCTATTGCTCTGACTAGAGGATCAGGCGGAAGAAGAGAAATAGGGCCTACCCCAGATCAAAGCAGTGACCATGGGACTTATGAGCTCAGGCACATCCTACTTCATGGACCAGAAGTGGTGAGTATAGGGGGGGGGGGGGGGGGGGGCCCCAACAAGTGCCTTTCTTCAGTACTAAGATTGGCGGTTTTCTCTTTGCTTAGCTTTCCTCTTTGATTCACCCATGTTTCCAGATTTTGGCCATTTTAAATGTTATTGCCTCAGACTGGTCTCAGCTTTCTTCTGTCTCTTTTTTTTGCCCTCTATCATGTCCTCCAGTATTATGTTAGCTCATATGCCACAGGAGCCTCTGAGTGACAAACCTCATTTCCTTGTAGTCAGGTCTTCAATTAAGTTTCTTCCATATCCCTTTGTCTCTTGCACTTATTCATTTAAGACTCTTCCTAGCTAATCTTAAGAATTATTTTAACACATCACATTCTAAATGTATTTTTCTTTATGAATACTTCTACGTATAAATCTATATTTCACTTCACATCACCTTTCACACTTCACACTTCACCTTTGAAGAATAAATTTTTCTATTTTGCACATTTCTTGTGTAATACATGTTAAGATCTGGTATTCTATTTTACTAATCTATCATGTCTGCAGTATGTTGTCTACCAAGTACCTTTCCTTCTAGGGTAGATCACCATACCAGGGTTCTCTCCAAGCCACAAAGAGGCTGACTAATTTATGTTCTTGTAATCATCAACCCATTGGTATATCTGTGGAAACAAACTGCAAAATTGATTCAAAATACATTGATTACATCAGTTCAAATGTGAATCATTTTTTATATTTTGTCGTGGCAGAAAGGGATGAAAATAAATCATTTGTTTGCGACTGTTCCATCACTATTTATACAGGCTGTATAGAAGCTCCTCCGAATGTGCTTCCTGTTCTAGTTAATATTAAATGCTGACAAGAGTCACAATATGGGGAAACCAACATCACAGTGTAGAACGATCCTCATGGATCAAAATGGCTAGACATCAAACATCTTGAGGTCAGTATTCGAATCATATGTACATTGAGTGGTGGCCCTGATGACACTACTGCCATTGTACTATGAGATTACCACTAGGGATTATCAGTGCCATTTTGGAACCTAGTGAAATGACACTGATAAGGGTGGGGTGGCAGAGTTTGGGGGAAGTCATTGTTGCTGGGAGGGGTCGTGAGGGATGTTGTGTGTGGAGTTTTCTTGTGAGGGATAGGGATTCCTAATTAAACACAACCTTAAAACTAAGAAGCAGACAGCAGTCCAGCAGTGAGATGGGGCTTTCCAAGTTTTTTGCATTGAGTGTCACATGTATTTTTTTCTCCCAGTTGGTTAGGGGTCTTACATGTGCACTAGGTGCAAGAAGCTCTTTGCTCTCAGGAAGGCTAGAGCAGCAGACTTGGAGGACATAAGGAAGACAGAGAGGTACATAGACGAGATCTACAGGGATGTAGTACTGAAGTCCCACCTCCAGTCTGGCAGCATCCCTATTGCCATGGAGGAGATAGGTCATGTGACAGGAGAGCATCACCCTGGTGTGGCAGGAAGTGATCCTGTAACTAGGACTTGTCCTCCAGGTGATGTAAAACCCTCTTGCACTGTGGAGGTTTCTCCAGGGCCATGTGCCCACAAGGGAAGGGTTAGGACAGCTATTATAGTTGGTGATTCAGTCATTAGGCATGTAGATAGCTGGGTGGCTGGTGGATATGAGGATTGCCTGGTAACATGCCTGCCTGGTGCGAAGGTAGAGGATCTAATGCGTCACCTAAACAAGGTTTTAGATAATGCTGGGGAGGAGTCTGCTGTCTTGGTACATGTTGGTACCAATGAAATAGGAAAGTGTGGTAGGGAGGTTCTGGAGGCCAAATTTAGGCTTTTAGGTAGGAAGTTGAAATCCAGAACTTCCAGGGAAGCATTCTCTGAAATGCTTCCTGTTCCATGCACAGGACACCAATGGCAGGCAGAGCTCTGGAGTCTAAATGCATGGATGAGACGATGGTGCAAGGAAGAGGGTTTTCGATTTGTTAGGAACTGGGCAACATTCTGGGGAAAGAAGAGGCTTTTCCGAAGGGATAGGCTCCAACTTAACCGTGATGTAATCAGGCTGCTGGCATTAACCTTTGTAAAGGAGATAGAGCAGCTTTTAAACTACATAATAGGGGAAAGCCGACAGTCGCCCAAGAGCACATAGTTAGGAACAATGTATCCTTGAAGGATACTAGCAAAAGATTGAAGTTAGAGCTTATCAACAAAGGTTCCAATAAAGACACTCCTCCTGGAGTGGAGGAGTAGCCTAGTGGTTAGAGCAACTGCCTAGTACTTAGAAGATCAAGGGTTCGATCCCCACTGACACTCCTTGTGACTTTGGGCAAGTCACTTTACACTCCATTGCCTTGGAAGAAAAGGCTGGCAATCTACTTCCAGTGATACATTGCCAAAAAACCCCAGAGGTAGCTGGGTCACTATGAGTCAACACTGACTTGATGGCACTAAAAAAAAACAAAAAAAACCCCAAATGCCCTTAAGTACAGAGCAGACAAAGCTTAAAATTCCAAAGTATCCTGCCTACCAATAACCAGATTAATATGAATAAAATACAGCCTCTAAAATGCTTGTTTGCAAATGCTAGAAGTCTAAAAAATAAGATGGGAGAGTTAGGATATTGTTGTTGTTAAGTGCCATCGAGTCGGAGTCAACTCATGGCGACCCTCTGGATAGATATCCTAAATTGTGTTCAGTCTTGAGTCAGGCAGCTCATTGTTGACAGACTGGTACCCGTAGCTGCTGTTATTGTCTCAATCCATCTCATTGCTGGCCTTCCTCTTTTGCGTTGACCTTCTATCTTGCCAAGCATGATGTCTTTCTCTAATGATCTCTCTCTTCGCATGATGTGTCCAAAGTATGAAAGTCGAAGTCTTGTCATCTGAGCTTCTAAAGAAAGCTTAGGTTTGATCTCCTCTAGTACCGACTGGTTTGTTCTTCGGGCAGTCCATGGTATACACAGTATTCGCCGCCAGCACCATAATTCAAAGGCATCAATTTTCTTCCTGTCTATCTTTTTCACTGTCCAGCTTTCACATCCAAATGATGTTATTGAAAATACCATGGCTTGAACAAGTCGAATCTTTGTATGGAGAGAGACATCTCTGCTCTTGAGAATCTTATCTAGATCTTTCATAGCCATTCTGCCAAGAGCAATGCGTCGTCTGATTTCTTGATTGCTTGTTGCTTCTTTATTGATAGTTGATCCAAGTAGGTTAAAGATGTTCACGATTTCAATTTCTTCTCCTTCAACGATGAACCTGTTGAACCTGTTGATATATAGCATTAAGAGGTTACATATCATTGGTATCTCAGAGATATGGTGAAGGAGGACAACCAATGGGACACTGTGATACCTGGTTACAAACTATATCATAATGATAGAACAGATCAAATTGGTGGAGTTGCACTCTATGTTAGAGAGGGCATTGAGTCACAAAAGTTTAAATTCTTGCAGGAAACAAAATACACTGTAGAATCTCTATGTATTGAATTTCCATGGAAAAATGGGAAGGGGAAAGTGATGGCAGTGGAGGTGTACTATCAACCGCCTGGCCAGAATGAACAAATGGATGATGAAATTCTCAAAGAAATCAGGGAAGTTAACAAAAGTTACAGCACAGTAATAATAATGGGTGATTTCAATTACCCCGGTATCGACTGGTCAGTGTCACGGCAGAACATGCTAGGGAGATAAAGTTTCTAGATGAAATAAATGACTGCTTCTTGGTGCAGCTGGTTCATGAACCGATAAGAGGTGAAGCCATTTTGGACCTAGTCTTTAGTGGAACACAAGATCCAGTGCAAGAGATAAGGGTGTTGGAGCCACTTGGCAATAATGATCATAGCATGGTCGCGTTTGATTTAATAAATGAAGGAAGGACGGCAAGGAAATCCACAATACCACCTTTTAACTTTCAAAAGGGAGACTATGATAAAATGAGGAAAATAGTTCAGAAAAACTAAAAGGAGCAGTTGCAAAGGTTAAAAATTTACATCAAGCATGGATGTTGTTTAAAAAAATACTATCTTGAAAGCCCAGACCAGCTGTATTCCACACTTTAAGAAAAGTGGAAGGAAGTTCAAAAAACTTCCAGCATGGTTTAAAGGTGAGGTCAGAGAGACTGTTGCCAAAAAAGCATCTTTCCGGAAATGAAAAAAGGAGCCAAATTATGAAAACTGGAATCATCATAAGCACTGGCAAATTAGATGCAAGGCATTGATGAGGCAGGCAAAGAGAATTTGAGAAGAAGCTTGCTGTGGAAGCAAAAATGCATAATAAAGACTTTTTAAAGTACATTCATAGCAAAAAACCTGTGAGAGAGTCAATTGGACCATTAGATGATAGAGGAGTTAAAGGGGCACTAAGAGGGGGCAAGGCCATAGCAGAGAGACTGAATGAATTATTTGCTTCGGTCTTTACTGAGGAAGATTAGGGATGTTACCCATGACTGAAATGGTATTAAAAGATGATGCCACAGAAGAATTGAAAGAAATATTGATACACCGGGAAGATGTATTACAACTATTTGATAAACTGAAGAGTAACAAATCATCTGGACCGGATGGTATACATCAAAGGATGTTGAAAGAACTGAAATATGAGATTGCAGACCTACTATTAGTAATCTGTGAACTATCATTAAAATCATCTGTAATACCTGAAGACTGGAGGATGGCCAATGTAACACCAGTTTTTAAAAAGGGTTCCAGGGCTGATCCGGGAAACTACAGACCTGTAAACCTGACATCAGCACCAGGAAAAATGGTAGAAACCATTATAAAGAACAAATTTACTGAACATGTAGATGGTTATAGCTTAATGGGAGACAGCCAACATGGCTTTAGCAAAGGAAGGTCTTGTCTTACTAATCTGTTATGTTTTTTTGAAGGTGTGTTTTTTTGAAGGTGTGAATAAACAGGTAGACAAAGGTGAGTTGGTTGATATAGTGTATCTGGATTTTCAGAAAGCCTTTGACAAGGTCCTTCATGAGAGAGAGACTCGGCGAAATTTTAAAAAGTCATGGTATAGGAGGCAGTGTACTATTGTGGATCAGGAACTGGTTAAAAGATAGAAAGCAGAGGGTAGGGCTAAATGGCCAATTTTCCCAATGGAGAAAGGTGAATAGTGGAGTACCCCAGGGAGCTGCGTTGGGTCCACTGCTTTTTAACATATTTGTAAATGACCTGGAAATGGGAACAACAAGTGAGGTAATCAAATTTGCAGATGACACAAAATTATTCAAAGTTGTTAAAACCCAAAAGGATTGTGACAAATTGCAAGACGACCTTGATAAATTGGAAGACTGGATTTTCAAATGGCAGATGAAATTTAATGTGGAGAAATGCAAAGTTATGCACCTAGGAAAGAACAACCCAAACTATGGTTACACAATGCAAGGTTCCATATTAGGAACTACCACCCAGGAAAAAGATTTGGACATCATTGTGGGTAGCACATTGAAACCCTCCGCCCAGTGTGCAGCAGCGGCCAAGAAAGCAAATAGAATGCTAAGAATCATATGGAAAGGAATGGAGAATAAAACAAAGGATATTATAATGCCTCTATGTTGTTCCATGGTGCAACTGCACCTTGAATATTGTGTGCAATTCTGGTCGCTGTATCTTAAAAAGAATATAGCGTTATTAGAAAAGGTACAGAGAAGAGCCACCAAAATGGTAAAAAGGATGGAAGGATACACCTATGAAGAGAGGCTAAAAAGGTTAGGGCTCTTCAACCTGGAAAAGAGATGGCTGAGGGGAGGATATGATAGAGATCTATAAATAAATGAATGGAGTGGAATGGGTAAATGTAGATTGATTGTTTACGCCATCAAAATATAGAAAGACTAGGGGATATTCAATGAAGCTACAGTGTAACCTATTTAAGACTAATAAGAGAAAATATTTTTTCACTCAACGCGTAATCAAAATCTGAAATTTGTTACCGGAGGATGTAGTAAAAGCTTTTAGTGTAGCTGGGTTTAAAAAAGGTGTGGACAAGTTCCTGGTGGAAAGGTCCATAAACCATTATTAAAGGGTACCTGGGAAATCCACTGCTTGCCACAATACAAGCATTGTGGAACCTGTGTCCTTTGGGGAAACTGCTAGGTACTTGTGACCTAGATTGGCCACTGTTGAAAACAGCATACTGGGCTTGATGGATCTTGATCTCACCCAGTATGACATATCTTATGTTCTTATGATGCTGGATGCTTTGGAGATAGGGGGGATTAGATGTGGCTGGGGTCATGGAAGAATTGTGATATCTTATTTATTTGTATTTAGCTCACACCTTTCCAGTGGTAGTTCAAGGCGAGTTACATTCAGATATGTAGATATTTTCCTGATCCCAGAGAGCTTATAATCAAAGTTTGTACCTGAGGTAATTGAAAGAAATAACTTGCTCAAGACCACAAGGAGTGTCTCCATATGGAGGGGGGGGGGGGGGTTTGGGGAGATCGAGGCTAGGGGCCACCGAGGTTGGTTTGAGGTAATCCGGGGCAGACCTCAATATAGACAACTGCCCCTAACAATGGGCAGTTAAATTTACACATAGGACCAAACAAATCAGCCGCATACAGACAATAGAAAGGAGTTCCATAAGGCTCTGCATTATCCTCGCTACTCTTCAACATATTCATGCAACCCATATGTACCATATTCCACAGACACGATATTCAATACAGGATCTATGCAGATGATGTCATGATGTTTACACCTTATGACATTCCTTACTCCAAACCTAAACAAAATAACTATCTGCTTCCAAAAATCTCACAATGGCTACATGAACCCGGGTTCTAGATCAACTACAAAAAACAAAAGTGCTCTATAGCTCCAGAAACAAGACATTCTCACCCCCCAAAACACTCAAAATCCATGACATGGAAATAGAAAACCATGCAGGAGATGAAATTCTTGGGCATAGCAATTGACTAGCAGCTTGATTTTCCTCCTACATCACCAAAACCACAAGAGCTATATACCACAAAATAAAGATACTCCTCAATTCTCAACCTCTACTAGCAACGTTTGACTTCCGCTCACTACTCCAGGCACTCATCTTCCCCCTCATGCATTTCTATAACAGCCTATTTATTTATTTGGTTTATACCGCACTATTCATGATCAGCATGGTTTACAAGATAACAACATTATACATAGAACAGTTTACATAAATTATATAGAGCATGTAACAGAATTACATAGAACAAGTGAACAAGGAAACAAATAACTATTTACAATAAGAGATTCTTAAGAGATCATACAAAGTAGCATAGCTATTTACAGTCTGAAAGAATCTTGAGCACGAGATTGATGGGCAAGGTTTTAAGTTACATGGTCAAAAGCAAGATGGAATTAGGTGTGTTTTAATTTCTTTGTGAAAGGTGGCCAGATCTGAAATGAGACGAATATGAGGAGGTAGGGAGTTCCATAGTTGTGGGCCAAAGAGGGAGAAAGCTCTGTTGATGGCAAATTGGGAGCTTTTTCTAGATATGGAAGGGGTGGTAAGAGTATTTATCATATTTGTTCTTCTTGTTCTATTGTCAGAAGTCCAATGTAGGAGATCTTCTAATGAGGATGCAGATAGGCGATTGAGGATTTTAAAAGTAATCAGGAGAGTTTTGTACTTTAGTCGACTGCTTATTGGGAGCCAGTGAAGATGGATTAGAAGAGGCGTTACGTGTTCGTATCTTGAAGCACCATAAATGGTTCGTGCAGCTGTATTCAAAGCTAACTGTAAAGGATGGAGAGAATATCCAGGAAGCCCATGCAGGATGATGTTTGCATAGTCAAAGAAAGGAGTGATAATGGCTTGGAAAACAGTGCGGAAGTCAGTAGGTTCAAGTAGGGGACAGAGGTGCCAGAGGGATCGTATTTTATGATATACAGCCTTTGTGATGTTGTTTATATGGGGCTCCAAGTTTTGGGACTGGTCCAGAGTGATGCCGAGATATCTAACCTCTCGATTAGACTTTAGTTCAGCATGTTTAACCTGCAGGGAAGGTGGGGGCATGAAAGTTGGGATTTTTGTGACAAAGAAGACTTCTGACTTTTTGTAGTTTACTTTGAGGTTATGCACCGCTAGCCAGTCGGAGACAGCATTGAAACAGTCGATTATTCTAGTGAAGTTTGGGTTCTCTGTTGCAAAAGGCGTGTAGAGGAGCACATCATCTTCATAGATGTGATAACGAATGCCAAAGGACTGTATGATTGTACATATTGGTTGTAAATATATGTTAAAAAACAGTGCAGATAGGGAAGAACCTTGCGGAACACCTTGAGTTTGTTGATACATATCGGAATTTCGATTGCCCATCCAAACTTGTTGCAGATCTGTTAAATATGATCTACACCATTTTAGAGCTGTGCTCTGAATGCCCTTAAGCTTGAGTAGATTGATGAAATGGCCATGACAGACTGTATCGAAGGCTAAAGCAATATCCATGAAAATCAAGATAAAGCCTTGTTTTGGATTATTTAAGCCTAAAATCAAGTTATCAAATAGGGATGTGAGCAAGGTCTTGACACCATGATGTTGTCTAAAACCATGCTGTTGCGAATCAAGTGGTGCGTGGCAGTCAATATGGTCTGGGACTCCCCAAACATGCAATTCATCAGCTACAAATGGCCCAACACACAGCATAGTAAAAGCAAGAAAGAGCAACTGCATTACTCCAATTTTAAAAGATCTATACTGGCTACCTATACACAGCCTAATTAAATATAAATTAGTAATGAACATATTCAAAACTTCATATGACCAATCATCACCATACCTAAAATCCCTCATCCACACTTCAATAACCGCCAGAAAAAGGCACAAATGCAACCAAAAAAACTTACTTGACTTATCAATGGAAATAACATGAATGAACCAAAATACTCACAACAGAACCTTCTCCACTTACGCACTGGATCTATGGAATGCACTCCCTAATGACCTCAGGGAAATTCATAAACTAACAAAATTCCGCAAATATCTAAAGACATTCTTATTCAAAGAACACTTCAAGGACTAAATGGTATGTCCCCATGGAACAACAAAAATTACGGACACTTAACCCCACTGTCTTAAAATACCACCTTCCCACACCCCCCACTTATTGCTCCCCCCAACCTAACATTACTCAACCCTGGTTTTACATAATCCCTGCTTTGTAAATACGTTATGGACCAGAGGCTATAGTTACCAATTGTAATTTTACTGTTTGATGTTGTTAATGTTTAAAGGGTCTATGTTGATTCCCAGATAAGGCGGTATAAAAAAAAGGTGAAATTAGACTTACCTGCTAATTGTTGTTCCTTGTGGAACTCTAGTCTAGTCCTGGACATCTGGGGGTATAAGCACCTCCTCCCACAGCCTTGGAGACTGAGCCCGTCACCCTTTTTGGTGACACCAGTATAAATAGATGAGGAACCGCCTCCTTGCTCCAGTAATCTATGGATAAAGCAGACTCACAAGAGCAATACTGCATTCTTAAATTCTAACTAAACTTTAACTAACTCTCAACTATCCTAACTGCAAACATTTGCTGAATAGCTGGACTTGGCAAAGCACCAAGCAAGGTCTATCTATGCATCCGCTTAGGTCTGCTTCGCCCCCTCTCTAGGACCTCCTAGCAGGTACTGTTAATACTGCCCCGTAAGCATTTTACCCCTTCCGCACCACAGGATCGCAGGCCATCCAGGCACTGCCACAGCCAACTGATAAATACCTTTAAAAAATTCTTCAGGCTATGGATCCACGTCAATTTAGGGAGGGACACGGGACTAGACTAGAGTTCCGCAAGGAACAACAATTAGCAGGTAAGTCTAATTTCACCTTCCTTGTCGTCCCTCTAGTCTAGTCCCAGACATCTGGGGATGTAACAGAGCAATAACAACTTAACGGGAGAGACCCGCTAGACCAGCCTGAAGAACCGCTGATCCAAACCTAGCATCCCTCTCCACTTGCAAATCGATCCTGTAATGCTTGACAAAGGAATGTAACGACGACCAAGTCGCTGCCTTACAAATCTCTGCCGCAGGCACCAAACTGCACTCCGCCCAGGAAGCCGCCTGCGCCCTAGTCGAATGAGCTCTTAACCCAGTCGGCACAGCCCTGCCTTTCAAGATATATGCCGACGTAATGGCCTCCTTAATCCATCTTGCAATAGAAACCTTGGACGCTGGCTCCCCCTGCCGTGGTCCTCCAAACAAGAGAAACAATCTATCCGTCTTGAGGAATACAGCCGTTCTCTGCAAATACACTCTCAATAATCGACTCACATCCAACCGATGCAACCTCTTACTGGAACTGTCCGCGACATCCTCCTCGAAAGCCGGCAAAGACACCGCTTGATTCACATGAAAAACCGATACCACCTTTGGTAAAAATGAGAGCACTGTCTGCAACACCACCTTCTTGTCACAGAAGGCCAGAAACGGCTCCATACACGATAAGGCCTGTAACTCCGAAATCCTCCGTGCCCCGAAGAACTCGCTACTAAAAATACTGCCTTCAGCGTGAGATCCTTCGATGTTGACTTAGACAAAGGCTCGAAAGGCTTACGCACCAATGCCTCCAGCACCATGTTGAGATGCCAAGTCGGCACCGGAAAACGGCAAGGCGGTCTTAGCAGGGACGTCGCCCTCAAAAACCGCTTCACGTCTGGATTAGACCCAAGCACTAACCCTTGCACCTTTCCATGATAACAAGAAAGTGCTGCCAACTGGACCTTTAAGGATGCTGACGCTAGACACTTATCAAAACCGTCCTGTAAAAAGTTGAGAATCTGCGGAATGGAGGCCCTCAATGCCACCACTCGCCTAAGCTCGCACCAAGACTCAAAAAGGCGCCATACCCGGATATACGCTACTGAAGTAGATCTACGCCTGGACCTCAGCAAAGTGGAAATTACCGCTGACGAATAACCCCTGGCCGTCAGCCTTGCCCTTTCAATAGCCAAGCCGAAAGCGAGAACCGATCCACCTGAGGCATTAGCAAGGGCCCTTGCCCCAGCAGATCCTCCCTGTCCGGCAGCTTCCACAGTGCCTCCACTAGGAGCCGCACCAGGTCGGCATACCATGGTCTCCTCGGCCAATCCGGCGCTACAAGAATCACCTGACCCCTGTGTTTCTCTATTCTCTGAATTAACCGACCTATCAAGGCCCACGGGGGGAACACGTAGAGGAGCTGCTCCTCTGGCCACCTCTGCAATAGGGCATCCAAACTTTCGGACATTCTTTCTCGTCTTCTGCTGAAAAACCTTTCTACCTTCGCCGAAGTGAACGTTGCCATGAGATCCATCACCGGAATTCCCCAGCGATCCACTGTCATCTCGAATACCTCCTGATTGAGGACCCACTCCCCCGGGTCCACTGCGACTCGACTCAGAAAATCTGTGGTCACATTGTCCACTCCAGTTACATGTCCTGCCGTTAGTGCTTCCAGATGCAACTCGGCCCAAGCTAGTAGCTCTTCCGCCTCTGCCTCCAGAGCTACACTGCTGGTGCCCCCTTGCCGATTTATATACGCTACCCACTGTGGCGTTGTCTGACAGCACCCGAATCGCACTGCCCTGCACCTGATGCTGGAACACCCTTAACACCAGCGTGACTGCTCTTAGCTCCAACCTGTTGATTGACCATTGTCTTTCCTGTTCCGTTCACTGACCTTGGGCAAATTGCCGTTCGAAGTGTGCCCCCCAGCTGTAAAGACTGGCATCCGTTGTCAAGGGCTTCCAGTCTGGCGACTCCACCGGCATACCCTGCCCTAGATTTCTTGGATCTAACCACCACTGAAGGAACTGCTTCACCGGCCCGGGGCAAATTAACTTCTGCGACAACTGATCTGACTGATTGGACCACCGCCTGAGCAGCACTCTCTGCAACGGTCTCATGTGCGCCCTGGCCCAAGGCACTAGCTCGAGCATGGCCACCATTGTACCCAAAAGCTGCAGGTAATGCCACGCTGAAGGGGCTTTTTTCCCCAAGAACTCCCGAATGAGTTGGCGCAGTCCTTGAGCCCTGATGAGCGGCAGAAATACCCTGCCTATCTTCGTGTCGAAGCAGGCTCCCAGATACTCTAAGTCATGGGTCGGTGTCATCTTGCTCTTTGCAACATTTACTACCCACCCTAAGCTCTGCAGAAACTGCACTACCCGGCGAGTAGCTTCCTTGCTCTCGCTCTGCAACTTTGCTCAAATCAACCAATCGTCTAGATACGGGTGAACCAACACCCCCTCTCTGCGCAACGCCGCCGCCACTACCACCATTATCTTGGTAAAGACCCGTGGCGCTGTTGCCAAGCTGAACGGTAATGCCTGGAACTGAAAATGCCCCATCGGGACTGCAAAACGCAGGTACTGCTGATGCTCCAACCGAATGGGAATGTGCAGATACACCTCGGAGAGGTCTAGAGATGTGAGAAACTCTCCCTGTCACACCGCCACTATAACGGACCACAGAGTTTCCATGCGAAAGTGAGACACCCTGAGACACCTGTTGACTCCCTTGAGGTCATAATCGGCTGCCAAGAACCTTCTTTTTTGGGCACCACAAAATATAGTGAGTACCGACCGCAGCCGCACTGGCTGGCTGGGACCGGCACCACTGCTTTGAGGTCTTGTAACCTCTGCAAAGTCTCCCGCACTGCTCGTCACTTTGACCTTGTCCTGCAAGGAGACTGGACGAAGGAGTCGGCAACGGGTCATTGAAGTTCCAGGGCATACCCCTCTTTTATGACCTCCAAAACCCAACGATCCGACGTGATTTGGACCCAAGCAGGATAAAATTCTCTCAGCCGACCCCCTACGGTTACCAACCCTGCCTGGGCCCCCCTCGTTTCATTGCGGTTTTTTGAGGGCCGAGGACGAGGAGGCTCCAGAACCTCTCCCCGCTCCCCTAAATCCTCAAAACCCCTGGGACCTATACTGAAAACATCCTCTTTGAAACTGACCAAATCTTGGAACACAAAATCTCCTAAACTCCCTCTGCTGGCTTCTGGAATGCGCGAGAGGATGATTCTGCTTCTGCTTATCCTCCGGCAGCCTTCCCCCTTTAGACTCTTCAAGGTCTTTCACCAATTTGTCCAAATCTTCTCCAAAAAGAAGCTTACCCTGGAAGGGAAGCTTTCCTAGTCTCGCTTTAGAGGTGCCGTCTGCCGCCCAATTGCGCAACCAGAGATACCTACGCGCCACTATCATGGACGCCATGCTCTTTGCCAGACCCCGAATAAGATCATATTGTACATCCGCTAAATAAGCCGCCCCCGACTCCAGCCGGGCCGCTTCTTCCACTGTCTCGTCTTCCTGGCCCACTGAAATCCTTTGGGCCCAACGTAGATACCCTCTTGCTACCCACGCTCCACAGATGAAGGCTTGCAAGGAAAGAGCATTGACATCAAACACCTGTTTAAGTAGAGTATCTAGTCGCTGATCCTGCGCATCCTTAAGGGCAGCACTGCCCTCCACCGGAATTGTGGTCTTCTTGGTAACAGCGGATACCGCCGCATCCACTTTAGGCGATTTGAAAAGATCCTTGTCCTGCTCCTGCAACGGGTAAAGCTGTGCCATCACCCTGGAACCCTTCAGACCGGCTTCCGGCGTGTCCCATTCCTCCTGGATCATTTCCCTAAAAATCCAATGCATTGGGAACACTCTCTGGGACTTCCGCGTTGCCTGAAGCAACGGATCCTCCAAAGCCGAATCCGCTTCGTGCTCTGCCACCGGCATGTTAAGAGCTTTCAGAGTCTCAGAAATAAGAGCTGCCAGTTCTTCTCGGCGAAAGACCCTGACCACCCTTGCCTAGTCCTCCTGCTCTGCAATCTCGCCTTCCTCCAGGTCTAGATCCACATCCGAATCCGGACCGTCGGAGATGTCTTCTGAAACCACAACCGCTACCTTAGACCTCTTACACGGGGCGCCCTCCCGGCCCCCAAGTAGAGAAGCCCCAGGCTGCTTAAGGCCCCCAGCTACCTCCGCAGCCCCCTGCTTCCCTGCTAGGGCCTGCTGAAGTAAACACATAAAATCTTGGGAGAAAATGGCTGCCAGCCCTCCCTGCAAGCCGACTGGGCCGTGGAGAACTCAGCCGCCTCGAATGGCCCTTAAGTCGGCACCGACGAAGGTCCGGCTGGAGAGAGCGACTCAGGAGAGCCCAACACTTCTTCCCTGTGCACTGCGTCATCCGCCTCTATCTTCTTTGCCGCAGTTTCCTGCACACAGCCCTTACAGATACCCCATCTCCGACAGCGACCCCCTCTTGGCCACACACATTACACACTGGGGCCTGGAAGTCATATTGGCAAGTTTGCAAACACCTGCCCAGCTCCTTGTGACCAAACTGCTTCCTCTGTTCTCTCCTTTTTATTTTTTTTACACTACTCCGTCACTCCAAGAAACTGGGCGCCCCCACAAAGCGAACCCCAGCACTGTGGCCTGCCAAAGCCCTGCGTGCCTGCAGAAAAAACCCATTCCCGAGCTTCTCACGCAAATGCTGCGTGGCTTAAGGCCCGTGCGCCGTTACACTCTGAGCCACGAGAAATTTGCCGCGCTTTTCTTTTAGGCCTCTCCCGCACTGAAGCCTCCTCAGACTGCCTGCTTTGCCCGCGACACTCACCATGCTCTGGGAACCATGCCGCTTCTCATCTCTATCAAAGGTTACAGGCAAGCGTCCCTTCAGTTGTGCTTCCGCCACCGCGAATCCCACCGTGGCAACCAAAAGGCCGTCGCCGCGGCTCCAGACACCGGCGTGTGTACTCCCTCAACGTCTCTTCACCCGCCCCACAGGTTCGGGAGACAGAGGCCCCAACAGCAGCTCCCGCACTCCACCCTGACAACAGTACCTGCAGGGAGGGGGGGGGGGGGAGAGAGGGGGAAAGCCCAGCGCGTACTCCAGCAGCCTCTCAGCAGAAAAAACCCTTTGCCGGTAAATTTAAAGCTGCAGTTACTCCTCTTAACGCTTTATTTATATCTATCTTTTTCTCTAAAACAACCTAACTAAAAGAACTCCTCACCGATTCCTCTAGTGAGCCCCTCTGTGGCTCACACCTCCTACAGCTGCCTTGGAGACTGAGCTTACTGGAGCAAGGAGGCGGTTCCTCATCTATTTATACTGGTGTCACCAAAGAGGGTGACGTGCTCAGTCTCCAAGGCTGCAGGAGGAGGTGCTTATACCCCCAGATGTCCGGGGACTAGAGGGATGACAAGGAACAGATAAATAAATGTGCTTTGGGGCAGCTGTAAATGCCAATGTCTAATTCTTTGTGTAGACGTGGATTCCCTTTCTGAAATGGGGAAGCCACATCTATAGTGTAGGTCTGCCCAAACCACTCCTTCTGCCAAGCCTCATGCCTCCAGGAAATGTAAACAGGGTAAGCATCCCCACATTTTAAAAGCCCCTCTTCTAAAATGGCATTTACACTTGTATGACAATCTACATGTACTGCTATTTAGACAATGGAGTGCTTCTAAAATAACCTTCAATATCTCCTTGATTATCAGCAGGCAAGCCTCCCATTCTGATTCTGGGGGACAGGAAGAATATTTCTCCAAAACCTCATGTTATTTATTTATTTGACAACTTTTATATACCTCCCCTTCCCAAGATCAGGGGCGGTTTACATAGAACAATGGAAACCATACATAGAACATAATGCAACATTGCAACTATTTACAAAAAACAAGTATAATCATAAACTTTTTACAACTATTTACAACTTGTATCATAACTTTAGGGTTCAGGCTTAGACATAGATTAATTACTTTTGTATGAGGAAAAAATGTCTGTCAGTGATTCAGCATGGATGAGACTGTAATTGTATGGAAGGGTATATGAGTAGGCTATGACCAGAAATTAGCACCTGGCACTAGGGATTGTGGCCTGGAAGTAAGCTGTCTATCTGCGGGGATCCCATTCCCACAGGCAGGAAAAGAAGAAGAGACCCGCGATCACGGCAAAGTCCACTTCTGTCTGCCCATGGGAGATCAGATCTCCATGGGCAGAAAAGAGGGGAAATGCTGTGATCGTGGCTTGCAGGCTGCCAGCTGGCCACAGAGATCCCATCCCCCATGAGTAGAAGAGAATAGATATCAGGGCCTGCAAAAAAAAAAGTTAGACGGTGGGGGGGGGGGGGGGAGTGAGACAGTAAAAACTTAAAAGGGCCAGTAGCTTCAAAAAAAGGAAGGAAGATGGGGGGAATGGAGGGTGGGGGGGGGGGGAGAGGAGAAGAGTGCATGGCGTTGGAGATAGAGCAATGAATGCATGGGCACAAAAGGGCACCCCCACCCCCAGAACAGACAAATAAGCACCCTACCTCCTCACTACAGACTCACACACTCAGGCATCCCACCCTCCACATAACAGACACACACCCCAGCTCCACCCTTCATACATACTGTGATAAGGAAGCTTATCATAGCTCAGGAAGGAGCTATAGAAAAGGTGAAGTGACTCTGAACAAGCAACCTGTCAGTTCTGGTAGAAATAAGAAAACAGAATTTTCCCATAAAAGACTACCAGTCCCAGAATGCACCAGGTTTCCAACAGCCATTAGAGGAGCTGAAGTGGGGAAACGTGTGTTCAATCAGGAGGGCTATGAGGTAATCCCTAAGCACTCATCTCAAAGGGCAGGGCCTGATTCAGCACAGCTGCGCTGTATTAGGGAGGAGCACTCATCTAAGCAGAATAAAGGTAGAGTTTATTCTACAGAGAATTATCCTGAGGATCATCATCATCAGAAGCAGAAGCCACACAGGACGGACAGAGAGGGAAAGAAACCCTTTGGAAGAAGGAAGAGAAAAGCCTTTGAGAGGTCTAGAAGAGTCCAGAGCAGTACGTATACTGGGAGGCATTCCAAGGGCCAGCAAACACCATTGGACTGGGGAAAGCCAGAGGAATGGTGCTGCAGAGCTAGGAATCTCCAGACGCTACCTGTGAGGGAGACGGCTGCACGTGGAAGGGACCCTAAGACCCGTGCCAGAAGGTATGTGAAGAGAGATCCAGTGTCCAGGGATCTGGATTGGAAGGCTGGACATAAGAACTGGACTACATACTGGCCAGGCTATATAGAGAGGAACTCTAACAGCCATGGAAGCTCAGGTATGAACACTGATCTATGCCCTAGCTATAACCTTGAAAGACAGCAGGGAAACAAGTATTCTCCTGAAAGTGCTCCATTGGGAGATTCATCTGTGCCAATCCATGAGATTGAACCCATGCTTGTTGAAGAAGGGGGAATGATAGCAGATGAAGAATGTGTTTATATGGACTGCTCTCTGTCTAAACTCCTTTGGTGATTTTCTGTTATAAAGTACAGCAACCATCACAAAGAAATACAAACTTGTTCTTTAATCTACTCAGAAAAGCTCCTGTGTAGGTTTTCTAGCCACGCAGTAGAAAGCAAGCCAGCTAAGGGGTTTCAGTTGGATAACTGATAGCAATTGAGCCTTACCTAATTGCTTGTGAGCTAGGAGAGAATCACTTCTGAATCTATGTGGGAAGATATAAGAAGTTTACCTGAAAAGAACAGTTTTTTTCCTTTCTTTGTGGCTTTTGGTTTGTTGTTTGATACTGCTAAGAAAACATTTGCTAATGCCTACAGAAAAGACCAGTTTGTACCAACCAGGTCTTATTTCTTTTGGCTTTGCTTGCCTGACAAGTTTAAATGTTGTTTTCCTGATTTTGTTTTTTTCAAGTTTAACACTGAAAGCAAGTAACCTGATTTATGTGCTACCAAGCATATCTGTGTTGGGAGAAATAACCCCAGAAATAAATATCTTATTGGCTTTAACACTTGAGCACAACTAAATTATTGTCAGCAGCTGTGTCTGGTGTGAATGAACTGCATTGCCCACAATCCCTTGCAAATCATATAGATATATGCACTTGCCAAGACTGTGAAGATTCTCACCCAGGCAACCGTCTGACAATACATAAACACACACACACACACACACACACACACACACACACACACACATACACATATTCACACACAGGCAGGGGCACCCTACGTATGCACACTTCACACATAGACTTCTCAGCTCTGCAGCACATATATACATGCTTCACAACCTTGCACCCCACTCATACAAAGGCACCCAACACCATATCTCACACACAGACAGGCACACCATTGTTGCACTGCACACATACATAGACACTTGCTATCTGAAGCTATAACTATTGTTGTCTAAAGTTGACACACAATGTAGGAACTCTGGCTCTGAGAACATGAGACCAGTGTGAGAGGCAACCGGGGGGAGGAGGCTCAAGAAGGTCACAAACACTGGCTCCTAATATTTCACCTGCCTTCTAAATTCACATAAAATTTGTCAAGGCCTGAGCTAGCCAATGCCTGAAAAGATCTATAATATCAAAGAACTGAATACATTTCTCAAGGAAAATAAAGGAAAGCAGGCTGTTGAAATTAGTGTTCAGATCTAAAATGCTTATGATTTTCACTGCAAGTAAGGATGATAATGTTGAAATGGCTACACAGAAAAGTTATTATTAATGTGAGGAAAAGCACCACCCCTCATCTCCATCTCCAGTCCTATGCCGTACACACAGTACTGCTGGAAATAATAAGTGACTGTTTCGCTTTGCTCTTAATTGCGCTTACCTGCTGGAATGCTGCTGGAGTTACTGCGCAGTACGTATTAAAACTTAGCAATTTTGCACACAAAAAATATCTTGAATTGAGGGGACGGTAAGCTCTGCCCCTCATAGGCATCATCAATCCTGTGCCCTATGCACAGTTAACAGGCGCTGCTGCTACAGCATGCTGCCACAGGCATGCCACCAAAGGGATGTGGCAAAGGGACATGCCCCTTTGTGTGCCTTGCTATCTGACCCAAGAGACCAGGGTTGGATTCCCACTAGCACTCCTTGTGGCCTTTGGGCAAGGTGATTAACCCTCCACTGCCTCAAAATAAATTCAAGTTATCAATGTCCCTTTTTAATGTACATTATCAAGTTTAAATTGCAATGTAAACCACTTTGACTGTAATGATAGTGGTATTAAAAACAAAACAAAACCCTGTTAAATAAATAAATAAATCTGTCTGTCTACATTATAGTATGTTGTACATGACATCCTAACTTGTGCTGCAGGTAGCCAGTGCAAGGATTTCAAAGCTGGTCGAATATGATCCTCTAATTTCAAATTTAAACAAAATATGCACAGCTATATTCCTGACATATTGCAATCTTTGAACCAGCCTCTTAGATAATCCCATATATAGAGAATTGCAATTGTCCAGCCTACTAGTTATCAGCCCATCAACAATCAATGCCAAATGATCATCCATTAAAAAGGGGTGTAGGTTACGAACCAATCTTCTTCTTCTTCTTTAATCCCTAGCTGGCACTTGGAGAGAAGGCCACCCTCTCAGCCAATATGCTGCTGTAAATGCCACTGGATTCTGTGTGTTGCTCACAATACTGTCCAATTGACAGTTTTGAGTCATTTAGACTATTGTAATTTGATATTCTTAGGAACGTCAAAAGCATTGTTACATAAATTATGATGAATTTAAAACATTGTGGCAAAGATGATTACACATAGTAGTCATAAGGATAGGATTACTCCCTTAATGTTAAATCTTCATTGGCTGCCAACAGAGGCCCATTTTTGTTTAAGATGTTGTGTCAAGCTTTTAAAGCTGTTCATCAGATTGGTCCTATCTATTTGTCTAATAGACTGTTTTGTTCATTGACTCATTTGACATTGATATTGCCTTCTGCTTCTGCCTTTCAACAAAAGAGGATTAGGGAAAGATGTTTTTCAGGTGTGGATCCAAAATTATGGAATGAATTACCTGTTAAAATTAGGGACCGTTGATGATTATGTGCAATTTTAAAACATTTCAAAGACTGGTTATGGGATAAATTTTTAAATTATACTTAATGTGAATTGTCTATGTTTCAATTTTGTACTCCACTTTGTACATCTGTAGATTGTAAAAACAGAATACAAATGCTGTTTCTAATTAAATTATACCACTATTCACCTTTCTCCATTGAGAAAATTGGCCATTTAGCCCTACTCTCTGCTTTCTATCTTTTAACCAGTTCCTGATCCACAATAGCACACTGCCTCTTATCCCATGACGTATAATTTCACCGAGTCTCTCATGAGGGACTTTGTCAAAACTTTCTGAAAATCCAGATACACAGTATCAACCGGCTCACCTTTGTCTACCTGTCTATTCACATCTTCAAAAAAATAACAGACTAGTAAGACAAGACTTTACTTGACTAAATCCATATTGGCTTTCTCCCATTAAACCATGACTATCTACCTGTTCAGTAACTTTATTCTTTATAATGGTTTCTACTATTTTGCCTGATACTGATGTGAGGCTCACCGGTCTGTAGTTTCCTGGATCACCCCTGGAACTCTTTTTAAAAATTGTCATTACATTGGCCATTCTCTAATCTTCCGGTACTACAGATGATTTTAATGATAGTTCACAGATTACTAATAGTAGGTCTGCAATCTCATATTTCAGTTCTTTCAACACCCTCAGATGGATACCATCGGGTTTAGGTGGTTTGCTACTGTTCAGTTTATCAGATAGTTGTAATATATCATCCCGGTTTACTGAAATTTCTTTCAATTCTTCTGATATATCACCTTTAAATACCATTTCAGGCATGAGTACCTTCCATACATCTTTTTCAGTAAAGACCAAAGCATTCATAAAGTCCCTCCACTATGGCCTTGTCCTCACTTAGTGCCCCTTTAATCCTCTATCATCCAGTGGTCTAACTGACTCTCTCCGGAACTCTGCCTGCCTTTTGGGTCTTGTGCATGGAATGGGAAGCATTTTACAGAATGTTACCCTGGAAGTTCTGCATTTCAGCTTCCTACCTAAAAGCTTAAATTTGGCCTTCCATGTATGTTGATAACTGATGTCAGTCGTGCGTTCAGGTACTGAATGGGTAAGATACCAGTGGACAGCACATTGTAGTTAGTGCTGGAGAACATATCGCATGCTGTCAATGTTCCATTAGCATGGATGCATCTATTCCCACTGCAATAGGTGGAGTTATGTGCATAATGGTGTGCATCCATGCATTAACTGCCGGGAACATGCTGGTCAGGTCCCAACAGTTACTGCAGAAAGTTTGCACATTAGTTGTGGTGCTAAACATACATTAGGTGCAAAAACCTAACGCACTTTAGTAAAAGGGTCCCAAAGAGTCATCAGTGGTCAATTCACCCACAAGGCTTCTCTTTTATCAGGGCTCATCCTAAGACTATTCATCATCCACACTCTAACTGCCTCAAGACCCCTTGACCAATGCTACCAATCTGTCCTTCCTATCTTCCCCTAAAAGGGCGTAGATCTGTAAATCATATGCATAAGATAAATATTTAAAGCCCCCATGTCTAATCACATCTGCCACCAGCTGCAAATAAATATTAAACAACATGGAAGAGGGTACTGAACCCATGGACACTCAATATTGCATACTCCAAGATGCTGACATTTCCCCTCCACCTTTAATCCTATGACACTATCCCCCCCCCCCCAACCCAAAGTTCTGCAAGCGAAGCATTAGGATTTCATGGCTCATACAATCAAAGGCTGTGTCAACTAACAGCCCAGAATCTGGATACTAATGAGTGTCATTCATCAGCACAACCAGTAAAGTCTTGCAACTGTATCTCCCTTCTACACCGAAAACTCAACTGCTCTTCATCTAACATGTTGTTCAACCAAGTAATTACCTAACTAAAGAAACACTGCTCTGTCAATCAATTTCTCCAGAAAAGTCAAGGTAGAAACTGGCCTATATAATTCCACTTTACCTTTTTCCAGACTCGGGTTCTTTAAAACCAGACAAATAGCAGATTCCGTATATTGCTCAGGATACATCCCCATAGTTAGAGAGTAATTCAGAATATCCAACAAGGTCTAGGTCATGGTTCAGCCGGATTCCCTATAGAAATCCTCTGTGAAATGTACTTTAGATTCTTTGGTACTATTAAAGCAGATAAGAATGCTGTCTGATCAAATCAGGATGGCCAAACTGTGGCAGAAAAAGAGGCGATTAAGGAAAATTGAAAAACACTAGTATTGCCATCCCATTGAGCAAGTAAAATTAGATTATAAGGTTGCCCTTAGGAATTATGAGTAACCGGGGATCCATACCAGGCGCTCGCCATCCTCCCCACCCTCCTAGGTCACCCCCCCCCTTCCCCCCTCAACATTCCCCATACAATTACACAGACACAATTGCTTGGAAAGAAAACCAGGTCGCAGCTTTATTGCCCATACAATTAACATTTTAACAGTCAACAATAACTTAACCATGAATTTCCCCCCCCCCCCCACCTCCGGCAGAGCGACACGTCACCCGCCCTACTATTAGCAAGGTGACGTCGCTTCCGCCCCTGGTCCGGTCAACCACCGGTCCAGCTCGAACCACCCCTGCTCAACTTCGCCATATCACTAGCAAAAGTAAGCTCAGGGTTCTCCGGGTCGTGGGCACCCTGCCCCCGCCCCAAGTAGCTTATGTCTCCGGACCCCGGAAACCTCCGGGATCCCGCCACCCCCATCCCCCCCCCAGCTGCGACACCCCCAAAAATCCCCCGAAACCCACCCTCAACCTTAAGGGTGGGAGGGCGGGACGCTGCCGGCTCCCCGCAGACAGACCATGTGCTCTGCGCGCACCCGCGCCGCCGAAGCACATGGCCCGTCCACTCTTCCGATTGGATGCTGGCTCACTCGCGAAGCCAGCATCCAATCCTTTTGAATGATGCTCTCATTCTCTCCCCCCCCCCCCCCGCCCGCGCGACCGATGCGCCCGGCTGGAACTGCCGGTTACCGGCGTCCGCCGTGACGCTGCCCGCGGCCTTCTCATAACCGGGGATCCATACCAGGCGCTCGCCATCCTCCCCACCCTCCTAGGTCACCCCCCCCCTTCCCCCCTCAACATTCCCCATACAATTACACAGACACAATTGCTTGGAAAGAAAACCAGGTCGCAGCTTTATTGCCCATACAATTAACATTTTAACAGTCAACAATAACTTAACCATGAATTCCCCCCCCCCCCACCTCCGGCAGAGCGACACGTCACCCGCCCTACTATTAGCAAGGTGACGTCGCTTCCGCCCCTGTTCCGGTCAACCACCGGTCCAGCTCGAACCACCCCTGCTCAACTTCGCCATATCACTAGCAAAAGTAAGCTCAGGGTTCTCCGGGTCGTGGGCACCCTGCCCCCGCCCCAAGTAGCTTATGTCTCCGGACCCCGGAAACCTCCGGGATCCCGCCACCGGCATAGACACAACTATGTGGCTTTGCCGCCCCATTACCCGGGCAAAAGCTGCGACCTGCCCAACACCTTCTCCAATGCCTCCTGCCAGTCATTAAGCAGAAGGTCAAGCCCAACCGGAGACAAATGCACCCCATCCGACCTGTACAACCCCGTACAGGCCACATCAACCCAATCATGCTGCACATGGGACCCCCCATGCTCCACCACCCACCTCCCAATCTGCCGGTTGATCTTAGCCAACCCCCGAGACCAGCGCCGCTGCCCCGCGCACACCGGTCGGGGGATGACATCAGACCAAAGCAGCACCACCCCAGCAAACATTAACAGAATTCGAGAAAAATCCCGCTTGGCAGCATTAATCAATTGCTTACAAGTCCAAGAAGTCAGATCATTACCCCCCAAATGCAAAAGAAGGAACCCGGGCTGAGTGCGAAGACGCGCATGATGACGAAGCAAGGGCATTAGCTGTGGCCACCTCAGTCCTCTCTCGCCCAGCCATGAAAGCGTCATCCCAGCAGACTCTAATCGCAGGTGCTGCCCAAGAGGCCGTTCCTCAGCACGTCTGCCAGCCCAGTAGACAAAGGAATGCCCCAGCATCCAACAGCCCCGCACCACTCTGCCCCGTTCTGCAAAGAAAACACAGTGTTAATGATCTGCCCCTGGAATGCCCGCATATCACAACCTCACATAAGTTTGAAAAGCCCTGGACCGCCACCCGCCGATCGCCTGTATTTGCGCCGGCGACAAGCCAACCCCGGCCGCACTGGTGGCCGCCCCGATGCGGAAGGAATGCGCCAAAAACTGTCGGGTATCCTCACCCATATGCCGCAGCCCCAACCGTAAGACCGCAGTCACCTGGTAACGAGTGACTAGGCGAGTATCGGCATGAACAAAAAAACCCACCCGCCGCCCTAGGACGGCCCTCCATATATGAGCGAGTCGCCGCTACCGGGCAGGTAACCCCACCAATCGCTCGCAACACCACCCACCGACCCCGACCGTGCGGATCGGTCTTGGACTGCTGCAAAAACACCCGCAGGGAATCCCGTGTCAAGTGCACCTGATGTGTCTGCAGACACCTACACCCCCCCCTGCTCCTGGAATCAGCCACCAACTCACCCACCCTGAAGGCTCCAAAAAATGCCAGACAGAAAAGGGCCTGGAACAGGGTGACCTCGTAGGCCGAAGCAGCCACCGCCGGCAACGCAGGGGAAACCCCAGCCAGCAAGTCATGCGTGAGCGGGCGACGCGCATCCGGAAACGGAGGATGAACACGTCGCCAACCCTGCATCAACTGCCGCACCAATGAACCCCCCCCCACAGGGGACCATCCGAGCACTCTAGCAAAAAAAGAAAAGCCCGCTAGGTGCTGCCGAACAGCCAACCGGGAGACGCCCTGGCGCTTGGCGCTCAGAACATAGCCCCCCAATAGTGAATCTGGTACCACCCCCCCTTGCCATCCCAGCCCCTGCAGGAACACCACCACTCGCCGGCAGCCCCGACAATAAGCAGTCCACGTGCCGACCGCCAGAGAACACCGCAGCAGCTCCGTCATCTCCACCGCCCACTGCTCCATAAGCTCCATGGGACCTCCGCTCCCACCGGATCCGCCTCCGGGGCCAACAGCCGGAAACGCTGTAATTGCAAACGAGACAAAGCGTCAGCAATACCATTCTTATGTCCCGGAATGTGCTGCGCCCGCAAAGTCAGATTCAAACGTAGACAGGCGAAGACCACCTGCCGCATTAAAGCCGCCACATCCGCACATCGAGGGGAATAATTATTGACCACACTCACGACGGTTGCATTATCACACCACCACACCATCTTCTTATTACGCAACCGATCGGGCCACAATGCCAACGTCACCAAGATAGGGAACAGCTCCAGAAAGGTAATGTTAGTTAGAAGCCCCGCTTCTCCCCAAGCGGCCGGCCATGGGCTCGCGCACCACGATCCCCGGAAGTAAATCCCTAAGCCCACCCCCCCTGCAGCGTCGGTGTACAACTGCAAGTCCTCACTCGAACAGTCCTCCTCCACCAAAACCGCCGATCCATTAAAATCCTGCAAAAAGGCATCCCACACTGCTAAGTCCTCACGCAGACACCTGGAAATCCGAATACGATGATGCGGTTTGGACACACCACACGTAGCCAGCGCCAACCGCCGGAGAAATACACGACCCATAGGAATCACTCTGCATGCAAAGTTCAGGGACCCCAGGAGAGACTGCATTTCCTTCAGGGTATACTTTGCCGAGACGAGCGCATTGGCCACTAGTACCCGCAACTTCCGCACCTTGTCTGTGGGCAAACGCGCTATCATGGTCGTGGAGTCCAACTCAATGCCCAAAAAATTGAGAGTCGTGGCCGGACCTTCCGTCTTCTGTTCTGCCAACGGGACCCCCAACGCGCCGGCCACAGAAACAAAACCGTCCAACAACTGTTGACACTGCGAAGTGTGGGCTGCACCCACAAAGAAAAAATCGTCCAAATAATGAACCAGATCAGCACAACCCACCTGCGTCTCAACAGCCCAGTGCAGAAAAGTGCTAAAAGTCTCAAAGTAAGCACACGACACTGCACAGCCCATGGGCATGCATTTGTCGAAATAATACTCGCCTGAGACCTTAAAACCCAGCAACGGAAAGGAAGAGGGGTGTACCGGAAGCAAACGAAAGGCGGACTCGATGTCCACCTTCGCCATCAGCGAGCCATACCCGGCCCGCCGAACCAATCGCACCGCCTTATCGAATGACGCATACCGGACTGTGCAGCACTCTCGCGGAATATGAGCATTGACCGACGAACCCTCAGGGTAAGACAAATTATGAATTAAACGGAACTTGCCAGGCTCCTTCTTGGGAATCACCCCCAAAGGAGACACCACAAAGTCCTTAAAAGGGGGGTCTGCAAAGGGGCCCGCTATCCGACCCAACCTCAATTCCCCCGCCAACTTCTCGCGAACCACTGCCGCAAAACGCCGCACCAACGGGGCGTTTCGCGCAGCAAAAGAAACCACCTGCCCTTAACCGGAATAACAAAACCCTGCGAAAACCCCTTGAGAAGCACCCCTCTGTCCCGCCCCCGAGGGTAAGATAGCAACCAGTCCCGCAATACCTCGAGCCGAATAGGGGATGGGGCCAATGCACAAGTCGCCCTATCACTTAGTGGAGGGCAAGGGGCCCTTTCGCACACATTTCGCTGCGGCATGCCCTCCTCCGCAGACGGAACATGCATGCCGGAACTTACAATCCGGGAACGGGCAAGACGACTTGTTAAACCTCCAGCACACGTCGGCCCCTGCCCCCGCAGCCGGCTTGCCAAGACTCCCCCCCCCGCCCCCCCGAAAGGGCCGAGTCACTACAGGAATGGCCGCCCCCCCAACCTTCCCGCCGCTTCCCCCGACACCCACCCCAGTGGACCTAACGGACATTTGGGTGAGCCACAAATTGATATCCTGCGAACCCCAAGATAACAACTTGTTCTCCTCCATCTTATCCCGAAACTTCTCGTCATAATTGAGCCAGGACCACCCTTCATGGACCTGAGAAGCCTCCAGAATCGAATCAGCATAGGACAAAAGCATCCCGGACTGCTCCGGCCAATGACGTCCCCAAACACTCGCCAGGCGCAAGAAAGCCCGCACCCAATTGATCACTGTCCTCGCCACCTTCCGAACCCTACCAGCCTTTTCATCCTCCTTACGCTTCTTCCTGCTTTCCCCGGATCGCTTACGACCCTCCAGGAGACGAAAAATATCAATATACCGTCTTTTACGAATCCTCCTCCTCAATTTCCTCGGAACGCCCTCCCACAATTCCGACAAAACCGTCACCGCAGCCGAACTGCCTCCCGCCGAACCCGTCCCTGCTGCCGTCCCACCACCAGCAGAGGACCCCGTGGAAGAACTGGAAGAAGTGGACGAGGACGAACCAGATCCGTGACGCCGCCGGCAAGTATGCTTCCTCTTCTTAGCCGCCTTACCAGAGGTACCCGCCCGCGCGCCACTCCCAGCCCGAGCAGCGTGCTCAAACGCCGACACACCCGAGGTACCCCGCTCTATCAGCAAATCCCCAGCGGAACGCTCTTCGCCCGCAGCCCCGCCGGCTGGCGCCAATGACAACTCACCCGCAGCCGAGTCCAACGCCGACGACTGGGTCGCCCGCTGTTGCTCCACGCCGGATGAGGACCGGGACTCTCCACTGAACCCCAATCCGGAGGCCGCACTGGTCGCAGGAACTGCCGGCAGAGGATGCATCGCTCCTGCAGTGGCACCACCAGGAACCTGAGAAGACAAGAAAGGGAAAAAAGCAGGAGGAACCGCCGCCGGCCACACCGACGGCCAGGCCCCTGACCAATCCCCCTGAGAGGAACCCAGTCCACCGCCCAGCCAATGCTCCCAACCCGCTGGCCCCAAGGACCCCGCCCCCATCGGAGAACCGGGCAGGACGCCCCCAGCCCCCCCAACACCCCGCCGAGACCCACGGGCCCCAGCACCCCCCCGTGGCCGCACCCCCTCGCCCCGCTGTCCCCCAACTACCCCAGCACCAGACCCGCGCCCTGAAGACGCTCTAGCTCCCCGCCCCCCTCGCAACAAGGCAGGAGCCCGCGCCCTGCGGTCCCTGCCCCTGCCAGACCCCTGAGCCTGAGAACCAGGCCCCCGGCCAACACCCCCAGAGACCACAGTCAGGCCCTCCCCGTCCACCCCCAATACCGCCTGTTCCAAACCCCGCGGCCCCCCCGGGTGCCCCACGGCTACCCTAGGGCCCCGCCGGCCCAACAGACGCCGTCCGGGAGCAGCTCCTCGCTGCCCCCGCCCCCCCTTTGCGCCTTTGCCCCCCCCAGCCATAGCTAGAGAAAAGAGGCCTTGCAAAACACACCCCGGTACCCACCGCCCACACAGGAAGCCCTCCGGGACACCACCCCACCTACCGACAGGGGCGGAAAGTAAAAAGAACCCCACAGGGACAGCCGCTCACTCCGGAAGCCCCCCCGCTGGCCGGCAGTGAAAGGCGAGGAATGCACTGCCGCGGGGACCGCAATCCAGCAGGCCTGAGCAGAAACTACTCCGCTTCACCCCCCTCGCGCCGCTCGGCCCCCCCCACCACCCACACCTCACCTCCGGAACGCAGCACCCGCACTGGACAGGCTGCACCTCAGCCTCTCGGTACCGAAAGCTCCCGGAAGGTGAGGTTCCCCAGCACCAGTAAGCTCTGTCTCAGCCTCCGTCCCCACCACGCTGCCGGCTCCCCGCAGACGGACCATGTGCTCTGCGCGCACCCGCGCCGCCGAAGCACATGGCCCGTCCACTCTTCCGATTGGATGCTGGCTCACTCGCGAAGCCAGCATCCAATCCTTTTGAATGATGCTCTCATTCTCCCCCCCCCCCCGCCCGCGCGACCGATGGGCCCGCGCCCGGCTGGAACCGCCGGTTACCGGCATCCGCCGTGACGCTGCCCGCGGCCTTCTCATTTGCAGTTGAGGATTGCAAATGATAGTTCATTTCTGCTAAGCTGAAGCAGATGTCAAATCAGCATAAGTACAGCTCTAAAGCCATATCAAGGCAGTGTTCCTTCAGCTGATGACCAGGCTTCCTATTTTGAGCAATCTGCTCAAGTGCTGGAGTAGTAAAGCAAGAGATATTTAAATCAAACTCTGGTGACACAAGTTGAGCACAATTTTAGTTGATACCTATTTCTGAAATGTAATATATTCTTTAAGTGATCAAACACAAGTATTATATTTTAGAGCCTTGTTTCACTGATGTAATTGTGAGTTTGGAAGATATAATAACACCTGTATTAATGTTGATTGTTAATCGTTCTTTGTATATGGGGAGAGTTCCAGATTTACTTAAAAAGAGGCATTTTACATCCCATCTTTAAAAAAAACCCTAATCTGGATATTACCCAAGTGGTAAGCTATTGTCCTATTTCCAACTTATCTTTCTTGAATAAATTGTTGGAAAAGTCTGCATAATGGCAGATAGACGACCACTTAGCCTACGATTTGCTGGATGTCCATCAGTGTAGATTCAGACAAAACAGTACAGAAACCTTCTTTGTTTCCATCCTGAATACTCTGATTACGACTTGACCAAATAAGTTGAAAATCTCATCTGTTGTGCAACGGGGTAGTAAAGCATAGTTACTCACCTGTAACAGGTGATCTCCAGGAACAAGCAGGAATGTAGTCCTCACATATGGGTATCATCAGTACCGACGGAGCCTGCGTGGGAACGCTCCCCAGCGTCCAATAGGAACGCTTTTGAGAGCATCCCTCAGCACATGCGCGCTGCCTTCCCGCCTTTCCAACTGTCCCTCTTCAGTTCTTCATTTTCCGCGGAGCCAACAGGACCTATTCCCTGTCACCACAGAAAATTCCGTCTTTAAAATTCTTTTTTGTGGTCGCGTTTGCCTACCGCACGACACCTACCGGTACCGCCGGTTCTTTTCTTTTCTTAAACCCCCCCCCCCAAAAAAAACCTAGACTTTCACTGTTTCTTTTCAGAAACTCCTTTTTTGGTGCTAGGCGCCATTTTGGGCATTAGGCCCCATTTTTCCTAAATCATGGAAAAGCCAACTAGTGGTTTTAAAAAATGTACTAAGTGTGGCGGTACCATTTCCGTCACTGACACCCATGATTGGTGTCTAAAATGTTTAGGACCCGATCATTCTCCAACTGAATGTCTCTCCTGCATGGGGATGACTAAAAGAGGAAGACAGAACCGGGCCGCAAAGCTCGGTACCCTCTTTTCTTCAGATGCCAGATCCATTGCATCGACATCGTCAAGAGCCTCTTCTTCCTCCCATGGATCTCAGGTAACTAAACACAAAAGCCGGTTCTCAAAGGGTAACTCTCCTGCTAAGCATCGAGAGGCCATTGGCATTGCCCTTGAGGGAACCACACTGGCAAAACAGCCCTGGCAGGAGGCTTCGGCTTCCAAAGCATCGATGGGGCTTCAGGATGTTCGAGGCCTCAACCTCGCAAGAACTACCTGTGCCATGCTCAGGGGTTCCGGCCGTTCTTACCGGTACCGAAACCCAGGCATCGGCAGCTTCGATAGGCCAGAGATTTCTTGCTATCGAACGCAGTATCACAGCTCTTCTCTCAGCTGCGGTACCGGTGGTCCCAAGGGCACTGGTGCCGACATTCACACCGATGCCGGTACCGATGGTACCGGCCCCGATGGTAACTCTTCCCATTACACCTCCAGCTGGAGTGGATAAAGTGGTACCGGTTCACCTTCGATCGGTACCAGGATCGTGCTTTGCAGGAGCATCGGGGTCAGGAATACTTCGATTCCTCCGATTCCGAAGACTCTGACAATTCTGCTGGCACTAGAGGGTTTCTCTTAGAAGATCCCTCTTCTCCCCAATGCAGAATGTCACCTCCAGAGGACATGTCATTTCAGGATTTCATCCGTGATATGGCTAAAGGTCTTTCAATTGCAGTAGCTCCTGAAGAGGAACCCAGAGCAAAGGAATTGGAAATCCTCCAATATCCTAAATCTCCTAAGGAGGCAGCTATTTATTTATTTATTATTTATTTACATTCTCTTATATACCGCGCTATTCTGCATCAGTGCGGTTTACATTGAACAAACTGAAATTACATTGAACAGGGCATTATAACTTGGAGATAACTATTTTACAGGGAACATGGGATGTGGAGGGTTAAGTGGCTTGCCCAAGACCACAAGGAGCACCTGTGGGACTAGAAACCCCAGTCCTTCCGGCCCAAGGTTGCTGTCCTCTAGCTACTCTGCCTATCCATGAAATTCTGCATAACTTGATGCTCAGAATGTGGGAGACACCTCTGACTACTTCTCCTCACTCTAGGAGACTTGATACTATGTATCAAGTCCCACCATGTCCTGGATTTCAGAAAACTCAGCTGCCACACCATTCAATGGTAGTAGAGTCAGTCATGCGTAGGATGAAAAGTGCAAAAAGACATGCATCCAATCCTCCAGGTTGTGAATGCAGGACTCTGGATGCTTTTGGACGCAGAACCTTTCAAGCTTCCAGCTAGGATCAGCTCATATATCCTATATATGGGAATGTTCCTCAAAGAAATCACAGGAGACTCAGAACTTAAGAGCCCATTTCTCCCAGATGATAAGAGACAAGACTTTCTTACTCTGGTTAAGCATGCTCAGGATGTCTCCAAGTTTGTCAATCGTGCAGCCTTTGACTGCTTCGAATGCATCAGCAGAACTTCTGCTATTGCCATTGGCGCAATACGGATTGCCTGGCTACAGGCATCATACTTGGAGACTTGGGTACAGGACAAGTTAGGCAACATTCCTTGCATGTGAGAGAATCTCTTCGGCAAGAACTGGCAGGAGAAGGCTAACGAGTTAGATGCTGACAATTCTACCTTAGATAGATTGTCAAAGTCTACAGCCACTCCAGCCAAAAGGAAGCCTTATAAAAAACCCCTTTTTTTTTTAGCAAAAAGAGAAAGTTTTATCCTTCCTATACCCATCAGACTCAGACTCCAGGTCAGGTTGCCCAAAAGGGACAAACTAGACAACAAAAGAAACCAAAAGGCCCAAGAGCCCAACCAGCTCTCCAGGTTCAGCCCCCTCAAGGGCTTTGACCCCTTCCTAGAGAGCTTTGCCTTCCTGCCTCTGAGGGGTCCTCAACCCCCCAATATTCCTGGCAGGTTATGCTACTTTGTCAACAGATGGCATCAGATAACAGCAGAAGATTGGACTTTGTCCATTGTAGGGGAGGGGGTACAAACTTCATTTTCACAGCTTACCCCCTCCTACAATTCTGAAGCAGTTCAATTCACAAACCTCTGCAGACAATCTGCTAGATCACGAGGTCTCCACACTTCTTGCCCAAGGGGCAATAGAAGAAGTACCCATTCTTCAAAAGGGTGCAGGGTTCTACTCCCCCTCTTTTCTTATTCCAAAGAAAACAGGAGGACACAGACCCATTCTAGACCTCAGAGAATTGAACAAATATCTGTTCAAAATGATTTCTCTAGGAACTCTTCTGCCATACCTTCAAAGCCAGGACTGGCTTTGCTCTCTAGACTTAAAGGATGCATACACTTGAATTCTTATCCATCCAGATCACAGGAAATTTTTACGTTTTCTTTTCAGGGGAAGACATTTCCAGTACAGGGTTCTTCCTTTTGGTCTGGCTTCAGCACCAAGGGTATTCACGAAATGCATGACAATAGTAGCTGCATTTCTACGCACCCGGGGGATTTTTGTCTTCCCCTACTTAGATAACTGGGTCATCCGAGCCTCCACAGTGACAGGCCAGCACTGCACTGTCTCGTACAATGCGAATCCTCCAGTACTTGGGATTGGTAATAAACTTCCCGAAATCTCAACTACTTCCTTCCCAATGCCTAGAATTCATAGGAGCCTGTCTGGATACCAGACAGGCAAGGGCTTTCCTTACACAAGCTCAGTGTCTTCGCATAATGCAGTTAGCTTCCCAAGCAGCAGGCAAATCTCCCTCACTGCTCGGGAGCTACTGCAGTTACTGGGACACATGGCATCCACAGTTCATGTAGTCCCATATGCTCGCCTCCACATGCAAGCAGCTCAGTGGACCCTCTCCACACAGTGGACACAGGCCACGGGTCATTTGTCGGACAAAATAACAATCTCTCAACGACTAATTTTGTCCCACAATGGTGGCAATCATTAGAAAATCTGACAGTAGGGTCTCCTTTCCATCAACCCCTCTTTCAGGCAACCCTAACAACAGATGCATCACAGGTGGGTTGGGGAGCACACCTGAATCATCTCTCTACCCAGGGCACCTGGACTCCACAGGAGGTTGGTTTACACATAAACCTCCTGGAGTTAAGAGCAATTTATTTAGCTCTTTGAGTGTTCCACGCCCAGCTCAACTACAAGACAGTCCTAGTCCAGACGGACCATCAGGTAGCCATGTTCTATGTGAACAAGCAGGGCGGGACAGGCTCTCTGTCGTTATGCAACGAAGATTTACGACTATGGGCCCTCGCCAGAGAGCATCAAATTCACCTTCTAGTGGCATATCTTCCAGGCATTCAAAACCTTGGGCAGACAAACTCAGTCGAGTACTGCTACCTCACAAGTGGTCACTCCACCTAGACCAGGTGGCAAAGATATTTCATCTCTGGGGTACTCCAGACATAGACCTTTTTGCAAGTCCACTAAATGCCAAACTTCCCCGGTTCTGTTCCAGGATTCCGGTGCACAACTGCTCGTAGTCCTCTCTCAGTTCCTTTCTGAACTCGAGATCCTCTCCCAGTTCCTCTCTCAGCTCGAGATCCTCTCTGCTTTCTTCCTTCTGAGCACTGTTTATAAAGCCGTTTCTCCACTGAGCTTCCTGGCTCTCTACTCAGGTGTACCTGATTAGCTCCTGCATTCTCAAAACCTGGGTGTGTCAGCTTAGCTTCTGCAGCCTCGTGCCTGCTCCCTCTAGCTGCACTTTTAGGTAACTGCACCCTCTGTGAGTCAGTTGCTTTATAATAAACCGTGTTTTTTCCTGTCTATAGCTTCAATGGCTTCAGCTTCATCACAGTATGTTGTTTTTTTTATGTATACCGCACAGAATGGTTTTAATCAGTAACTGTAAAACATAAATGAGCTTTAAAATAAATAAATAAACAGCTGTGTAAGACTGATATAGTCTGAGTACTATTTCATGAGCCTCTGAAGGCTAAAAGCCAACCTATGGAGATGAAATTGAAAGATCTTAAATTAGTATGAACTGCTGGTGTAAAAAAATGATTCTCTGGGAACAAGCAGAAAGTCAGTTCTCACATATGAGTGACGTTGGTGCTGACAGAGCCCTCGGGGAGGCATCCCCCCAGCTTTCAAAGAAAGCCTTTGGGAGATGCCACTATGCATGCGTGGTCCCCTTTCCGCCCAAGGGTGCCATCTTGCTCAGTCTCCTTGTTTCTGTGGAGCCCTTCAGACATCTGTCTGACTTGTTCCCAAAAATATTTGATTTTTCAGCCTGAGTTTCATACTCTTCTCTAGTTCTGCACTGGTACTCTTCCCGCCACCCGACCTCACTGTCTCGGCATCGAATTTGGGTCCTTTTGTAGGGTTTTTATTTTCCTCTTAGGTGTCTTCGTGCCTTTTTTCCAACTGGCAGCTCGGCCTCGACCTCACTGGGGTACTTTTTTCCCCCATGCCTACCAGTGGTTTTAAAAAGTGAGATCGGTGTGCCAAAATTATGTCTTTGACGACACACACGACTGCTGCCTTCACTGTCTTGAGCCGGACCATGATCCCACAGCATGTGGTCTCTGTAAAAAGATGTCCAACAAGGCCCTCAAGAGCTGCCAGCAGCAGAATGATAGGTTTTTCCCTGCCAGGGCCTCAACTGAAGCTACGGCATCTCGGGACGGCTCTATGGAACTGAGCTGCGCCGTGGTTCTTCGGAGAGGGGGTCTCCCTTGAGGGAACCCAAGAAGAAGAAGACCTCGAAGGCGGCATCCCTGCATGGATCCGACAGACCGGGTATGTCCCAAGCCAGGTTCTGCAGTCCGAGATGCTCGTCCGAGGGATCGGAGAGGGAGCAGCCTGCAAAGGTCCCCCAAAAGGACTCAACCTCAGACCAGTCTCAGTTGCCAGACACCATCCTCATCAAGGATTCCCCTTTGGGGGAACCAGCGTCGGGCCCGATTCCTTCATTGCCTGCGCCGATGGCTGCGGAGCCTTCTGGCCTGGAGTCCAGAATTGCAGTCCTGGGTGCAGTTTGTCTGCCTTCATGGACCAGCAGTGGGTGCTGTTGTCCGGTACGACCAGTTTCTCCGTCTCGACCACCGGGCCCTTGACATCAAAGACATCCCCAGAAGCCGAGCCAATCCTAGAGACCCTTCGGCCTTAAGTCAATCCTCAGCCGAGGTCTCGATCCGGTTCCTGCTTGACAGGGCCATGATTGTCCCCAGCCAGTGCACTTGGCACCAGCTGTGAGGCCTTTGAGGGCCACAGGCTGGGGCCAGCCCCGGGGCCCACAGACCATCCTTCCATCGAGTCCTCAATGGACTACTCTGAGTGGGAGACAGAAGATGAGGAGTTGCCCGACATCCATTGCCATCACAATGTCCCCTCGGACTCTCTCACTTCAGAGCCCCGATGGCAATCCCTGCCGGAGAACATGGCGTTCCTTGACTTCGTCAGGGACATGTCTAAGGCCCTAGCATTCCCGATGGAATCGGAGGATTCTTGGGTGGAGGAGCTAGAAATCCTCCAGTACGTGGCCCTTCCAAGAGAATCACTTACGGTGCCCAACCCTCCTATCCTGGAAAGGCTAATGCTCTGTATGTGGGAGACACCAGCATCAGTGCTAGTGGTGAACAAGCAGCTTGATTCAATGTTTCGAGTCCGCCAGAGTCCGGGCTTTCAGAAATCACAGCTGCCACACAACTCCATGGTGGTGGAGTTGGCCATGCGTCGACTGAAGAGTCAGAAGATGCACTCCTCGGTGCCTCCTGGCTTGGAGGCATGCACCTTGGATGCCCTCGGCAGACAGTGTTACCAGAGCTCGATGCTCATCGGCCACATCCAGGCCTATCAGCTGTACATGGGCATGTACCTGAGTGACTTGGCGAAGGAAGTTTCCGGGTTCTCGGTTGGTCTGAGGAACCCTTGAAGCGGTTCAAGAACCTGGCCAAAGCCATCCGTGAATGCTCCAAGTTTATGTCTCAGGCAGCCTATGACAGCTTTGAGTTGGCAGCTCGAGCAGCAGCAGCAGTGGGCATTGGCGCCCAATGCCAGGCTTGGCTACAGTCATCCGATCTCAAGCAATGGGTTCAGGACAAATTGGTCGATGTCCCATGCCGAGGAGAGAACCTCTTTGGCAAGTCCATGACTGACAAGGCTGCCAAGCTGGACATCGAGTTCATGATGAGGACCAGGCTCTCTTAAAGACCGCTGCCCTTCCCAATGGAAGGGCTCAGGTAAAAAGGAAAGGGGCTCCTTTAGAAACCACTCACCTTTTCAGGCCTCCCCCACTCCCCAGCAGGGTCAGCAGGCCAAGGGACATGGGCATGGCCCTTATAAGCAGAAGGCATGCCCATGCCCTTATAAGCAGATCTAGTGCAAGAGATAAGGGTGTTGGGGCCACTTGGCAATAGTGATCATAGCATGATCGCCTTTGATTTAATTAGTGGAGGAGGGATAGTAAGGAAATCCACAGTACTACCTTTTAACTTTCGAAAGGGAGACTATGATAAAATGAGGAAAACAGTTAAGAAAAAACTAAGAGGAGCAGTTGCAAAGGTTAAAGACGTACATCAAGCTTGGGTGTTGTTGAAAAATACTATCTTGGAAGCCCAGACCAGCTATATTCCACGCTTTAAGAAAAGTGGAAGGAAGTCCAAAAAACTGCCAGCATGGTTTAAAGGTGAGGTCAGAGAGGCTCTTGTTGCCAAAAAAAGCATCTTTCAGGAAATGGAAAAAAGAGCCAAACGACGAAACCTGGAAACAGCACAAGCACTGGCAAGTCAAATGCAAGGCATTGATAAGGCAGGCAAAGAGAGAATTTGAGAAGAAGCTTGCTGCGGAAGCAAAAAACGCGAAATAAAGAACTTTTCAAGTACATTCGTAGCAAAAAACCTGTGAGAGAGTCAGTTGGTCCATTAGATGATAAAGGGATTAAAGGAGCACTAAGAGGCGACAAGGCGATAGCGGAGAGACTGAATGAATTCTTTGCTTCGGTCTTTACTGAGGAAGATGTAGGGATGTTACCCATGACTGAAGTGGTATTTAAAGGTGCGGAAGAATTGAAGGAAATATCGATACATCGGGAAGATGTCTTACAACTATTAGATAAACTGAAGAGTAGCAAATCACCTGGGCCGGATGGTATACATCCAAGGGTGTTGAAAGAACTGAAATATGAGATTGCAGACCTGCTATCAGTAATCTGTGAACTATCATTAAAATCATCTCTAATACCTGAAGATTGGAGGATCGCCAATGTAACACCAATTTTTAAAAAGGGTTCCAGGGGTGATCCAGGAAACTACAGACTGGTGAGCCTGACGTCAGTACCAGGAAAAATGGTAGAAACCATCATAAAGAATAAAATTACTCACAACCTAATGGGAGACAGCCAACATGGCTTTAGACAAGGAAGATCTTGTCTTACTAATCTGTTATGTTTTTTTGAAGGAGTGAATAAACAGGTGGACAAAGGTGAGTCAGTTGATATTGTGTATCT
Organism: Ichthyophis bannanicus; assembly: GCA_033557465.1. Classification (NCBI taxonomy): domain Eukaryota; kingdom Metazoa; phylum Chordata; class Amphibia; order Gymnophiona; family Ichthyophiidae; genus Ichthyophis; species Ichthyophis bannanicus. The sequence continues at coordinate 692,187,440 of CM066035.1, forward strand.
GGACTTTCAGAAAGCCTTTGACAAGGTCCCTCATCAGAGACTTTTGGCAAAACTAAAGAGTCATGGGATAGGAGGCAGTGTACTATTGTGGATCAGGAACTGGTTAAAAGATAGAAAGCAGAGGGTAGGGCTAAATGGCCAATTTCCCAATGGAGAAAGGTGAATAGTGGTGTACCCCAGGGATCTGTGCTGGGTCCGCTGCTTTTTGACATATTCATAAATGACCTGGAAAGTGGAATAACGAGTGAGGTTATCAAATTTGCAGAAGACACAAAACTATTTAAAGTTGTTAAAACCCAAGAGGATTGTGAAAAATTGCAAGAGGATCTTGATAAATTGGAAGACTGGGCATCAAAATGGCAGATGAAATTTAATGTGGACAAGTGCAAGGTTATGCACCTAGGGAAGAACAACCCAAACTATGGTTACACGATGCAAGGTTCCACATTAGGAACCACCACCCAGGAAAAAGATTTAGGCGTCATTGTGGATACCATGTTAAAACCCTCGGCCCAGTGTGCAGCGGCGGCCAAGAGAGCAAATAGAATGCTAGGTATGATAAGGAAAGGAATGGAAAATAAAACAAAAGATATTATAATGCGTCTATATCGTTCCATGGTGAGACCGCACCTTGAATATTGTGTGCAATTCTGGTCGCCGTATCTTAAAAAGGATATAGCAATTTTAGAAAAGGTTCAGAGAAGAGCCACCAAAATGGTAAAGGGGATGGAAGGATACTCCTATGAAGGAAGGCTAAAAAGGTTAGGGCTCTTTAACCTGGAAAAGAGACGGCTGAGGGGAGATATGATAGAAGTCTATAAATTAATGAACGGAGTGGAACGGGTAAACGTAGGTCGATTGTTTACGTTATCAGAATATAGAAAGACTAGGGGACATGCAATGAAGCTACAGGGTAAACTATTTAAGACTAATAAAAGAAAATATTTTTTCACTCAACGTGTAATCAAACTCTGGAATTTGTTACCGGAGGATGTAGTAAAGACTGTTAGTGTAGCTGGGTTTAAAAAAGGTTTGGACAAGTTCCTGGAGGAAAGGTCCATAAACCATTATTAAGAAGTGACCGAAGATATCAATGCTTGACCCAGTACAAGCATTGTGGAACTTGTGTCTCTTGGGGAAACTGCTAGGTACATATGACCTAGATTGGCCACTGTTGGAAACAGAATACTGGGCTTGATGGACCTTGGTCTGACCCAGTATGGCATATCTTATGTTCTTATGGCTCCCAAACCCCAGGCATCAGCCCCTGCTCCGGCCCAACCAGGTGGGAGTTTTTGACTCTTGGGGAATTTTTGACTCTTGGGGCATAGCCTCTCCACCCCAAGGAGGTCAGCAACCCACAGGGGGATGTCTGATCCACTATGCCCAAAGGTGGCTAACTATCACCATCGATTCCTGGGAACTTCGGGTGGTCAGTGAAGGACTACCTTCTCCATCTGACTCAAACACCTACCCCTTACTTTCTGGGAGAGCTCCTCAGGTCTCCCCTTTACCAGGACCTTCTATTGAAGGAGCTCGCAGGTCTTCTCGAGGACAAAGAGGTAGAACCAGTACCTCACCATCTCAGGGGCAAGGAGTTCTACTCCAAGTACTCCCTCATGCCAAAAAGGACAGGAGGCCTAAGGCCTATCCTCGACCTACGCAACCTCATTAAGTTCCTGGTGAGAGAGAAATTCAAGATGCTCTCCCTTGGAACATTGCGGCCTTACCTCCAGCAAGGAGATTAGCTATGCTCCTTTGATCTGAAGAATGCTTATACCCACATCTTCATTCACCCCAACCACAGGCAGTACCTGTGGTTCATGGGGGGGGGGGCACTACCAGTACAGGGTGCTGCCTTTCGGCTTGGACTCTGCCCCACGGGTCTTCACAAAATGCCATGGCGGTCATAGCAGATTTCCTCTGCTTCCAGGGGGTCTTTGTCTTCCCCTACCTGGACCACTGACTCATAAAAAGAGGCACAGCCTCAGAGGTGCAGCAGACAACTACACACACCATCCAGGTCCTGCAACACTTGGAGTTTGTGATAAACTACACCAAATCCCACCTTCTCCTGACACAATGTCTGTAGTTCATAGTGGCAAGACTGGACACCCTCCAGGCAAAGCCTTCCTACCCAGAGACTGAGCCGACCATCTTATGGCCCTGTCGCTAGACATACAGCACCGTCTCTCGGTACCCGCTTGGCTCCTCCTGCGCCTACTCGAATACATGGCCTCCACAGTCCACATCACCCCAGAAGTCCGCCTCCACATGAGGGCCATGCAATGGTGTCTTTGTGACCATTGGACACAGGTCACGGGATGCCTCCAAGACAAAGTCTCAGTGACCCGCCAGTTGGCAGACTCTCCGACCTGGTGGCAGACCCCCCTACCTTGAGGCAGGGATGCCCTTTCAAGCCCTGAGCCCCTTAAAGGTCCTCACCATGGATGCCTCCCTGCTCAGCTGGGCCCCACTGCAAGGATCTCCGAACCCAGGGCAGGATGAGAGCAACCAGCAGCTCAACCTCCAAGCCTTTTGTTATCGCCTACATCACCAGCTGGTGTTGGTCCAAACGGACAACCAGGTGACATTGTTCTATGTGAACAAACAGGGGGACAAAGGGTCTCGTGCTTCTCTGCCGACAGCCAGCGGCCCTCTGCTCCTACACAGTCCAGCAGGGTATACTCCTGCGGGCGTTATATCTGCCAGGTTAGAATAACTCACTGGCATACACATTGAACAGGGTCCTCCAGCCGCATACACATTGAACAGGGTCCTCCAGCCGCACGAGTGGCAACTGGACCCCAGTGTGGCCGATTGGCTCTTTCAGCTCTGGGGGGAACCTGGGATAGACCTGTTCACCAGCCCGGACCACTACCAGTTGCCCTGCTTCTGCTTCTGGCAGGCCCACCCCTCCAGGGTGGCAGCGGACGCGTTCCTCATCTCGTGGTCGGAAGGCCAAGACATTGTTCAGGACCCTCCATGACAAGGCCTTGCTCATCCGATAGACTTTCAATGGCCCAGGCAGCCATGATTCCCGCTATTCCTCCGGCTATAGGTGGAGGCCCCCATCCCAGGAGGGGGGGCTCTCTTCTGCACCCCAACTTGGGGTCCCTGTCACTGACAGCTTGGCTGCTGAAAGGGTGATCCTAGCCCTTTTCAACCTCTCAGATGAGGTAGAGGCGATTCTACTGACCTCTCAAAAGGTTTCCACTAGGAAAACGTATGCCCTCAAATGGTGCAGGTTTTCAACTTTCAACCCTGGAGTGGAGGAGTGGCCTAGTGGTTGGGGCAAGGTACTTCAGGCCGGAAGGTCAGGGGTTCAAATCCCACTAGAGGACAGCAACCTTGGGCCAGAAGGACTGGGGTTTCTAGTCCCACAGGTGCTCCTCGTGGTCTTGAGCAAGCCACTTAACCCTCCATTGCCCATGTTTCCTGTAAGTATTAGTGTATGTGTCTCATATCCCCTTGTGTTAAATGTATCCCCCAATTGTGGTGTGACCACTTTGATTGAAGGATAAGGTGGTATACAAAACTGTCTAAATAAATAAATAAACTTGGTATGTAGAGCATGGGACAGACCCGTTCTCCTGCCTGGTGGGGCTGGTGCTACAGTCACCGCTTGCAATCCAGGCTTAAATTGAACTCCGTCAAGGTGCAACTCAGTGACCTGGCGGTGCACCACCACCCGGTGGAATGCAAACCCCTCTTGATCCAGCTGCTGCTGACCCGCTCCCTAAGGGATCTGCTCTTATTGAATCCCCCGGTTCGCCCTCCGGCGACCGAGTGGGACCTCAACATGGTATTGGGGCAGCTCACTTGCCCGCCTTTTGAGCCTCTGGCTAACTGCCATCTGCAATACCTCTTGTGGAAGGTGGCGTTCCTGGTTGTGCTCACCTCCGCTCGCAGGGTTAGCAAGCTTCAGGCCTTAGTGGCAGAGGCGCTGTATACCAGGTTCTACAAGAACAGGGTGGTGCTTTGCACACACCCTAAATTCCTTCCGAAGGTGGGATCATCCTTCCACCTCAACCAGGAGGTGGTACTCCCCACCTTCTTCCCAAGATCTCACATCAGTAGGGCGGAGGCAGTCCTTCATACCCTGTACTGTGAGAGGGCCTTGTCTGTCTACATCCAACGTACTCAGGGCCACTGCAAAGCTGCTCAGCTTTTCGTCTCATATGACACCAGTAGACTGAGGGAGGTGGTGACCAAACGTACACTGTCTACCTGGGTGGCAGACTGTATCACCCTCGCCTACGAGCAGGCGGGGCTCCCGCTGGAAGGCCGTCACAGTGCACCGTGTCAGGGCCATGGCAGCCTTGGTGGCAAACATGCGCCGTCCGGATTATGGACATCTGCTGGGTCGCCACCTGGTCTTTAGTCCATACCTTCGCAGCCCATTACTGCCTGCAAAGGGAGTCCCGACGGGACAGTGCCTTTGGCCAGGCTGTGCTCCATAATCGTTTTGGGGACTAGGCAACTCCTACTCTCTGACCTTTCTGTGTTCAGGCTATCGGAGTGCTGGTTTCCATCAGACACAGGGTTCCTACTATATTCTGTAGCTATGAACTCAATTGCTGCTGCTCATTGCTCCCCTTGAAGGCGACCATGTAGCTGGGGAGTGCTATATGTGAGGACTGACTTCTTGCTTGTTCCCAGAGAAAGCATAGTTACTTAGGTGTTCTCCGGGGACAGCAGGAATCAGTCCTCACAACCCTCCGTCCCTCCTCTTGGAGTTGCTCCTTTACCATCTTTTATTTTCTTTTTGCAGTCTTTTAGCTATGTCACCTGAGTAAGATGACACCCTTGGGCAGGAAGGGGACCATGCATGCATGGTGGCATCTCCCAAAGGCTTTCTTTGAAAGCTGGGGGGATGCTTCTGCAAGGGCTCTGTCGGTGTTGACGTCACCTATATATGAGGACTAATAAGAGAAAATATTTTTTCACTCAACGTGTAATCAAACTCTAGAATTTGTTACCGGAGAATGTAGTAAAAGCTGTTAGTGTAGCTGGGTTTAAAAAAGGTTTGGACAAGTTCCTGGAAGAAAGGTCCATAAACCATTATTCAAAGGGACACAGGACATCACTGCTTGACCCAATACAAGCATTGAGGAACCTGTGTCTTTTGGGGAAATTGCTATGTACTTATGACCTAGATTGGCCACTGTTGGAAACAGGATACTGGGCTTGATGGACCTTGGTCTGACCCAGTATAGCATATCTTATGTTCTTAAGACTGATTCCTGCTGTCACCGGAGAACACCTGTTAGAGGTGAATAACTACGCTTTTTCTACTCAGGGTCAGCCCAAGGGTTTCTGCTTCCCTAGGCAGAAGCCTCAGCCATGTCTCCCTCCCCCCCTATGCTGAGCCATGCTAGCGCCGGTTCTGGCGGCAGAGTTGAGGGGAAGGCTTGGCTCGGTGGCAGGCCATGTGCTTTGGCACACATGGCCTGCTGCTTCGGATCCCCCTCCAACATAACTTCAGGGGTTCAGAAGCGGCAGGCCATGTATACCGAATCAGCGGCAGCATGGTGCGGCTCAGCATGGGAGGGCAGTAGGCCATGTGTGCCAAAGCATCTGGCCTGCCGCCTGCAGAGATCTGACACCCTAGACATACTACTAGCCCGCCTAGTGGACAGACCATCCCTGTTTCTACTGTGAGGAAAGTGTGAAAGGGTTTTGCCATTGTACCTTTGGAAGTACTAGCATGCATATATATATTGAGCTTTCACCAAACAGTCCAGCAGCTTTTCAATCCTGTGTATGGAGTATGTGTCAAATTTTGTTATCATATGCACTCCGTGTAAATTAGTGCAGATCCACACTGACTCATCCACCTTTGGCATTGGAATTACTGGGCTTGCCCATCCACTGTTGGATTTTTTGATGCCTCACATGTGATTGCATCTAGTGTTCCTGGGAAGCAGCGAGAGAATCCTCTGCTTGTGCTGCTGCTGTTTGGGGATGTGGGTGGAAGACTCCCACGCAGCTGAAAAGGTAAATTAAAAAAGGGTGGCCTTCATAAAATACAAAAGATTACAGAGAGAGAAAGCCAAGCATCAATATTTGGAAAAATTTAGAGAAGCTAGGAAAGTAGTCAGGAAAGCAAAGATACAAAAGGAAGAAAGCCAAATCCATAAAATGGGGGGATAAGACATTTTTCAAATATGTTAGTGAGAGGAGGAAGTACAAAAGTAGTATTGTTAGACTCAAGGGTGAAGGTGAGGAAGATGTAGAAGCTGATGAGCATAAAGTGGAATTGCTCAAAAAATATTTTTGTTTTGTGTTCACAGATGAAGGGCCAGGAGAATGACCACAGAAAACACCTACAAATAGTAACAGAAGTGAAGGGGATCTTGAACGATTTTCAGAAGACTGTGTTTGTGAGGAACTAGCTAAATTAAAAGTAGACAAAGCGATAGGGCCAGATGCGATACATCTGAGAGTATTGAAGGAGGTTGGGGACGTTCTAATGTGCTCCACTGGCTGACCTTTTCAATGCTTCTTTAGAGTCAGGAGTGGTCTCAGAGCAATGGAGAAAGGTACACGTGGTCTCTTTACACAAAAGCAGAAGTAAGGATGAGGTTGAGAACTACAGACCCGTTAGTCTAACCTCTGTGGTGAATAAATTATTGGAAATGCTGCTAAAACAGAGGATAGTGACGTTTCTGGAATGGATTGCAGGGTCTGAGGCAGCATGGATTTACCAGAGGCAAGTCTTGTCAGACAAATCTGATGTCTTTGACTGAGTGACCAAGGAGTTGGACCGAGGGAGAGCCCTAGATGTGGTGTACTTAGATTTCATTAAAGCCTTTGACACCATTCCAATAGACAACTTATAAACAAATTGAGCACCCTAGGGATTAACCCTAAAGTGACTGACTGGGTTAGAAATTGGTTGAGTGGGAAGCGGCAAAGGATACAGGTAAATGGAGCACACTGTGAGGAGAAGAATGTTACCAATGGTGTGCCGCAGGGATCTATCCTTGGTCCAATCTTTTTGACATCTTTGTTAATGATGTTGCGGAAAGGCTGTCGGGTAAAGTTTGCCTTTTTGCAGATGATACTCAAAACTGCAAGAGAAGACACTCAGGAAGGAGCAGATAATATGAGAAGGGATCTAGTTAAGCTTGAAGAATGGTCAAGAATTTGGCAGCTGAGATTTAATGATAAAAAATGCAGGGTCATGTATTCGGGCTGCAAAAACCTAATGAAGTGGTACAGTGTAGGGGGCGTAGTACTTCTGTCCATGAAAGAAGAGCGGGACCTAGGCTTGATTGTTTCTGATGATCTTAAAGTGACTAAACAGGTAGAAAAGGCGAAAGCCAGAAGGATGCTTGGATGCATAGGAAGAGGAATGGCCAGCAGAAAAAAAAGAGGTGATACTGCCTCTGTATAAGTCTCTGGTACAACCTCATTTGGAGTACTGTATACAATTCTGGAGACCACACCTTCAAAAAGATATAAACAGGATGGACACAGTGCAGAGGGTGGCTACTAAAATGGTTAGTGGTCTTTGTTATAAAGCATATGGGGACAGACTTAAAAGATCTTAGTATGTTTATGTTATAGGAAAGGTGGGATAGAGGAGATATGATAAGAGATGTTTAAATACCTCCGTGGCATGAATGCACAAGAGGGAGAGAGCCTCTTTCGATTGAAAGCAAGCTCTGGACATAGGATGAAGGTGAAAGGGGATAGACTCAGGAGTAATGTGCGGAAATATTTCTTTACGGAAGGAGTGGTAGATGTGCGGAATACCTCCAGTAGAGGTAGTAGAGACAAGGACAGTAACTGACTTCAAGAAAACATAGGACAAACACAGAAGATCTTTAAAGGAAAAAAGGGGACTATTGTAGTTGATATGGAAGGGCAGACTAAATAGGCCGTATGGTCTTTTTCTGCCATCATGTTTCTAAAACATTGATTGAATCTTCTCTATGCCTTGAAAATCTGGAAGTGCCACACCTTCACACTTTCTCCTGAGCTTGCCTGGATATAATGAGACACCAGATCGATCCATCCAGAATTTGGTGAAAAAGATCTGTAAAAGTAGCCCCACCAGGTTTAACAACTGCTGCCACTGTAGGGTTCAAAGTTCCTTACTAATTTCACTTGGAGCCCTCTTTCATCTCATTCACCATAGAACCAATATTTTTTTAAATCCTTTTGTATTCATCATGAGTATTTCCTTCTTCAATGAAAATCAGGAGTATGGGATTAACCCCCTTTTCATCCTTATCACCTCCGATACTCTTAAATTTTGAAATCCTGTGGGACTGTCTTGTATCCCCACCACATTCTCTCCTCTGGATGCCAAGAGTGCCTCCTTTGAGCCTCAGCATATTCAGAGAATGAGAGTCCAAAGGAATAAGAAGAAAGGACAAGAGCTAAAGTGGTCGCATTTAGCTTTATAAAAACAAATTCCTTTGAAAGACACCTCCTACCAGGAAGTGTCTGAGATACAACACACACCTTCTGTCCCACCTCATAACTTACTGTCAATAGGGAAGCGATGTAGCTAGTAAGGGACACCTTTATGACACCCTTACACATAAAACATTGTTAAAACAAAAAATATTAGCACCTCATAAAACTTAAACCTAAATATAAAATCAATTTAACCCAACTTTACCCTTCAGTTGTAACAATACCAATCAATTAAAATTGAGGTAGTATATGGATTAGAACAACCATGGTTTAACATGTTTTCTACAATATAAATCATTCAGTAGAGAGAAAAGTATTTGTTAATTTTGAACCAGCATATCAGAATGCCTCTTGCTTTATATCCCTTGTAATATGAGAGTTAAAGGAAGACTTTCTGTGATAATCTGAGAGCAGTCATTTGCTTAAGCACACTGATCCCAAATCATGGAGAACTCTACATGTTAAGGTTGAAATTTGAAATTTCACACAGTGAGAGAAAGAGACGAACAATGCAGGTTTTATATATAGGGGGTAACATGATCTCTAGGTTTCAAGCCAGCCACTACTCAACTCTTTAAAGACATAATAAATATAGAGGTCAGTATTCAGCTACAGCAGTCAGCAATTTATTTTTAATGTCTGCCCCTGCACCTAAAAAGATATCCAGATATTCAGCACCACTATCCAAATAGTGACTGGCACTGAACATCCAGATAATGCGGTCCACACCGGAACTTATCTGGACAGAGGCAATATTTAGTCAGTTATCAAGATAAATTATCTGGATAACTTCAGACAGCCTTTTCTTGTGTCCTAATGAGTTATCCGTCTGGCAGACTGAATATTACCACTATTCAGATAAGTTTCAGGGCTGCCCTTGAAGATAGTGTTGCTGAAAAAATGTCTGACCGCTCTGGCACTATCAGGTGCCCAGTGGCACTGATCTGGATAGCAGATGCAGCTGAATATGGTGCTGATGATATATTAAATTTGAAAGCACTCAGATTGATCCCCCCCCCCCCCACCACACACACATTATACCCAACTGTTATTAAACTCTTTAAGTCATTTTTGCATTTGGGGTATTTTTGATCCACATCATATTGCAACTATCTTCGCCCCCATAACATCTGGCTGCAACAGGTCTTCTCTCCGTTTTTGTATATTAACTGTAGCTTGTGGTTGAAAAGAGGAAGTAACCCATGTGTCATATTTGCATAATTGGTAGCAATAATATCAAAGGCTGGATTCTAGTGGCAGAGGGACTATTCTTCTCTAGTGCCCTAAAATGTGATCAATGCCATAGGCAGGAAGTAGAGTTACCAACCAGCTCCAGAGCTGTTGGCCAAGTTCTGGTTTTACCCCACTGCATGCATGGACACGCAGTTCTGCTTTTCAAAAGGGAATCTGAACCACAGTGCAGTAAAACAAGGACTGTATCAGAGTAACCCTTATTTTGTTCACATCATTTTTATTTTAAGTATGCAACAAGCATTTCAATTCAACACAGAAACATAACTGTTACGTTGTGTAATCCTGAGCGACCGCTTTGGTGGCACCCAAGGTACTGAGAAGCACTGGGTTGGCATTCTGTCTCCTGATGCTTTCAGATGTGAATTGGTGGATGGGAGGTATGTGGGAAATTTAAGCTTTCAGAGCCCTAACATTTGTATGCACGTCTTCTCACTCATATTTATTTAGAATGGGGGTAATACTGAGCCCGTGGTGGTCAGTGTTTTTGTTTTTTTTAATGCTAGCTGCCATGGGTAAAAGATTTGATGTTCAGAAGTAGTATTCAGCTAGTGGCCTTCTGAATTTCTGGATTTTGTGCTCAGTGGTGGTGGCTGTCTGGGTCAATAACCAGTCTGCATGCATTTAGGACAGCTTTTTTGCTGTCCTAAGCTATGCAGATACTTATCCACATAGTGATGCTGAAAATCGCCACTATCTTGATAAGTAAGGGCTTCTTCCCTGCTACACCCACAGACCACCCCGGCACTATCTGAATAGTGCTATGGGGGGTCAGAGAAAATATTCAGCAGTATTATCCAGCTAATGCCACTGAATATTGGGCTCACTGGGACATACCTGATTAGCAGGTCTTGCTAGCTGGAATTACCCTTTTGAATATCAACCACAGGGCTGTTGCAAGGATATGAAGCACCCTAAACGAACCTCATTCCCAGAACTGCCCCCGTGACCCTCTCTGGGATATGCAGCAGCGACCATACTTTTCAAAAGGCACTGTGGCACCAGAGTTACTTTCTCTTCCAGTGCCTTGGTGCCATTTGGGCTTCTGCTGTTTGTGCTCCAATTCCACTTCCTGTTAAAGGAAGTAGAATTGGAGGGGGCGGAAGCGCGAATGGCACTGTGGCCCTGCCCATGGATTACCCTGGTGGTAATGTCTGGATTTTCAGCTGCCAAGGCGATCTGTGGCGATATTCAGTTCTGGCTGGTTAGTGTTACTGAATATCTGGAACAGCAGGGTTTATGCAGTTTGCAGGTCGTGCAAATTGCATAAGTTCTTTTAAATATCAAATCCTCAGGGTAAGCAAAGAGCTGATCCTTGGATTCTTCACTGTAGACTTCTTTTCTTCTAGCACTCTTCTGGCTTCTTCAAGGCCAGTGGCTAGTTCACATCAGCTTCTCTTTCTCTGGACAGAAAGCACCTCTTCTTTTTAGATCTCCTCGCTCTTCAGCCATCTCCATCTGAAGACTGAATTGCTCCTCAAGCTATCTCCCGAGACCTCCTGGGAAACAGACCCCAAACACAGTAAACTACTCCTTCCCAATTCCTAGACCGCTTTGGTCCTTCAGACCCTCTTCTTGGAGCTCAGGTGCTCTCATTGGATGCCCAAACCTTCAAGGAAGATTAGATAAGAGGAGCAAAATCTCTTTTTCCTACACATGGTTTTTTACTCGCATGTTACACCACTAAAAGCTCCTTCTTTTTTAGAGCAGGTTATTTGAATATACAGACCTATCACTACCACTCACTGTTAGCAGAAAGTTCTGAGACCTTGTTATACTTAAGAACAGTACTCTTCAGTTCTCTAATTGAGCTCTTAAATCTCCCTTTCCTCTGACTTCTTAACAGAGAAGTAATCCACATAATTTGTTATTCACAGAAATTCACACAATAACTTCTTGATTTGTGTGGCATTGAATAAACAAAATCCTTCTATATTATGTTTCCTTCTAACAGTCTCATCAACCTCTTTTACAGTTAGATAAGAAGTGAGGTAGGACTTCTGTTTTATCCTACTGTTTGTCTCTGGCATATGAGGCAGTGGCTCCTGCATGGTTTATTTTATTTTATTTAATGGCATTTATATACCGCCTTATCATTCAATCAAAGCGGTTTCCACGGCAAACAATCATGGGGGCAAATGTTTTCATGCAGTGTACAGTGTAGTGTGTATGTGTTGGCGCCGGCGGGGAAGTGATTAGAGTTGGTTTATATACATAGTGCGCTATTATACATCATGAGCTATTATACAGTCTTATATACAGTCTCGGGGTGGTGGGGGGGGGGGGCTGATGATCTGACTTGTATGCTGGTTCAGGGGGTATGTCCATAGTATTCGATGAACAGGGTTGTCTTCAGCTGTTTTCGGAAGTCCTTGATTTCTGTGCTTAATCTCAGATCATCTGGGAGGGAGTTCCATATGGATGGAGCAGCCAGGGAGATTGCTCGTTGTGCGGTGTCTTTGCGGGTCTTGGTGAAGTCTTTTGGGGTGTTAACCCGATTGGAGGTGCCTCTTCTTCTTGGCCGTGTGCTTGTGTCGGGTTGTATGAGTGTGTGTAGGCTTATGGCAGAGGAGTGCTGTTTGATTTTGAATATGTTTATGATAGTCTTGTATTTGATGCGTGAGATGATGGTTCCTTCTAAGATTGCCTGTACCGATTGGTTTTTAACAAATTATAAAATATATATATATATGTAATGTCACGTGTCCCTATCCCCAGCCACGTGCTTAGGGGATTAGGGTTGCCATTTTAGTTCTCTTTAAAGGGTTTTGAAAACTATTTCCTTCAGGAGCAGTGCCCTCTGGGAGTTGTAGTTTCCCTCTTAAAAAGGATAGTCGTGGAGACATCAAGTGAAGGCAAACATGACACGGTTTATTTCCCCAAAATATGCACAAATAAGGTTCAAATGCAAAGTATCTGGATATTTCCTCCAGGACAAAAAGTACAGAAAATATTTACATCCTTAAGCTGAGTAACTTCTCAAAGGCATTAAACAGACGCAGACGTTTCATCAATCAAAACAGGCAAATCAAAAGTACAGCTTCTTAGGTTCAGCAAAGTAAAGAACGTCTTTATGCTTCCTTAGTGAGATAATATACAGTGCTGTGCAAGCTTGCCTTACTTAACCTGGTTCCTACCTTAGCAAGGTTAAGTTTTCTTGGTAGTGCTTTTTCCCCAAAAGCATTTACTCAGGCTGCTACTCCTTAACCAAGGATTCAGTAGCCTCTGCACCACACAAAGAACAGTCCATTGGCACTTGTGAGAGATAGTGAGTGATAGCTACCTCATATGACCCTATTAGGTGGCTGCCTAGGGTGTTAAGATTTAAGTTGCCTTTGATACAAAAAAGAGTCTTGTAGTCAAGTGGTAAGGCAAAAATAATATTAGGGCTTTATTCCCTGCCCTGAAGGGATATTCCTGGGATACAACAAACAATATGAAACAAAAGAACTGTTGCACAGAAAAATATCTTCTTTCCTTTAGGCACCATCAGCTGGCTGCTTTGCACACGTTCAACATAACGATACAATATCGTCAGATAAACAAATTGTACAATCCATGGGCACCGGGTCAGAGTTATAGCTGCTGTTCTCCCACTGCATTAACTCAGAGTCACTTACGATTGCATATGGGTCACCCTCTTCACAGCTGCTGTCTTCCTTAAAACTCTCCTTTGAGTTTGAGTCATGGGCTAGCTTTTTTAGAAAGGGCTCTTTAAATCCAGGGCTCTGAATGCCTGGTATATTAAAAGCTTCCTTCTGGCTTTCCCTTCTTCTCCATGCTGGTGGAATTACTGTATAACTTTCAGTATCAAAGTCAGGGCCGGATTTACCTATACGCCATGTACGCCATGGCGTAGGGCCCACAGCCGGCAGGGGCCCACAAAAAAAGAACCAGGTAATTTTTTTTTAACTCAATTAAAAAAAAAACCTGGTGGCTGCCGCCGCGGGGCCCCCTCTGCTGCCGCGGGGGCCCCGTCTACAAGGTGAAGCGGTGCGGTGCGGTGCGGTCGGGTCGGGTCGGGTCGGGTCTCTCCCTCCCTCCTTCCCTCCCTGCAGGCTGCGAGAGACGCGAAGATAGAGCGTCTCCTCGCGTCTGTGTTAAGCCCGCAGGGGCTGATGGGATTTCCCATCAGCCCCTGCCGGCTTAACACAGACGCGAGGAGACGCTCTATCTTCGCGTCTCTCGCAGCCTGCAGGGAGGGAAGGAGGGAGGGAGAGACCCGACCGGACCCGACCCGACCCGACCCGACCGCACCGCACCGCACCGCACCGCTTCAGCTTGTAGACGGGGCCCCCGCGGCAGCAGAGGGGGCCCCGCGGCGGCAGCCACCAGGTTTTTTTTAAATTACATTTTTCTTTAGGCCGGGGGGGGGGTAGGACTGGTAATGGGCTATGGGGGGGGTAGGACTGGTAATGGGCTATTGGGGGGCTGGGGCTGGAAATGGACTGGGGGGGTAGGGCTGGTAATGGGCTATTGGGGGGCTGGGGCTGGAAATGGGCGGGGCCGGGCTGGGCTGGGCTGGGGGGGGTTAAGGCTAGAGGTGGGCTGATGGGGTTAGGACTGGTAATGGACTGTGGGCTGTTGGGGGGGGCTTAGAACTGGCAATGGGCTTTAGGGGGGGGGTTAAGACTGGTAATGGGCTGTGGGCTGATGGGGCTGTCTGGTAATGGGCTATGGGGGGGGCTAGGACTGGAAATGGGCTGGGGGGTTAATACTGGAGGTGGGCTGATGGGGTTAGGACTGGTAATGGGCTGTTGGGGGGGGTTAGAACTGGTAATGGGCTTTGGGGGGGTTAAGACTGGTAATGGGCTGTGGGCTGATGGGGGTTGTCTGGTAATGGGCTATGGGGGGCTAGGACTGGAAATGGGCTGGGGGTTAAAACTGGAGGTGGGATGATGGGATTAGGACTGGTAATGGGCTGATGGGGGGGGGGGTAGGACTGGCAATGGGCTATGGGGGGCTGACTGGAAATGGGTTGATGGGGTTAGGACTGGAAGTGGGCTGATGGGGGGTTAGGACTGGTAATGGGTTATAGGGGGGGCTTAAACTGAAAATGGGGTGATGGGGGGTTAAGGACTGAAAATGGGGTGATGGGGGGTTAAGGACTGTAAGTGGGGTGATGGGGGGGCTAGGACTGGTATTGGGTTGGGGGGTTGCTAGGACTGGAAATGGGCTGATGGATGGCTAGGACTGGAAATGGGCTGATGCAGGGACTAGAAGGGAATGGATGCTGGGTGAGGCTGGAACTAGAAGGGAGCTGATGTTGGGGGAGGATTAGAATGGGATGGGGCTGGAAGAGTAAAATGGAGAAGGGAAAAATATTTTGTGTGGGAGGGATAAAAAATCTACAATTGGCCGGGTATTGGGAGAGTAAGTGGGGATTGAGGATGGAGGGGTAAAATTTGAGTGGATGAAATAGGAATGAGGAAAGAGCAAAAGGAGAAAGATTAGTATGTTAAAGCAGATGTAGAGAGAGAATGGAAAAAAATCTAGAAGAGAGAAGAAAGGACAAATGGACAGCAGACGATGGAGAGTTAGCAGAAGACACGAAGAAACCAGAAGAAAGTGGCTGGAGCAATTGCAGCTGAAAAAAATGCACAAAAGGTAGAAAAATATCTCTTTATTTTGAATTTATTAATTGGAATATGTCAGCTCTGGTAAATGTGCATCATTAACATCTGCGCTTTGTTTAGTACAAGAGCAAATTAATGTATAGTTTTATTTCTACAGTGTTGTACATTCCAAGTTTGGCTTTTGGGATTCCCAGTTTAATTATTGTCTTCCTATTTCTAAATTGTGATTACTTGTTTGGTGATGGTCTATGTTCTGCATGTGTAACTGAGCTGAGGTGTTCTGTTTATATAATTCCTATTTGACATTGCCACTTGTTCTCTTTCCCCAGTAGGTCATGTATTGTTGTTCTCTGAAATGTATTGGTTTAATATTTGCAGTGTTGCCTTTTGATTGGTAGAGTATGGTGCTTTGTGAGTCCTGGTAGTGCTGTTAGGATACGGCGGGTTTACTATGGGCAGTGTTTGTAGTAGTTCCTAATGTGTCTGGCAGTTGGCACTGGATTATAGTAATGTAGAAATCTTTTAGTCTTTCTTTATCCATACACTCATTAAGAGGCACGTTTACTAAAAGTTAGTATATGGTAACATTATGCAAATATTTATGCAAATGAGGCCCCTTATGCAAATGAGGTCCGCACCCCCCTTGGGCCGCCCCTGCTGGGGGCCCACAATTTTTGTTGGCGTAGGGCCTCACTCAAGGTAAATCCGGCCCTGATCAAAGTTACTTCTGGTGCCATGCCCTTGCCTTTCCAACCAAACAGAACTTCTTGCCTTTTCTTTAGCAAAGCTAGGTTCCCACCTCTTAGCTGTGGTTCTGTCTCTTATCTCTTGGCTTCTGGCAGCTCTCTCCTGGGCTCTCCAACTACCAGGAATCCTAGCAGGGTCCTGGGCACGGTGCTGGCTGTTTCCTGCTCTGCTGCCACACCTACTGCTTCCTTCCCTCAGTGGATTTCCTCCAGCATGACGTGTGTTCACTGGATGCTGGCTTAGTCCTCCCAGGTCGCTGCCCCTACTGGCCTTCCCTGGTTCTACCCTGCAGCTTTTATCCTTGCTCTTTTTATTTTATTTTATTTTATTTAATACACACTTATATACCGCTGCTTCCAGCGATCAGCAGCGGTTTGATTCTTCTTTTGGGGGCGTCAAATCAGGACTGGGAGGGTACAGTAAATATATAGATCTGATGGGAGGTCACAGCACACAGGGTTAGTGTCTTGGGGGAAGAATTATACATATTTACATTTATACATACATATTTACACATTTCTAGTTGGCAATTGTACATTTACATCTTTTTGGATTACACATTTTTACATATTTACATATTTGGATTACACATTTTGGACTACACATTTTTACATATTCATAGTCATGGCTGATTGTAGTAGCATTTGAAAAGGTGGGTTTTTATCTCTTTCCTGAAGATTGTAATGTCCGTGATTAATCGCAGCTCAGAAGGGAGTTGATTCCATATAGTTGGTGCAGAGAATGAAAAGGCTCTGCGAGATGTACTTGTTTTCACAGTTCTGATGGTGGTGGGGACCTGTAGGGTGCCCAAGTTGGTAGCTCTTCTGTCCCTATTTGCAGGTTGTGTGCTGATAAGTGAGGCCAGGAAAGAGGGGGCTATGTTGTTGATAAGTTTGAATGTGGGTTTCTGAGAACAGGTGTTCCTGATTAGCCTTCCTGCTTCTCGCTACGTCAGGACTAGTGCAAGGACATTTTACTCTAATGCCTTTTTGCTTTTCTTGTGCTGAGTTTGTTTGCTGCTCAGCTAATTCTACATGTGCTGAGTTTGTCTGCTGCTCAACTAATTCTACATGAGCTGGGTTTGTTTGCTGCTCAGCTAATTCTACATGAGCTGAGTTTGTTTGCTGCTCAGCTAATTCTACATGAGCTGAGTTTGTCTGCTGCCCAGCTGATTCTGAGGTAAGTTCCTTACTTTCCCCTAACTCCATGGGCTCTTTGCCAGCTGCTGTGTCACACAGTTCAGTAATCAAGGGGTCTGGTTCATTATACTCCACTTTCATTTCCTCCTGCTCTGGAATTATAATATCCTGAACTGAGCCCTCATGACCTGCCTCTGGTGGAATTCTTGCTGAGGATTCCTGTAACTCCCTCTAGGACTTCTCTACCCGGTAAGGAATATGGAGAACTGTATTACTGGATATCTTTCTTTGGTTCTCTTGCCCCAGTTCCTCTCTGAGGTTTAACTACAGCTCTCTGTTGGAGGCTGGGTTCTTCTGCCTCCTGGTTTGAAACCTAGGCACCCACCTCTGAGTGTTGTGAACCTCTTGGTCAGGAACAGAAGTTTGGAACCTGCCCTGCTCTCTCTGTCTGAGCAGCTCTTGCCTGGTTTCCCTTGTGCCAGACTCTTTCCAGGTCCTTCTTCTTTCCTCTGCTTGGAACTTTCTTTCTGGGAACTTCCAGCTCAATTTCCAGTCCTGCTCTGAGTCCGTCTCTGACTCTGTCTTCCTGGGCTCTCTCCTTGAGTGTTTGCTTGCTCTGCTCTTCCCTTCTGAGCAACCTTTTCCCCTCTGCTTTTCCCTAAGCAGGGTTTATAAAGGTGCTTTCTGGGCAGCATTTCTCTCTGCCTTAACAGGTGTTCATAATCATGCTCCAAGCCTGCTACTCCATCAGCAGAGCTTAGGTGTGGCAGCCTAGCCTCAGGAACTCTAAGCTTGCTCTGAAGCCTGTGCACTGCTGGAATGTTTTTAAAGGTACAATCACTGATTTTCTCCAACTCTGCAGGCTCACCAGTGCCTTCCTCATCACAGTAACCAATTTAAACATAAAATAGTATAACTTTATTTACCTGGGATACTGGTTTGTTGTGCTGAAGTACTTTGCAGCAAGTGTAAAATGGAAGAAGATGGCAGCAGTTGAAAAATAAAGTAAAAAGAGTTCGGGAAGTGCTGGCTAGAAAGCAGTCTGTAAATAAAGCAAAGGAATTGGGGTTTTGGTATGCTGTTAGGGCATTGGGTTTGAGGAAGCATGGTTAATTTTAATAAGTAAATAAAGACATGCTTATCTTTGTAGGGTCTTATCCTGGCTGCTGCAGCTGGTGCATTTGTTCAGCTTCACGGGGCTTTGATTTCAAGTGAGGATTGCAGTCTTAGTGAGGGAGAGAGCAGGCTGAGAGTTTGAGCTCTTGCTGAGATTGTGGATCAGCCTGGAAATGCAGTTGCATTACTGGAGTCCCTGGCTTGGGCCTATAAGAGGAGGAGCTGGAATTAAAAGGGTCATGCCCTTTTTTACTGACTGGGGACCAGGGCCGGATTTACGTGTTCGCCATGGCGTAGGGCCCACAGCTGGGAAGGGCCCACAAATAAGGAACAAGTTAGGCTTTTTTTTAAAAATAAAATTTAAAAAAAAACCTGCTGGCTGCCGCCGCGGGGCCCCCTCTGCTGCCGCGGCAGCATGGACTGACCCGCGGGGGCCCCCTCTGCAAGCTCGATCCCTCCGTGCCTCCCTCCCTCCCTCCGTGCAGGCTGTGAGAGACGCGAAGGCAGACAGTCTCCTTCGCGTCTCTGTTAAGCCCGCAGGGGCTGATGGGACATTTCCCATCAGCCCCTGCGGACTTAACAGAGACGCGAGGGAGACAGTCTTCCTTTGCGCCTCTCACAGCCTGCACGGAGGGAGGCACGGAGGAAACGAGCTTGCAGAGGGGGCCCCCGCGGGTCAGTCCATGCTGCCGCGGCAGCAGAGGGGGCCCAGCGGCGGCAGCCAGCAGGTTTTTTTTTTTAATCAAATTATACTTTAGGCTGGGGGAGGGGGAGGGTAGGACTGGTAATGGGCTATTGGGGGGGCTGGGACTGGAAATGGGTTGGGGGATTAAGGTTGGAGGTGGGCTGATGAGGTTAGGACTGGTAATGGGCTGTGGGCTGTGGGCTGTTGGGGGGGTTAGAACTGGTAATGGGCTTTGGGGGGGGTTAAGACTGGTAATGGACTGTGGGCTGATGGGGGCTGTCTGGTAATGGGCTATGGGGGGGCTAGGATTGGAAATGGTCTGGGGGGGGTAAAGAATGGAGGTGGGCTGATGGGGATAGGACTGGTAATGGGCTGTGGGCTGATGGGGGGGGGTTAGGACTGGCAATGGGCTATGGGGGGCTGACTGGAAATGGGTTGATGGGGTTAGGACTGGAAGTGGGCTGATGGGGGGGGTTAGGACTGGCAATGGGCTATGGGGGGCTGACTGGAAATGGGTTGATGGGGTTAGGACTGGAAGTGGGCTGATGGGGGGGGTTAGGACTGGCAATGGGCTATGGGGGGCTGACTGAAAAATGGGTTGATGGGGTTAGGACTGGAAGTGGGCTGATGGGGGGTTAGGACTGGTAATGGGTTATAGGGGGGGCTTAAACTGAAAATGGGGTGATGGGGGGTTAGGACTGTAAGTGGGTTGATGGGGGGCTAGGACTGGTATTGGGTTGGGGGGTTGCTAGGACTGGAAATGGGCTGATGGGTGGCTAGGACTGGAAATGGGCTGATGCAGGGACTAGAAGGGAATGGATGCTGGGTGAGGCTGGAACTAGAAGGGAGCTGATGTTGGGGGAGGATTAGAATGGGATGGGGCTGGAAGAGTAAAATGGAAAAGGGAAAAATATTTTGTGTGGGAGGGATAAAAAATCTACAATTGGCCGGGTATTGGGAGAGTAAGTGGGGATTGAGGATGGAGGGGTAAAATTTGAGTGGATAAAATAGGAATGAGGAAAGAGCAAAAGGAGAAAGATTAGTATGTTAAAGCAGATGTAGAGAGAGAATGGAAAAAACTAGAAGAGAGAAGAAAGGACAAATGGACAGCAGACGATGGAGAGTTAGCAGAAGACACGAAGAAACCAGAAGAAAGTGGCTGGAGCAATTGCAGCTGAAAAAAATGCACAAAAGGTAGAAAAATATCTCTTTATTTTGAATTTATTAATTGGAATATGTCAGCTCTGGTAAATGTGCATCATTAACGTCTGCGCTTTGTTTAGTACAAGAACAAATTAATGTATAGTTTTATTTCTACAGTGTTGTACATTCCAAGTTTGGCTTTTGGGATTCCCAGTTTAATTATTGTCTTCCTGTTTCTAAAATGTGATTACTTGTTTGGTGATGGTCTATGTTCTGCATGTGTAACTGAGCTGAGGTGTTCTGTTTATATAATTCCTATTTGACATTGCCACTTGTTCTCTTTCCCCAGTAGGTCATGTATTGTTGTTCTCTGAAATGTATTGGTTTAATATTTGCAGTGTTGCCTTTTGATTGGTAGAGTATGGTGCTTTGTGAGTCCTGGTAGTGCTGTTAGGATACGGCGGGTTTGCTATGGGTTCTAAATGGGCAGTGTTTGTAGTAGTTCCTAATGTGTCTGGCAGTTGGCACTGGATTATAGTAATGTAGAAATCTTTTAGTCTTTCTTTATCCATACACTCATTAAGAGGCACGTTTACTAAAAGTTAGTATATGGTAACATTATGCAAATATTTATGCAAATGAGGCCCCTTATGCAAATGAGGCCCACACACCCCCTTGGGCCGCCCCTGCTGGGGGCCCACAATTTTTGTTGGCGTAGGGCCTCACTCAAGGTAAATCCGGCCCTGCTGGGGACAGATAAGAATGGGGGGGGGGCTCTGGTGCCTCATTTTTGGACAATAATGTTACAGTAGGTGTTGGGAGGATTAGAGGAAGGGCCCTTTATTGAATTGGGCAGGCTTTGCACACCTACGGCGTATAGTCCTGCCCACTAACACTTAACCCTGGATATTCAATGCCACGGCGATGGCATTGAATATCTGGGGTCGCTGCACATGTCCCAGAGCTGCTGAAGCTAACTGGGTAGCAGCGATATTGCACTGCTATCTGGTTAGCTTCCGCAGGTAAAACTAGGCCAGCTTTTGCTACACCTAGTTTTACCTGTTGATCACTAAGCAGGTAGTGGTGCAATATCGCCGCTACCTGGTTAGCGATAGTCTCCGTCTCCGCTCCGGAACACCTCAACATACTCCGATGCTAACCGCATGGCATCGGTGAATGTAGTGGGGTTAGAAGTGCCGTTGAATATCCCGATTTAAGGTATTTACACGGTTTACTGGGCTATAAACTGTGTAAATGCCTTTGAATATTGGGCTCGAAGTGTTTGAAGGCTGTGTGTGTAGGCGTTACATTCTCACAGGTAATGAGGCAGTGGAGGGATCTACTGAGGTTTGTTTAGTCCCTGTTTCTATGGGGAAATAGACTGTTTTAGTGGCATAGCTTATTTAACAGGGCTAAAAAACTTTTTAAAGTGTTAAATATTTCTAAAACTGCCATTAGGTGTATTATGTGGTTTGTTCTGTCAAAACTTTTGTAAAGTACTGAATTTGGGTCCCATGGACTATTTAATGCTGGCATAAGAACACTAATTTGTGTACTAAACTGGAACTGTACGTGAGTATTCTGTTACAATTATGGTCTATCATTGAAGAGAGAGGTTGATAGTGAGAGAGTGGGGTACTGAGAGAAGTTTAATTGAGGCGGTAATAAGTGATTTTATTCAGCGCCGTACCTAGTCCTATGTGCAAAGGCTTAGGGGGTGCATTTCGGCTGCCTGCTGTTGCCCTGCCGCTGCCACCCTTTGTTCTCTCAGCAGTGGCGGTACCAGCAGCAGCTGAGCAGACCTAAAATAAAAAAGCCCAAACCACGCTGGTCTTTCTGCAAGTCTGGTCCCTTCCTTCTCTGACACGACATCAGAGCAGGGAGGGATCAGTTCTGTTTAAAGTGCAGAGTCGAAAGACTCGTATTGTTTGGGGTTTTTTTTTATACATTTTAAAGTTAGGTCTATTTTGCTGCTGTCAGCGCCACTGTGGAGAAAACAGAGGGAGGTAGCAGCTGGATGGAGCCACAGAGGTAAGGGTGATGGGGGCGCATCTAATGTGCAAGTCACACAGGGCGCAATTCAGGCTCATTACGGCCCTGATTTTGATAGAGAGAGAGAGAAAGTGTGGGACGAGGTGGAAGAAGTCAGTGTAGTAAAACAACACTGGTCAACATAGAAATTGTTACTGACTTTAAAAGGCCCTAATCTGTAGTATCTTGGTGAGCTGAACACGAATATAACATTAAAAAAAATTTATTGGCTCTCGTTTTGAAGATATTGCATGTAGTTCATTTTTGACGTTTCACCGTGTAAATTTATCCAGGAGGACATCAACAACATCCCAAATAAGTCTTGAATGATGTAATATTGCATCACATTGCATAATACCAGCATGCACACATCATCCAGAGTTGATTGCATCATTTTCTGATGCAATGCAATACTACTGCCAGACGGCTGCTGAAGCCTCTGACGTCAGCAGTGTACTATACGTAGTCGGAAAGGTTGAACATTTAAAATAGTTCAGACTGTGTGCGAAACAGTTTAAGCTACTGTTACATATAACTTTTATTAATCATATAATTTTAGTCATTTAGGTACAATACAGAACAGTAATGCCGCGAAAGTGTGTTAATACCATTGACAATTTCTGCTACATTTGTGGGGAAGTGACATTTGCCAACCAGAAGAAAAGTATCACTTCTCAACTGAAGAAGGCATATCATCTTTACTTCGGATGCAAGATTGGTGACCAAGACAAGTCTTGGGCCTCGCGTATATGCTGCGCTACATGTACAACACAGCTTTCACAGTGGTTGAATTGCAAAAGACCATCAATGCCGTTTGCAGTCCCCATGTTGTGGAGAGAGCCAAGCAACCACATAAATGACTGCTACTTCTGCTTGGTTCCTCCTCTTTCCAGTGGAATAACGAAACAAAAGAAGTCGAGCATAGTCTACCCAAACATTCCATCTGCATTGAGACCATTTCCACATGGTGAGGGACTTCCTATTCCAGAACCTCCATCAGAATATTCTCTTGATTCATCTGATGAGTACAACGGTGAGCCGACCTGTTCTTCTCCTGGTCCATCAGCATGCAGTGACCCAGATTTTCACTGGGATGCATTATCAACTCCACACAGAATAACACAGGAAGAACTAAATGACCTGGTTCATGATTTGGACTTATCCAAGAACAAGGCAGAATTGCTAGGATCAAGACTCCAACAATGGAATCTTCTAGAAGATGTCAACATATCAAAAGCGCCACCAGCAGTTGGAGCCTTTCCTCAGAAAGGAAAGTAAACTGGTATTCTGTTCCGATATTGAAAGCCTCATGAATGCCTTAAAAAATCACGCATGACCCACAAGACTGGAGACTATATAGACTCTTCAAAACTGAGTCTGAAGGCTGTGCTTTTGAACAACGGAAAACGTCTTCCATCAGTTCCAGTAGCGCATGCCGTCCACATGAAAGAGACATACGATAACTTAAAGCATACATTAACTATAACAAGTACAGCTGGCACCTCTGTGGTGACTTGAAGGTAGTTGCTCTTTTAATGGGACTGCAGCAGGGATATATAAAATACATGTGTTTCTTATGTGAGTGGGATAGCCGAGCAAGGGATTGGCACTACTTGCGGAAGGAATGGAATCGCAGACAAAATGTAACAGTTGGAGAGAAGAATATCCAGCACCTAGCTCTGGTTGAGGCTCACAAAATCCTGCTACCACCCCTTCACATCAAACTAGGTTTGATGAAAAACTTTGAAAGCCATGGACCGCACTTCGCCAGCTTTCCGATACCTGCATGAAAAATTCCCTCGACTCAGCGAAGCAAAGATTAAAGAGGGAGTTTTTGTGAGTCCTCAGATTTGAGAGCTCTTCAAAGATGACCGGTTCAACAACTTGCTGCAGAGTTATGCGAAACAAGCATGGAATGCTTTTCGCCTAGTGTCAAACTTTCTCGGGAATGTTAGGGCAGAAAACTACAAGGAACTAGTAGAAGACATTCTAATGCAGTATCATAAATTTGGCTGCAATGTGTCTCTAAAGATCCATTTCCTTGATTCCCATCTCAATTTCTTTCCTGACAACTGTGGTATGGTTAGTGATGAACAGGGCAAACGTTTTCACCAGGATATCACAACGATGGAGCAAAGATGCCAGGGAAAATGGTCCACTACAATGTTGGCTGACTACTGCTGGACACTCCCCAGAGAAGCTTCCGAACAGCTGTACAAGAGACAGGCGAAAAAAATCTAAGAAGTAGTCTATGACTTGTTTTTTTACAGGTATTAACTGAAGGCCTATTATATTTACTATTGACATGCATTTTGTGATGTAAACATTAATTCTTGTAGATTACAAAAAATCTAGAGCCAGCTTTGTAATTTCACTGTCATATTCGTGTTCAGCATATAAAAATTGATAAGAAATGACTACTTTTATTTCAGTAACATGACTTTTGTAAAAATTTGTTGACCAGTGTAATTTATTGATTTGGTTTTTCAGAGGCACTCCGTTAATCTGAGCTGATTCTTCAGGGAAACCTTTGGGGAGATTAATTGTGTTTCAGAAGTCTGGGATTATTTTCCCCTCAAAAGGATTCAACAATTTAAATACTGTTTTATAAGAAATTCTGTCTTTAAAAGGTTTTGCTGGCAGGCAGATCTAGAGAGAAGAAAACAGTTTAAAGCTGGCATCTATACAATTGGAGGTGGATGTAAAGAAAAAGGCGTAATTTAACCCTTTCCTGAGAAAAGGATTTTTTTTTTCTGCCACTGTTTTTTGAAATGCTATGAGTGAGGTGCAGTGCAGAAGGGCAGCACTGCTGAGAACTGTCTGACTGACATTCTTCAAGAAAAAAATACTTTCTCAGTCAGAATTATTACTTGTACAGAAGAATATTTTCTTCCTTAAAAAGGAAGTTTGAGATTTCAGCTGAACTGGCTGGTTGAGACAACCAAACAGCTGTGGCTTAAACACTGTTCCTTAGAAACAGCTACAGAGGGAGGAAGAGAAAGAAGAGTCATTTTAAATTTGAACTCAATGTTTAATCATCTAGAAAGAATTTTTGGGTTTAAGTTTAGTGTGTGAATGAAAGAGGGTGGATTAGATAGGGAATATCAATTATCCTTTTATTTTATTAATTGGGGTGAAGTGAATTTTTAAAAATCCTGTTATCTCTGATATTTCAGAAAAAAGTAGCTGCCAACACAAAAACATCTGGAAATATTTTTGGTTTTATTGGGTTGAGATGCACCTTTTTTTTTTTTTAAGTATTGAAAGCATAAGGTGACCTTTCATAGTTTGCTGAGTTTTCATGGCTTGAGATACCTTTGTTGTGTTTCCTGTAAAAAGAAAAGAAACATAAAAATTAGTGAAGAAAAGTTAAAGAAGTTTTGTAAATGCTACTGAGATCATTGTAAATGTTGGGAAAAACAGTTAAAATGTGTGTTACTAAGAAAAAGAGTATCTGAAAAGTTATACTTTCCTGTACTTTAGCCTACCTGTGAAAGGGAAAAAGAACCAACAATTATTGTTAAAACGGAAAAGTATCTGGAAATAGGTTTGTTTGTGATATTTCAATTGTTCTTGTGCAATAACATCTCACGCATTTTACTTATAGTAATTATTTGTTCTCATTGGCCATTTTTAACTAGCCGTGAATATTTATTTAACTTAAAATATTTATTGCACAAGCTGTTAATATTTCAGTTCCAGTGGCTGATAAGAATTTATTTAAAGAATATTCAAAATTTACCTGCTTAAGATGTACACCTTTTTAGTTTAGTTTAGTTTAGTTTATTTTTCTTCACTTTGGTCCCAAAGGAAGCAGCTGGGGGATGCAGTTTGTTTTCACTAATAGCTTTCTATGAAGTGAAAGTCTGAGGTAACATCATTTAACATTGGTCATATAAAGGCCCAAAGTGGGGCTGAGTGGAACTAACACTTCTCAAAAGAGGCTACATATATACCCTGGAACTCCCAGTATTTTATTTATTTAGTACAGTAGGAATTTCCCTGTCCCCAGAGGGCTACAATCTAACAGGCCGATGCAGAAAACATGTCGTAGACATGCACTGAATTGACTTTTTACACATTTAGTAGCACCCTGACAATGCACAAATTTTGAAGCTCGATACAGAAGAAAGATAGGGCATGCAAATGAGCTACCCTTAAACTGGGCACAAAATGGCAGCATTAAACTGGGAGAGCAAGCCAAAAACATGCGAGGGAGGTGATGGGAGAGGTTTGGGGGCGGAGTCAAGAGCCATAGGACAGCCCCAAACATTTAGGCAGGGAAGTTTCACTCACAAGAAAAACGGAGACAGAAATGGAAACTCAAACGGAGACGGAGAGAGAAACGCAGCTCCACATTCAAGGAGAGACAGAGAAGGAGCAGACACAGACAGAGATTCAGATTCAACCTCAGGAGTTGTTGCAGCATCGGTGGGATGGAGGAAGCTGAACAGAGACAGGAACAGAGAGGAGAGAAGGTCAGAGCAAAACCCAGGGGAAGACTCTTCTGAGGAAGAGATATTTTCTAAATGCTGGTGGACTGGCCATTCTCAGTGTAAGGAGCCTCTGAGGACAGAGCTGAGGGGCAGAGACCTTACTGGAAGGTTTAGAGGAAATACCTCCTGCAGACAGTACAGGGACAGTCCCAGCCTGGAGCACAGCTCAGCTGACAGGAAACCTGCAGCTGACGTGAAGCCTGGAAAAGTTGGTTTTAACCCAGCTACTGTTAGGAAGCAGAGGAGTAGAGTATTCCTGAGAGAACCTGAAAGCAAGGGTACGTCTCTAGCTGAGCCTACAAGGGGACACCACACTGCTGGCAAGGTGAGCCCTTTACAAGCCCTTAAAAAGCTTTTGAATAGGGAAGCCTTTTCCTGCCCTTCCCCCACAACCTCCCGTAGTGAGAAGTCTAATTGGGAGCAGCTGATAAAAGGTTTGCAGCATGTGAAGGCTCCTCAGGCAGACGCTGTGGAGAACAAGTCTCTGAGAGAGTCCAGTGGAGAGGAGATGGAACTGGAAGACACTTATAATGAAAGTGAGGTTTCTGATATGGAGTTTGAATGTTCTCTTTGTGCCAGAGAGGAATAAGAAGCAGAAAGGGTATTTAAAGTAATTGGAGAAAAACCCAGAAGTTCTGAATGAGAATATTCTTTGCTAAAGCCCATAACTTTTAGTCAGGCAAATTAATGAATGCTGGTCTGATAAAGCTGCAAGATTAATGGAGCCATGAGTGAGCTAAAAGTTTGAAAGTATCTTGGAGAAAAGTGTACTGAGTTTTAAAGCCTGTTGGTGGACCATGGAATTAGTGCTATGCAAAGCTGTGAAAGTAACAGTGAAGTACTGTACTGCCTCCTGGGGACCGGAGAGCAGATTGCTGTTTGTAAAGGATTACCTTTTGTGAATATGTGTTTAAACTAAGCCGCAGAAGCAAGGCCAAGCCAAGGACTGTGTGATAAGGCTTATGTTTATGAATGGAGAAGCATCCTGATTATTTTTGTTTGTAATATTCAAATTCCTTACCAAAGAATTTGATTTGGTCAAGTAGAACCTTATTTCCTAAATAAAAAGAAATTTCCTGCAACCTTTGATCTTGGCTCTAATCTATCCAGACACAACTACATGTGAATGGGCTAATTCTAATACAAAGGACGATCGGGGCGCCCTCTTACCCTTAGGCAACTGCCAGGCCACAAGGGGGAGCGCCGACACTAGATAACTACAAAACCTCAACAGACAACACAAGAAAACAGTACCACTCAAAACTAATCAACTTATCCCTCAACCGCCCGAGAGAACTCTTCAATATTGTAAAACTATCCACGCATCCAACCAAATCTACCTCAGGAAAGTCAATCAACCCTCAACAATTAGCAGACTACAACAAACAACTCCGACAACAACTTCAGATGCAAGATCTCCCCTCCCCCCATGCAATCACCACCTCACCACCATAGTCAACCTTTCACCCAATAAGCACAACCCACATCAAAACCATCATCTCCGCCCTTGACCCATGTCCGGTAACTTGGATTAAGGCAGCGAAAGCAGAGCTCAGCCCCATCATCGCTAAATTCATCCAAACATCCCTTACCCAAGGACTCATGCCCATCACCCTAAAGTCTGCCTCCATCTGCCCAATCCTCAAAAAACCCAATCTCGACCCAACGGACCTCATACAGACCCATCACCAGCTTCTCTCTTCTAACCAAGATTATGGCAAAAGGAGTGAAACCAGCAAAAAACTGCTACATAGACCCGCATCTCAAAGACGTGAGAGGAGAATAGTGTGGTCAACGAGATCAAAGGCACCAAAGAGACAGCTAATGAGACATCAGTTGTGTGCAACGTGAAGCTCATTGAGGAAGAAGGATAGATTCAGTACTGTGACCAAGCTGAAAACCAGACTGGCGTAGGTTCAGGAAGTGGATAGAGTCAAGATGAGAGGACAGCTGAGAGAAGACTGTTTTCTCAAGGATTTTAGAAGTGAAGGGGAGATTAGAGATTGGGCAATAGTGGGTAGGATCAGTGGGGTCAAGAGAAGGGTGCTTAATCAAGGGGCGAACCAAAGCATGTTTCCAGGGGGGTAGGAAAAGTGCCAGAAGCCAGACAGGAGTTTAGCAAGGAGAGCAAGAAAGGAGTCAGAGTAAGGGATGGCTCTAGGAACCACTGTGAGGTAATGGGATCAAAGACATGGCAGTGTTCTATGATCTGGACAGAAGAGCCTTTGCGGAGGCAGTTTTTGTACCTTTTATCAATCTAATTGCCCCAATGAAGAATATGCTGCAGACTTCACTGAATATTCCTCTCACTGGGACTTATGCTAACTAGATTAATCCTTTTGAATATTGATCATTTTAATTTTAACAGTGCCACTGGGCACTGGGGGTGTGTGTGTGTGTGTGTGTGTGTGGAGAGTGGTGGAGAACAAAAAGGGAACCTTAGATCAAGGATGCTATTTTAAATTCCACTGCCAGGGTACAGGAGCAATTGGACTTGTAAGCCAATTGTGCCATGCAGTGATGGTTTGGACCAGTGAAATACCACAATGCAGAGGTGCCACATAACCAAACTGTGCATGGCAATGACCATATGGACCAGAAAAGTGCTGCAGTACAGAGGTGCTTTATGGCCCAGTTGTATCTTGTAATGCTACCATTTAACTATTCACAAACACATGCATTAATCCTGTGACAAAAAAACTACCTCTACTACTATTGTCAAGCCCCAGCCCTCCGCCAAGGGCTCAGAGGGTTGGGGTTGCCATTATATGCTCCTTGCAGAAGGTGAGATAAAACCTTTTACTCCCGCTATGCCTGCTGGGAGTGGTAGTTATTTTGCCCTCTGATAAGGAAATAGTTGTGAGACCAGTGGTAAGGCAAAATGACAAGAATTTATTCCCCAACAAAAAGATTCAGTGCAGATTAAATCAGGATACTCTTCAGGTGTTTGCTCGAGGATATTTACAGAACTTAAACTGATTGAGCTTCACACTCTTTGCTCACAAAACGTGCAATGCATCTCACATGTAACAGATAGAAAACATAACAGCTTCTTCTCACAAAGAAAAATATCTTCTTTCCCTTTGTTCCCACTCAGCTCCCTCATACACATTTAGCAAAGGGATTCTATATCATCTGCCAAACACAGTGTACAGTCCATAGGCACTTCTGCTGAGTCACTCTTATTAAAGTCCTGTTGCATCTCTTCAAACTCTGGAACTATGGAGTTTGGCTTTAAGCTGTTATTATACGGCTTAGGATGATTTCCCCCTAAGACCTCTGGTGCTTCCCTTGGGCACAGTTCTATATGGTAAGGATTGGAAATACCTGAGGTTGTGGAGATTCCTCTCTGGCTTTGTTCAGCTAGCTTTTTCCAGCTGTAGGGAAACGCTCTCTGATTCCCTGTTTGGAGTTCTTGTCTGGAGCACTGCTCTGGTTCCCAGTCCCAAACTGAGCTTTGCAAACTCCTGGGTTTAGTGCTAGGTTCCCACCTGTGAGCTCCTTGAAGTTTTTTTATCTGGCAATGAGGTCTGAAGGTCTCTCTGCTCTCTCCCTCTAGGCAGGTTTCTGACAGCAGTCTGTCCCTTCTCTCCTTCTGCTCTGTCTGCTTCAATTCCAGAACTGCAGCTGGGTTTCCTCAAAGGTCTCCTCCCAGCTCTTCTCCAACCATCTCTCCAACCACCTCTCCAGTCAATAGTCTCACCAACACTCTTACCGGGTCTCTCAGTGAGACTCCAATCAACAACTCCTCCTCCTCTCTTGTTTTCTCCTAGCCAGGGTTTATATTCCTGTTCCCTGAGCCTTGGGTCTGCCTTCCTGAACAGGTGTGTGTAATTAGGTTCCAGGCTTGCAGTTACGTCAGAGCTTGGGTGTGTCAGCCTAGCTCCTGTTTCCCTATGCTTGCCTCTCTCTTGCAAACGCTGAAATGTGTGTGCAGCCTGACTGTCAGTTTGTTTAAAGGAAAAATCATCCTTTTCTTCTACTTCCTTATGTTCAGTATGGGCTTCTTCATCACACTACTCATTTGTATAGCATTACAAGGCATACACTGCTCTGTATACATACATGTAAAAGACAGTCCTTGCTCTAAAGAGCTTACAACCTACCGTAGGCAGACCAATACAACAAACAGGGGAGAAGGGTAGAACTAAGGGGGACATGGTTAAGGCCAGTGATGTAAATTCTGCCCCAGCAACCCCCGCAATGCTTGGGTGGGGGGAGGGGGGTTGTGCTCGGGTAGGAAGAGGGCCCCACACAACAGCATGGCAAAGTTACTTTTATCCATTTGCTACGCTGCCTTCATTACAGGCTCGGAGGTATTTCTCCCAGGCCAAAATCTCACAATACCACAAGACTTCGATCCTAGAGGAAAACTTCCAGACCTAGAACGGAGGTAGCGTGGCAAATAGATTAAAATAAGTTTGCTGTGTGGGGCCGCCACTACTACAAGGGGGAGTCACAGCACCGCCGTAGTTATTGTCGACACTGGGGGGGGGGGGGGGTGGAGTGAGTCGCCGAGGCAGGGTCGCCACTGGTTAAGGCATACATGAGTGGTTAAACATGATTGAGGACAGCCAAACAAAATATAACAAAGAGGGGAAAAGACTAGCAAAAAATGTGGCAAATTCCTGCTAAATTATTCCTAAAGTCAGAACTAAAACTGTAGGGCCAAAATTCAGGTGTACCAGGGCTACTCCAGAATTCCTCATCTCTCTATTTTTTTTAAGTGCTGTCAAATGGATTTTCTAGGCACAGTATGTCCAGAAGTAGATTGCCAGGCCTTTTCTTCAGAGGTAATGGAGGGTAAATGACTTGCCCAAGGTCACAAGGAGTGCCAGTGGAAATCAAACCCTGATCTCTTTAATGCTAGGCTGTTGCGCTACCCACTAGCTAGCTATTCCACTCAAAATCCAATGATGCTCATTAAACAAACTATTTAGCCTTAGATGTTCCTTTGTTGGGGGGGGGGGGGGGAAGCTGCATCTTGTGGTATAAGAACTCTGTTCCCTGCAGGACTTTCGAAGCTTATTGTTCACATGTGAGACACAAATCAGGTTCATTTGCTTCTAATCTTGAGCTGATCACGTAACCCTTCTTTACCTCAAATACAACTTAGATTGTAAGCCTTCCAAGGACAGGAAAATACCAGAATTCGCCTGAATGTAAATTTCTGAAAAAGGCTTAAGTTAAATCCAATTCCACTTCCCTTTTCTAGGCTGTGATTCTTCCTGAGTCTTACTCTCCTCTACCACTCATGAATGAAATGAGTTTTATAAATCTAAATAAATTTAAAAAACATATAAATGGGGAGACAGTGCGCCCTAGTGCTGGGTCTTGGAGCTGTAAGGCATGCCCTGGAGTGTCCATTATCTTTACCATCTTGTTTACCTAGAACATTTTTACTGGATCTTTTGGAGTTGGTATTGACAAAAGATTATTTCTTGTACAATGGCCAGTTTTACCTTCAGTGTTTTGGCATTGCAAAGGGGGTGACGGTTACCTTTTTAATAGCTACTTACATGGTGATGTTCGAAGAGACTTACATTTATCCATCTGAATGGTTTCATTTTGTTCCTTTTTGGTGCCATTTTTTGGATGAAATCTTTTTTTTCTTCGGCTGGGTTCACATCAGTCTTTTTTGCAATTTTTGGATTTTCTTAACACTATGAAACCTAACATTCAATTCTCCAGGAACAAGCAGGAAGTCAGTTCTCACTTATGGGTGACGTTGGCACTGACTGAGCCTGCGCGGAGCAATTCCCCAGCTTTCAAAGAAAGCCCTTGGGATTGCTACCACTCATGCGTGGTCCTCTTCCAGCCCAAGGGTACCATCTTGCTCAGTCTCCCTTTTTCCGTGGAGTCCTTCAGACGCATGTCCTCGTCCCTTGGAAAAAAAGTTTTTGTTTTCCTTGCCTTAAAAGGCTATTTCTCTTTTTTCCAGTCCTCTGCCTGTCCTCCCATTGCCCTCTTTTGGAGCTTACGGGGGTACTCTTTCTACATTTTTTTCTTCCCGGGCTTCATGCCCTTTTTTCTCTCCAACCGCTGGCCGCTTGGGTCTTCGACCTTACAGGGGCCATTTTTGTCCCCATGGCCACCGGGTTTAAAAAATGCGATAGATGCTCTAGGAACATGTTGCTTACGGACACTCATGACTGCTGTCTAAGGTGTCTGGGAGCTGACCATGACCCAGAGCTCTGTTCGCTCTGCAAGAAAATGTCCTCTAAGGCTCTGCTCAGCTGTAAGCAGAAGTCCGAAGACATTTTTCGAAAGTCTGCCTCGGAGTCCCCAGTGGCACCCTCAGTCATCTCCCCTCTGGTGGGTTCTCCCCCTGTGGCTCCGCGTTCCAGACGGCATTCGGACCAGGCGTCCCCCGAGGTGGAATGATGTAAAAAGAAGAAAGCCTCAAAGTCACTGTCTGGTGCCCCCGACAAGCGTGAGCGCTCCCGTGCCCGGTCGCTTAGCCCCATTCGGCATTCCCGAGAGTCGGACAAGGAGCAGCCCTGCAAGGTAACTTGCAGAGAAACAAAGGCCTCCAGCGAAGGTGCCCAGTCTCCTGAGGGCCGTCCCAGTGAGGACCCCCTCTCCTTCTCAACACCTGATCCGGTGACCCCGGTATCGGCGTCCCAGGGCCCCATGCCTGCGTGGGAGTCTCGTATGCTGGCGCTAGAACGCAGCATTTTTGCGTTCATTGCTTCCCAGCGGGAGCTTACGGCCAGCTTTGTTGACTTGCGCCCGGAGACCATGGGTCCGTCACGTGGGACACCCAAATCCGTTCAGGAAACCCCCGAAAGCCATGAGCCTCATGAGGGTTCTTGACGTCAGTCTCACTCGCCTTTCTGTTCTTTGGGGGCAAGATCGTCCAGGGCTTCCGGCTCCAGGCTGCCAGCCATCGGACAGGGCGAACCGCCTGGCTTGGATCCCTTGACCGATTTCTTGGACTGGGAATTCGATGGGGACACATCCCAGGAGACCCGCACTCACCGGGACCTTCAGTCTGACCCCTCGCCGCCTGACCTCCAGTGGCGTTCACCGCCCGAGGACACCTCCTTTTTGGTGTTTATTCGGGACATAGCTCGGGCCCTCAACCTGATTACCCAGACCGAGGAAGACCCCTGTGCTGAAGAACTTGATATTCTTCAGTACGAGGCCGCATCCAGGGAAATCCCTCACCGTGCCGGTGCCGCTGATCCTCACTCGGCTATTGCTCCACATGTGGGAGGCCCCGGCCTCGGTCCCCATTGTGAGCAAGTGCCTTGACACAATGTATAAGGTGCAGCGAGGGCCAGGCTTCTGAAAGACCCAACTTCCACACACCTCGATGATGGTGGAATCAGCCATGAGTAAGCAGAAAAGCCCATAGTCCCACTCATCGGTCCCGCCAGGCCAAGAATCGAGAGCCCTTGATGCCCTGGGCCGCAAGGCCTACCAAGGCTCCATGCTCTCTTGTCACATCCAGGCATACCAATTGTATATGGATATGTTCCTCCGCGACTTGGCAAAATAACTTGTAGGCTTCTCCTCGGCTTTCGAGGGCAAGCCCCTCAGCAGGTTCCACACCCTGTTGAAATCAGTGGTGGATTGCTCCAAGTATATTTCTCAAGCCTCCTACGATGCCTTTGAGACACTGGCTCGGGTGGCGGCCGTGGGCATCGGAGCCCGCCGCCAGGCTTGGCTCCAATTTTCGGATCTGGAGCAGTGGGTGCAGGAGAAGCTCCTGGACGTGCCCTGCCTTGGCGAACAACATTTTGGTAAGCCGATGGAAGAGAAGGCTGCGGAGATTGAGACGGAGTACGTCACTAGGACCCATCTCTCCCGCAAGACCTCAACGTTGCCTTGGAAGAAGCAGCCTGCCAAGAAGCCCTTCTTCCCCAGGAAAGGCCTCCAGTACCGTGGCTACCCGCCATACCCGGCTACCCCCATGCCGACCACTCCAGCGCAGGGAAAGTCTGGCTAGGGTCACCGCAAACCAAAGGGCCCAAAGGCCCAGATGTCGGCGCCCCCACAACCTCCTCAAGGGTTTTGACGCCAGTGGCATGGCACCTCGCCCTCCGGTGGCGCAGCAGCCAGTGGGGGATGCCTGTCTCACTTCACCCCGGAATGGGCACTTATCACCTTGGACAGCTGGGTCCTCCAGGTCATCCGGGAGGGCTATCGCCTTCACTTCAACAGGCTTCCACCCCCTTTCTCCCCGGTGGAGCATCCTCAATTCCCTGCGCACCAGCTCTTGCTGCGGCGGGAATTGCACTCCCTCCTCGCCCAATGGGCAGTCGAGAAGGTCCCGCTCCACTTTCGAGGTCGGGGCTTTTATTCCTGGTACTGCCTCATCCCGAAAAAGACGGGGAGGGGGGGGGGGGTCTGCGGCCCATTCTCGACATCTGCAAGCTGAACAAGTTTCTGGTGCGGGAGAAATTCAAGATGTTATCTCTTGGCGTGCTGCTGCCCTTCTTCCAGCAGGACGACTGGCTATGCTCCTTGGACCAAGTAACGCTTACGCCCATATCCTGATCCACCCCTAACACAGGCAGTACCTGCATTTCAGGGTGCAGGGAGAGCACTTCCAGTACAGGGTGCTGCCCTTTGGCCTTGCATCTGCCCCACAGGTTTTCACGAAGTGCCTCATCGTGGCCGCTGCTCACCTTCGGTGCCAGGGCGTATCGGTGTTTTCCTACCCAAAATCTCACCTCGAGCCGGCACAGCCTCTCGAGTTCATCAGGGTGCGCCTCGATACTCGGCAGGCCATGGCCTTTTTGCCAGTGGATCGTTCCACCTGCCTCCGGGCTCTGGCGGCACACATCCAGAGCACCCACCAGGTCA
This sequence comes from Ichthyophis bannanicus, assembly GCA_033557465.1. Taxonomy (NCBI): domain Eukaryota; kingdom Metazoa; phylum Chordata; class Amphibia; order Gymnophiona; family Ichthyophiidae; genus Ichthyophis; species Ichthyophis bannanicus. Next base: position 692,222,871 of record CM066035.1, read on the forward strand.
CCGCTCGGTCCATGCTACATCTCTTGGGCCACATGGCCTCGACCGTGCATGTGATTCCTAACTCCCACCTGCACATGCGGACGACCCAGTGGTGCCTCAGCTCCCAATGGAGTCAATCCCTCAGACACCTCAGGGACCCTGTCAGGGTTCTTCCCGACTTTCGTTTGTCCCTGAACTGGTGGCAAAACCCACGCAACCTCCTGCGGGGATTGCCCTTCGTCCCCACAGTACGATGTGATACTGACCATGGATGCTTCCCTGTTAGGGTGGGGAGCCCACTGTGGCTCTCTCTGCACACAGTGGCAGTGGTTGCTAGTGGAAGCTCAATGGCAAATAAATCTGCTCAAGCTCCGGGCCATCCGGTGGGCCCTGAAGACCTTCGAGAATGTCCTCAGCGGGAAGTCAGTTCTGGTGCAGACCAACAACTGGGTAGCGATGTTCTATATCAACAAAGAGGGGGGCACGGGGTCGCGCTTCCTCTGCAGGGAAGCAGTCCTCATCTTCTCTTTTGTTGCCCGGTGGAGGATGTCCCTCAAGGCGACGCACCTCCCAGGTCAGGAGAATGGCCTAGTGGACAGGCTCAGCAGAATCCTTCGCCCCACGAGTGGTGCCTCGATCCCAGAGTGGCAGGCTGGCACTTTCTATGCTGGGGCACTCCAGCAATGGACCTCTTCGCCAGCCCGTAGAACACACAACTCCCTCGCTTCTGCGGCCCAGTGCCGCACCCGAGCAGGGAGGGCCCCGATGCATTTCTCCTGGATTAGTCCTCCAGTCTTCTCTATGCATTCCCTTCTTTCCCCCTCATCGCGAGGACTCTGTTCAAGGCTCAACGGGACGGGGCATCGCTGATTCTGTGGCCCCCTTGTGGCCTCAGCAGCCTTGGTTTCCACTCCTGCTCCAGCTGTCGTCGGAGCCTCCAATCCCCCTGGGCTCTGCCAGGGACCTGCTGATGCAGGAGGAGGGTCAGGTACTACACCCGAACCTACCCTCCCTATCCCTCATGGCCTGGCGGCTGAACGTGTCTCTCTAGTCTCACTGGCCCTCCCTGAGGAGGTCAAGGAAATCCTCCTTGCCTCGAGGAAGGACTCCACTAGGCAAGCTTATGCCTTTAAGTGGCAACGCTTCTCCATCTGGTGCTCAGAGCACCAGATCGACCCCCTTCTCGTGCCCAGTTCTTTGGGTTCTCCAGTAACCTTCTCCACCTCTCGAGGGATGGACTGAAGTTGAACTCGGTTAGAGTTCATCTGAGCATCATATCGGCTAATCACCTCCCTATCGAGGGAAAGCCTCTTTTGGGGCAACCACTAGTCTCCCGCTTCATGTGGGGCCTTCTGTTGTCCAAGCCACCCATCTGTCCCCCTCCGGCAGAATGGGACTTGAACGTGGTGCTCCATCTAAGACCTTGAAGCACAGCTCGGACTCCAGAAGGAAGAAAACTTCCAGATCCTTGAGGGATCGTCAGGAGTCTTGAGCTTTGTCAAAGGAATCCAAGGAGACAGCAAGAGGATCGAGGGAGAGGTCTCGCTCTAGGCACAGAGACTCCCCGAAGACATCCTCTGAGACTGGATGACAGATCGTTCGCTCCGGCAGTAGGACTTGTCCTCCAAAGTCTTGGTGGGAGGTTGGGAGGCCTCCATGGCATTGACCTCGGGAGAGCCCCTGGTGCCATGCTCTGGTACAGTGGCTGCGAGTCCCGTTCTTCCTTGGACCAGACACAGGTGCCTTCATTGGATCAGCGCATGCTATCCATTGAGAAAAAAAACTTTAGTGGCCCTCTTGGCAGCATCAGTACCCAGACCACCGATGACTCCAGCGCTGCTACTGTCGGTATCGACATCGGTACCAACATCAGAGGTAGTACTGACACCGGCATCTATACTGCCTCTACCGCTGCAGGGTATGCGGTTCCTCCACCAGCATCAACATCCATGGCTTCTTTGGTGGGACCACAACTGATGCAGCCGACTACTCAGAATGAGGACATAGAGCAATCGCGGTACCGACAGCACCGTTCGCACCATCATTGGCACCAACACCATTCCCAGAGTTCAGAATCCAACGTATAGGACTCAGACCATAGGTCCCTTGACCCAGACGACCTCCTCAATTTTGCATCGGTATCAGAACCATCACCATCGGCTACTACTTCCCGCCGTAAGTCTCCACCGGAGGACATGTCTTTCCAAAAGTTTATTAGAGACATGGCAGCGGGACTCTCGATACCAGCAGCAGAGGAACCAGAGCCTCAAATGAAGGAACTGGAAATTCTCCAGTATCCCACAGCACCAAAAGAGGCAATGATCTTACTGGTGCACAAGATCCTCCATAACTTGATGCTTCACATGTGGGAGACCCCGCTCACAATAGCACCTTATCAGCAAGCATCTTGGTACGATGTATCGGATACCAGAGGCCCCAGGCTTCCAAAAGCTGCAACTAGCACATCACTCAATAGTAGTTGAATCATCGATGAGGCACATCAAGAGTGGTAAGACCTATGCATCGGTACCATCTGGGAAAGAATCAAGAAATCTCAATTCTTTTGCATGGAGATCTTTCCAAGCCTCCATGCTGGCAAGTAGGATTAACTCATACATTTTGTACATGGGAATGTTCCTAAAGGAAATAAATAAGGAGTGTGAGGCCTTCCTACCATTCATCCCAAATGAGAAAAAAATCCAGCTTTTGAATCACTCCTGAAGAACAGCCAAAATGTCTCTAAGTTTGTTAACAGGGCAGTATTCGATGCTTTTGAATCTTCTAGCAGAGCATCAGTAATTGCCATTGGAGCTAGGAGGATGGCATAGTTACAAGCCTCAGACCTGGAGCAGTGGGTCCAGGATAAACTGGGCAAAATCCCCTGCACAGGAGAGAACCTGTTTGGAAAGAACTGGAGGTAAAAGGCCAGAGAGTTTGAAACTGATGACACTACACTGAAAAGACTCTCCAAGAAAACTGCTGTCCCCTCAAAGAAGAAGCCAGCAGCAAAGAAGCATTTCTACCCAAAGAGAAAAATTCTACCCTTCTTGTTCTCAGCCCTCCTTTCAACAGGGCAAGCAGCAGGATATCAAAGAGGCCTAGAAGCCCAGAACAGCTAAACAGCAGCCACCTGCTCAAACTCAGGTTACCCCCAGTTTTTGACTCCGACCTAGGGAACATGGTCATCCTACCCCTGCAGGGTACCACTCAAATAAATATAGCAAGTCAACTTTCTTCTTTTGCCAATCATTGGCTCACCATCACTTCAGAGCACTGGACCCTAAATATCATTGCAGAAGGTTATCGGTTAAACTTCAGCAAGCTTCCTCTGTCTCACTTCAGAGGCGAATAACCTCTGCAACTAGTGCTAAAGGACCTGCTCAAGGAGGAAATCTCCAGACTACTCTCCCAAGAAGCCATAGAGGAGGTTCCTCAACTAGACCTACTCAAAGGCTTCTATTTTCCTTACTTCCTCATCCCAAAGAAGTCGAGGATAGAGGCCTGTCCTTGAACTCCAAAATCTCATCAAATACTTAGTAAAGGAGAAGTTCAAGATGATCTCCCTGGGAACTCTCCTATCATATCTGCAGGATCAAGACTGGCTATGTTCCCTAGATCTAAAATATGAGTACACTCATGTCCTGATACATCCAGGACACAGGAGATATCTACGCATCACCTTTCAAGGGTCCCATTACCAGTACCGAGTCCCGCCACTTCAGTCTGGCATCGGCACCCAGAGTTTTCACAAAATGCATGTCCATAATAGCCGCTCATCTGTGAGGTAAGGGCATTTTTGTTTTCCTTTACTTGGATGACTGGCTCATAAAGGCAGACTCTTCAAGAGAACTCCGCTCTGCCTCTCACACCACCATAGCATTACTGCAAACACCTAGGATTCGTAAGTCCCAACTAACTCCAACTCAGAGGTTGGAATTCATAAGAGCAATGCTCGACACTCAACTATCCAGAGCATTCCTGCCACTAGACCGCATGAACCAACTGGTCAATATAGTGACCCACTTGAGTCAAACAACATCAATAGCTCGAAACTTCCTACGTCTTTTGGGTCATATGGTGTCCACAGTACATGTAGTGCCACATGCATGGCTACATATGCGCCTAGCTTGGTGGACCTTATCCCAATGGAATCAATTCATGGGGCAACTGAACTACATCATTCAGATCACCCGCCCACTAGTCCGCTCCCTTCTATGGTGGGGCATGCCAGCAAATCTGCTAGAAGGGTTACCTTTTCAGATGTTTCAACCTCAATACACCCTCACGATGAATGCATCCAAGGTTGGTAGGGGAGCCTTCTTGGAGTGTCTCTCCACCCAGGGTCTGTGGATGACCCAAGAGTCATCCTTACAGATCAACTTGTTGGAGCTTCGGGCAATCATGAAGGCCCTATATTTCTTTCACCACCACGTCCTGTTGAGAACAGACAACCAAGTGGGAATGTTCTATCTCAACAAGCGGGGGGGAGGGGGGGGCGACAGGTTCATTCCCCGCTTGCGAGGAGGCCTGTCCCCTGTGGAACTTTGCCATCTCTCACCATATACACCTTTGTGCAGTATACATTCTTGGCAAGCAGAATCAGCTCTCGGACAGACTCAGCCGGATTCTTCACCCACACGAGTGGAGTTTACATCCGAGCACAGCATTTCAGATTTTCAGAATCTGGGGAACACCAATCATCAATCTCTTTGCTACCCCAGAAAATGCCAAACTTCCACATTTTTGCTCAGTCCAAACTCAGCCAAGCAAACGATGCTTTTCATCTGCATTGGGATCAGGGACTGCTTTATGCATTTCTTCCCATGCCCCTGATACCGAAAACCCTCTTTGAACTTCAACTTGAAGAAAGCACTATGATACTCATAGCCCCCTTCTGGCCTTGACAACTGTGGTTTCCTCCTCTTCTTCGACTACAACAGTCTGGACCTTCTATCTCAAGGAGATGGAACAGTTCTCCATCTCAACCTGAGATCTCTCCATCTGACTGTGTGGCTGCTGAAAGCATAGCCTTTCAACACCTCAGCCTCTCCACTGAGGTATAGAACATCCTCCTGGCTTCCAGAAAACCCTCCACCAGAAGGACATACTCCTGCAAATGAAGCAGGTTTGAAACATGGTTCTTGACAAGTAATCTTAATCCATTTGATACAACAATATCTGCACTTCTGCAATATCTGCTCCACTTACACTCTTCAGGTCTCAAAACCAATTCAGTTCAAGTTCACTTCGGTGCCATTGTAGCATTTCATGAACCAATCGATATCCAACCCATCTCTATACACCCTTTAGTAGCATGTTTTATGAGAGGCCACCTCCTCTTTAAACCACCCATTCGACCACCCCCATGGCATGGGATCTCCATGTAGTCTTGGCTCAGCTTCTCAAACCCCCTGTTTGAACCCCTGAGAACAACCCAATTGTGCTACTTGATTTGGAAGGTCATATTCCTTGTGGTCCTCACCTTGGCCAGGCGCATAAGTGAATTACAAGCATTGGTGGTGCATCCACCATACACCAGATTCCATCATGACAAAGTAATTCTCAGGACGCATCCCCACTTCCAAAGGTATCCTTTACCTATAGGTCTTCCCAGATCAGGACTTACCAGGGTCTTATCTATCCCCTGACAAGTTGCCCCACTGGTCGTAGATTCCAAAGGTAGTATCGCCTTTTCACATCAGTCTGTCATACTCCCAGTCTTCTTCCCAAGACCTCATTCCTCCCGGGCAGAGGCCACCCTACACATGCTTGACTGCAAGCAGGCCTTAGCTTTTTACCTCCAGAGAACTCAGGATTTCTGTAAATCCTCTCAACTTTTCGTATCATTCAACCCCACTCATTTGGGGCTCTCAGTAACCAAGCGTACGCTGTCATGATGGATAGCAGACTGTATTTTCTTTCACTTATGATAAAGCAGAACTCTCCCTCACAGGTCATGTCTCTGCTCACAACATCCGAGCTATGGCAACCTCTGTAGCTAACCTACGTTCAGTGGCCATTGATGAAATATGCTGGGCAGCAACCTGATCCTCTATCAACACCTTTGCTGCACACTATTGCTTGGACAAGGACTCTGCCAGGATGCGGCCTTCGGCCAGGTGGTCCTCCAGCACCTCTTTGGAACATAGCTACAACTCCACTGCCCATCCATTCTCTTTCAGATCTCCATGGTGGGGATGTCTATGTCCAGTAACTCTGACCTGATTTCCTTCTCTCTCGTAGGTCTGGGAGCTAGGGAGTCCCATTTGCGACGACTACATTCCTGCTTGTTCCTGGAGATAACGTAGTTACTCACCTGTAACAGATGATCTCCGGGAACAGCAGGAATTTAGTCTTCACAACCCACCCTCCTCCCTTTGGAGTTGTAGGGTTATTTTTCCTCTTCCTTCTCAGTTACAAACCCAACTAAGGAGAAGGAGTCAGAAAAAACAGGAAGGCAGTCACGCAGGCGCAGTGAAGTACTCCCAAAGGCTTTCCTATAGGACACTGGGGAGCGTTCCCGAGTAGGCTCCATTGGTGCCGACGTCACCCATATGTGAAGAGTAACTACGCTTTATAAAGCCCGGCCTTTGCTTACAGGGTGACCTCCATTTTACCAGCGCCTCTTTTTCTTGCGTCTACCCTGGCCTCTTCGATGCCCTTTTTGGCACCCCATGCTCTGGGTTCCCCAGCCCTACTTGTATGGGACTCCTATCTCCTGGTTTGGGCATTCTCTCCTTTTATCCATAGTTAGGCTCCCCTGGCTAATGTTTTTCCCACTACTCTATAAGCTAGCATTTGATAAGGATCCCTCCAGTAAGAGAGTGGCTTAATTTGAATTGAGCACACAATTCGGAGTCTGTCTTCTTTCCTGAGCAGGGACATCCCGTCTTTGGATCCTTCCTCTATTCTCCTCTTGCAGCATTTGCCCTGAAGTGGGTTGAGCCCACTTCCCTGGGTATCCTTTACCTATAAGTCTTCCCAGATCAGGACTTACCAGGGTCTTATCTATCCCCTGACAAGTTGCCCCACTGGTCGTAGATTTACTCCTAGGGTCCTGATTGTGTGCACTGACCTGGGTCTCTATGGGGTGGTTTATTTCCTCTGTCCCTTGCTGGGAAGTGTTCTTTTCCCACTATTTCTCCTGGCATCTTTCCATATTTGATTTTGCACTTGGTGAGTTTTTCCTCTTGCCAATGTCTCTGGCAGGGGCAGCTCAAGGTAATCTGCTGCCTGAGGCGAAGGATGAGATGGAGCCCCCCCCCTCCCCCGTAGAGGGGAGCGGGGCTTTCTCAAAACTCCAATCAGGGACTGAATCAAACCAAAAAGCCGATTAGATTATATGGAGGAAATGCAAGATGTTTGTACACCAATGAACTAAAACAGAGCGAGAACCATAGCACAGTTTAGAAAACTAAATTATAACTCATGTTTATTTTGTAGTTATAAACTGCATTATGGTTCTTGCTTTTTCTTTTTCAACATATATTTTGCATCCACAGGACCCCCTTCAACAGTGGATGCAGAGCAGAACCAGGAAATTCATCCACAGAACTCAATATCTTAAAAAAAATCTGATTCTGATCATTTCATTAACAACAACAAACATTCTCCAGTACCAGGCATATTGTGAACTAATACAAAACCCTACAACAAAGTCATTGAGTATCTATAGAGCAAATCTACCATACCATACCATATCAGCACCAACTTCCAAAACTCACATAAGGAGCCTATCCAAAAAAAGCATCGTTGTAAATACTACAGTGGGCCCTGGAACCTCCATACACCTATTTGAAAAGCTGAACATGTCAAATTACTACAGTACAGTATAGCTCTTTATGTACAAACTCCATGTTAACAGAACACCTGGGTTTTCTCACACACTCAGAACACAGACCCTCATCAAGCATAGAATAAGTGACTTACAATCTAAAGTAAAAATAAAAATATGTAGACAAAATTTATACTGAAACCCCAAGAAGCCAGACTCTGCATGCCGTGCAACATCAGATAAATAAGATATGCAGTTCCCCCATACTGTGTAAAATATAAAGATAGCACAAAGTCCAATCACTAAAATTAAATAAAATTATTTTTTCTACCTTTGTTGTCTGATCATTTTATTCTCTGATCATGCTGGTCCCGATCTGTGGCTTCTGCTTTCCTCTCTTCTCTTAGCTCTCTTTTTGTGGTCTATGATCCATCTGCCATTTCTTATCTCTTCTTTTGTTTTTTTCACTTCCTTCCATCAGCCCATTTCCAGTCCCAGTAGCCCTCCCCAATATCAGCCCCCTTTCCAGTCCTTCCCTCCCCGTACCTTCCAGTGTTGACCGCCTTGCCTTTACAGACCTGCCTCTGGTGTCCATTCCCTTCCAGTCCCCCTCCTGCCCCACTGTCTAGCCCCTTCTAGTCCAAATACCATCGCAAGTATCAGCTCACTTCAACTACCAGTGCACCCCCCCCTCCCCCGTCAGCTCCCTTCCACTCATCCTGCCCTTCCACTGCCATCCCCATGTGTCAGCTCCCTTACAGTCTCCTCCCCATTACCCATCTACCTACCAGTACCATCCCCAGGTGTCAACTCCCTTCCGGTCCCCTCCTCCCCCGTATCATTTCCCTTCCTACCTTCACCTACCTCTGTGTCAGCTCCCTTCCAGCCCCCTCCTTCCCCGTGTAAGTTCCCTTCCTACCTCCACCTCCCCCTGTGTCAGCTCCCTTCCAGCCCCCACCTCCCCCTCCATGTCAGCTTCTTTCCTGCCCCCTCTTTCCCTGGCAGACCATCTCAGCATCCATTCCCTTCCAGTCCCATTCTCCCATCCCCCTGTATCAGCCCATTTGTAGCTCTAATCCCCAATTTTATTTTAGGGCCAGCAGCTCTCTTCTCTCCCCATCAGTCCATTTCCAGTCCCAGCCGTGCGAGACAGGAAATGTCCAGATTACTCTCAGCGCTGGTGGGCTCATCTATAACAGAGCCACAGGAAAGAAGAGAAACTCTTTCCCTTCCCGCGACTCTGCAAAGATGAGCCAGGGCACCACAAAGGCTCTTCTGGGGCAGCGGGAAGGGGGGGGGGGGCACGGGGCTGCTGATTCTGCTTGTTCTGCAGTTTTTTGTTTTATTTTAAAGGCTGAGTGAGGTGGGTTTTTTGGGAGCATTTTTGCTGCCTCCAAAAGGTTGCCGCCTGAGGCCACCGCCTCACTCGGCCTCATTGTAGAGCTGCCCCTGGCCTCTGGATCTCCTGTAACTGCTGCTATAAGGCTTTGCTTCCTTTACTGGAGTCTCCCTAACTCAGATTCCACTAGAGCTCCTGATTCTCTAGCTTTCCATAGCAACTTTTCTACTACTGCCAGTTGCTCCCTCTGGTGGGCATTTTCTCCCTATACCTGGCTGAGCTCAATAGAGACAGAGTCTTTGTTGCACTTCTTACTGCAACCTCCCTTGTGTAGCCTGTATTTGAGCCTCCAAACCTGCAACATCTTTAACTAGTTCCCCTGTCTGAGCCAACAAACTGGAAAACCCAGAGTCCATCCTGCAAGCCAGTGACCCTTCTCAGTCAGCTCGCTCTGGATGCGCTTACTCTCGAGCTTAATTTGGAGAGCATGCAGCTGGGTTTCTATATTCTCTTGCTTCTCAATTGCCTTGTCCTGGGAGAGCTCCTCTATCTTATGAGTCATCTCCTCACACTGGCTTTCCAGCACCTATTTGACCTCACCTAGTGTACTCGCTGTCTCGCTTGGTGCATCTGCTCTGCTATCCTTTATAGCCTGAGCATGCTGCTGTCCTAACTCTAGGACTTGGCCCAGTTGCAGAGGGCACTGGAAGATGCCAAAAGGGCTCACAAAGCCCACCTCCATTTCTCTTACCTCCTTAAGCTGCGCTTCTGGGCTAACTCTGCCCTTACAGCTTCAAGGAATCAATCATTTGTCTCCTTTTGGTGGCAAGCTTTGGCCTGTTCGGCTTCTAGCTGTGTGGCTATGGCCTTCCTTTTAGTCTGCCACTTCTCTTCTGAGACCAGCTTTTAACTCCTTTCCTAGGGCTGCAATATTTCCATTAGTTACTTTAACATATTCAGTCATATTTGTCAGAGCCTGTAGCCACCCTTTGTTCTCTTCCTATAACCTATAGCAGAGGTTCCCAACGTCGGTCCTCAGGGAACCCCAGGCCAGTCGGGTTTTCAGAGTACCCACAATGAATATGCATGAGATAGATCTGCATACAATGGAAGCAGTGCATGCAGATCTATCTCATGCATATTCATTGTGGGTACTCTGAAAACCCGACTGGCCTGGGGTTCCCCGAGGACCGACGTTGGGAACCATTGACCTATAGTCTCCCACACTCTTCCTAGGACCCCACACCTCAAGCTGACCAATCTCTAGCTCTACCTTAGCTATTTGCATCTGGAGTCCTAATTTAACTTGACCATAATCCTCCAAAACCTTCCCTTCCTTGGGTTGTACCCCAGCTGCCACTGCCTGGGAGGTACTCTCTACCTTTGCTCCCAGTCTAGTGACTTTGTCCTTCTCCTTTCCTGAGGCCCAACCAGTATCTGGACCTATAGGGACCTTACCCCTGGGCATTTTACCCACTTCCTTACCTTAGTACTTCTCTTCTGGAGCCTCCCACACACTAGCGAGGTTACCTCTCTCCTCTTCTGAGGCCCAACTCTCAACTGGCTCCTTTTCAGTGAGCTTACCCCTGGGATTTCCACAAAGTCACACACTCCCTGTGCGAGCTTTGCACTCCCCACTGGAACCTTTGTTTAACTCCTCAAGGGAATTGCCCTTGAACAGTGCCATCTGATGTACCCTTTTGAGGTTCCTAACACATTTTGGAAATTCTCTGGGAATCCTACCTTCGATCTTTCTTTACAGGCACTTGTACTGGTGAACTCTCTCTCCCAGCTCTCTACAGTGTTTTCACTAAGGGCACTGTTCCCCAGTCTTGACTCTGCAGGACCCTATAACACTTCAAAACTGTATGGGACAATCTTTCCTCTCCCAGGCCACTTCCCCACCTCTTCAGAGGCAAACATCTACCAATATCTTGGGGTCATAAACACTATGAAGAATCTGCATCTGTAGACCCGGGATCTCAGTTTCTTCATTTGGGTTCTGTTTCTCTGACACCTTGTCTCCTACTGCTGGGTTTCCAAAATTTCCCTTTTGTGGCTGTGGTTCCTTATTCCACAGTAAGTCCCCTTACCAGCAAGCTTACTTCCCTCCTTCAAGTATGGCGGAATCTCAGAAGCTTCTCTCCCATGCCAGCTTTCCCATCACATTCTCTAAGGGGAAGCTTCCCTCACCATGGTCAACGTGACCCTCACTCACAGCACCAGCCACATTGCCCAATACCTGTTTCAACATCTGCTCTAATACACCACTCAGTGGCATGACCCACTAAACCACATATTCAAGAGGTAATTTTCTGGGGAATACCCTTACCAGGAGATTTCATCTTTTTACCCCATCTTTTGTTACCAGCTTACAGATTGTTGTGGGAACCCTGGACCACCCTTGGCAAAGTAACCTCTCCCTTACACCAGGCTATTACTACCATCTTTCTCATAATTATCAGGACTCTCCTGACCCCGCACTTATACAGAATAATTATACCCTAACCCGGTCCATGGTTTCTATCCCCCAGAAACTCATCAGTGTCTGTTTCAATGTGACTGGACAGTGGTTGCAGTCATTCTTCCCTGTGCCTCCTGGAAGTAGTCCCTCAGCTCTCGGTCCTGGGCTTTGCTGGTGACTGCCTGGCCTGGCCCATCCTGGCCTGGTCCGGTCCACTGGCCTTTGGAACTCTTCTCCATGCCCTCTCATCGTGACCAAGACACCTGGAAAGAGGAACAGAGGACCCAAGTGCAGACTGCTTCACATTTATTTTCTTCCCCCTCTTGCTTCCCAGATATCTTTAGCAGTAGCTAAGCTAAATATGCTTTTCAACTCCCACTAACAGGAACTCCCCTTCATGTAGGTAACCTTGATGGTTTAATTTGTACTCAGGCCTCCCCAGGGTACTCTTACCTGGTGACAAGCAAATATATACTTTGCCAAGGATCTACACACCATCCATTGGGCTCTTTGGGCTTCACATGCAGCTTTGTAGATCCCATCATCACCCCCACCTGTGATGGAGCACCTCATACAGGTGGCCTTGGGTAGAGTCGTCCCTCATGCTTGAGGCCTCTTTACCCAACAGGCAGGTCTCCATCTGGAATTCCCAGTTTTCCTTAGAATTTGTAGATAGGGTGTCAAGCTTCAGCATCCTGATTAGTGAGGTCAAACCCAATACATTTGCAGCGCTTATCTTATTCCATAAAACACTCCAGACACATAACCTTGCCAGTTCTCAGGCTCTGCTTCAACACTCAGCAATACAGCCCTCTCAGTCCTTAGTAATCCAGGCTGAATACCACTATGCCCCGAATTGGGCCTTGGGCCCTATCCTGTTGCTTGGACATTCCTCAGCCAAATATCAGCCTGACCTGGCAGCTAACCAGTGCCCAGCTCAGTTCAGTTCAGACCAGACATGTTCCAGTCCCATTTTTCTTTACAGGTAATCTAGTCCATGACTTCCCTCAAAGGAAAACCCTGCCAAAGTATTTCATTCCCTTTTAACCCAGTCTAGCATGTTCCTTAAGTGCAAAAACCCAGGTAAAGTACTGTATTCTCTTCTTAAAGTTTTCCCTTCCAGAGATCCAGACATAGACCAAAAGGCTTATCATGGCATACTTTTGCAAAATTGTATTTGCTTATAAATCCTCTCTCCTTTCAGATACCAAAATAAAATACTTTTTGTGCCATTTGCCCCAGCAATACAACAAAAACCTGTGCTGCCATCCACCAACAGGCATTAGAAAAAACCCCAAAACATCTTATTTTCCCATTTCCAAATTTCAGAGAAAACAAACATGAGACCTGAGCTTTTCTTGCTCCCTTAGCCTTTCCTTTCCCATGCTGGTCTCCTCAGAGTATAGCAAGGTCCTTTTCCTTGGATAGGGAAAACTATCTTTCTCTGGCTAGCAGCCCAGAACTGTTTCTCCAGGGGAATCTCCCTCTGAGTTCAGAATAGTTTCTTTATAATGAGCAACTGGCTTGCTCTCCATACCTCACCCATTGATCCAGTTCCTCAGCTTTAACTCATAGACCTCTGGGAGATGTAGCTCCTGTTAGAGGCCATATTACATTACATTACAGCTTCCCCCCTGAGTTTAAAAAGGGCAGCCTTTTCCTAGCCACATTTGTTTCATATACAATGATTTCCCTCCAACACCTGACATTCATTCAGGTTAGTGAGCAGAGTGGCGAGTAGACCCTTGTCTTTTCACTACTGGGTGTAAGTGTTCAAAAATGTGCATGAAACCATGTACGTGCATTTACGTCTGCTCTATGGTAAGTGTAAATGGCCATGCTTAGATTTTTCAAGAACCCGCATAAGTCTTATTTTATAATTACCCCTCAAAGAGCCCCCAGAAAAAATTAAAGTGGGTGTATCAATAACTTACTTACTATATGTCGAGATGACTGAAAAGGAGAGGTAGAAGGAGAGTACCCTCTCACATACAGCCATTCCTTTTAATCATTTTCTTTGACAAACAAACAAATACTCAGGTACTTATCTTGAAAGAGCGCTTAGTAGGACCTCAGATGACAAAGGAATCCCCACATACAACGTGTCACATTTTGGGCCAAAAATGTCCAAAGCCCTGCATCAGGTTTTTTACCGGAGAGTCCACTGGTCCATAACACAACATTAGCGCCTATTGAACAAATTGTGAACCACCACCAGTTTAAAAGAAAGACGGTGCCTGACGTCTTAGTGACGAAGAGCACTGAATGAACCAATCCCAAGAAAGGGAAAACCCACCAAAAGGGAATTCCCTCTCTGGTTGGTAAAATTCAAAGCAGACTGGGCCAGTCAATTTCAAGATTCAAGCCTAATGGGGAAACCATGCACAAACAGATTTCTGCACTAGGGTATGGAAGCAGGTGCAGAAATTCAGTGGTTTAACCCTGAAGGTGTCAGGAGTTTATTTATTTTCTTCCAGCTAATTGGGCCTTTACTGGTATGCAGATTATTATCAGCCCTTAAAGAGTGTAGCAATATTTTCCCTATATACCTACTGGGGGGAGGAGAGGATGTTTCTAAAAGCAGTTGGCATGTGGGTGAGGGCAAGCAGGAGTTTCTCTGCCCGTTTTTCTTGTATTTGGATGTATTTGTTGAATACTATAAATAAAGATAACAAAAAAAACATGCCACTGAATTTCCCACTCCTTGAAGTAAAAGTTTCCCCTGAATCACCACAGAAAAGCAGGGACTGCTGCTAAGGGTTTCCAGAAAACAGAAACTGAAAGTGTGCATTTCAGGGATGACTGAAGCGTGAGCATAGACATGCCGAGAGAAGAGGGTCTCAGTGTAGGGGAGGGTGATGCCAGGAGCTGTCTTGTTATAAATCAATAATTTGTATACAGAGTGGAAGAGAGGATTTTTATGCTGTATATATTATATTTCTGTGTGGAAGGGTAGAAGACATTGGAAATATTCAGTAGCAGAGGGAGTTTCCTGTCTCATGCTGTTAATGGCTCACTTCCGTGTGATTCCTGTTGTATTAGTCATGTCAGGCAGCAAAAAATCATGATGAGCACAGATTGTTAAACACAATTAGGAAAAGAATTTAAAAGTATTAAGAACAGGGATTCTCAACCTAGTCCTCAGAACATACCTAGCCAGTCAGGTTTTCAGGATAATCACACTGAATATGCATGCAAGGTCATGCATTTAACCCTCTATTGCCTCAGAAAAATCCAAGTTATCAATGTCATTGTTTAATGTATATTACCAAGTTTAAGTTACAATGTAAACCACTTTGATTGAAATGATAAAGCAGTATATAAAACCTGTTAAATAAATAAAATAAATGCATTTGGGCTGCAAAACTCCAAGGGAATAGTAAGTGTAGGGGGCAAAGTACTTCTGTCCATGACAGAAGAATGGGAACTGGGCGTGATTATTTCTGATGATCCTTAGGTGTTTAAACAGGTAGAAAAGGTGATGGCGAAAACCAGAAAGATGCTTAGATGTATAGGGAGAGGAATGGCAGGCAGAAAAAAAGGAGGTAATAGTGTATAAGTCTCTGGTGTAACCTCATTTGGGGTATTGTGTGTAATTCTGGATACCACACTTTCAAGGGGATATAAACAGGATGGAGTCGGTGCAGAGGGTGGCTACTAAACTAATCTGTGGTCTTTGTTATAAATCATATGGGAACAGACTTAAAGATCTTAATATGTATACGTTATTAGCCATATCATACCTAGTCCTTAGTAGAACACCAGATCTAGTGCAAGAGATAAGGGTGTTGGGGCCACTTGGCAATAGTGATCATAGCATGATCGCCTTTGATTTAATTAGTGGAGGAGGGATAGTAAGGAAATCCACAGTACTACCTTTTAACTTTTGAAAAGGAGACTATGATAAAATGAGGAAAATAGTTAAGAAAAAATTAAAAGGAGCAGTTGCAAAGATTAAAGACTTACATCAAGCTTGGGTGTTGTTGAAAAATACTATCTTGGAAGCCCAGACCAGCTGTATTCCACGCTTTAAGAAAAGTGGAAGGAAGTCCAAAAAACTGCCAGCATGGTTTAAAGGTGAGGTCAGAGAGGCTGTTGTTGCCAAAAAAGCATTTTTCAGGAAATGGAAAAAAGAGCCAAACGACGAAACTTGGAAACAGCACAAGCACTGGCAAGTCAAATGCAAGGCATTGATAAGGCAGGCAAAGGGAGAATTTGAGAAGAAGCTTGCTGCGGAAGCAAAAACATGAAATAAAGACTTTTTCAAGTACATTCGTAGCAAAAAACCTGTGAGAGAGTCAGTTGGTCCATTAGATGATAGAGGTGTTAAAGGGGCACTAAGAGGCGACAAGGCAATAGCGGAGAGACTGAATGAATTCTTTGCTTCGGTCTTTACTGAGGAAGATGTAGGGATGTTAGCCATGACTGAAGTGGTATTTAAAGGTGCGGAAGAATTGAAGGAAATATCGATACATCGGGAAGATGTATTACAACTATTAGATAAACTGAAGAGTAGCAAATCACCTGGGCTGTATGGTGTACAGCCAAGGGTGTTGAAAGAACTGAAATATGAGATTGCAGACCTGCTATTAGTAATCTGGAACTATCATTAAAATCATCTCTAATAACTGAAGATTGGAGGATCGCCAATGTAACACCAATTTTTAAAAAGGGTTCCAGGGGTGATCCGGGAAACTACAGACCGGTGAGCCTGACGTCAGTACCGGGACAAATGGTAGAAACCATCATAAAGAATAAAATTACTCAGCATGTAGATAGTCATGGCCTAATGGGAGACAGCCAACATGGCTTTAGACAAGGAAGATCTTGTCTTACTAATCTGTTATGCTTTTTTGAAGGTGTGAATAAACAGGTGGACAAAGGTGAGTCGGTTGATATATTGTATCTAGACTTTCAGAAAGCCTTTGACAAGGTCCCTCATCAGAGACATTTGGCAAAACTAAAAAGTCATGGGATAGGAGGCAGTGTACTATTGTGGATCAGGAACTGGTTAAAAGATAGAAAGCAGAGGGTAGGGCTAAATGGCCAGTTTTCTCAATGGAGAAAGGTGAATAGTGGTGTACCCCAGGGATCTGTGCTGGGTCCGCTGCTTTTTGACATATTCATAAATGACCTGGAAAGTGGAATAACGAGTGAGGTTATCAAATTTGCAGATGACACAAAACTATTTAAAGTTGTTAAAACCCAAGAGGATTGTGGAAAATTGCAAGAGGATCTTGATAAATTGGAAGACTGGGCATCAAAATGGCAGATGAAATTTAACGTGGACAAGTGCAAAGTTATGCACCTAGGGAAGAACAACCCTAACTATGGTTACATGATGCAAGGTTCCACATTAGGAGCCACCACCCAGGAAAAAGATTTAGGCGTCATTGTGGATAACATGTTAAAACCCTCGGCCCAGTGTGCAGCGGCGGCCAAGAGAGCAAATAGAATACTAGGTATCATAAGGAAAGGAATGGAAAATAAACAAAAGATATTATAATGCCTCTATATCGTTCCATGGTGAGACCACACCTTGAATAGTGTGTGCAATTTTGGTCGCCGTATCTTAAAAAGGATATAGCGACATTAGAAAAGGTTCAGAGAAGAGCCACCAAAATGGTAAAGAGGATGGAAGGATACTCCTGTGAAGAAAGGCTAAAAAGGTTAGGGCTCTTTAACCTGGAAAAGAGACGGCTGAGGGGAGATATGATAGAGGTCTATAAATTAATGAACAGAGTGGAACGGGTAAACGTAGATCGATTGTTTACGTTATCAGAATATAGAAAGACTAGGGGACATGCAATGAAGCTACAGGGTATACTATTTAAGACTAGTAAAAGAAAATATTTTTTCACTCAACGTGTAATCAAACTCTGGAATTTGTTACCAGAGGATGTAGTAAAGGCTGTTAGTGTAGCTGGGTTTAAAAAAGGTTTGGCCAAGTTCCTGGAGGAAAGGTCCATAAACCATTATTAAGAAAGGACCCAGGATATCAATGCTTGACCCAGTACAAGCATTGTGGAACCTGTGTCTTTTGGGGAAACTGCTAGGTACTGTGATAAGGAAGCTTATCATAGCTCAGGAAGGAGCTATAGAAAAGGTGAAGTGACTCTGAACAAGCAACCTGCCACTTCTGGTAGAAATAAGAAAACAGAATTTTCCCATAAAAGACTACCAGTCCCAGAATGCACCAGGTTTCCAACAGCCATTAGAGGAGCTGAAGTGGGGAAACGTGTGTTCAATCAGGAGGGCTATGAGGTAATCCCTAAGCACTCATCTCAAAGGGCAGGGCCTGATTCAGCACAGCTGTGCTGTGCTAAGGTGGAACACTCATCAAAGCAGAATAAAGGTAGAGTTTATTCTACAGAGAATTATCCTCATCTTGATCCTCATCCTCAGTTTCATCTGGGAGATCCTCATCCTCAGGATCAGCTTGGAGATCCTCATCTTGGACATCTTCATCATCGGGAGGATCATCAGAAGCAGAAGCCAAACCGGACGGACAGAGAGGGCAAGAAACCCTTTGAAAGAAAGAAGAGAAAAGCCTTTGGGAGGTCTAAAGGAGTCCAGAGACGGCTGCACGGGGAAGGGACCCTAAGACCCGTGCCGAAGGTATGTGAAGAGAGATCCAGTGTCCAGGGATCTGGATTGGAAGGCTGGACATAAGAACTGGACTACATACTGGCCAGGCTATTTAGAGAGGAACTCTAACAGCAATGGAAGCTCAGGTATGAACACTGATCTATGCCCTAGCTATAACCTTGAAAGACAGCAGGGAAACAAGTATTCTCCTGAAAGTGCTCCATTGAGAAATTCCTCTGTGCCAATCCCTGATATTGAACCCATGATTGTTGAAGAAGGGGAAGGAGAAGTCTTAGATTCAGGCTGTGAATATATGGATTGCTCTCTGTCTAAACTCCTTTGGTAATTTTCTGTTACAAAGTACAACAACCATCACAAAAAAATATAAACTTGTTCTTTAATCTACTCAGAAAAGCTCCTGAATAAGATTTTGAGCCACGCAGCAGAAAGCAAGCCAGCTAAGGGGTTTCAGCTGGGTAACTACTAGCAATTGAGCCTTACCTAATTGCTTGTGAGCTCTGAGGAAATCACTTCTGAGTCTATGTGTGAAGATATAAGAAGTTAACCTGAAAAGAACAGTTTTTCCCTTCTTTGTGGGTTTTGCTTGTTGTTTAGAGCACTGCTAAGAAAATATTAGCTAGAGCCTACAGAGAAGACCAGTTTGTTACCAACCAGGTCTTTATTCTTTTCATTTGATTGCCTGACAAGTTCAGCTGTTGTTTTCCTGATTTTGTTTTTCCAAGTTTAACACTGAAAGCAAGTATCCTGTTTTATGTGCTACCAAGCATATCTGTGTTGGGAGAAATAACCCCATAAATAAATATCTTATTGGCTTTACACTCAAGCACAACTAATTATTGTGAGTGGCTGTGTCTGGTGTGAATGGACTGCATTTCCCACAATCCCATGCAAATCATATTGATATATGCACTTGCCAAGACTGTGAACATTCTCACCCAGGCAGCCGTCTGACAGTACGTATGACCTAGATTGGCCACTGTTGGAAACAGGATACTGGGCTTGATGGACCTTGGTCTGACCCACTATGGCATATCTTATGTTCTTATGTTATGTTCTTATATACGTTAGAAGAAAGGCAGGATAGAGGAGATATGATAGAGATTTTTAAATACCTCCATGGCATAAATGCACAGGAGGAGAGCCTCTTTTGAATGAAAGTAAGCTCTACAATGAGGAGGCATAGGATGAGAGTGAAAGAGGATAGACTCAGGAGTAATATGCGGAAATATTTCTTTACAGAAAGAGTGGTAGATGCATGGAATAGTCTCACAGTGGAGGTAGTAGAGACTAGGATAGTATCTGAATTCAAGAAAGCATGGGAGAAACACAGAAGATCTCTAGTAGTTATGGAAAGGCAGACCAGATGGGCTGTCTGCCTGGTGCCAAAATCCAAGATGTTACGGAGAGTTTGCCGAGACTCATCAAGCCCACTGACTATTACCCAATGTTGCTAATCCATGTTGGAACAAATGATACTGCCAGGTATACCTCGGAACGTATCAAAAGTGACTTCATGGTTCTGGGACAGAGGGTGAAGCAGTTGGTTGCACAGGTGGTGTTCTCTTCAATCCTCCCTGTTGAGTGTAAAGGCCAAGGCAGAGAGGCTCGCATCCTGGAGATGAATGCATGGCTGCGTGGATGGTGTCATCGAGAGCGTTTTGGTTTCCTAGACCATGGGATGCTGTTCCAAGGGTTGCAGAGCAGAGATGGCATCCATCTGTCCAAGAAAGTTCAACGCATCTTCGGTAGTAGACTGGCTAATCTACTGAAGAGGGCTTTAAACTAGATTCGTTGGGGATGGGTGAAGAAAGCCCTCAGGTAAGTGAAAGCCCCCAGGTAGGTGATACATTAAATACCTTTATGGAAATGGGTAACAGGGGTAACATATGGAAAGCAGTGTGTATTAATGCCCGTAGCATGGGAAATAAGATCCCTGAAGTTGAAGCTTTGGTGGGAGTGGCTGACTTGGATTTAGTGGCAGTTACAGAAACATGGTTCACGGAAAACCATGACTGGGATGTAACTATACCTGGCTATACTTTATTCAGAAAGGACAGGGTAGGAAGAAGGGGAGGAGGAGTGGCACTATATTGTCACCAGCAGTGGCTGAACTAGTAGTGGATAGCTAGGCACACTGCTGGGCCTGACCCTTCTATGAAAGAAAGTGTAGTTGAGACGGAGTGGTCAGGTTTAAATAAGGATTTATTCCCCTCCCGGGGTTTGCTGGATTTTCAAAACAGTACAAAAATACCAAACTTAAGAGGCAGCCATGCTTCTGGCAAAAACAAAAGGTGAAAGGAAAAGACAGCTTCTTGCTTGAACAGAACCAATAATTATAACAAACAGAAATCAGGTAACAACGTTGGCAGTTCCCTCTGTGCACGTTTATCTTTCTCTCAGGCACACTTATCTTCTACTAGCGTAGAGAAGTTTCATTAGTTATTAATAAAGAACAGTCCATGTCCTCAACATAGGGAAAGCATTCACTTTGCTCCGTGCACATCGGTTCATCAACTATCTTATCTTCTTTAGGGCAGAGAGTCTGGAACTTTCTCCACTCAGTCCCTGGCTTCTCTTCACCACTCTCTCCACAGTATGGCAAATAATTATCAGATAGTTTGTAAAACTGCCTTGTTCTGTTTCTAATGGGTCTCTCTCTTGGCAGTTTTCTGCCAGGCTTTAAATACATGCAATCATCTTCTTCACTCATACATATGTCCTCAATCACTTTACTTTCCTTTTCCCAAGGTTGTAAATATCGTAGGCAATTCTGCCTTTCAGTAATACAGAGTTCCTTACCAGCTGCTCTCCGTTCTCCCCACTGACCTCTGTGTTTGGGAAATTCTTCCTGCGTCACAGGTGAGGGTTTCCTGCAGTTAATCCCTCTGCTGGTAAATGGCTTTCTGTCTCTTTTCAAAGCCCTGCTTCGCTTTCTATTCCAAGACTCAAATGAAACAGCATTAGGCTGAGAGTATTCTGACCTTCTGTTAGAGAGCTGCAAGTCTTCCCTTACTTGCCAAGTTTCCAAATCACTCTCAACTTCTGAGTCTCCAAAACCACCGTCAGAATCAGCACATGAATCCAACTCAGCCTCTCTCACTGCAACTCCAGCTGGATCTCCTACCAGCTCTCTTCCTCGATCTAACTCTGTTTGCCTACCACGTTTCTTATACATGGTTAGGGGCGTTTTCCTGCACATGTGCAAACTGTTCTCTTCATTGCTTGGGGAGTGTTTGTTGGCTAGGCGTGCCCTCAGACCTCGTGTCTCAGCCTGCTTTGGTTGCCTATGGTAACTGTGAAGCTTTTGATCTCCCTTCCTGTCAGAATCTGTGCCAAACTCAGCAGCTTTCTGTGTTTTAAAGGTATAGGGCAGAACTTCGGTGTCACACATCCCCCTTCTTAAGATATTACGAGCTGCGGACGTCCTCGTCGGACAGCGCGTAATTCTGCTCAAAGCATCCGCATTGCCATGCAGCTTCCCTGCACGATGCTGTACTTCAAAACTAAAGGCTTGCAAAGCCAAGTGCCACCGGGTCAGTCGGGCATTGTTATTACGCATTTGGCTAAGCCATTTTAACAGTGCATGATCCGTTACTAATAGGAATTTGCGCCCTGTCAAGTAAAATCGTAGTGCTTCTACTGCCCATTTGATGGCTAAGCATTCTCTTTCTACAGTAGAGTACTTCCGCTCTGCATTGGACAGTTTCCTACTTAAATAGGTGACTGGGTGTTCTACACCATCAAATCTCTGGGACATGACTGCTCCCAGTCCAGTCTCAGAGGCGTCTGTCTGGACGATGAATGGAAGTCTGAAGTCAACCCCCTTCAAGACAGGAGCCTTACATAACTTCTCCTTAAGGGAGATAAAATTCTCCTCTGCCTCGGGAGTCCAATGCACCTTATTTGGGGCATTTTTTCTAATCATGTCCGTAAAAAGACTACTCTCCTCCGCAAACCTGGGGATAAATCTTCGATAGGTAGCCTATTAGAAAAGAAGCATGTCCGTAGCTTCTTGGGCCTATCGGTCTTGGGAAGTTTCGCACACTTTCTATTTTGTCCGCTAGGGGTTTCACTATCCCATTCCCAACCAGATGTCCCAGGTATTTGGCCTCCCTAGCCGCAAAAAGACATTTTTTCGGGTTTAGGGTGAGACCAGCCTTACGGATGGCCTGTAATACCGCCTCTATCCGGGATAAGTGTTCCAGCCAGGTGCCGCTATGGATGATAACGTCATCCATATAGGCTAACGCATATTCTTGGTGCGGCCTTAGGACCTGGTCAATAAGACGCTGGCACGTTGCCGCCGCGCCGTGTAGCCCAAATGGCATACGTCTAAATTGGTATAGGCCTATGGGAGTGGAAAAAGCTGTCTTTGGCTTAGAATCCCTTGTTAAGGGGATTTGCCAGTATCCCTTGGTTAAGTCTAGGGTTGTTAGAAACCTGGCCTGTCCTAACCGATCTAACAGATCATCGATTCTCGGCATGGGATATGCGTCGAACTGTGAAATCGCATTGATCTGCCTGAAATCAATACAAAAACAGAGTGTTCCGTCCGTTTATGGGACGAGGACTATAGGACTAGACCATGGACTATGGGACTCCTCGATCACCCCCATTTCCACCATTTCCTTAACTTGGGCAATGACTTCGTTTTTCTTTGCCTCCGGCAACCTATATGGGCGCTGTCTAATGATTTTCCCCGGGATCGTGATGACCTCATGTGCTACCAAGCGTGTTTCGCCAGGCACCGCTGTCAAGACATTGGAGAATTTCCGTAACAGCCTGGCTAAATCTGCCTGTTGATGTTCTGACAGGTCCGTACATGTACGTATCTTGGGTTGTTCCCTCCAATCTGAGGGCTGAGGGCCTAAGTCCTCCTCTTTCTTTTCCTCAGCAATGGCTGCTAAGCCCTTAACATCCTTCATGCCCGTGGAGCCAAACCCTCCAGACCCCCGGCCTGTGGAAGTTAATGAGGATGTCTCTTCTAACACAGGGAAGCCCACCCGTTCACAAATCAACTGGGCTATTCTTTCACCCCTTTTTATTGCGAAATCCTCTTCCCTGAAGTTAAACAGTAGGGCCTTGACCACCCCACGATAATCCGGGTCTATTACCCCTGCCCCAATGTCAATCGAATAATTGACCGCTAGGCCAGACCGCGGTGCTATGCAGCCATAGCATCCTTCAGGGATTTGAATTCTTATCCCTGTATCAGCGAGGGCCTTCCCTCTCTTGGGAACTATTATATCCTCATTACTGAACAGGTCATAGCCTGCTGAGGCTTCGGTAGCTCTTTGGGGACTTTTTGCCTGCTGGGATGTTTTTGTGAATTGCAACACAAACGTTTTTTTAACCGGGGGTCTCCCTTCTACCCGTGGTTTCCCAAATAAAGCACTTGGGATCTTTTGTGCAATAGCTTCAGTTATGTGGGTTTCAGGCGGTGCCTTTTCTCCTAGAGGTTCTTTTGGGCTTACCTTCCCCTTGAGGCCTTTTCCCATTTCTTCCTTAAATGGGGGCCAGTCACGCCCTAGGACCACCTTAAAGGGAAGTCGGGGAACAACTGCCATGTGTACCTTCTCCTTGGTATTCAACCCATTCACACTCATCTCATATATCGGGTAAAAAGAGGAGGCACCATGCACGCATCTAACTTTCACACGTCCATCCACGCTATTCCACTGGGTAGGGTTATGGGCCTGAATGGCCTTCCACATTTCTTGTGAGACCATACTCTGATCTGCCCCGGAATCCAGGAGCGCTACCGCATCTATACCCTCCACTTGGACGTCTATAATAAATTCCTCCCCACCGTGTCTCTCCCTTCCTGATACAAGGGCTAGGTGCTCTTTACAGTCCCTAAGTATATGACCGTTTTTCCCACAGTGAAAACACTTTATCACATCATTATATTTTTTTACATTTTCTCTCGGGACTTTAGAAGTATAAGCCTTCTTTATACCAGGCATTTTTTCCATGCCGGTTACTCTCAGCATACTATCCCTAGAAGCTCCGGCCAATTCAGCTTCAAAATAGCATTCCGTCATTTCTGCTGCTTCTCTAGTAGACTTGCATTTTTGCAATAGCAAGAAAGCTTTTACTTCAGGAGGTACAGCTTCAAAGTACTGCTCAAGGAGCACAGCATCCATCAAGGATTCTACTGTGGCCTTCTCTGGAGCCAACCACTTTGCTGCCAAACCTTTTAGTTGCTGCATTAAAGCTTTCGGCGTCTCTTTAGGCAAGAGCCTTGCCTCCCTAAAAAGACGGCGATAGTGTGTAGGTGTTAAACCTAACCTATCTTGTACTGCTAATTTTACGTCCGGGTAATTGGACGCTAGGCCCGTGGGCATCGCCTTGTAGGCCGCCAATGCCTCTCCGGTTAAAGACATGGCGAACCTAACTGCCCTCTGGTCTAGTGGCCATTTAGCCGCCTCAGCAATCCTCTCAAATGCATCAGCGTAATCGTCAAAATTGTCATTCTTTTGCAAAGGTCCTAGTGCCAATGCACCATAGTGTTGTACTCCTACCGCCGCTGGTACCGGTACACTTTCCTCCTCGGCAGTGGATGTCCGCTTCAGTAGCACGGTCAGCAAGTCCAAGAGTGGCTTCTGCTGCGCAGCCAGTGCTGCCATAGTCCTGTCCTGGGTTTGTCGTGCAAGCTCACCCTGGGCTTTCCACTGTTCCTCCATCCAGCGAAGCATGTCCTGAGGATCCATCACGGCGTTGAGTTATACCTGTATGGGGCGAGAAAAAAACAGGGCCCACCAAGTGCGGCACAATATATAGTTTTTTCCTCCCTATCTGCCTTTTGCAAGGTAACTCTCTGTTCCCCTTTCTCCGCAATCCTTACCACCCGTGCCCAGCCACTTGTACCTCAGCACGGTGTAGGATCTTGTATTGAGAAAGGTTCTCTGCACGCCTCCGTCAGGTCAGTCTGTGAATGTTCACACTGTGTCAGGATTTCCTCTTTCAGGATTTTCCTTGCTGCTGTTTTTCTTCCTTCAGCCAATTTGTATCCTCTCAGGAAAAAACTTTGGGTAGTAGTATTTCTTTTTTTTTTTTTTCAAAAATCCAACGTGCTACGCCATTTAATGTCACCAGCAGTGGCTGAACTAGTAGTGGATAGCTAGGCACACTGCTGGGCCTGACCCTTCTATGAAAGAAAGTGTAGTTGAGACAGAGTGGTCAGGTTTAAATAAGGATTTATTCCCCTCCCGGGGTTTGCTGGATTTTCAAAACAGTACAAAAATACCAAACTTAAGAGGCAGCCATGCTTCTGGCAAAAACAAAAGGTGAAAGGAAAAGACAGCTTCTTGCTTGAACAGAACCAATAATTATAACAAACAGAAATCAGGTAACAACGTTGGCAGTTCCCTCTGTGCACGTTTATCTTTCTCTCAGGCACACTTATCTTCTACTAGCGTAGAGAAGTTTCATCAGTTATTAATAAAGAACAGTCCATGTCCTCAACATAGGGAAAGCATTCACTTTGCTCCGTGCACATCGGTTCATCAACTATCTTATCTTCTTTAGGGCAGAGAGTCTGGAACTTTCTCCACTCAGTCCCTGGCTTCTCTTCACCACTCTCTCCACAGTATGGCAAATAATTATCAGATAGTTTGTAAAACTGCCTTGTTCTGTTTCTAATGGGTCTCTCTCTTGGCAGTTTTCTGCCAGGCTTTAAATACATGCAATCATCTTCTTCACTCATACATATGTCCTCAATCACTTTACTTTCCTTTTCCCAAGGTTGTAAATATTCTGCCTTTCAGTAATACAGAGTTCCTTACCAGCTGCTCTCCGTTCTCCCCACTGACCTCTGTGTTTGGGAAATTCTTCCTGCGTCACAGGTGAGGGTTTCCTGCAGTTAATCCCTCTGCTGGTAAATGGCTTTCTGTCTCTTTTCAAAGCCCTGCTTGGCTTTCTATTCCAAGACTCAAATGAAACAGCATTAGGCTGAGAGTATTCTGACCTTCTGTTAGAGAGCTGCAAGTCTTCCCTTACTTGCCAAGTTTCCAAATCACTCTCAACTTCTGAGTCTCCAAAACCACCGTCAGAATCAGCACATGAATCCAACTCAGCCTCTCTCACTGCAACTCCAGCTGGATCTCCTACCAGCTCTCTTCCTCGATCTAACTCTGTTTGCCTACCACGTTTCTTATACATGGTTAGGGGCGTTTTCCTGCACATGTGCAAACTGTTCTCTTCATTGCTTGGGGAGTGTTTGTTGGCTAGGCGTGCCCTCAGACCTCGTGTCTCAGCCTGCTTTGGTTGCCTATGGTAACTGTGAAGCTTTTGATCTCCCTTCCTGTCAGAATCTGTGCCAAACTCAGCAGCTTTCTGTGTTTTAAAGGTATAGGGCAGAACTTCGGTGTCACAATATGTAAAAACTACTATTAAAGCTTTGGAATTACAGAACTTAAAAGGGAG
This sequence comes from Ichthyophis bannanicus, assembly GCA_033557465.1. NCBI lineage: Eukaryota > Metazoa > Chordata > Amphibia > Gymnophiona > Ichthyophiidae > Ichthyophis > Ichthyophis bannanicus. The sequence goes on from CM066035.1 coordinate 692,249,463, forward strand.
AGAGGAGGCATTGTGGGTTAAACTAGAAAGAGGGAAAGAGAAATCTATTTGCATTGGTGTGATATACAGACCTCCCTCACAAGAGGAAGAAGTGGACAGAGAGTTAATTGAAGACATACGCAGCATTGCTAGGAAAGGGGAAGTGCTACTGATAGGAGATTTCAATATGCCAGATGTTGATTGGCACATTCCTGCTGCAGTATCATCTAGAAGTAAGGAGATCCTGGATTCTCTACAGGGAGAACTATTCAGGCAATTGGTAACAGACCCCACACGTGAAGGGGCCATACTGGACTTGATGCTTACCAATGGTGAAAGTGTTTCTGATGTTGTAGTGGGAGATCATTTTGCATCCAGTGATCACCAGATGGTGTGGTTCAGTATTAGGACTAGGGCTGTTAGAATCCATTCCAAGGTGAGGATCTTAGACTTTAGGAAGACTAACTTTGCGAAGATGGGCCAATACCTCAGGGAGTCGTTAGTGGGATGGGAACAGCTGGGGGATGTAGAAAAACATTGGGCAAAACTGAAAGGGGGTATTTTAAGGGCAACCAACCTTTTTGTTAAAATGGTAAATAAAAGCAAAAGGAACAGGAGACCGCTATGGTTTTCGAAGGAAGTAGCTGAAAAAGTGAAGAAAAAGAGGGAGGCCTTCATGAAATACAAGAGATCACAGAGAGAGGAAGACAGGCATCTGTATTTGGAAAAACTTAGAGAAGCTAGCAAAGTAGTCAAGAAGGCAAAAATTCAAAAGGAGGAGGAAATAGCCAATGCAATAAAAATGGGGGGATAAGACATTTTTCAGATATATTAGTGAGAAGAGGAAGGGCAAAAGTGGTATTGTCAGACTCAAGGGTGCAGGGGGGGAATATGTAGAAGCTGATAAGGATAAAGCGGAATTGCTTAACAAATATTTTTGTTCTGTGTTCACAGATGAAGAACCAGGAGCAGGACCTCAGAAAACACCCACAAATAAGATCAGAAGCGAGGGACATCTTGAACAATTTTCAGAAGACTGTGTTCGTGAGAAACTAGCTCAACTTAAAGTAGACAAAGCGATGGGACCGGATGGGATACACCCTAGAATACTGAGGGAACTTGGGGACATTCTAGCAACTCCACTGACTGACCTTTTCAATGCCTCGTTGGAGTCGGGAGTGGTGCCAAAGGACTGGAGAGAGGCTCATGTGGTGCCTTTACACAAAAGCGGAAGTAAGGATGTGGTTGAAAACTACAGGCCAGTTAGTTTAACTTCGGTGGTGAGTAAATTATTGGAAACGCTGCTGAAAGAGAAAACAGTGAGGTTTCTGGAGTTCAGCGGATTACAGGATCCGAGGCAGCATGGATTCACCAGAGGCAGGTCTTGTCAGACAAATCTAATTGATTTCTTTGACTGGGTGACCAGGGAGTTGGACCGAGGGAGAGCTCTAGATGTGGTGTATTTAGATTTCAGTAAAGCCTTTGACACTGTTCCTCACAGGCGACTTATAAACAAACTGAGCACCCTAGGGATGGACCCTAAAGTTACTGCTTGGGTTAGAAATTGGTTGGGTGGGAGGCGACAAAGAGTACAAGTAAATGGAGCTCACTCTGAGGAGAAGGATGTTACCAGTGGTGTGCCCCAGGGATCTGTCCTTGGTCCGATTCTTTTTAACATCTTTGTTAGTGATATAGCGGAAGGGCTGTCGGGTAAGGTTTGCCTCTTTGCGGATGATACCAAAATCTGCAATAGAGTAGACACCCAGGAAGGTGTAGATAACATGAGGAGTGATCTAGCTAAGCTTGAAGAATGGTCTAGAATTTGGCAGCTGGGATTTAATGTTAAAAAATGTAAGGTCATGCATTTGGGCTGCAGCAATCCAAGGGAGCAATACAGTATAGGAGGTGAAGTACTTTTGTCCACTAAAGAAGAGCGGGACCTAGGCGTGGTTGTGTCTGATGATCTTAAAGTAGCTAAACAGGTAGAAAAGGCGACGGCAAAAGCTAGAAGGATGCTTGGGTGCATACGGAGAGGAATGGCTAGCAGAAAAAAGGAGGTGATAATGCCTCTGTATGTCTTTGGTGCGACCTCATTTGGAGTATGGTGTGCAATTCTGGAGACCGCACCTTCAAAAGGATGTGAACAGGATGGAGTCGGTGCAGAGGGTTGCTTCTAAAATGATTAATGGGCTTCATTATAAAGCATATGAGGACAGACTTAAGGATCTTAATATGTACACCTTAGAGGAAAGGCGGGATAGAGGTGATATGATTGAGATGTTTAAATACCTCTGTGGCATAAATGTTCAGGGAGAAAGCCTCTTTCAATTGAAAGCAAGTTCTGCTACGAGGGGACATGGGATGAGGGTGAAGGGAGATAGATTCAGGAGTGATATGCGGAAATATTTCTTTACAGAAAGAGTAGTGGATCCGTGGAATAGTCTCCCAGTGGAGGTGGTAGAGATGAGGACAGTAACTGAATTCAAATAAGCATGGGACCAACACAGAGGATCTCTAAAGGTAAAAAGTGGACTGTTGTAGTTGTTGTTATGGAAGGACAGACTAGATAGGCCATGTGGTCTTTTTCTGTCATCATGTTTCTATGTTTCATATGGGTTTTTTTCTGCTGTCATGTTTCTATGAGAGAGATTTGCATGCACATCCTTCATTGTATGCAAATCTCTCTCATGCATATTCATTGTAGCTGTCCTGAAAATCCTCACGTGTTAGGTGTGTCCCGAGAACTGGTTGAGAACCCCTAATTTAGAAGTATTTAGAAGGGAGCGTGTGTGGGTGTGATGAACAGGTTGTGGTGAGGGTTTATTTGGAGGAAATGAAGTGTGTGTATGAAAGGATATAGGTGGGGCTTTTGGAATAGGGGCTGTGTAAGATTATTTATATGAGTAATAAGGGTATATAAATATGTGGGGAGGTATGCATGGTTGAGGTATATGTTTATGGGGAGGTATGCATGGTTGAGGTAGTGTGGAAGACGTAAGGAGATGTATCTGTGAAGATGAATGTGTGGGTATGTATTTATTTTTGTGTTGGTAGGGAGGTGTGGAAGGGTTTCATGTGTATATATGGGTTGTGCAATGTTTTGAGTAGATAATGGTTGTGTTTGTAGGTAGTAAATGGGGTTGTGAGGATATGGATGGGGGAGTGTAGGAATGTGGGTGTGCATATTCGAGTTTCCGGGCCAGCTTAACCATTAGGCAGTTGCCTAGGTCTTGAAAATCACACTGTGAGGTTCCACCACCTGTATGCAGTTAGCTCTCATCCTGGAAGAATCTTACCCTGATGAACCTTTGACCTTCCAGCCAGCATGTTTCAGTAGGTTCCATTCAACTGACTGCCTTAGCCTGTTCTACACCTGCTACTTCTTTTCAGGGGCCATCTTTTTCCTGCCCAGCACATGTATATAAACCCAGCTTGCTAAGACCTCTTTGCTGGAACCTGGTTTGCATCATTTCTGTGTCACCTGGTGTTTGGCTTTTTGCTGCTTTTCCAAGTCTTCTCTGCAGAGGTCTTCTTGTCCTTCCAAGGTCCTGCTGTGTTCCTGCCTTTCAGAGTCTTCATGGGAATTTCCTGTATGCTTGTGTTCTCCATCCTCTTTCTGGATTTTTCTGACTTCTGGTTCCCACCTTGGGCTCTGGGCATTGGCAACTAAGTCCTGGTGGACATCAACCCAAAGAGAAAGTGGCTGCTACAGGCCGAAGACTTTGCCCAACCTTATCCTGATCTGGGATGCTCCTATTTAGTGAGGTAAACTTAGGAGATTGCTTGCTCACTTTTCCGAAGTCCTCTGCCCTGATGAGAACTGTCAAGCGGGGATTTAAAAATGGTGGGTGCCATCTTCAGATACTTGCACTTATTTTTTCCATAGCTTAGAGAATGGTTGGCAATATGATGTAACCACAGAAGATGGCTGGATAGGCTAAAACATTGATGCTGGGTGTCCCTATTAGATTAGGAATGGCACATTGCTGAGTGAAACATTAAAAAAAAGAGCATGTGAAGTCTTTTTCAGCATTGAATAATGAAGTTAAAGCAGCATCTTAGCTTTTTTTCACTCTGGCAACCCTATTAAGAAGTAGAAGTGTCTTTGAAGTGTGAGATTATGAACCCTTGGGTAATTTGGATGTGTTCTAAAGTAGTATAGTCACTTTATGATTACAGCTTGGAAATGATTTTTTATGTATTTACATATGCTAAAGCTCTGGCAACAAATGAAATGGTGGATGGAAACATGTTATTTTAGTAGCATGTTCTGAGTTTTCTTTTTACCGGTTTATTTATTTGCTTGTATAAAATAGATGTGTTTTTAAAAATTTTTTATAGGATCTTATAAAATTATCCATATATGTGTATGTATCCAAGAAAATTTTAATATTTAAAAGTATGGGGCCCGATATTCTGTTGGGTGGGCTATGCGCCTCGTTAGCACATAGCCCTGCCCACTGACCTCCAAACCCGAATATTCAATGCCATGGTGACGGCATTGAATATTTGGGTTAGCTGCCATGTGGAGTCAGCCGCAGAGACTAACCAGGTAGCAGCGATATTGGACCACTACCCGGTTAGCAGCCGCGGCTAGAACTAGGTGAGCCAAAAGCCGCTACCCTGTTATCGGGACTCCCTGCCTCAACTCTGCTCCAGAATGCCCCCAACATGCCCCGATGCTATGTGGATAGCATCAGGGTGCATAGGGGACATAGTCGGGAATATGCAATGGCAATAACTGTGTAACCGTGCCATTGAATATTCCCGGTTAAAGCATTTACATGGTTTATTAGCCTGTAATAACAAACACAACAGCTGTTGAGAGCAAAAAGATCAACCTACAAACAAAAAAGAGACAGCTCTCAATATTCAACTCAAAAAAATCCCAAATTTCACATAAATATCTCTACCTATTGTCGCGCCCCTTACTGGCCAGGCGGTAGCCTAGTGGTGGGGGACAGAACTTATTTTTTAATGTCCCTTGTTTAATCACCTATGCATGTAGTTGTGAGGTTGAATGAATTCAGCCGAGAGGTTTTTTTTTTCAAGGCACACAGGATTTTTATTTATTCTTCAGCCAAATGAACTTTGCAGTTCAAAAATACCAAAACATAAAAATGGTGGATACTTTCTCCAGTGAAACCAAATCAACAGAATAAATTGCTTCTGAAGTTAGCTTATTTACAATGCCAGGCAACAGTATATCTTCAGGTGGAAATAGCCAGTACTCTTCATGCCAAACAACAGCTTCCAGCTTGGTTACAAACTTTACACTCTTCAAGTTATGCAGACCAATGGCACTTTTACTGCAACTATTTTTCTCTCACCCACAGGCTTTCCTTAGAGGCTGAATTACAAACTCTGGCCTTCACTTGCAAAACAGTCTTTTGAAAAACTCTGAGTCAAGCCTCGGAGCTCAGCACCTCATTTGCATATTCTTCTCAGCACTGCACCACTGAAAGCTAAGCTTCTAGGTTTCCTACTTTCTAAACCTTATAGCTTGTCAGTTTTGGGCATAAACTAAAGAGCAATCCATTTCCATATCTGAGGGCAAATCCTCTAGCATAGATTCTTCTAGGTCCATGCTTTCCCCTTCAGAATCTGTTGGTAAATGGTTTGACTTTGTCTCAGAAGTAACAGGCTTTAACTTTTCTAAAACCTTTAAAACTTTCTGTAATATGGCTTCCTCTCTCTGCTGAGGGCTCTTGGAGGAATTAGGAGGTTTCTTATCTCTCAGGAAGCTATGAGAGGCTTTTAAGGTGCTCACCTTACTTTGTGGAAATAAACTCTCCTCAGACTTTACTGCCGAAGGCTCTGTTTCCATCTGCTCTGCTGGGGACAACTCTCTGCCATTTTCATAGCTTGGTTCGTCTCCCTGATAAGCTTTCCCTCTCCAAGGATTTCTTCCGTACCTCCTGCAGGACTCCTTGGGCTCATGCCTTACTCTGTGTACAGGCCTTGCTCCATGTTCCTTCTCCCCTCCATGCTCCTCGTGCTGCTGCTTCCTCTGCTGCTTATGCTCCCCGTGCTGCTTATGCTCCACGTGCTGCTTATGCTCCCCGTGCTGCTTATGCTCCTCCCTTCCTCTAACTTCCTCCACCTTATATCTGTGTATTTCCCTTTTGTTTTCTATCTCTACTCCCAGCTGTTCCTCGTGAGCAGTGCTGGTTGCCGTGGAGCTAGGGCGTGTCTTTCTAACACCAACTTTCTGCAGGGAGTTTTTTTCTAACTCTGGCGTTTTAACCCTTAAGCTCCTGGAGCTAATTCCTTTCCCAAATGAAAATGCCTGTTTTTTCCCCCTTTCCTCCTGCTCTCCCGTGGCCTCGCCACCACAGATCCCCCCCTTAAGATATTCCGGGCTGGCAGACAACTGTCGGCACAGCACGGAATTCTTGATAGTTCATCAGCATTGGTATGCAGCCTACCAGCCCTATGTTCTATTCGGAAATCGTAGGCCTGCAGGGCCATATACCAACGCGTGAGCCTCGGATTGTGGTCCTTCATTCTATTAAGCCATTTCAAAGAGGCATGATCTGTGACCAGGAGAAATTTACGGCCTACCAGATAAAATCTGAGGGCCTCAATTGCCCAGCGTATAGCCAGACATTCCCGTTCCACAGTGGAATATTTCTGTTCGGGTGGTGCTAGTTTCCTGCTTAAAAACATTATGGGATGTTCTACCCCGTCTTGTTTTTGCGATAAAACAGCCCCCAACCCCGTTTCAGAGGTGTTCGTCTGCACTATAAACGGGTGCTTGAAATCTACGCCTCTTAAAATGGGCGCACAACATAACTTTTCTTTTAACTGAACGAAGGCATGCTCCGCCTCCGGTGACCACTGTACAGTGTTCAGGGCATTTTTTCGGAGCATCTCCGTAAGAGCTTCACTTTCTGTGGCAAAATGGGGTATGAACCTCCGATAGTACCCTATCAGACCTAAAAAGCTGCGTATCTGCTTTTTTGTCGAGGGTTTGGGAAAGACCTTAACGCTTTCTATTTTATCTATCAAAGGTTTTACCACACCTCTTCCCACTAGGTGACCAAGGTATTTAACCTCTTTCCCTCCGAACATGCACTTAGCTGGGTTGAGGGTAATACCCGCCTTTCTCATGGCATCTAATACTTCCCCTATGTGGACTAAATGTTGGTCCCAGCTATCGCTATGGATAACCACATCGTCCATGTATACAGTAGCATACTGATGGTGTGGACGCAGTACCCTATCGACTAGGCGTTGGCACGTTGCCGCTGCACCATGCAGACCGAAGGGCATTCGGCGGAACTGGTAGAAGCCTATGGGGGTACTAAAGGCTGTTTTTGGGCGAGATTCCCTTGTGAGGGGAATCTGCCAGTACCCTTTTGTCATATCTAACGTAGTTAGATATACAGCTTGGCCAAGTCTATCCAAGAGCTCCTCGATTCTTGGCATGGGGTAGGTGTCAAAACGGGATATTGCATTGACTTTACGAAAGTCAATGCAAAATCGTGTACTGCCATCGGGTTTGGGAACCAACACTATCGGGTTATTCCATGGGCTTATGGACTCTTCTATGACTCCTAATGCCAACATTTCCCTTACCTGATCCTTCACCTCTTGTTGCTTCGCCTCAGGTAACCTATATGGCCTTTGGCGAATAACTTCTCCAGGAGGGGTTACTACCTCATGGGCAACCAGGTTGGTCTCTCCAGGAAGGGGTGTTAACACGTCTGGAAATCTATGTAATAGCCTTAATAAGGCTTGCTGTTGATGCCACGATAGCTCATCACCTATTCTAGGAACAGGCCGAGTCTTGCAGTCAGCAAGTTGAGGGCCTAGATCCACGTCCGCTTTCTCCTCACATGTTGCTGCTAGCCCCCTAAACTCGGCTCGGCCAGTGGAACCGAATCCTCCTGACCCTCTCACCATGGTGCTCAATTCCACCACCTCTTCTATGGGCGGGAAGCCCACTCTCTCGCAAATTAACTGCGCTATTCTATCCCCGGTGTTTACTCTGAAATCTGTCTGGGAGAAATTGAGCAATAGTATCTTTATTGCCCCTCTGAAATCAGGGTCAACTACCCCTGCCCCTACATCGATGGAATTTTTAACCGCTAGCCCTGAGCGTGGAGCCACTCGCCCATAACAACCAGGGGGTATCTCCAACAGGATGCCTGTTTCTACTAGGGCTCTACCTTGTTTGGGGATGATCACATCCTCTGCACTGTGCAGATCAAACCCTGCGGCTTGTTCGGATGCACGCTTTGGTATCCTAGCGTTCGGGGTAGTACGACAGAACTTCAAAATAAACTTGGGTTTACTATCCGGGCCCTCTTTCTGGGGTATTCTCTCTGCTGAGGGCTCTTGGAGGAATTAGGAGGTTTCTTATCTCTCAGGAAGCTATGAGAGGCTTTTAAGGTGCTCACCTTACTTTGTGGAAATAAGCTCTCCTCAGACTTTACTGCCGAAGGCTCTGTTTCCATCTGCTCTGCTGGGGACAACTCTCTGCCATTTTCATAGCTTGGTTCATCTCCCTGATAAGTTTTCCCTCTCCAAGGATTTCTTCCGTACCTCCTGCAGGACTCCTTGGGCTCATGCCTTACTCTGTGTATAGGCCTTGCTCCGTGTTCCTTCTCCCCTCCATGCTCCTCGTGCTGCTGCTTCCTCTGCTGCTTATGCTCCCCATGCTGCTTATGCTCCCCGTGCTGCTTATGCTCCTCCCTTCCTCTAACTTCCTCCACCTTATATCTGTGTATTTCCCTTTCGTTTTCTATCTCCACTCCCAGCTGTTCCTCGTGAGCAGTGCTGGTTGCCATGGAGCTAGGGCGTGTCTTTCTAACGCCAACTTTCTGCAGGGAGTTTTTTTTCTAACTCTGGAGTTTTAACCCTTAAACTCCTGGAGCTAATTCCTTTCCCAGAGGAAAATGCCTGTTTTTTCCCCCTTTCCTCCTGCTCTCCCGTGGCCTCGCCACCACACTATATATCAATCCTGAGCAAGATGACCTCAGATGGCACAACCCCTCATTTAGTGAACAAATCACCATAGGGTGTTGGTAGACGCTCACATCACCGGTCAAGCCTCCTCCAAATTACCCAACTTAACTCATACAAAGCATATGCAATTCTCTAACCAACCACTAATTAACCAATGGGAAAATCATAACTAAATCTAAACCAAACTCACATCCACCCACATTCACAATCAATCACACATAATCAATCATTCCATTCATAAAAAGCGTCTGTAATATAAATACAAACTAAATACTAACGGGGCTGAACGCAGTCAGGGCAACCCAAAGGGAACACCTGCAAGAATGAGAACAGAAGATAGAATAACCAACTTAACAACACCAACATAGCATTAAAAAACTTATCTTTTAACTGAAATCTTGCAGCCAGCTGGGTTCGCAGCCCTCAAAAGAGACGCGTAGTCCAATGGGTCACTGTGCAGTTCCAATAGTGTTGATTGTGGGGTATGTGGCTTTTAGATGACGTCATGATTTAGGGTAGTTTCTGATTGGTGGTTGTTTTAAGATAATTGATGCGTCACACGCCGGTTTTGGGATAGCGGGAAGTTTTGAGAAGCCATTGCTAAGGGAGAGCCAGCGTTGTAGCTACCGGGGCTTGGTGTGCTGCCTATAATACCTGCGACTGGCTGCAGTTTGAGCTCCTCCTCTCTCCACTTCAGCGCTCCTGCAGTATTTAAACGCTGGCAGAGGAGACTCGGTGAGAGCCAGCGTTGTAGCTACCGGGGCTTGGTGTGCTGCCTATAATACCTGCGATTGGCTGCAGTTTGAGCTCCTCCTCTCTCCACTTCAGCGCTCCTGCAGTATTTAAATGCCGGCAGAGGAGACTCAGTGAGAGCCAGCGTTGTAGCTACCGGGGCTTGGTGTGCTGCCTATAATACCTGCGACTGGCTGCAGTTTGAGCTCCTCCTCTCTCCACTTCAGCGCTCCTGCAGTATTTAAACGCCGGCAGCCTTCACGGCCGCGGTCGCGTGCCCGAAAGGGGCGTGACCAAAGGGGGAACGTCCCTTTGGTGCCCCTTCGGTGCCTTTTCGGGCCTTCGGGCCTAGTCGTTTTAGGAATGCCCAGGGGCCACGCGAAACGAAAAAGCAAGTCAACTAAGTCTGTGACGCAATTTGTGAAATCCACTAACTCTACCACTGTTCCTCCTGTGACTCATGGTCCTATGAATCAGCATGTGGTAGTTTTGCCATCAGTTTCTACTGCAGTACAAGATGTTTCGCTGTCTACCTCAGGTGCTTCCTTGAGTTCATGCGATAGGACACCTAACCCTGGATCCTCTCCAAGTCCTGCTTTGGATGATTCTTCTTCTTCAGAGTTGTCAGCTTCTGAGGAGGAGGATGAGCCATCAGCTATTATTCATGTTTCTTCTAATGAGGTACTTTCGACCGACTCTATTTTGGCTGTTAGCTCTCAAGGTTTGATGTCTTTACCTTTGATTACCAATGTTGAAGAAATTTCTTTAGTCGATATTTGGAAACTTGTTTCTGCCACACATTCTTTGCTGTCCCGGTTTATGGACCAAACCGCTAATTTTTCTCGTCAGGTTATTGATCGAGTCCATGCTGTGGACGGTACTGTTAAAAGTTTGTCTCAACGTATGTCTCAGGTGGAGACGCTCGTTGGTCCTTTACAAGCAACGAGTGAAACCACTGTTAAAGATACCTTTATGTTATCTAAGCAGGTAGAATCTTTGGAAAATAGCTTGTGGGCAAAGAACATTCGTATCTTGAATTTTCCCAGAATTCGTTTTATGTCTGCAGTTTCTTTGTTTAAACAGTATTGTACAGATGTTTTGCAATTATCGGATGTTGAATCTATTTTGGTAGCTCACTCCTTTTATGTTCTGGCTCGGAGGACCTCAGGGGATAGTAACACTGTGGTGGAGGAGGTGCAGGATACTCTTGACTTGACTGATTTTTTGGAAAATTCTCAAGTCTTGATTTCCTCCCGTGCTACTCTAGTGGTCACTTTGGTCAATCTTGCAGATAAGGCTTTAATCATGAAGGCCTTTTTTAAGAAGAAAGATTTTCTTTTTTATGGCCATAAGATGTCCATCTTCCCTGATGTCTCCCGATCCACACAAATACGGAGGCGGTCTTTCCTCGAGCTTAAACCTAGAGTTTTGGCTGGGGGAGGTACCTTTTTTCTTCGATTTCCATGTAAATGCTTGATTACTTTGCAGGGTAATAATTATGTTTTCACAGAATGTCTTCAGCTTGTGGCTCTTTTAGATTCATTGCAGGTTTGAGAGGGAAGTTTAGTTTATTATTTCATAAAATGTTTTTCTTTTTTTTTTAGGTTAGGAGATGTAGCCTTTATTTGGTTTGAGTTCTGGTATCCTATAACGTTGTGCTCTCCGTGATGTGGATTATGTGGTAGTTTTGAAGTTATCTGTTTTTCTTTAATGATATTTTTTGCTTGATCTGCCTAATTATATGATATTTGTATTTGGAATGCATTAAATTAAAATTTAAATAAAAAATAAATAAATTAAAAAAATTAAAAAAAAAGAAGCCATTGCTAAGTGTTTATCTTTGTACGGCATAGCTCCTGATGAAGTCAGTTTACGGCGAAACGAAAGCTTTTGTAGAGCTGAGGTCGTTTTGTCACTGAATAGTAGTGGTGCTAATGGTTGTGATGTTCATTTCCCGCGTTGGAGGTTGGAGTTGACCCATTGGACTACGCGTCTCTTTTGAGGGCTGCGAACCCAGCTGGCTGCAAGATTTCAGTTAAAAGATAAGTTTTTCAATGCTATGTTGGTGTTGTTAAGTTGGTTATTCTATCTTCTGTTCTCATTCTTGCAGGTGTTCCCTTTGGGTTGCCCTGGCTGCGTTCAGCCCCGTTAGTATTTAGTTTGTATTTATATTACAGACGCTTTTTATGAATGGAATGATTGATTATGTGTGATTGATTGTGAATGTGGGTGGATGTGAGTTTGGTTTAGATTTAGTTATGATTTTCCCATTGGTTAATTAGTGGTTGGTTAGAGAATTGCATATGCTTTGTATGAGTTAAGTTGGGTAATTTGGAGGAGGCTTGACCGGTGATGTGAGCGTCTACCAACACCCTATGGTGATTTGTTCACTAAATGAGGGGTTGTGCCATCTGAGGTCATCTTGCTCAGGATTGATATATAGGTAGAGATATTTATGTGAAATTTGGGATTTTTTTGAGTTGAATATTGAGAGCTGTCTCTTTTTTGTTTGTAGGTTTATTAGGCTGTAAACCATGTAAATGCCTTTCGAATATCGGGCCCATGATGTCCAATTATGTGTGTTTACAGTATTGTTCTGGGAGGGGTGGTGTTGGGGTAACCAGGATTGTTGAGTTTAAATCTGAGGCCTAAGAGCCTGAAAGTTAATTGTAGGGGGGGGGGGGGGAGAGTACAAGACTGATGGTTCACCCAAGGTGCCAGATACCCCTGCACTGGCCTTGGGATGTGCAGAGATGCCTTGGGTGACCCATCCTAAAGAGTGAGATTTACCACTCCATTGAGTGAGATTGAAGGCCACGGAGTGAGATTTTTCTCAAGACACTTTCGCAGTATAAATTTGGAAAGATCCGCACGTTGTATTGCTTTGCAAATGAAAACAGCACCACAAAAGGATATTTAGGGGTATGTTTTAAGGGAGCAAGTGTGCTGCTAACGCAGCTTATAGGTATCAGTGAACTGTTAACGCCACGGAAGGTGCTTATATTGCAGTGTTAATGCGCGTTAGACGGGCCGGCCGTGTTAAGGGAAAAGGAGATGGAGAGTGTATGTTAATGGGGCGGAGAGTGGACATTAACAGCAGGTGCTCCCTTACCACCAGGTTGTGCAGTCACATGTTAGAGGCTCTAGCTCTGGGAACCCTAACAAGTAAAACCTCACAGGAAGGGGTCTTTCCAATGGAAGAGAGCCTTTTTAAATGTGTTCAGTGTGATCCACACACAGGGGGGCCCAAGTAGTGATAGTAGTGCTCCAATAGCAGCAACAGCATAGTGCTCCAGTATGACAAGGCACTATGTTGATGTTGCAAATGTGGCAAAAAAGGTGATGCTGTGGGACTGGCAGGTCCACTAAGCTAACAAGCCAGCCGCAGTCAGAAGGGTGCACTTCATCCCCACTGCCACCATGATGCCATGGCAGTGTTGTGCACGGGTGGGTGTGGCAGCTCAGTGGGTGCAGCCTACAGCTGAAGAAATAAGTTTCCTGGTCTGGTGTGTCAGGTGCAATGCTGAAGTTGCCACTGACAGTCGGATGACAGGCAGGGCAGCAGCAGGTACAGCAGAGCACATCCTGCTCCCTTATTCCCGTGGTCTGAGGCAGCAGCACCTGTGTCCACCTGCCCCTATGGATGGGTGGGGGGCAGGAGTGGCATGGTGTGTCTAGCTGCATGTGCGCTACCTAAATAGGATCACCTGCAGCACTGAGAAAGCCACCGGGGCACGTTTGCAGGGAGGGAATGATTGGCAGGTATGCCGCCTACCACCAGCTGTAGATCCTGGGACATGGCCACTGTAGCTACTGGGTGGTCTGTGCCTGGGATATGGATGTCCCCCACTTGTGCAGAGCAAGTGGCTCTGTGCATGTGTCAGGTAATGGGTTCATGGAGCCAGGACTACAATGGAATATGAGAACAGCCCATGTCAGAGGTAAAAAGGAGCACCCTGCCTCCTCACCTGCCCAATGATGACCATAATCTCTGTGTGCTCCACCTATAACTCAGTAAGCTGTCGGACAGACCCATCTGAGCCACATGTGAATCAAGATGACCTCTTTTGGTTCGCAACATATGACCGTAGTTCATGACATGCCCACAAGCACATACCATGCAATGTGTACATTGGTCATTCTGCTAAGACACCCATGGTCTTGACTGTTGTCAGTGATCATGACCTGCTACTTTGACTGGACAGATACCATATGTATGACATGCATGACAGTTGCAACAGCAGCATTGCAAGGCTGTGCAACATACAAACCGCATAGAAGGTCCCTTTCATACACCAGCATAACAGACCCCATCAGACTAGTATGGCACAGAGCCTGCATACAGCTAGGCAGACATAGGCAAACCCCAAGTCATGCTCTCATGCACTCGGAGAATGACCACCGATATACCCATGGACTGCAGAAGCCAGACAGTTGTTCTGTGGCTCCAACAACATGGCCACTGTGTTTATGAGCGAGGGGTCATGGGGCCAGTCTGCAGCTCATGAGTGGTATGCCCAGGTCTGTTAATGTTATCCTACATTTCTGGTACAGAAGCACCATGTGCAGCCCCCCCATATTTCATCCAGCCTGAGTCCTCACATTTAGCTGGGAAACTATACAATGTAAGGCTGGATGGTAGAGCACACTAACAGCACTGGCACACTGAGCAAGCATTTTCAGAGCACATTAATAATGCCTGCACAATGTGCAGTTGTTGACAATGGATGAGCATTACAGGAGGCCTAAAGGGCAGGTACCACTGACAGTGTGCCATATTTTTAGGCAATGGGGTCGTGTGTGTGTGTCCACAGAGGACTGTGAGCTGCAGCAATGCAGTGGGCATGCATGTGATGGCCAGACTTTGTGTCTGCACATACAACATGCTGCAGGTCAGTTCTTCAGCAACTCTACAGCCACCATGCTTAGATGCGCTCTTGGGGGAGGTGGATGTCCATTGCCTCTGGGTGAGGGCATGTGCTGCCCTGGCCAGTTCGGCAGGGTCAATGGCAAGGGACACAGCATAATTGGTTGGCCAAGCATGGCACTATGTGCCATGCTCAGTGCCACAAGCTATGTAGGGGGACACAATTGTTGGGAATGTTGCAGACGTAGGCTGCTGTGACCCAACATGCACTCACAGCCTGTCTGTGACCATTTCCCAGTACACGTAGCATTGCATGAGCTTTACGCAGGTTCAATGTCCAAGGGTACCGAAATGAAGGGAAGGGGATTCTGGGTATTGCCTGAAACAGAGCTGGTTGCACATGACGTATCTCTGTCAAAGTTTATGTAAGTGGCAGAGCCATCTTAACATGTGTCAACAATCACCAGGACGCCCACATCAGTGCATGCTGAGAAGCTACACTCACTCTGACCGAGCTGTTACCATGGCACGGCTATGTATCCACATTATGCTATATAGTGTCAAGCTGAAGTAATGTGTGTGCTCTTGCTTTTTTGGCAGTGTAAGCACTGCACTGGCTGCTGGCTGTCCATGCTGTTTGTACCAAGCCAGTGTGTACAGGGTTTCTCTGTGCATATGCATTGTGTGCTGACCAGCAGACTAAGTGCTGTTTGAATGTGAATGGCTGACACAGCCCTGTGGTGGCCAACACGTGCACACTGATTGTGCCTGCTGTAGTACATTGAAAGTTCCAGAAGATACGGCTTGCAGATGTTCTTAGGCAGATAACTGCTATCTAGTCAGGCCCAACAATTTAGGTGTCAGCAGCCCTCCTCCTGCATATACAGAAGTCACTGCATTCTGTTTTCTTGGCATCAGCTGTTGCAACCATTTGGACTATGATGAAATATTAGAGGAGAGTCCCTGGCTAAAGGGAGGACACAAGGCCCAGGTTTGACATGACGCCATGGCATGCCTCAACTGTGCAGACAACCAAGTGACTAGCAGCACACTGGCTATGATATAGATCAGCTCTGGCACCTGGCGGGTCCAGGTATTGCAATGCAGGCTCTGGGTACCAGGTGATGTGTCCTCCCCCTCACATTCAGGGTGACCCAGGAAACCGGTAAGTAGCACAGTTTGCAGTTGGTATGTTCCCAACACACACAATGTCCTTGCGTGATTCTGGCCTGATGTGATGGATCACAGCAGTCTCCCATTGGTGCTCAGTTGCACAAAGAAGTGCAGAATGTGCAGTGCCTCATGGGTAATGGAGGGGCTAACCTATACAGGCACACAGAGCAGACATTGCAGCCATGGTGGTGTCTGTGATCACTGGGGCATTGCCCAGAACCTGCTTGTCATCTCAAATGATGGGAGACGTGCATTGTCCCCTGGGGAGACCAGAATGGTCTGCAAAGGACCGCATGGGTCATGACTGTGGCTTGCAGTCTGTGTGTGTGCAGGTGTACCTATCTCAGCATGTGTTACAGCTCACAGGGGACTGCACACCCTGTATATGTGCTACGTATGGGGTAAGTGCCACACTGTGGCACAGTGGACCTATGCGTATGAGTGTTGTTTGCTGTAGGGGGAGCAGTGGAGGGACTGGAATCTTGTCCTCACATGTGCCTTGGCCTTTGGACAACAGCTGTATCCTGCAGCAGTGTGTCTGTTGAGCAGCTACAGTACTGTGTTGCATGTGCAGAATGTACTGCATGTGCATTGCTGTCGGCAGGCTCTTGGTGTGGTGTATCATGGTCTCACAATGGTCCTGCCATGTCCTGGCTGTCACCCATTGCAGGCAGGGACCTGCAGTCTCTTTGATAGAAGGCATGGCTATACAGGATGGTGTGGAAGTATAGCCTAATGGTTGGAGCACTAGCTTAGTAAGTGATGGACAAGGGTTTGATGCCCACTTGTTCTCTTTGTGGCTGTGGGTTACACAGTTTGTTTTGATGCCAGGAACAGTCAAGGATGTGCTTTGACTGACAGACACACATTCTTATGCACATTGGCCCAGAAAAACTGCAAATCATGCTCATGCCCTTCTGAGAGCATGACTTTATGGGCTCTGCTGCAGCCCATTGCAGAGAGACATACATATTCCACCTGCCGGTGTATGGCACCTGAGGGGCTAAGTAGCCTAGTGTTTACAGCTTTGGCTTGGGGACCAGGGTTTGCTTCCCACTAGCATGCCTTGTGTAACGGGTGGGATTATTTTACACATGCATTTTATGTCTGTAAGATCTTTATCTTTATTTAATTTCTTGATATACCACCCAGGCTGAAAGGCATTAGAGTGGTTTACAAATGCTATGAGCAGGTCCTGGATATATTCCCTTGTCCCTGAAGGGGCTCATAATCTGCATACATACCTGAGGCAACGGATGGTTAAGTGGCTAGCCCAGGGCCACAAAAAGTGCCTGTAGGACTAGAGAACCCAGTCCATCTGTCCTGAGATTACTGTCCCTGAGCTGGAATCAAACCCCAGCCCTCTGGCCTGAGGTAACTTGTCCCAACCACTAGGCCTTTCCTCCCTCCTGACTTCTACACCTTGTGGCCTTGGGCAGGTCACTTAACCCTCCTTTGCCTCAGCAGATTCCATGTTCGCATTATCCCTGTTTTTCATGTACATTACCCGGTTTCTGTTGCAATGCGCACCACTTTGACTGAGCTGCTTGCGCGGTATACAGAAAACAAGTTAAATAACTGCATCTATATACTAAATATGCAGTCTGATTCCACTATTTCAACATAACTGTGGCTGTACAGCTTCAGATCCCTCACATCCCGCCATTACATGCAGCCACATCCTAGCCATGGGATGGCCACCTGTGGGGATCATCACACTCCCTTAATTGCTCCATATGACCAGTCTCGGTGTCTCTTGTCCACTTTCTGTATGCACAATTGTCAGGGAGTTGTATGGTGCTTAGGAGACTGGGACAGCTGTGTGAGCCACTTAGCTGGTACTGGGACTTCCACGTGGCACAGCCACACTTTTTCCCACACCCTACAACTGCATTTTAGGGATCACATCGGGTACATCGTTGCTGCGAGTCAATACCATGCTCTCATCTACCACCATCCTTCCTTCCGCCCATCCATCAGCATCTGCCAGTTATGTGCAGTCATGTATTCTCCTGCCAGTTAAGAACATAAGATCATAAGATATGCCATACTGGGTCAGACCAAGGTCCATCAAGCCCAGTATCCTGTTTCCAACAGTGGCCAATCTAGGTCATACGTACTGTCACGCAGCAGACCCTCTGGGAACAGAAGAAAATGTTTTAAACACAGAAAAAGTCAGGCATAAGCTGCAATATTTCGAGGAACCAGATAGAGGGAGCAAGAGGGACCTCCGAGAGACTGAGGAACCACGCCCCATAGGTCGTGAGGTAATGCCAGCCAGCCTCCAATCAAGGAAGAGAGGAGTACCTCTTAAAGAGAGTCTGGAAGACTGGAGAGCAGGGGAGGCAGGACCAGCAGAAGAAGCAGGACCAGGAGAAGAGGCAGGACCAGCCGAAGAAGCAGCCAGTTCTGGGAAAGGAAGGGCTGAAGCGGTAGCCCTTGGACAGGAGTTTGGCAGAAGGCAGCAGCAACCGCTGTGGCATGAAGAGAGGAGCAACCGAGGAAAAGGGGAGACAGCTCCATCAAGAGTGAGTGCTCTTCGTCCAGAAAGGCGAAGGCATTGCTGTGACTGCAGTAGGAAGCCAACTGAAGGATGGCTGGAGAACCTAAGGCCTATTGCTCAGGCAAGTCAGAATCCCAGCCGAGGCAGGCCTCAACCCTCACCTGGAGTAGAGAAGCCAAAGATAAAAGATAACCCTTATTTTACTCGAAGCAGATTTCAGACTGCTGGTATATGGGGAGGACAGGGAGCAGAGGAATACTGTCCATATAGAACTGCCTATGATACAACGTACAAGAAACGTTTATCAAATAAGAGACTTTTTAATGAGAAAGGTTTGCATGAAGCTAATGTAAAATCCTTGCAGAGGGAGGAGTGTTCTCCGTATAGGAGAGCACAGGACTGACGCCCTACTCTTAACCCTGAGCATTGGGAGGTCATACAAAAGTTATATCAGACGTCTGAGTACAATTTGCCAGAAACTACTGACTCAGTTTCAGAGGCTTCCGAATTGGAACCGATGCAAGTGGAATTTGCTAAAGAACTTTCAGATACAGAAATGGACTGTAATTACTGCATGACAGGAAGCCTGGAGTCCTTGCCTAGCGTATAAGCTATAACCTGTGGAATAGAAAATGTTTGTATTTGTACACCACTCTGTGAAGATAACAGTTTTGCTTTAAACTCATGTTTTACTTTTTCTTCTGACCTGAAGTAAGGACACTTGTGTTGATGTTATTGCCCAACCATTTGAACCTTTGCAAGAAGGGAAATAAAATGCCTTTGTTTTCCCTCCACTCTGACCTTTGTGTTCTTTGAGATTTGGTAACAAGGAGGCTACCAGGCTAAAAGTCCCTGGGCCCTGTGAAACACTTGCCAAACTCAACCTTATATATTTTTGTGTCCAACCTACCTTGGTCTATTACCCTGCCAAGGTGGTGCACGTGACAGTACCTAGCAGTTTCCCCAAAAGACACAGGTTCCGCAATGCTTGTATTGGGTCAAGCATTGATATCCTGGGTCCCTTCTTAATAATGGTTTATGGACCTTTCCTCCAGGAACTTGTCCAAACCTTTTTTAAACCCAGCTACACTAACAGCCTTTACTACATCCTCTGGTAACAAGTTCCAGAGTTTGATTACACGTTGAGTGAAAAAATATTTTCTTTTATTAGTCTTAGTTTACCCTGTAGCTTGCCACCACCCACTCCCTAACCTTGAGGGTTTGAGGAGGGGTGGGCCTTGAGATTAAGGTTGTAGTTGTGTAGGTCGAATGATAAGGCAGGCAAAAGAATATTTCTTTTTATAAGGATTTATTTCTCCCGCTTCAAAAGGATAGGACAAGCATAAAGGATAATGTATTGTAGCCAAAAACACAGGAACAATGAAAATAAGGCTCTTTAAAGGCTGTGCTCAAAAGTGTCCATTAATGTTGGAGTTCACATTCCCTCATGTGAACTCTACTTGGCAATCAAAAACAAGGAAAACAATAATGTCCATGTGCTATAGCCAAACAATGCTTTAGCTTATTCTGAACTTCAGGTAAGCTCTTCAGCCGGGCACTTAACTAGCAAACATTTCAGGTTATCACAGAAAAAGGACCATTCAAGCTTTGCTTTTCTATTCCTTGTCAATCAGACAGGTTGAGCAGTCCATTGGTTGATTTAACTCAATCATTGGCAAGGGAAGAACCAATGGCACATCTGCTTCTGGGCTCTGCACTGACTGCACTACTTTCTGCTCAGGAATGGTTCGTTTGTTTAAGAATTCTTTGAACTCTTTTAGGAGGGCTTCAGCCTGCTTTCTATATGGGCTGGGCTGAGAATTAGCTCCTTCCTGAGGTGAGTAATTGTTTGTGGGTTTTGCTTCAGGGAAAACAAACAATGTCGTCTCTGTTACAACGCTCATTCACTGCACTGGAGTTACCCCTCCCCCACTTGTCTCTGTAAGCCAGTGTTGGGTTATTCAGTTCATTTGCATGTGGAGTGTTTCTAAACAGCACTTCAAACTTAGGGCCTCCTAAATCCTCCCGGCCTATCTCTCTACCATTTAAATCAGCTGTGTCCTTGTAGCTAGCCTGCTTGCTAACTCTGTCAGCAGTTTGGTGAGAAAAGCTGGGTTTAGATAAATGAGTTTCAGGTTGCAGCCAACTGTCTTCATAAAACCTGGGCTTGCCCTGGGTTTTAAAATTAACATTCACACAGTCTGGCTTCTCATAAAAGCTGTTATCAGAATTAAAGATACGCTGTACCTTATATTGAGGAATGTCTGAAAGTTCTTTAGCAGTCTGCCTTTCTTTCCATGGATCAGCTCTCTGCTCCAAAAGCATAGGCTTTATGCCTGGGTCTCTCAGTGCCTCGCCCCTCTCTTGTTCCCAGAAGGCTCTTCCAGGCACTGAGTCTCCCTGGTACCTGCTTCTTGGCTTTGAAAGCGTTCTCCTAGTATTGCAGCTGGGGAGCGTTTCTCCTTCAAAGTCAAAGGTTCTGGCATCCAAGGCTAGTTCCTGCCTTCCAGGTTGCTTCCTTTGTCCTTGCTTTGCTCCGTCTCTAAAGCACGCTTCTGCTGGCTTTGTCCAGTGCTCTGCTTGCTCCGCTGCCTTTTCTTCCTTCCTCCATTCCTTCTCTTCCTTCCCTTTCTCTTTCCCTTTCTGTCTTCTGTCTTCCTTCTCTCTGTTTAACAAGGTGCCTCTGCTCTGGGGAACCCGCCTCCTGCTAGGGCGTGCCCAATCAGCAACTCTGCTTCTCCCCTCCCCCGAGGTGAGCTGTGTTAGCTGATTAGCCATGTGCATCTTGTGCTGAGAAGGGAAAATCCTGCATTTACCTGCAGTACCCGAACCTTCCACCGGGTCACTATCTGTTTCCATGGCTTCTGGCAATGCTACCGCGTCACAAGCTTCATTGCATGTCCCCTAGTCTTTCTATATTCTGATAACGTAAACAATCGATCTACGTTTACCCGTTCCACTCCATTCATTAATTTATAGACTTCTAGCATATCTCCCCTCAGCCGTCTCTTTTCCAGGTTAAAGAGCCCTAACCTTTTTAGCCTTTCTTCATAGGAGTATCCTTCCATCCCCTTTACCATTTTGGTGGCTCTTCTCTGAACCTTTTCTAATAACGCTATATCCTTTTTAAGATACGGTGACCAGAATTGCACACAATATTCAAGGTGCGGTCTCACCATGGAACAATATAGAGGCATTATAATATCTTTTGTTTTATTTTCCATTCCTTTCCTTATGATACCTAGCATTCTATTTGCTCTCTTGGCTGCCGCTGCACACTGGGCTGAGGGTTTTAACATGTTATCCACAATGATGCCTAAATCTTTTTCCTGGGTGGTGGTTCCTAATGTGGAACCTTGCATTGTGTAACCATAGTTGGGTTGTTCTTCCCTAGGTGCATAACTTTGCACTTGTCCACATTAAATTTCATCTGCCATTTTGATGCCCAGTCTTCCAATTTACCAAGATCCTCTTGCAATTTTCCACAATCCTCTTGGGTCTTAACAACTTTAAATAGTTTTGTGTCATCTGCAAATTTGATAACCTCACTTGTTGTTCCATTTTCCAGGTCATTTATGAATATGTCAGAAAGCAGCGGACCCAGTACAGATCCCTGGAGTACACCACTATTCACCCTTCTCCATTGGGAAAATTGGCCATTTAGCCCAACCCTCTGCTTTCTATCTTTTAACCAGTTCCTGATCCACAGTAGTTCACTGCCTCCTATCCCATGACTCTTTAGTTTTGCCAAAAGTCTCTGATGAGGGACCTTGTCAAAGGCTTTCTGAAAGTCCAGATACACTATATCAACAGACTCACCGTTGTCCACCTGTTTATTCACACCTTCAAAAAACATAAGAGATTAGTAAGACAAGATCTTCCTTGTCTAAAGCCATGTTGGCTGTCTCCCATTAGGCCATGACTATCTACATGCTGAGTAATTTTATTCTTTATGATGGTTTCTACCATTTTTCCTGATACTGACGTCAGGCTCACCGGTCTGTCGTTTCCTGGATCACCCTTGGAACCCTTTTTAAAAATTGGTGTTACATTGGCGATCCTCCAATCTTCAGGTATTAGAGATGATTTTAATGATAGTCCACAGATTACTAATAGCAGGTCTGCAATCTCATATTTCAGTTCTTTCAACACCCTTATTTAGCTGTATTTATTTAGCTGTATTTATATCCCGCGTTTCCCCCTTGGATGTATACCATCTGGCCCAGGTGATTTGCTACTCTTCAGTTTATCTAATAGTTGTAATACATCTTCCCGATGTATCAATATTTCCTTCAATTCTTCCGCACATTTAAATACCACTTCAGTCATGGGTAACATCCCTACATCTTCCTCAGTAAAGACCGAAGCAAAGAATTCATTCAGTCTCTCCGCTATTGCCTTGTCGCCTCTTAGTGCCCCTTTAACTCCTCTATCATCTAATGGACCAACTGACTCTCTTGCAGGTTTTTTGCTACGAATGTACTTGAAAAAACTTTTATTTTGCGTTTTTGCTTCCGCAGCAAGCTTCTTCTCAAATTCTTCCTTTGCCTGCTTTATCGATGCCTTGCATTTGACTTGCCAGTGCTTGTGCTGTTTCCAGGTTTCGTCGTTTGGCTCTTTTTTCCATTTCCTGAAAGATGCTTTATTGGCAACAGCCTCTATGACCTCACCTTTAAACCATGCTGTCAGTTTTTTGGACTTCCTTCCACTTTTCTTAAAGCGTGGAATACAGCTGGTCTGGGTTTCCAAGATAGTATTTTTCAACACCCAAGCTTGTTGTAAGTCTTTAACCTTTGCTACTGCTCCTTTTAGTTTTTTCTTAACTATTTTCCTCATTTTATCATAGTCTCCCTTTCAAAAGTTAAAAGGTAGTACTGTGGATTTCCTTACTATCCCTCCTCCATTAATTAAATCAAAGGCAATCATGCTATGATCACTATTGCCAAGTGGCCCCAACTCCCTTATCACTTGCACTAGATCTGGTGTTCCACTAAGGACTAGGTCTAATATGGCTTCCCCTCTGGTCGGTTCATGAACCAGCTGCTCCAAGAAGCAGTCATTTATGTCATCTAGGAACTTTATCTCCCTAGCATGTCCTGCCGTGACAGTGACCCAGTCGATACCGGGGTAATTGAAATCACCCATTATTATTACTGTGCTGTAACGTTTGTTAGCTTCCTTGATTTCTTTGAGCATTTCATCATCCATTTGTTCATTCTGGCCAGGCGATCGATAGTACACCCCCACTGCTATCGCTTTCCCCTTTTTACATGGAATTTCATTCCATAGAGATTCTACAGCAAATTTTGTTTCCTGCAAAATTTTAATCCTTTCTGACTCAATGCCCTCTCTAACATAGAGCGCAACCCCTCCACCAATTTGATCAGCTCTATCATTACGATATAGTTTGTACCCAGGTATCACAGTGTCCCACTGGTTGTCCTCCTTCCACCATGTCTCTGATATTCCACCATCACCCACACAGGAACATTATCCTCATTGCGTGTATCATAGTAACATTGTAAATGACAGCAGATAAAGACCAGCGTGGTCCATCTAGTCTGCCCAGCAATATGGCAGGAGTAGGTGCACCCCTTCCCATGTCTTTTAGGGAGTAGGTGCACCCCTACCCATGTCTTTGCTTAGTGGTGCACCCACCAGGAGCAGGTTCACCCCTCCCCATATGTTTGTTTCTTTGTTTGTTTAGAGGTGAACCTACCGCTCCTCCCCCCATTGCTCCATGTAGGACACCCCTATTTGTTGAGAAATTAGATGGTTCTGTTTATTTTGATGTAGGACATCGCTCACGCCTCTCCTTTTACTGATCTGCACGTCACCACTCTTGCACCCTCAACCTTTTCATGCACACATCATGGTGACTCAGGCTCCATAGAGGGCATGTCTTCCCCATTCTATGCCATACACTGACATTACAGCGGTTTTACATGGGCAGCCCTCACTGTATCAGTGCTGTTGCCTCCCACAAGCTCATCCCACTTACAGACTGCCATGTAGGGTGCCCGCGGATCTGTCAGGGTCATCAGCTCCTGCCTGACTGACTGAGGGGAGTGGGGAGGAGGATGAGGAGGAGGCGGAGGAAGTGGCGATCCTGGTTCTGTCACTTCCAGGAACACAGCATCGGAGGACCTGCCCCCAGCCATAGGCTCAGAAGACAACCCACCCCTATTTCACCCCTATGCTTCCCGAAGACCTCACCCTACCCCAAGTTCTTGAGGAAGGTAATGGCTGCCCTGGGCCTCGCTCCCAAAGATGCTGCAGACCACCAGTACCCTGAGGTATTAAAATATCTTGACGCCTCCAAGCCCACAGTGTTTCTTCCTATCCACGAGAGACTATGTGACAACCAGAGCAAGTTATGGCAGACACCCACCTCGGGACCAGCCTACTCCCGCAAGCTAGAGACGAAGTGCCAGGTCCAACTAACTCTAGGGTTCAAAGGCCGCAATTCTCCCACCAGTCCATTGTGGTATCATCCGCCCTAAAATGGGTCAAGTCCTCACGCACTCACGCCAACTATCCTCCAGGCCGAGATCAACGACTTTTGGATGACATGGGTAAGAAGGTCTTTCAAGGGGGCCATGCTCAGCCCAGAATTGCGGCGCATCAGTTTCATCACTTACTCTTTCAGGACATTCTGATGAGGACCCTGAAGAGCACCATCTTGACTCTCCCACATGATCCCAAGCAGCCGCCTCAGCCACCCTGATGGACTTGGTCGAATGCAGGAAGCACCTCTTCAGCAAGGCCTTTGATCCTTCAACACCACCATCAGGACAGCTGGCACAGCAATATCAGCCAGATGATGGGCCTGGCTCAGAGCGTTGGGGTTGCATTACAACACACATGACAGAATAGTGGATGCACCCTGCTCGGGAGACTCTCTCTTTGGCGAGAAAGTAAATGATACAGTAAATGACATGAAGGAACACTGCACCACCCTGCAAACCCTTGCAGAGGATGGGTTTGAGTGCCACTCCAGCAACCGGAAAGGAAGCTACAGCCACAAGCCGTACGTCTCATCCTGGAAGTACAACACCCACCACAAGTGGCAGCTACCATGCTACAAACAGCAGTCATTCCAAGCTCCCTACTACCAAAATCAACATCAGAGGGACCACAAACAGAAGAAACTGACCGCTCCATCAGCTTGGAGGAGCACCCCCTTTTTTTGACAAGAAATGGCCGAATGCGCTCCCAGTGGGGGGCACCTGTCGGCCTTCTTGCCTGCCTGGGAAAGCATCACCACCAACAAGAGTGTCCTGCAGATCATCCGGGAGGGATACCGCATTCATTTCACCTCCCCACCTTGCCAATGCTCCAAACCCATCAGTGAGACTCCTCCACACCTGATTCTCCAGATGATGGCAGAGCCAATGCACCTACTGTCAGCACAGGCATTAGAGCAGATGCCGGCAAAAGAAATCCACACTGGATTCTATTCCAGATTCTTCCTTATTCCCAAGAAGTCCGGGGGTTACGCCCCATCCTCGATCTCAGGAGGCTCAACAGATTCATCCTCAAGGAGAAGTTCAGGATGTACTCCCTGGGCTCTGTCCTTCCGCTCATTCACCTGGAGACTGGCTTGCCTCCCTGGACCTGCAGGACGCCTACACCTACATCCCCATACACAAGGAACATAGACAATACCTTCGCTTTCAGGTGCTGGTACATCACTTCCAATACAAGTTCCTCCCCTTTGGCTTGTCCCCAGTCCCACGTGTGTTCACGAAGTGTGTGGTGATGGCAGTGGCCCACCTCCGCAAGCAGGCCACCCATGTCTTCCCCTACCTCGATGACTGGCCTCTCTTGGCACCCTCAGCCCAGGAAACCAGTACAGCTGTTCAGAAGACCACCCAGCTGCTGTCCACTCTCGGGTTCTTACTGAACTACCCAAAATCCCGGCTTCGCCCCACTCAATGCCTGGAGTTCATTGGGGCAGACATCAACACCGCAGCCTTGCAGGTCTTCCTACCCACCCCATGGGTGAGGAAGATAACCACACTCGCCCTGAGAATCTCCAAAACCCATCATGCCTCTGTGCAGATCAACCTATGTCTCCTGGGCCACATGGCAGCAGCAACACAGGTCATAGCCTTTGCACATCTGCACATGCGCTTCCTTCAGTGGCACTTGCACATGCACTGGAACCAGCACTCGCAGTCGCTAACCACGCACATCCTGCTGGACACACAAGACAAGGAAGGTCTCCGCTGGTAGACTGCCCCCGAGAACCTGACAGCAGGCAGGGACCTCCAACAAACTATGCACCATGTCATCATCACCACAGATGCATCCACAGTGGAATGGGGGGGCCCATCTGCTCCACCTCCGCACCTAAGGGACGTAGTCCCCCAAAGAGAGGAAGTACCACATCAACTTGTTGGAATTCTGGACCATCCAGTATGCACTGAGGGTCTTCCTACCTCACCTCAAAGGCAAGACAATCCTGATACGGATGGACAAACAGGTGGCCATGTTTTATGTCGACAAGCAAGGGGGACAGGTTTGCTAGCCCTCTGCAAGGAGGCATTAGCGATATGGTCTCTCGTACTCTTGTACCATTGCCAGCTGTGACCCTCCTACCTACCTACCAGGCGAACAAAACGCTTGGTGGACCGACTGAATCACTAACTGGAACTCCACGAGTGGACACTAGATCTTGGAGTGGCAGAATCCCTCTTCCGCCACTAGGGACAACTGCAGATAGACCTGTTCTGCCACAGAGCAGAACTCCAAGTGCCACATCTGCTCAAAATGCTCGCCCTCCAAGAGCATAGCCACAGATGCCTTTGACGTATCGTGAGAGGAGTGGTCTCTTTATTACGCCTTTCCTTCCACACCACTGATCTCCCTGACCCTACAGAAAATCATGAGGGACAGAGCATGGGTCATCCTCATAGCCCCACACTTACCCTGCCAGATGTAGTTTCCACTTTTCCATAGACTCACCCAGGAGCCACCAGTGTGGCTTCCCCTCCAACCGGACCTCCTCACCCAGAACCACAGGAGCACATGACATCCCAACCTCCAAGCCCTTGCTCTGTCAGCATGGAGATTGAGTGGAGGATGCTAGCATCCCTTGACCTACCTGCAGAGATGCAAAACGTCATCCTTGCAACAAGACAGCCATCCACCAGAAAGTCCTACGGCCTCAAATGGAAGCGTTTCAGCATCTGGTGCGCCACACAAAACCTGGGTCCAGTCACCTGCCAGATGACTCAGGTCCTCCAATACCTCATCTCCCTCTTCAAGCTTGGCCTCAAGACCCAGTCAGAGTCCACCTCTCAGCTATAGCAGCCCAGGGATCCGTCACTACACTGCCCCTGGTCACCCACTTTATGAAAGGCCTGACAAACCTGAGGCCTGCAGTACGACCTTCCTGGGACCTCAACATCGTCCTCCACTAATTGACGCAGGAACTATTTGAACCACTGCAGTCTGCAGCCTTGAAGTATGTCTCCTGGAAAACTGTCTTCCTCATCGCCATCACATCTGCTAGAAGGATCAGTGAGCTGCAGTCCCTCATGGCATACCCCCCTTACACACAGCTTCACCTTGATAAAGCCACCTTTCGCACCCAACCAAGATTTGTACTGAAGGTGGCTACAGCATTCCACATCAATCAGGCTATCGAGCGCCTCACTTTCCCCATGCCTCACTGGAGGAACAGAGACCACTCCCTCGACTGCATCAGGGCCCTGAGAACATACCTCCATAGGACCCAGACCATAAGACAAGGGACACAGCTCTTCGTGGCCTTCGACCCCAACAGACCTGGGCAACCAGTCACCAAGCAGACTCTATCAGAGTGGATATCTGACTGTATCGCCTACTGCCACAACCGGGCGGGCGCTCAATCAGAGGCCAGAATAGGGGCCCATCAGCTCCGGATGCTGGCTACCATCATCGCCAACCTGTGGGCCATGCCAGTGACGGACAATTTGCAAGGCTGCCACCTGATCTTTAACACACATGTTTCAAAGACACTACTGCCTTGACCTCGAGGCGCAGTCGGACAGCTCCTTTGGCCAAGCAGTCCTGGTTGTGGCCACAGACAGAACTATACCCCTCGGGGCCCCACCCACTACAAAGTGACTGCGGCCACGGGTGATCAGGGCCCCGGTACAAATATTGTTTCATGTTGCGACTGCATTGTTCTGTTCCACTGTCACTATGCTACACGCTCATGTTGACGCTAGGTTGCAAACTGGCTCCAGATGCACCCGACAGGCTTTATCCAGTCCTGAGTTTATCTCACTGCATGCAGGGACATGTAGTCTTGTTTTTCTTATGGAGTGCAATGGAGAAATCAGAACTACATGTCCCTGCATGCAATGAGGTAAACCCAGGGCTGGATGAAGCCTGTCGGGCACATCTGGAGCCAGTTGGCAACCTTAGTTGACGCTGATGTCATTTGCTTTTGCTGTGTCATTTGCTGTTCAAAATGATCACTGGCCAGCACTGCGATGCTCTGTTCATCTGTTGTTTTGCACCAGCACTGTTCACCTTGTTTTGCACTAAGGCCGTTTTAGCACTGTTTTTTTGCACTATTGCCTTGTCTTGAATGATTGCCTTACTTCCCACTACTGGGGATAATAAAAGTTCAAGCTAAACTCTGCTCCACGTCATCTTCAGTCAAATCAGCTATAGAGTTCTCACATTCAGTCGCAGCCTCCCTCATCCACCGCAGCATGCGCACAAGGCGCAGCTAGGGAGGTACCTGGTGTGGCTGATGCAATCCTGCTTGTCCATGGAGAAAGCGAGGTTATTTACCTGTAATAGGGGTTTTCTGTGGACAGCAGGATAAGTTAGCCACACAAACCTGCCCACCTCGCCTGGACTAGGTCGGCCTCACGATCAGGCACCCGCCTTTCCTAGCCGCAGAGGCACAGCTTGGTACACACTGGGCTGGCTAGGGACGGGCTGGTGGCTAGGGCTACCTGCACACTCTAAGAAAGGCTTATCCTTTCTGAGCTCTGGAGAGCAATTCTGTTAATGGCGCCGTAAGATGACATCACCTGGTGTGGCTGACTTATCCTGCTGTCCATGGAGAACCCCTGTTTCAGGTAAGTAACCTCGCTTTTCAGCATGCCTAAACTTAAAGGTTTCCTTTCCATTCTGCAGAGTTTGCATATGTTATGATTACTTTCTTTTTTAAGGAAGTTCTTCATTGTGTACTTAGGTTCTAGAGAAGTTCTTTCTGCTTTAGTAAAGCTTTGAGAAATGGAAATGTTTATGAAAGCAGCTAAAATATTGAAGCTGTTATGGGGCCTGACTGCTGAAGACTTTAGATTTTGATCATTTTTTTTATATTGCTTTATCATTTCAGTCAAAGTGGTTCACATTATATCTTACATTTGACAGGGATATTGACAACTTGGATTTTTCTGAGGCAATGGAGAGTTAAGTGACTTGCCCAAGGACATAAGGAGTGCTAGTGGGCAGGGCCGTACTGAGGGAAGATCGAGCCCTGTGTGATTTGCACATCGGGCGCATGGCCCCCCCCCCCCCCCACAGTAGGAGAGAAGAGGCGTGCCTGATGTGCAAATCGCCGTTTAGCCTTTGGTACTCCTGCGCCTTTTTGCCTGGTGTCTTAATTCTGCTCCTGTTAAGGCCCTGAGCTTTTGCTCCCCCTCAGTGCTCTGCTCTGCTATCTTTTATTATGTTTCTCCTGTTTTAGGCAATAGCACCAATTTATGATTTTTTCTGTAGGTGGCAGAAGGACCCAATGGACTACACGTTGCCTACAATACACAAACTCCAGTAGGAAACGCTCTTTGTTCCAATTAAGGGCACAGACGGATAACATTACATCGGGGTGGGGCTTGTGCAGAGAGAAACTAGGTGGACGTGCAGGGAGGGAATCCAGGCTGGAAAGTCCTGCAGGCCTCAGGGGCACAGGGAGGGGAGGGCAAGAAGTTACCTTGAGCCTCCGAGGTCTCAGTAGTCCTGGCTGCAGCTGAGAGGGGCCGTACTGAGCTGTTGGATGCTTTACCCTTCATTTAGTCTTAGTTTCACCTCCCACTCCCCTGTTCTGCTCCTCCTCCCAGCTCAGGAAAAGAGAAAAGGGACCTGCTGGGGGACAAACGAGTTCCTTTTCCACTAGTGCGTAGGTCCCTTCCTTGCAGCTCTGGCGGCAGCAGGCAACAGAAGAAAGCTATGATGCGCCCCTTAAGCCTTCCGCCGGCATGCTAAGTGCAGGGCTAGGTATGGGCCTGCTAGTGGGAATCACAAGAAATGCCAAAGGCTTACTTTTATGCAATAGGTTTGCAAGAGGAGGAAAGAGCAAAGAAACAAAGGGGGATAGAGTAGGGTTGCCAACTGGCCGGTTTTCAGCCGGCCTGGCCGGTTTTTCCATGGCCAGGCCGGCTGCCGGCGCAGAGGCAAAACCGGCCCTTGAAAAGCCGTTTTTTTTGCTCTGGCCGCAAGATCGGGAGCGGCCAGAGCAAAAAATGGCTTTTCTCCCAACCCGGAGGGCTTCAGAGGGAGCCGGGGAAGCCTGCGCGAGGCCCCGGCTCCCTCTGAACAGCCGCCAGCGTGAAGAGCCTTTACCTTCACGCTGGCGGCTGTTCCTGTGAAGCCGCGATTGGTGGGAAAGGTTAAAGGCAATGCCCTTTAACCTTTCCCAGCATTCGCGGCTTCACAGGAACAGCCGCCAGCGTGAAGGTAAAGGCTCTTCACGCTGGCGGCTGTTCAGAGGGAGCCGGGGCCTCGCGCAGGCTTCCCCGGCTCCCTCTAAAGCCTCAGACAGCCGCGGTTTTGGGGGGGGAGGCCAAGGACTGCCTGGGCTGTGATGGGGGGAGGGGGCCTGGACTGGAAAAGGGCTAGGAGGGGGGAATTTGACTGGAAATGGGTTGTGATGGGGGGGGGGACCTGGACCGGAAAAGGGCTAGGGGGGGGGGGACTTGGACTGGAAAGAAATGGGCTGTGATGGGAGGGGACCAGGACAGTAAAAGGGCTATTGGGGGGGGGGACATGGACTGGAAATGGGTTTTGATGGGGAGGGGGACCTGGACTGGAAATGGGCTATGGGGGGGGGGGAACTTGGACTGGAAATGGGCTATGGTGGAGGGAGGGGGAACTTGGACTGGAAATGGGCTGTGATTAGGGGGGCTAGGACTGTAAATGGACTGTGATGGTGGGTAGGACTGCAAATGGGCTGTGATGGTGCGGGGGGACTCCGACTGCAAATGGGATGTGATGGGGGGGGGGCTAGCACTGGAAATAGGCTGTGATGGGGGACTTGGACTGGAAATGGGCTGTGATTGGGGGGGGGCTAGGACTGGAAATGGTCTGTGATGTGAGGGCTAGCACTGGAAATGGGCTGATGAAGAGCTGGAATAGGACTGGAAATGGGCTGATGTGGGGCATGGGAGAATGGGATTAGAAGGGAGTGGATGCTGGGTGGGTCTAGAACTATAAGGGAACTGATTTTGGGGGAGGACTAGAATAGATGGGGAATGAGTGGAGAGGGGAAAAATATTTTGTGTGGAAGAAAAGTCTATGATGGGCTGGGTATTGGGAGAGTGAGGGGCTTGAGAATGGAAGGGTGAAATTTAAATGGATGATAAAGGAATAAGGAAAGAATTGGGGGAAAGAGCAAAAGGGAAACAATCAGTATGTTAAAGCAGATATAGAGAGAGAATGGAAAACATCTAAAAGAGAAGAAAGGACAAATGGATAGCTCGCAGAAGACACGAAGAAACCAGAAGAAAGTGACTGGAGCAATTGCAACTGAAAAATAAAACGCCCAAACAGAAGGTAGAAAAATACTTTTTATTTTGAATTTATTAGCTGGAATATGTTTGGTCTGGGAAGTGTGTATTGATAACATCTTTGCGTTTTTGTTTAGTGCAAGAGGAAATTACTTTATAGTTTTAATTTCTCCAGTGTTGTACATTTCATGTTTGGATTTTGGGGTTCCCAGTTTAATTATTATCTGACCAAGGAAGTTAGCCTACACGTATCCTCGGTAATTTTTGTGGGTGGGGCTGGGGGCGGGGCAGGGGTGGGGCTGGTGGCGGGGCAGGGGTGGAGCATGGCGAGCCACAGGTGTCGGGTTTTTCTCGGTGAAAAAGTTGGTAACCCTAGGATAGAGGCAGAGCTGCCAAGTACCCTTCCAGTCCTAAAGAAAGACGTTTGGCTAGTCCTGGGTTTTGATTTTACATCCCAAGTTATTATAGTAATTGTAACCTTGTTGCTTTCATTTTACATCAACACTACAAAGATCAGAAAGCACCAGGACCTACCTAAAGTTTTTCTCTTGATAGCCCCCTACATGTTCAAGCAACAGTTGGCTCTCTGGGCTCACCCTCGCTCTCACTTGATTTTCTCATGCTTTCAAGAAAAAGTGAAATACATTATAGAGTATGGGTTTGGCAATTTAATGGTGAAGATATTACTCCTGCCCTGTACTGTCCCTGTTCTACTACAGTAAGGGCATGATTTGAAGTCCCTTAGGCCTAGGCTACATCACTGCATTGCTGCCAGTAGAATATACTTCATACCCCCTTCCCCTTCTATTATCCCTCTTTCATCACCCTAACCCCCCTCCCCCCCACTACTATCTTTCCCTCTTCTCTTTTTCCTCTTTTCTTGTTAAATATTCTTTTTTTTTTGTAAACTGCATTGCTTGTGTACATAAATGCAATATATCAAATAAAGACAAAGCTCTGCAATCCCAGCATTTTTGAGAGCGCTGCAGTTAGTGCAGAGATAAAGTTGCTACCATGCATTAATGGCACAGCAGTTAGCTACACCTTTGGAGGTACCATTAAGTGCTCTGTGCTATCTGCCGTATTAACAGTTAATGTGTGGTAATGACCTCCATGACAACTGGAAGATAAAGTTACAAGTTTTTTGTAGGAAAATCTGGATTCTTAGACTCAAGCAGCAAAATAACAAAAAAAACTCTTAAGGTCATTCAAAGCTGCTTATGCAGCCTACCGTGGGAGCTGGCCATACAAGTATTTTTCTCTAAAAATGTTGGGCTACTGGATGAATTAATTTTGACTGTATAGACCACAACATGGCCAAAATTAATCCATCCAAAATGGGGCAGGCTGAAAAGTTATCTGGACAGTGGCGATGTTCAGTCGCTTTCCATATAACTTCTCTATCCAGTTTGGGGTATACAAATTGCAGGGATAAAGCTAAATGGATAGCTTATCCACATGGACAGCACAAAACAATAGGCGAACTAGGTGGTTGCCTAGAGCACCAACTTTCCCAGGGTAGCCATTGCCACTGCTGTGGGCCCCTCTCTGGGACCTTCAGCGGCAGCAGTGTCCTTTAAACTGCAATGCAATGCTTACTCGATCTCATCGGTGCTGCTGGGTACTCCTGGCCTCTCATGTGCTGCTTCCGTACCCATGTAAACAAGATATCTGTGTTGGAGGGGGTGGAAGCGGCAGGTTACAGAGGTCAGGAACTGCAGTGCAACAGTGGAGAGACTGGGTAAACACTGCATTGCAGTTTAAAGGGTATTGCTGTCACTGTTGCAGGCCCCAGAGCGAGGTGGCAGCAATGGGGGTAGGGAGGTGGAAGGGGGGGGGGGCAGGGCGGCAGGTTGAGGTGCCTCATATCCTTGCCCTGGCCCTGCTTACTCATTTTGCTTGTATATTTTCAGCAATATGCTTTACATGAATTGGATTAATGAAAATCCTTGAAGTTAAACAAAAGTTATTCATTTAACTTTATAATGTTGTTGTAAAATTGACCTCATTCTTTATCCATAAACAAACCATAAATAAATAAGAACATAAGATATGCCATATTGGGTCAGACCAAAGGTTCATCAAGCCTATTATCTTGTTTCCAACAGTGGCCAATCCAAGTCACAAGTACCTGTCAGTTTCTCTAAAGGTAGACAGATTCTATAATGCCTATCCCAAGGATAAGCACTGGATTTCTCAAATCCATATTGATAATGGTTTATGGACTTTTCCTCCAGGAACTTGTCCAATCGTCTTTTAAACCCAGCTATACTAACACCTTTTACTACATCCTCTGGCAATAAATTGCAGTTTGATTATGCATTAAGTGAAAAAAATATTTTCTCTGATTAGTTTTAAATGTGCTACATTGTAGCTTCATTGTGTGTCCCCTAGTCTTTCTACTTTTTGAAATAGGAGAACCAGAAGGCACAGCTTCTTGTCAGCATTAAATAGGAGCTAAACTTATTAACAAGTTAAAAGTGTTTACCAATGCCTACAAGTTCTCAGAGATATAGTATATATAGCAAGGTAGTTGCTCAAAAAAATGACTCCCTGGGTAAGAGCTGCTTTTAGCTCTCTTCTCTCCCTTTTGGTCTTGTGTGCTTACAGACTCATATAGACTGACTCAAAAAGCATGTAAACCTGTTGTTCCCAAATCTGAGCAGATTATAAAACCCAGAATAATTAGCTTTCCATTCTGAAAATAAGATATCTGACCTATGTGGAAGTATGGCGATAAATCACAATGGGAAGACATTCGTCCAGTAAGCATGGAGGAGCTACTTGAAATAATAAGTTGCTTGAAGATAGTTAAATGTGAGGTTGCTGATGACCTTTTATGGATAGTGCAGGGTCCCCTATCCTTGGACATGGTACCTCAACAAATGAAAAGTGCAAGCCTCTGTCCTATTTTAAAAAGTTGGCATTAGACCCATCATTAGTTAGCTCTTATCAACCGATATCAAGTCTTTCCCTTCTGACTAAGGTAACTGAGTGGACAGTACTGGTGCAATTGCAGAATTTTATTGACTTTAAGCATAGTGTGGGACATTGCTGATCTCTTTATTTGATAGGGTGTTTTGAAGGCTAGAGGAGATAGGAACCTTTTTAGATATATCACCAGCATTCGACTCCCATCATGAAATTCTATTATGGTGGCTGAGATCAATTGGAATCAGTATAACAGCACTTAAAAAGGTAATATAGTAAATGAAATTAATGAATGAATGAATCTATATATGTGGAAGCAGAAGAGCAAGAACTGCAACTATGCAGTAGCATGAACTTATTCAAGGAGCTCTCCAAGGTTCAGCCTTATCGGCTCTCCTGTTCAAAATCTATCTGAAACTCCTCTATAATGTTATGAGTAAAAATGAGATTTTACTACGTGTATATGCCCCTTTTACCTTTGCTGATGGTATAAAACTCCCAAAAATGGCTAACTGTCTGTCTAGTATTGGTTTAGTGCTCAATCTGGTAATGTTTCTGTTCCAAGATGCATCATTTGTACCTCCTGATGTATTGAAATTGAATAATGTAATTATAGCAATTAAAGCCAAAATAGTGTATCTATATAAAACTCTAGATTCTCACTTAACAATGTGCTCTTATGTCAATAAGATCATTTGCAATGCATTCTATAAAATGTAAATTTTACATCACCTGCACCTGTATCTTCTTGAGAAAAACTTAAGAACTGACTTCCAAACATTAGCTTTTCCATGCCTGGATTACTGTAATAGTATATTGAATGGATTACCAGTTTACATAGTGAAATCATTTCAGGCAGTCCAGAACACTGCAACAAGTTAAACAAATCAGTTCGATCACATAACGCCAAGCTTGATGGAGCTCCACTGTTAAGATAAAATATAAGGTTCTGATTTTAGTCTTTAAGATTGCACATGACACGCGAGCAACATATTTATCTTCCTTTTGCAACAGTTCATAACTGATCACCCAACAAGGTCATACTCTCAGAACACTCGTGTAGTTCTATTGCTGAGTATGAATAAAACCAAATTACATGAGTTTGGGCCTTCACATTTTGCCTGACTTGTTGGAATACTTTGCCAAATGATCTCCATAACATGCAGGATCTCAGACTTTAAGCAGAGTCCGAAGACATATCTCTTTTGCCAATGCAGATCATTTATAAAAGCTATTGACGAATTGATCATTCATGAAATTGTTCTCTTAGGCTTCTGCTGCTAGTTATTATGATCTTTGCAGTTTTCTGGGTCATGCTGTGTCTTAGTGATTGAAACTGACGTTTGAGCCATCATGCTTTGGCTTTCTTTAGGGTGGCTGAAGAAAGTCATAGCATGATGGTTGATACGCCAGTTTCATTTACTAAGATGCAGCATGACCCAGAAAACTGCAGATTAGTCATGGGATTGTTTCAGGTTGTCTCTGTCTGTTTTATTTACATTGCTATTATGTTTTGTTATTCACTGCCCAGAACTACAGTGAGTGGGTGGTTAACATGCCCATGTAAATAAATAAATACACTATCAAATGATGGCATATTTTAGAAGTTTTCATGACCTTCTTACAATGTGTGTACTTTTTTGCATCAAAATTAAGGTTAACAAGTCAAAAAATATATATATGCAATGATACCGTTTTGAGTGGACTAACAAGTCATTTCTTGAATAGCTTCTGGAAGCTAACACGCCCTTTCTCAGGTCAGAGCTCAGTGAACTAAAGATGACATTTCAGGAAAATATACATGAATCATAGTATTCCAATGACATTGTGTGTGTGGGGGGGGGGGGGAGGAGGGGTTGATGGGTTATCAGAAAATAATAGGCATAAATATTTCATGATTCATGCAATGCAATGTGTGCCTTCGAGTCAGTCCTGACTCCTGGCGACCCAGAAGCTCCTGAGTTTTCATAATCAGTTATGAAATCTGGGTCTTTGTCTGGGGGTCTCTGAGAAGTGGGTTCTCTTCCTCAGAATCCCATGTCTGCACCTTTCATGGGAAGGACAAGATGCACTATCATTACACATCTTATTGGTTTGCTGGGAGGTAAAGGTCCAGTTCCAACATGTCCATTGGCTCTTAGTGATGATGATATTGGGACTGCCTTGGTAAGCTTAAAACTTCTTAGTACCCTACACGTTGGGATGTTAAGGATAGGCTTGGGAGCAGATGCTATTATTCGCAGTGTAGATGTAGGCATGTAGATTATGAACATAGATCCAAAATACTCCCACAACCCCAAAAGTTTCATTTTTATGCAACAAAACTGTGTGTGTATTTTCAAGCAGCTAAAAATTGACTAATCCAGATAATGGATTACTTAAACAAGACAACTCTAATTTTATCCATATAAAAGCCACAAAAGACTTTGAAATTTACCCATACTAG
The DNA here is from genome assembly GCA_033557465.1 of Ichthyophis bannanicus. NCBI lineage: Eukaryota > Metazoa > Chordata > Amphibia > Gymnophiona > Ichthyophiidae > Ichthyophis > Ichthyophis bannanicus. The sequence continues at coordinate 692,286,803 of CM066035.1, forward strand.
CTTAGAAACAGAGAAAATGTCAGATAAGGACTAATACTGACTTTGTCTTCCTTAAGTAATGAAGATTAGAATCCTCCCTGGCAGTTACTGTTCTCAAGATGATCAATTGTTCTTTGACCAAGGGTATTTTTCCAGTACCATTAAAAACAACCTGTAGTTTATCCACCTCAAAATAAGCAGCTCTGTATCCATTTTGCCTAGGAAATTATAAGCCTCTCTCTGCCTTTCTTGGGTAAACTGAGTGACTAGACTCTTGGAGAAGAGCAACAGGATTTTTCAGAAAATCATGATATTTTTAATACTTATCAATTGAAATTCCACAGGGGAGATGACATGGAGAACACTTTATTCTTCCTGCATAACATAAGAACGTAAGATATGCCATACTGGGTCAGACCAAGGGTCCATCAAGCCCAGTACCCTGTTTCCAATAGTGGCCATTCCAGGTCTCAAGTACCTGTCGGGTTCTGTAGGCCGGGTCCACCTACAAAGCTTCCCCAATTACCAATAAACAGTTCAGACAGCAAGTTGCACAGCTACAAAGAAACTTTTTATTTGGCACAGCAAACAAATGGTTATAGATGCAGATAGCAAGTACCTGTCTGAGGGACAGTGGGGCAGCCTTCTCTCTGCAAGGGGAGAAAAGAACTGCCCCCAAGACCCTCTAAAATTGCTGTCTTATATATACCTCTCTGCTTCAAATTCTAAATAGTTTCAGCAAATGCAAAACTCTTTCCCAGGGCCTTCTATGGTTATGTAGCTGGATCTGCTGATCAAGGTCTGCCTAACTATGCAATCAATCATAGCCCTCTGCCTCCTCCTATGTTTTTCCATCTGCTGGTACCAATTGAAACCTTCAGGGCAAAAGCATTAGTTGAATTCCTGGCTTGACCTGTTTGAACCTAGGCTTATATCCTTGGACACTTCTGTCCAAAGTATAGCTTTTTTAGGCTTTATAACAGTCATAAGCTGCATGTACTCTTTTCCTGTTGCCCACCTGTTTTGTACCAACCATATGTTGCTGTGTCTGTTTCATACAGGCCAGAGTGCAGTTATAAGGCAGATATATATGCAATCATAAGGCAAACATATAAAGCAGATCTGAGCTGATTATCCCTTTATTCCAATTATCCCTTCAGTTCCCAAAGATATACACATTCCATGCTGCTTGTCCCAGGAGTAAGCAGTGGATTTCCCCAATCCTCTTTAATTATGGTTTATGGAAACTCGTCAAAACCTGTTTTGAACCCAGCTATATTAACAGCTATTACTACATCCTCCAGTAACGAGTTTGAGAGTTTGATTACGTGCTGAGTGAAAAAATATTTTCTCCAATTAGTCTTAAATGTGCCACATTGTATTTTCATTGCGTGTCCCCTAGTCTTTCTACATTTTGAAGGAGTAAACAACCAATCTATGTTTACCTGTTATATTCCATTCATTATTTTATAGACCTCTATCATATCTCCCGTCAGCTGTCTCTTTTCCAAGTTGAAGAGCACCAACCTTTTAAGCCTTTCCTCACAGGGATATTCTTCCATCCCCTTACCATTTTGGTTACTGTTCACCGTACCTTTTCCAATCCTGCTATATCCTTTTTAAGATATGGTGACCAGAATTGCACACAATATTCAAGGTGTGGTCAAACCATGGAGTGATACAGAGGCATTATAATAGCCTTGGTTTTATATTCTACTACTTTCTCTATGATTCCTAGCATTCTATTTGCTTTTTTGGTCAAAGCTGCACACTCGGCAGAAAGTTTCAACATACTATCCACAATAACACCAAGATCCTTTTTCTGAGTGATGATTTCTAATGTGGAACCTTGCATTGTGTAACTGTAGTTTGGGTTGTTCTTCCCTAAGGAGGTCATTCCAGAAACTGAATAAGAGTTTGTACATGCTCCAGGGACATTTATCTGCCCAAAACGTCTGCAAACGTATTCCAGTACATAGCACCCATGGATGTTTATCTCAGAACGTATCCGGGAGGGGCAGAACAGTGGCATGGTTTCTGAGGAGACATATAAAACAGGGTTACTTACCTGTAACAAGAGTTCTCTGTGGACAGTAGGATAGGTCAGCCACACCTGGTGACATCATCTGATGGCGCCATGACGGAAGTGCTCTCTAGAGCTCAGAATCTTCTGAGCATGTGTGAGGTGGTCCCACCTCCTCGGCCCGCCCCTAGCCAAGCCAGTGAGTGACTAGCTATGCCCATGTGGCTAGGGAGCGGGCCGTGCAGGCAACCCTCATACAGGGGAGGTGGGTGGGATTGTGTGGCTGACCTATCCTGCTGTCCACGGAGAACTCTCGTTACAGTAAGTAACCCTGTTTTCTCCTTGGACAAGCAGGATGTGTCAGCCACACCTGGTGTCTCCCAAGCTATGAAGATGATGCGCTGTGGAGGATGAGGGAAGCATGCAACAGACCAGATATAAACAGGCCTTTATTGGTGCCTTGCAACAGTAACATCAAATGCAGTGCAACACAGTAACCTACAGTGCAATAGTGCAATGTGCAAACAGTACAGCGGCGATGTAATCGTGAATATACTTCTAGGTGCAAGTGCAACACGGCAGAGTACACTTCAAATGTGCAAACAAGCAGCGTAAACAACAACACTAACAGTGCAATAGTGCAATGTGCAGACAGTACAGTGGCAATGTCATCGTAAACATCCTTCTAGGTGCAAGTGCAACCCGGCAGAGTAAACTTCAATGTGCAAACAGTGTAAACATCAACAGTGCAAACTAGCAGAATACACATCTCTGTGCAAACTTGTCAATAGGGCCATCGAGTCCCGATGCGCAGGTCTGAGGAGAAGGACCCGAATGGCCCCCCTTGGACGGCCCTTCAATGGACGTCACCCTGGGGCGGAGTCCTTGGGTTGGAGTAGGTCAGCCGCACTGGGTTGGAGTCCCACGGCTGCAGTAGCGGTGGCCGCAGCTAGGACTGCTCGGCCAAAGGAGCTGTCGGTTTCCGCTTGGAGGTCAAGGCAGTAATGTCTCTGGAAGGTGAGCTGCGAGGACCAGGTGGCGGCTTTGCAGATATCGCTCACCAGGATCTCTCGCAAGCTGGCGATCGAGGTAGCTAGGGCGCGGAGCTGGTGCGCCCCCGCCTTCTGTGCTGGGGGGCGCCCGCTCTTTGTAGGCAGTAGGCGACACAGTTCGCAATCCAATGGGAGAGTGTACGCTTGGTGACGGGCCTCCCGGGTCTGTTAGGGTCAAAGGACATGAAGAGCTGCGTCCCGAGCCTAATGGCGACCGTCCTATCAATGTAGATGCGCAGTGCTCGGACGCAGTCCAGAGAATGGAGCCGCTGCTCTTCAGGTGAGGAGCGTGGAGCTGGAAAGAATGAAGGAAGTTCCACAGACTGGTTGACGTGAAAGGCAGAGGCGACTTTAGGCACAAACTTCGGGTGGGTCCGGAGGGATGCCCGGTTCTGGTAGAGTTTCGTGTAAGGTGGGTGGGCCACCAGCGCCTGTACTCGCTAATTCTCCTTGCTGAGGTGATGGCGATGAGGAAGAGTGTTTTCCAGGACATGTACTTGCTATCCGCTGTGAGCAGAGGCTCAAACGGCTCTTGCGTAAGCTGTTGTAGGACGACATTAAGGTCCCAAGCCGGTACTGGTTTCTGGACTGGGGGCTGCAGATTCCTGAGGCCTCTCATGAAACGCGTCACGATGGGTAGGGTGGCGAGGGAGCCCGTGGCCGAGTCACTCCGGTGTTCGTGAAGAGAAGCAATCGCTGCAAGGTGGACTTTGATGGATTGTGGCTTTAAGCCAAGGTTGAAGAGGAATGTGAGGTACTGCAGGACTGTGGGCACGGGGCAAGAAGATGGGCTGACTTCGTGCCCTGCACACCATATGCTGAAACGTTTCCACTTGAGGCTGTAGGACTTTCTTGTAGACGGCCTCCTGGAAGCCAGGACAATTTGTTGCACCTCCGTGGTTAGGAGGAGTTTGGTGAGGTTCATCCTTTCAACCTCCAGGCTGTCAAAGCTAGGGTCTGGAGGCTGGGATGCAGAGTTTTGCCGTCGTTCTGTGTGAGCAGGTCTGGTCTCGTCGGTAACCGAACTGGCGGTTCCTGGGCGAGCCGAAGCAGCAGGGAGAACCACATCTGTCGTGGCCAGTAGGGGGCGATTAGTATGACATGCGCCCTGTCTCTGACGATTCGCTGTATCGTTGCCGCCATGAGAGGAGTTGGGGGAAAGGTGTATGCCAGTGCCTAATCCCCCCAGGGCACGGCGAACGCATCCGAGGCTACCCTCTGGCGTGAGGGGTGTTTGGAGCAGAACAGTTGGTACTTTGTGTTGACTTCGGTCGCGAAGAGGTCGATCTGGGGAGTTCCCCAACGACGGAAGATGCTGCATGCCACTTCTTCGTGGAGTGTCCACTCGTGGGGAAGGAGCTGTCTGCTCAGCCTGTCCGCCAAGGCATTCTGGTCCCCGGGCAGATAGGTCGCCTGTAGGAAGCAGTTGTTGGCTAGAGCTAATGACCATGTCGCGAGGGCCTCCTTCCACAGGGAACATGACCTCGTGCCCCCCTGCTTGTTGATATAGAACATGGCCACTTGGTTGTCTGTCTGTATCAGGACTGATTTTCCAGTCAGTTGTGACCTGAATGTTTGTACCGCATACTTGACTGCCCTGAGTTCGAGAACATTGATGTGAAGGGACTGTTCTGTTCTGGACCAGGCTCCCTGCGTGCTGAGATGCTGAAGGTGCGCTCCCCATCCCATGGAGGATGCATCTGTGGTAAGGATGAGTTGGTAGCCGCGTGGTTGTAGGTCCTTGCCCATAGAGAGGTTGGCTGGTTCGGTCCACCAGCATAGGCTCTTGATGACCTTGGGCTTGATGGGGACGTGGGTGGTGAGAGGTTGGGAGAATTGTCTCCAGTGAGTCCGGAGGTGCCACTGGAGGGTGCGCATGTGTAGTCTTGCCAGGGGCAGGACCGAGGTTGTCGCTGCCATGTGACCCAAGAGGCGTAGGATTCCATGAGCCGTGGTCTGTCTTGACGTGGACACCTTCTTGGCCAGGTAAGCGATGATTCTTACCCGCTGTTCGGGAAGGAAGGCCTTGGAGGCACAGGTGTCGATTATTGACCCGATGAACTCTGTGCTCTGGGTAGGATCCAGACGAGACTTCTCCTTGTTGAGAAGGAAGCCCAACCTGCCCAGCAGGTCCGTCGTTGTTCGTACTGCATCCCTGAGTTTGGGGGCAGAAGGCGCCGACAGTAGCCAGTCATCCAGGTAGGGAAAAATGGCGATGCCTTTTTTTTTGCAGGTATGAGGCGACCACCGCTACGCACTTCGTGAAGACTCTGGGTGCCGGAGAGAGTCCGAAGGGAAGGACACGATATTGGTAGTGGCACCCCAGGGCTATGAACCTCAGGAACTTCCTGTGTGAAGGGTGGATAGGGATGTGAATGTAAGCATCCTGTAGATCCAGAGTAGCCAGCCAGTTCCCCGTTTTGATGAGAGGTAGAATGGAGTTTAGTGAGTACATTCTGAACTTCTCCTTCGTGATAAAGTTGTTCAGCTTGCGGAGGTCCAGGATTGGGCGAAGACCACCGGACGTCTTGGGAATAATAAAGTACCGGGAGTAGAATCCAGTGTTGGCTTTGCTGGGGGGCACCCGCTCTATCGCCCGAGACGTGAGAAGTTGTTGTAGGAGGTCCGCTAGGGAAGCTTCCAGGTGTAGCGGGGGCTGGCTGGTGGGCTGTGTGTGCTGCCACAGAGGGGAGGAGAATCGCAAGCAGTAACCTGTCTGGATGATCTGGAGAACCCACTTGTCCGTGGTGATATTCTGCCATGCCGGTAGGAACTTGGACAAGCGACCCCCCCACCGGCAGATTCGCCAGGAAACTCTGAGACAGGCCCGGCTGGGTCGAGTTGTCAGAAGGCAGAGGAGTTCTTTGCGGACTGCTGGGAGTTTGGTTTCTTTTGTTTGCACTCCCTCGGCTGCTGCCTCTGAAAGGAGGAAGCGCTGTTGTAGGCCTGTTTGTACTTTGGTGCTTGCCACTTCCGATTGGAGCCATAGTATCTCTTGGAAGAGGAGAAAGGTTTGCGGTAGTAGCTCCCTTTTTGTGACCAGGAGGGGCGTTCGAGTCCGTCCGCTGCTAGGGTTTTTAGGGTGGTGCAATCCTCCTTAAGGCCATTCACCGTGTCTGCGACCTTGTCGCCAAATAGGGACTCGCCGGAGCAGGGTGCATCTGCAATTCTGTTGTGGGTGTCGTCCGTGAGGCCGGACAACCGTAGTCATGCATAGCGGCGGGCAGATATAGCCGTGCCCACCGTCCGGATGGCCATGTCAAAGGCGTCGAAGGCTGTGCTCATCAGGTGTTTGCTGCATTCGGCCAATTCTTGCATAGTGGCTGTATTTGCCAGTTGTGCGTCCTTGGGAAGGGCCGCAAGCTGGCCTTTGAGATCGGCTAAGAGGGCATCCTGAAATAGGACGTGCTGGAACTGATGTGCTGCTACTTTGGCGTTGAGCATCGCACCTTGGAAAGCTTTCCTCCCCACATCGTCGAGGAGCTTGAGATCCCGACCTGGTGGGTGGTTAGCCTGTGTGCGTGAAGACTTAATTCTTTTCATCGCCGAAGCCACCACAATCGAATGGTGCGGGAGCTGTGGCTTGTTGAATGCCGGCGCCATGTGGAGGAGGTATTTGCTCTCTAGGCGTCTGGTGCAGGCCTGGCCGGAGGCCGGAGTGCCATATGGCTGACTGCTTGTCCTTCAGTTTCCGGTGGAGGGTCAAGGCAGGCGCAGATTTAGGTCCGCTGAGGTATTTCATGACCTCTGGGTCCTTCTCGTCGGAGGCCTCCTCTGTGTGTAGGCCAAGCTTGTCTACTACCTTCCTCAGAAATTTGGGGTAGGTAAGGTCCTCAGGCGGTGTCTGCTTTTGTGGCTCATCAGGCTCCTCCGGCATGACCTTGGAAGTGGAGGAGCCTGGGTCAATTCCCTCCTCATCGCTCCCTCCTGAATAAAGGGCATGCTCTGGAGAGGACGTCCTGAGAGGCGTCCGGGAAGGCGACCGTGGGGAGCGGGACTGCGCTGGGCTAGGTAGGGCCCGTGGAGGTGTGTCCTTGGAGCGTGAGCGCTCGTGATCCAGACGTGGAGGCGCGGTCTGATCCACCAGGCAGGTCAGTAATTGTAGAATGGCAGCAGAAGTGCTTGATTCAGGAGAGCGGCTGCTCCTGCGTCCTCTGTGGGAACTGGGGCTGGAACAGGATCGTCTGGCCCTCTTGTGGCTGTGGGAAGGGCTGCTCGCAGCGCTACTCCCGTTGGAGCAGGATATCCTGTCTCTGCGGCTGCGGTAACTCGATGAATCCTCCTTGTCATGTCTCCTGCTGTGGCGTCTCTTCTTATGCGTCCTTCTGCTGCTGCCGCGCCGATCTGAAGACTTTTGACTGCGTGAGCGGCGCTTATTTCCCCCGCACCGGTGGAGATCTCCCTCGGCGCGGTCTTCCAGATCTCTTGTGAGAGGAGAGGGATGCCGGCGCTGAGAGGACAGTCCAGCGTCGGCGCGCCTGGAGGAAGACCCGCTGTGGCCAATCAGAGCAGGGTGGGCAGATCTGGAGGCGGAGCTAGGTGGGGCCACGTATGTGGCGCCATCTTGGCCTGATCCGTTGGAGCCGCATGGCCTGGAGGGGGGCTCAGCAATGCAGAACGCTGCCGCAGGGCTTACCCTGGATGCCGCCAGGATCTCTCTGATCGGCGATGCACTGCCCGGGATGGAGGCCCTGCCAGGTGCGATCCGTGCCGCTGCCGTCTGTCACTCCGGGGTACCGGCTCGTGCAGGAGAGGCTGGAGCTGGCTCCGAAGAGACCAGATACTCTCTTAAGGTGTGTCCCCTGAACTTAATCGCTCTAGGCGACATCCGGGTGCAGCTGGAGCAGTCTTTAACATCATGTGCAGCCCCGAGGCAACGGAGGCAACGCTGGTGAGTGTCTGTTGAGTTCATTTTGCGGCTGCATTGCAGGCATTTCTTAAAACCCGGTTTGGGCATTTTTAAATCTGGAGAGCTGTGAAATCCGTCTTGAGGCAAAGGCGGAAGAAGAAAGACTGTCTTGGCTAGGGGCGGGCCGGGGAGGTGGGACCACCTCACACATGCTCAGAAGATTCTGAGCTCTAGAGAGCACTTCCGTCATGGCGCCGTTGGATGACGTCACCAGGTATGGCTGACACATCCTGCTTGTCCAAGGAGAAAGCGTATTCAGGAAAGGCCTGTGGTCATTTTGGGAGGCACCCACAGACGTGCCTGTTATATCTGCCAGAGACAAGGAATAAGGCCAGTACTTAGAAAATATTCTGCTGTGTTTGTATAAAGGTGGTGAGTAGTCTATTCTGAAATGGTGGACTGCAATATGGAAAAACACTACAAGATGCATTTATAAAGAACAAAAATCAGAGGTGTGGGAATCTTGTATGCTAAAAAGGCAATGAGATGTGGGACACAGGGCAATAAGGAAGCTCAGAAGTGATGCTTGGCACTTGAGAGGCAGGGAAGGAGAAAGAGAGATGCTGGCCCATGGCAGGGGAGGGGGTTAGGGGAAGTGAAGGGAAAGGGATATGATGGACACAGGAGGGTAAGCAAGGGATGGGAAGATGCTGGATTATAGCGGGAGAGAGGAGGGTTGTGTTAGGACCTTGAACTGCCTCTAAGGAATATGCATATTTGAAGATTTACATAGAGCATCAGATACCCTTGACTCAGCTCTTACTATAACAGTCTTTAGGGAGGGTTGCCCAAGCAAACACATATGATTACAGCTATTGCAAAATATTTTTGTGCAACTGATTTTGTGTAAAAGATGAGAGATCATGTAATCCCTTTTTTTAAGAAGCTTCATTGGCTGTCTGTGGAATTCAGAAATCAAAGATCCCATGCCTCATTTTTAAGATGGTATGTTTAGAAGGGGTTCCGTATTTGAAAGAGTTGTTAGTATCTTTTCTGCTGGGCAAAACATAGTGTTCATCCCAAAAGTCTATATATTCCAGGGAGAGTTTGGCTTCATTGCCGTAGAGATTGAACATTTATGATTTGCCTATGAAGGCCCTAGACTTGACGGCACTTAATAACAACAACATGTGGGCCCTAGACTGTGGAACTCCCTGCAAAGTGAATTTAGGCAGCTGACTGTTTATCTAGGATTCAGGAAGAAATGTAAAGCATGACTGTTTAGAAAGGCTTTGGGGGGTTGAGGAGAATTGACATGGGATTGTTAGATTAATTTTTTTGATTGGAGCGGGAAGAATAATGTATTATGAGATAGGACTCACATATTGGGTACTTTTATTGTGCATATACCCAATAGGATTGTGGGAATGTTTGTTATGAAGAAAGAAAAATGATGTTTTTAGATGTGTGTTTGGTGAGTTGGTGGGTGGGATTGGGATTGGAGTGGGATAATAGTGGTGGGGGTGGTATGGGTGGGGATAGTATTTTCTTTTAATTTTTTTGGACATTGTTTAGTAATTTATTGGAATCAGCTTTGAATTGACTGGAAAGGCATATAATCAAGTGTGAATAAATAAATTAAATACATTTTGTTCAGTTGCCATGTTTGTCTTGTAAGGTCATCTTGCTGTAATAGATTTTTATAAACACTTCAGTATTAGTGGAAAATAGATTAGCAATAAATGATTGAAAAAGGAAAAAAGTTATACTGAGGCAGCCATGAGGTCTAGCTGTAGGTAGCCCTTCCCCCAAGCCATGAGGTAATCGGCCTGCTAAGAGAAGGCATTGAGATTTCAGTAGACACCCTTCCCCCACTCCAGGTCTGAGCACAATAGCCCCTAGCCCAGAAATCAGCAGACCTGAGCATACCGGTTTGGACAGGTCACCCAGGTACCTTCCCCAGGGGCTGCTGATTGGTGGGCAGGAAATACCTGTGGCAAATGGGATTGTAGAATGAGTTTAAAACTGTACTGTATATAAGGCATTGTAGGCCGTCCCTCGGGGTTCAGACCTTTTTGTTGGAGGGTACCGGCTCTCTGTCTGATCCTGTGTGCACATTAAAGATCCTGTTTGCATTCCAGCCTGTCTGAGAGTTTTCCTTCTGTGGGTGAGTGATTGAATAAGAGCTTTTTACAGCGTTTGCTATTACATTTTGGTGCATTGGCCGGGAAATTGAAAGAAAAGCCTCTCTCATCACACCCACAGTGGGAAGACTACTGCTTTTTGCAGGATCAGGGCCTCCACCGGTCAGGGACCGACCCCTCCAGGTGATTAACGGTCCTTGGCGCCCCGGGCCACCTTGTGCTCGGAAGGATACCTTGATTTGTCTGGGCAGTTGGTCCCTGCGGCTGAATCCCCGATTGAAAACCGGCTGGATAGACTGGCATCCAAACTACCTGTCTGATCAGAGCTCTGGTGAGTACTGCTACTTTCTGTACTCCGTCTGTAATTCCTAGTAAATTCTAGGAACCTGTAGCGGCCCGATCACCCGCACGAACGGTCCTAGTAGGGACCCCGGGGGGGGGGGGGGGTTCTGAAGCCATCGTTCGTCCAGTAAATCAGAGTCCTTTTGTGGACCAGTAAGATAAAATCAGAGTCCTTTTGTGGACCAGTAAGATAATTAACTGTAGTATGAATTAATTCTGCTACCTTGGGCCCCTTTGAAAGGTATTTAAAGTGCAGTGCTGCCAAAAGCTATTGAAGAAAAATTGCCTAGGATATTAGTATTAACTCCCTTAAGTGTGCCTTTCAAGAATAATTGCTCTGATCGCAATTCTCCGATGATCGGGGCGATTTATTTAGAGCCTTTGCCCCATGTGCTCCTATAGTGGGGGGTTTTTGTGTTGCCATGTGCTCCTATAGTGTTGGGGGCTTTTTTGTGTTGCTGGGGGTCTCCTTTTGTGTTGCTGGGGGTTTCTTTTGTGTTGCCATGTGCTCCTATAGTGTTGGGGGCTTTTTGTGTTGCTGGGGGTCTCCTTTTTGTGTTGCTGGGGGTTTCTTTTGTGTTGCCAGGTGCTCATATAGTGTTGGGGGCTTTGGGTGTTGCTGGGGGTCTCCTTTTGTGTTGCTGGGGGTTTCTTTTGTGTTGCCATGTGCTCCTATAGTGTTGGGGGCTTTTTGTGTTGCTGGGGGTCTCCTTTTGTGTTGCTGGGGGTTTCTTTTGTGTTGCCATGTGCTCCTATAGTGTTGGGGGCTTTTTGTGTTGCTGGGGGTCTCCTTTTGTGTTGCTGGGGGTTTCTTTTGTGTTGCCATGTGCTCCTATAGTGTTGGGGGCTTTTTGTGTTGCTGGGGGTCTCCTTTTGTGTTGCTGGGGGTTTCTTTTGTGTTGCCATGTGCTCCTATAGTGTTGGGGGCTTTTTGTGTTGCTGGGGGTCTCCTTTTGTGTTGCTGGGGGTTTCTTTTGTGTTGCCATGTGCTCCTGTGGCTCCATCTGGTGGACATTGGAGGAGTGGCTAGCTGTGTTTCTCGTTGCTATTATAAAAGTTAAATCCTATGCTAGTGTGTGTAATGTGTATTTGTAACGTATTCGCTGCTGAGACGTCTCTGTTTTCTGTTTTCCCTTTTTCTTTTTCCCTTTGTGGTCCTGTGTGTTTTGTGCAACCAAACTCTGCCTTTGGGATTACAAGATTTGCACTGTAAATTGTGATTTTGCAAATTGTGATTAGAGCATGGGGTCCGGAGGCTAAATTGTGGTGGGGGAGTATCCGGACCAGCTTCCCTATATAGATTCATGGCTGGCCCATATAGTAAATGTGCTGTTATGTAAAAACCTTTAGTGTCTCTGTGTTTAGTTGTGACATTAGGGAAAGAAAGTTTTTGTCCAGACATTAGGTCTTTATATTTCAGGATTGATTTTGATACTCTATCAGTAAAAGGTGAAGTTATTAACAAATCGCCCCTGTGTCCCCAAACAGTGAAAAACACCAGGTCTACTGATTGCAGGGAAAGGGACAGTTTAGAAAGGGGGGTGGGGTTTGCTGTGTGTGGACTGTAGTACTGGTATAGCATTGAAGGAAGACAATTGCTTTGTTTGATGCATATCCAGTTTCATTGCTATGTTTCATGCATGATCAGTGGTCAGAGAACCAGGTGTTTTGGTCACACCTCTCAGCAGTGAGTGGGGGGGGTGATTGAAACTGCTGAAATAGTTTGCATAGCTATAGAAAGATACTGGGAGGAGTTCCTTCTTCTAGCAGATGAATGGAGGCCCATTAGAGAGGACAAAAGGAAAAAAAAATCACCTAGGAGTTTTTCTCCTAGAGGACAAAGAACCCCAATTCACCTAGCCACACCTAGCCTGCAAACAATCCTCTTGTCATCAATTTTAATTGTAGAGTTTTGAGCTTCTAGAACCATGAGGTGCCTCCTGTCTGCTGGAAGCAAACAAAGGCTGAAGAGAATCCTTATAAGATTATGAAGAAATGAAGATTTTTTTACTTGTCTTTTTAAAGCCTGAATTTTATCTCTGGTACATATATTTGGTTTTGACTGCACATACAAAATTAAACAAGTAATACTTCTGCATGATATGACATTTTATTCTGCAGACAGTAAATGCTGTTTTGGTGATTGCATTCTTTCCTGCTTAGTACATTAAACTGCCTTGATCAACTGTATTCATTTTTCTGATACTACAATGATACCTTAAAATGATTTTAGTACCAAATATACTGGTAGCAGTACTTTAACTCATGATTTCTGATGAGAACATCTGGATTAGTTCTAGTATGCACTGTAGCTTGTTCTGATGTTCAGGTATGTTTTGGTTCAGGGTGAATACACTGATCATTGGCAATTTCAAAATAGAAAGATAAAATGCAGAATTAGCACTGCTGAAAGGCATATACTGTGCAGTACACCGTTCACACTAATTCACACTTGAAGTTAATAATGCACTGATAATGCTGCCCCACTCCTCGTGTGCACTGCCCTTTAGTACTGATTCACACAGATCCATACAGTGCACACTGCACAAATAATGCTGGTGTGTATAATAATCTCCATCATCCCTTGGCTTCGGTATGAAGTTAATTTCTGTCATAGTATGTACACAACTAACCCATTTAGGAAACATTGCATGCTGAGTCACCCCTGGAGTGTGCACAATTTTGGTAACATTGAACAGTTGTTGATTTACTAACTGAGTTCAACCTAGGGATAAAAAAACAAACAAACTGCTTTTCAGCTCGCAATGCAATGATGTAGGGGATCCCAATATGTCTGATGTCACATTCTTCCAGAGCATGAGAAATTCAGTATTTCAGCCGCATTGTCAGTCATATATTTAAGGTTTAGTCCAATACTGCCTGAGGCTGCCCTGGTGAACCCACAGGATATCCACAATTAATATGAATTTGTATATAATGGGTCAGCAATGTATGCTGACATATCATGCATTTTCATTCTGGATGACTTGAAAACTTGACTGGCTTGGGGTCACTGGGACAGCTTCATAAAGCCTGCCTGAAATATCATGGGAATCAGCAAATATTTATGTATCAATTCCCAAAAACACTAGGTACTTATGATTAGAGAACATCCATGATTTTTGAAGCTTTTATATTTTTAAAGCCAAAGATTGATTTGTTGATTAATTGATTGATTTGTTGATTAACTTTATTTAAAAGCCTCATGTCCATTAGCATACTGGAAGTGAACAATTTATAAAAAATTGGTATAATTCAAAAAAGGACTTAGGTATATAGTTGGTGGAATGATGCAAGTGATAAAAAGTATGGTGAGGGATGAAGTGGGATATTAAGAGGAAGGACTCTGATAGACAGTAAACTGATGAAGGTAATTCAATGATGTGAAGTGATGTATCTGGCTAATGAATATGTAAACAAAAAAAAATGATGAGCACTTTATTCAACTATGCCATCTCCAGAATATTCAATTTAGGAATTCATCTAGGCCCCAACACATACTCAATAATTGGAAATGGACACCTGGAGACAGGCTAGGTGCACCCTGATGGGTTTTGGAGGACCTACACTGGCCATGCGGTACTTCCAGATGCTTTTTTGCCTCCTTTTTTGCCTCTGCATGTCCTGGCCAGGCATGCATGGGCAAAGGGGGAGCATGTAAAGGTCAGTCAAGGGCATAATGGAATGTTCACTACCAGCAAGTGAATCTCCAGTGACAGATAAACAAGAAGTTAATCAAACTGCCAGAGAAAAATTGACACCATACGAGATAGTTACTGGAAGACCATTGAAAGTTTAAACAGCAATATTTGTAGGATGTGATCTTGGTAAATGTGAAGGAAGTTAAGTTTATCTCATTGTGAAATCTAATCTAGCATATTTAGTCTTTTCATTCAATATTGGTGCTGCTTTTCTGAATGAGGCCTGGAACCATGTCACCAATGGCAATCCAAAGAGTCCAGCAGAGTGAATTGGCCAGAGTCCAGATGGAACAGACCATCCCGAGAACTCAGAGCTGCCCACCGCTGAGATGTGTGAAGGAGTCCCTATCTGGATCAGTGTGTAACATCGAAAACGGGCCAGGGTGTCTGCCTATGAGAATGAGAGGTTCAAATTTTGAGAGAGACAGAACTTGAACTTCAGAGAAAGGTGAAGCACACTGCGAGGTCCTGGAGAACTGCTGGGAGGCAGGAAAAAGAACTGTTGGACTGACTGGGGGGGGGGGTTTTGGGGGCTTCTGTGAACGATTGTATTGTTATCCTTTTAATATTGTTTTCTTAGAAAGTAACGGAAATCTACAAGCCATTTCGGCTTCAGCAACTGCAATACCCACACCAGCTCAAGATTTTGCTGTACTATTCTCAGAGCTTTCTTTATCACATTATTAAGCATTGCTGCTTTTGACATACTTTCATGTTATGTGTTTTCAATATTATTGACCAGCTGCAAGAAAATGATATTACAATGTATGTTGTCTATAGGGAACAGTACCAGAAGCTGCTTTTCTGATGACTCCTATCTGTCTCAATATCTGTCTCAAATGGTTGCTTGTCCATTGCCCGTAGTGGGATTACCTTTCCCCCATAAACAAGAAAGAAAAAAGAAAAATTGGGACTGAAGGGAAATTGGCTGATAGGTATGTCTAGTATGGCTGCATCCTTGCCTGAGGCTGTAATACATTATGATGGCACGGAAAAAGCATGTGGGCTAAGAAAATGAGTACCCAGAGCCCAGCACAACAAGAGTAAAGCCAGGGGAACCATACTCTGAACAGAAGTGCACAGAGAATGGACCTAGCTAAGAAACAGGTCAGGCCTGAAAGTGCACAGAAAATGGACCCAGCACAAGAAAAGACATGCCAGGCCTGAACAGGTTAAACAGGCCAAACAAAGCTGGTGATACAAAGTACTCATATGCCCTGAAGATTACAGTGCCAGTGATTAATGAAGCAAAGGGAATGGCAGGGTGCAGCCAGAATGACTCAACACTAGCAAGAATAAAAAGCCATTAATATGCTGATAAGGGTGGATCCCAGGGAAAGAGCCTTTGCCCCAAAGGAAAGAAGCCTCTGCAGACTTTTTGCACACGGCCCTCCTTTGTCCCAAAGGGAAGAGGCCTCTGCAGGCCCTGCAACCTTTTACAGTCAGAACAGCAACTTTTGCACACGGAACAAAAACGTTGTGCAGGAGTTGCTATAGAGGGTATAGGGTATGTGTTGTTTTAAACTCACTGATGCAAGTGTTTCCATTGAACACCCTATCCAAGATCTAAGTGATCTAGTTACCTGTCCATGGGTCCTGGGTGGTTTATGAAGTGGTTCAGTTGGCCAGGGGGACTAAAAATCCCAGTGGTAGGGGTTCTTTTCATTTACTGCTATGTGCCATTCTGCCATGTTATATCCCTATTCTTTACCGCTTCATGACCACCACCCTTGATACCCTGGTAGAACGCAAGGTGGTTACCACTGTCATGGCCCTGTCCCAAATACAGCCCTCAACCGCTTCTAGCGGTTGAGGTCCTACTTAAAAAGGGGGGAATGAGGCAGCCATGAGGTCTAGCTGTAGGTAGCCCTTCCCCCAAGCCATGAGGTAATCGGCCTGCTAAGAGAAGGCATTGAGATTTCAGTAGACACCCTTCCCCCACTCCAGGTCTGAGCACAATAGCCCCTAGCCCAGAAATCAGCAGACCTGAGCATACCGGTTTGGACAGGTCACCCAGGTACCTTCCCCAGGGGCTGCTGATTGGTGGGCAGGAAATACCTGTGGCAAATGACTTGATGGCACTAAAAAAAAAAAAAAAGGGGTTAGTACAAGACTTTTGTGGCTGGTCCGTAGTATTTTCCGGGAACAAGCAGGAAGTCAGTCCTCACATATGGGTGACGTCAGCACCAATGGAGCCCTCACAGAAGCATCCCCCCAGCTTTCAAAGAAAGCCTTTGGAAGATGCCACCACGCATGCATGGTCCCCTTCCCGCCCAAGGGTGCCATCTTGCTCAGTCTCCTTTTTTCCACGAAGCCCTTCAGACATCTCTCTGGCTTGTCCCCGGAAAAAGTTGATTTTTTTCTCTCAGAGTTTCATACTCATCTCCTGGATGTACCGAGTCTGCCGGAGCCCGGGCTTCCAAAAGTCACAGCTGCCGCATAACTCCATGGTGGTGGAGTCGCCATGCGTTGGTTGAAAAGCCAGAAGATGCACTCCTCGGTGCCCTCCAGCAGGGAGGCCCACATCCTGGATGCCCTCAGCAGAAAGTGCTACCAGGGGCTCAATGCTCATCAGCAGCATCCAGGCCTCACATGTCTGTTCATGGGCATGTACCTGAGAGACCTGGCGGAGGAACTCGCTGGGTTCTCAGCTGGTCTCTCTGAGGAACCCCTGCAGCGGTTCAAGAACCCGGCCAAGGCAGTCCATAAGTGCTCTAAATTCATGTCTCGAGCAGCCTATGATGGGTCTGATTCAGCAGCTCAAGTAGCGGCAGCGGGCATTGGTGCCCACCGCCAGGCTTAGCTACAGTTGTCTGACCTTGAGCAGTGGGTTCAGGACAAATTGGTCGATGTCCCATGCCAAAGAGAGATCCTCTGGCAAACCTATGACCGACAAGGTTGCCGAGCTGGAGACCGAGTTTATGAAGAGGACCAGGCTCTTCAAAAAGACCACTGCCCCTCCCCAATGGAAAGGCTCGGGTAAGAAGTCCTTTTACCCGATGAAAGCTGCATATAGAAACTACCCATCTTTTCAGGCCTCCCCGGCTCCCCAACAGGGTCAACAGGCCAAGGGTCATGGGCCATGGCCCTTGTAAGCAGAAGGCTCCAAAACCCCAGGCACAAGTTCCGGCTCAGCCTGGGGGGAGCTTTTGACTCCTTGAGCATAGCCTATCTGCCCCAAGGAGAGTAGCAGCCTACAAGGGGACGTCTGACCCTCTATGCCCAGAGGTGGTTGACCATCACCACCGACACCTGGGCACTTCGGGTAGTCAGGGAGGGTTACCTCCTCCACCTGACTTAGACACCTCCCCCTTATTTCCCGGGAGAGCCCCTCAGGTCTCCCCTTCACCAGGACCTTCCCCTAAAGGAGTTGCAGGTCTCCTTGAGGACAAAGTGGTGGAACCGGTGCCCCACCATTTCAAGGGCAAGGGGATTCTACTCCAGGTACTTCCTCATGCCAAAAAGGACAGGGGGCCTAAGGCCCATCCTCGACCTGCGCAACCTCAACAAATTCCTGGTGAGGAAGAAGTTCAAGATGCTCTCCCTTGGAACATTGCTGCCATACCTCCAGCAGGGAGATTGGCTATGCTCCTTAGATCTCAAGAATGCTTATACTCACATCCTCAGTCACCCCAACCACAGGCAGTATCTGTGGTTTGTAGTGGGGGGCGGACACTTTCAGTACAGGGTGTTCCCCTTTGGCTTAGCCTCGGCACCAAGGGTCTTCACAAAATGCCTGGCAGTTATGGCTGCCTTCCTCCGCCTCCAGGGGGTCTTCATCTTCCCCTACCTGGACAGCTGGCTCATAAAGGGAGGCATGGCCTCAGAGACACAGCAGGTTCTGCAACACTTGGGGTTTGTCATAAACTACCCCCAAGTCTCACCACCTTCCGACACAGAGTCTGGAGTTCATCGGGGCAAAGCTCGACACTCTCCAGTTGAAGGTCTTTTTGCCCAGGGACCGAGCCAATAGTCTCAGGACTCTGGCACAGGACATACAACACCATTCCTCGGTGCCCACCTGGCTTCTTCTGCGCCGCCTCCAGGCACATGGCCTCCACAGTCCACATCACCCTAGACGCTCGCCTCCACATGAGGGCGATACAGTGGTGCCTCTGTGACCAGTGGTCTCAGGCCATGGGTTGCCTCCAGGACAGAATCTCTGTAACCCGCCAACTGGCAGACTCCCTGGTATGGTGGCAGTCTCTCCAGCATCTCAAGTTAGGCATGATTTTCAGGCCCCGAGCCCAGCAAGGGTCCTCACCACGGACGCCTCCCTGCTCGGCTGGGGAGCACACTGCAGGAAACTCTGCACCCAGGGAAACTGGTCACCAGACGAGAGCACCCAGCAGATCAACCTCCTGGAGCTCAGAGCTGTATACTTAGCCCTGCAGGTCTTCTGCCACCACCTGTGTCACCAGCCAGTGCTGGTCCAGATAGACAACCAGGTGGCGATGTTCTACGTGAACAAACGGAGGGGGGGGGGGGTATGGGGTCTCATACCCTTTGTCAGGATGCACTGGTCCTCTGCTCATATTTTATTTATTTTTAGCTTTTCTATACCATGCTATTTGACATCAGTGCGGTTTACAGTTAACAATTTTGCACAGGACAGGGGGAGGTGCCTTGTGCTTACATCGAACAGGACATAATAACTTGGATTAATAACATTGGTAGCTGGTAAGCCCCTCTCGGTCCAACCTTTGGTGACCCATTTTCTTCAGGGCCTGCTTTTATCGAAGCCCCCAGGTTTGTTTTCTAGCAACTGAATGGGATCTCAATGTAGTGTTGGGGCAGCTCACTTGCCCATCTTTCGAGCCTCTGGCTACCTGCCACCTTCGCTACCTCTCTTGGAAGGTGGCTTTCCTGGTCGCGTTCACCTCCGTTCGCAGGGTCAGTGAGCTTCAGATCCTCATGGTGGAGGCGCCTTATACTGCTTTGACCCGGTGAAAAGCGGGATATAAATGCAGCTAAATAAATAAATACCAGGTTCTACAAGAACAGGGTAGTGCTCCACATGCACCCCAAATTTCTGCCGAAGGTAGTATCGCCCTTCCATTTCAACCAGGAAGTAATGCTCCCTATCTTCTTTCCAAGACCTCACTCCAGTCGGGCGGAGACAGTCCTCTACACCTTGGACTGTAAGAGGGCTTTGTCCTTCTATATCCAATGCACTCAGGGCCACTGTAAAGTTTCTCAGCTTTTCATCTCCTATGACCCCAGTAGGCTGGGGGCGGCGGTGACCAAGTGCACACTGTCCACCTGGGTAGCGGATTGTTTCATCCTCGCCTATGAGCAGTTGGGGCTCCCACTGGAAGGCCGCGTCATGGCGCACCATATCAGGGCCATGGCGGCTTCGGTGGCAAACTTGCGCTCTGTCCTGATGGTGGACATGTGTGCTGAGCCGCCATCTGGTCTTCATTCCATACCTTCACAGCTCATTACTGCCTGGAAAGAGAGTCCTGACGGGACAGTGCCTTCCGCCAGGCTGTGCTCCGTAACCTTTTCAGGGTTTAGGCAATTCCTACCCTCCGACCCTTCTGTGTTCAGGCTACTGGAGTGCTGGTTTCATCGGACACAGGGGTCCTACTGTGTTCTGTGGACATGGACATATTTGCTGCTGCTCACGGCTCCCCATGAGGGAGCCCCTTTTTTTTTTGCTATGGGCTTTCGGTAGCCTGTAGCTGGGGAGTCCCTTATGTGAGGACTGACTTCCTGCTTGTTCCCGGAGAAAGCATATTTACTCACCTGTAACAGGTGTTCTTCGAGGACAGCAGGAATCGGTCCTCACAACCCTCCTCCTCCTCTTAGAGCTGCTCCTTTACCTTCTATTATTTTTGCCCTCTTTTAGCTATGTCATCTGACTGAGCAAGATGGCACCCTTGGGTGGGAAGGGTACCACGCATGCATGGTGGCATCTCCCAAAGGCTTTCTTTGAAAGCTGGGGGGATGCTTCTGTGAGAGCTCCATCAGTGATGACATCATCCATATGAGAGAACTGATTCCTGCTGTCCCCAGAGAACACCTGTTATAGATGAGTAACTATGCTTTCTGTGAAAAAATAGGTTTCTAAGCATTTTCTGAAGTCCTGGTATAGAGGAATGTCTCTTATTTGAGGCGGGAGTGAGTTCCACAAAGCAGGGGCATATAGCGAGTAGGCCCTGTTGCTGGTTCTTTGGCTACATTTTGTTCTTTCGGTTGGAATGGTTAGTGTATTGGATGTGCTCTGTCTGGATGGTCTGTTGCCACTGTGGGTAGAGACTAAGGGGTGAAGATTGAGGACTGAGAGGTTGTGGATGATTTTATGTGTGATGATAAGGACCTTATATTTGATTCTTTGTGATATGGGCAACCAGTGAAAAACAACTTCACTGGTTGCCCATATCACAAAGAATCAAATATAAGGTCCTTATCATCACACTCCACTATCCTCAGAGTGGAGTGATATGGGTTTGACGGACTTGCCCTAGGATGATTCTTGCAGTGGTGTTCTATGCAAGCTGCAGTGGGTATAATGAGGCTTTTTGGGATGCTGTGAAATATTGAATTGGTGTAGTCGAGCAGTGGTGTTATTATAGATTGACATACAGTGCGGAAGTCAGTAGGGGAGAGGAGTGGGCGTAGATTCTTTATTATTCTTAGTTTGCAATATATTGCAGAGATTGTGTGGTTTATGTGTGGCAGTAGTGAGAGTTGGTCCAATGTTATGTCAAGGTATTTAACCGTTTTGACTCTGATTTGTATGTTGCCCAGTGTGATGGTTGGTGATAGTGTGAAGTTCTTGTCTCTTATTTATTTATTTAACTGTATTTATATCCCGCTTTTCACCGGTTCAAAGCGGTGATGTGTAGTATTTCGATTTTGTTGTGATTTATATTAAGGTTGTGTGAATGAAGCCATTGTTACGACTTGTGTAATAAGGGGCATTCTTAGTGGATGGAATGAAGAGCATGATGTCATCTTCAGAGATATAGCCGTTTATACCAAAGCTCTTTTTGATATTGCATATTGATTGGATGTAAATGATGAACAGAATGGAGGAGAGTGTTGATCCCTGTTGTACACCTTGTTTGAGGGAGAAAGGAAGGGAAGTGTTTGAGCCAATTTTTATTTTGTTGTAGGCGGTTTGATAGGTATGAGTGGAATCATTTTAGGGTGGTACCTCATATTCTGATTTGCTGTAGTCTATTTAAGAGTATCTGGTGAGAAACTGAGTCAAACGCCACGGAGATATCTATGAATAGTAGTATGAATCCTTATGATAGCTTTTCTATACCTCTGATTAAGGTGTTAATAAGGTAGATGCAATCAGTGAACACTTAATTTTTATTCGTCTACGAGGAATGCCCATTAGCACAACAATAATTCGTATATGCCCCAACAACAGCTGCAGAAGAGGATGAAGTTGATGAGTTCTACGAACAAATACAAGCTGAAATTGACAGAACATGCAAACAGGATATTCTGATAGTCATGGGTGACTGGAACGCAAACGTTGGCAACAAAGAAGAAGGCAGAGTGGTTGGAAAATATGAACCTGGCAACAGAAATGAAGCTGGAGAAAGACTGATAGAATTCTGCAAGACCAATGATCTATTCATTTCAAACACCTTCTTCCAGCAACAGAAGCGGTGACTGTACACACTGGACTTCATCCAATGGATTGTACAAAAACCAAATTGACTACTTCTGTGGAAGTCAACAATGGAAAAGCTCTATAACATCAACAAAGACAAAACCTGGAGCTGACTGTGGTACAGATCATCAATTACTAGTATGCAAACTGAAGCTAAAGTGAAAAAGAGCAAACCACTCATGAATGTAGCAAACTATGACCTTGAGAATATACCGCCAGAATTTAAAGACTGCCTGCAAAATTGATTTGCTGCTTTAGATACAAATGACAGAGCTCCAGAAGAATTATGGGATGACATCAAGAAGGTTGTGTTGGAAGAAAGTGAGAAGTCTCTACAAAAGGTGAAAAAGCAAAAAGGGCCAAAATGGATGACTGAAGAAACTGAAAATTGCCCAGAAACCTAGAGAAGCTAAAGCCAGAGGAGAAAGAGGAAATCACAGAACTCAACAGAGATTTCCAATGTGTAGCAAGACAAGGAGAAGTACTACAATGGTGCATGCAAGGAAATAGAAGCAGAAACTATTAGAGCAGCGGTTCTCAACCTGTGGGTCATGACCCCCCAGGATTCAGTGGGGGTCGCCTCACTCCGCTGTTAAAAAAAAAAAAAAAGCGCACAATTTGCTGCCGCTGCCGAGTCCACTTCTTGGCAGTGGCAAACTGACAGACTCCAATCTTCTGCAACCGCGGCTCCCTGCCTCTTAGGGAACCGCGGCTGTGCCTGTGAGTGAAGCCATTGCGGAGCCTTTCTGTCTCTCAATGGGCTCCGTGCAGCATTGTCCCGCCTCCAAAGGAAGTTGTTTACCACTTCCTTTGGAGGCGGGACAATGGCATGCTGCACGGAGCCCGTCAAGAGACAGAAAGGCTCCGCAACGGCTTCACTCACAGCAGGCACAGCCGCGGTTCCCTAAGAGGCAGGGAACCGTGGCTGCAGAAGAACAGGGCAGTAGCAGGCAGACAGGGAGAGGAGAGGAGGGGGCAGGGAACCTGCAACGGGGCTGACACGAGGGAGGGAGGGGGCTTACATGGAGGGATGGATGGAGGGAGGGAATGAGGGGGCTGACATGGAGGGAGGGGAGAGCTGATTGTTGGATGGAGGGAGGGGGGGCTGAGCTGACATGGACAGGGGGGCTGACATGGAGGGAGGGGAGAGCTGATGGATGGAGGCAGGGGGGCTGACATGGACAAAGGGGGCTGACATGGAGGGAGGGGGGCTGACATGGAGGGAGGGCTGACATAGACAAAGGGAAGAGACAGGGGGACATACTGGACAGACGGGGGATAAATGCTGGACAGAGGGGAGAGACAGTGCAGGTTAGGATTATAATGGGCAGATGGGGGGGGCTAGGACTGGTAATGGGTTGATTAGGGAAGGCTAGGACTGGGAATGGACTGATCAAGGGGGGGGGGGTTGGGACTGGTAATGTGCTGATAGGGGGGTAGGACTAGTAATGGACTGATGGGGGGCTAGCATTGGAAATGAGCTGATCGGGGAGGTTAGGACTGGAAATGGGCTGATTAGAGGAGGCTAGGATTGGTAATGGGCTGATGGGGGGGGGGGTGTTAGGACTGGTAATGGGCTGATTAGGGGAGCCTAGCACTGGTAATGGGGATGAGGAGGGACTAGCACTGGAAATGAGCTGATTAGGGGAGGCTAGCACTGGTAATGGGGTTGAGGAGGAACTGGCACTGGAAATGAGCTGATTAGGGGAGGCTAGGACTGGTAATGAGCTGATGGGGGAGGTTAGGACTGGAAATGGGCTGACTAGAGGAGGCTAGGACTGGTAATGGGCTGATGGGGGGGGGTAGGACTGGTAATGGGCTGATTAGGGGAGCCTAGCACTGGTAATGGGGTTGAGGAGGGACTAGCACTGGAAATGAGCTGATTAGGGGAGGCTAGCATTGGTAATGGGGTTGAGGAGGGACCAGCATTGGAAATGAGCTGATTAGGGGAGGCTAGGACTGGTAATGAGCTGATGGGGTGGTAGGATTGGTATTGGGCCAATTAGGGGAGGCTAGCACTGGTAATGGGGTTGAGGGGGGACTAGCACTGGAAACGAGCTGATTGGGGGCTTCGACTGGGAATGGACTGATTGTGTGGAGGGGAGGATTGAGCTGCTGGCCTTGGAAGAAAACTGGGGGCTAAGGCTATAAATGGGCTGATATGAGTGGATGGGAGAATGGAACTGGAAGGGAGTGAATCTGAGAGGGGCTGCCATGGTATTTGTTCTAGAAGGGACTGGTCAGTGGGGAAGGAGGGTGACTGGAAGGGAATGGACACCAATGGCAGTCATGGGAATGCAAGTTGACATTGGAAGGTACTGGGAGTGAGGACTGGAAAGGGACTGATACTGGGGAGGGTTACTGGGACTAGAAATAGGCTGATGGAAAGAAGTGAAGAAAATGAAAGAAGAGATAAGAAATGGCAGATGGACCATAGACCACAGAAAGAGAGCTAAGAGAAGACAGGAAAGCAGAAGCCTCAGATCGGGACCAGCATGATCAGAGAATAAATTGGTCAGACAACAAAGGTAGAAAAAATACTTTTATTTCATATTAGTGATTTGACTACAAAATCATCATAATTTTGAAATCAAATATTGTTGCTTGTTATTGTGGTTTAAATAAGTAAATTTTATAAATAAAAACATATTGCAAAGGCCTATAATATATTAATAATTCAACAAATGATTACAGCGACAATGCGTTAACGATAAAGGAAGAGAGACACATTTGATTTCATCATTGGGGGTCACCACAAGTTGACCAATGGTAAAATGGGTCATGATACAAAAAAGGTTGAGAACCACTGTATTAGAGAAAGCTAAGAGAGTTAAAGAAAAAATTCCAGCCTCGAACTGGAATGTTACAAGATTCTTAAGGATCCATGTTGAATGATGCTGAGAAGATCAAGAAAAGGTGGAAAAAATATACAGTCATTATACCATAAAGGTCAAATGGACCAACAGCTGTTTCAACCTGTACCTTATAATCTGGAACCATTGGTAATGAAAGAAGACGTCAAAGCAGCATTGAAAGCCTTATCAAAGAACAAAGCACTGGGCATTGATGGCATTCCCATTGAAGTATTACAGCAATCCAATGCAACTGTTATCATACTTATAAGGCTCTTCCAGGAAATTTGGAAGACAACATCATGGCCAATTGACTGGAAAAGATTTGTGTTTATACCAATACTAAAGAAAGGTGATCCACTTGACTGTGGAAATTATTGCACAATTGCTCTGATCACTCATGCCAGCAAGATTCTACTCAAGATTATTCAGCAGAGACTACAACCTTCCCCGCCTCACCCCCTCCCTTCCACCGCGTTAGTGTGTTAGCTTCCTATCCCCCTCTCCCCCACCGTTTCGCTAGTTGTTCATGCTCTCCTATCTCTTCCTCCCCCCTCTGTTATCCCCCCTTTTGCGATGTTAATGTGTTTCCCTCCCCCCCCCTTGTTATCCACTTTTGCCCCCTACTATCTCTGATCCTATCCCTTTTGTCTTTTAAAGATTTTATGGCGTTCCTTTTCCTTTTCGCAGCTTTCTCTCTTTTTTTTAATTTTTTTTAATGTATGTGAACCGCCCAGATGCTAATCGTTTATGGGCGGTATATAAAGTTTTAATAAACATAAACATAAACCATACCTGGAACGAAAACTGTCTGAAGTGTAAGCAGGGTTCAGGGAAAGGCAAGGAACGAGAGAGATCATCGCGGATGTGAGATGGATCCTTGAAAAAACTAACGAATATCAAAAGAATATCTATATTTTATTTATTTATTTGACATTATTTATATACCGCCTTTCAAATTTACCAAGTCGGTTTACATTGAACTGAAGGTTTTGCAGTGAACATGTTCTTTGGAACTACAACAAACAGTAACATATTTAGACTGTAACTAGTTAACTGTGTAACATTGTATAACTATTTACGAAGTAGGCATAAGCTATAGGTTTGTGGTTTAAATCTGCGTATTTGCTATTTTGCCAAAGTGCTCTATGAACAAGTGAGTCTTCAATTCTTTTCTGAAGTTGGCTGTGTCTGAGATAGCTCTTAGGGGGCAGGGAGTGAATTCCAAAGATGTGGGCTGTATAATTCAAATACTCTCTGGGTTGCTGTTTGTGAGTTGCAAGTCTTGATAGAAGTGGTTTATAGTGTGTTTTGATGCAGGCTCCTTTGCAATCTGGTGTCAGGCTTTTTTTGAATCAGGTCCCTTAGGCATTCAACGGACTGGCCATGTAGGATCTTGAAGATCATTAGAATTGATTTGTAACATATGCATGATTGGATGGGTAGCCAGTGGAGGGAATGTAATGTTGGAGTGATGTGGTTGTATCTTTTTGTACCTGTTATTAGCCAAGCCGCAGTGTTTTGTGCTATTTGTAGGATCTGGGTGGTACTTTTGGGTAATCCTTGTAGTAGCAGGTTGCAGTAATCCAGTTGTGGTGTGATCATGACCTGGCATACGATGCAGAAGTGGCTATGATATAATAGAGGGCATACGTTTTGCAAGATCTTCATTTTATAGTACGCTTTGGAGGTGGTCTTCTTAATGTGCACTTAGAAGCTGAGCCTCTGATCAAAGAGCACTCCCAGGTATTTTACTTCGTTCCTTACAGGGATTGATCGTTTTCCTATGCTGAGGCTATCTGGTGGTTGTATGCAGTGTCTTTTGTGATCATCAAGGGTTCAGATTTGTTGTAGTTGATTGATAGATTGCGGTTTGTGAGCCATTTTGAGATTGATATCATGCAGTTGGTGATGGTGGAGTAGACAGGTTTTCTTGAGTCAAATGAGGTATAGACCAACAAATCATCTGCGTAGAAGTGGTAGTGCATGTTGTGGTTTTGTATAATTTCACAAACTGGTTGAATATATATGTTGAATAAGAGGGCTGATAGTGCAGAGCCCTGTGGTAGCCCTTGGTGGATTTGGAAAGGTTTGGAGGATCTATTCTTTATCTTGACCTGTGATTGGCAGCCTGAGAAGTATGAGGAGAACCATGTGAGAGGGGTGCCACTGTTGCCTATCTCAGCCAGTCTGTCCAGTAGTATGGAGTATATTATTGAATTGAATGCTGATATGTCAATGAATATGAGGATGAAACTCTACTTGGTGGTTTTGATTCCTTTGAGGAGTGTATTCATTAGAGAGGTCAGGAGGGTCTCTACCCCATGGTATTGACGGAATCCATGTTGCTGTGGGTCAAGGGGGATCTATATGTGTTTTATTGACTACAGCAAGGCTTTTGGCTGTGTAATCCATGAGAAACTCTGGGCCACATTAAGAAGCATGGGTATATCAGAACACCTGATTGTTCTCTTGCACAACCTTTACATTGATCAAGAAGCAACAGTTCGAACGGAACAAGGAGAAACAGAATGGCTTAAAATTAGCATAGGTGTATGACAAGGCTGCATACTTTCTCCCTACCTGTTTAATTTATATGCTGAAGAAATCATCAGAGAAGCAGGACTGTATAAAGACAACCGAGGTGTGAAGATTGGTGGAAGACTCATCAACAACTTTCACTATGCTGATGATACCACATTACTGGCTGAAAGTGAAGATGATCTGAAACATTTGCTTCTCAAGATCAAGGAACATAGTCTTAAAATGGGCCTGCACTTTAATATAAAGAAGACAAAGATCCTGACAACTGGCAAAATCAATATGTTCATCATTAATAGAGAAGAAATTGAAATAGTGGACAACTTTAACCTATTTGGATCAACTAGCAATAAAGAAACAACAAGCAATCAAGAAATCCGACGACGCATTGCTCTTAGCAGAATAGCTATAAAGGACCTAGACAAGATTCTCAAGAGCAGATATGTCTCTCTCCATACAAAGATTTGACTCATTCACGCCTTGGTATTTTCAATAACATCATATGGGTGCGAAAGTTGGACAGTGAAAAAGATAGACAGGAAGAAAATTGATGCCTTTGAATTATGGTGCTGACGATGAATACTGTATATACCATGGATCGCCCGAAGAACAAACCAATCAGTACTAGAGATGAAACCTAAGCTTTCTTTAGAAGCTCAGATGACAAGACTTCAACTTTCATACTTTGGACACATCATACGAAGAGAGAGATCATTAAAGAAAAACATCATGCTTGGCAAGGTAGAAGGTCAGCATAAAAGATGAAGGCCAGTAATGAGATGGATTGATACAATATCAGCAGCTATGGGTTCCACTTTGTCAACAATGAGATACCTGACTGTAGACGGAACACAGTTTAGGACAACTATCCAGAGGGTTGCCATGAATCAACACCGACTGGGCGGCACTTAAATAACAACATAAAACCAACGGGTGACTGCTGACAAGTAAAGCTGATAGCCTTGAACCTCAGGAAAAACTGGTCTGACCTCTGTTAAAAAGCTAGGGAAGAAAACTTGGAACTAGCTGTATACTGGAAGTATTTGAATAAAATTTTCAACAAAAATTCCTGAAAGGGGAGTTTAACTCCTGAGTCTGAAAAGCTGTGCTGAACTGTGCATAGAATGTTGATATCTGTAAAAGTTTGATGAGCTGCTGGGAGCTGAGACTCAAAGCTGAGCTGGAAAATTTGAAGTTTAGATTTCTGGAGTGACCTCTTAAGAGTATTAAAATACAGATTCCTGAAATACGGAGGAAAAAGGGATGTGACTGGTTGAGTGTGTTTGAGTGAGTGTGGAATTTAGTTAGGGATTCCCAATTATCTTTTATTTTTTTGATTAGCTTAGGGACAGTGATTAAATAAATCTCAGTCTGAACTTTAAAAAAAACAAAGACTGCAGAATTGGCCTCGACACCAGGACAGGTATTCCTTTTTTGAGTTTTTTAGGCAGGCAGTAGGGTGCTGCACATCCCTGAACTGGACAGGTTTCTGAAGTCAGACTGGAAGAAGAGGCAACATTACTGGACTACTGGACGAGTGACCGAGCACCATCGCAAGAAAGGTCTGGGAAGAGGTACAGTACCAACACACTCATACCCTGAGAGATATATAAACATTTATAAGCTCATATTGTGTTAATTTAAGTAAAATAAACACTGAGTTCTCAGAGTAAGAGGGGAACCTACCTGTTAAAGAGTGACTGTTTACAGTTCCTGCATAAAGGGAGAATACATTTATTGATGGGAAAGTAATGCGAATAGGAGTGAGATATATAAACAAAGGTTATTTGGAAATTATCTCAATTACCTGTAATTGTTGAAAGAGAATTGTTTCACGAGAAAGAAACTGTGATTCAGTGTAATGAGAAATGTGCAATATTGTAAAAACACTTTATTTATTCCTGAGTTTTAACTAGCTGTGGAAATTGGTCCATTTTTAAAGCTTATTTAACTATTTCTTCTAGAGTTTAATAAATATTACTAAAAATACATTTACTTTCATAGATGGGATTATTTTATACTGAAATGAACACACACATAAGAAATACAACAAAGAAAATATACTTTAAACTCAAAGTATTAAAACAATTACGCCCTCTAGTCCACCTGCAAGACTTCCTAAGTATCATTCAAGCCATCATCACCCCACATTTTGACTTCGCCAACCTCTCTCTATTAGGCACAACTAACCAAAACATCAAAAGGCTCCAATTGGCTCAAAATGCTGCAGCCAGAACCATAATGAAGGTACACCCTTTTGAGCACATATCACCCTATCTAGCCAAACTACACTGGCTCCCCATTCAATGTAGAATAAACTATAAATTAATAATAACCACTTTTAAAGCATTAAACAACACTGCCCCAGCTACCCTAAATAAACTAATCACTAAAGACACACCCCAATGTGCACATAGAAGAGGCAACGCCAATAAAATAAGGATCCCAAAAGAATTCACAAAAACCAAAAAAAACAACCAATAAAAAAGCATTCTCCCATGCAGCCCCTACACTCTGGAACTCTCTACCTGACAAAATCAGAGCCTTATCTGACATTAAAGACCTACGCAAAAACTTAAAAACTCACCTTTTTATCTCCCACTACGGTCCAATGACAAATTCTCAACTTCAAAACGAAAAGGGATAATCTATATAACACACGGAGACAAATACCGCAATGCCTCAAGATATTTTGACCTTGATACTGTCAATGATGTTTATACTGCTGAACTCTCTTTTACTAACTGTACATAGTTAATTGTACATAGTTCTACAAAGTTTAATAGTGAAAAGTTCAATTGTTAATGCACATATTTCATGATATTGTTTAATGTAAAAACAGAAATGCCTTCTGTCTCCTTAACTGTTATATGTAAACCGCTCCTGATCATCGGAAGGTTGCGGTATATAAATGTTTGTTAAATAAATAAATAAAATAAATAAAATGAACTGCTCTACCACACTTGAACATCACTTGAGAAGTAGCTTATCCAAATTAGATTTATTTTCCTCTTATGCTTCTCTTCACTTCACAGTGGAGGAAGATAATTTGTTTTGTTTATTTATTTATTTCGTTTTATACCGCACTATTCAAGATCAGCACGGTTTACAAGGTAACACCATACAGTAGTACATGGAACAGTATATATTAACATATTACATTTAACATATTAATAAATTTAACATAATGTACATGTGAACAAGGTATACATACAGTTAATTATTTACATTGGTAGATCAATGATCATTCATTGTAGCTTATATACTGGGAACTATTTACAGGCTCATAGGGTTATGACTATAATATTGAAGGTAGATTTAAGTTATGTGGTCGAAAGCAAGGTGGAATAGATGTGCCTTTATTGCTTTGCGAAAAGTGGTCAGCTCTGATATGAGATGAATAGGAGGCGGTAGGGAGTTCCACAGTAGAGGGGCGAAGAGGGAGAAGGCTCTGTTATTGGTGAATTGCAAGGTTTTTCTAGTTTTGGAAGGGATGGTAAGCGTGTTTATCATATTTGATCTCTTTCCATGGTGCGACCTGTGACGCAGTAGCAGGGCTGGAAGCCATGGAAACTGATACTGACCCGCTGGAAGGTTCAGGTACTGCAGGTAAATGCAAGGTTTTCCCTTCTCAGCACAAGATGCACAGAGCTAATCAGCTAACACAGCTCACCTCAGGGGAGGAGAGAAGCACAGTTGCTGATTGGGCACGCCCTAGCTGGAGGCGGGCTCCCCAGAGCAGGGGCACCTTGTTAAACAGAGAGAAGGAAGACAGTAGTGGAATGAGTGGAATTGGAATGAGTATCAGAAGGGGAAGATGAATGAGAAGGCAAAGGACGTTGGAAAAGCAACAAGGAAAGGAGAGTGCAGATGGAATAAGGCAAGAAGCTCTCTTTGATACAGAAACCTTTGACCTAGCAAGAGAAACACTGCCCAGCTGTGATACAAGGAAAAGGGATTCAGAACCAGGAAGTAGGTACCGGGGATACTCAGTGCCTGAAAGAACCTTCTGGGAGCAACAGAGGTTAGAAGCACTGAGAGACCCAGGGTTAAAGCCTAGGTTTCTGGAAGAGACAGCTGACCCTTGGAGAGGAAGGCAGCGTGGCAAGGCATTCTCAGACAAGCCTCATTATAAGGTACCTGGTGTATTTAATTCATATGACAAGTTTTATGAGAACCCAGAAAGAGTGAATGCTGACTTTAAAACTCAGGACAACCTCAGGCCTTGTGGAAGCAGTTGGCTGCAGCCTGAAGTTCCTTTAAACAAACCCAGCTTTTCTCACCAGACGGCTGAAGCTTTTAGCAAGCAGGCTAATATAAAGAATACAGCTGAATTGTTCAGGGGAGAATTAAGCCAGGATGTTTTAGGAGGTCCTACCTTTGAATCACTCCTTAGAAACACTCCTCATACAAAGGAACTTGTTAACTCGACACCTGCATACAGAGACAAGTAGGGGAGGGGTAACTCCACTGCAGTGAATGAATGTTTGAACAGAGACGGCATTGCTTGCTTTCCAGAAGTAAACTCTGTAAACAATTACTTACCCAAGGAAGGAGTAAATCCTCAGTCTAGCCCAGCTAGAAAGCAGGCTGAATTTCTCCTTAAAGAGTTTAAACAATTCTTAGATAAAAGAGCTATTGCTGAACAGAAGTTAGTGCAAGCAGGAAAGAATCCTGAGGCAGAAATACCATTAGCTTCTCCGTTGCCCATGATTGAAGTGAATCAGCCGATGGACTGCTCAATTGGGCTGATTGACAGAATTAACTAAAGCAAAGCTTGAATGGTCATTTTCTATTATATCCTGAAAGGTATGTTGTTTAAATACCTGGATGAAGAGCTTATGAAAATACATGTTGTTTAAGTACCTGGATGAAGAGCTTATGAAGCAGTGAAAATAAGCTAAAGCATAATTTGGATACAACTCATGAACAGTATTGTTTTCCCTTGTTTGTTGTGATTGCAAAATAAGAGGACACATGATGTAATGTGAACTCCACTATGAAAGGACATTTTAAGCACAGCATTGAAAAGCCTTGATTTTCTTTTGTTCCTGTTTTGGTCTAATCCTCACGCCTGTTCCATTCCACCACGGAGCGGGGTAAATAAATCCTTATATAAATAAATTTTCTTGTGCCCGCCTATCATTTGGCCCCACAACTACAAAGGCCCATCCCTCCTTAAACCCTCAAGGTTAGGGAGTGGATGCTAAGGGTAACAGACCGCACCTTGAATATTGTGTGCAATTCTGGTCGCCGTATCTTAAAAAGGATATAGCGTTATTAGAAAAGGTACAGAGAAGAGCCATCAAAATGGTAAAAGGGATGGAAGGATACCTCTATGAAGAGAGGCTAAAAAGGTTAGGGCTCTTAAACCTGGAAAAGAGACGGCTGAGGAGAGATATGATAGAGGTCTATAAATTAATGAATGGAGTGGAACAGGTAAACGTAGATCGATTGCAACAGATAAAATTAAAATAAACTTAACTATCTCTTATATCTTAACAAGTAGGAGTGACCTGCACTGAACAGTGGGTACACCCCTAAACAAAGGCATGGGGAGGGGTGACCTGCATGCAGGGGCGGCCCAAGGGGGGTGCAGGGCCATGTGCGGAGACTCAGTGCGGGGCCTCATTTGCATAAGTGGCCTTATTTGCATAAATATTTGCATAATGTTACCATACACTAACTTTTAGTAAACATGTCTCTTAATGAGTGTATGGATAAAGAAAGACTAAAAGATTTCTACATTACTATAATCCAGTGCCAACCACCAGGCACATTAGGAACTACTACAAACGCTGCCCATTTAGAACCCATAGCAAACCCGCCGTATCCTGACAGCATTACCAGGACTCACAAAGCACCATACCCTAACTATCAAAAGGCAACACTGCAAATATTAAACCCATACATTTCAGAGAATACTGGGGAAAGAGAACAAGTGGCAATGTCAAATAGGAATTACATAAACAGAATACCTCAGCTCAGTTACACATGCAGAACATAGACCATCACCAAACAAGGAATCACAATTTAGAAACAGGAAGGCAATAATTAAACTGGGAACCCCAAAAGCCAAACTTGGAATGTACAACACCACTGTAGAAATAAAACTATAAATTAATTTCCTCTTGTACCAAACAAAGCACAGACGTTAATGATGCACATTTCCCAGAGGTTTCATATTCCAGTTAATAAATTCAAAATAAAGAGATATTTCTACCTTTTGTGCATTTTTATTCAGTTGCAATTGCTCCAGCCACTTTCTTCTGGTTTCTTCATGTTTTCTGCTAACTGTCCATCGTCTGCTGTCCATTTGTTCTTTCTTCTCTCTTCTAGTTTTTTTTCCATTCTCTCTCTACATCTGCTTTAACATACTAATCTTTCTCCTTTTGCTCTTTCCTCATTCCTATTTCATCCACACAAATTTTACCCCTCCATCCTCAATCCCCACTTACTCTCCCAATACCAGGCCAATTGTAGATTTTTCATCCCTCCCACACAAAATATTTTTCCCCTCTCCATTTTACTCTCCCAGCCCCATCCCATTCTAATCCTCCCCCAACATCAGCTCCCTTCTAGTTCCAGTCTCACCCAGCATCCATTCCCTTCTAGTCCCTGCATCAGCCCATTTCCAGTCCTAGCCCACCATCAACCCATTTCCAGTCCTAGCTCCCCCATCCATTTTCAGTCTGAGTCCCTTCATCAGCTCATTTCCAATCCTAGCCCCCCATCAGCCCACTTCTAGTCATTTCCTAGCCCCATCATCAGCCCATGTCAAATCATAGCTCCCCTCCACTCAGTCCAATTCCAGTCCAAGCCCCCCCCCCATGAGCCTACTTTCAGTTCTAGCCCCTCCATGAGTCCATTTCAATTCAAGCCCCCACCACAGCCCATTTCCAATCTTAGCTCCCCCCAACAGCCCATTTCCAGTCCTATCCTAGCTGCTCCATCAGCCCATTTTCAGTCCTAGCTCCCTTCCCTCACAGCCCATTTCCATTCCAAGCTCCCTCCCCATCAGCTATTTGCAATTCAAGCCTCCCCTTCCACTCAGCCCATTTCCAGTCATAGCAACCCCCCAACCCATTACCAGTCCTAGCCCCCCATCAACCCACTTCCAGTCCTAACCCCCCATCACCCCATTTTCAGTTTAAGCCCCCCCTATAACCCATTATCAGTCCTAACCCCCCCATCAGCCCACTTCCAGTCTTAACCCCATCAGCCCATTGCCAGTCCTAACCCCCCCATCAGCCCACAGCCCATTACCAGTCCTAACCACATCAGCCCACCTCAAGTCCTAACCCCTCCTCATCAGCCCATTTCCTGTCCTAGCCCCCCCCATAGCCCATTATCAGTCCTAACTACCCCCCATAGCCCATTAGCAGTTCTAACCCCCCCATCACCCCATTTCCACAGCCCCCATCAGTCCACAGCCCATTACCAGTCCTAACCCCCCCCAGCCCATTAGCAGTCCTAACAAACCCCCCAGCCCATTAGCAGTCCTAACCCCCCCCCCCCCCCAGCCCTTTAGCAGTCCTAACAGCCCCCCCAGCCCATTAGCAGTCCTAACAGCCCCCCACCCCCCCATTAGCAGTCCTAACCCCCCCCCAGCCCATTAGCGGTCCTAACAGCCCCCCCAGCCCATTAGCGGTCCTAACAGCCCCCCCAGCCCATTAGCGGTCCTAACCCCCCCCAGCCCATTAGCGGTCCTAACCCCCCCACCCCCCAGCCCATTAGCAGTCCTAACAACCCCCCCCGCCCCTTAGCATTCCTTACACCCCCCCCCCCACCCCCCCATTAGCGGTCCTAACCCCCCCAGCCCATTAGCGGTCCTAACCCACCCCCCCTAGCCCATTAGCAGTCCTAACCCACCCCCCAGCCCATTAGCGGTCCTAACAGCCCCCCCCCTGCCCATTAGCCGTCCTAACATCCCCCCCCCAGCCCATTATCGGTCCTAACCCACCCCCCTCGTCCATTAGCGGTCCTAACAGCCCCCCCCAGCCCATTAGCGGTTCTAACCCACCCCCAGCCCATTAGCGGTCCTAACAGCTCCCCCCCAGCCCATTAGCGGTCCTAACAGCCCCCCCCAGCCCATTAGCGGTCCTAACCCAACCCCCCAGTCCATTAGCGGTCCTAACAGCCCCCCCCAGCCCATTAGCGGTCCTAACCCACCCCCCCTAGCCCATTAGCAGTCCTAACAGCCCCCCCGCCCCGCCCATTAGCGGTCCTAACAGCCCCGCCCCGCCCATTAGCGGTCCTAACAGCCCCCCTGATCATTAGCGGTCCTAACAGCCCCCCCGCCCCGCCGCCCCGCCCATTAGCGGTCCTAACAGCCCCGCCCCACCCCCGCCCATTAGCGGTCCTAACAGCCGCCCCCCACCCATTAGCGGTCCTAACAGCCCCCCCCCGCCCCGCCGCCCCGCCCATTAGCGGTCCTAACAGCCCCCCCGCCGCCCCGCCCCCCCGCCATTAGCGGTCCTACCCGCCGCCCCCCCCGCCCATTAGCGGTCCTAACAGCCCCCCCCGCCCATTAGCGGTCCTAACAGCCGCCCCCCCTGCCCATTAGCGGTCCTAACAGCCGCCCCCCCGCCCATTAGCGGTCCTAACAGCCCCCCCGCCCATTAGCGGTCCTAACAGCCCCCCCCCGCCCGCCCGCCCATTAGCGGTCCTAACAGCCCCCCCCGCCCCCCGCCCCGCCCCCACCCATTAGCGGTCCTAACAGCCCCCCCCCCATTAGCGGTCCTAACAGCCCCCCCCAGCCCATTAGCGGTCCTAACACCCCCCCCGCCCCAGCCCATTAGCAGTCCTAACAGCCCCCCAGCCCCATTAGCAGTCCTAACAGCCCCCCCGCCCCAGCCCATTAGCAGTCCAAAAAAAAAAGCTGGCTCTCTGGCTGCTGCCGCTGCCGCCGCAGCAGAATGCAGTGTCCCGCGGGGCCCCCTCTGCGCCGGCTGAGCCCTCTGCCCGGCTTTCAGATTCGCGAAGGGAGAGTGTCTCTCCCTCGCGTCTCTGTTAAGCCCGCAGGGGCTAATGGGAAATTTCCCATCAACCCCTCGCGTCTAAAGGGGCTGATGGGAAATTTCCCATTAGCCCCTGCGGGCTTAACAGAGACGCGAGGGAGAGACACTCTCCCTTCGCGAATCTGAAAGCCGGGCAGAGGGCTCAGCCGGCGCAGAGGGGGCCCCGCGGGACACTGCATTCTGCCGCGGCGGCAGCGGCAGCAGCTAGAGAGCCAGTTTTTTTTAAAATGTAATTTTGAGGAAAGCAGAATGTTCTTTGCGCGGGGCCCCCTGAAACGCGGGGCCCTGTGCAAAAAACATTCTTGCTCAATGGACGGGCCGGCCCTGCCTGCATGGAGCAGCAGGTGCACCTACTCTTGCCATCTTGGTCTTTATCTGCCATCGTATACTATGTTACTATGATTGTTTATGTCATCAGAATATAAAAAGACTAAGGGACATGCAATGAAGCTACAGGATAACCTATTTAAGACTAATAAGAGAAAATATTTTTTCACTCAACGTGTAATCAAATTCTGGAATTTGTTACCGAAGGATGTAGTAAAAGCTGTTAGTGTTGCTGGGTTTAAAAAAGGTTTGGACAAGTTCCTGGAGGAAAGGTCCATAAACCATTATTAAAAGGGACCCAGGATATCACTGCTTGACCCAATACAAGTATTGTGGAACCTGTGTCTTTTGGAGAAAGTGCAAGGTACTGTCATGAGGCTGGAGCCATGGAAGGTGGAGGTTTAGAAAAAACCCTGTCTTTCATAGAGCTGTGGATGTGCAGAAGATGCAATTACCTCACAGCACAGCTAGAGGGGGCAGGAGTAAGCCTACAGAGGCTGAGTCAACGTGCCCAGCCACTGATTGTATGAGTGTTAACCAGCTGCACCTGAAGGCAAGCCCGGGAGTTTCAAAGGTAAAATGCCTTTATAAAGGAAAGACAGCCAGAGGGTGTAGGTGTGCAAGATGTGGAAGAGGAATCCAGTCAGGAGGAATCCATTCAGAGAGAACTCAGCCGACAGCAATTCAGCTAGAAGGAAGGAGAAGGAGTGTGGAGAAAGAGAGAGTCCACACGGAGCAAGCCCAGAGGGACAGAATCCAGACGGATAGAGTCCAGAGGGGCAGAGCACAGAGAGACGGAGTCCAGAGAGAGACTGCCAGGAGAAGCAGTTTTTGGCTGGAAGGAGTGACACTCCCAGCCCAAGTAATGTAGCTGGATCAAGCAGCACGACAAGACAAATAACAGCTGAAAGAGGAGTACAGAAAGCCAAGGAGCCATGCTTTGAGAGAAACCTACATTCACCGGAGTACCCTGGATCAGGATTACAAGGTACCAGAAGGAGAGGTTCCTGTAACAAAGCTACCTTTACACAGAAGCACAGAGGTTGGGAATCCTCACCAGGTTTTCCTGGGCTTCAGGAAGGCAAAGCACTGCACAAGGAAACCTGTCTCCAGAGAGAAGTACGTCAGAGGGAAAGCTCCAGGTGTAGCAGCTGCAGGAAGCCAAGGTATGGTGGCTCTTTACTTTTAAAAGAAAGCCTTGCTCCTAGAAGCTCTGATAAAGCAGACACTCAGTATATGAGAAGAGGGAACAAAGCAGAGCTTTTCAAAACAATACCTAAGGGCTTAACAGGACCGGTCTTGCTGGAAGCAAAGAAACAGAGACAGACCCTGTAAAATTGTAGCCACAAGGGAAAGCTCTTATTCAGAGGGAGAAGCCAGTGATGCAGAGTCCATGGAAATAGAATTTGAGAATACTATTCCCATCCCT
This sequence comes from Ichthyophis bannanicus, assembly GCA_033557465.1. Lineage (NCBI taxonomy): Eukaryota > Metazoa > Chordata > Amphibia > Gymnophiona > Ichthyophiidae > Ichthyophis > Ichthyophis bannanicus. The sequence goes on from CM066035.1 coordinate 692,324,698, forward strand.
CAAGAGGAATCTATGGATTGTAGCTTTTGTGTTGCTACTAGCCGTGAGTCCTTAGTAGAACTGTAAATATAAAAGAATTCCTGCAATCAGTTGTGACGTTCATAACAGTTTGTTTGCCTGTTTGTTCAACTTTACTTTGGAGTAAAAGAATCCTCAGTTATACCCTGCAAGCAATTGTGAAGCTTATAACAGTTGTTTGTCTGCTTATTTTGGTGGAACCCTTTATAAAGAAGGACTATCTTTATTTTTCTAAAATCTTAGTGAGCCCTTGCGTTAAAGGGAAAATAAAGCCTTATTACCCTCCACTCTTGGCTTATATAATCTGTTCTTACAAGGAGCTAAAACTCCAAGGACCAAACTGCACTGGGCCTTAAAGAGCCATTGCTCCTTAAAAATAATATAAATGCGCAGCGTGCCTTTACAGCCATTGGCCACTGGGGGCACCTGACGACAGTACATATGACCTAGATTGGCCACTGTTGGAAACAGGATACTGGGCTTGATGGACCTTAGTCTGACCCAGTATGACATATCTTATGTTTTTAAGACGAGGTTAGTGTACTCTGTAAATCTCCATCTGAGTGAACAACCACTTGGCCATCTGATTACACTATAACATCTTTAGTAGTATTTTAGAAGTCTGACGGCATCTAATCCTTAGGGAGGGCGGGTTAAAGATTTAGTGTAGTTGGCAGGATAAGGTCCTTCCATACCGTCGTATTGCAAAGGTGGGATTTGCACCCAGAGCTCAAAATTCCAAAGTTTGTAATGGTGGTGTTTTTAGGTCCCAAATGACTTTGGCTGCTTAAATAAAGACAAAAGAGTGTTGTGGTGTTTAAGTTTCCTGCTGTGAAGCTTTGGAGACCCTGGAAACATTACTCCACAGACATGGATCTGGAAGCCCAACTTGATTGTTTGTCACATGCAATCAAGAAGATATCAATGCTCGCTAAAAGTATAATTGATAAAAAGGAAGAGAGAGCCTATAATCTAACCCAAATTTGGAATAAGGTGGATTATTTATCCAGAAGAGAGTTGGAAGAAATACTGGTTTAAGAAAGAAAATAACATTTTATTTATTTATCAAAGTTTTATATACCGCCTCTTCCCGTGATCAGAGGCAGTTTACATCGAACATAAGTACAACTTTTACAATAAACATTGAAACTATATACATTTAACATTTAACATGGTTGAACTATATACATAGAACTATGTACAATAGCATTGCAAAGGCAGTCTTATGTGAAATTTCATGTTTAGTCTGGTGGAGTCGCTGTTGGGCTTCTGTGTTGACTGTTTAGGTTTCTTGGGAGTTTGTGGGGTTCCCTGAGTGACCAAAATGTTCTGTAAACAGGTAAGTTTTTAGGTCCCTACGGAATTGCATAAGGTCTTCTGTTGCTCTTAGTTGGTCGGGGAGTGAGTTCCACAGTGTTGGGGCCACATAGGTGAAGGGTGTTGTACTGGTGCATTGTCTTGTGTTACGGATGTGTGAAGGAATAATATATGTGTTTTGGGAACAGTTTCTCCTTACTCTATAGTTGTCAGTTGTTGTGAGGAGAGTGGATAGGGTGGTGGATGCAGTGTTGTAGTGATGCTTAAATGTAATCATTATATATTTGTATTTCACCCTTGAGGTTATTGGTAGCCAGTGGAGGTCACTCAGAATTGGTGTAATGTGGTCGGTGCGTCTTGAGTTTGTGGCTATGCGAGCTGCCAGGTTTTGAGCAAGCTGGAGCTGGTGTGTGTGTGTTTTTGTGTGTGTGTTTTTTAGGAAGCCCCTGGAGGATACTGTTACAGTAATCCAAGAGTGGGGTTATTAGTGATTGCAGTACATTCCTGAAATTGTGGTCTTCCAAGAGTGGTCTAAGGCGCTGGATAGTTTTCAGTTTGAAATATATACTTTTTGTGACTGATTTTATGTGAGGAATCATGTTTAAGTTTTTATCTAGAACTAATCCTAAGTATCTGACTTCATCTTTGAATTCTATGTCTGTGTCTTGAAGTGTAATTGTATTACAGTAGGTGCAGTAAAGTCTGGGCTTCTTGAGATGAACATTGCCTCAGTTTTCTTGAGGTTAATATTAAGATTCTGAGTGTTCAGCCAAGATGAGATGTCTGACATACATGCTGTTATTTTAGAGAAGTTTGGGTTGTTGGTGTTACAGGGGAGGTACATCATGATATCATCCGCGTATAGATGATAGTTGATGTTATATGTTCTGAATATGTTGCAGATTGGCTGAATGTAAATATTAAAAAGAAGTGCAGAGAGGGAGGATCCTTCCTTGTTTCTGGTCAAAAGCTGAGGAGGATGAGTGTCCTATTTGTATTTTTTGGGTTTGGTTGTTTAGGTAGGAGATAAACCATTGTATCACATTACCTTGCAGTCCAGTCTGTTTTAGTCTGTTTATTAGTAGGGTGTGGTTTATGCTGTCGAAAGCTGCTGCCATGTCAATGAAGATAAGTATAAAGGCCTGTTTACAGGAGTCAAGGCCACATGTAAGCTTGTCAAATAAAGAGAGCATAAGTGTCTCTACGCTATGTTGAGGCCTGAACCCATGTTGATTTTCATCTAAGGGGGCGTTTAGTTCAATATAATCCTGGATCTGTAATTGCACAACTTTTTCTATCACCTTTGATAGGAAGGGTAAGCTTGAAATTGGGCAGTAGGAGCTCGGTTGGTTTTTGTCAGCATTTGCAGTTTTAAGTATGAGGCGGATTGTTGCCTGTTTCAAAGCATCAGGCATGTACCCTTGGTTCAGGGAGGCATTAACTATTTCACAAATTGTTGGACTAAATTCATCTTTTGTTGATTTTAACCAACTTACTGGGCATGGGTCATTTGGCGAGGTTGTGGTGTTAATGCTAGTTATAATGTTTTTCAGGTGCTTGTTGTCCATGAGACTGAAAGTTGTCCAGGATGAGTTGCAGTGTGTTTTAGAGTGTGTGGTGGTGGGACTGGGCGATCCAGTGGAAGCCATATCTGGTCCAGGTTGGGTGATCTTTTCTTTATAGTAATTTGCTAGCTTTTGTGGGTGAATTTGTATGGTCTCGTCTTCAGGGGTGTGGGTTCTGGTAAGGATTTTTACTACAGAGAAAAGTTTGCTTGGTTTGTTTAGGGATTTGGATATTAGTGTTGTATGATATTCTTTTTTTCCTGTATTTATTGCGTCTTTATATTGCTTTAGTGCTTGCATATATTGGCCCTTGTCTTTTTCCATTTTTTTACGTCTCCATATGCTTTCTAGTTTTCTTAATACTTGTTTTAGCTTTTTTAGGTCAGATGTATACCAATATTGTGTGTCTTGTATTTTGATTGTCGTGGCTTTTTGGGGCCATAGCTGCATTGCTTAAGGTTGTATTCCAGTTCTGTATGAATTCATCTAAATCAGTAATGGGGCTGTTGATGTGCGGTAGTGTATTATCTAGAAAGTTTTCTTTGTTAAAGGGTTTGTATCTATTGTGCATCTTTGTTGGTTTTCCAGGTGTAGGTAGGGAGGGTAGGGTAAGTTCAATCAGGAAGTGGTCTGTCCATGGTAAGGGAGTAGTGGTCAGTGAGGAGTAGCAGGAGTTGTGTAAGGTGTTTGATTGGAGGAAGATGAGATCCAGTATGTTTCCTTTGTTGTGTGTGTGTGTGGGGGGGGGGGGGGTTGCACTATTTGAGTGAGATCCAAATCTGATATAGCATGTAAGAAGTGGGAAGAGTGGATGCTATTCAAGGAGGGGAGATTAAAGTCTCCAAAGAGGATTTGGGTTTTGTTTGGATTTGTGGAACATGCTAGGTCTAGGATGGTGGCAAGGTTCTCAGGAGTACTTGAGGGTGGTCTGTATACTAGGGTAAGCGAGAGGTTTTTATTTTCAATGGTCAGTATGTCAATGTCCATCTATGTTTTTGTTCATAATCAGGGTAGTGTGTAGTTATTTTTTTGCTAGTATAAGTACACCACCACCATTTGCCTGTTTACTCTCGGACGGTGGTATAGGTTGTAGTCAGGATGCGTAAGTTGGTTGATTAATACCTGGTCTGTTTCTGCTAACCATGTTTCTGTACAACAAAGTATGTCAGGGTTCGTGTCTTTGGTTAGGTCAGTAAGGATAGGTATTTTGTTCCTGGCAGACCTTGTATTCAGTAAGAGACATTTTATAGGGTATGGTGTGTGTGTTGATATGGATCCGTTTGTGTAAGGACTTGGTTTTATATTTATGTATCTAGGTTTTCGTGAGTTGCAACACTGGATATTCCAGGCAGAAATTAAAAGACAATTTGATGAATTACATCAAGTTTTCCGAGAATGGAGAGACAAAAGAAATAGAATCCAGGTGAAGAATCTGCTGAAGAAGCTGTTCCATTGTAGAGTTCAATCATTTGAGGCCGAAGTTAAGTTAGTCCAATAAAAAGCTATCACTTTATTTTCCTTTTTTGTCTTTCTATTTAACTAAAAAAAACCCAGAAAGTCCCTGGGATTTTTTTCTTATAGTGTCTATTATAGCCAAGGCTTCAGTTCTTAGCAAGTCAATATTGAACTGTGGTGTTCAGCATTTTTTTTTAAACGACAGCCACCATGTTTAAATAAAAAAACAGATCTTCAGAGGCTTCCGGTTCCAGTTTCAATGTAAATGGAGGTGTGTGAGCATGGCTCTGGACGAATCTTTTATAAAACGTCCTTATCTCTCCTCCTGAACTCGCTAGAGTATCCGGTGATCTGGAGCAGGAAGCTCAAAGTACTGGGGATGCGATCTGATAAACTTAGCAAAGAGGCTGAAGCCAGGAAAAGTAAAACTTCCCTGTTGGTCAGACTGAGCTCGATGTCCAAAATGGTGGCCAATGGCGAGGCTGTCTTGCCAGGCCCGTCGGGAGATGTCGGCAGCGGCATGCAGAATTACTGTCAGAGATCCGCACATCCAAACTGGAGATCATCACCATGGTTTCAGCATGGTCTGACAAGCGCTTTGATTCACTTGTCAGCCAAGTGACTGAAGTGGAGAAGGGCGGTTGGAGGATTGTGAAGTGCTTGGCACTAAAGAGGTGGAATGGCTCTGAAAGGCTGCCTGCTGACTGGAAGACAAAGTGGAGGACCAAGAAAACAGAGACCACCGGCAGAATCTCTGCATCTTTGGGGTGCCTGAAGGGGCTGAGTTGCCAGATTCTTGGGCTTTCATGCAGCAGCTCCTCCAAACCTCCTTTCCCATGAAAGTATTTGAGCCCTTGAATGAGGTAGAGCATGCACATTGGGAGACTAGGCCAAAACGAGGACCTGGGAAGCAACCCGGGCATTGATTGTTTGACTATTCTGCTCTCAGGAAAAAGAGCATTTAATTGTGGAAACGAATAAAACCAAGACAGTGCCTTATCAAAACTGGACTATTTTGATTTTTCCTGATGTCAGTGAGGAGACCGCCCATAAAAGGAAGGCTCTCCTTCCATACCATGATTTTCTCTTTAAAGTGGGGATTAAAGCAGCTGTTTGGTTTCCCACCCATCTCACAGCCATGTTTCAAGGGGAGTGGATGTTTCTGCACTCCCTAGAGGATGTTGAGAGACTCTTGGAGCGCGCTGGGAGTGGTCAAGGTTTTGGTGGCACCTCTCCAAAGTCATCACTGGTGAATCGATCTCGGGGGCTCCCTTCATCATCTGCATCCAGCACCCTGATGGCCTGCACTCTTCCCCCCTGTTGGATCCAACATCTCAGGTTGGAGCTGCTTCACAGGGGAGCAATGTGCATGGTGAGCGATGCGCCTCAGCCACGCTACAGGGGAGTGAGCCCAGTGTGCTCTCACATTTGGGACTGTGAACTGCTGGCAAAGACTCATTGACATTCTAAGCCGCTGCTCATGCTGCCCATATTTAGTTGTCCCTTCTTGCTCATTTTGCTTTGTGAGGAACACTGTGTATCCAAACCTTATGCTGGAGGCCTGTGCCTGGTGGGAGGAAGTATCCTTTTGGGTAGCGCTCCCCAACCCCCAGGGGTGCAGTAAATGGTAGTCCAGTTAGCTCATTCTCCTGAAGCGGATGGAAGCCTGATGTATTAATGTTCTGAAATGTTCTGATTTTTGTAGGTTTTTATATGTGGGTGTTTGTGGTTAGGGGCAAAGGGGGGTGGATTGCAGCATGTGTTGGTTAGAGTGGGTTCATATGGAATGTTTGTATGTGTGGAGGGTGCTGGAGTCTAGGGATTGTAGGGTGGGGGTGGGTAAGCCAGGAACATGGATGTGTTACTCGACTTATTTACTGTAGCGCTATTTTTGTACCCTCACTACTATCTGGGTTACCTCACAACCCTTATTGATCATCTTAAATGTTGGTAGTCTCAATAATTCTGTCAAGTGGAAGATGGTCCTAAGTTATTTACAAAAAGAGTGGATAGAAGGCGCCCTCCTATAGGAGGAGCGGTTAGTTCTCTCAGAGGTAGCAAAATTACAGGGAGGATATTGGGAACAGGTCTTTTTACTCTGCATACAAGTCTAAAAAATGTAGGGTGGCAATACTAGTGAACAAGCACATTCCCTTAGTGTAGCTGTCTAGGGGAGACCCCCAGGGTCGAATGGTTTGGGCAGTGGAGCATATTGAGAATCAGGATGTGTCATTTTTAAATTTGTATGCTCCCAATGGGACTAAGGGTTCCGTCTTTCAGCAGTCGTTCTCTGCCTTCCTGCAGAAAGCCTGGAGTTTTGTCTGAGTGGAGGGTGGATATGAATTGTGTTCTCAATCCCATAGACAGATCAGGTCCAGTGCAGCAGGTGCGCCCCCTATTGGAAGATGCAGATCTGCATAAGGTCCTATTGAAGATGGGATAGGTGGATGTTTGGAGAACGATCAACCCTGGAGAGCGTGACTATACTCATTACTCCACAAAAACTCATGGGTACTCACATCTAGATCCCTTTTGCGGAAGGGAGACAGAACTTACCCGGGTGGTGGGTTGTCGGATAATGATCCCGTTGGTTATTGACCCAGCTATTACCTGTTTATGGTTAGACCTTGGCCGTATGACCAGTCAGGCAGGCACATGGATCTGGAGGGCCAATGTGCGGCTCCTCAAGGACAAAGAAGTGCAAGACCTCATGCGAACATGGTGGGCGGACTATTTGAATTTCATTGATATTGGGGGAATTCTTGTGGGCCTTCTGTGGGAGGCTGGTAAAGCATATATGTGGGGTCTACTGTTGCAGCTTGCTTCGCATCACAAGCGGCAAAGAGATGCGGAACTTGGACAGCTTCGAACGCAATTGGATGCGCCACAAATGGAACATAAGCTTACCAGCTGTAGAAAAATGTACCTGAAGTTGGTGGAGGTGTGTAGATGAATTGAATCCCTTGAAGTAGATCACATAGAGTTTTTGCTGTGCAATTTTCTAGATTGTGGGAGTAGGGCTGAGAAGCTTCTCGTCTGGCAGCTCCGTAAGCAACGGGCTAACCTCCTTTTTAGCGAAATACTTGATCAAAATCGACAAGTGCACCAAGACTCTGCTGGAATTGCGATGACTTTTTGGTCTTTTTACTCATCTCTCTAGGCTTCAAAATGTGTATCTGCCTTGGATGAATTGTCCTCTTTCTTAGAGGGGGTGGCTTTACCAACTCTGTCTTTGGAGTGGCATGCATTTCTTGTCTGATACATCACAGTGCCTGAAATAGAATTAGCCATTGGGTCCCTAGCTGCAGGCAAGGCAATGAGCCCCGATGGTTTTCCTATGGAATGGTACAAGGGGACTACAAACTGTATTGCGCCAACCCTGAAGCTGGTCTTTAATGAGACACTAATGACATATAAGCTTTCACAGAGCATGCATGAAGCTGAAATATCTTTAATTTCTAAAGAAGGTTGACCTCTTTTGGAGTGTGGCAGTTACTGCCCGATCTCGCTTCTTAACAGCAATGTTAAATCTTAGCGAATAGATTGGATGGGGTTATCGCAATGCTCATGCATCCTGATCAGGCGGACTTCATAATGGGGAGACAGATATACAGTGTCCGGAGGTTTTTGAATATTGTGATGTAGGCAATCCAGGAAAAGAAGGCTGCCTGGTGTGTTTCCCTGGCTGCGGAAAAAGCCTTCAATAGGATAGAATGGGAGGACTTGTTTACAGTTATGTCTCGGTTTGGACTGGTGGACCGTTTTATCAGTTGGGTATGGATCTTGTGTGCTGCCCCCAACTGCTAGAGTGGAGGTTAATGGAGCACAATCGGAGCCTTTCCAACTCTATTGGGGAACAAGAAAGGGCTGTGTCTCTTTATGCGGATGATATCTTGTTTTTTTCTGGAGAATCTCGCCCTCTCCCTGTCAGGCCTGCTTTGGGTACTTCAGGACTTTGCCTGAGTTTCTGGCTTTAAGATTAACCTTGAAAAGACAGAGGTGTTGCCTCTGGGGGTGGTTGACAAGGCTCTTCCATAAGTGTGTCCTTTTAAGGTAGTAGCATCCTTGATTAAATACTTAGTAGTCCAGGTCTCGTCTAATATGGCAGATCTGTGCCGACTCAATTCACGGCCCTCGCTTCCAGTATTGCTGAAAAACTGGCCCAATGGTTCGGCCTTACCCTGGGTTGGATGAGTTGGGTGGCTGCCAAAGATGATGGTGGTTCCCAAGTTGTTGTATCTTTTTTCTCAGTTGTCCATTGCTGTCCCTGTGTATTTTTTCAAAAAGAAGGAGGAACCTTCAGCATTTGGGGAAAACCTAAAGCGCAGATTGCATGGAAGTGATTTAATGCCCTATATAGACGATGGTGGGGTAGGCTGTCTGAACCTTTCCTTATACTATCAGACTACTGTCTTGCGAGAATTACGTTATCACTATGTAAGGCTTCCGGATGTGCATTGGGTGATGCTGGAGCGTATATGGCTAGCCTCATACTTGATTTTTGTGGAAATTCCAGAGGGTCTGGGGAGGGTGGTGGTCCATATTTTCCTTGGCCCATTGCTCTGTGTGTGGACTCTGGTTTGTTGGAGGGAGGGGATAGGGTGCCAGGTTTTCCCGAGGGCATAGCTGGCTGGTTTCCTCCCCTTTAGCAGTCCGTCTTTCAAGGGGTTGTGCAGGGCCTGGCTTCCCAGTGGAATTTGCAGATTTGCGAACCTGATGGAGGACGATTCCTGCATGAATCTGGCATAACTGAATAGCAAGGGAGGTGTGCAAGTGCCCTTCTACCAATACTTCCAGTTGTGGAATTTTATCATGGGTGTGGGACACAGGATCCAACTAACTCGCAGATCCACAGTTTTGGAATGGGTTCTTTTCCATAAGATCACTTACTGGAAGGGGCTACTCTCCCATTTTTATCGAGCCCTATTAGACTTATATGGTTCAGATGTGGACCCGCATGTGGAGTTCTAGCACCGTCTTCTGGATCGAACTTTTACCCCAGCCGAGTGGCTTACCATACACCAAAGGGGGCATTGATATGTTTGGAATACAAGCTGTGGGCAAACTCAATATCAACTTGTCAGGTTGTCTTATTTATTTATTTATTTAAAGTCTTTTCTATACCGCGCTTTTTCAAATTCAGCTCGGTTTACAAGAAACATTAACTTTGTCCAGTCGTGGAGGCCCTTACTGGACTTACAGAGAACAGGGGTGGTAAACTTGGGTTTAACTGGGTAAACTATATACAGGGATAAGCTGGGTATTTACATTCTAAGATATTATAGACATTCTTAGATACTATATACAGGGTCATGCTCAGGTTCTGGTAGAGCTAACATGTTGTGCTAGAGTCCTGAATAATGGATGGCATGGGGTGGCTGTTTAGTTGATTGGAGATGACTGGTCATTGAGAGGAGCCATAGTGTTGCATGAAGAGGTGATGTTTCAGGGCCTTTCTGAATGTGGTGAGGTCTGTAATGGACCGGATGCTAGGTGGGAGTGTATTCCAGCACGAAGGAGCGTAGTACACAAAAGCTCTCTTTTTTGTGGCCTGTGAGCATTTTGTGATCTCACTGGGGATACTCAGGGTGTTTACATTGAATGATCTTCTGGCTCTATTTGTGGGAGTGGGGATGATGAGGTCTGTGATAGAGGCAGAAGTGATTCTATTGATGGCTTTGAATGTCATCAGCAGGGTCTTGAAGGTGATCCTACAATGAACTGGTAGCCAATGGAGTTGCTTCAGGATTGGTGTTATGTGGTCCCTCCTGGATGCACAGTGTAGGATTCTGGCTGCGGCATTCATGGCTAGTTGTAGTGGGATCAGTGCGTTTTTTGGTAGCCCCTGTAGGATGATATTGGCATAATCGAAATGGGGCATGATTAGTGCCTGGTAGACTGTCCTAAAGTCATCCGGGTCTAGCAGAGGTCGTAGGTGGCGGATTGTGCAAATCTTAAGGTATACTGCCTTGACGGTGTTATTTATATGGGCTTTCATGTTCAGTTTGCTGATCGATTGTTATCCCTAGGTAGCGGATGGTTGGCTTGCTTTGAAGTTCGGCGTCTCCTACTTTTAGTACAGACGGTGGAGTAAAGGATTGATCCCTGGAGATGAATAGCGCTTCAGTTTTCTTTAAATTTATCCTTAGGTTTTGGGTGTAAAGCCAGTCTGCTATGGCGCTGAAACAGGAGGTTAGTATTGAGAAATCTGGTTGGTCTGTGGTGAACGGCGTGTAGAGTAATACGTTGTCAGCATATGCAAGGCATGAGATGCCGAAGGCTTGCGCAAGTGTGCAGATGGGCTGCATGTATATGTTAAAGAATAGCGCTGAGAGGGATGATCCCTGTGGGACACCTTGTGTTTGCTGGAAAGCTTTAGACGTTGTGGATCCTGTCCTCACATGCTGCCATCTGTCTGAAAGGTAGGATTCGCACCACCTCAAGGCTGTGTCCTGGATCCCTTTCTCTGCCAGCCGCTCAATGAGTAGTGTGTGGTCCACGGAATCAAACGCTGCGGCGATGTCAAGGAAGATAAGGGCATATCCTCTTCTAGATTTGTTCAGGCCACTGGTTAGTGTGTTGAAGAGGATGGTTAGTAGTGTCTCAACCCCATGTGCTTCTCTGAATCCATGTTGACATGGGTCTAGGGGTGCGTTGGTCTCGATGTGATCTTGGCCATTAAAGGGATACTTGAGATTGGCCTGTATGACTCAACTTTCTGGGTGTCCAACTTGCAGTTTTTTATTAGTGGTCTGATGGAAGTTTGTTTCAGTGTCTGTGGGAATGCTCCCGTGCTGAAGGAGAGATTAATGATTTTGGTTAGGAAAGGGCTAAATTCCTTACACAGTGTCCTTATCCAGAACGCTGGGCAGGGGCCGTTTGGCGCTGTGGTGGTGTTGATCACCTTGATTGTGTCTTCAACGTGCTTCGCTGAGGATGATGAGAAGGCGGTAAGTGGTGTGGGGTGCTGTGGTCTGTTCACAGTGGTGGGTGGTGGTGTCTTCACAGTCTGAATTGTTTTTGACTGTAGGTAGTCCGCATATTCCTGTGGTTCTAGCATGTTTTGTTGGGCATGGGAGGTTTCCTTTGTGAGGGTCCTTACAATGTTAAATAGGTCCTTTGGTTTGTTTAGAGAGCGTTGCAGTAAGGTTGCATGGTAGCTTCTCCTTGTTGTGTTTACTTCGTAACGGTGTTTCTCCAGGTTTGTGTTGAAGATGTCTTATCTTGGGTTGCGAGCAGACAGTGACAGTTGGAGGGGTTGTGGGCGGATAGGCACCTTTTTCTATCTCTGGTGGGAGGGCCCCTGAATCCGGATCTTTTGGCTGGAGGTGATCTCCTCCATTAATGCTATTACAGGGGGACAGCTGGCGGTCTTGCCCACTAGCTGCCTGTTAGGTGTTTTCTACTCAAATTTAGGGGTCCCACAGAGTTCGTGGCGACTAACCAACTTAGTCCTTCTGGGGGAGCGCATGGTAGGGGTGTGTCATTGGAAGGACTGCAGGGAACCAACCATTGGGCCTGGAAATCCCAACTGGCTGAATTAATGAACATGGACCAACTTGCTTATTTAATCAAGGGCCAGTCTGATGCTCATGTAGCCCTGTGGGATCCATATCGGATATGGGTCTCCAGTTTGGCTGACTGTGCCAGTCTGGCTGACTGTGCCAGGGAGAGAAAGACCACTTGTGGTCCCGGACTGCCTGCCTCTGGACCCTATCTCTCTTTGGGGACCTCTCTCTCTTTCTGCTGGGATTGGGGTACCTCAGGAGGACCCCTTATTGCAGTGGGTGTTATGTTTCTCTCATCCTGCTCTTTATAAACTGCCATCTGTAATATGTGATTATTATTTACTGCCTATCTGCACCTTTTGCATTACTCAGTTTCTATAACTTCTCATGCTGCATGTTTTTTTTTTGGGGGGGGGGGGAGTCTAGGAAGTTTTTTCTTATGACAGGGGGATCTGTTGGCAATTGATGTGGTGTGCCTTTGTGTCTGCAATGACAAGATAGGTTTTTTTACATTTGTGTTGTAATCCTCGCACTTTATAAATAAAGAATGTTATTTAAAAAAAACCCAGATCTTCAGTGCTGATATTGGGATGGTGGCTGGTGCTGAATATCTGGTCTTTGCAGTCAGTGCCTGGCACTATCTGCATAGCAATGGTTTTCAGTGCCATTATAGGGAGCGTGATGTGCATAGTCATTTAGCACAGCCTTTTTCTGTCCTAAGTCATCAACAGCACTGGAAATTGCTGCTATATGGATAACTAGTAGCTCCTCCCTCGCTGCACTCTCGAACCACTCTGACACTATCCAGATAGTGTTGAGATGGTCAGAGAGAATATTCAGTGGCACTATCTCTATAGTGCCACTGAATACAGCTCTCACTGGCACTTATCTGGTTAGCAGGGGTAGGGTTCTCATAATCTAAATTGTCAGAGCATCCAGCTCCCAAGGTTCCCCAGCTATATATACTATATACCTGGCTATGTGAGTGCCTGTGTTTCTATCAGACCTTTTACTTTTTACTGTACTTCTGTACTTGCAGCCTGCCAGACCGACCCACCTGCCTAGTTCCCTCTGTTTCCACTAGGATCTCTACCATTTCATATCACTCAGTTGTCATTCATTCTGAAGGGACCAGCACTTCATTTTGAATCTTTTGAGAAGGGCACTTTAAACATGCTGCTGGTTTGTGCTTCTGCTGCCTCTTCCCTTTTTTCAGCTGGCATCATCTGCAATTTATCTGTGCCCTCGTAAAATCCCTCACTGTTTTAGTCTCCATCAACAGCTCCCTAGTATCAGAGCTGCACCAGGGTTCTGCTTCTGTCCAGATCCAAGAGCTGCAGAGCTAGTTCCTCTAAAGTTTGGAATAGTGCCAGTTTGATTTCAGAGGCATTGGAGATGGATTGAGATGGATCGATTGGAAATTCCCCAGTTGATGAACGAAAAATGAAACCAAATGTATTGAAACATGATCCCTAGCACATCCATAATACACATACTCCACAGCATGCTCTTTCTCCGCCCCCGATATCCACAACATTGAAAGTGTGATTGGAAGGAGGAAGCACAGGCAGAACGTATTTAAATCCCAAGCACAGACTGCAACTCATCTCTAAGGATCCAGACTAAAAGCAGCCAGGCAGTTCCATCTTCGAGGAAGCAATGGGATCCTGTCTCAGCTGTAAAAGTGGTAAGAATATAGGTCACATGTGTCCGCTGTATGCACAGACTGACCTCAATGTACCTCTCTCTCTGCCCTACAGAATGTGGTGATACGATATAGAGGAGAGAGACAATAACCGTGAATGTGTGTGCTGAAATACTTTATGCCTCTATCACGTCTGTCTTCTACAGTATCTGCTGGGGGGGGGGGGGGGGGAGTGCACTGAATGTGGATGAGTCACAATGTACCTGCATCACGTCTTTCTCCTCCAGTATGTGCTATGGGAGTGTGTGTTGGGAAGGAGCTGTGTGCATTTAGGGAGATATAATGTGCCTCCATCAGTTCTCGCTCTGATACATTTTGGGAGAAATTTTATACAGCATTTTTCACATGTAAAGTATATTTTATATGTGGAGAATAGTGCTCATAAAGTTGCATGTTGGTGTACATGTGCAAAGGGTGGGCACATCCTTATATTTAGGTGTTTCTGGGATGCAGACTGGGTAAACTGGAGTGGAGTTGCAATATAGGTGTATATTTTTTATAAGCACACACTTCCACCTTCGGAGCAGGTGAAATTTATGCTAGAACATTTGTGTGCTTTTAGGGTTAGTTCTCACAGTCTGTTTTATAGAAACATTTCTCTTGCCTTTTAAAACAGGCATAAATGGGCGAATGCAGAAAACTAGTACAGCCTTTAAGCATAGATAATGCCACTTTAAGCACAATTACCGCCACCGCCAAATGCGGAAAAGAGATAGACGCGTGCGAAAACAGCAATTCCAAGAGTATTTAAATTATAGGCAAATGAGCTGCACATAATAAAATGGCATGCTAATATTTGCTGCATCTGATGTAGATAAACACATAGAGGATTTTGCCACCAACCTTAGTGCCAATATCTCTATGCGTGGTCTTGAGGTGGTTTAAACATCTAGCATGTGCCCCCGACAGTATTTTGATGGCATTGGGTACTTTCTCTGATGCCTGGATCATCTGAGGGGACATGTCAAAGATGATCCAGACATTGGCGGAAGCCCCCGATGCCATCAAAATACTGTTCGGGGTCGGTGCCCCTGACAGAAAGCAAGTCCCTGGTGGCCCAGTGGCTCCGAACCCTCCCGGTACTTTTACAAATGAACAGGAGCGCCGTCCACATGCTCTGCTCTTGCACCGCCATCTTGAAAAATGGCAGCGCCTGGCCCCACGCAGTGCATCCTGGGGTGCCTGGGTTGGGATCAGACTGCCATATAAGGTAGGGCAGGAGCAGGAGTGTGTGGGCAGTGCTCCCACTCATTTGTAATGGTACCAGGAGGGGGGTTCGGGGCTGGTAGGCCATCAGGGTTATTTTTGGTTGGGTGGGTGAGGGGCTCAGGGCTGCTGGGCCACCAGCTTTATTTTTAGTTGGGAGAGGTGGGGGTTCGGAGCCACTAGGCCACCAGGGTTATTTTAATTGGACAGGTGGGGGGATCGGGGCTGCTGGGCCACTAGAATTGTTTTTAGTTGGGAGGGGGTGTCATGGGCGTTCTGAGGCAGAGAGAAGGTGGCACCCATTGCTAAGCAGACAGTGGCAATATTGTACCGCTGCCCAGTTAGTGACCTGAAGGTAAAGATAGGCACAGCAAAAGCTGGCATATCTTTACCCATGGGATCTAACCGGGCAGTGGCTCAAAATCGCTGGTGACCCATTAGCTTCTGCGGTGACCACGGATATTCAATGCCAGTGCCGCATATGAGCCTGGCATTGAGTATCCATGTTCAATGTTCAGCGCCAGTGGCTAACCACTGTAATTGTGCAAGCTGCCAGCACTGAATATCGGGCCCACTGTTTCCAGCTAACTTTAAAAAACAAAGAATAGAGCAAAAAATCTAAGAACTATAATGGATATTTGTATATTAGAAGATAGGTCTTGAGGGACATTTCCCTCTTGCGGCCTCACTTATGTTTTAATCAGCGATAGGTTTATTTTATTTATTTATTATTTCTTTTTTTTATACCGTGCTCTTTAGAATCAGTGCAGTTTACATGTATAAAAACAGGTACTTTTTTATTCCCTTGTCCCCGAAGGGCTCACAATCTAAGTGTACCTAAGGCAATAGAGGGTTAAGTGGTTTGCCCAAGGCCACAAGGAGTGGCCATGGGACTAGAGACCCCAGTCCCTCCGGCCTGAAGTTGCTTGTCCCCATGTGGGAACTGACCCCCCGGCCTTCCGGCCTGAGGTAACCTGTCCCAACCACTGAGCCACTCCTCCCTTCTGCTTTTAAAAACCTTTGTTATAATCATGTGCAAAATAGCACACATTTAGGTGCCCCTACATAATTAAAACATTCAAAACTTTTGTGATTTCAAAACCTTCGTGAATTATGTGTATGTCCCCTCTTAAAAATCATATCATACACTGCAATGATTCACTTGAATGAACTGCAATAGTTCTCCTCAATCAAAACTGTAAAAGCGCGGCTATTTTTATGGACTGAGAAAATATCCTCCACAAACACTCTTCTTGTATAGATTTATATTTATAGAGCTTTGTTATTTTGGTTTTTGATCTAACTAACTTTAGCCTGCAATATTGAGTAACACTGTTAACCAGATTTTTCTTTGAATATTTAGTAAAAGATAACCAGATAAGATATCTTTAACTAGATACAGGACTGCTGAATTCTACGTCTTTATAACTAAGATTGATCACTGTTTACAAAGCATTGCTGCCAAGTGAAAAATGATTCATGGCTCTAGGTGCATTCCAGTTCTTTCAGTTTCTTTATGACTGTGTAAAAAGTACAGCATTATCTCAAAGGCTCAGTCAAAATCCTTGCTTTCAGTTTTAAGTTTACTGTTCAATAGGGTCATGTGCACTGTGGCTTGGCATGCCAAAGTACAAGAGTCAGTGAACATGAAGAGCCTGGGACGGAGTATTTCTAGGTTAGCAATGACATCCATTTAGAGGAATGAATGCATACAAAGACTAGAACACCTCTCATATCAAGAGAGAGGGGACTGAATTGTCTGATTCCACCTTAAATCAAAACTAAAGGCAAAGTCTAGAGTCTTTAAATCAGTACTGTGCTGTTAGTCTGGCCAAGATTTAGGTATAGGCCAGCTTTTGAAGGCACCAAATACATGGGTCAAAGAGATGAGCCTGGCTTCCGGCTTGCTTTAGGGTATGTCATATAGGAAAGGGATGCCACCATGGCACTCTAGCTCTCCCTTCAGCTCTCTGGATAGCCCTCCCTCCCCCCCACCTACTGTCCCTGTCGTGTATCTGGTCACCAAAATCTTATATCTGACTCTGCTGTCAGTACTGAGCAGTTTCTTTCTTATGTGACATCTAGTAGCTATATCTGTTGAAGGACTCCATGTGGTCCCCAAAGCCCTTGTACGGTAAAATCTTTGGAAATGCCATGGCCTAATCAAAAATACCACAACCTAAAAAGAATCTAGTTTTATCTTGGGATGCAGAACCATCATTCAGTCCCCAATCTTTCACTACACACTGCAAAAAGGAAGCAGTTTCTGCCTCCTTCTCCATATTTCCAGGGCTTCTTGTTTCCTGTATGAATTTCATAATTGTTTTTGCAGATGATGGCACTTTTTACAAGACCTCCGAATCTCTCTTATTCCACCCCTTCACGAAAGGAGGCCATATCATCATGGATGAACTATGTAGCTGTGCTGAACGAAGCGACTCCTTCCATAGTGGAATCCTCTTCACCAACCGGCCCATCCATGTTAAAGAGGTGGTGGCATTGAAAATCCTTAAGGTGGAAACACGTTGGCATGGCAGTATAAGAGTGGGCTTTACCTCCATGAACCCCTCTAAAATGGACCCTCTGAGGTTGCCCCGATATGCCTGCCCAAACCTCACAGTGCTGGATGGCTTTTGGGCTGCTGTCATACCAGATCAGTTTGCACAAGAAGGAATGGTGTTCCAATTCTGGGTGGACAAGAAGGGAAAGGTCTTCTGCAGTTCCAACAAGGGGATAGAAGTATGTTTACTGTTTGATGGGGTGCAAGTGAACTATCCGCTCTGGGCCATTGTGGATGTCTATGGCAGGACCAAAGCAGTACAGCTGCTAGGTAAGAAGTCAGGATTAATAGTGCATCCTTTTTATGGAAGGTTTGTGTCCCCTCTCAGGAGGTTAGGGAGAGGATGTCAATGTTTCTTTCCTTCCTCTTTACAGATCAGATTACTGACTAGTTCATTTATTTCAGGACAGTTGTTCCAACCTAGTTTTACCCTTCAGCATTTATACTTCTGATTTCCTTAAGAAAACCAGGACTACTACTCCATACAAGAAGTGCAATAAAAGCAGGACTGGATCTGCTGGTTCTGAAACAAAAAGTATATCAATCTTGAGTTCATAACTAGATTTTATGGGGAGGGTTTCCTGGTGACAACAGATTGGAATGCTAGTGCAGTGGTCTTCACTTCTAGTCCTCAAGGGCTTCCAACGGATCAGGTTTTCAGGATATCCCTAATGAATATACAAGAGAGCGGTTTCATTTATACTACTTCCATTGTATGCAAATCTCTCTCATGCATGTTCATTAGGAATATTCTGAAAACTTGACCCATGGGCAATCCTTAAGGACTGGGAGTGAATACATTGCACTAGTGAAACATCGAAGACTTACAGATGAGAGAGGAGATAAGCCTCAGTCCAAATCATTCTCCAGCACCAGTCTGCACAGTTGGTAGAACATCTGTCCTTGGAGGTTTCTAAGAGCAGATCAAACAGAGTATGGTACTACAGAGCCTACCTGGAAGCATGCTGGAGAGAGGGGGTGAAGGAGGCTAGAAGCTCGTCTAGCATCTTTCTTCTCAGATTTTATAAGGCCTTTTTCCATAGGCATAGAGTAGGGGAAAACCTATGTGAATAAGGACTTATGAAGACTATTTTCAAAGTTATTTCCAGCATGTGGCAAAAACTTGGCAACATTAGATCAGAGGAGGGAAAAAAATCATACTGATTTCTTTTGAAAACCTGGCGCATACTTTCCCATAGGCAGGGGCAAAAGTAATCAGATATGAAGTATCCGTTGTCCCAAGTCTGCATGAACGTTCTTAAAAATTAGCTTGCAGATCCATGGATACTCTGTACCAGTGGGCCTACAAGCCCCATAGGCTGTTTCACTACTATCCTCATAGGGGGACACTTGCAAAATGAGGCTGGGTGAGCTCATTTTATTTGGCTTGAGCACAGAATATTTTTGAAATCTTCTGCTGCTTGTTGAAATCTACACCATAACGTTTCCAATCCCATCTAACAGGTTAGAAAGAAAGGAATTTTGCTCACACCTTTTTCAGTAGTAGCTTAAGTATATTCAGGTACAGTAGATATTTCCCTATCCCTAGAAGGTTCACAGTCTAAGCTTGTACTTGAGGCAATAGAAGGTTAAGTGACTTATCCAAGATCACAAAGAGTAGTAGAGGGATTTAAACCGTGACTTTCATGAGTCTCAGCTTGCTGCTCTAACCATTAGGCTAAACCCATGACATGCTCTCAGGAATCCAGTGTGAAATAATGTGAATTTTATGCAATGGCCTCCTCTTTCCCCCATTCTTTTCACTCCCACCCTCTCTCTGCCATATCCTCACCTCCTCTTCTCATGTCCCTTCCTTAGGTCTTTATTGTCTTCTGTGGCATTGTCTCCTATTTAATTTCTCTCTCCTCTCTTCTGTCTTGTTTCCCTTTTCGCTTTTCAGATTGTGACTGACGCTTTAAATCTCATTTTCTCCTTCAGATCCTTCTCAGGTTACCCAAACCTTGAAGAGGCATTCTTCTACTTCCCAGTCCCAAATTCCATCCTTGCCTAAAGGTTTGTTTCTGTCTTTGAGAGTTACCATACAGTACAAAAAGTATCACCACTTCAGGAATGCAAAGTGCAGCAATCCTTTCACATCACATGGGACATTGCTCACCCATTCGCTTCTGTTATAAACAAATATGAAACATGGCTGGCAGCTCTAAGAGTGTTTTCACTCATAACAGTATTTTAACTGCTTTCAGCTTTACTTTGCAAGTCTTTCACAACCCCCCCTCCCCCACTTTATTATGCTAGGGATGCCTCGTACAAAAACATTAATAAATTAGAGTAACCAAAACGGTTGAGGAAATCCTGTCCTCTTTGAGAAGACTGCTCTTGAACAATTAATGATGTCTGTTTGCATTTCCTCAGAGGTCACATCATCTGTGAATTGGTCATGCTCCCTGCAATTCGACGAAATGGAGGAGTGTGCCGTCTGCTTTAGGACTGGTGCCGATGCTATCATTTACCCCTGCAGACATGCCTCCATCTGCTTTCTCTGTGCCCAGAGATTGTTCCAGACCACTGCCATCTGCCCAATGTGTCGTGGAAAGATAGAGACAGTGCGCCAAGTCCCATTCAATGGTAGGTCTAGGGACAGAGATGTGAGCTGAAAGTGACCAGCAGAAGGAACTCCAGGCACTTCCTGCTGCCGTCACTCCTGAAAAGAAGCATATCCTAGGGGTTTGGTGGAAACAAGCACCAGACTGTGATGCATCAAATAGACTGGACGGGTCCGTTCCATGAGAACATACTGGTCAGATGCATAGTTAAAATAGGAATGTTGGACTTGAATCATGAGAGACTTAGAAAGCATACTACAGAAAAATGCATGTATATGTATTGGACATGGGATAACAGACAAAAAAGGGTTGAATTAACACAAGTTTGAAACTTTTGAATAACAAAATCAATCATTAATGCTTTATGTGAATTCTTGTGTATCCCTATAGGTCCTTTTTTGTGTTAATATATTGTTTTATACTTTGTCCTTGTTTTTATAATATTTTAAATTGTTTTAAAATTATCCAGTGTAGGAATATTTTTTCATTTGTTGTTTTTCCTGCCACCACTCTTGTTACTGTTAATCAATGTGTGCGCCACAGTCCACTGCGATAAGATTGAATATTGCTGATATGTAGAAATAATTATTGCAGAATGATGGTAGCTATGCCAGTGGAAGACAAAGGGCAGGTGTTCCTACCAGATATCGAAATGGGATGAACTCACCCTGAACTTGCAACAAGATATATTAAAATTTGGCTTAAGATCTACAAACAAAGGGGATCTTTACTAAAGGGCGTTAGCTGTCAGCCCATATTCTGGCATGCGCTGAAGGCACGCTGGGACTTGCATTGCCAGCTAGCGCCGGACCATGACAGCGCAAGACGATTACCACACCAACTGTACAATCTGCATTAGGGTTGTGAATGGGAGGGTTAGGGACGGAGAATGGCTGTGGTGAGCTTAGCACAATTAGCTCTGAGTACACACTGCGCAATAACTGTATTAGCACAGGTTCACCTAACGCCGTCTCAGTAAGTGGAGTTAAGTGCACCCATGCTAATGCAGCACACGTTAGGGAAAAGTGCTCCGCGCTAATTGCTGGGGACATGCTTTCCACACCCCCGACAGTTAACGTGGTGGTGTTGCAACTAATGCGCCATAGTTTCATCACTACTGGCGTGTTAGGTGCGAAACCTTACTGCTCTTTAGCAAAATGCCGACTGGCGTTTAACTTAATCTATACATTCACTGCCACTATGCTTATAGATAGCAGCAATGGATATATGGCTAGTGCAGTCACTCTGCCGCATTTCGTTTAAATGTCTAAATTACCCTTTTAGTAACTGAACATTGTCACTAAACGGATAATTTTAAAGCCTGCAGTTGCCCCGCTCCAAACCCTGTCTATAAAGCGAACAATATCAGGGCATTTAGCTCATTTAAATTTTTTAAATATATGGGTACGCTACTTATACATATACCGATTGAAGCCTGTATGTAACCATAAAGTAAATGCTTTCAGAAGAGCTGCTAGTTAAAGGTTTTTATTATCATAATATTCATTACAAGGGGCTTAATGGAAAATAAACTCTGCTATAAAAGGTAACAAAATGTGTGTGTGTGTGTGTCTGGTTTTTGTCTCACTCAATCTCAGATCAGAGGGAAACAAACTCATTATCTAGTAACATCCAGAGGATTCCTAATTTACAGATGTGAGCTTGATGATGCGTGTGACACCCTATCCAGACAACTCCTCATTCCCCATTCCTCTATCTGTGTTCCCTCTTAGGATTGTCCACGCAGTCTTATGCTATGTATTGCCATGAGTACATGCTGTTTTATTTCTAATACTGATACACCACCTGTCATTAAATTTTAGGTTCAATCATTAGACAGAGGTCATTTTACAGAGTGAAAAAGTCAAAATCAGAGAAAAAACACTCTATATGAAACAAAACACTGTGATAAGTGCTTAGAATCCACAAAAACGTGGCTTACAGCAAACACACACAATAAAACAAGTTGAAAAGTGTGCAATTGCAGTGTCCCACAATCGCTTGGTTTACCCATTTACAGAATCAGGCATGTGGAGGCAGGGGCGGCTCAAGGCAATCTGCTGCCTGAGCGAAGAATGGAATGGCGCCCCCCCCCCCACACACACACACACCTTAGAGGGGGCGGGGCTTTTTCAGAAATCCAATCAGAGACTGAATCAAACCAAAAAGCCGATTAAATTATATGGAGGAAATGCAAGATGTTTGCACACAGGGCCATATAGAGCTGCAATCGCGCCCTGTGCGACTTGCAGCTTGGACACACGCCCCCCTTTTCCCCCCATACCTCCGTCCAGCGCTGCCTGCTCTTTCCCTGCTGCTGCCGCATTCCATTTTTTTCACGGCGGCGCCGGCAGCAGGGAAAGAGCAGGCAGCGCTGGACGGAGGTATGGGGAGGAGAAGGGGGCATGCGCCCTATCTGAAAGGTGCTGGCACTTTAAGCAGATCTATCCCTCCCTGCTCTGACATTGCGTCGGAGAAGGGAGGGACCAGACTTGCTTAAAGTGCTGCGAAAAGGCTTGGAGGCGCATTCTGGCTGCCTGCTTTTGTCCTGCCAGCGGCGGCAGGGCAACAGCAGACAGCTGAAATGCGCCCCCTAAGCCCTTGCGCCCTGTGCAGCTGCACTGCTTGCACAGGGCTAGGTACGGTTCTCTTTGCACACCAAGGAACTAAAAGACAGCAAAAACCAACAGTACAGTATAAAACTAAATTATAACTCATTTTTATTTTGTTGTTATAAACTGCGTTATGATTCTTGCTTTTTCTTTTTCAACATATATTTTGCATCCACAGTAGGTGCAGAGCAGAACCAGGACATTCACCCACAGAACTCAATATTTTAAAAAAAAATCGGATTCTGATCATCTCACTAACAACAACAACAACCACTATTCTCCAGTACCAGGCATATTGTGAACTAATAAAAAACCCAACAACAAAGAGAAAACCTACCATACCATATCAGCACAAACTTCCAAAACTCACATAAGGAGCCATCCAAAAAAAGCATCACTGTAAATACTACAGTGGGCCCTGGAACATCCATATACCTAGTTGAAAAGCTGAACAAGTCAAATTACTACAGTATAGTATAGATCTTTATATACAAACTCCATGTTAACAGAACACCTGATCTCGGTCACACACGCACAACATCGACCCTCACCAAGTACAGAATAAGTAAACACAATCTAAAGTAAAAATAAAAATATGTAGACAAAATTTAAACTGAAACCCCAAGAAGCCAGAGTCCACATGCAGTGCAACATCAGATTAATAAGAGATGCAGTTTCCCAATACTGTGCAAAATATACAGACAACACAAAGTCCAATCACTAAAATTAAATAAAATTATTTTTTCTACCTTTGTTGACCATTTTATTCTCTGATCATACTGGTCCCGATCTGAGGCTTCTATTTTCCTGTCTTCTCTTATCTCTCTTTCTTTGGTCTATGGTCCATCTGCCATTTCTTATCTTTTCTTTTGCTTTCTTCACTTCCTTCCATCAGCCCATTTCCAGTTCCAGTAACCCTCCCCAGTATCAGCCCCCTTTCCAGTCCTCCCCTCCCAGTACCTCCCAATGTCAACCGTCTTGCATTCCCACGACTGCCACTGGTGTCCATTCCCTTCCAGTCCCCCTCCTTCCCCACTGACCAGCCCCTTCTAGTCCAAATACCATTGCAAGTATCAGCTCAGGTCCACTCTCAGTGCCAACCCCCAGTCAACTCCCTTCCAGCCGCCCTACCCTCTATCCATCTCCCTTCCAGTGCCATTCGCATGTCAGCTCCCTTCCAGCCTCCTCCCCATTACCCAGCCACCTACCACTCCCATCCCCAAGTGTCAGCTCCCTTCCAGTCCCCCTTCAGTACATCCCTGGTGTCAGCTCCTTTCTAGCCCCCTCCTTCCCCCGTGTCAGCTCACTTCCTGCCCCCTCCTTCTCCTGGCAGACCCTATCAGTATCTGCTCCCTTCCAGTCCTATTCTACCATGCCTCCGCATCAGCCCATTTGTAGCCCTAGCCCCTAGTTTTCTTCCAGGGTCAGCAGCACTCTCCTCCCCTCCCCCATTAGCCCATTTCCTGTCCTAGCCCATTTCCAGTCCTATCCCCTTTATCAGCCCACTCCAGTCTTAGCCCCACAATCAGCCCATTGCCAGTCCTAACTCATTTCCAGTGCTAGCCCCCCATCTGCCCGTTACCAGTCGTAACCCTCCAATAAGTCCATTTTCAGTCCTAGCCCCCCAATCAGCCCACTTCAAGTCCTAGCCCCCCCCATAACCCATTACCAGTCCTATCCCCCCATCAGCCCATTTCCAGTTCTAACCCCCCCATCAGCCCATTACCAGTCCTAGCCCCCTCCCAATCAACCCATTTCCAGTTCTAACCCCCCCATCAGCCCATTACCAGTCCTAGCCCCCTCCCAATCAACCCATTTCCAGTTCTAACCCCCCCCATCAGCCCATTACCAGTCCTAGCCCCTTCCCGATCAGCCAATTTCCAGTTCTAACCCCCCATCAGCCCATTTCCAGTTCTACCCCCCCCCCTTCAGTCCAGTTCCAGCCCTTGCACCCCCACCCCCCAACCCAGGGTAATTGAAAAAATAATAAAATGAAATTCCGGCTCAAGAAGCAGCTGCAGCTGCTGCTGCTATTCTAGTGGCAGCAGCAGCAGAATGAAGAGCCCCGGGGTCGTACCGCTGCCTCCCCAGAGAGTCTGCCTGTTTCCCCTCCACGCTGGCTCAGCTTTTACAGAGCCGCATGAAGGGAGAGTGTCTCCCTTTTGCGTGGCTCTGTTAAAGCTGAGCCCGTGGCACTGATGCGAAACAGGAAATCCTAACAGCCGTAATCCTAACACTGAACCACCCATCTGGTGATTACTGGATGCAGGATGATCACCCACTACAACATTAGAAGTTACATTCAGATGCACTGGGTATTTCCTTGTTCCCAGAGGGTTTACATTCTAAAGGCAATGGAGAGTTAAATGAATTGCTCAAGGCCTAAAGGAGCAGCAGTAGGATTCAAAAGCTGATTTCTTTGGTTATGAGTCTACTGCACTAACCACTAGACTATTCCTCCACTCCTAACCACTACACTACTTTTCCACTCCTTGGTCCACTGCACAACTGAACCATCCACACAACTGGTCGTGGTGGTGGAAGTATTAAACGCCGCGTTTCAGGAGCTGCAGGCAAATGTTCAGATATAAGAGAGAGTTATGTCCATTTTTATTTTATTCTGTTGCTATAAAGGGATCCATTGTGTCTGTCCCATGCCATTTTGAATTCAGTCACTGTATTTGCTCCCACCACTTCCATTGGGAGGGCATTCCAAGCATCCACCACACTTTCAGTGAAAAAGTATTAAGTGTAAAAGTATCAAGATCGGAACATATAACTCCAGTAATGAAAAATCTACACTGGCTACCACTACAAGCCCGAATTCAATACAAGGTACTGGTCATGACTTTCAAGGCACTAAAGAATCAATCTCCCACACCAATCAGCAAACTGCTTAACAACATCCCCGACATCAGAATCAGAAGATCTGCACTAACGAACATGCTAACAGTACCTAAGCTCACCACAAGGTGCACGAAGGCAACCACCAATAGAGCTTTTTCGATTTATGCTCCGACAGCCTGGAATGACCTTCCTACTTACATTCGATCCATATCCAGCCTCACCTCCTTCAGAAAAGCAATAAAACACCATCTTTTTCTAATCCACTACCCTGAAACCAGTCCCGAAAAACATAAGTCGTTCTCACTCACCCCACACCTTAACCACCCCAACGCACTAACCCAACATGAGAATGGTTAGGTGCTCCTCACCCTTTAGTTCTACCCATGCTCCCACCTGACCTAGCTATGCTTACTGTAGATTTCAATTATTATTAGTGTATTTAACTTATGTTAACTTATGTAAATATTTTGTATATACCATGTAAATAGTTTCCCCTGTTATTCCCATTATTGATTATTCCTGTTCTATGTAAGCACATTGTGATATTATTGCATTGTTGCACTGTTCAGTTCTAATGTAAACCGCACTGATCTTAATAGCGCGGTATATAAGAAATAAAAATAAATAAATAAATAAATTGCATTTCAGTTTATCCCCTTGCAGCTTCATGTTATGCCCTCCAGTTTTACAGCTTCCCCATCTTTGGAAGAAGTTTGTTCATTAATACTCTTTTAAGTATTTAAAGGTCTGAATCATATCTCTCCTGTCCTCCAGAGTATACAGTACATATTTAGGTCAAGTCACTTCTCATATGTCTGATACAGGTTCCAAATCATTTTGGTCGCCTTCCTCTGAACCAATTCCAGCCTTTTTATATCCTTTGCGAGATAAGGTTTCGAAAACTGAACATAATATTCTAAGTGAGGCCTCATCAGTGACTTCTACAGTAGCATTAGTACCTCTTCCTTTCTGCTGGTAATTCCTCTCTGTATGCAACCCAGCATCTCTCTGGCTGTTTCGCTACCTTGAGATCCTCAGAAACAATCACTCTGAGGTCCTTCTCCTGATCCGTGCACACCAACCTCTCACCCCCAATCGCATACAATTCTCTTGGATTTCTGCTTCCCAAGCGCATGGCACTGCACTTCTTCACATTAAATCTTAACTGCCAAGCATTAGACCATTCTTCCAGCTTTTGTAGATCTTTCCTCAGGGGAGTCCACTCTGTTTCAAATTTTTGTGTCGTCTGCAAAAAGACAGACTTTTCCATTCAGTCCTTCAGCAATATCACTCACAAATTCATTGAACAGTACTGATCCCAGGACCGAACCCTGGGGCACACTGCTAATCACCTTCCTTTCATCTGAGTGAGTTTCGTTTACCATCACCATCTGTCTGTCAATCAACCAATTTCTGATCCAGTTTACCACCTTGGGACCCATCCCCAAGCTGTTTAGTTTATTGATAAGCCTCCTATAAAGAACAGTATCAAAGGCTTTGCTGAAATCTGGGTAGATCACATTCATCGCATGTCCTTGATCTAGTTTTCTGGTCACCCAGTAAAAGAACTCAATCAGATTTCTTTGGCAAGTTTGTCCTTTGGTAAAACCATGTTGCTTCGGATCATGCAATCTATTGGTTTCGAGAAAGTCCACTATTTGCTCTTTCAGGAGCGCCTCTTTTACCTTTCCCGCCACCGAGGTAAGACTTACTAGCCTGTAGTTTGTCACTTCTTCCCTATTACCACTTTTGTGATGAGGTACCACATCAGCCCTTCTCCAGTCCTGTGGAACTTCTCCTGTCTCCAAGGATCTATTAAAAACATCCTTTAAAGGCCTGCAAGAATCTCTCTGAGCTCTTTCAGTATCCTAGGATGTATCCCATCCAGTACCATGACCCTGTCCACTTTCAGTTTTGCACGTTTTTCTAACACATCATCTTCTGTGGATGGTGTGGTATCTACTCCATTTCCATTTGTATATTTGTCAATCACAGGTGGACCTTCTTCAGGATATTCTTTAATAAAAACAAAACAGAAGTATTTGTTTAGCAGTTTCGCTTTTTCAATGTCACTTTCCACAAATCCATTCCCGGCACTTTTGAGTCCTGCAATTCCACCTCTGATTTTCCTCCTCACTTGAATATACCTGAAAAAGGTTTTGTCACCACACTTTTGCCATCTTTTGCCATCTTTTGCATCTTTTGCCATCTTTTCTTCTGCCTTGGATTTTGCTATCCTTATTTCTCTTTTTGTCTCTTTTAGTTTTATCCTGTATTCTTTTCTGTGTTCCTCTGTTTGCGAACTTCTGAATTTTGTGAAAGCTGTGTTTTTTGCCTTTATTTGTGCAGCCACTTTTTTTTGGAGAACCAATAGGTTTCCTTTTCCTCTTGTTTTTATTTACTTTCCTTACATATGTATCTGTTGCCCCTTTTATTGCCTCCTTTAGTTTAGCCCACTGCAATTCCACTTCCCTCTTCCACTCCCACCCTGCCAACTCCTCCTTCAGGCACTTGGCCATTTTACTGAAGTCAGCGTTTTTGAAGTCTAGGACTTTGAGCTTGCTGTGATTGGACTCTGCCTTGGCTTTTATCTGAAACCACACCATGTGATAATCGCTGCTGCTCACATGAGCATCCACCTGGATATTCGACACGCTATCTCCATTGGTGAGTACTAAATCCAGCATCGATCTTTCCCTGGTTGGTTCCATCACTACTTGTCTAATAATGCATCGTGGAAAGCATTGGTTTACTGCATCAGGAGTAAAAGCTTGTTTTAGCTTTTACTCCCGATGCAGTAAACGAATTGCATAGAAATTACTGGCACACTGAAAAGTGTGCACTGTCAGAAAAAATGGCACACAGTGCTGCAGTAAACATCTCCGTTCACGTCAGTGCATGAGCGAGGGTGTGCACTGAGGCTTAGCACCGCATTCTAATGCAGTGCTTGCTGCATCGGCCTCCAAGTGATGTAGACTATGGGGTAGATTCTGCCCTGCAAATAGCGGGGATGAACGTCTGGTTTGGACGTTCAGTCCCTGCTATTCACAAGAACCTTATCCAGGGCAAAGAGATTCCCACACATACAGCAGAGATGTGCGGGGAGCTCTGAACGGGGGTAGGAGGGGGCGGGCCAGGGGAGGAGACAGGGCAGAATGGAGGTGGGACCCTGACCCCAGAAGTACAGGGCCGATTTTAATGATGGCCCTGTATTTCTGGGCTTGGTGATTTAGACAAGGGACTTATTCCACCTTGGAGGTGGAATAAGTCCCCACCCCCCGACATTGGCAGACATGCAGCCATGACCAGCATGACGAGGTGAACAGAGGAGGGGATTCCCCACATCCGATCCTGGCCGCAGCAGGCCCAATTAGGGGTCGGGCGGTGGGGAACAAGCACTTTTACTCAGTGCGGGCGATTGGGGCTCCTGCATGGCGTCCCAGTGCCATGGCAACAGGATGCATGGCACCACGGCTCCATGCAGGAGCCTAGGCTGGGCTAGCCGGGGGGGGGGGGGGGAGGGGGGGATCTTGGACATCTAATGGGCAGGATCGGGACACGTCCAGGATGTCCAGACCCTATGCCCTGATTCTTCTCCCATAGGGCCATCTAGCGCCTGTAGGAGCAGAATCGAGTGCATATCTGGTCCGTCCAGGTTTTGGACATCCAGATGGCCTGGACATGCCCTGCACAGAATTGGCCTCCATGTGAAAATCATCTGGGGAAATGTAACCTACCTAACAACCCTAGTTTATGGAAAGTTTTCATAACAAGCTGCTTGATGTGTGACTTTAATGAAAGTTTAGAATGTAATATAGCCCTTATTCACAATTGATAACACCTGACTATTCAACAAGAGATGGTTTGGTAAATCCCAAACAGCTTGCCTATAATGGCCAAAAGTCAGTCCTGTCTAAGCCTATTTGTATTTGGTTGTGGTGAAGAACTCAGGAGTTATTCTGACTTTGTTTGCCAGAAACTATATTATGGTAAGAATTTATTTTGTTCTGCTACTGTTATCTTATATATTAAGAAAAAAATCCCACTAAACAATCACTTGATGCATTTATGTTAAGGTTACCAGATGTCCCCGATTTTCAGGGATTATTCCAGATTTTAGAGCTGTGTCCCTTACTCCCACCTGCTGGCACCCTCCTGTTCCTGATTCCAGCAATGGGCTTAGAGGGGGTAGAAAAAATAATTGATTTTCAATTTAGTGATTTGAATATATCAGTTTTTAGAATTTACATCCATTCTCTTTATGTTTTTCACAGTATGGGGGCAATGCATCACTGTTCCTATTTCTCTGTCGATTTGTCTGTTTGGAAGTGATATTGTCACTGTCATGGATGGTGGGAACAGGATAATGACGCCTCTTCTTTCCTCCATGCCTTTTTGCTCAGGCGTAGAACTAAGGCATCCCTTCGCCTAACTTACCTCCTCCCCACCCTTGCATAACAAGTGTACTAGATTTGTCTGCCAAAAATCTGATAACCCTAGTTCATGTTGCATACTAAAAAGTTTTATCCGGACTCTTGAGCAGAACCAACTAACAAAAATCCCGACAGTTACAAAGACTGGCTTGATGCATGTGTATGCATGGAGGGTTGCGGGCCATGCTGCATGGAAGAGTCTGCTATAGCCTCTGTGTATCCTTATGTAGGGGAGGAGTTGAAAAGCAAGGAATTGCAGTTAAACGGTAGCCCTAAGGAATGTTAACCTTAACACACAACTGTTTGGTAGTCTTTCCAGCTGAGGATACTCTGGTAGGGACAGGGGATTTCCACCTCCTGTGATGTCAAACATGCCACATCGGACTGTTGATGTGGAAGCAGAATAAAGGTCCTCCTTGCCTCCTCCCTCCCTTGTGCCATGATTTGCTATTCACAGGGTTCCCAGTCCAGCGGTGAGAAGCAAAGCTTATAGGGTTCTGGAGTTTTTTAAACTTTAACTTCTAAATGTATTACATAATGCACTAATAAAGATATCTGGTGTGTGTGTGTCCAGGTCAGACAGATTTTTTATATCACATGAACAGTATGGAAATATCACTAGTAAAACTGTGAATATTGGGCTGGATTTGCATCTGGCATGGTCACTGAGTTAAGTGCTGGCACTGGTGCTGAACTTCATCTGTATATTCAGTGCTACTCACCCTATAGTAAGTAACACTGACTATATGGATTGACTAGTGATCATAGAGGCTTGAACCACATGGATCTAGATAGTGGCTGAGCTTCACCACTATCTGGATAATTTTTAGGAGCACCTGTGTCCCACCCCTAACCTGGCACACAATTATATGGGTAGTATTGGGCCATTTAGCAATTTAACCCTTTCCAGGCCGAGCCCAAAACTCTTGGGATCCAAAATTCTGACTAAATATTCGTAACAAATGGTATATAATACATGACCATAGCAGAAGAAAAATCACTATTAAAACATATTGAATAAGACGGGTGCAATTTTCCTGAAATATGCAAAAATTAACCCGGCTGCAGAATGTGGATTAAAAATTTAAAGTAGGCCTTGAAAACTTGCATACTTTTTGAAATCCTCAGGATAAGGAAGTTATGTATTGGCCACCCAGCAGCCAGCACATAGCTCCCTTTGAAAATCAGCCTATATATTTTTAAAAGGGCAATTTTGTTATTTTCTTTTTGGCCTGGTAGTACTGTAGCAGCAGATAAGCATGCAATAAATAAATCCAGGAGTCTTTTCAAGGATCCAAGCCAGTTTAATGTGCACATGGCTCAAGCAATAAGCAATTTCAAAATGGCTGAGCAATGGCTTCTAGTAAAACAACAACTTTTATAGCTTTCTTGTCCATTCTAAGCATAGGCAAACTTTTCATTGGTCCCAGTACCCCTCTCACCCATCTATTGGTCCCGGTACTGATATGGCTACCCAATCGGGACTCTGGTCTGGGCCCAGCACCTGGTTGCCCCCCTTCTAGTCCCAATTACAATGGTCAGTGTCTCCAACTTGTTACTTCTCTCCTCCAAGGTCGCTGAGCTTGTTAAAACATATGGGAAGCAGAGGCACTGTGACCTTGCTCTCTGCAGAGTTAATTAATTCCATAGAAGCATAGCACACCTTATCAGTACCAATTAAACTTGTTTTTCTTCTATTTTCCAAGTTTCGTTTCTGCTTAGCTATGTTCAGTTAAACTGAGTTAAGTTTCGATTCTTATAGCTACAGTATTCACAAGTGGGGGTTGGGACTCAGGCCTCACTTATAGGCCTTTCACAATAGTAAACCATACTAGGCCATAGCCTACCATATTCCTAGGCCATAGCCTACCACATTCCCCCCTTTGATTATTCTCACCCGCATGTTAATAAGGTGTGAGAATCAAATCACATAATACTAGGTAAAGGTATCACTCTGTGGTATAGGGTAGTAAGTTCACATAGCTAATATCTTTGTAGCTGCCTTATGCTCTACAGTGTTATTAATAACTGAAGTTATCATTCGCAAGCAAAGTAGCAAGAAACAAGGGAGCAACAAGCAGATAGTCAAAGTCCATAGTTTGGCAAGAGTGGGAAAAAGAACTAAAGGATTAGAAGGTTCGGTTGCATCTTTGTTGTGCTGTCGTAAAGCTTCTGATTTAGACAGACCAGCTGTCCATCCTTCGTAGTAGATTGTGGTCCAGTCCAAACAAAACACAAACTGTCAACAATGGGGTGGGCCAATACCCACTCACTAGTAGTATTATGTAAATCAGTCTGATTGTATAGGATAGAATAGTTCAGTTCTTGCGTCTCCCAGGGCCACTGATCTCCCATCTTAGTTCCTCCACAATAGAAACAGTCAGAAGTGTGGAGACTAGATGCTATTGCTCCAGCAAGTTCAAGAAACAAGTTCTGGTGGTGGTATGAGGAATTGCAACGGTGGCTTGCATAGCCTTGTAGAAAGTCAAGATCTAGAACAACTTTTGGATTGGAGAGTATACCAATGCAAGTATAGGGAGAATGATAAAACAAGGTCTGAGTGACCTTCGGTCAAGTTCATGTTGTACTTATACAGGCTGCCCAGGGAGATAAGGCAAAAGTCATTTCAAAGCACTCCAAGGCTGCTATCATGATGAAACAGTAGAGAATCATGATGAAAGTTCTCTGAAGAATTAGTGCAAGTCTTTGAAAAACCAGTGCAATCTGTTGATAATTCTTGACCACGAAGTCTTCTTCTTCTTTACTGTACGTTGACCTGTTTTGCTCTCAGTAGCATGCAACAGGTGTAGCGTTGATTGTAGATCCTCAAGCTTCCGCTGTACATGACCTTACCAATTTCATTGGTAGGAGTGTAGAGCTGTAGATTCCAGCGTATTTCAATAAACACAGTCCTTTTAGTTTGCACTGTCCTTGATCAAAATGGCACAAAGATTTTCAAATAATATAGTTCATAATACAGTCTCTTTCTGTTGATGATAATCTCTTCAGAATAAACAAATAGTCTCTTGAGATTCAGGAGTTCTATATTAGCACAGTCTCTCTTTTTGTTTTTAAAACTTCCTGAATTTTTTCAATTTGCTTGTCTTTGCAAAGTTAGCTGCAATGGAACTTCTGGATCTGTTCTGATGTTCACTGGTCTGGCTCTGGAGCTGCTGCTGCTGATTTCACTCTGCTGTGATGAATCCAGGGTTCGAGTTCTGCAATTTTCACTGCTGTAGGGTTAACAAGATAACAACATAAGGTCCCTTCTAATGCGGTGTCAACGGTGTCTTTCTCCACTCTTTGATTCACACCGAGACTCCAGGCTTGAAAGGGTGCAGGCAAATTGATGAGTAATCGATTTTGTACTCAGGTATGAAGACTCCTGCAAAACAGAACTTAAAACCAATAGTTCATGTCTAATAATTTCAGATCCTATCTGTCTCATATCTCCTTTTATTTCCTATACAATAGGCAGGGGTTGCCCATACAGAATCTCAAAAAGGGAAACTCCTAAAGACTTAGCAGGGGCTAAGTATATCCTAAGAAGGGCTATGGGAAGAACCTGGGGTCACTTCAGGTAAACCTCTTGGCAAAGTTTAGACAACTGAGATTTCAGGGTTCTATTCATACATTCTACTTTTCCTAAATTCTGAGATCTATAGGCAGTATGTATCTATTAATATCAATATCTTGGGGTTATACTTAATGGACTTGCTTCCTAAGGTTATCCACCTCATTCTTTGTACAGGGCCCCATATGCATGCAAGGTTGTAAGGCTATACTTGAAATCTGGGTACACATTTAGACAGGGCTCTTTTCCTATTGTTAGTGCTCTAGTGAGGACTATCAGTTCAGCTTTCTGTGGTGAAGTTTCTGGGGCCAGGGCTGAGGACTCAACTACCAAATCAGGGGTCACCACTGCATATCTAGCACAACAATGTCCATTGATGATGAAACTGCCTTCAGCCACAAAGAAAGTCTGTTCGGGGTTCTCCAGAGGGACATCAGTCAAATCCAGGTGGCTTGAGAATACAGTGTCCATAATTTCTAAACAGTCATGATCAGGGGATCAAGACTAACTGATAACATAGCAGGATTGAAAGCTTGACTGACCCTTCAGTTGTATCTGGGGTTTTCACACAACATACTCTAATACTTCAACATTCATAGATTTGTTAGCTAGTAGTTTCCTTTGTATTTCATATTGGTTAGAACAGAGTGTGGTACAGTAACTTGAAGATTCTGTCTCAAAGTGAGCTTGTCAGCTTTGCTCACTAGGAGGGCTGTAGCTTGCAACAGCTCTCAAATAAGGGGCCAGCCTTTTGCAACTACATCCAATTGTTTGACAAATAGGCTACTGGTTGTTGCCAAGGTCCAAGAGATTGAGTCAACACTCCTAGAACATTTCCTTGCGACTCATGAACATAGAGACTGTAAGGTTTTCTGGACATCTGGTAGACCCAGAATTGGTGACAACATCAGAGTGTTTTTTTCAAAGATCAAAAGACTGCATCCTGTTCAAGTCCCCATTCCTCTGGAGACTTTTCCATTCCTTTGATAGCTTGATACAATGTTTTGTTTTGTTTTTTTTTCTCTAGCAGCGCAAAATTGGGGATCCATATACAACATACTCTGTGGCACCCAAGAAGGCTCTCACTTGCCTCCTGGTGATTGGAGTAGGAATACTGCATACAGCTGCTTTGCGTTCTGGTAAGGGTTCCAGGCGTCGAATTCCGCTGGACAACTGGAATCCTAGGTATTTAACTTGTTTGACATAATTATGCTTTGGCTCTTGAGACTTTGTATCCAGCCTCATTAAAAAGGTGCAAGAGTTCACTGGTGGCTGGTGGACATTCACTTTCTGAGTTGGTGGTTATGAGCAAGTTGTCCACATATTGAAGTAGAATTTTTTATTTTTTTTTTTTTTTTTTCTGGAGTTTCTGGATAACTTGTCAAATCTTTTGCTGAGTGAGGCGAGTTCTTGAATTCTTGAGGTAATCTTGTCCAGATGAGTTGGCCCCGCCTCCTTGTAGTGGGGTCTTGGGCTAAGCGTATACAGAAAAAGGCATCTTTTTAAGTCCAGAATGATGAAATGTATAGCTTCAGCAGAGATCAGTTCCAAGAGAATATAAGGATTTTGGTACCACTGGTTGTATAGTTTCAGCTGCATCATTCATTCTTTCTTAGATCCTGCACTGGGCGGTAATCACCTGTCCCAGGCTTCTTGACTGGCTTGAGGGTGACAATGGCAGGGGCTATGTTCTTCGCTAGGCCAGGTGGATTATCTTCTGCCCATCCTCCAGGTGGGGCTATGAGGTTGGTAAGTGTACAGCTTGTTGCTTTGGATGCAGGTGAATAGAACCACCATTCTTCTTCTTGGGGACAGTTAACACCATCAGGCCAGCAGATTTTGAGTTTCATTTTTTTCCCCTTCAACAAAGGATATCTGTGCTTGAAGCTTTGCAAGCAGGTCTCGGCCCAAAAATGGAATAGGGCATTCAGGCATATACAGGAACTGGTACATTATTATTATTATTTTTTTTCTAGTTCACACATGTGGTTCTGCAGAAAAGGCTTTGCGAGAAAAACACAGGGGCTACTGGCTTTAGTATTCTGCTCCTGTATCCCCCATAAAAGTCCATATATTGGTCCCCTATTTTTCAGACTGACTCCTGGGGACCCAGGGAAACTGGAGAGTCCGGTCTGGCCTAGTCTTCATCCATGCTGTAGCCCTCTCAGGCTGCCACTCACGCTATAGCTGCTCCACTCTCGTGCTGAAACACTGTGCTTGGTTTTATTCTGTCTATGATTCTACAATCAAGTACTCCCTCCTGGGGTGGAGTCAAGATACGGGCATTCACTTCTCTAATGTCCTTCTTTTTCTATAATGGGCGTACTCACACCCAGTTTTTCACTTCCTCTGTTCCTTCGATTAGGATAACCTCACATCATTCAACTAAAATATCATTCACTTTCTCTGTTACATTTATTTTCACAATTCACACACCCTCTGATTAACTTTCATTTAACCATTATGCCCGCAAATTCATCCAGTTCTTTGCAATTTCCGTTCATTAGTTCAATCAAGTCCTAAAACTTCTCAGTGTATAATGCAGTTTTTTTTTTTAGTTCTAAACAAGTCTGGTCAGCTGACTTTCACTTCTAGTCCGGAGGGGGTGGACATTCCCCTGTTGCAGAGGTGGCTAGCAAACTACTTGGGAATCTGTAGTCCCCCCCTCTCCTGGATTCTGTTTCTCCTAGCAATGCTCTATCCAGGAGGTTGATTTTTTTTTTTTTTTAAAGGATCCACTTCTCTGCTGTGGGCACATTAGTTCACGCCCACCGGGGGGGGGGGGGGTTGACATCATTGGTGGACTGGGCTCCATCCCCCCCTTAAGCACTCTGAACAGAACTACTTACAGAGAGAGAGAGAGACGAGACAGGATATCTAGAAATTCTGGGGCAAAATCCTGATTGGGACAGAAACATTTCATAATCTTCAGTAAATCCCTTACTGAAATTCTTGATCATACTTGAAAAGACACTTATTATTTCTGTAAACATAGGGCAGGCAGGAAACACTTAGATTGAGCACATACATCCATTATGCTTCTTATAGAGAGAACTATAGCTATCTGTCAGCATGTCTCTGCAAAAGAAATTATTTTTTTAGTTCAGGAAGCAAATATTTAAAAGACATTCTGGATATTTTTCATAAAATACAGTACACCTTTCCTTTTTTTTTCTAAATACAGAAAAACAAATTAATTTATCTTAAAAGCCAATATTGTAAAGGTCAGTGTAGCTAACTGATTTGTTCATTAGTAACCAGCACAGAGGGGAAGCATGCATTCAAATGACTTATACTCATTCATAAAAAGATAAACTTTGTTTTTAAAACTTTTGGTTAAACAGAGCTAGTGAAACCAGAGAAAAAAACTAATTATAAATTCATCACGCTTCGATTAAATGAAGAGACTTTTCAAATCGGGAGTCCCTTTTCATTCCTAGGAGAAATCTCCTGCAGTCTCCAGCAGTCTCTTCAGAACTTTTTTTTTTTTTCTGCAGGCTATGTGGAAGCCACACCCCTCTGCTCGCGGGGAAACAATTGAACTGTGCTCATAAAAAGAGACTTCTCATTCACATGGACAGAGAGATGCCAGAAAAAAACAATTTAAATCAATGTTAAGTCGTGATCTAATTACTTTGTAGATCAAAGGAAAAACAAAAACAGTTCTTTATCATTTCCTATTTAAACTGTTTCAGTGCTTACTGAAAATTTGAACATACAGCCGACAGAAATTCCTCTCACTTGGTCCGCAACCCATAAGGGATTAATACAAACTTAATCCTTTTCAGGCTAAACCCAAAACTATCGGGACCCACAATCCTGACTAAACATTCTTATTAAATGATAAATAAATGATATATATTACATAACCACAGCAGAAGGAACAAAAACATATTAAATAAAACAGGTACAATTTGCCTGAAATAAGCACAAACTACCAGCATTGAGGTTTAAGCCTGCACAAGATTAGAAAGACGACACTAGACATTCTTTCCTTCAGACACGCCCCCTGTCAGCTTTTCACACTGCAGTAGAAAAACTAACTGGGTCAGACCAGCTTTTTGATTTCTAAAAATGACTGTAGGTGTTTTGGGTCTTCATTCTGCTCTATTAATACAATTTCTTAATCAGTGAACTGTCACAAATTACTCAACAGAATAATCTCACATTTATAACAAAAGGGAAACTCGCAGTTTCAACAGATAGCAAAAATCAAATACACAGGACGGACAATACACCAAACGCTTCATCCGTTTCGCGACCTAGACGCAGTCACCCGACTAGGAACTGCGTTAGTCCAGAGTCCACTCTCGCTTGGTCCGTGCTGCCAGACCTCTCATTCACACTTCATTCACACAATCATGCTAGCAACGTATCTCAGAATGCATTCCTTTCTATCTATTCTGACTAGTCTTTTTCCCAATTACAAAAAGGATGAGGGTTTCACCCGGCGAATTCCCATGCGGGGTTACTCGGCCCTTCCTTGAGAGCTCTCTTACCAATTCCCAATATCTCGAGATTACAAATTCCAAGTTCCACTGGCAGTACTGCTCTTTCTATTTCTGTCTAGACATACCAAAAACCCAGTCCTGTCTGCTCTGACCAGGCTGAATCATGATTCTCTATAACAGCTGTACCTAGCGAATACTCATGCAAGGATTTTCAAACAAAGACTTAAGTCTTACCAAAGTTTTCAAACTGCAGTTCTAACTCATCTGTCTAGACAGGTTTTCAAAACTATACTTACCAGATCTGGTTCCCAAGCTTCTGAGTTGGATCCTGGACTCCCCCGGGTCGGAAGTGTTGGCCAGCTGGACTCAGTGCCTGCCGAGGCCAGGCAGAACTCCCTCCGATACAAGAGGATCGGTGGGCCCAGGGAAATTCCCCTGCGTCGGATTGGCATGGTTCCAACTGGACCAAACCTCAAGGCGAATTACGTGGATTTATTCACTTGAACACTATCCACCACTCGCACTTCCAGGCCAACGCACCAAGAATGTAGCAGCAGATAAGCATGCAATAAATAAATCCAGGAGTCTTTTCAAGGATCCAAGCCAGTTTAATGTGCACATGGCTCAAGCAATAAGCAATTTCAAAATGGCTGAGCAATGGCTTCTAGTAAAACAACAACTTTTATAGCTTTCTTGTCCATTCTAAGCATAGGCAAACTTTTCATTGGTCCCAGTACCCCTCTCACCCATCTATTGGTCCCGGTACTGATATGGCTACCCAATCGGGACTCTGGTCTGGGCCCAGCACCTGGTTGCCCCCCTTCTAGTCCCAATTACAATGGTCAGTGTCTCCAACTTGTTACTTCTCTCCTCCAAGGTCGCTGAGCTTGTTAAAACATATGGGAAGCAGAGGCACTGTGACCTTGCTCTCTGCAGAGTTAATTAATTCCATAGAAGCATAGCACACCTTATCAGTACCAATTAAACTTGTTTTTCTTCTATTTTCCAAGTTTCGTTTCTGCTTAGCTATGTTCAGTTAAACTGAGTTAAGTTTCGATTCTTATAGCTACAGTATTCACAAGTGGGGGTTGGGACTCAGGCCTCACTTATAGGCCTTTCACAATAGTAAACCATACTAGGCCATAGCCTACCATATTCCTAGGCCATAGCCTACCACAGTACCTCTTATCTTCTGTTTCTTTAATCTCAGTTTGAACTTATGTTGGGATACTGGCATTATGTACCTTCATTTGTGATTGTCTGTGGCTTGTGTTTCCCATTTAATTAACCCTCCCCCCTCCCTCTCTCTATCTCTCTCCCCCTTCCCCTTCCCCTCACCTCCTCCTCCCCCTTCCCCTCCCCTCGTCTGGTCATTGAAGCAATGATTCTGAGGCTGGGAGCCATGCACCAGGGCAGTAGGGTATGGGTGTATGTTAATTCTACTTAGTTCTTTAAAAGAAGAGTCTACAGTCACAAGATGGCTGATCCATCAAATATGTATTAATTTGACTTAAAAATGTATAAATGAGGGTGACTGCAGTAATTGTACAATCATTGGCGACCCTCTAATTGCACAGCTTAGCTCATGTTGATTTTCTTCTTAAACCTTGACCCTGCTAACATTGACTGGATGGCAATCTCTAGAACATTTGTGGTCATCTCCAGGTCCACATTTTAGCTATGGGTGCCCATAGACCATGGGCTGGAGAGTAGGAGGGTGCCATGGAGTGGAGGAGTAACCTAGTGGCTAGAAAGCACTGGGCTAAGAAGCCAGGATCCAAATCCCACTGCTACTCCTTGTGATCTTGGGTAAATCACCTAACCCTCCATTGCATTAGGTGCAAACTTAGGGATTAATAGTCAAACTTCATGGTTGGTGTTTTCTTAAACACCAGCCACAGTATTTAAAATTAAACAGGATGTTCAGCACCTGAATCTGAATATCCTCCGGCACTGAGTATCCGGTTTCAGTGCTGTTTGCTGGTGCTATCCAGAAAGCAGTGATATTTATCCACTATCCAGAGGCATAAAGTTAGGACTGCTTTTTTGTGGCCTAACTTTCAGTTTGTTATCCGGTTATTTGACTAAATATCGCCACTAACTGGATAGCCCCCGGGGACCAGCATCACTCTGCTCATGGATCACCCCGACACTATGCACAGTGTCACAGTGAAATGAGAAGATATTCAGTGACACTATCTGCATAGTGCCACTGAATATCATAGTCAGCAGGGGTTCAGTGGTTAGCAGGTAATGCTAACTGCAGAAGCTCTCTGGGAACATGGACATACCTAAAGTACCTGAATGTTCTGCCTATGATTTTATAAGGGCAAGTGATATGGAACAGTTTGGGTATAAAGGAACAAAATAGAAAGATGAGGGCTTTTTTTTTAAATGAATGCATTAATCACTAACTCTCTTCGGGCTTTTGTCCATAAGATCAGCATCTGTATCTGATTCACCCCAATGGAGTGTTCCAAGGAGATGAGATGGGGGTGGGAGGTAGAGGTGTGACTGACCTGGAAATTGAGCCCTTTAAGTGGTTCCTGCGCAACAAGCTATGGTTGCTGTCCAGTCGTGTCACCTGGCTGAACTGCATGCCCATGCTTTTGTATGCTTCCCACATATGCACGCTAACCTTGCACAAATTTTCCAGCAACTTGCTAACTTCGGTGCTGGTGGAGCCCTTGCTCCCAGCCAGCCTGGCAACATTGGCCCAGATGCCTCTCACTGTGTGCTTGAGCTCAATTTATCACCGCCCCATTCCGTGATAGCTCTCCCACACTGGGTCCAGCAAGTGCACCAGCCTTAGCAAGGTGAGCATGGTGATGGCGTTCACATGCGAGCCATCATGAAGGCTGTCGCCCAGCAGTGGACTAGGGTTCAGGGACTCAGAGGATTGGGATTGGTGTGCACGGGCAGCTCCTAGCTCTTGGGCCCTCCAGAGTCCTTCAGAGCCTCTGTGCTGCCCCTCTCTGCCTGAGCCATATCTTCTCCCATGCTGCTGCTGCTGCGCAAGTCCTTCGTCCCTGGTCTGAGGGGCTGACAGCCTGGA
The DNA here is from genome assembly GCA_033557465.1 of Ichthyophis bannanicus. Lineage (NCBI taxonomy): Eukaryota > Metazoa > Chordata > Amphibia > Gymnophiona > Ichthyophiidae > Ichthyophis > Ichthyophis bannanicus. Next base: position 692,365,568 of record CM066035.1, read on the forward strand.
AGGGGAAGGCAGCATAAGAGACACTACTTCATGGGGGCCCACTCTGGCCCAGAGGCCGGTGAGTGAGGCCTCATGATGGATCTGGCCAGAAGTGGCACAAACAGCCACCGTGGTACGGCTATGAAGAAGACACGCCACTGAAACAGTGATGAAGGCAGGGATTTTCCCCATCTCATGCTGCCAGGACTGGAGCCGTGGAAGGCAGTGAGTCAGCTGGAGCTTCACTCCTCATGAGCAGGAGCCTTGCGCTCCAATGAAAAGAGAGACCTCAATGCTTCTGCTTCCTTTTATTGGGCCGCGCTCCCGAGCCTCAACATCATCTCATCGTGGCTGATGTTGTGATGATAGGGCCGCAATGGGAAACTTCCTACCCTTTTGTTTTCGCCCAGAGGCTCAGTGGGAGTGCGGCCGAAGTGCGGTACCTCGCAATGGATCCACCAATCCATTAAGCAGCGGGCCTGTCGCATTCACTTCGGCCTTTTCATTTAGTATGGTATGTCCCCAGTCTATTCTATCCTCATCTAACACCAGTGAACCCAAAAGGATAGCTAGGACACCGGAGATAGTGCCACAGCAACTAGAATGAGGCCTAAGCAAATTAGAATTGTAGGAAATCAGTGCTCCTTTCTGTTCTGCTGCCTGGCATGTGCTTAGTCAAACTGAGGCAGGCCATGGGAAGAGGAGGAGGGTCAAGCAAGGCCATGGCAGGAAAGGGTAGATGGGGGGGTGGAGATGCGACCAACTGGCTAGGAGCCTGGCATTGTGCTAGTTTGGTGCTTGGTGTTGCAGTCTCAGTCCTGAGGAAGGATAAACCGTTCTTGATTCCTTGTCACATTCTCCCCTACTCAGCACAGGGATCTGGCTGCTGCTCACCCTCCTACCTCCTCTACATTGAAAATGGCAGTGGGTAGCAGAAGTGAACATCCCTGGCACCTGGGCTATCAATACAGTCAGGCAAAGAGACCCTCTGCCTCTTGTGCATCTTCTTCTTTAGGTAAAGCGCAAAGATGCCAAGGGTGGTCTATCCCAAAGAATGAAATTTACCACGCCAATGAGTGAGATTCAAGGCCAATGAGTGAAGTATAAATTTGGAAAGATCTACATGTGGTATTGTTTTGCAAATGAAAGGTTCAACACAAAATGATATTCAGAACAAACCATTTTCCTTTAGAACTCACCATACAAAAAAAAAAGTCTGACAGATAGGGGTGAAGCAGATAGGGGCGCAGGTGGCGTTTTCTTCAATCCTCCCTTTTGAGGGTAAAGGCCAAGGCAGAGAAGCTCGCATCCAGGAGATGAATGCATGGCTGCATGGATGGTGTCATCAAGAGTGTTTTGGTTTCCTGGACCATGGGATGCTGTTCCAAGGATTGCAGAGCAGAAATGGCATCCATCTGTCCAAGAAAGGTTGATGTGTCTTCAGTAGCAGACTGACTGATCTACTGAAGAGGGCTTTAAACTAGATTCATTGGGGATGGGTGAAGAAAGCCTCCAGGTAAGTGAACCATTAAATACCTTTATGGAAATGGATAAAAGCAGCAACATATGGAAAGCGGTGTGTATAAATGCCCGTAGCATGGGAAATAAGATCCCAGATGTTGAAGCTTGTGATAAGGAAGCTTATCATAGCTCAGGAAGGAGCTATAGAAAAGGTGAAGTGACTCTGAACAAGCAACCTGTCAGTTCTGGTAGAAATAAGAAAACAGAATTTTCCCATAAAAGACTACCAGTCCCAGAATGCACCAGGTTTCCAACAGCCATTAGAGGAGCTGAAGTGGGGAAACGTGTGTTCAATCAGGAGGGCTATGAAGTAATCCCTAAGCACTCATCTCAAAGGGCAGTGCCTGATTCAGCACAGCTGCGCTGTGTTAGGGAGGAGCACTCATCAAGGCAGAATAAGGGTAGAGTTTATTCTACAGATCATCATCCTCATTATCCTGAGAATCAGCTTGAGCTTGATCATCAGTTTCATCTGAAAGATCATCAGAAGCAGAAGCCAAACCGGACGGACAGAGAGGGAAAGAAACCCTTTGGAAGAAGGAAGAGAAAAGCCTTTGAGAGGTCTAGAAGAGTCCAGAGCAGTACGTATACTGGGAGGCATTTCAAGGGCCAGCATACACCATTGGACTGGGGAAAGCCAGAGGAATGGTGCTGCAGAGCTAGGAATCTCCAGACGATACCTGTGAGAGAAACGGCTGCACGTGGAAGGGACCCTAAGACCCATGCCAGAAGGTATGTGAAGAGAGATCCAGTGTCCAGGGATCTGGATTGGAAGGCTGGACATAAGAACTGGACTACATACTGGCCAGGCTATATAGAGAGGAACTCTAACAGCAATGGAAGCTCAGGTATGAACACTGATCTATGCCCTAGCTATAACCTTGAAAGACAGCAGGGAAACAAGTATTCTCCTGAAAGTGCTCCATTGAGAGATTCATCTGTGCCAATCCATGATATTGAACCCATGCTTGTTGAAGAAGGGGGAATGATTGCAGATGAAGAATGTGTTTATATGGACTGCTCTCTGTCCAAACTCCTTTGGTGATTTTCTGTTATAAAGTACAGCAACCATCACAAAGAAATACAAACTTATTCTTTAATCTACTCAGAAAAGGTCCTGAGTAAGATTTCTAGCCACGCAGTAGGAAGCATGCCAGCTAAGGGGTTTCAGCTGGATAGCTGCTAGCAATTGAGCCTTACCTAATTGCTTGTGAGCTAGGAGAGAATCACTTCTGAATCTATGTAGAAAGATATAAGAAGTTAACCTGAAAAGAACAGTTTTTCCCCTTCTTTGTGGATCTTGTTGGTTGTTTGATATATGCTAAGAAAACATTAGCTAATGCCTGACAAGTTTGAATGTTGTTTTCCTGATTTTGATTTTGTTTTTCCAAGTTAAACACTGGAAGCAAGTAACCTGATTTATGTGCTACCAAGCATATCTGTGTTGGGAGAAATAACCCCATAAATAAATATCTTATTGGCTTTAACACTTGAGCACAACTAAATTATTGTCAGCAGCTGTGTCTGGTGTGAATGAACTACATTGCCCACAATCCCTTGCAAATCATATAGATATATGCACTTGCCAAGACTGTGAAGATTCTCACCCAGGCAGCCGTCTGACAAATGGCGTAGTTTTTCGGATTGCTTTTGCACAAAGGGGATTTACTTGCTGATGATTACAACTACAGTTCAAGTTTAAAGCTGGAAAAAAAGATTTTCCCTCAACTGCACTTTGGAGGAGAAGTGGTGGTTCCAGGAAGCTGTCCCAGGAGGAAAATACCCTGTGCAGAGCTGGATTCATCACTGACACAAGGTAATAAGTACCTGGGCATGTCTAGTGGTGGATGGGAGTAAGGCACAGGGGTAATTGAAGAAAAAAAAAAAAGTAGAAAAAAAACCCACACCTGTTTGGAAGGTGGTGCACTATGTTTTTTTTTTCTTTGTTTCTTGCAGGGATCAAGATGGATCCAAGGGAACTAGCTGAATGGATGGCAGCCCAGTTTAGCAGGCAACAGGAGCTAGCACAGCAGGCTCAGGACACTGCTATGAAAGCCTTAATGGACCAGCAGAGGCCAGTGCTTGATCTGGTGCAAGCCCTAGTTAAGCTGCAGAACCAAAGTGGAACAGATGCAAGACCAGCAGTAAATACTGGTACACCACATGTGGACAATGTGGGACTCAATCAAGGAATTGGGGCATTTAGTTTTGGGAAGCTAACTCCAGATGATAATGTTGATGATTTTCTAGAGTCTTTTGAAAGAGTGGCACAAGCATTAGCATGGCCAGAGACCCAGTGGGCAGTAAGGCTGGCAGCCTCATTAACTGGAGAGGCGCTTGCAGCTTACAGAGCAATGCCAGCAGCCCAGGCTTTGAATTATAAGGATGTAAAGGCTGCTATTAGAGATCGCCTAGGGTTGTCTATTTCAGAGTATAGGCGAATGTTTAGAGCTACTACATTGAGAGTGGGTGAAACACCCAGGGCTCTGAGTCAGAGAATCAGAGGTTTAGCTGTAAAATGGTTGGAGCCTGAGCAAAAGACGGTAGAAATGTTATTAGACATTATAATGCTTGAACAATTTATGTCTGGGGTGCCTAAAGATTTGCACACTTTCCTTATACAGCAAAATTGCCAAAATCTTGGAGAGGCAACCATGCTAGCAGAGAGATTCTTGGAAGCCACGCAGGCTTGCCATAGAATGGGTGGCCCTCTGAAGATTGGTGCTGAGGCAAGATGTGCTGTATCAGAAAAGAAAATAATTAAAAATGTTTCTGAAAATGAATGTACTGTATCAAACCAGATGACACAGTGGAGTAGAAAGAAATGTTTCAAGTGTGGAAAATGGGGACATTTAGAAAAGGGATGCCAGACACACACTAGCTTAATGGGTGTGGATTTAAAACAGCCCAAAGGAGGATTTCTTTTGATGGTTGATGTGCAAGGAATTACCACAAATGCTTTGTTAGACTCTGGGGCAGACCAGAGTATGATGTCAAAAAGGCTTTGGAAGAGGATAGAGGCCCAAGAAGGATTTGTGCCTAGAACCCCTGAAAGCCAAGTTCACATCAGATGCATTCATGGTGCTGCAACTTCATATCCCACCTATAGGCTAAGGGTTAAGTGCCTGGGGGAACAAGAGGAAGTCCTGTTAGCAGTGGTGCCTAGGCTACCCTTTGATTTGGTTCTAGGAAAGGACTGGCCAAGATTTAAGCAGGGTCTAGTGGAAGGGCTAGGAAAGAAGGAGGGAGAAGGTTTAATGGAAATAGCTCCCGGGCCTTTCTTTGGAAGTCCTCAGTCCCTAGCTAAAAAGATGGTTAAGCTTCCAGAAGGCCAAACTATAGGTAATAAGAGGGGCCTTGTATCCACCCGCTCGCAGGCTAAGGTAGAGAGCCAGAAGGAGGACGGGGAGCAGGCAGAGTTATTAGGAGACTTACCCTCTCATGATGATTTAATAACCCCATCATCTGGTAAAGTAAGAAAGTTAAAAGCACAAAAGCGACGTGAGAGACTTTGCAGAGCACAGGGTAGGGCTGACATGTTGGCTGGTCAAAGTTTACCCTGGGTGCCAGCTGAGTTAGTGGCAAAGTTTCCTAACTTTCCACAAGAGCAGCGAGCTGATCAAGCTCTCACCCGAGCTTTTAAGTATGCTCAGGAGGTCAGGGAGGAGTTGCCCAGATTCAGACTAGATAATGACATATTATATAGAGAGAGTCAGGACCCCAGGAATGGGACCATACGTAAACAATTGGTGGTACCCACAACTTTCAAAGGGCTAGTACTTAGATTAGCACATGATCATCCAGTTGGAGGTCATAAAGGGATGCAAGGAACGCTGGATCAAATACTTATGCGTTTTTACTGGCCAGGTATTTTCAAAGAAACTGCCCAGTTTTGTGCTGCATGTCCAGCGTGTCAGCGAGTTACAGCGGCTCACCCACCGGTGGTGCCTTTGATTCCCATGCCAATTATCACAGACCCAATTGGTCGCATTGCCATGGATATTGTAGGCCCATTAGTAAAAACGCCCCGAGGTTTCCAATACATCCTAGTTATGGTAGATCAGGCAACAAGGTTTCCCTGGGCCATACCATTGAGGAATGTGTCTGCAAAAACAATAGCTTTAGAGCTAGTAAAATTGTTTTGTGAAGTGGGATTCCCAAGAGAGGTGTTGACTGACCGAGGGTCCAATTTTGTATCCAAATATTTGGCCCAGGTCTGGGATGCCTTTGGCATTCATCACGTGAAAAACCTCAGCCTACCATCCACAATCAAACAGTTTGGTGGAGAGATTCAACCAAACTCTCAAACAAATGTTGAGAAGGGGGTTAGCAGGGGAGGTAAAAGAATGGGATATGTTATTGCCCTTTGCCTTATATGCCTGCAGGGAAAGAATTCAGGTGTCCCTAGGTGTAACTCCATATGAATTGATGTATGGTAGGGCTCCTTGGGGTTTGTTAGATATTTTGAGGGAACAATGGATTGATCCTGAACCGGGAAGTCAGGAAGTGCCACAGTTTCTACGTGACTTGAGAGCACGTTTGAAAAGGACCTCGCAGGTTGCTGAGAGGAACCTGTAGGACAGTCAAGTGCGCCAGAAAGGGTGGTATGATAGGAAGGCCAAAAGCCGCCAATTAAACATTGGTGAAAAGGTTTTGGTTCAAGTAGCAGGTACAGCCCCAAAATTTGAAGTACAGTGGAAAGGGCCATGGAAGGTTGTTAAACAAGTGAGCCCAGTGTCTTATATGGTAGAAAATGCAAGAGGGCATAGGCAGACCTACCATATTAATGTACTTAAGTCTTGGAAGGAGAGGCCTGTAAATAATAATGACCCTGAAGCCAGTCAGGAAGTAAGTGAGCTTCAAAAAGATAACACTCTCGTAGGTATTACGGACTGTAGGAAAGAAGTTTCACCAGTGACACCAGTCCGTAATAACTTAAGCAGGGGGGTATGTGATAAGGAAGCTTATCATAGCTCAGGAAGGAGCTATAGAAAAGGTGAAGTGACTCTGAACAAGCAACCTGTCAGTTCTGGTAGAAATAAGAAAACAGAATTTTCCCATAAAAGACTACCAGTCCCAGAATGCACCAGGTTTCCAACAGCCATTAGAGGAGCTGAAGTGGGGAAATGTGTGTTCAATCAGGAGGGCTATGAGGTAATCCCTAAGCACTCATCTCAAAGGGCAGGGCCTGATTCAGCACAGCTGCGCTGTGTTAGGGAGGAGCACTCATCAAGGCAGAATAAGGGTAGAGTTTATTCTACAGATCATCATCCTCATTATCCTGAGAATCAGCTTGAGCTTGATCATCAGTTTCATCTGAAAGATCATCAGAAGCAGAAGCTAAACCAGACGGACAGAGAGGGAAAGAAACCCTTTGGAAGAAGGAAGAGAAAAGCCTTTGAGAGGTCTAGAAGAGTCCAGAGCAGTATGTATACTGGGAGGCATTTCAAGGGCCAGCATACACCAATGGACTGGGGAAAGCCAGAGGAATGGTGCTGCAGAGCTAGGAATCTCCAGACGATACCTGTGAGAGAAACGGCTGCACGTGGAAGGGACCCTAAGACCCGTGCCAGAAGGTATGTGAAGAGAGATCCAGTGTCCAGGGATCTGGATTGGAAGGCTGGACATAAGAACTGGACTACATACTGGCCAGGCTATATAGAGAGGAACTCTAACAGCAATGGAAGCTCAGGTATGAACACTGATCTATGCCCTAGCTATAACCTTGAAAGACAGCAGGGAAACAAGTATTCTCCTGAAAGTGCTCCATTGAGAGATTCATCTGTGCCAATCCATGATATTGAACCCATGCTTGTTGAAGAAGGGGGAATGATTGCAGATGAAGAATGTGTTTATATGGACTGCTCTCTGTCCAAACTCCTTTGGTGATTTTCTGTTATAAAGTACAGTAACCATCACAAAGAAATACAAACTTATTCTTTAATCTACTCAGAAAAGGTCCTGAGTAAGATTTCTAGCCACACAGTAGGAAGCATGCCAGCTAAGGGGTTTCAGCTGGATAACTGCTAGCAATTGAGCCTTACCTAATTGCTTGTGAGCTAGGAGAGAATCACTTCTGAATCTATGTAGAAAGATATAAGAAGTTAACCTGAAAAGAACAGTTTTTCTCTTCTTTGTGGATCTTGTTGGTTGTTTGATATATGCTAAGAAAACATTAGCTAATGCCTGACAAGTTTGAATGTTGTTTTCCTGATTTTGATTTTGTTTTTCCAAGTTAAACACTGGAAGCAAGTAACCTGATTTATGTGCTACCAAGCATATCTGTGTTGGGAGAAATAACCCCATAAATAAATATCTTATTGGCTTTAACACTTGAGCACAACTAAATTATTGTCAGCAGCTATGTCTGGTGTGAATGAACTACATTGCCCACAATCCCTTGCAAATCATATAGATATATGCACTTGCCAAGACTGTGAAGATTCTTACCCAGGCAGCCGTCTGACAAGCTTTATTGGGAGAGGCTGACTTGGATTTAGTGGCAGTTACAGAAACATGGTTCACAGAAAACCATGACTGGGATGTAACTATACCAGGCTATACTTTATTCAGAAAGGACAGGGTAGGAAGAAGGGGAGGAGGAGTGGCACTATATGTAAAAAATAATATTAAAGCTTTGGAACTACAGAGCTTAAAAGGGAGAGAGGAGGCACTGTGGGTTAAACTAGAAAGAGGGAAAGAGAAATCTATTTATATTGGTGTGATATACAGCCATCCCTCACGGCGGGAAGAGGGTGGAACGAGAGTTCATTGAAGACATATGCAGCATTGCTAGGAAAGGGGAAGTGCTACTGATAGGGGATTTCAATATGCCAGATGTTGATTGGCACATTCCTGCTGCAGTATCATCTAGAAGTAAGGAGATTCTGGACTCTATACAGGAAGAACTATTCAGGCAACTGGTAACAGAACCCACACGTGAAGGGGCCATAGTAAACTTGGTGCTTACCAATGGTGAAAGTGTTTCTGATGATATAGTGGGAGATTATTTTGCATCCAGTGATCACTAGATGGTGTGGTTCAGTATTAGGACTAAGGCTATTAAAAACAATTCAAAAGCAAGGGTCTTAGACTTTAGGAAAACTAACTTTGCCAAGATGGGCCAATACCTCAGGGAGTCGTTAGCAGGACAGGAACAGCTGGGGGATGTAGAAAAACAGTGGGCAAAACTGAAAGGGGATATTTTAAGGGCAACCAACCTTTTTGTTAAAATGGTAAATAAAGGTAAAAGGAAAAGACCGCTATGGTTTTCGAAAGAAGTAGCTGAAAAAGTGAAGAAAAAGAGGGAGGCCTTCATAAAATACAAGAGATCACGGAAAGAGGAAGACAGGCATCTATATTTGAAAAACTTTGAGAAGCTAGCAAAGTAGTCAGGAAAGCAACGATTCAAAAAGAGGAGGAAATAGCCAATGCAGTTAAATGGGGGGATAAGATATTTTTCAGATATGTTAGTGAGAAGAGGAAGGGCAAAAATGGTATTGTCAGACTCAAGGGTGAAGGGGAGGAATATGTAGAAGCTGATGAAGATAAAGCAGAATTGCTTAACAAATATTTCTGTTCTGTGTTCACAGATGAAAAACCAGGAGCAGAACCTCAGAAAACACCCACAAACAGGAACAGAAGCGAGGGGCATCTTGAATAATTTTTGTGAGGATCTAGCTAAACTAAAAGTAGAAAAGCGATGGGAGCGGATGGAATACACCCTAGAATACTGTGGGAACTTGGGGACGTTCTAGCAGCTCCACTGACTGACCTTTTCAATGCCTCGTTGGAGTCGGGAGTGATGGACTGGAGAGAGGCACATGTGGTCGCTTTACAAAAAAGCAGAAGTAAGGATGTGGTTGAAAACTACAGGCCGGTTTGTTTAACTTTGGTGGTGAGTAAATTATTGGAAATGCTGCTGAAAGAGAAAATAGTGAGGTTTCTGGAGTCCAGCGGATTACAGGATCAGAGGCAGCATGGATTCATCAGAGGCAGGTCTTGTCAGACAAATCTGATTGATTTCTTTGACTGGGTGACCAGGGAGTTGAACCGAGGGAGAGCCCTAGATGTGGTGTATTTAGATTTCAGTAAAACCTTTGACACCATTCCTCACAGGCAGCTTATAAAAAAACTGAGCACCCTAGGGATGGACCATAAAGTTACTGCTTTGATTAGAATTGGTTGAGAGGGAGGTGACAAAGGGTAGAAGTAAACAGAGCTCACTCTGAGGAGAAGGAGGTTACCAGTGGTGTGCCCCAGGGATCTGTCCTTGGTCCAATTCTTTTTTTAACAACTTTGTTAGTGATACAGTAGAAGGGCTGTCGGGTAAGGTTTGCCTCTTTGTGGATGATACCAAAATCTGCAATAGAGTAGACACCCAGGAAGGTATAGATAACATGAGGAGGGATCTAGCTAAGCTTGAAGAATGGTCTAGAATTTGGCAGCTGAGATTTAATGTTAAAAAATGCAAGGTCATGCATTTGGGCTGCAGCAATCCAAGGGAGTAATATATTATAGGGGGTGAAGTACTTTTGTCCACTAAAGAAGAGCAGGACCTAGGCATGATTGTGTCTGATGATCTTAAAGTAGCTAAACAGGTAGAAAAGGCCATGGCAAAAGCTAGAAGGATGCTTGGGTGCATAGGGATAGGAATGGCCAGCAGAAGAAAGGAGGTGATAATGTCTCTGTATAAGTCTTTGGTACCACCTCATTTGGAGTATAGTGTGCAATTCTGGAGACCGCACCTTCAAAATGATATAAACAGGCTGGAGTCCGTACAGAAGGTGGCTACTAAAATGGTTAGTGGTCTTCATTATAAAGCGTATGAGGACAGACTTAAGGATCTTAATATGTACACCTTAGAGGAAAGGCAGGATAGAGGTGATATGATTAAGACGTTTAAATACCTCCGTGGCATAAATGCACAGGAGGAGAGCCTCTTTCGATTGAAAGTAAGCTCTGCTATATGGGGACATGGGATGAGGGTGAAAGGGGATAGATTCAGGAGTGATATGCAGAAATATTTCTTTATGGAAAGAGTGGTGGATCCGTGGAATAGTCTCACAGTGAAGGTGGTAGAGATGAAGCAGTATCTGAATTCAAAGAAGCATGGGACAAACACAGAGGATCTCTAAAGGAAAAAAGGAGACTGTTGTATGGTTGATATGGAAGGTCAGACTAGATAGGCCATGTGGTCTTTTTCTGTCATCATGTTTCTATGTAATAACGGAAACCTTCTGCAGTACCAGGAGTATTGTGAAGTATGATAAAATTCTACGAAAGTCGGTCTTGACAGAACAAATCTACTATTCCAAACCAGCACCAACAAGGACCTATCTAAGAAAAGGCAGGGCTGTAAATACATTAGTAGCACTGATTGGGAAAATTAAACAAGCCAGATTACTTCAGATTCCTCCACCAGAGCCGCCAAGTTACCCAGTTTCATGAGTGAGATTTTTTGCCAGTTCTGATTTTAAATTTGTATTGCAATGCAGTATGGTATTTGTAGTCCCTGATTTTACCCATTGAATTGGTGCTGCAGATCCCATAATGCATCAGGATGAGATTTTCAGAAATCCAGGACTGACTTAAAATCTCACTCTTGGAACTGGGTAACTTGGCAGCTCTGCTACACAGACATTTTGCTAACAGAATACCTGACCTCAGTCACACATGCTAAACATAGATAGAAACTCCCAAGTATAGAACAAATTACCACAAACTGATAAAAAGTAAACCAAAACCCCAAGAAACCTGACTCTGCATGCAGTGCAACACTAGACAAATAGAAACGGCAATGCATTTCCTCCTGAACTGTGCCAAATACACTGGTCAACATTGAAATCGTTACTGACTTTAAATGGCCCTAATCTGTAGTATCTTGGTGAGCTGAACACGAATATAACATTAAAAAATTTTTATTGGCTCTCATTTTGAAGATATTGCATGTAGTTCATTTTTGATGTTTCATCGTGTAACGTTTTCCAGTAGGACATCAACAACATCCCAAATAAGCCTTGAATGATGTAATATTGCATCACATTGCATAATACCAGCATGCACACATCATCCAGAGTTGATTGCATCATTTTCTGATGCAATGCAATACTACTGCCAGACGGCTGCTGAAGCCATCTGACGTCAGCAGTGTACTATACGCAGTCGGAAAGGAAAGTAATCTGGTATTCTGTTCCGATATTGAAAGCCTCATGAATGCCTTAAAAATCACTCATGACCCACAAGACTGGAGACTATTTATAGACTCTTCAAAACTGAGTCTGAAGGCTGTTCTTTTGAACAATGGAAACCGTCTTCCATCTATTCCTGTAGCGCATGCCATCCACATGAAAGAGACATACAATAATGTAAAGCATCTAGTGACTTCCATTAACTATAACAAGTACAGCTGGCACCTCTGTGGTGACTTGAAAGTAGTTGCCCTTTTAATGGGACTGCAGCAGGGATATATAAAATACATGTGTTTCTTATGTGAGTGGGATAGCCAAGCAAGGGATTGGCACTACTTGCGGAAGGAATGGAATCGCAGACAAAATGTAACAGTTGGAGAGAAGAATATCCAGCACCCAGCTCTGGTTGAGGCTCACAATATCCTGCTACCACCCCTTCACATCAAACTAGGTTTGATGAAAAACTTTGTGAAAGCCATGCTTTCCGATACCTGCATGAAAAATTCCCTCGACTCAGCGAAGCAAAGATTAAAGAGGGAGTTTTTGTGGGTCCTCAGATTCGAGAGCTCTTCAAAGATGACCGGTTGAACAACTTGCTGCAGGGTGATGCGAAACAAGCATGAAATGCTTTTCGTCTAGTGTCAACAAACTTTCTCGGGAATGTTAGTGCAGAAAACTACAAGGAACTAGTAGAAGACATGCTGATGCAGTATCAGAAACTTGGCTGCAATATGTCTCTAAAGATCCATTTCCTTGATTCCCATCTCGATTTCTTTCCTGACAAATGTGGTATGGTTAGTAATGAACAGGGCGAACGTTTTCACCAGGATATCGCAACGATGGAGCAAAGATACCAGGGAAAATGGTCCACTACAATGCTGGCTGACTACTGCTGGACATTCCCTAGAGAAGCTCCCGAACAGCTGTACAAGAGACAGGCGAAAAAAATCTAAGAAGTAGTCTATGACTTGTTTTTTTACAGGTATTAACCGAAGGTCTATTATATTTACTATTGACATGCACTTCATGATGTAAACATTAATTCTTGTAGATTACAAAAAAATTAGAGCCAACTTTGCAATTTCACTGTCATATTCGTGTTCAGCATATAAAAATTGATAAGAAATAACTATTTTTATTTCAGTAACATTACTTTTGTAAAAATTTGTTGACCAGTGATATTTAAAAAGTAGATATCGTAAATTCCAAAAACTGACATATTCCAATTACTAAATTAAAAATAAAATTTTCTTTTTTTATCTTTGTTGTCTGGCCATTTTATTTTTCTAATCATGTTGGTCTCAGTTTTGTTTTCCTCTATCTTCTCTTAATTTTTTATCCGGGGTCTCCAGTCCATTTGCCCACTTCTCTTTCCTCCCATCTTCTTCATTCCCTCCTCTATATTCATCTCTAACATTGAATTTTTTTCTTTTCAGCTTCCTTCCATTTATTTTTCTGTCTTCTCTATCCACTCAGTTTTCACTCCTTTTTACAAACCAGTCTTCAATTGACTTATTTTTCTTGCTCCTATGTACAGCTTTCCAACTCTTTTCCTCACCTTGGTTCCCCTATTCCCCACTTTCCCTTCAGCATCTCCTCTCTCTCTCTCCCTCTCCTTCCAGCACCTCATCTTACTCTCTCCCCCCTTCACTCAGCATCTCCTCTCTCTCTATTTGCCACCGTTCATCAAGCATCTCTTCTCTCTCCCTACCTCTGTCTAATATCTTCCATCGGTGTCCCTATCCCCCCTCCTATGCCCTGCATCTCTCCTCTACATTCCTACTCCACCTCCCCCATGTCCAGCATCCACCTGTGTGTCCCTATGCCCCCTCCTATGTCCAACAACTCCCCTCTGTATCCTTACTCCTCAAGCTGCACATGCTAGCATTTCCTTGTAACCTTATTCCTGCAGTCCATGTTCAATATCAGATCCCCCTCTGTGTCCCTATTCATCTGTCCAACATCTCCCCTGTTACCCTATTTCCCCTCTGTTCATCACCCCGCCCTCCTCATGTCCACCATCACATCCTTCATGTCCTTATACTTTTTCCCCTCCCCAGGCTGAGCCAGATTATCCCCTCTCTCATTTTCACCCTCTCCCATGTGCACCATCCCTTCCCCTCTGATCCAGCTTTAGCACTTCCCCAGTGACGCCGCTCTTCAGCTCCTTCTTTCCTACCCTTCCATAGTGTCCATCTCTGCTGCCGCTATCACGTCGGGACCTGCTGCAGCAGCGGCAATAAAACACAGAAGACTGGAGCTTGCAAGCTCTTAGTGCCACCGATGTCTCTGCCAGTGCCACCTCTTCCGATATAAACGTTTCTGTTTCTGAGGGGTGGGATCAGCAGAACCATCAGCGTCCCTATGAACTTGCAGGCTCCAGCCTTATTCTGTGATTTAATGCTGCTGCAGCTGCTGCAGGTTCCAGCAAGTGGCAGTGACATGGGCACTTTGGGGGGTTGGGGGGAGCTAAACAATGGCAGCAAACACTGTCACCGAGCAGCATAGCAACAGGAAAAATGCATGAGCAAAAGGGACAAAGGCATGTGAGAGTGTGAATGGGGCCAAATGCGTTTGACTTGGTATGTCCAAAAGTGTGTGCGGTACGGTCTAGCCCTCCGCTTTTAAAAGAATAGGGGATGGCAGAAGCTAATTGCCATCTCCCTTTGCCATTTCTCCTTGGCCCAGCTACGTTGAATCCAGACTGCTAAAAAATTTGACACAAACCTGACAACAATCTTTCTCAAACCCCACTCCAGTTCCCCCCCCCCCCCTCTCTTTCCTACAGCTAGTGAGTGAACCTCAGAGGCCTGGTGGTATTCAGATTCCTCTAGCATCAATCATCTGAACTGGAATAACCTTCTTATCTTACTGCAATTAATCAATAAATTATTTTTCTAAAGTCTTTCTGGAGGTCTTCCAGATACTGCAGAACAAACAACATAGGTTGATTGTAGCCTTATGAGAAGTCACATGCTGCATGTGTTGACTGCTGTCCCATCCATTTGTAATTTTCTTTTGTATGGATTTTACATATAGAAGCAATACAATATATGACAAAGTATGGATCCTATAAAAATACTGGTGAAAATGATGGTAGGAAAAACAAATCTAGCAATGCTGAGCCTGTTTCCTGCCATAGAAAGGGTCAGGGAGGACCATTTCCTTCTTTCAAAATAAGCTTCAGATGCACACTGCTTTTTTATTCTTTCCAACCCAACAGAATGTTGGAAAGAAATTATATATAAGGGGTTGAAAATGGCTGTCCTCCTGTGACTGTTTATGTTTATTTAAACGTTGCTATATACTACTCTTTCGTTGCACACCAGAACGGTTTACAATATGCTAAAAAACAAAAAATCCTGAATTAAAGAAAAGGATAGAAAAACCCAGAAAAATAAAAAATTAAATATAAAGTTACAAAATGATCAGGAGTAAGAATCCCAGAAGTACAGTGAAGTACAAGGCTTAGTTGTTTAAGATGCAGTCCATCTGTTTGGGGAGCAAAATAACACTGATAATATAACAGGACAGCACAAAAATTTGATATGGAAGAAAGTCTAGTGAAAAGGCACATTGAATTAAAAATGGGCCTGATATGACCAGAGATTCCCAACAAATAAGTTTCTCACGAATGGCCCAATGCATTCTTATAGGAAAAATAGTTCCAGCTTCTGCAGCATAGGATCTCACTGACACTCTTTGTGGCCTTGGGCAGGGCTGGTGCAAGGAGATGAGAAGTCCTAGGTGAACCTCATGCCTTGCATCCCTTCAGCTGGCCAGCCGCCCATTTGCCCTTCATTGCCGCCACTGTTTTCCCTCACTGGGACCTACTATGGCGACAATGGATTGCAACAGCCCCATAGTGCTTATCTGCAAACTTTGGTGCCATGGGGCTGCCTGCTTCTGCCTCCTCTGATGGCTAACTTCCTGTTTGTGTGTGGGTCATTCTGCTTTCTGAAGCTTTCTAAACAAAACATCCAAAAAAAAATAAACCCCCAATGGTGAAAAATCAAATCAGAAAAAGGTGGAATCATCAAAGTAACAAAACCAGGCTCTCAAATTTGAATTTTTGTCGGACAAGCCGGTAAGAGGAGAGAGGACATCTCACCCTCATAATCTGGCCGTGTCCATTTTAATCAATAAGGTTATATTTTAATGTTGGTTACCCCTTAAGTAATAAGATTAACTATACCTTGTAAATTGATGCAGTTGGAGAGTAAATCACAAACATAAGTGATATGTATAATTGTGCACCTGATAACAGAGATGTGTCTATCAGCATGTGGCCTAACATTTAATTTGGTAGATAAACAGAATAAATTAAGGAATGTAGATGCAAAATAGAAGTATGCTACAAGCTAGTTTGGTCTATATATAGTCAAATAATTTGGGATAATTTAGTGCTAGCAGTAGATGTATTGTAATTAAATAGCATTAAATAAAGTAATCCTGTTCATTAGGTATAAGTAGTTTGTGATAAGGAAGCTTATCATAGTTCATGAGGGAGCTATAATAGAGGTGAATTGGCTCTGAACAAGCAACCTGTCTTTGCTGGTAGAAATAATAAAACAGAATGTTTTCATAAAAGACTACCAGTCCCAGAATGCACCAGGTTTCAAACAGCCTCTAGAGGAGCTGAAGTGGGGAAACGTGTGTTCAATCAGGAGAGCTATGAGGTAATCCCCAATCACTCATCTCCAAGGGCAGGGCTTGATTCAGCACAGCTGAGCTGTGCTAGGGTGGAGTATCCCTCTAAACAAGTTAAAAGTAAAACATATTCTACACAGAATCAGATGGAGATCAGACAGATCAGGAAGCAGCAGCAGCAACGTGGAAGAAAGAAGAGGAAAACATCTTGGAGGTCTAAAGAAGGAGCCCACAGCAGTACGTGTGTTGGGAGTCATTCCAGAGGCAAGCATACTCCATTGGACTGGAGGAAGCCAGAGGAGTGGGGTTACAGAGCCAGGAAGTCCCAGACGGCACCTTTGAGGGAGACGGCTGCATATGGAAGGGGCCCTACGACCAGTGCAAGAAGGTATGTGAAGAGAGACCCAGTGTCCAGGGATCTTGATTGGAAGGCTGGACATAAAAGCTGGACTACTTACTGGCCAGGATATCTGGAGAGGAAACCTAACAGCAAAGGAAGCTCAGGTATGAACACTGATCTATGCCCTAGCTCTTCACTTGGAAGACAGCAGGGGAACAAATATTGTCCTGAGAGTGTTCCATTAAGGAATTCCTCTGAGTCAGACCATGTTATTGATTCTATGATAGTTGAAGAAGAAGGAGATATTTTAAATGATCAGAATGAATACATGGATTACTCTCTGACTAGGCTGCTGTGGTAAAATACTTTCACAAATACAACAACAATCAAAAGGAACTATAACTTGTTCTTTTATATACCCAGAAAAGCCTGCAAGAAAGCTTTAGGATAGGATTTGAGCCACGTAGGGAAAGTGAACCAGCAAAGGGGTTTGCAGCTGGCTAATTATGGGTAATTAAGCCATGCACAGTTGCACGTGAGCTCTGAAGGGAAACTTCTGTTGGTGTGTGAAAATAGAAGAAAGTTATCCTTGAAAAAGAACAGTTTTTGGTTACTTTTGGGTTTTGTTTTTGCTTTTGGAGCACTGTTAAAAGTTATTAGCAGGAGCCCTCAAAAAGACCTTTTCTGTTTCCCATCAAGGTCTTTTATTGTTTGATTGCTTAAGAAGCTCAGTTGCTTATATCATGATTTGTTTTTTCCTAAGTACAATACTGAAGCAAGTGTCCTTTTGTGTTACCAAGTAAATCTGTGTGGGAGAATTAACCCCATGAAAAAAATATATTTTTCTTTACTTACACTCGAGCAACACAACTCATTATTTTGTGAACGGCTGATTCTGGTATGAATGGACTACATTCCCCACAATCCTTTGCAAGTCACAATAGTATTTTGCCTTTGCCAAGACTGTGGACGTTCACGCCCAGCGCCCCCGTTTACAAGTTGTGCTTGTTTGCAATTGTGTGGAATCAGAGGGTGATGTAGTAGTGAGTTTTGATTCTGCAGATTATATATTGCATGCACTGAATCATATGGGCTGAAGACGATGACTGTTGTAGATGAAAATAAGTCTCCAATGCTACTGAATGTGTGGACTCTGAGTAGGAGCAGAGATCAGCGATTCCAGCAAGACTACTCATATAATGCACCATAAAGCCTTGGTGGACAGGCACTGAAACTCTGTCCAAGATGTGCATTGTACAGCCCATAGTGAAAGGAGATGCTGCTGAAAAATATGAAGTTATGATTACTGTCATGATATGAATATGGGTGCAAACTGCCGAACTTCTGAAAGACCTATGGAGGGCAGTTGGCTACTACCAGCAGATAGTGCTTGCCAGAATAATCGATAGAGCCTTACTCTCTGTTCACATTCTTCTTGAGACCTAGCAAGGGCAAACTGTCACATGGCTTTGGTTAATTTGCAGGATGATTTAATCCTTTTTCTATATTGTAAAATAAGGCATATGTATAAAGACTTCTCCCACCCAGCAAGATGAAGTTTACCTATGGATCAGATGTGGTGCCTAGGACTCTATAGGGGCATCTGCAAAGTGAAATGGAAGATATTCCCCACTGTGGAAATAAGACTTATTTTGGACTTGGACATGTTTGAGCTACTATTCTTTTGTAGTGATTCTTTACAGAATCAGAGGGGAGACTGTAGAAGGGACTTATATTGGGGTACTGTGGTATTGGAGAAAGAGTTAATAATATAAAGAGTGAGAATAGCTTGGAATTTTGCTAATAGCCTGGCAGTGTATGTGTAATAGAAGCCAAGGTCATAACTTTACAGAAACAGAAACAGCTAGAGACAGAATTCTTATGAAGACAATGTTTTTGCTTGCAGAATGCTTGTCCCAGTTACAGTAAGCGTGAGCAATATGTTTTTGCCTGGCATGACCTGTAACGTATAGTGTTTAGCATGACTTGTAACGTAGATATACAAAATGTAGTCCAGCAGCCTTTCCTTTTTCCTTATTTTACTTTGGATTTTTGTAAACCGCTCTGTTGCCTTGCTACCTAGGGTAATATATCACAATATATGACAATAAAGGTAAAGATAAAGAGAAAGATGATGTAGAATGATAAGATGAAATTGTACAATGTAGCAGTTTTTCCTAATAAAAGAAAGTGCTGTAGCCTACAGTAGTAGGGGGAGGAATTATGGGTGACTGCTCAGATTTGCAGGCCTGGATAATTCTGTTAGAGTACTCCAACAGTATTGTATTATTAATGTAGGGCCCAAATTTCAGTTAGGTGGTGCTATGCACTGCATTGGTGCATAGCCTGCCCACCTCCCGCCTAACCCGGATTTTCCAAGCCAGGGTCATATGCGGCCCCAGCATCAAAAATCCAGGTGTCATCACACAGCCAGGTAGCCGCAGGAGCTACCCGTGTAGCACTGATTTTCGATGCTACACGATTAGCCCCAGCACCTTAAAGATAGGCAAGGTTTTCCCACATCTATCTTTAAGGCACAGAGCGCTAACCATGTAGCATCAAAAATTGGTGCTACATGGATAGCGCCATGTCCTGCTTCTGCTCTTCCCTGGAATGCCCCCAACACATCCCGATATTATTTGCATAGCATCTGGGCGAGTTAGGGACATATCTGGAATTTTCGAAGTGCACAACCCGTGTAAGAGCCCTTCGAAAATCCCAGATAAGGCCTTTACATGGGCAACTAGGAAAGTTACCCGTGTAAAGGACTTCAATAATTGGGCCCATAATTCTGTGTGTGTGTTTCCAACTTGCACTGAGTTCAGGGAATTGGAGCCAAGAACCAAGGAAGGATTTTACTTGTTACCCCAGTCAGAATTAGAACATGCAAACTATCAGTAAAGAATATTACAGGAGATTAAAATCATTATTGAAAAGTGCTTTAACATCACGGAAGAAAATACAAGCCATCAATCAGCTGGCAATTCCTGTACTCTTATACAGCTTTGGGACTGTGGACTGGCCTCTTAAAGATCTTGAAAAACTGGATGTGAAAATAGAAAAACTCCTCCATGCTCATGAAATAATTTACAAGAATCAGTGTATGCCAAGACTGTATATTCCTAGAGCTGAAGGAGGGTTAGGCGTCATAGAGATTGATTACACTTACAGAGCTACTATCATAGGCTCCAGGCCTACCTGACAGCATCAACGGATTCAAATACACAAAAAGTGCTTAAATATGAAAGTAAATGTTCAGAATCTATCTCCATCATCAAACTTGGACAAGCATTCCAATGACTAGAAGGAATGAATTAGAATCCACAAGTACACACAGGAAAGAAAGTAACAGAATTTGCAAAACAAGAGAAAAAAACTCTTCAAAGAATTAGATCAGAAAACAAGGAAAAACAAGTGGGAAATGCATGAATACAGTGGGAAATACAAAGTGTTACTCCAGGAACCCTTTGTCAAGAACGGAGACATGAATGGTTAAGGAGAAGTGAACTGAAACCGAAGGATAAGAGATTGATAGTTGCAGCCCAGAACAGTGGATTACGAACGAGATGGTTTACAGTAAACATTGATAAAACAGGCAGAACAGACATATGTCGATTCTGTAAGACTGAACCGGAAACCTCATAGCTGGCTGTGAAGTTCTGATGCCAGAAAATTTCTATACAAAAAGTAGCACATCTAGTCCATTGGAAACTCTGTAAACACTACAATATCACTGTCCCTGAAAAGCACTGACTCTAAGAGAATTACAGAGAATGAAGAGGTTATGATCACCTGGGAGATTCCCATTCTGAGGGATAAGAAATTGGATGCAAGGAAACCCGACATAGTGATAAAGGAGAAAAACACCAGAACGGCATTGATAATAGAAGTGTCTGTTCCAAGTGATTATTCTATAAATCACGAGGTGAGGCAGAAGATCCTGAAGTATCAAGAAATGTAGAGACCAAGAAAATGTGGCAGAAAGATACAGAAATATTTCCCATTATTTTGGGAACCACATGATTAATAAAGAAGAACTTCGGAGGTGCTCAGCTGTTTCCTTACGTTTTGACTGGGCAAGTTACCTGATTGGCTTTGGTGATTCCCTGCGAGGCTGCTCTGATTGGGGCAGCAGGAATAGAAGGGCTATAATACTCTGGCCCCACCGCGGGACGCCGAGGTGCTCAGCTGTTTCCTTACGTTTTGACTGTGCAAGTTACCTGATTGGCTTTGGTGATTCCCTGCGAGGCTGCTCTGATTGGGGCAGCAGGAATAGAAGGGCTATAATACTCTGGCCCCACCGCGGGACACCGAGGTGCTCAGCTGTTTCCTTACGTTTTGACTGTGCAAGTTACCTGATTGGCTTTGGTGATTCCCTGCGAGGCTGCTCTGATTGGGGCAGCAGGAATAGAAAGGCTATAATACTCTGGCCCCACCGCGGGACGCGGACGCGGACGCGGGCACGTGCCCCGGGGCGCGTGCCTGAAGGGGCATGACCAAAGGGGCAGGTCCCGCCCCTTTGGCACCCCTTCGGCGCACTTTGGCGCATAGAGAGGGTCCCTGTAATGGGGAAATGGAAGAAGCGTCCTCCAGTAACCCAGATGAAGGCGGTTAAGGTGGTCGGCCCGATGGATGCCCATATAAGTGTTGGGGGAACATCAACTTCGACTCCAGTTCATCCAGTTGTTGGTGGCCCGGGGGAGAGTTCTACTGTGAGTACTGCTTCTTCTAATATCTCTCCAGTTGAAAAAGGTTCAAGGCTCCCTACTCAGGATATGGAGTTGTCATTGGTGTCATCTTCCCCATCTGGAATAGTGGGGGTAGATGAGGTTGGCCGTGACTCTCTTCTTTCTTCTTTTCTGCGAGTTGAGTCTCCTCTTCAGACTTTGCCCCCTCCTCTTCCCTCTGTGATATCGTTTGCTTCGGTTTGTGAAACTCGATCTCCACCCGCAGACGTTTCCTTGAAAGATATCTGGGCTGTTGTTTCTCGAATTGAATTGGTCCTTGGGTCTTCTCTTCAGAAAATATCAGATTTTTCCAAAGAGACGGTGACAAAGTTATCGGATCATGATTCTAGACTGTCAAGAGTAGAGGGAATGCTTGAATCTCAAGAAGTGCAGATACAGTCCTATCAAGGAGTGTTAGCTACAATGGCGCAGGATTTTTCCTCACTTCATAATCAGGATGAAATATTAGAGAATGCTTTACGTTCTAAAAATTTGCATTTATTAAATTTTCCTCGGACTCATTATTTGTCCCCAGAAATGCTTTTTCAAAAATATCTTAAAGATGTATTGCTGTTTAATGATGCTCATTCAATCGCATGATCTAGAATTTATTATCTTCCTCCGGGGGGATTAGTTAAAAGTTTGGATGGGGAAGGTGGTGCTCAATCTGATCAGTTAGTTTCCTCTACGTTGGATATCTCACAGTTTTTGGAATCGTCTAAGGATGATATTTCCTCTCGGGCTACTTTGTTAGTAACTTTGGTATCGGAGTTGGATAAGGATAGGATTTTTCGAGCCTATTTTCGGAAGAAGGCTGAAAAGTTCTGTGGGCAAACTATTCAAATTTTCCCTGACGTTTCTAGGGCCACACAAAAGCGTCGTAAGGCCTTCTTGGAGGTCCGCCCGTGAGTTCTGGCCCTTGGAGCTTTATTTTATTTGAAATTCCCTTGTAAGTGTCAAATAACGTTTCAAGGGAAACGTTATGTTTTTTGCGAGGTAGATCAATTATTAGAATTTTTGAAGGATAAGACCTAGTTATGGTGGGTTTTTTTCTTTTTGGGAGCTTATCACTGGATACAATTGGGTTTTGTTGATTGAGCACCTCCTAGATGTGGGCTTTGATTTGAGTTTGATTTCCTTGTTTGTGCATGCTGTGTATGGTATATTGTATATTGTATACAGTTGCCTTTTTTATTCATTATTTCTTGTGCATGTCCTGTATATATAATAAAATTATAAAAAAAATAAAATAAAGAAGAACTTCCAAGCAGGGGCAGCTCTATAATGAGGCCGAGTGAGGCAGTGGCCTCAGGTGGCAACATTTTTGGGGGGTGGCAAAAATTGCCCCCCAAAAAACCGCCTCACTTGGCCTTCAAAATAAAAAAAACGGTCACAGAAGCTGCTGCTGCTGCTACTGCAGCAGCGGCAGTGGCAGAATGAAGTGCCCCGCGGCCCCCTGCCTCCCCGGAAGAACCCTGCCTTCTATTTCCCCCGTGCTGCGCCAGCTCAGCTTTGCAGAGCCGCGAAGGGAATGTTTCCCTTTCCCGTGGCTCTGTCACATGCAGGAAATGCCTGTTTCCCATCAGCGCTGGTAGGCTCAACTTTAACAGAGCTGCAGGAAAGGGAAACACTCCCTTCATGGCTCTGCAAAGCTGAGCTGGCCTGGGGGAAATAGAAGGCAGGGCTCTTCCGGGGTGGCAGGGGGCTGCAGGGCACTTCATTCTGCTGCTGCCACTGCTGCAGTGGCAGTAGCAGCAGCTTCTGTGACTTTTTTTTTCTTCAATTTCCCTTCAGAAGGTCGGGCTGGGGCTGGGCTGGGGGGAGAGAGTATAACTGGAAATAGTAATGGGCTGATGGGGGGCGGGCTAGGACTGGAAATGGACTGATGGGGGATTAAGAATGGAAATAAGCTGATCAGGATGGGGGGCTAGGACTGGTAATGGGCTATTGGGAGGGTTAGAACTGGAAATGGGCTGATGGGGGGGACTAGGACTGAAAACGGGCTGATGGGGGTTAAGAATGGAAATAGGCTGATTGGGAGGGGGGCTAGGACTGGTAATGGGCTGATTGGTGGGGTTAAGCCTGGAAATGGGCTGCTTAGGGAGGCTAGGACAGGAAATGGGCTGATTGGGAGGCTAGGACTGGAAATGGACTTATGGGGGGGGGGGGGTAGGACTGGTAATGGGCTGATGGGGGGCTAGCACTGGAAACGAGCTAAGACTGATAATGGGCTGCTTGGGGGGCAAGGACTGGAGTGGGGTGATAAGGGGGATAAGACTGGAAATGGGCTAATAGGGGAGGGGAGGAGAGTGCTGCTGGCCCTGGAAGAAAACTAGGGGCTAGGACTACAAATGGGCTGATGCAGTGGGATGGGAGAATAGGACTGGAAGGGAGCGGATACTGAGAGGGTCTGCCAGTGGAAGGAGGGGGCAGGAAGGGAGCTGGAATGGAGCCGACACCTGGGATGTACTAAAGGGGGACTGGAAGGGAGCTGACATGGGGATGGTAGGTGGCTGTGTAATGGGGAGGAGGCTGGAAGGGAGCTGACATGTGTGAATCGTACTGGAAGGGGGATGGACAAAGGATAGGATGACTGGAAGGGAGCTGACTGGGAGGGTGGCACTGAGAGTGGATGTGAGCTGATACCTGGGATAATATTTGGACTAGAAGGGGCTGGACAGTGGGGAAGGAGGGGGAGACTGGAAGGGAATAGACACCAGGGGCAGTCGTGGGAATGCAAGGCGGTTGATATTGGAAGGTACTGGGAGGGGAGGACTGGAAAGGGGGCTGATACTGGGGAGGGTTACTGGAACTGGAAATGGGCTGATGGAAGGACATGAAGAAAACAAAAGAAGAGATAAGAAATGGCAGATGGACCATAGACCACAGAAAGAGAGCTAAGAGAAAACAGGAAAGCAGAAGCCTTAGATCGGGACCAGCATGATCAGAGAACAAAGGTAGAAAAATAATTTTATTTAATTTTAGTGATTGGACTTTGTGCTATCTTTATATTTTACACAGTATTGGGGAAATGCATCTCTTATTTATCTGATGTTGCACTGCATGCGGAGTCTGGCTTCTTAGGGTTTCAATTTAAATTTTGTCTACATATTTTTAGTTTTACTTTAGATTGTGGTTACTTATTCTGTACTTGGTGAGAGTCTATGTTCTGATTGTGTGACTGAGCCCAGGTGTTCTGTTAACATGGAGTTTGTACATAAAGATCTATACTGTACTGTAGTAATTTGACATATTCAGCTTTTCAAATAGGTGTATGGATGTTCCAGGGCCCACAGAAGTATTCACAGTGACCTTTTTTTACATGGGCTCCTTATGTGAGTTTTGGAAGTTGGTGCTGATATGGTATGGTATGGTAGATGTGCTCTTTGTTATAGGGTTTTGTATTAGTTCACAATATGCCTGGTACTGGAGAATAGAAACATAGAAACATAGAAATATGATGATAGAAAAAGACCACATGGCCTATCTAGTCTGTCCTTCCATATCTACAACTACAACAGTCCCCTTTTTCCTTTAGAGATCCTCTGTGTTTGTCCCATGCTTTTTTGAATTCAGTTACTGTCCTCATCTCTATCAACTCCACTGGGAGACTATTCCATGGATCCACCACTCTTTCTGTAAAGAAATATTTCCGCATATCACTCCTGAATCCTCATTCCATGTCCCCTCATAGCAGAACTTGCTTTCAATTGAAAGAGGCTCTCCCCCTGAACATTTATGCCATGGAGGTATTTAATCATCTTAATCATATCACCTCTATCCCGCCTTTCCTCTAAGGTGTACATATTAAGATCCTTAAGTCTGTCTTCATATGCTTTATAATGAAGACCACTAACCATTTTAGTAGCCACCTTCTGCACCGACTCCATCCTGTTCACATCCTTTTGAAGATGCGGTCTCCAGAATTGCACATTATACTCCAAATGAGGTTGCACCAAAGACTTATACAGAGGCACTATCACCTCCTTTTTTCTGCTAGCCATTCCTCTCTGTATGCACCCAAGCATCCTTCTAGCTTTTGCCATCGCCTTTGCTACCTGTTTAGCTACTTTAAGATTATCAGACACAACCATGCCTAGGTTCCGCTCTTCTTTAGTGGACAAAAGTACTTCACCCCCTATACTATATTGCTCCCTTGGATTGCTGCAGCCCAAATGCATGACCTTACATTTTTTAACATTAAATCCCAGCTGCCAAATTCTAGAGTATTCTTCAAGCTTAGCTAGACCCCTTCTCATGTTATCTACACCTTCCTGGGAGTCTACTCTATTGCAGATTTTGGTATCATCCGCAAAGAGGCAAATCTTACCCAACAGCCTTTCCGCTATATCACTAACAAAGATGTTAAAAGGAATCGGACCAAGGACAGATCCCTGGGGTACATCACTGGTAACATCCTTCTCCTCAGAGTGAGCTCCATTTACCTGTACTCTTTGTTGCCTCCCACCCAACCAATTTCTAACCCAAGCAGTAACTTTAGGGTCCATCCCTAGGGTGCTCAGTTTGTTTATAATTCGCCTGTGAGGAACAGTGTCAAAGGCTTTACTGAAATCTAAACACACCACATCTAGGGTTCTCCCTTGGTCCAACCTCCTGGTCACCCAGTCAAAAAAATCAATCAGATTTTTCTGACAAGACCTGCATCTGGTGAGTCCATGCTGCCTCAGATCCTGTAATCTGCTAGACTCCAGAAACCTCACTATGTTTGTTGTTGTTGTTAGTGACATAATCAGAATCAGATTTTTTTTTAAGATATTGAGTTCAGTGGGTGAATGTCCTGCTTCTGCTCTGCACCCATTGTGAATGCAAAATATATGTTGAAAAAAAAAAGCAAGAACCATAGCGCAGTTTATAATAACAAAATAAAAATTAGTTATAATTTAGTTTTATAAACTGCGGTTGGTTCTCACTCTCTTTTAGTTCATTGGTGTGCAAACATCTTGCATTTCCTCCATATAATCCTAATTGTCTTTTTGGTTTGGTTCAGTCCCTGATTGGAGTTCTGTAAAAACCCCACCCCCTCTAGGGGGGGGGGGGGAAGAGCGCCATCTCATCCTTTGCCTCAGGCAGCAGATTGCCTTGAGCCACCCCTGCTTCCAAGCACATCTTGACAAACTATCCATACTTGTTATATCTTACGAACTCTAGAAGGAAGCTCTCTTTGGCACATGCCTTAGTAGTAAATTTGAGAGACTGAGATCTTACTCCACATACCCTAGCTTAGAAATGAGGTTCATTTATGGTATGCGCAAAACTAACACATTTGGAGAAACCGCCCCGAGTGGTGCAGTAATGCAAGCAGCCACAGAAAATTTCTGCCTCTTGAGCATAGTTTTCTTTGGATAAGAAGCTGTAGAGAGTGGAAGGCAATTTCCTCCTTCTTTCTATCCCTTGTACCTCTATACTGAATCCTGACTGCAGAAAACTAGACAGAAACTTGCCAAGATCCTCTCACCATCTTCCACTCCTCTTCTTCCCACCTCAGTTTATGTTTATTAAAAATTTGATATGCCGCTTTATACATGATTAGTAGCAAAGCAGTTTAAAATTAAAATATAAGAGAAGGAAAAGGAACTCCATAATTAAAAGTAGCAGGAAAGAACAGATGGAAGGTCCTTTCCCTTATCTTTTTCCCCTTGATGGTTCTCAGATCTTAAGAGCTGTAATAACCTTTTTTATCTTATTACAAAAAATCAATAAATTGTTTTTAAAGTCTTCCTGGAAGTCTTTAGCTACTATAGAACAAATGAATCCGTTTATAGCCTTATGAGAAATCACATGCTGTATGTGTTGGCTGCCGTCCACCCCTGACCAATATAGCCTGTATTCTTTTGTGGCAGGTGAAGGCCTGTGATCCACAGTGTCTGATATAAGCAAGCAAGCCTAGCTAGCTTGACCTGTAAATGAAGCTTGTGAAGAGGCCCATATGAATTGCACATCCCCCAATATGCTGCTGTAGAATTAGAACTCAGTAAAAGCATTGATTTAGCTTAAACAAGCAAAACAGATGGAAAATTACAGAAATTATGTTTAAAACTGCTGACAGAGAAGTTACAGAGCCCTGCTTCCCTACACGTACAAACTAGCTGAGTGGCCTTGGAAGTAGGAAAGTAACAAGTTGGTGAACTGGCCATTGTAATTGGGACTAGAAGGGGGGTGAGCAGGTGCTGAGCCCACTGAAAGAACATAATTGGATAACAATATCAGTACCGGGACCAATAGAAGGGGTACGGGAGGTACGGGAGGTTACCGGGACCAATGAAATGTTTTTCTATACCTAGAATGGAGCAAAAGTCTATAAAAGTTGTTGTATTGCCAGAAAACATTGCTCAGCCATTTTGAATTTGATCTTGCTTGAGACTTGTGCACAAATAAATGATTTGGACCTTCTGAACAGACTCCTGGTATCATTGGTTTGTCTGCGCTCTGCTGCTACACTTTAACTATGTTTAATTTTCTTTAGTAAGGATTTTACATATAGAACCAATATATGATAAAGTACAGATCTAGCAAAGATGTTGATTGGCATGTTGCTATAGCAACACTGCAGGGAAAAGTGCAAATCCAGTGGTTTTAAGTATATTTATTGCCTTTGATGAGGTCAGGAACAACTTTTAAATCAATCCAACCCTATGGATGCTGGTAAAAAAAAAAATATACATAAGAGATTGAGAATGTCTGTCTACCTATCTGTCTGGGGGAAAATGTAACAGAAAGGACCAAATTTGGCATGGGGGAAGACTGCTGAAAAGACACATCAAGTCTGACAATGGGCTAGATTGGACTGGAGTTTTCTGAGAAATAAAGCCTGCCCACAAAAATGGCTCAGTGCATTTCCATGGAAGAAGTAATTCCAGCTTCTGAAGCATAGAAACTTTGATTCATTTACACAGAGCAGTTAGGGAATCGCTTTTTGTAAAGTGCTTCTCTTCTGTTCTCTATTTTCTCATAAGACACACACACACAGATGCACCCGCATCCATACACAAACCTGGCATCTCTGCACCTGCACTTCAGACACATATACATACACCCCTACCCACCCCTGGTGCTGTGCTGCTACCTATTGTTCATGTGCTCATTCTGTCAGTGCCCATCCCCCAACCAACCAGCTCTGTCCAACAACATGTAAAGTTCTTGCATTTGCTGTCAGATTTTTTCCTCAGCCTGCAGCAGCCCCTCATACTTTTCCCCTTCATAACCCCTTATCAGCAACCCCAAGGATACTCCTTGGTTCTATTGGCTATCTCCAAGGTCAGTCCAGTACCCCATACAGAGCTCAATGCCACCTTACTTGCACAGCGCAAGAACTTTTGGCAGGCTCACCCCCTCCCTCCTGTGACTGGAGCACACTTCTCATTGGCTGAATCCTACCCAGACTTTCTGGGGATAGGCAGAACAGGCTTGGGGGGGGGGGGGTTAGGGGGAGAAGGGGAGGAAGCAGAGCAGGCTCAACCATTAGGCAAACTAGGCAACTCCCTAGGCCAACAGGTTTTTTTTTGGAGGAAGGAGGGTGAAAGAGCAGGACATTAAACGTTAAACAATAGATTCTGACAGCTGAGGGAAGAGAGGGGGCATAAGTCTTAAGGTTTGCCTAGGGTGCCAACACCTTTAACCAACTCTGGGGCTGGCCCCGGGAGGAAGGGAGATATTAGATATCCTTCTAGCTTTTAGACTGTCCTAAAAAAACCCAGACAGCTGACAATTCTAGCCTCCTAAGTCTGGAGCGTATTTGACAGGACTCCCCCCCCCCCCCTAAATATGTGGGCCTTAGCCTTTGCTTTAATCCAGCCCTAGGTGGAGGGTCTTTGAGAGGGCATCGGGGTGGGGGAGAGGACCTACAGGGTCTATTTGCGGGGTGAGGAGAGAGTCTTTGGGGGGTTGAAGGCTTTGACTAGGGAATAAAAGGTTGCTTGTGATACTGAAATGCATGGGCCTCCTTAAGATGGTGCCTAGGAGGGAAGCCAAGATGATGGAAACACACTGACTGGGCTCTGAGTTGCTTTGCACTGTTTTTAAAAAGTTACCTTTTACTTCTGTTCTAATGCTGCAAAGGTTTAAGGGGAAGCAGTGCAAACTTGTGCCAAAGACGCCGCCAGTCTTGGGCTGTTGGACCGGCACTCCCACAACTGGCCTATTGGAGACTGCGAGGGCGGAAGGAGGCTCATCGCATCTCACTGAGCCGGATGGCACATTCAATCTGGCAAAGCGGTCTGCCCCAGCACAACCCCCTGTAAGCAGTACCAGTTCATCGGAGGCAGAGAAGCATGTGTTTCATGCAGCTCCTGCTGTGGTGCCTGCTGGAGAAGAGTCTACCGCAGTGTTTGGAATAGCACTGATGGCCATTTTGTTTGCTGGGGATCCGGTGGAAGGCAGTGCTGGAGCGGTGCTGCTTCAACTTCTTTGACTCAAGAAGGAGTCTCATCTCCATTGTCTTCTGGAACTGTATCTTTCAAGTCTGCTCTCGTAATTCCTATTCGATTCATTTTCAAGACTTTTTGGAACCATCTGAGTGCCCTGGAAGCCTCCTTGTCCTCTCAGTTTTCTGCTATTCAAGGTACTTTGGCTGGTGCACTGCAGATTTTGGAGCAGCAAAAGCAGGAGGCGGCTCGTGTCTTCTCGAGTAACCCAGGTTGAAGATAAGTGTTTGGAATTAACAGGACTTAACAGTTCTATGGTTAAAGACCTTTCCAGTGTCCATGCAAAGATTGAGTCTTTGGAGAATTCTATTAGGAAGAGGAATTTACGTTTGTTGAACTTTCCTTGTGTGCCTACCCTATCTCCAAAGGAACTGTTTAATTTGTATGCCACCACAGTTTTGAAAATTCCATCAGAGTCTTTGCCTCCATTATCAAGAATTTTCTACCTGCCTGTGGCTAAATGTAGGGACCCTGGGACAACTTCTCTTAGCCAACAGCTTTCTTTTGGCTCTTTGGACTTAACTTGGTTTTTGGAGACTTCCACTACTTGTACAATTCCTAGGACCACTCTCTTGGTCCCAAGTGCTCTAGAAGCTGACCGTGACTGGCTGTTGAAATTATACTTTAAGGCAAGAGATGAAGCTTTCATGAGTGCTCGGATCAGGATGTTTAATAATGTTGCGAAGGCCACTCAGAAGCATAGGAAGCAATTTCTTCTCATGCGTCCTAAGGTCCTTCAGTTAGGAATCCTGTTCTTTATGAGGTATCTATGTAAATGCTTAATCAAATATCAGGGAATCAGATATACCTTCTTTGAGCCTAGTCATTTGACCCAATTCTTAGTTGCTAGGGGTCCAATTTTGATTTAGGAAGGCTATGTGCTGCATCAGTGCATAGCCTGCCTGCCTGCCGACCCCCTTATCCCAGATTTTCATTTCTATGGTGATGGAAGTGAAAAGATGGGTTATGCTGGATGCACCAGCAGCCGCCAAGGCTAAGCAGGTAGCAGTGATTTTCAATGCTATCCACTTAGTCCCTGTGCCTTAAAGATAAGCGAGGAAAAAGCTTTTCCTCTGCCCCTGCTCTGCACCCAACATGCCCCAGTGCTAACCGGATAGCATCTGGGTGCATTAGGGACTTATCTGGGATTTTTGAAAGGCATTATCTGTGTAGGTGCCTTTCGAAAATCACAGATAAGGCATTTACATGGGTAACTTGGGCAGTTACCCATGTAAATGCCTTTGAAAATGCCGCCCTAAGAGTTTAGAGCTACCACTACAGTCTGTGGAGTTACCGAGTTCTGCTTCATGAAGGAATGATGCAGACAGATTGATTAATTGTGTGTCTTATTTCCTCCATACCTGATACCGTATTTTCCTTTAATTTTTATTTGGTTCCTCTCCATTGTCATAGGCTAGTGAATGATTTTCATACTAGGTATTTTTTTGCCACTGTGGTATGGCTTTACTTTGCTTTTTATGTATATATTTTTCCGAAGCAAGTGAATTTCTTGTGTCTTTGTTTTAAAATTTGCATAAATAAAAAATAAAAAATAAAAGATGGTGCTTGCGAGTATCTGGCCAAGTGTTAGCAGCCCAGTGATCCCAGAGAGGAAAAATGGCACCCGTTTTGAGCTATTGTTGTTTTACCCGGAATAACAAAGCTTAGAGTTCAATGTAAGCTGTATTATTCAATTTGCAAAATAATAAGGTGCTTTGCACATTAATAACTAGCCCTCAGACTGGCTTCCAGTTGTGTGACACACTCAACTTCACTCTTCCTTTCGTATTACATTAAGGGGGTAACTTTGAATAGCTTGCTTAGTTTTAAAGCCTATGGGGTCATTCCGATCCTCGTTTAGTGGATGGACGTCCAGATCCGCTAAACACCTGGATTGCACTGGCAGAAACAGAGCTCCCCACACATAGATGTGAGTTGTGTGGAGAGCTCTGTTTGTGGGCAGGATGGGGCGGGCCGCGGGAGAAGACAGGGCGGTGCGTGGGAGGCGCAATGACCCGGGATATACAGGGCTGATTCCGAGGTTAGCCCTGTATGTCCGGGGGCGGCCATTTAAATGGGGGATGCCGGAGCCTGGGCCCTCCAAACATGTGAGGGGGTGCAGGGGTTTTCCCGCAGCCCGACCCTGGCCACGGCAGGCCTGATCAGGGGTCGGGCTGTGGGGAAAGCATGTTTTGGAAGACCGCATGGGATCGCGGACACATGGAACTACAGTGCCATGTCAACATGACGCCATAGCACTGTGGCTCCATGCAGGAGCCTGGCTGAGCTAGCCAGGTAGTTGGCTGGATGTCTGGGGTGCCTGAATCGGGGCACGTCCCGGACATCCAGCCACTATGCCGTGATTATGCTCCCACAGGGACATCTAGCCCCCGCGGGAACAGAATCGGGTGCATCCCCATGCCATTCAGATGTCTGGAGATCCAGTCAGCATGAGGACACATAATATATAATTGGCTTTTATGTGTACTTTCAAGGTCGGTCTTAGGCCAGTTCAATCTATTTGATCCAAGGTTGCCCTGCTCTAGGGTTAACAGAGTTACTAGATTTTGAAAAGGTTTACAGAATAGAAAACAAAGATTTCTTTCTAAGTATAGTTTTGTTTTAATGCTTTTGTGAAAATATAGGTTTTTAATAAAATATATTAATCTTAAGTCCAGAAAGCCTCACCAAAATGGTCCAAATAGGGCCCTGTAATTGCTAATTGCATCCCTGGGTACTTTTTATTTGCTTACTTGTATCAAATTTTCAAAGGGGAATTACTCAGGTGGTTTCTTTTTGAAATGTATCTAGTTAAGTATGCATCCGTGCAAAAAGCAGCCAGGTAATTTGTGCAGGTGGCTGGAAAGTGTGGAATAGTGTGAATACTTTCAAAAATTAAATGTAAATGCATTGTTCCACCCTCTGAATCTAAATGTCCTACCTCCGGGACTGCCTTCTCACTATCTTGCTAAAACTGTGCACTGTGGAAGCCTGTGCAAACTCATTGCCGGTAGAAGAGGGTGATTGCAATTGTCAGACTGGCCTGTCTATTAGAGTGGATCTTTATTTACTCAGATAAATAGGCTAGAAAGTTACCAACTCTGTAAGCCTGTAAGTATACAAAGGGGTATGTTTACTAAACTGCGGTAATGCCATTCGTGTTAGGATCCTCGGTAGAGGCAGAAATACCCAAATAAGGACATGGGTGGTACATCGTTACCGATAACGCGCGTTACAAGGCGCCATAAAGTAACGAGCGTTACATGATAGGCACGTTACCGCGCGTTAATCTTAAGAAGGCAAGCAGACATGCAAACACAGAAACACAGAAACAGAGCTGTAGCACAATGGTTACTACACTGACTGATAGTACAGGGGTCATGGATTTGATCCCCAGTGTGCCTACTGAATAAGGCTGCCTGAGGCATTATGTTTAAGTAGTGGGTTGTGAGGAATTTTAGTTTTACTTTAATTAGTGCTGCCAGCAAACACACCCTCACAGTGACGTAACCTAAGGTGCCGCATAAGGCACCCTAGAAGGCACTCCACAGGGCACATTATAAAGTGCGCTGTCTGCCAAGGCACCCTATAATGTCCCCTATAGGACACCTTATAAGGCACCTTATGAGGCGCTTTATAGGGCACCTTATAAGGCACCCTAAGGTGACAGTACTCTGAGGGTGTTTCTGCTGGCAGCACTAATGTACATTATTTATTTATTTATTTATTTAACATATATTTATAACCCGCAACTTCCAGGGTTCAGTTGCGGTTCACAATAAAACAACAATCCACAAAGCAGACGCTTAGTTTTACATCGAACATTTTGTAACATTGAACATTTTGTAACAATAAAAGTAAAAGTTAACAGTATGAACTAATGCATAATAGCAAAACTGACTTGTGACTATGTACAATAAACTATATACAAATACATGTTGTGGGTCCTCTGGAATTGAATCATAGTGTTTTTATAATAGTGTATTGTCTGTTAAATTGTTGGATATAGTATTCCTGTGTCATGATTTTTAGCCTTTATCTGAGTGTATCGAGGGGTTATCTATGTTGCCGTAGTGCATTAAAATAGACAATGCCTCAGACAGCCCTATCAATGAACCCCACTGTGGGTTTTGAACCCATGACCTCTGGTTCCACGGGCAGTGAAGTAACCAGTGGGCTACAGCTGCTAACAAACCCCTGGCTGGCTACAGGAGGACTGCACGGCACCACACAAACATTCTGCTGTGGTTACCAGGTTAGAGTCAACCCACCCATACCCAGGATGCACAGCACATGAAAATCAGCAGTCTACAGATGATCACAAGATGGGGTATGCACCCCACAGCACCTCAGCCTGGTAGGGGGTGCCGACGGTGTGTGTTAGTGGCACAGAGTAGCTACAGACCTATGCTTACCCTGAGGGTGAGGTGGGGTGCCCAGCACCATTTTCGCAGCACCTGGCTTTGCTGAGATAGGCTATGCTGCAGGTCCCCATCAGTGCCAATGTGTGATAGGTAGTCCTTGCAAACACCCCTAGGATATGCCTGTGTCCATCTGTATTTCACATCTAGCCCTTGTGGACTATGATGCACCCAGAAAAGTGCATACCCTGTGTGGGTGCCATGGTCACATGATTTAAGTGAAGGGGGGTGTTTGGACCCACAGGCGGATTATGTACCACCAGCCAACCCACCCTCTGTGGCTCAGGGTGGGGGACAGGATCTCCCACCAACAGATCCACATTCTACCCCCCTGCAATGGTGACAGTAGAGGGGACCATCAACCCCAGTCCTGCTGGGGAATAGACACCCTACAGGGCAGTCAATGCAGATCTGTACACATCCATAAATAAGGCAATGGCAGACAGACAGTAGGCCTGGAAATGCACAGCTACCCCCCACCACCATCTGACATTCTCCAGCAGCAAGCACAGTGAGTCACCAGCCACTGCACCCTGCAAGGTGTTCCAGCCACACACATACGAACTGCAGACAGTCTGCTAGCTAGACCATAGTGCATGTTCCTGGAGGAGATGTGTGCACCCAAACCTGGGATGTGAGCACACCCACCAAGCAGATAAATCAGTGATTGGGCCCCAGAAAACAGAACCCATATATATCACTTAAGAGAAACACTGTATAGCACTATGGGGGAACCCAGCCATGCCGTGGTCACTGCTCAATCAGGGTGAGAGTGACCTCCCAGCAGGACATGCTGTGGCCTCCCTGTCCGTGCAGGTGGTGGCCGGCCACTACAATGTCCGAGCCATTGCCCTATGCTATGTACAGATGAATCCAGGCCAGGCCACCCTATCCTGGCTATTCCCACAGTACCTTGCTCCTCATTATGCACATTGGCAGGCCAATACTGGCAACAGTGCTAGCAGTGTGGGATGTGGAGGGTGTTTGCAGCCACCACACACTGGATAGACAGACACACACTCCCCACACCTATGCCAGCATTGTGCAACTATAGAGGCTTTTGGCAGCCCTGGCCACCGCACCAGTCCTGGGCACAGTGCAGGCATGGCTATGGTATGCAGTACTGTTGGGGTCACTCCCCAGGGTGGTGGACACTGTCAGATACTAGACCTGACACACACTCCACAGACACCAGAGAGGTTGGTATGATACAGCTCACTGAGCAGATTGTGCTAAACCTAGGAATTGCTATGTGCCAGTAATCATAGCAATCTTTTGATATCTGTGTACCGTATTCCCGGGTTTAGGGTGGCATTGCTAAAGGTATGCAAGTGCTAGATGCACGCAGGGCCCAACATCCTACCTGTCCAGGAGGCTGTGGATAATGGGGCCTGTGGGTGCGGGTGTTTCTGCCCCTGTTGGCTGCTGCTCTAGGGCAGGGGTTCCCAACTCCAGTCCTGGTGGGCCACACACTGTTCAGGTTTTCATGCTGTCCCTGATGAATATGCATAGAAAATATCTGCATACCATGGGGGCGGCGCATAGAAATGCAGCACAGGCATCTTTATTAGCGATAGCATGGAACCTGAATGGTGTTTGGCCCCCCAGGACTGCATTTGGGAAACTCTACTCGAGGTATTGCACATGTTTATGGTGTCTGTGCTCTGTAGGGTGAAATGTAGGTGTCCCAGGCATGTTTATTCTATCTGCAATAAAGGTTCCGTCTTTCTTATGATGGTTTATTAATGGGTAAAATATGGGGACAGGGTTGGCAGGAACCACAGCTGGGACTTGAACCTGTGACCTTCTGCTACTGAGCACACTGGCTGTGCTTACTGCACCACACTGTTGCCACAGGGACACTTCATTCCCTGGAGATACCATGACTGTTTGTCAGACGGAGCCTGTCTGTTGCAGTGCACGGCACCCACCTAAACGGGGCTAGGCCATGGTCTGCTGTGGCCAGATGCCACTGCCCCCTCCGCCACCAGCACTCCTCCACCACCATGCTGCCATGCCCTTCTACTGGTGGTGCTGGTGGTGCGCAGTCTCAGGCCATCCAGTGTGCGGGTTCTGGGGTAGGGGTGCCTGCATAGACGTCCACGCTTCCCCCCAGCACTGCCTGCCACTGTTCTGTGCCCTTGTAAATGGAGCTTACTCTGAAGAGATGGAGGTTACCAGTGGTGTGCCGCAGGGGGTAGCTGATGGGTTTTATCCCCTGTGACACTGTGGGAAACACAGTCGTGCCCATGTTGGGCCTTCATCATTTGCTGTCTGGCTGCTCTGCTGTTTCAGCATTCGTATGGGCCACCTAGGCATCACCCTAGTCCGCACTGTGGCCCAGCTGCACCACAGCATGTGCTGCCTGCAGCCCTCTGTATCCCCTTTTCCAGCATCTGTCCAGTTGTCCATTCCGACATGCCCACCCTGCTGTTGCGGGACATGTGCACGCCATAGGACACCTGTCCAATAAAAAGGGAAAGCCCTGATCAGCGCTATTTCACTGTGGGATCATTCACCTTGTCGGGGGACAGAGCATAGACCCTTCCACGATTAATATCTTTTTTTGGGAGCTTTCTCTGTAGTGTTTTTTGCTGTTTCCCAATATTATCACTATTGGCCAGCTTGGTTAGGTTTTTTTCCAGTTTGTTGAGGTCATTTTCAATGTTTATGTGCCCTTTTGTTCTGTGCACATGTATCACACTTATCACTTTTTGTAGTTTTCCCTGCCTATGCTGTACATTGCTGACACTTAAATGGTTTCTCTCCCCTGCAAATGTGCATCTAACGGCAGGTTTTCAATCGCGTTAGGATTCAGCTCTTCAGATCAGCGCGTTAGTGTGAATGGAGCCTCTCCCCGCCCACACTCTGCCCACTGACCCCTTCTCTCCGCCCTCTCTCCACCTTCTGCGGTTTTACCGCACCGCGGAACGTCTACGATCGTTAAGTAACGATAACGCGCGTTATGTAACGTTAACGATCAACGTCTCATAACGCGCGTTAACGTTACTTAACGATCGTTAACGTTACATAACACGCGTTATGTAATGTTACTGCAGTTTAGTAAACATACCCCAAAGTGTGTGTCCATGCTTGCCTTACATAGAGCTTCCACACTGCAATGCAGAAACACAACCCCTCCTAAAGGTTTCAGGCAAAAAGGATGAAAAGTCAATGTCTATATGGAATATAAGTGAGATATGTAGAAGTGGCAGCATTAAAGATTTTAGATAAAAAAGATGGGCTGAAGAGAAGTAGACTAAGGTTTTGCTCTTGAGGTTGTCAGGGGAAGAGGAGAGGTAAAATTCATTCGCTCTTCACTCCCCCCACATACACATTATTACGACAATAAATTGCACAGCCTGCTTATCCTTGTCAGGACAAAGAACTCAGAAGCCCTTAACATTTGAGCTGGAAAGTCCCTCAACAAGAGACAGGCAGAGTTTGGGATGGGGAAGAGAGTAAGAGAAATTAATGTCCCTGACCTAAATACTGCTAAAACAGAATAGTGAGGTTTCTGGATTCCAACGGATTGCAGGATTCAAAGCAGCATGGGTTTACCAGGGGCAGGGCTTGTCAGACGAATCTGATTGATTTCTTTGACTGGGAGACAAGGGAGTTGGACTGAGGGAGAGCCCTAGATGTGGTGTACATAGATTTCAGTAAAGCCTTTGACAGCATTCCACACTGGTGACTTTTAAACAAACTGAACACCTTAGGGACTGACTGGGTTAGAAATTGGTTGAGTGGGAGGCAAAAAAAGAGTACAAGTAAATGGAGCTTACTCTGAAGAGATGGAGGTTACCAGTGGTGTGCCGCAGGGCAGGGGTGGCCCAAGGGTGGTGCGGGGCTATGTGTGGAGACTCATTTTGGGGCCTCATTTGCATATCCACGGGGCCTCATTTTCATAAATTAAATTAATTTTATTTTAAAATGTATATGTTGACAACTAAAATTTTAGGTGGCTTTCAAAGAAGCTCTTCACAAGCCTCTCTTTTCTCCTGACAATGACTTAGGGGCATGTTTACTAAATATTAATGTGCGCTAAGTGCCACTGTGCCAATAGAAATAAATGGGTGTTCCTGCATTTAGTGCACATCAACATTTGTGAATACGCATTAACTTTTAAACATGTCTCTTAATGAGTGTCTGAATAGCATTTGCATGGGCAGTGAGAATAAAGAAAGATTACCAGATTTCTGCATTACTATACTCCAGTGCCAACTGCCAGGAAGTACTATAAACCCTGCTCATTTAGAACCCACAGCAAACCCACCGTATCATAACAGCACTACCAGGACTCACAAAGCACCAAACCCTACATATCAAAAGGCAAAACTGCAAATATTAAACCAATATATCTCAGAGAATATCAATACATCTTCTACTGGGGAATGAGAACAAGTGGGACTGTCACATAGAAAGTACATGAACAGAATACTGCAGCTTCATTATACATGCAAAACATAGACCATCAGCAAACATAAGACAAGGAATCACAATTTAGAAATATGAAAATAATTAAACTGGGAACCCCAAAAGTCAAACTTGGAATGTACAACAACCCTGGAGAAATAAAACTATAAATTTCCTCTTGTACTAAACAAAATGCAAAGACGTTAGCGATGCACCTTTCCCAGAGCTGACATATTCCAGTTAATAAATTCAAAATAAAATAGTATTTTTCTACCTCTTTGTCGTTTGGGCATTTTATTGTTCCATCACAGCTGCCCCAGTCACTTTCTTCTGTTTTTTTCATGTTTTCTGCTAACTCTCCATTGTCTGCTGTCCATTTGTCCTTTTTTCTCTCTTCTAGCTTTTTTCCATTCTCTTTCTACATCTTCTTCAACATACTGATCTTTCCCCTTTTGCTCTTTCCTCCATTTCTTTCTTTATTCCTTTTTTATCCACTAAAATGTCCCTCCATCCTCTATCTCCACTTATACCCGGCCAATCGTAGATTTTTCTTCTCTCCCACACAAAATATTTTCTCCTCTCCATCCTCACTACCCCAGCCCCATCCCCTTCTAATCCTCCTCAACAACAGCTCCCTTCTAGTTCCAGCCCCACCCAGTATCTGCTTCCTTCTAACCCCATTCTCCCATCCCCCTGCATCAGCCCATTTCCAATCCTAACTCTCCATCAGCCCATTTCCAGTCCAAGCCCCCCGCCAATCAGCCCATTTCTAGTCCTTGTCCCCCTTTAACCATTTCCAGTCTTATCCCCTCTCCCGAAGAGCCCCGCACCTGTATGACTGGCTGCAGAGGGAGCCGGAGAGGTCTGAGGCCCTAGCTCAACTCTGCACAGCCGCCAGAGTGAAGGGCGGCGTTTTCCTTCACTCCAGCAGCTGTGTTCTCATATAACCCGTTGGCGTGCTGAGTACTGGGAAACAGGAAATGCTCTTTAACCTCCAGCATGCCAGCGGGCTGCACGAGAACACAGCTGCCGGGAGCTGAACAGAAGGTGCAAGATGAAGTTGGCACGGGGCCACCTGAAGTGTGGGGCCCTGTGCGAACAACATTCCCACACAATGGATGGGCCAGCCCTGCTGCAGGGATCTGTTCTTGGTCCGACTCTTTTTAACATCTTTGTTAGTGATATTGCGAAAGGACTGTCGGGTAATGTTTGCCTCTTTGTGGAAAATACCAAAATCTGTAATAGAATAGACATCTAAGAAGGAGTAGATAACATAAGGAAGGATCTAGCTAAGCTTGAAGAATGGTCGAGAATTTGGTAGCTGAGATTTAATGCTAAAAAATGCAAGGTCATGCATTTGGGCTGCAAAAATCCAAGGGAGCGGTACAGTGTAGGGGATAAAGTACTTCTGTCCACAAAAGAAGAGCGGGACCTGGGCATGATTGTGATCTGAAAGTGGCCAAACAGAAAAGGCGACGGGACTCAGTCTTGAAGGACTACGAATGGGACTGCTACTTCTGGAGAAAGATCTGCAATTGTAAGTATTTACTTCTCGGATTTTTCTAAATCTTTGTAAAAAAATAATTCTTTAGATTAAAGCTGATTAATCTGTGTAAATTAGAATCCAGTGTATTTGTTAAATCAGTAAGGGCCTAGTATCAGCAAAGAGCTTAAAAACTAATCAGATAGCTTTCAGTGTAAGTTTAAAACCCAGCAGAGAGCTTCTAGTTTAAATTTAATACTCAGTCAGGGCCTAGTATCAGCAAAGAGCTTTCAGTTTAAATTTAAAACACAGCAAAGAGCTCTCTGGTTACATTAAATACCCAGCAGAGAGTTTCTAATTTAAATTTAATACTCAGTCAGGGCCTAGTATCAGCAAAGAGCTTTAATTTAAAACAAATCAGAGTATAACTTAGCATAAAAGGAAGAACAGGTTCAGTATTCTTTGAGCAATAAATTGTTTC
This sequence comes from Ichthyophis bannanicus, assembly GCA_033557465.1. Taxonomy (NCBI): domain Eukaryota; kingdom Metazoa; phylum Chordata; class Amphibia; order Gymnophiona; family Ichthyophiidae; genus Ichthyophis; species Ichthyophis bannanicus. The sequence continues at coordinate 692,406,217 of CM066035.1, forward strand.
TAGAGACCTTTACAAAGAGGCCTTCTAGATAGGGGGCAAGAGACCTGTGAAATTGTTTTAAATAGGTGTTAAAGCCAAGTGACAGATCAAAGGGGCATTTTGAAAGACTCCCTCTATTAAAGCAAGGGCTGTATGAATCACCCAGGAAATTGGTCACAGATTACCTTAGAAGCACAGGACAGGGTACTGTGTAGAAGACAGCTTTTAATAAGTCCTCTTTCCCTCCCTTCCTCCCCGACTTCCCTTCTACCCACCCTGGGATAATCATAGCTTTATAGGTGCTTAAACTTCTTAAAGGGAGTGTCATATTCACTCTTAAGTGCAGCTGTGTATCCTCATTGGGTATACATTAAGGACTTGAGATTAATTAAGCTTAAGGTGAACAAAGTACATTAAAGGTATTAGGTATAGTTGTAATAGTATAAGTATCCTTAGCAAACCTTAGTAAATAAACAACTTTAATAACTAAACACAACCTTAAAACTAAGATGCAGACAGCAGTCAAGCAGTGAGATGGGGCTTTCCAGTCTTTTGCACTGAGTGTCACATATATGATTGTCTCCAATTTGGTGAGGGGTCTTATGTGTGCACTAGGTGCAAGGAACTCTTTGCTCTCAGGAAACGAGTCTGATCTCTGGAGGCTAGAGTAGCAGACTTGGAGGACATAAGGAAGACAGAGAGGTACATAGATGAGACCTACAGGGATATAGTCCTGAAGTCCCACCTCCAGTGTGGCAGCATCCCTGTTGCCATGGAGGAGAAAGGTCACATGACAGGAGAGCATTAGCCTTGTGTGGCAGGAAGTGATCCTGTAGCTAGGACCTGTTCTTCAGGTGATGTAAAACCCTCTTGCACCGAGGAGTTTTCTCCAGGGCCATGAGCCCACGACGGAAGGGTTAGGACAGCCATTGTAGTTGGTGATTCGATCTGTGATAAGGAAGCTTATCATAGCTCAGGAAGGAGCTATAGTAGAGGTGAAGTGACTCTGAACAAGCAACCTGTCAGTTCTGGTAGAAATAAGAAAACAGAATTTTTCCATAAAAGACTACCAGTTCCAGAATGCACCAGGTTTCCAACAGCCATTAGAGGAGCTGAAGTGGGGAAACGTGTGTTCAATCAGGAGGGCTATGAGGTAATCCCCAAGCACTCATCTCAAAGGGCAGGGCCTGATTCAGCACAGCTGCGCTGTGCTAGGGTGGAGCATTCATCTAAGCAGAATAAAGGTAGAGTTTATTCTACAGAGAATCAGCTTGATCATCTTCAGTATCTTGGGGATCTTCATCATCTGGAGGTTCATCATCAGCAGAAGCCAGAGCAGACGGACAGAGAGAGCAAGAAACCCTTTGGAAGAAAGAAGAGAAAAGCATTTGGGAGGTCTAAAGGAGTCCATAGCAGTACATATACTGGGAGGCATTCCAAAGGCAAGCATACACCATTGGACTGGAGAAAGCCAGAGGAGTGGAGCTGCAAAGCCAGGAATCTCCAGACGGTACCTGTGAGGGAGACGGCTGCACTTGGAAGGGACCCTAAGACCCATTCCAGAAGGTATGTGAAGAGAGACCCAGTGTCCAGGGATCTGGATTGGAAGGCTGGACATAAAAACTGGACTACATACTGGCCAGGCTATGTAGAGAGGAACTCTAACAGCAATGGAAGCTCAGGTATGAACACTGATCTATGCCCTAGCTATACCCTTGAAAGACAGCAGGGAAACAAGTATTGGCCTGAGAGTGCTCCATTGAGAAATTCCTCTGTGCCAATCCATGATATTGAACCCATGATTGTTGAAGAAGGGGGAGAGGTTGTAGATGCAGGCTGTGAATATATGGATTGCTCTCTGTCTAAACTCCTGTGGTAATTTGCTGTTACAAAGTACAACAACCATCACAAAGAAATACAAACTTGTTCTTTAATCTACTCAGAAAAGCTCCTGAGTAGGATTTGAGCCACGCAGTAGAAAGTAAGCCAGCTAAGGGGTTTCAGCTGGGTAACTGCTAGCAATTGAGCCTTACCTAATTGCCTGGGAGCTCTGAGGGAACACTTCTGAGTCTGTGTGTGAAGATATAAGAAGTTAACCTGAAAAGAACAGTTTTTCCCTACTTTGTGGGTTTTGTTTGTTGATTGAAGCACTGCTAAGAAAATATTAGCTAGAGCCTACAGAAAAGACCAGTTTGTTACCAACCAGGTCTTTATTCTTTGATTTGATTGCCTGACAAGTTCAACTGTTTTCCTGATTTTGTTTTTCTAAGTATAACACTGAAAGCAAGTATCCTGTTTTATGTGCTACCAAGCATATCTGTGTTGGGAGAAATAACCCCATAAATAAATATCTTATTGGCTTTACACTCAAGCAAGCACAACTAATTTATTGTGAACGGCTGAGTCTGGTATGAATGGACTACATTTCCCACAATCCCTTGCAAGTCATATTAATATTTGCCTTTGCCAAGACTGTGGACATTCTCACCCAGGCCCCCGTTGACAGATCATTAGGCATGTAGATAGCTGGGTGGCTGGTGGACATGAGGATCGCCTGGTAACATGCCTGCCTGATAAGATGCTGCCTGGTGCGAAGGTAGCAACCTCACACACAATCTAGACAAGGTCTTAGATAGTGCTGGGAAGGAGTCTTCTATCTTGGTATACGTCAGTACCAATGACATAGGAAAGTGTGGTAGGGAGGTTCTGGAGGCTAACTTTAGGCTTTTAGTTAGGAAGTTGAAATCCAGAACTTCCAGGGTAGTATTCTCCAAAATGCTTCCCATTCCATGCACAGGATCCAAAAGGCAGGCAGAGCCCCGGAGTCTCAATGTGTGAATGAGACGATGGTGCAAGGAAGAGGGTTTTGGATTTGTTAGGAACTGGGGAACATTCTGGGGAAAGGAGGGGCTCTTCCGAAGGAGTGGGCTCCACCTTAATTGGGATGGAACCAGGCTGCTGGCATTAACCTTTAAAAAGGAGATAGAGCAGCTTTTAAACTAGATAATAGGGGAGAGCCGAGAGTCGCCCAAGACAGCATGGTTCGGAACAATGTATCCTTGAAGGATACTAGCAAAAGACTGAAGTGAGGTTCCAATAAAGACAAAAGAAGCCCAAATGCCCTTGAGTACAGAGCAGACAGAGCTTAAACATTCAAAATTACCCCTGCCTACCGATAGCCAGATTAATATGAATAAAATACAGCCTCTAAAATGCTTGTATGCAAATGCTAGAAGTCTAAAAAATAAGATGGGAGAGTTAGAATATATAGCACTAAATGAGAGGTTACATATGATTGGTATCTTAGAGTCATGATGGAAGGAGGACAACCAGTGGGACACTGCGATACCGGGATACAAATTATATTGTAATGACAGAGCAGATAAAATTGGTGGAGGGGTTGCACTCTATCTTAGAGATGGCATTGAGTCAGAAAGGATTAAAGTTTTGCAGGAAACAAAATTCACTGTAGAATCTCTATGGATTGAAGTTCCAAGTAAAAAGGGGAAGGGGAGGGTGATGGCAGTGGGGGTATACTATTGACCACCTAGCCAGAATGAACAAATGGATAATGAAATGCTCAAAGAAATCAGGGAAGCTAACAAAAGTTACAGCACAGTAATAATAATGGGTGATTTCAATTACCCCGGTATCAAATGGGTCAGTGTCATGGCAGGACATGCTAGGAAGATAAAGTTTCTAGATGAAATAAATGACTGCTTCTTGGAGCAGTGGGTCATGAACTGACCAGAGGGGAAGTCATTTTGGACCTAGTCCTTAGTGGAACAGAAGATCTGGTGCAAGAGATAAGGGTGTTGGGGCCACTTGGCCATAGTGATCATAGCATGATCACTTTTGATTTAATAAATGGAGCAAGGACGGCAAGGAAATCCACAGTACTATCTTTTAACTTTCAAAAGAGAGACTATGATAAAATTAGGAAAATAGTTAATAAAAAAATTAAAAGGAGCAATTGCGAAGGTTAAAGATTTACATCAAGCATGGGCGTTGTTTAAAAATACTATCTTGGAAGCCCAGACCAGCTGTATTCCAAACTTTAAGGAAAATAGAAGGAAGTCCAAAAAACTGCCAGCATGGTTTCAAAGTTCTATTGTTCTCTATGTTCCCTGTAAAAAGTTCACAAATGTTCTTAGTAATGTGAATAGGTATTATTTCCTGTTGTACCATTCGCGCCTTTGTTCTTTGAAAACCACACTTGATCCATGGGAAAGTGCAGTATAGAAGTATTTAATAAATAAATAAAAATAAATAAATAAATAAAGTGAAGTCAGAGAAGCTGTTGTTGCCAAAAAAAAATCTTTCAGGAAATGGAAAAAGGAGCCAAATGATGAAAACTGGAAACAACATAAGCATTGGCAAGTTAGATGCAAGGCATTGATAAGGCAGGCAAAAAGAGCATTTGAGAAGAAGCTTGCTGTGGAAGCAAAAACGCATAATAAAGACTTTCAAGTGCATTCATACCAAAAAACTTGTGAGAGAGTAAGTTGGACCATTAGATGATAGAGAGGGTAAAAGGGGCACTAAGAGTGGACAAGGCCATAGCGGAGAAACTGAATGAATTCTTTGCTTCGGTCTTTACTGAGGAAGATGTAGAGATGTTACCCATGACTTAAATGGTATTTAAAGGTGATGACGCAGAAGAATTGAAAGAAATAACGATCTTCTTGGTGTATTACAACTATTTCATAAACTCAAGAGTAGCAAAATAGCTGGACCGGATGGTATACATCAAAGGGTGTTCAAAGAACTGAAATATGAGATTGCAGACTTTCTATTAATCTGTGAACTATCATAAAAATCATCTGCAATACCTGAAGATTGGAGGAAGGCAAATGTAATGCCATTTTTTAAAAAGGGTTCGAGGGGTGATCCGGGAAACTACAGACCAGTGAGCCTGATGTGAGTACCCTTGAAAAATGGTAGAAACCATTACAAAGAACAAAATTACTGAACATGTAGATAGTCATGGCTTAATGGGAGACAGACAACATGGCTTTAACCAAGGAAGGTCTTGTCTTACTAATCTGTTATGTTTTTTTGAAGGTGTGAATAAACAGGTAGACAAAGATAAGTCGGTTGACATAGTATATCTGTATTTTCAGAAAGCCTTGATAAGGTCCCTCATGAGAGACTTTTGATGAAATTAAAGAGTGATGGGATAGGAGGCAGTGTGGATCGGGAACTGGTTAAAAGATAGAAAGCAGAGGGTAGGGCTAAATGTCCAATTTTCTCAATGGAGAAAGATGAATAGTAGAGTACTTCAGGGATCTGTGCTGGGTTCACTGCTTTTTAATGTATTCGTAAATGACCTTGAAATGGGAATAACGAGTGAGGTAATCATATTTGCAGATGACACATAACTATTCAAAATTGTTAAAACCCATGAGGATTTTGGAAAACTGCAAGAGAAACTTGATAAATTGGAAGGCTGGGCATCCAAATGGCAGATGAAATTTAATGTGGACAAGTGCAAAGTTATGCACCCAGGGAAGAACAACCCAAGCTATGAAACATAGAAACATAGAAACATGATGACAGAAAAAGACCACATGGCCTATCTAGTCTGTCCTTCCATAACAACAACTACAACAGTCCACTTTTTACCTTTAGAGATCCTCTGTGTTGGTCCCATGCTTTTTTGAATTCAGTTACTGTCCTCATCTCTACCACCTCCACTGGGAGACTATTCCATGGATCCACTACTCTTTCTGTAAAGAAATATTTCCTCATATCACTCCTGAATCTATCTCCCTTCACCCTCATCCCATGTCCCCTCGTAGCAGAACTTGCTTTCAATTGAAAGAGGCTCTCTCCCTGGTTACATGATGCAAAGTTCCACATTAGGAACCACTACCCAGGAAAAAGATTTAGGCGTCATCATGAAGAAAATGTTGAAACCCTCTGCCCACTGTGCAACAACAGCTAAGAGAGCAAATAGAATGCTAGGTATCATAAGGAAAGGAATGGAGAATAAAACAAAGGATATAATAATGCCTCTGTATCGTGCCATGGTGCGACCGCACCTTGAATATTGTGTGCAATTCTGATCGCCATATCTTAAAAAGGATATAGCATTATTAGAAAAGGTACAAAGAAGAGCCACCAAAATGGTAAAGGGGATGGAAGGATACCCCTATGAAGAGAGGCTAAGAAGGTTAGGGCTCTTCAACCTGGAAAAGAGACGGCTGAGGGGAGATATGATAGCGGTCTATATATTAATGAATGGAGTGGAATGGGTAAACGTAGATCGATTGTTTACAGCATCAAAATATAGAAAGACTAGGGTACATGCAATGAAGCTACAGTGTAACCTATTTAAGACTAAAAAGAGAAAATATTTTTTCACTCAACATGTAATCAAACTCTGGAATTCGTTACCGGAGAATGTAGTAAAAGTTGTTAGTGTAGCCGGGTTTAAAGACGGTTTGGAGAAGTTCCTGGAGGAAAGCTCCATAAACCATTATTAAAGGGGATCCTGGAAATCCACTGCTTGCCCCAATACAAGCATTGTGGAACCTGTGTCTTTTGGGGAAACTGCCAGATACTTGTAACCTAGATTGGGATAACAGTGGAGGAGATGGAGTTAAGGAGTTGAGTGGGGATAGGATCAGAGGAGCAGGTAGTGAGTTTAGAGGACGAAAAAAAGTTTCCTCTACAGAGATCTTAGAGAAAGAAAAAGGGTAGCAGAGATTCAGGGGAAGAGTTGGTATTGAAGAGGGGGAAGAGCGGATAAAGCTGATCTTGTGGGGAATTGGAGTGTAATCTTGTGGACTTTGTCAAGGAAATAGTTGGCCATGATTTGGGCAAAAAGAGAAGAAGGGGTCAGGGGCAGAGGCCTTGAGTAGAAAGTTGAGAGTTATAAAGAGATGGCGAGGGTCAGAGGCAAGAAAGTTACTCAGATGGACATAGTAGTTTTGCTTGACAAGTGCTATGACTTTTTACAAGTATCTGTCCAGTGCTGTGTATACCTTGTAGCACCATATAAATGATCAATAGTACTAGTAGCAGTAATATGGGAAAATATTTTTTTACTCAATGCATAATCAAACTCTAGAATTCGTTATTGGTGGATGTAGTAAAAGTTGTTAGTGTGGCTGGGTTTAAAAAAGGTTTGGACAAGTTTCTGGAGGAAAAGTCTATAAACCATTATTAAAGGGGATCAGAGAAATCCACTGCTTATCCTGGGATATAACACAGACTTCTGGCCTGGACTTTATTTATTGAGAAGGGCGAATGAGAGTGTGTCAAGCGCCAGAGCCTAAATAATTACTGCCACACAGCATCCTGTTTTCTCACAAGTCTGAACCCTAACACAACACTCCAGGAGCTCAGAGAAACTCTGGACAACAGCTCCCTGGACTGGTGTGCTCCCTTGTCTGCCTCATAGCAACTTACCTGGACCACACAAAAAGGGGGTTACACTAAAAAAAATCTCATTACATTGTGAATAAGATTAACATGAAGAAATTGAAAGTCAACCACTGGCCCCAGAGTGAGCACATGAGGAGCGGGCAGCAGCCAACTACAAAAGTGTACAGGTGAATGTGTATGTGTGTTTGTATTTCTCTGTTGTGGCCGGTTTCAAATAATAGCTTCCCATTGAAAATTTGGGATGGAGACGTCCACTAATACAAATGTACTTACGCGCATACTAAATTGAAGGAAGCTTCATTCTGGGGAATTTACACAAATAACTATTTAGCTGGCCAAATTCCTTTGAAAATTGTTCTAATACTGCTTCTACTTTGGCTATATGTTTTCAGAAGCACCAAAGAAAGTGAAATATTTTCTGTTTCTTCCATTTGTGAAGGCTTTTGGCACTTAAATTTTATACCTTGGACATGTGACAGAAAAGTTTGCCTCTTGCACACGGTTTTCTTTGATAAAAAGCTGTGCAGGGGAGAAGGCCATTTCCTCCTTTTCTTCTGTTCCTTGCACTGCTATACTAAATCTTCACTGCAGAAAACTAAACAGAAACTTGCCAGGATCCTTTCACCATCTCCCTGCCTCAGTTCTTTCCCTTCCTTTCCCCCAGCCAGTGAATTAACCTTAGAGGCTTGGTGATTCTTAGACTCCTCCAACAACAGCCACCTAAGCTGGAATAACCTTCTTATCTTATTGCAATAAATCAATAAATTATGTTTCTAAAGCTTTCTTGAATGACTTCCAGACACTACAGAAAAAAACAAATCAGTTTGCTTGCAGTCTTATGAGAAATCATGTGCTGCATGTGTTGGCTGCCGTCCATCACTAACCATATAGGGTATATTCTTTCATTTGTAATTTTCTTTAGTAAAGATTTTACATCTAGAACCAGTAAATGGCAAAGTACAGATCTAACAAAGATGTTGGTGGGCATGATTATACAGCTACACTATAGGACAAAGTGCAAACCTAGTGGTTCTAAGTCTATTTCCTGTCGTTTCAGGAATCAGGAAGGAATTTTAAATCTCTCCAAGCCAACGGATATTGGAAAAAAATCATACATAAGGAGTAAAGAATGTCAGTCTGTTGGGGAGAAAAACATCTGAAAATGTAACACAAAAGATCAAATTTGGCATGGGAGAAAAACTAGTGAAAAGACACATCAAGTTTGAAAATGGGTTAGATCAGGCCGGGAGATCCAGAACAATAAAGCCTCTCAAAACAGTAAATAAATGTAAAAGGAAAAGGAAGCCACTATGGTTCTCGAAAAAAGCTGAAATGGCAAGGAAAAAGAGGGTGGCCTTCATAAAACACAAGAGATCACAGAAAGAGGAAGACAAGCATCAATATTTGGAAAGGCTAAGAGAAGCTAGGAAAGTAGTCAGGAAAGCAAATATACATATGGAATTAAAAATAGCCAACACCATAAAATAGGGGAACAAAACATTTTTCAGATATGTTAGTGAGAGCTGGAAGTGAAAAATTGGTATTGTCAGACTGAAGGATGAAGGAGAGGAATATTTAGAAGCTGATGAAGACAAACTGGAATTGCTTAACAAATATTTCTGTTCTGTGTTCACAGATGAAGGGCCAGGAGGGGGATCACAGAAAACACACACAAATAGGAACAGAAGCAAGGTGGGTCTTAAACAATTTCCAGAAGACTGTGTTCATGAGGAGTTAGCTAAATTAAAGCCATGGAGCAGGATGGAATACATCCAAGAGTATTAAATAAATTTAGGAAAGTTCTGGCGGCTCCACTATCTGACATTTTCAATGCTTCTTTAGAGTCGGAAGTGGATCCAGAGGACTGGAGAAGGGCGCATGTGGTCCCTCTACACAAAAGTGGAAGTAGAGATGAAGTTAGGAACTACAGGCTGGTTAGTTTGATCTCTGTGGTGAATAAATGGAAATACTGCTAAAATAGAGGATAATAACTCTTCAGGAATCCAATGGATTGCAAGATTCAAGCAGCATGGTTTACCAGAGGCAGGTCTTGTCAGACAAATTTGATTAATTTATTTGATTGGGTAACCAGACTGTTGGACCATGGGAGAGCACTAGATGTGGTGTACTTTGACACTGTTCCACACAGGCGACTTATAAATTAATTGAGTGTCCTAGGGATGGACTCTGAAGTGACCAACTGGATTAGAAACTGGTTGAGTGGGAGATGACAAAGGATACGGGTAAATGAAGCTCACTCTGAGAAGAAGGACATTGCCAGAGGCGTGCCACGGGGATCTGTTCTTGTTCTGATTCTTTTTTACATTTATATAAGTGATATTGTGGAAGGGCTGATGAGTAATGTTTTCCTCTTTGTGAATGGTATCAAAATCTGCAATAGGGTAGACACCCAGAAAGATGTAGATAACATGAGGAGGGATCTAGTAAAGTTTGAAGAATGGTCGAGAATTTGAAAGCTGAGATTTAGTGCTAAAAAATGCAGAGTCATGCATTTAAGATGGAGAAATCCAAGGAAGCAGTACAATATAGGGGGTGAAGTACTTCTGTCCATGAAAGAAGAGCGGGACACAGGGAGATAATTGTTTCTAATGACCTAAAGGTGGCTAAACCGGTAGAGAAGGTGATAGCAAAAGTCAGAAGGATTCTTGGGTGCGTAGGGAGAGGAAAGGCCAGCAGGAAAAAGGGGGCAATAGTGCCACTGTATGCCTCTTTGGTGAGACTTCATTTGAAGTATTGTGTGCAATTCTGAAGTCCATACCTTCAAAGGGATTTAAACAGATTGTCCTCCCCAGAATTCTTTTCTGTTTTGCAGCAGGCCTGGTCCTTCTGACATGGAAATTTGCGTTCTGTGATCTCTGGATGCCTCCAAGCGCAGTCTCCTGTGGGCCAGGCTGAGAGTATCAGCCCTGTTTTATTGCCTTTGGCTAAGCATCCCTGGCGAGGGCCACACCCTGGAGATAGGGAACAGCTAAGAGCTGTTTGAGATTTTGTCTATGTCTTGGATTCAGATGGCTCAGTACTGGGCTTTGAGGAAGATGAAATATTCTTGCCTTCAGAGGACTGCGAAGAGACCAGAGTGATCTGCTTATTCTGGAAGGAGGAATTGGTGGCATTGATTGACAGAATCTCACCCATCTTAAACATGATGGATGCTTCTGGAGCAGGAGACGAAGGTTCACCTGCTCTTTCAAGGGGTGCAGAAGTCTACTACTGTCTTCCCATTCCCAGAGGTCATCAAGGATATGATCCTGTCGGACTCTCCCGACTCCAAGCCTAAGGGATTAAGGGTGTGTAAGAAGATCTACGCTCTCCTGGCGGAGTGCATTGGGTTGTTTGGTATTCCCAAGTTGGATGTGCAGGTCATGGCACTTACCAGACGAACCACCATTCTTGTGGAAGGTGGATTGACCTTATAGGATTTTCTGGACTCTAAGATGGATTCATTGTTGAAGAGCCAGTTCACCATGGCAGCTGCTATTCTGAAGCTGGCGGTATGTACCAGTCTGACATCTCGAGGCCTGCTCCAATGGATCCAGTATCTTCTGCTGGATGATACTACTCTTTGGGAGTTGGCTACGGCCTTCCTTTCTGATGCTATGTATGACCTGGTATATTTGGCAGCCAGGGTTTATGACCTGACAATGGTGTCACAGCATTGGATTTGGCTCCGGCATTGGGCAGTGGACTCATCTTCTAAAGCCCGGTTGGCCCAGCTGGCCTTTAAGGGGAAGCTCCTTTATGGAGCCGATTTGGAGACTCTGTTGAAGGACCTGGGCAAAACAAAATCTTACCGTCTCCTGGAAGACAGGTCCAGGGGCCTGTGAAGCAGGCTGGTGCCCCTTTCTCATCAGTCTCCACCTGAATGAGGGCATGCTGGCTGGATCCCCGGGGGTCTTGGGACTTTCATTGTTACTGGCCTGGAATTCCTTTCTTAACCTCTGCTTCTGGGTTTCAGGCTCATTCTCTGACTTTTCATGGAGTGCGTAGGCCCAGAGAGCCGGTCCCTTCCAGCGGAGGATCCTCCCAGCCTGCATAATGATGGTTTGGGGGCCCATTCCCTGGTTCCTCTGGTTAGAGGCAGGCTTCGCCTTTTCTTTCAGGAATGGGCCTAGATTACCAAGGATCACTGGGTGCTAGACACCATTCAGTTTGGCTATGTCCTGGAATGAAAAGAGCCAATTCCAGATGCCTTTGTCATCTCTCCTTGTGGATCTGCGATCAAAAGTGCCTCTGTGCAGACCAACTTGGACAAGTTACTGTGCCTAAAGGCAGTGGTGCTAATCTCCCTGGATGAACAGGGCAAGGGCAGATACTCCATCTATTTTGTGATGCCCAAAAAGGACGGTTCCATTCTGGACCTCAAGAGGGTCAATGAGCACTTGTGCATTCTGCGCTTCTGGATGGAAACCTTGCTCCGTGATTCAAACAGTGCGCTGAGGGTAGTTCTTGGCTTCTCTGGATCAGGCCAAGGCATATTTTCATATCCGGATCTGAGTGGATCAACATAAGTGTTTTATCATGCTTGGCTCTCACTGTCTGTTGATTGAGGTCATGGTGGTGGTGGCGACACTGCAGCACCAAGGGATCAGTGTCCATCCATAAATGGACTGGCTCATCCAGGCTTGCTCCCTTTCAGAAGCATCTCGGGTGGCGCCTGAGTGGTGTCCTTTTTGGAAAGCATCTGCTGGGTGATCAATCAGGGAAAGAGCCAGCTGTTGCCTTCTCAGTCCCTTGAGTTTCTGGGAGCATGTTTTGACACTCAAGTGGGCAGAGTTTACCTGCCAGAGGAAAAAGTCAAAAGGCTGTTGGATTGCCTGGCACTGTCCTGTGCGCAGCAGGCTCCCAGAGTCTGGGATTATCTTCAGCTCCTTCGATTGATAGCAGCAAACATAGAGATGGTGCCTTGGGCATGTGCTCACATGCAACTGCTCCAGCAGTCCTCACTGACTCGGTGGTCCTGGAGCTCTCAGGAGTTTGAGCACAGGCTCCTGTTCCCAATGATGGTGAAGGCCAGCCTGTGGTGGTGGCAGCAGCCCTGTCATCTGAGAAAGGGCATTCCACTGGAATATTTCTCTTGGATCCTTCTGACGACAGATTTCAGTCTCTCAGGCTGGGGAGCCCATTGCCAAGACTGTTCAGCCCAGGACTGTTGGAACCACAGGGAAGCAGTATGGTCCATCAAGCGCCTCAAAGCGAGGACCATCAGGTTGGCTCTTCTGTGTTTCTGACCCCTAGTTGAGGGCTGGGCGGTTCAAGTGTTTTTGGACAATGCCATGGCAGTGACTCATGTCAATCAGCAAGGCGGCAAGAGGTGTGCTGGAGTAGCTCTGGAGATGATTCTCCTGTTTGCCTGGGTGAAGAAGAACCTAGTCTTGTCAGCTCAGCACATTGCTGGAGTGCACATTGTGGAAGCGGACTTCCTCAGCTGGCACTTTATGGATCCTGGAGAGTGGGAGTTGAGTCAGGAAGCGTTTTAGTTGATTCTGCACTGCTAGGGTTGCCCTGAAATAGATCTGATCATGACTTGCTCCAATGCCAAAGTTTGCCACTTCTTCAGTTGCCACACGGAGATGGGGTCCGAGGGCATCAAAGCCCTGGCCCAGCCTTGGCCAAGTCAGCGCTTGCTGTATGTGTTTCCTCCACGACCCCTAGTGGGGTTGTGATTCGGCATATAGAACGCTACCTGGACAAGATTGTCTTGGTGGCACCAGATTGGCCGATAAGAGCATGGTTTGGAGACCTGATGCGGCTCCTGCAGGCACCTCCTCTTCAGTTGCCTCCGTCTTGGGGCTTGTAGGGCTGGTACCCCTGCAAGTCTACACCTGCAGTTCTCCAGCCTGCTCAGCAGCTCAGGCCTGAACCAAGATGGATTCCTCACTACACTTTTGCTGTGTTCAGCTACAGACTTGACCTCCAAGCAACTGCTTGCACAGCGTTTCCATGTGTGCATACAGAAGCCATTGTCCCTGGCTAATTCACTGCCCACATGCAAGAACATCTGCTTCTCCGGTGCTTATCTATAGCTGGTTCTACTGGCCTTGGACACTTGTACCTATGCCCAGAAAACTACATACTGTTTTCTCAGCATGATATCTTACTATGGATCCTTTGTCTGCAAGAAGATGCCCAGCATCTACCTCCTGATTCGCTGAGAACACCTCGGATTGGCTTGTGCCAACTAATCACCGGACCTATGAAGGAGAATCATCACAAAAACTAATACAATCTGCGCAGAAGAACTTACACAGAATTTTCGCTGTTTGTGCCCTGCTTACCTGTTTTTCTGCTACCTGATCTGTCTGCAAGACAGCCACACTACGTGTGGGCAAGGCCGTTCTCCAAAGGACTGAGAAGACTTCCACGGATACCTTTGGTGCTGTGTTCTACCGCAGCTCGCCTCCGAAAGGGCTGTAGCCTGCGTTATCTAGCTTAGCTGCCTCCTTGGACTGGTGCTGTTCCAGAGTCTCTGGACGTCAGCCAGCAGAGTGACAGACGAAGCTAAGGTATATTCTCTCTCCTCTGGATGGGCAAGGGTAGTTAGAAACTTATTCTATAACTTTTCTCAGTGCAGAGCGAATCAGAGACGTCTGGTTTCTAATTAATCAGCTGCCACTATTAAGATCTGACTGCCTGCTTTAAACAGAAACAGCTGAGTGATCACATAAAGCAGCCCATTACTGGATTGTGAGCGGGCCATTCTCTGGCTGACCTGCCTGCTCCAATCAGGGCTGGGGGAGGAGCCTTCCTACTGGTCATCAGCTGCCGCCATCTGGCGCACCCGCGCCTTGCAAGCCCGTGCCTGAGGACCACGCCAGAGGGCCCATTGGCGTGGCCCTCAGGCGCGGGACCTTAGCCACTTCCAGCGACATCGCCTCGTCTGGTATACAGGACAATCTGATCTGTGCTCTCTCTACTTTGTGACTTTCTCGTGCTCCATAACCTGTTGATTCAACTTTCTCGCAACCCTATGTTATGATTCTATAATTACATTTGATTTGCCCTTCTTGTCTCTCTTGTACTCTGCTCCTCCTTTCCTCCTCTTATCAGGTACATTAATCCCAAGTCTTATAATGTTATAATGAGGCCTTTACGTAATCTAGCGAACCTTATTTATTTTATTTATTTAACAGTTGCTTATATACCGCTACCTTCCACAGATCAGGTGCGGTTTACAATGAACGAGAAATGAACAGAAAAACAGGTCTGTTTTACATGAAACATTAGATAACTAGGTACAATTTGCTAAATACATTAAACATGGTTGAACTATGTACAGTGAATAATTTGTTCTATAACAATCAAACTATTCGATATTTCGAACTATTTACATATTTCTATTTACAGAATTTACAGATAGTTATTAAATTAACTTTAATTGTAATTGAAGAAAAATTGGAATTGGTATTCGCTGAGATATCTTGGAATTGGTATTCGCTGCGATATCTATTAGCCATTTCCTGTTAGTGGTAAGGTATTTTCTAGTGTGCCAAAATGGGAGATGAACAAATATGTTTTTAGTTTCTTGCGGAGCTCCTTTGCATCATTTAATGCTCTTATTTCTTCAGGGAGGGAGTTCCAAAGGGTGGGAGCTGCATGCGAAAAAGCTTTTTTGTTAGTTGTTTTTTTGGTAATTGTGAAATCTTTTGGGATCCTAATTTTAATCGTGTGTCCTCTCCGTAGTGCAGTTTGGGATGTGTCTTTAGTGATAAGTTTTGTTAAAGAGACTGGGGCCATTTTATTTAATGCCTTAAAAATGGTGATAATCAATTTGTGATTTATTCTGGATTGTATTGGGAGCCAGTGTAGGTTTGCGAGTATAGGTGTAATGTGTTCAAATGGTGGAACCTTCATTGCAATTCTTGCTGTTGCATTTTGGGCGAGTTGGAGTCTCTTAATGTTTTGTTTTGTTGTGCCTAGTAGAGTGAGATTGGCGAAATCAAAGTGTGGTGTAATGATAGTCTGAATAATGTTCAGAAAATCATGTAGAAGTACAAGTGGACGTAATTGTTTTAAAATTTTAAGTTTAAAGTAGACTTTTTTAGTAATGTTTCTAATGTGTGTGTCCATACTAAGGTGTGTGTCAAGGGTGACACCCAGGTATTTTACTTCGTTTTTTATAGTAATGTTGTGATTTTGGAGAATGATGTGTGTTGGAGGTATGTAGGATTGATTTTTAGTTACTATTAATATATCGGTTTTAGAATGATTGATATGGAGATTGTGGTCCTTTAGCCAGATTGTTAATTCAGAGAAGCATTCTGATAACAGTGTAATGGGAGTGTTGGGATTGTGAATGGTATGTACATCATCATATCGTCTGCGTATATGTGATAGAGGACTTTAAATTTTTTGAAAATGTTGCAGACTGGTTGAATATAGATATTAAATAGGAGGGCAGAGAGGGCGGAGCCTTGGGGGAGACCAATTTCCTGTTTGTATGTCTTCCCTATTTCTGGTCTCCCTAGGCTTACTTCACGCTCTCTTAGGCTTCCTGCGCTCCCTAAATATTTCTCTCACATTAGGTCTAGGCCTTCTCGCAACATTTCCAACCTTGTTCAGATTCCTCTCCTCTCCCCGTCTGCTCTTCCCTTCTCTTGTGCCTTATGGAACGTTCATTCTATCTCTAATAAACTTGCTTTTGTGCATGACCTTTTTATTTCCCACTCATTTCACCTCCTTGCCTTAACTGAGACCTGGCTTCTTTCTGATGACACTGTTTCTATTGCCGCTCTTTGTCATGGCGGCTATAAGTTTTCCCACACTCCTCGTCCCACTGGACGTGGTGGGGGTACTGGGTTTCTGTTGTCTCCCTCTTGTCGCTTCCAGACCCTCATGCCACCTCACTCTCATTCCACTCTCTCCTTTGAATTCCACTCCATTCGCCTCTTCACTCCTCTTCCTCTCCGAATAGCTGTTATCTATTGTCCTCCTGACATTTCCGTCTCTTTCTGATTTTGATTCTTGGCTTTCTACCTTTCTTCTCCCTTCCTTCGCCACTCTTATTCTTGGTGACTTTAACATTCATGTCGACAACCCCTCTGATCCCCGTGCTTTAAAGCTTCTCTCCCTTACCTCCTCACATAACCTTCAACTCTGTTCCACTGCCCCCACTCACCAACATGATCACTGCCTTGACTTAATGTTCTTCTCTTACTGCTCACCCTCCAATTTCTGTAACTCTATCCTTCCCTTGTCTGACCACCACCTTTTGAGCTTTACTATTCATCATTCCCCACCCCAGCCTCGTCCTGTCTGTACTAACCTATTTAGAAACCTCCTTGCTATTGATCCTTTAGCTCTTTCCTCCACTATTTCCTCATTGCTTTCATCCACTCTGCTTTCTAAATCTATTGATGAGGCTGTGACCTCTTATAACACTGCACTCTCCTCTACCCTTGATGCTTTTGCCCCCCTCATCCCATGTCCTGTTAGGCGTTCTTCTCCCCAGCCCTGGCTTTCCCCCACTGCCCGTTATCTGCGCTCTTGTGCCCGCTCTGCTGAGCGTGCCTGGCTCAAATCCCGTTCTTATCCTGACTTTCTCCACTTTAAATTCATGCTCTTCTCCTTCCAATCAGCCATTGCACTTTTCAAACAAATCTACTTCATCCATCTGACTAACTCTCTCTCCTCTAATCCTCGTCGTCTCTTTAGCACACTCAATTCTCTCCTTAGTGTGCCTCCACCCCTGATTCCTCCCTCCCTTCCCGCCCAAACCTTGGCTGACTACTTCCACGACAAAATCCACACAATCACCCTCCAGTTCCCCTCCTCCCTCGCTTCCCCCCTTTTTCCCAATTCTCCCCCCCCCTACTTCTGCTTCCCTTTCTTCCTTCCCTATGGTCTCTGATGAGGAAATGTCACTCTCTTCCTCCAAACTTACTACCTGCTCTTCTGATCCCTTCCCCACTCATCTCCTTAGCTCAATCTTTTCAACTATTGTCCCTTCTATTTCTCATATTCTTAACCTCTCTCTCTCCACTGTAACCTTCCCTTCTGATTTGAAGCACGCTGTGGTTACACCCCTCCTCAAAAAACCCTCACTTGATCCCACCTGTCCTTCTATCGACCCATCTCTCTCCTTCCTTTTATCTCTAAACTACTTGAGCGTGCAGTCTACCACCATTGTCTTGATTTCCTATCCTCTCATGCCCTCTTGGATCCTTTACAATCTGGCTTCCGTCCCCTACACTCCACTGAAACAGCTCTTACTAAGGTCTCTAATGATTTGTTCCTGGCTAAGTCCAAAGGCTTTTACTCTGTCCTCATTCTTCTCGATCTATCTGCTGCCTTTGACACTGTTGACCATAACCTTCTTCTTATCACCCTGTCCTCAGTTGGTTTTAAAGACTCTGTACTATCTTGGTTCTCCTCCTATCTCTCCCATCGCTCTTTCAGTGTGTGCTTCGGTGGCTCCTCCTCTTCTTCAACCCCACTACCTGTAGGTGTTCCTCAGGGTTCCGTCTTAGGTCCATTCCTCTTTTCTCTCTGTACCCAATCCCTTGGTGCCCTTATCTCTTCCCATGGCTTTCACTATCATCTCTATGCCGACGACTCTCAAATCTATCTTTCTGCACCTGTTATCTCTCCTGAAATCCAGTCTAAGATCTCACTCTGCCTCTCTGACATTGCTACCTGGATGTCCCACCCCCGCTTAAAACTGAACAAGGCCAAAACTGAACTCCTTATCTTTCCCCCTTATGCCTCTCCTCCTCTTTCCCCTTTCTCTCTCTCTGTGGATAACTCTGTAATCCTCCCTGTCTCTTCAGCACGTAACCTGGGTATTATTTTTGATTCCTCTCTTTCTTTCTCTCCACATATCCAGCTCATTGCTAAAACATAACGTTTCTTTCTATACAATATCTGCAAAATCCGCCCTTTCCTCTCTGTTGATACCACTAAGATGATTGTCCACTCCTTAATCACCTCCCGTCTTGATTATTGAACCTTCTCCTTGCCGGCCTCCCTGCGAGCCACCTCTTTCCTCTTCAGTCAATTCAATACTCCGCTGCTCGACTTATTTTCCACCAGTCTCGCTTTTCCTACATCACTCCTCGCCTTATCTCGCTTCATTGGCTTCCCATCCGTCTCCGTATACAATTTAAACTTCTCCTCCTAACCTATAAATGTATTCACTCTTCTGCCCCCCCCCCCCAGTACCTTTTGTCTCTTATCTCTCCTTACACCCCCTCTCGGTTACTTCGCTCTTCTAATAGTCTTCGTTTATCTGTGCCCTTTACTCGTACTGCCAATTCCAGACTTCGCTCCTTCCAACTGGCAGCACCCTTTGCTTGGAATAGTCTTTCTATCTCTGTGCACCAGGCGTCCTCCCTGCCCATTTTCAAGTCCAGACTCAAATCCCACCTCTTCACTACTGCTTTTAGTTCCTGTCTTGCCCTATCTTGATCTCTCCATCAACTTTTGTTTACTTTGTACGGTAAATTTTGTTATTTGTATTTTGTAACTTATTTTGTATTCTGTCTTATTAGATTGTGAGCTCTGATGAGCAGGGACTGTCTCTCTTGTATGTTTGTACAGCGCTTCATATGTTGCGGCGCTATATAAGTGTTTAATAATAATAATAATAATAATAATTAGTTATTTATTACTTTGTCCAATTGTAATTCTGTGTTGTAACAAATTTCTACCTCATGTTTCTAATTATATATCTTTAGCTATATATGTTTGTATATTTTTCTACCTGGCTGTCCATAATAAATCTAATATATATATCTATAAACCAGACTTCTTTTGTAGCTCATTGCCAGAATAACTCACAGAACTTCGGGCTGGGTATCAGTAGCCAATTTCCCCTGGACATAACTGAGAGCCTAACTAACTTATCTTTTTGTGCTACTAATAATCCCTACAGGCCTATTATGGCAGGAACAGATCGTCCTGGAGGACCAGGTTCCCTTCTCGCTTACGGCTTGGCTCTTGAAAGGAGGTGGCTAGCGCATAAGGCAGGGATCTCCAACTCCAGTCCTGGAGGGCCACAAACCAGTCAGATTTTCAGGATGTCCCTAATTAATATGCATGAGATAAATTTAAATACAAAGGGGGTAGTGCATGTAAATATATCTCATGCATATTCATAGGGACATCCTCAAAACCTGACTGGTTTGCGGCTCTCCAAGATCGGAGTCGGAAACCCCTGGCATAAGGACTATTCCCCAGCAGTGGTCTCCACGCTGCTCGGAGCCCAGAGGAGGTCTACCAAGCTAGCATACTTGTGGGTCTGGTGCCTCTTTGTGCAATAGTGCGGTGCTCGGCAGTTGGCTCCTGAGGCGGCCAAGGTGCCATCCCTATTGACTTTTCTACAGTATGGCCTGGAGAAAGGCCTTGCCCTAGCTCCCTGAAAGTTCAGCTTTGGTCTGTTTCCGAGGTCCAGTGGCTGGTAAGTCTCTAGCCTTGCACCTGGATTTCTCTTGCTTTCACCAGGGGGTTTGGCATCTGCGTCCTCATCTCCAGTCTGTGGTCCCTTCCTGGGATATGTTTCTGGTGCTCAGGGCCCTAATGTCAGAACTCTTTGAGCCATTGAAGCATGCTACTCTGAAGGAGTTGATGCTCATCCATTGAACTCTCTAAACTTGTTTCCTCCTCTCGAAAACCACCTGTTCTCTCAACCCCATCCCCTTTTTTCCTGGCTTCCCCAACAACTTCCTTGTGATAATAGCTTATCCTCCATCCACCTGGAAACACACTCGTATCTGCCCTATCCTTAAAAAACCCTTGCTGGATATTAACTCCCGAACTAAATATAGACCAGTCTCTAATCTACCTTTCCTATCTAAGATTCTACAAAGATTTTTTTCCCCAGCTTGTCTCCCACTTGGACAGCACCAATGCTCTTTACCCCCATCAATCTGGCTTTCAACCTGGCCATAGTACAGAAACCATTCTACTATCTTTCCTCAGTCATGATTCCATTGACAGAGGTAATATCTCTCTTATTATCTCTCTAGATCTCTACTCCGCTTTTGATTTGGTCAGTCACTCTATCCTCCTTTCCGTTTGCATGACTTTGGTCTCCCAACACTTTTCTTCATTGGTTTGGCTCCTTTCTTTCTGACTGATCTTTCTCAGTCTATTCCACCTCTTCAATCTACCCGCCCGGGCTGTGGTGTCCAACAAGATTTCGTTCTTGCTTTGCTTTTATTTAATGTTTTTCTTTCCCCCCTGCTCTCCTCATCCAGCAACTAGGTACAGTATCTCCACGTACTATTATGCCAATGATATATTGCTCCTTCTACATACAAATCCATCCTCTCCTGATTTCTCCATATTTAATACTTGCCTTTTCCATATAGCTGCTTGGCGGCAAGCAAACCAACTTGCACTCAACCCCAGCAAAACCTCAGCTACTTGGTTAACTGGAACTGCTTCCTCATCTGCCTTTGCGCCTCTTCTCTTCGGTGTTGCTGTTCCATTGTTTTCTTCTTTCCAGTACCTTGGTGTCATTCTCAACTCAGCTTTGACTTTTCACGACCATACCACCTCCGTCATCCGCAAATCCTTTTGCATCCTGCGTCAGATCAGGGCTATTCGTCCTTTCCTCTCCTCTTCGGCCTTATCTACCTTACTACTTTCCCTTGTCATCTCACGATTAGATATTATGCCAGCCTTCCTAAATACCAGCTTTACAGACCAACTTATTCAGAATACTACAATCCACTTTCTCACCCACACCTCTTGCTATGACTATGTTATTCCTCTTCTGATTCATTTTCATTGGCTTCCCATTCAGAATTGCATTTGCTACAAGATTCTTACACTAGTTCATAAAGTACTGCATATAGGTGTTCCATTGTATCTTTCTCTATATTCCTCACCGCTCCCCTCTACTCATTTCATTCCAATCGTCTTCATCTTCCCTCTGCCTCCCAAACCAGATATGAATCAACTTGACATTCTGCTTTCTATTTTCTTGGCCCCAACCTTTGAAACAATCTTCCTCCTGCACTTTGTCTGGAACCTTAAGTACAATTCCCAGCTCAAAACCTTTCTGTTCCATGAATGACATTCCCATCGCATGAGATACCAGCACCCTGCAGACATCTTTTTTCCCTAGCTTTCTCCTTTCTCTCCTCTCTATAGTATGAATGCAATCTATTCTTTCCTATTATACTGTGGAATTATTTATTTATTTAGACAGTTTTGTATACCACCTTATCCTTCAATCAAAGTGGTCACAACACACTTGGGGGATACGAGACACATACACTAATACTTACAGGGAACATGGACAATGGAGGGTTAAGTGGCTTGCCCAAGACAAGGAGCACCTGTGGGACTAGAAACCTCAGTCCTTCTGGCCCAAGGTTGCTGTCCTCTAGTGGGATTTGAACCCCTGACCTTTTGGCCTTAGGTAACATGCCACAACCACTAGGCCACTCCTCCCTCCCTTCCTTTCCTTTTGTGACTTTTAGCTGATTTTACTGAAAATCGCCTTCCCATTGTGGTAGGCTATGGCCTGTAAACTAGGCCTAGACCCCAACCCCCATCTGAAAGTAGTGCTAAGAAGAACCAGAGTTTGAGGAACTGCTTTTGACTGATTTTAAAACTGTTTTTGAAATGTTTGCATAATGCCTTTATTAAATTCTTCCATGCTGATGATAGATATGTTCCAGTGTTCTGCATTCTCACATACTGAGCTAGAAATGACCTTGCAGTAGAAATGTATCTTATGTCTAAAAACTGTGCCTTTGTTAGAATAGTCTGAGCAGGGGGAGCAAGGAGCCAGGCCCAGAGAGGGTCCCCGATTGGACAGGTGCAGGGGGCGTTGGGACCAATAGAAAGTTTGCCTGTATCAAACTGTGAGATTGTATATAATGAATCTGCTGCTGTATTTCGGGGCTCATTCTTTTCTGACACAAAAGCTGTCTGTCTGAGCCTGTGCACAATAAATTGGCTTGGATCCTGCAACTGACTCCTGGTATTATTTATTGCATGCTTATCAGCTGCTACATATTCTGGTGCGTTTGGCCGGGAATGTGTGAGTAGTGTGATGGTATTCAAGTGAATATATCACGACTTCTCGCCTCAAAGGTTTGGTCCGGCTGGAGCCGCACCTGACTGATCGCAGGGGAGCCTTTGGCGCCACCGGTCCTCTTGTATCGGAGAGGACTCCTCCTTGCCTCCGCAGGTTGCTGGTTCTGGCTGGCCAACACCTCCGAACCCAAGGGGAGTCCGGGATTCAACTCATGACCTGAACTTGGCACTTGGTACTGGATCCGGTGAGTAGGAATTTTCTTTTGCTACTCAATCAGTTAGTTTGGAACTTGGAACTTGAACTTGTTTGAAATGAGAGCTTGATCACCTCTCGGGGCGGTCCTAGTAAGTCTCGCATGAGTATTCGCGGGACTGAAGCCATTGCCCCTTTGTTAGTTAGTCAGGCCTGAACTTGGAATTTGGAATTTTGGGAACCTGTTGGCATGCCTGTTTGTTTGTGTGAATGAGAGGTCTTGAAACACAGACCAAGCGAGAGCGGACTCCTGAGTAGCGCAGTTCCTGGCCGGAGGACCGCGCCCAGGTCGCAAAACGGAGGAAGCGTCTGATGTTTGTGTCCCTCACTGTTTCTAGGGCTGTATGGACCCCCTGTCTGTTGTTTGCATCTGGTTTTGTTATCTGTTGAAACCGCTGGTTTCCCTTCTGGTGTAATACAAACAGTTTACCGATTAAGGGACAGTACTGAGAGAGAAAAAGAGAAAAAGGAAAAAAACCTCAGGAGTCACTTTAAGGAATTGAATCTAAGCACCGCACAGCGAGACAAGCTGTTTCAGTGATTTTATTTTTTTTCAGCACAGCGTGAGAGAGACGGTATCTCTAGTAAGCAGAGGGAGAATGGGTGTGTCTTTCACACAGCCTAGTTCTCATTAACCCCTTCGGAGCTCCTCAACTGTTCTTGTTATATCTCAGCCCTGCCTGTATTTCTACGTTAACTGTTAGAGGTCCGAGTACGGACCAAGTGAGGAGGATTCTGTAGAGCTAGTATTACTTGTTACGGCATGTTACCTTTCAGAACTATCCAGGGGGGAGGGTCTAATTCAGTTTTAGTGTGCAGGGTGAGATTCCTTAAAAGAAATACCTTATTCTGATCAGATAGGCTGTTAGGTATAATGCATTTGTGGGCTTAGCTTTGTCTTGTGTTTCTATATTTTAGTCTTCAGCAAACACTGTCGTTCTTTCATTGATGGCTACTCCAATAGATTTTATGGTCCCTGGATCTGAACTGATTAAAGTTCTTTACTTTAGCTAAATGAAACAAACAGAAATGATAGAAAAATTAAGAAAACTGCTTCTGTTTTTCCTTTGACCTTCGAAGTAGAGGTTAAGAGCCCTGACAGGACAATGAAGCATCCCGAGCCAGTAGTTACCAGATTGCGACTTGAAAATGATTTAAATCCTGAGTGAATGAGGAGTTAAATCGTGCTTGAATTTTATGTCTGAGATATATATATATATATATATATATATATATATATATTGTGATCCCTCCCCTTTCCAGTACCCGTAGGTAGGGGTTAAGGAGTTTAAGTTCCTTCTTTAAACCAATGTTCTGCTACTTCCTGGAGCAGTGCTCGTAGGGAAATGTAGTTTACCACCAGTTCAAATGAAGAGTAGTGTGACTCAGAATGTTTGCAAGCAAAAAGGGATTTATTTCCCCCCCCGGGGTTGGACTTCACAAGGATAAAAAGGTAACAAAAAATATCTGCTCTCTGGCAGCAAAAAAAAGGACAAAATAAGAATAGCTTCCTTCAGCGTGAAATAAACATTTTCTTTCCAGTAAGTTGCAATTCAGCACATGGTTTCATACAGCTCTGTTTCCCTCACAGCCAGCTTGTATTTGCTTCACCATATATTTCTAACATAAAGATATTATCTGTTCAGATAAAGTAATCATGCAATCCATTTCCTCTGTGGGATAATTCATACAAGGTGGTTCTGTATCCATTAGTTCCACCTCTGAGCCAGGATTAGTTTGACCAGTTCTTTCTAGGGCCGCGCCCTTTTCTCCAACCCTGAGCCTTTCAATACATTCAGGGTTTAAGTATTGCCTAAAGCCAGTACCGTAGCCCCAACCTTCCAGGCTGTTAAATTCACATGGATTCCTGTAATCCCAGCCCTTGGGCTTACCTGGGGACCTGGCTGTGGAGGCCTTCCTCTGAGGTGTAAAAACTACCGGTTGGTTCCCTGCTGAACCTGTGTGAGGCAGTTTCCAAATGCCTTCCTGGCTGCTTGTAATCCCGTGTATGCTTCAGCTGGTCTGGTCTGCTCCTTCGACAGACCTCAGCCGGAGCCTCTGACCTCCCTTCAGCTGAAAACTCCTTCCAACTTCTGACCGGAAGTCTGCTTTCCTCTCTCTCCTCCTCCTCTCTGCCTGCTGGGGCCTCCTTATGAGACAGCCTTCCTGGGTAGGGCCTGGCTCCACCCCCTAGCAGGTGTTCAGACTTTCCCCGTGACTCTTTGCTAAACTGATAGCAGGGGCGTGTTTCCTTCTCTCGTGCCTTGTTTCCCTGACAACTGGTAGCCATGTGCCTTTGTTTATCTTGCAGCCCTGCCCTTTCTACCTGGTTTTCAAGCATTTCTACCGGGCCAGAAGGACTTGCTATGTCACAGATCCCCCCACTTAAAATATTATGGGCTGCCGGAACCTGTGACGGACAGCACGTAATCCGAGAAAGGGCATCGGCATTACTGTGCAGTCTACCCGCTCGGTGCTGCACCACAAAATCGTAAGCCTGTAACGCTAGATGCCATCGGGTTAACCTGGCGTTAGTGTTTCTCATCTGATGCAACAATTTTAAGGGCGCATGGTCAGTAATCAAATAAAATTTTCGGCCTGTCAAATAAAACCGCAAGGACTCTATCGCCCACTTAATTGCGAGACACTCGCGTTCTACGGTAGAATACTTCTGTTCTGCTCTGGACAATTTCCGACTTAAGTAAGTCACCGGATGTTCAATACCCTCAAATATCTGGGACATTACGGCTCCTAATCCCGTTTCGGAAGCGTCGGTTTGTACCAAGAATGGCATGTTAAAGTTAACCCCCTTAAGGACCGGGGCTGTACATAACCTGTCTTTCAGCGTTATGAACACTTCCTCCGCCTCCAGTGTCCACTTGAGGTTATTCGGGGCATTCTTCCTGAGCATGTCTGTTAGCAGGGCACTTTCCTCCGCAAATCTGGGAATAAATCGGCGGTAGTATCCCACCAGGCCCAGGAATCCCCGCATTTGTCTTTTGTTCAGTGGGCGTGGAAAGTTCTTCACGCTTTCCACCTTACTAGCTAAGGGCTCTACCACCCCTCCTCCCACCATGTGGCCTAAGTATTTCACTTTTGTGCCGGCGAAGAGACACTTCCCGGGGTTCACCGTGAGACCCGCTTTCCTTAGTGTATTCAAGACTGCCTCTACCCTGGGCAAATGCTGGGCCCATGTGATGCTATGGATGACAATGTCGTCCATATATGCCCAGGCGTATTCGTGGTGGGGCCGTAAGATGTGATCCACCAGCCTTTGACAGGTGGCCGCTGCCCCGTGAAGCCCAAAAGGCATACGCCGGAATTGAAACAACCCTATCGGGGTAGAAAAGGCTGTCTTAGGTTTGGAGGCCTGGGTGAGTGGTATTTGCCAATAACCTTTCGTTAGGTCTAATGTGGTCAAATACTTCGCCTGGCCCAGTTTGTCTAATAGGTCCTCAATTCGAGGCATGGGATACGCATCGAAGTCAGAGATATTATTTATTTGTCTAAAATCGATACAGAAGCGCAGACTTCCATCTGGTTTGGGCACTAACACGATAGGGCTGGACCAGGGGCTTCGGGATTCTTCGATGATGCCCATTCGGAGCATGTCCCTTACCTGCTCTATCATTTCCTTTTTCCGTGCCTCTGGTAGCCTATAGGGGCGTTGCCTAATTATTTTTCCCGGTTCCGTAATAATTTCATGGGCAACGATTCTGGTTTCCCCTGGCAATGTCGTCAGGACATCGGAGAACCTATCTAACACCCTTCTAAGTTCCTGTTGCTGTTGCCCTGATAACCCGTCCCCTATACGTGGCCCTGGAGTTTCCCTCCAATCGGCGGGCTGAGGACCAAAATCGTCCTCCTTCTGTTCTTCGGTGACAGCTGTCAGCCCTTTTAAATCTCCCACTCCGGTAGACCCAAATCCTCCTTCTCCTCTCCCCGTGGGAGTTAATGAGGCCACTTCTACCACCTCCGGGAAACCTACGCGCTCGCAGATCATTTGCCCGACCCTATCACCTGCCTTCACCTGGAACTCTTCCTGACTGAAATTGAACATTAGCACCTTTACCTCTCCGCGAAAATCGGGTTCAATTACCCCAGCTCCTATGTCTATAAAATATTTGGCGGCTAGGCCTGACCTGGGTGCTATCCTTCCATAGCATCCGGGCGGGATTTGGACATTCACCCCTGTATTTATTAGGGCCTTCCCTCCCCTGGGTATCACCCTATCTTCCACACTAAACAGGTCGTATCCTGCGGCAGCTTCCGACGCTTGCTGGGGACCCCTGGCCTGAACTGACATCTTACAATACTGCAATAGGAACTTTGGTTTTTCCGGAGTTATATTCTTTTCTTTGGCTGGGCATTGTGGGCTACTTTTCCCCGGTTTTCCGAACAGAGGGCAGGGAACTTTAGTCGCGATGGCCTCCAATCTAGGTAAATCTAGGGACTCCACCTCTCCTTCCCCCGAGGGAGCTTCACAGGGGGTGGATATTACATTCTGTTCAGTGGTAAGACCTTCCTCGAGCCCCTGTCTAAAGGGTGGCCAATCCTTACCCAAGACGACGCTCTGTGGAAGGCGGGGGACCACCGCCATCAACATCTTCCCGTCTGTTCCAAGCACGCTTATTCCTATTTCATATAAGGGGTAATGGTAAGATGCCCCATGTATGCATCTTATTTTAACCCTTCCCACGGCTTGACCTGGTGCTGACTGGGCTTGTATGGCCTCCCAGAGCCGTTGGGAGACCATGCTCTGGTCAGCACCAGAGTCAAGCAGTGCCTGGGCCTCTATACCCTCCACCTGTACTGGGAGCAAAAACCCTGATTGGCCTTTCTTTCCAATACCAGCTATTAATGCCCTGCGTGCATCACAGTCCCTTTTAAAATGCCCTATGCCCCCACATTTAAAACATTTTCCCCTCATGTTGGACATATATACATTTTCATCAGACAATTTATACGATACATTCTTACTCTTATCACCAGCCATTGCTGCACCTGGAGCGCTGGATTTTGGGGCTTTGGCAAATTCAGCCTCAAAATACCTCTCCGTCATACCAGCTGCTTCCTCTGCAGTTTTGCAGTCCTGCAGCATAAGGAAGGTTTTTACTTCCGTTGGTATTGCCTCTAAATATTGTTCTAAAATTAGCTCATCCATTATGGACTCAACCGTTCTATGCTCCGGTTTTACCCATTTCCAGGCCAACCCTTTCATTCTATAGTAAAGGGCCTTTGGAGTTTCTCCAGGCCTCAACTCAGCCTTCCTAAATTGGCGCCTATAGAATGAAGGTGTTAGCCCGAGCCTATCCCTCACCACATTTTTAATCGCCTCATAGTCAGTTGTTAATGCAACAGGCATTGACTTATAAGCTAATAGGGCTTCCCCAGATAGGGACATGGCAAATCGGAGAGCCCATTGTTCTCTAGGCAGCTTCATTGCCTCTGCCAGACGCTCAAAGGCGTCCACATACTCATCAATGTTATCTGTGGAAGACAACTGTCCCAGCCTAAAGACATCCCCACCAAACAGTCCTACCCCACGGGTATACTCTGGCAAGTCTTTTGTGGGTTCCTGTTGCTTCTTTACCAACAGCTCCATTAACTCCTTCATCGGCTTTTGTTGTTCCATGATGGCAGCCATGGCTTGATCCTGGACTCTGCGGGTCATTTCCAGCTGTTTGTCCCACTGGAGAGACATCCATCGTAACATCTCTTGGGGATCCATTTCAGCTGCTCAGGTACCTGGAAAAGACACAAGAAAAAGACCCAAGTGCTGTCCACACAAAAAAAAAAAAATTTTCTCTTTTTTTTTTTTTTTCCACTTGTGCACTACTGCTGTGCACTACTGCTGTGCACTACCTTTCTCTGTTTATCCCTCAACACTTATGCCTAGCCCCTTTTACCTGGGCTCAGTGTAGAGTCAAGCACTGAGAAAGTAGTTTCTTTGTCTGACCGGTAGTCAGTCGAGCACCGGCTCCTCCTGGGTATCAGCTGCTCCTTGCTGCTGGGCTCTTGTCCCTCCAGGTGTCCTTTAAATCCGAGTAAAATCCAAACTACTACGCCATTGTAATCCCTCCCCTTTCCAGTACCCGTAGGTAGGGGTTAAGGAGTTTAAGTTCCTTCTTTAAACCAATGTTCTGCTACTTCCTGGAGCAGTGCTCGTAGGGAAATGTAGTTTACCACCAGTTCAAATGAAGAGTAGTGTGACTCAGAATGTTTGCAAGCAAAAAGGGATTTATTTCCCCTCCCGGGGTTGGACTTCACAAGGATAAAAAGGTAACACAAAATATCTGCTCTCTGGCAGCAAAAAAAAGGACAAAATAAGAATAGCTTCCTTCAGTGTGAAATAAACATTTTCTTTCCAGTAAGTTGCAATTCAGCACATGGTTTCATACAGCTCTGTTTCCCTCACAGCCAGCTTGTATTTGCTTCACCATATATTTCTAACATAAAGATATTATCTGTTCAGATAAAGTAATCGTGCAATCCATTTCCTCTGTGGGATAATTCATACAAGGTGGTTCTGTATCCATTAGTTCCACCTCTGAGCCAGGATTAGTTTGACCAGTTCTTTCTAGGGCCGCACCCTTTTCTCCAACCCTGAGCCTTTCAATACATTCAGGGTTTAAGTATTGCCTAAAGCCAGTACCGTAGCCCTAACCTTCCAGGCTGTTAAATTCACATGGATTCCTGTAATCCCAGCCCTTGGGCTTACCTGGGGACCTGGCTGTGGAGGCCTTCCTCTGAGGTTTAAAACTACCGGTTGGTTCCCTGCTGAACCTGTGTGAGGCAGTTTCCAAATGCCTTCCTGGCTGTTTGTAATCCCGTGTATGCTTCAGCTGGTCTGGTCTGCTCCTTCGACAGACCTCAGCTGGAGCCTCTGACCTCCCTTCAGCTGAAAACTCCTTCCAACTTCTGACCGGAAGTCTACTTTCCTCTCTCTCCTCCTCCTCTCTGCCTGCTGGGGCCTCCTTATGAGACAGCCTTCCTGGGTAGGGCCTGGCTCCACCCCCTAGCAGGTGTTCAGACTTTCCCCGTGACTCTTTGCTAAACTGATAGCAGGGGCGTGTTTCCTTCTCTCGTGCCTTGTTTCCCTGACAACTGGTAGCCATGTGCCTTTGTTTATCTTGCAGCCCTGCACTTTCTACCTGGTTTTCAAGCATTTCTACCGGGCCAGAAGGACTTGCTATGTCACATTATATATATATATATATATATATTGTAACGTATAAAGTGGAAAATGAGAGGGGACGTCAGCAGGTGTACCACTTGAACGTTCTCAAGCCATGGAAGGAAAGATTGGCAATGGTCAGTTTGGCCTATGTGGAGCAACAAGACAGAACCCATAAGTTGATTACGTGCTGTCCGGGTATTGTCCCAGCAACCCGTAATATTTTAAGGGGGGGATCTGTCATGAGGTAACGCCAGCAGAACACGGCAGGGAATGAGAACACGTGAGAGAACACAGCAGGGACTGAGAACAAGAGAGAGTGCTCAGGAAGGAACTCGTGAGAGAGCTGTGAGGACAGTGCCAAGGAAAAGCTCCAAGGAGTCAGAGGTTGGTGACTTGCAAAGAAGCTGTGGGGAACAGCAATGCATATCCTCTCAGTATCCTCTGGAGTATTGCAGTGAGGCAATAAGGAAGGGCAGTCCTACAGCTAAGCTTACAAGCTATAAACATTTTAACTCCAGGCCAGCAGAAGGGAAAAGTTCTTACCCTGAGGCACAATGGCTGGAGTTAGAAAAACGCCGTGAGAGAAGGGGAACAGAACAGAGTTACCCACGTCATAGAAAGCAGGAAGCCTTAGGATCTGGAGAGAGACGTATTCTCCCTAGTAGAAGGGATTTAGAACACCCAGACTTCCTCTGCACATACGAAGAGCTATGCAGAGCTCAGGAATCAAAATACAAACATTACGGTGATTTCCCACAAGCCACTAGGATAGTGGAGGAAGAGAATCTGTTCACTCCTCGGCAGAGACAGTTTGACTCAAAGGGCATTTTGGAGCCAGAAGTTCTGTCTGACGAGGGAGAAATGCAAGTTGAATTTCCTGAAGATATTTCAGAAGGTATAGAAATGGATTGTACTTACACTGTGTCAGATTGTATAAATTCTCTATGCTAAGGCAGCAATAAGTGCTGGTTGAAGAAACAGCTGCAAGTTTACACGTGAGTGGAAAGAACTGTTTCTGTTACTTATGTGCTGGTTAATTAATGCTGAAGGAAGCTTATTTTTCTTCCAGTATTTTCCTTTGATTGTTACCAGACGTATGGTCTATGTTTCCTTTGTTCCATGGTTTTGAATCCGCCCCGGACGGGGAATAAAACCCAAGTTAAACCTTACACTCTGCCTCAACTACAATTATTGGTACAAGGTACTAACTACGGGAACCAGAAGGCTTTGCTACTGCCTTCCCGGGGACGTAACTGCCAGTAAAATACTGCCCCATCAAGCTGTCCAAGCATTCCTTAGCCTCTGGGCCAGCTAGTGGGTCACATGAAAGTGGCGTCGTCTTAAGGATTTTTTTTACTGTGGGAAAAAAGGACACTTTTAAAGGAGAAAAATACTGCTGGACAACAAGACCCATAAGGAAGCAAGCACCCAGGACAGGCCAGACGCTGACCAAGAACCTCTCTTGCCAAAGCCTGAGTCTACGCAGGACCTAAGATAAAGGGTACCTGGGGCACGTGCGTAGGAGGACAGCAGGGCAAGAAAGGGGGCACTCCTGTGGTGTGGGAAAGGGGGAAGAGCTTTTAAAAAAAAGTACCGTACTTGGTGTTTCTTTTTCTTTCCTTTTATACAGGGTCACAACCGGAAGATGGAGGTCCAAGACATTATGAGCTGGATGCAACACCAATGGGACAAACAATTGGAGTTGGCACGGCATATGCAGGAACAAACCGCCAAGATGATTATGGAGCAGCAGAGGCCACTCCTGGAAACCATGAAGGCGTTTGTTGAGAAGTCACCAGGTTCTGGGACTGAAAACCCCTATATTGCTGGGGTAGGACTAAATGCAAGTCAGGCATTTACTTTGGGACAATTAAGTCCAAGAGATAATATAGATGATTTTATCGATGCCTTCGAACGGATAGGGGGGGCATTAAAATGGCCACCTGAGCAGTGGGCCACACGCTTTGCTGTTTCTCTTACAGGGGAAGCTCTCTCTGCGTATAAGGCCATGCCTGCCATCCTTGCTACCAATTATGAAGAAATAAAAAAGGCAGTTAAGGACCGGTTAGGTTTATCCAGTATGCATTATCGCAGATTATTCAGAGAGTCCAGGATGAGGGATCAAGAAACCCCAAAAGCCTTGCAGCAAAGGTTAAAGAATTTAGCATATAAATGGTTGACTCCTGAGCAGAGGACAATGGAATCACTGCTGGATGTAATTATCTTAGAGCAGTTCCTCCAGGCTGTCCCAAATGAAGTAAAAAAATACCTCACCTTGCAGAACTGCCAGAATACAGATGAGGCAGCCAATTTAGCTGAGCGCTACTTTGAGGCACAGATAGTGGGCGCCTCAGAAATAGGGCCCAGAAAGGCAGCAGGAATGGCAGTGCATAAAAATGAAAGTTATGTTAAAAACAAAAGGTTTAATGTGTCTAAGTATGCTAATAAGGATGACATTTTTTCTGTGTGTAAAGGAAAATGCTATGTATGCGGGCGAGCAGGCCACTACCAGAAGGACTGCACGGAGAGAATGATCCTCATGGCTGGGCGAGAGAAACCAGCGCAGGACGGGTTCCTAATTCCCATACAGGTAGAAGGAGTAGGGACGCTGGCGCTGCTTGACTCGGGTGCTGACCAGAGCATGATTACATCTAAGCTCTGGGAAACCATTGAGAGGCAACGTCGGTCAGCCCCGAGGCAAGCAGGCAGCCAGGTCCGCCTAAAGTGCATACATGGGGCATTTTCCCATTATCCTTCACAGACTGTATCCATACAGGCAATAGGTGGGGAACACACATTGCAGGTAGCCATAATCCCTAGCTTGCCTAGAGATATTATTTTAGGCAGGGACTGGCCACCCTTTCTCCAGGGTCTAGAGGTAGGATTAAATACCCGGACCAGCTTGGTTTCTACCCGATCCCAGGCGGGGACCTCAGGCGAAGGAAAGATAGTATCTGAGGATCCTAGGGAGTCTGAGGGGGAGGAGGAACCCCAAGAGGAGGATGTAGATGGAGGTGTATTAGGTATTTTGTCCACGGATGATGAGCTAATACATGAACCAGTTAAGCAAGGCAGAAAGGCGAAGGCAAAGAAACGCCAGGAGAGGCGTCAAAGGACCCGGGGGAGGGCCGAATTGGAGGCTGGTGCAGGGTTACCTTGGGTACCTGCCGAGGTGGTAAATAAGTTCCCCTCATTTCCGGCAGAACAGCGGGCCGACCCGGCTCTTAAGAGAGCTTTTGAATGGGCCAAAGAAATTAGGCCTACGCTACCCAGGTTTTTCTTAGAAAAGGAAATCTTATACAGGGAAAGCGTAGTTACTCACCTGTAACAGGTGTTCTCCAGGAGCAGCAGGAATCAGTCCTCACATATGGGGGTGACGTCGGCGCCGACGGAGCCCTCGCGGAGCAATTTTCCCCAGCTTTCAAAGAAAGCCTTTGGGAATTGCAGCGCGCATGCGCGGTCGCCTTCCCGCCCAAGGGTGCCATCTTAGCCAGTCAGATGACATAGCTAAAAAGACAGCATAAAAATTTGCAAAAAAACTAAAGCAGATGATTGCAACTCCAAGGGGAGGAGGGAGGGTTGTGAGGACTGATTCCTGCTGCTCCTGGAGAACACCTGTTACAGGTGAGTAACTACGCTTTCTCCAGGACCAAGCAGGAAGTCAGTCCTCACATATGGGACTCCCAAGCTTAAGGCTACCGGAGACCCTAAGCACAAAAATGAGCTCCCTCTAGCTCAGCAGCACAGAAGGAAGGAATCTTCGCTGAATTATTACCCACCGGTAGCCCACATCTGGGATGGAGGGTAGGAGTTGCTCAGACCTCAAAGAGATTACGGAGGACTGCCTGTCCGAAAGCACTGTCCCTGCGGGACTCCCTCTCGAGACAGTAATGGACCGCAAAAGTCTGGCTCGAAGACCAAGTAGCGGCCCGGCAGATGTCTGCCAGCGGAACAGAGCGGAGGTAAGCCACTGACGTAGCCTTTGCCCGAACGCAATGAGCCGTGACTCGACCTTCCAAGGAGAGTCCGGCTGCCCCATAAGCCCAAGTGATACAGTCCGCAACCCAGATGGACAGAGTACGCTTGGAGACCGGGAGCCCCAATTTATTGGGGTCAAAAGACACAAAAAGCTGAGCAGCTTTACGGTGCTCCCGCGTACGGTCAAGGTAGAAGTTCAATGCCCTTCTACAGTCCAGGGTATGGAGGACCGTTTCAGCTCGGCTGGAGTGTGGTCTGGGAAAGAAGGTCGGAAGTACCACCTCCTGATTGATGTGAAAAGGGGAGACCACTTTTGGAAGAAATTTTGGGTGAGTCCGTAGGACTACCCTATTTTTGTAGAACCGAGTGTAAGGGGGATCAGACACGAGGGCCTGCAATTCACTTACGCGTCTAGCGGAAGTGAGGGCTATCAAGAACAATGTTTTCCAAGAAAGAAAACGGAGAGAACAGGTAGCCATAGGTTCAAAAGGCGGACAGGTGATCCGCTGTAAAACCACATTCAGATCCCAGTCAGGCGCTGGCGGGCGCAGAGGTGGTTTAAGCAGAAGGAGACCTCGGAGAAACCTCGCTACAAGAGGGTCGCTGGAAAGAGGTCTGCCGTCCACCGGCACATGATGTGCTGAAAGAGCACTGAGGTGAACTTTGACTGAGTTGGACTTAAGTCCCAGATTAGAGAGGTATAGCAAGTACTGCAGGATCACCGACACCGGGCAGGAGAAGGGATCCTGAGACTGTTGGGTACACCAAACGGAAAAGCGACGCCATTTAAGGGCGTAGCATTTGCGGGTAGAAGGTCGCCGAGAAGCTAGGACGACCTCCTCCACCTCTGCCGGCAGAAGAAGGGGAGCAAGGACTACCCTCTCAGCAGCCAGGCCATTAGATTGAGAGATCTGAGGTTGGGGTGTAGCAGAGACCCCTGATCCTGAGTGTGGAGATCCGGTTGTAACCCCAGAGGGAATGGATCTTCTACCGCTAATTGCAGCAGGAGTGGAAACCACGGCTGTCTGGGCCAGCGAGGGGCCACCAGGATCATGAAGGCTTTGTCTCGGAGAACCTTGAAAAGAGTCCGAGAGACTAGCGGGATGGGAGGGAAAGCGTACAGAAGGCTCTCCGACCATGAGAGTAGAAAAGCGTCTGCCGCAACTCGAAGGGGATGTGGCTGACGAGAGCAGAAGCGAGGAAGTTGCCGGTTGAGAGGGCTGGCAAAGAGATCCATCGTGGGGAGGCCCCACTTTAGAAAGAGCTTCTGAACTACCAAGGGATCCAGGCACCACTCGTGCGGCTGGAGGATCCTGCTGAGTTTGTCCGCCAGGCAATTTTCTTGGCCTCGGAGATAAACTGCCTTGAGAAGAACGCCGTGACTGACGGCCCAAGAGCAGAGCTTCTGTGCTTCCCGACAGAGAAGGAAGGAGCCCGTGCCCCCCTGCTTGTTCACGTAGAACATGGCAACTTGATTGTCCGTCTGGACAAGGACGGACTGGTGAGAGGTCAGGTGGGAGAAGGCCTTGAGAGCCAGGCGGATCGCTCTGAGCTCCAGGAAGTTGATCTGCTGAGCAGACTCCCACGTGGTCCAGAGGCCCTGAGTACGTGCCCCTTGGCAATGTGCTCCCCAGCCCAGGAGGGATGCATCTGTCGTCAGCACCCGGGCCGGCTGAGGTGACTGGAAAGGCATGCCGAGTACCAGGTTCGGCCGATGAAGCCACCACTGGAGAGACGAGATCAGCAGCTCGGAGACGCGCACTAGGTCTGCTAGGCCGCCTGTGGCTTGTTGCCACTGCTTGCGGAGACACCATTGAGCAGGCCGCATATTCAGGCGGGCATTGGGGGTCACATGGACGGTGGAAGCCATATGGCCGAGTAGTCTCAGGAAGCGCCTGGCGGAGACCAGGGGCTGGCTGCGAAAACGGTCGGCTAGGTCCATGAGCCGTTGAGCCCTGTCGAGCGGTAGGAACGCTCGTGCCTGAGGAGTGTGCAGCCTTGCGCCGATGAACTCGAGATCCTGTGAGGGGAGCAAAGTGGACTTTGCGAAGTTTATAACAAAGCCCAAGTACTGCAGAAGAGTCACCGTGCGGCGTGTGGCGTTGGTGACCTCCGGAGCGGACGCTGCTCTGATGAGCCAGTCGTCGAGGTACGGAAAGACATAGAGGCCGTGAAGCCGGAGATGGGCCGCCACCACCGCGAGACATTTTGTGAAGACTCGCGGTGCGGAGGACAGGCCAAAGGGTAGTACTCTGTACTGGTAATGATTTCCTGCCACCACAAACCTTAGGTATTGGCGCTGGCTTGGGTGGATGAGGATGTGCGTGTAGGCATCCTTTAGATCCAAGGAGCATAGCCAATCTCCCTGCTGGAGGTAGGGCAGAAGGATTCCAAGGATAAGCATCTTGAACTTTTCCCGCACGAGGAATTTGTTGAGGTTGCGCAAGTCCAGGATGGGTCTGAGGCCTCCTGTCCTTTTTGGTACTAGAAAATACCTGGAATAAAAGCCTTGACCTCTCAGGTGGTGGGGCACCGGTTCCACCGCCTGTTCCTGTAGAAGACCTGCTAACTCCTGAAGGAGTAATTCCCTGTGCAGAGGGAGTCGTGGAGGTTCTCCCGGAAAATAGGAGGGAGGGACCTGGTGGAAGTGGAGAAGATAGCCTTCTCTCACGACTTGAAGCACCCAGGCATCTGAGGTGATGCTGGACCACCTGTGGGCGAAGTGAACCAGCCGGCCTCCGGTGCTGGGAGGAACCAGCGGAGGGGGAGAGGCTATGCTTAAGGAGTCAAAAGCCCCCACCCTGCTGAGCAGGGGCTGGTGGTGCAGGCTTGGGGGCTTGCTGCCTACGGGACCCGTTACCCCGTCCCTTGGCCTGCTGGCCCTGTTGGGGAGCTGCAGGGGCCTGATATTGGGGGTATTGTTTGTAGGCAGCCGCCTTTCTCGGGTAAAAGGACTTCTTTCCCGAGCCCTTCTTTTTCTGGGAAGGGGCGGAGGTCTTCCTAGAAAGCCTAGTCCTGGTGAGAGTCTCCGTCTCGATTTGTGCAGCCTTTTCAGCCATGGGCTTGCCAAAGAGGTTTTCGCCTCGGCAGGGGACATCGACCAACTTGTCCTGCACCCAGGGCTCAAGGTCAGACGACTGAAGCCAAGCCTGTCGGCGGGCACCGATGCCGGCTGCGGCCACTCGAGCCGATGCTTCAAAGCCATCATAGGCTGCTCGGGATATGAATTTTGAGCATTCCCGAATGCCAGAGGACAAGGCCAGGAACCTCCGCAAGAGTTCCTCGGACAAACCAGCGGAGAATCCGGCTAGCTCTTTAGCCAGGTCTCGGAGATACATGCCCATGTATAGCTGGTAGGTCTGGACACGACACGCAAGCATAGAGCCCTGGAAACACTTCTTACCAAGGCCATCCAGGTTACGGGCCTCCCTGCCAGGAGGCACCGAGGAGTGCATCTTCTGGCTCTTAAGACGATGCATGGCCGATTCCACTACCATGGAATGGTGTGGTAGCTGTGCTTTTTGGAAGCCAGGGCTCTTGCGGACTCGATAGATAGAATCGACCCGCTTGCTCAGGACCGGCGAGGAGGCCGGACTCTCCCACATGCGGAAGAGTAGTCGTTCCAGCATGGGAGGAACCGGTACAGTAAAGTGTTCCCTGGCGGGAGAGTCATACTGGAGGGCGTCGAGCTGTTCGGCTCGAGGCTCCTCCTCGGGATCCGCAGGGAAGGCCAAAGCCTTGGCCATATCCCTGACGAAGTCCGAGAACCGGAAGTACAAGGAGGAGCAGCCTCCTGCAGGTAGGACAAGCG
This sequence comes from Ichthyophis bannanicus, assembly GCA_033557465.1. NCBI lineage: Eukaryota > Metazoa > Chordata > Amphibia > Gymnophiona > Ichthyophiidae > Ichthyophis > Ichthyophis bannanicus. The sequence continues at coordinate 692,443,819 of CM066035.1, forward strand.
AACACAAGGAGCAGGAGACGTGGGAAGAATAAGGGTCTTTATTATGCACAAGGGACCCCAACGCGTTTCGGCAACGCCTTCCTCAGGGGGAACGACACTAGTAATTATAAAAATACAAATAAATCAATAAGTAAAAAACATAGTACTGTAAAAGTTAAAAACACATAGAACACACTTAAAAAATTAAAAAAGTAAAAAACACCGGCAAAACGTACAGCATCAAACAATCAAAGTACATTGAGATTAAGAAGCAATGCAGGGCAGGGCTGAGGGAGGTTCAATCCATATAAGAAATTATGAAAAGGGAAACTGACCAAACACTTAAAGAGAAATATATTATGCTTATATAACTAATACAGAAACAAAGAAAATAAAAAACTTATAAAATACTTATCGAGCCTGAATAGTGTAGAGACAAATTGAACCAAGTAAGAATACACAAGAGCTGAGTAATAATATATAATAATGACATAAATACATCAATAATTTAAACAAATAAATAGTCAAATAAAAAACCAAACTAAAATACTATGATAAAAAAAGGGGGGATAAGATAAATAGTTAAAAACGATAATTATTATAATAATGTAAAAGTGTAGCATGTACACAGAAATGGCAACAATCAGAATTGTGACTATGTGCAAAAAAAATTTATATAAAAAGTATATAAATATGTAAAATAAATATTGAAATAGAAATTCATAAAATTGCCCAATTGTAAGAGAGGGAGACCATGTAAAATGAACACAATTAAAAATAATCAAGATACATACAGTCTATGCTAATATTAAACAATAACATTAAACTAGCTGTATTTGGATGGTAAATCAGGAAAGAACATGGTATATTGTATCAGACCAATAACAAAAACTAAAAATAACGAGAAGAACCAGACAATGAAGGTATGAAATATGGTCAAGTTAATGTGTATGTAAGGCAATGTGATAAAAAAACTGATAAAAATAATAGTGATTAAAATAACATAATTAAAAACAAAAACTGAGCGGCATGAATGCATGCTCAATAGCTGATGTAGTGTAGAAATAAGCATGCCGAACGGAATAAGACCCAGGAGACAAATGTTGTATGAAAGAATTGCTATTATCAGGCAAACTGTCAATGATAGCATGCTTAACAACAAGTAGAAAGGAGAAAGAAGGAGACATGTGAGCAATAAAGCAAGGACAATTTTACAATGCAAAACTGCTCCAACGAAATATGATTAAGAAAGCAAATAAAAGCTAAGTGGTATAGATGCGTGCTCAATAGCTAAATACCGTGTGAAAATAAGCGTGCCGGTCGGCGAGAGAGAAAGGGGAAACCCATGTATATAAGAAAACTACTTGTCAGGCCGATTATCAATAATGAATAATAAAAATGTGCATTAAACCCTGTAAGCAATGAAACGAAGGCAAATGCAAGATACCAAGGAAACCCAGCAGATTAGAAGGGTGGAGAATATGTGAAGGGAAGTATGGACATGTAATTGTAAAACCCCTCCGAAGCCCGTTGGAAATGTGTGGACGCGATGATGCAACAGTAATGCACCGCAGAAGAAGTAAAAAATATATTACTGAAGTAATTGATTAAAAACACATTGAAACGTAAAACCCTAAGGCTAGTGTTAAAAAACCATAAAACTATGATGATGCGACAGTGCAAGGGAGGAACTCTATGAATAAAGTACCAAAGGTGGTACTAATATGCAGGAGGGAGTGCTCTAAAAACTCACCCAAGCACACGCTGACGATGAACGCTCCAAACTGGTATACCAAATAGCAGCGCAACCACTAAAATAGGAATATATATGTAAACATAAATAAATCAAGAGTGAAGCTTTAAATTCAAAGGGAGACAAAGAGAAAACTTACAATCAGGGGACTCTCCAACACTCAAGGGAGCCGTCGACGCACGAATATGTGAGAGAGACTACAACGCTGACACCGCGTTCTGATCAACTGAGAAAGGAAATAATGATCCTAGGCTACTATTTAAACGCCGAAAAGGGCACCAAAATTTAATGACGTCATACTGGGGGAGGAGTGTTAGTCCTATGATACAGAACGCAAGTGAAATTAAAGGAATCAAGGACAAGCACTGTCGCATCATCATAGTTTTATGGTTTTTTAACACTAGCCTTAGGGTTTTACGTTTCAATGTGTTTTTAATCAATTACTTCAGTAATATATTTTTTACTTCTTCTGCGGTGCATTACTGTTGCATCATCGCGTCCACACATTTCCAACGGGCTTCGGAGGGGTTTTACAATTACATGTCCATACTTCCCTTCACATATTCTCCACCCTTCTAATCTGCTGGGTTTCCTTGGTATCTTGCATTTGCCTTCGTTTCATTGCTTACAGGGTTTAATGCACATTTTTATTATTCATTATTGATAATCGGCCTGACAAGTAGTTTTCTTATATACATGGGTTTCCCCTTTCTCTCTCGCCGACCGGCACGCTTATTTTCACACGGTATTTAGCTATTGAGCACGCATCTATACCACTTAGCTTTTATTTGCTTTCTTAATCATATTTCGTTGGAGCAGTTTTGCATTGTAAAATTGTCCTTGCTTTATTGCTCACATGTCTCCTTCTTTCTCCTTTCTACTTGTTGTTAAGCATGCTATCATTGACAGTTTGCCTGATAATAGCAATTCTTTCATACAACATTTGTCTCCTGGGTCTTATTCCGTTCGGCATGCTTATTTCTACACTACATCAGCTATTGAGCATGCATTCATGCCGCTCAGTTTTTGTTTTTAATTATGTTATTTTAATCACTATTATTTTTATCAGTTTTTTTATCACATTGCCTTACATACACATTAACTTGACCATATTTCATACCTTCATTGTCTGGTTCTTCTCGTTATTTTTAGTTTTTGTTATTGGTCTGATACAATATACCATGTTCTTTCCTGATTTACCATCCAAATACAGCTAGTTTAATGTTATTGTTTAATATTAGCATAGACTGTATGTATCTTGATTATTTTTAATTGTGTTCATTTTACATGGTCTCCCTCTCTTACAATTGGGCAATTTTATGAATTTCTATTTCAATATTTATTTTACATATTTATATACTTTTTATATAAATTTTTTTTGCACATAGTCACAATTCTGATTGTTGCCATTTCTGTGTACATGCTACACTTTTACATTATTATAATAATTATCGTTTTTAACTATTTATCTTATCCCCCCTTTTTTATCATAGTATTTTAGTTGGTTTTTTATTTGACTATTTATTTGTTTAAATTATTGATGTATTTATGTCATTATTATATATTATTACTCAGCTCTTGTGTATTCTTACTTGGTTCAATTTGTCTCTACACTATTCAGGCTCGATAAGTATTTTATAAGTTTTTTATTTTCTTTGTTTCTGTATTAGTTATATAAGCATAATATATTTCTCTTTAAGTGTTTGGTCAGTTTCCCTTTTCATAATTTCTTATATGGATTGAACCTCCCTCAGCCCTGCCCTGCATTGCTTCTTAATCTCAATGTACTTTGATTGTTTGATGCTGTACGTTTTGCCGGTGTTTTTACTTTTTTAATTTTTTAAGTGTGTTCTATGTGTTTTTAACTTTTACAGTACTATGTTTTTTACTTATTGATTTATTTGTATTTTTATAATTACTAGTGTCGTTCCCCCTGAGGAAGGCGTTGCCGAAACGCGTTGGGGTCCCTTGTGCATAATAAAGACCCTTATTCTTCCCACGTCTCCTGCTCCTTGTGTTCGTTCGAAGTCCGAGAACCGGGCATCCTCCGGGGGGGACTGCTTCCGAGGTTCGGACTCAGGTGAGTCCGAGGGGACACACCGAGTCCGAAAAGAATCAGGTGACTCTTCCTCTTCAGACTCCCAGACCGACTCCGACGAGGAATCGGTGGGGTCGGCCCGGGCAGGGCGCGGCGCCTGCCGCCCCGACGCCGAGGGAGTCGGCGTCGGCGACCTCGGTCCCGAACGGGAGGCCGAGGGTGACCTCGACCGAGGATCGACTCGAGTTCGCATGGACTCGAGGATCGGCTCGGTCTCCGGGGTCGACTTAGACGTTGACGTCCCGGCGGTCGGGGCAGCGGCGCCAGCGAGGCCAGCGAGCAGTGCCCGCTGCTGGTCCATGAAGGCAGACAGTCTGCTCTCCAAGGCCGTCAACCTGAGTCCGAGCTCAGGTGACCCAGCAGCCCCCGACTCGGGCCCCGACGGCGTCGGGCCCGACGTCGGCGGTCTCGGAGGCGAGTCCAGGAGGACCACAGGACTTACCCGAGCAGGCAGCTCCGACTCCAGGCGAGGTCGCTTCGAGAGGTGCTCCTTCTCCAAGGACCCGGGACGGCTATCGGGGCTATGCGACCTGGCCCTCGCGGAGCCAGGAGCATCCACCTACGCCGCCCTCGCGGGTTTCACCTTCCGTCGATGGTCCCCGGAGGGAGAACCCCTGTCGGAGGAACTCCGGCGACGGTCCGAGCTGGAACCTCTGGACGCGGAGGCCTCCGACGAGGTCCGGGTACGGCTGGGGTCAGCGAAGATCCTATCCCACTGATGCCGCCGACTTCTCAACGCTTTGGAGGACATTTTGCCGCAGGGCCCACAGATCATTTCTTCATGATCCGGGCCCAGGCAGCGGAGGCAATTGTCGTGTGTGTCAGTTAGTGACATATTTCGGTCACACTGACCACACCACTTGAAACCACTGGCAGCCATCGGGGGAAAAAGGGCCCCGGCGAGGTCAAAGGACCGGGCTGCCAGGGAAAAACCGAAAACGAAACTGACTAAGTCAGAAAAACCGAAAAAGAAGAAGAGGACTCGTGACCGGCGTCGCGAGTCCGGGCGGGAAAAAGACCGGCGTCGAACCGAAGGAAAAAAGAGAAAATTATGAGTAAAAATCAACTTTTTCGCGGGGACACGACGGGTACATCTGTAGGGCTCCGCGGAAAAAAGAAGACTGGCTAAGATGGCACCCTTGGGCGGGAAGGCGACCGCGCATGCGCGCTGCAATTCCCAAAGGCTTTCTTTGAAAGCTGGGGAAAATTGCTCCGCGAGGGCTCCGTCGGCGCCGACGTCACCCCCATATGTGAGGACTGACTTCCTGCTTGGTCCTGGAGAAAGCACAGACCCATACTCTGGAGCTATAAGAAAACAATTGGTCATACCAACAACATTTAAGGCCACCGTATTAAGGTTGGCACACGACCACCCCATAGGCAGCCATAAGGGAGTCCAAGGCACCCTGGACCAAATATTGGTTCGATTTTATTGGCCAGGGGTTTTTAAAGAGACAAAGCAATACTGTGAGGCTTGTCCAACGTGTCAAAGGGTCACAGCTTTGAGACCAAAAGCTGTACCGATGATATCCACGCCCACCATAGCAGTACCTATGGAACGCATAGGTATGGATATCGTAGGACCCCTGATACGTACTCCCAGAGGTTTCCAATATTTGTTGGTGGTAGTAGACCACGCAACTAGGTTCCCATGGGCCATTCCCTTAAGGACTACATCGGCCAGAGTAATAGCCCAAAAGCTGGTAAAACTCTTCTGTGAAGTGGGTTTTCCCAGAGAGGTATTAACTGACCAGGGGAGTAATTTCTTATCCAAGCACTTGGCAACAGTATGGGAAGCCTTTGGAATAAGGCACATAAAGACTGCAGCGTACCATCCTCAAACAAATGGGCTTGTTGAGAGGATGAATCAGTCTTTGAAACAAATGCTAAGGAGAGGTTTAAAAAGGGGAGAGATGGGTGAATGGGATACCCTACTCCCATTTACACTTTATGCGTGTAGAGAGCGCGTACATACATCGTTAAAAGCATCCCCATATGAGCTGATGTTTGGCAGGGCCCCTAGGGGAATTTTAGACATTCTCCATGAGCAGTGGGTGGAGCCAGATTCACAGGAAGTTGGGGTGCCGCAATTCCTGAAAAACTTGAGGGAATGCCTAGAGAAAACGGCAAAAGCCTCAAGGGAATATTTGCAGGCTAGTAAAGAAAAACAGAAACGATACTATGACAGGCGCGCAAAAGAAAGGCACCTGAACATAGGGGATAGAGTCCTTATTCAAGTAGCGGACCCGGGACCCAAGTTCGAGGCCCACTGGAAGGGACCGTGCACTGTAATAAGGAGAGTAGGTCCTCTAACGTATAAAGTGGAAAATGAGAGGGGACGTCAGCAGGTGTACCACTTGAACGTTCTCAAGCCATGGAAGGAAAGATTGGCAATGGTCAGTTTGGCCTATGTGGAGCAACAAGACAGAACCCATAAGTTGATTACGTGCTGTCCGGGTATTGTCCCAGCAACCCGTAATATTTTAAGGGGGGGATCTGTCATGAGGTAATGCCAGCAGAACACGGCAGGGAATGAGAACACGTGAGAGAACACAGCAGGGACTGAGAACAAGAGAGAGTGCTCAGGAAGGAACTCGTGAGAGAGCTGTGAGGACAGTGCCAAGGAAAAGCTCCAAGGAGTCAGAGGTTGGTGACTTGCAAAGAAGCTGTGGGGAACAGCAATGCATATCCTCTCAGTATCCTCTGGAGTATTGCAGTGAGGCAATAAGGAAGGGCAGTCCTACAGCTAAGCTTACAAGCTATAAACATTTTAACTCCAGGCCAGCAGAAGGGAAAAGTTCTTACCCTGAGGCACATTGGCTGGAGTTAGAAAAACGCCGTGAGAGAAGGGGAACAGAACAGAGTTACCCACGTCATAGAAAGCAGGAAGCCTTAGGATCTGGAGAGAGACGTATTCTCCCTAGTAGAAGGGATTTAGAACACCCAGACTTCCTCTGCACATACGAAGAGCTATGCAGAGCTCAGGAATCAAAATACAAACATTACGGTGATTTCCCACAAGCCACTAGGATAGTGGAGGAAGAGAATCTGTTCACTCCTCGGCAGAGACAGTTTGACTCAAAGGGCATTTTGGAGCCAGAAGTTCTGTCTGACGAGGGAGAAATGCAAGTGGAATTTCCTGAAGATATTTCAGAAGGTATAGAAATGGATTGTACTTACACTGTGTCAGATTGTATAAATTCTCTATGCTAAGGCAGCAATAAGTGCTGGTTGAAGAAACAGCTGCAAGTTTACACGTGAGTGGAAAGAACTGTTTCTGTTACTTATGTGCTGGTTAATTAATGCTGAAGGAAGCTTATTTTTCTTCCAGTATTTTCCTTTGATTGTTACCAGACGTATGGTCTATGTTTCCTTTGTTCCATGGTTTTGAATCCGCCCCGGACGGGGAATAAAACCCAAGTTAAACCTTACACTCTGCCTCAACTACAATTATTGGTACAAGGTACTAACTACGGGAACCAGAAGGCTTTGCTACTGCCTTCCCGGGGACGTAACTGCCAGTAAAATACTGCCCCATCAAGCTGTCCAAGCATTCCTTAGCCTCTGGGCCAGCTAGTGGGTCACAATATATATATATATATATATATATATATATATATATATATATATATATATATATTTGGTTTTGACTGCGTATGCTATCGAGCAAAATTAAAAGTAAAACGGGATTTTATATACTGTGTCAAGCACCTCATAGAGAACCAGTCAGAAGACGTGGTAGGAGATTCTAAAGTCGCCTTTATTGTTCCACGGATCAGGTGTGCCAACCCAACACAGGCCGTGTTTCGTATACCACTTCCTCAGGGGTTAAGGGCTCACTATAAAACATTCATATACATATTGAATAAAACAACAGCAAATAAAAACGTATTATATAAATACATTAACCAATCATAATTGATAAAATATGTTCTATCTCACAAAATAAAAATATAATAAATAAATAAATAAATACATAAATAATCATAATGTGATAACTCACTAATAAAACCATATATTATAATGAACATTTAATACCAAACAAACCCTAATAATAAATACATCATAGATAAAAAATAATAAATAGTAATAATAATAATAATAATAATAAAAGAACTGAGCTTGAAATGTTCGTGCAACAACTGTGTGTATGTATATATGAGACAATAAAGAACACAATTAAAACCATAATCACAGGAGAAAGAAAAAAGGGGGGATGAGGAGGACTAGAGGGACATAGCATAAACTCTGGTATCTATATAAGAGTTAGAAATAACTACATGATATTCTTCAACAAAAATAAGAATTTAAAACCAAAAAATAGAGTCTAATGACACTGCTGTAAAAATGAATGTGAACCACCCACAAGTGTAAAATGCAATTAAAATTAAAAAAAGACTACAAAATGTATGTATATATATATATATATATATATAATTAAAAAATTTTGAATAAATAATAAAATATTAATAATATAAAAATATAAAAATATAAGTATAAAAAATAATAAAAACAAAATAAAAACAAATAATAATAAAAAAATATATTTTTTTTCACAACAAGATGATAAGAAGTAAATAATACTCCCCTTCATACTTAAATATCTCTTCACGAGCTGAGTTTCATTTAGACATTGTACCCTTTGAGGTACATGTTTTGATTAGTTCATTTTGATTTCGAATTTCTGTCGGTGGGACACTGGCCTCTCCCCTTTTTTATGATGATAATTTCTCCGGAGATTATTGTGATTACATGATGAGTTTGGAAATTGATTTAATTCATTTTATTCATTTGCTTATATACAGTTTACAGTACATCACGCAACAGAGGCAGGTGGGTTCCACGCTTCTGCCAATCAAAGGAGTTTTTCCCATATTGGCTGGTTACAGTGGTAGGTTTTTATTATTTTTTTTATTATTTTGTTTTTATTATTTTTTATACTTATATTTTTATATTTTTATATTATTAATATTTTATTATTTATTTATTCAAAAAAATTTTATTATATATATATACATACATTTTGTAGTCTTTTTTAAATTTTAATTGCATTTTACACTTGTGGGTGGTTCACATTCATTTTTACAGCAGTGTCATTAGACTCTATTTTTTGGTTTTAAATTCTTATTTTTGTTGAAGAATATCATGTAGTTATTTCTAACTCTTATATAGGTACCAGAGTTTATGCTATGTCCCTCTAGTCCTCCTCATCCTGTGATTATGGTTTTAATTGTGTTCTTTATTGTCTCATATATACATACACACAGTTGTTGCACGAACATTTCAAGCTCAGTTCTTTTATTATTATTATTATCATTACTATTTATTATTTATTATTTTTTATCTATGATGTATTTATTATTAGGGTTTGTTTGGTATTAAATGTTCATTATAATATATGGTTTTATTAGTGAGTTATCACATTATGATTATTTATGTATTTATTTATTTATTATCTTTTTATTTTGTGAGATAGAACATATTTTATCAATTACGATTGGTTAATGTATTTATATAATAAGTTTTTATTTGCTGTTGTTTTATTCAATATGTATATGAATGTTTTATAGTGAGCCCTTAACCCCTGAGGAAGTGGTATACGAAACACGGCCTGTGTTGGGTTGGCACACCTGATCCGTGGAACAATAAAGGCGACTTTAGAATCTCCTGCCACGTCTTCTGACTGGTTTCCTGTTGCCCACGTGGCAGTTTGCTGTTTCTTGGTGGAAGCACCTCATAGAGGACATACTTATTGTTCATAAATTACAGAAAAAAAAAAGAAAGCTGTAACTCAGCTGCATGGTAATTAGTTGAAAGTCAGAAAAGAAACCTATTGTTTATTTTGTTAAGATACCATCAAGGTTGGCTGAAGCTCTCAGTAATTTGCTTTCAACTAACTTAAAAAGGGGAGTGTTTGCATTACAGATATCCACCAACTTTATGAAAAAGTATCCGTTTCATGTCCTTTGAATATCTGCTTTCTGAACTGTAAGATTTAAAGTAATTTCTTTGCATTGTTCAGCTTAGTGCTGATGACTGCTGGCAGTTAGTTTCATGCCAAGTATTTTTAAGTTTCCTACAGCATTCTCACTGAGAACAGTGTATACGATAGACTCTAGTCATACGTAACAGATATGTGGCCGTCATGTTAGGAGCCATATTTCTTTCTATTGGGATTGATGTTATAACATGTTGCAAAATAAAGTCCTTAAAATATAAAACTATTATCTAAATTGTTCCTATTTAGAATGAGCACATACATCCATTATGCTTATTGCAACTAATCTAAGCTTATGTTTTCTGCCTACCCTTTGTTTACAGCAATAATAAGTTTTTAATAATAATTTTTTTAATAAGTGCACCCAGAGGAACATTGTTGCATAGTTCTGACTTATAGTCCACAGGAAAATGCAGCCTGACTGCCCGCCCCCTCTGTCTGTTGTCAAGTACGTCACCATGGGGGGGAGGGGAGTCGGAATCCACGCAAACTCCATTGAAATGTATGACTAGGAATTTTAGCAAGGGATTTGCTGGAGACTATGGAATAGAAATGTCTCAATCCCGATTAGAAATGCTTTGTGATAGGGAGTGGCCGGTACTGGTCTCATCATGGCCCCCTGGTAGTACCTTTGATGTTAGTATCATATCCTTAGTTCACCAGATTGCACAAAAAGAACATCCTGACCAGTTCCCTTATATAGACTTCTGGTTAAATGTTTGTGAAAAAGAGCCCTCCTGGATGAAACGTTGTTATGAGGAACAGTGTAGGATATTCGTAGCAACTACCCAAGGGGCCCAGAAGCCTGGGGAAAAGAAACTGCCTGTCTATTCAGCCCCAGAGTCCCCAGTCATTCCATCCCTTCCGCCCCAGTTCCTCTATAGGCCAGTCCCCTCGGCTCCGCCACTATCCCAGGCAGAGCCTGTCCAGGGGGAACCCATTCCTGCAGTTTTACCCCGGGTGTCCTCCCAACGGCTCCCGCGGCTGGAGAAGGCGCTCCCCTCCCCGGCCGGAAGCCCCGGCTCAGTTCAAAGTACTCCGAATGGGCCACAGTCCACCGATGACACTACAAGCAGGGATCCATTCGCCAGTTCAGGGTCACTCACAGCCAGCGCCCAAGAACATGAAGTGGAATCCCGACAGTCCCGATTGCCGTATGCCTTCAGAAGTACAACTACCAGTAAAAGAGATGGTCACGTTATACCATTGCGCCAGGTCCAGGGTCTACCCACCCTTAATACCGAAGGCCAGGTCGTGGTAGGGCCGACCAGCCTTGTTTATGTGCCTTTTTTCCACCCCTGATTTACTGAACTGAAAGACGCATTATGCCTCCTACACTGAGAAGCCTCAGGATTTGATTGAACTAATGAACAGTATTATGCAGACCCATCAGCCTACCTGGTCTGATTGCTGCCAGCTCCTGTCCACCCTTTTCAGCACTGAAGAGCGAGCGCGAATTGTGCAGGCCTCCATTAGATGGTTAGAAGAAAATCCTGTAGGAGATGCAGGCCTGGACTCTCGGCAAGCAGCCGCCGTGGATTTCCCAAATGATGGCCCCAAGTGGGATCCAAATAGTGCATACGGCCCTCAATCGGTTCCACCAAGCCCTCATGCAAAGCCTAAAGAAGGGAGGCCAGAAGGCCATGAATATCGGAAAAGTATCGGAAGTCCTCTAGTATCCAGATGAAAGTCCAGAAGCCTTCTATGAACGTTTATCTGAAGCTTACAGACTTTATACCCCATATGATCCAGCGATCCAGGAAACTCTACGCATGGTAAACACTGCATTTGTGAGTCAGTCCCAGGGAGACATAAAGCGAAAACTGCAAAAGTTGGAAGGATTTGCGGGCATGAATACAGCACAGTTAATGGAAGTTGCTCAGAAAGTGTTTGTGAATCGTGATCAAGAACATCAGAGGGAAAGTGAACGTAAAATGAAAAAGAAAGCCGATTTTCTTGCTGCAGCTCTAGTTGAAGGACGTGGAGGATGTTTCTCTAACAGAAGGACCCGAGGACGTGGAAGGGGCCGAGGAGATGTACGGGCCCCACTGGGTGCAAATCAGTGCGCCTACTGTAAGGAAGAAGGATATTGGAAGAACGAATGCCCGCATCTTAGCTCTGCCTCCTGGAGGGGAGGAGGGAGCACCTGGAGAGCAGGGGGGCGACTCCAGCAACAGGGAGGAATGCAGCGCACACAGTTCCAGCAGGAAGAAGCCGCTGTAGAGGGAGTGGCAACCGCTGAGGGCTACTACACGGATGAAGACTAGGCCAGACCGGGCTCCAAGTTTCCTCTAGGTCCCCAGGAGCCTATGGTCAGTTTGAAGATCGGGGACCAATATATGGACTTTATGGTGGATACGGGGGCCGAACATTCAGTAGTGGGTTCAAAGCAGCCAGCCCCCGTATACCTACCAGCATCTCAGCTCCGCCCGGGGTGTGGGCGGAGGATAATCCTCCTGGCCTAGCGAAGAACATAGCCCCTGTGATTGTCACCCTCAAATCAGGAGCGGAACCAGTGCATGTGAGACAATATCCTCTCCCACGACCAGCAATCGAAGGCATTCATTGTCATCTAAAGAAACTACTACAGTATGAACTCCTTAGAGAATGTCAATCGCCTTGGAATACCCCCCTCCTCCCAGTTAAGAAGCCTGGGACAGGTGATTACCGCCCAGTACAGGACTTGAGACTAGTAAATAATGCAGTTGAAACCATACATCCAGTAGTACCAAACCCATATACTCTCCTGGGACTGATTCCTGCTGAAGCTACTCACTTCACTGTTTTGGATTTATAAGATGCCTTCTTTTGCATATGCCTAGCATCCACCAGTCAACTCCTGTTTGCGTTTGAATGGGAGAACCCGACCACCAGAAGGCGAGGCCAACTCACCTGGACCCGATTACCTCAAGGATTCAAGAACTCGCCCACCATCTTCAGTGCTGCTCTTAATCAAGATCTATCAAGTTACTTTGTGACTCCAGGAAAAAGAGTCCTGCTCCAGTATGTAGATGACCTGCTTGTAGCCACCAACTCCAAGACTGAATGTGTGCAAGCTACCAGTGATCTCTTGCACCTCCTGAACGAAGCTGGATACAAGGTCTCAAGGGCCAAGGCGCAGTTGTGCCAAACAGAAGTAAAATACCTGGGATTCCATCTGTCCAGAGGGTTCCGGAGATTGGGACCCGAGCAAAAGGAATCAGTATGCCGCATCCCTACCCCCACCACCAGAAAGCAGATGAGGGTCTTCTTGGGAGCTGCCGGCTACTGCCGAATATGGATACCCATCTTCGTGCTCTTGGCAAAGCCATTGTACCAAGCCACCAAAGGAGTGGAATGATCTCCTATGGAATGGGGCCCAGAACAGGATAAAGTGTTCAAATCATTGAAAGCAGTTTTGATGTCATCACCAGCCTTGGGCCTACCAGATGTACAGAAGCCATTGAAGCCGACAAACTCACCTTAGGTCAGGGTCTCCAGGTTACAGTGCCACACTCTGTCCTAACCCTCATGGAACATAAAGGAAATTACTGGTACACGAATTCCCGCATGCTAAAGTACCAAAGCATGCTGTGCGAAAACCCTTGATTACAGTTGATCGTCAGTCAAGCTGCTACACTATTATCAGTTGGTCCAGGTCCACCCGACCATGATTGCTTGGAAGTAATGGATACTGTGTTCTCCAGTTGCCCTGATTTAACCGATCTTCCACTGAACAACCCTGAACAGACTTTCTTTGTGGATGGAAGCAGTCTTGTCGTCAACGGAAGACGTTGTGCTGGCTATGCAGTAGTGACCCTGGACATGGTAGTTGAATCTTCAGCTTTGCCCCCAGGAACCTCAGCACAGGAGGCTGAACTGATAGCCCTCACTAGGGCACTGATAATAGGGACAGGGCTTCGCTTGCATGTGTACACAGACTCCAACCCCCAGGTCCAACTGTAATCCCTGAATCATTGGGCCCAGCCTTTGTCCATGCTTTTCACCAAGCCACACATTATAGAAAAAACAGCTATGGAAAAAGCTTTTAGGCCCCATTTCTATATCCCGCTGCTAGGGGATATGAGCCAGATTGGATCCGAAATCACTAGACAAGAGCTGTTGGCTTTAGGTTCTGTCTTACAGAGTCTCCACGTTTGGGTACTAATGTAGAATCTACAGCCCTACTCCTGCCACCACCGGAAGCTGGCAGGTCTACGTACGGCAGAAGCTTGAGGACTCTACAACCCTACTCCTGTCACCCCCGGAAGCTGACAGGTCTACGTACGGTGGAAGCTGTGGAGATAAGAGACTTTGAGTAGAAAGAGGAGAGACATTTAAATTAGTTTATTCCATTGTCTTAATCATGCTGTGCTTTTGTCTTTCTATAATCTTTGCGGTAACCCTGAGGTCCCTCAGTGTGGCGCTTGCCTTACCTCCCTGTGCTGCTTGCATAACTACTGCCCAAACTGGCACAAGGGTCACTCAACTAATGAGACAAGTAGAGCACTAGCTCTTTTAGCTAAGCAAAGCACCCAGATGCGTACAGCTATTTACCAGAACCGCTTAGCACTTGATTATTTACTAGCATCTGAAGGTAGTGTGTGTGGTAAATTTAATCTAACTAACTGATGTTTGCAAATTGATGATCAAGGTGAGGTTGTTGAAGAAATAGCTGACAATATGCGTAGACATGCTTATGTACCAGTCCAGACTTGGAATGGCCTTGACCTTAGTGGCTGCTCTGGAACCCTATTTTCATGCCTAGGTGGATTAAAAACTTTTATGTTTGTAGTTCTTATTATGGTAGCTAAGTGCTTGCTTCTCCCATATTTTCTGCCTCTTTGTGTGCGAATAGGGTTACCAACTTTTTCACCGAGAAAAACCCGACACCTGTGGCTCGCCATGCTCCACCCATTCTCCGCCCCTAGTCCCACCCCTGCCCCGCCCCCAGCCCCACCCACAAAAATTACCGAGGATACGTGTAGGCTAACTTCCTTGGTCAGATAATAATTAAACTGGGAACCCCAAAATCCAAACATGAAATGTACAACACTGGAGAAATAAAACTATAAAGTAATTTCCTCTTGCACTAAAGAAAAACGCAAAGATGTTAGCAATACACACTTCCCAGACCAGACATATTCCAGTTAATAAATTCAAAATAAAAAGTATTTTTCTACCTTCTGTTTGGGCATTTTATTTTTCAGTTGCAATTGCTCCAGTCACTTTCTTCTGGTTTCTTTGTGTCTTCTGCGAGCTATCCATTTGTCCTTCCTTCTCTTTTCCATTCTCTCTCTATTTCTGCTTTAACATACTGATTGTTTCCCTTTTGCTCTTTCCCCCAATTCTTTCCTTATTCCTTTATCATCCATTTAAATTTCACCCTTCCATTCTCAAGCCCCTCTTACTCTCCCAATACCCAGCCCATCATAGACTTTTCTTCCACACAAAATATTCTTCCCCTCTCCATTCTCATTCCCCATCTATTCTAGTCCTCCCCCAAAATCAGTTCCCTTATAGTTCTAGACCCACCCAGCATCCACTCCCTTCTAGTCCCATTTTCCCATGCCCCACATCAGCCCATTTCCAGTGCTAGCCCTCCCATCACAGACCATTTCCAGTCCTAGCCCCCCCCCCCCCAATCACAGCCCATTTCCAGTCCAAGTCCCCCATCACAGCCTATTTCCAGTCCTAGGTCCCCCCACCATCACATCCCATTTGCAGTCCGAGTCCCCCCGCACCATCACAGCCCATTTGCAGTCCTAGCCCCCCCCCCCACCATCACAGTCCATTTGCAGTCCTAGCCCCCCTAATCACAGCCTATTTCCAGTCCAAGGTCCCCCTCCCTCCACCATAGCCCTTTTCCAGTCCCGTTCCCCCTCCCCATCAAAACCCATTTCCTGTCCCTGTCCCCCCCCCCCCAGCCCTTTTCCAGTCCAGGTCCCCCTCCCCATCATAACCCATTTCCAGTCCATGTCCCCCCCCCCCACATAGCCCTTTTACAGTCCAGGTCCCCCTCCCCATCACAGCCCATTTCTTTCCAGTCCAATGCCCCCCCTATAGCCCTTTTCCTTCCAGTCCAATGCCCCCCCCATAGCCCTTTTCCAGTCCAGGTCCCCCCCCCCTCACAACCCATTTCCAGTCCAAGTCCCCCTAATCACAGCCTATTTCCAGTCCAAGTTCCCCCTCCCTCCACCATAGCCCATTTCCAGTCCAAGTTCCCCCCCCCCATAGCCCTTTTCCAGTCCAGGTCCCCCTCCCCATCACAACCCCTTTCCAGTCCATGTCCCCTCCCCCCCCCCATAGCCCTTTTACAGTCCAGGTCCCCTCCCATCACAGCCCATTTCTTTCCAGTCCAAGTCCCCCCACCCCATAGCCCTTTTCCGGTCCAGGCCCCCCCCCCCATCACAACCCATTTCCCGTCCACGTCCCCCCTAGCCCTTTTCCCGTCCAGGTCCCCTCCCCCCATCACCGCCCATGCAGTCCTTGGCCTCCCCCCCCCCCCCCCGACCAGCACCGCGGCTATCTGAGGCTGTAGAGGGAGCCGGGGAAGCCCGCGTGAGGCCCAGGCTCCCTCTGTACAGCCGCCAGCGTGAAGAGCCTTTTCCTTCACGCTGGCGGCTGTATCTGTGAAGCCGCGAATGCTGGTAAAGGTTAAAGGGCATTGCCTTTAACCTTTCCCAGCAATCGCGGCTTTACAGAAACAGCCGCCAGCGTGAAGGAAAAGGCTCTTCATGCTGGCGGCTGTACAGAGGGAGCCGGGGCCTCGCGCGGGCTTCCCCGGCTCCCTCTGAAGCCCTCCGGTTTGTGGGCCACCCCGGGGAAGGGTTTTTTTTTGGACGGGTTGGGAGAGAAGCCGTTTTTTTGCTCTGGCCGCTCCCGATCTTGCGGCCCGAGCAAAAAAACGGCTTTTCAAGGGCCGGTTTTACCTCTGTGCCGGCAGCCGGCCTGGCCATGGAAAAACCAGCCAGGCTGGCTGAAAACCGGCCAGTTGGCAACCCTATGTGCGAATGTTTACTTCCATTATTGATAGTACTGTAGAGCATAAGGCGGCAGCCAGAGTGTTCGCCATCTGGCAATATCAGGCAATACCCTGAGATGAAAGCATCAGTTTAACAAGCATCTGATATGTGATTAATACCTCACCCTCTCTTCATTCGGGATGAGAATAATCAAAGGGGGGAATGTGGTAGGCTATTGTAGCAGCAGAGCGCAGACAACCCAATGATACCAGGAGTCTGTTCAGAAGGTCTAAATCATTTATTTGTGCACAAGACTCAAGCAGAATCACATTCAAAATGGCTGAGCAATGGTTTCTGGCACAACAACTTTTATAGGTTTCTTCTTCATTCTAGACATAGGCAAACTTTTCATTGGTCCCGGTAACCCTTCTTACACATTCTATTGGTCCCGGTACCGTTACGTAGCTATCCAATGAGGTCCCTTGACTGGGCTCAGCACCTGCTTACCCCCCTTTCTGTCCCAATTACAATGGTCAGTTCACCAACTTTGATACTTTTCTCCTCCAAGGTCGCTCACCAGCTGGAATATGTGGGAAAGTAGGGCACTGTAACTTTTCTTTCAGCAGAGTTAATTAATTTTACAGAAGCTTCACCCTCTTATCAATACTAATTAAAACTTATTTTTCTATATTTTTATGTTTCGATTCTGCTTAGCTATACCTAATTGTGCTTAGTTAAGTTTCGATTCTAAGGTAGCAGCATTTTGGGGAATGTGTAATTCCTCTGGGCCTCTCCACAGGCTTCATTTACAGGTCAAGTTATTTAGGCCTGTCTGCTTATTTCAGACACCATGGATCATAGGCCTTCGCCTACCACATTCCCCCCTTTGATTAATCTCACCCTATTATTAATAAGGTGTGAGAGTCAAATCACTCAATTCAATTATACTGGGGTCGGGTTTCGACCATATATAGTAGGACTAGGGTGCCATAAGGCCAATATCTTAGTTGCGGTCTTCCGCTCTACTGTATTTTCAATAACAGTGTTAATAGAACGCATACAACATGGGATTATACATGGTAACAGCAGAAACAAAGCTACAATCACTAATATTATCATAAAGAAAGTAGTAAGTCCTCCTAATCCGGAGAAAATAGATGCAAACCAGTTGGGAATCTTAAGACCATGCCAAGTCTGTACTGGCACGTAAGTCTGTTTGCGCATATTTTCAGCAATATCTTCAACTACTTGACCTTTGTCATCTATTTTCAAACAACAATTGGTTAAATTCAGCTTTCCACATACTCCTCCTTCAGCTGCTAGCAAATAATCTAGGGCTAAGCGATTCTGATATATTGCAGTACGCATTTGTGTGCTTTGTCTAGCTAGAAGTGTAAGTGCTTGGCTAGTCTCATTAGTTATTAATTCAACAACTGCTTGCAAGCGTTGTGATACAGTGGAGCCAATGGAGGTTAGTGAAAATATAGAACTCACCTCAAAATGGGCTAGGCAGAGAGATCCAGCATGGCTAAAAAGGGCTGAGCACCCGGTGCCATCAGCACAGGTAGGAAAGAAAGGGTTAGAACGGAACTTTCCTGTCTGCAACAGTGACGCAGTTAGAATCCAGGATTCTAATTACCAGCACCTGCCCCCAGGAGCAGACGTTACGTGCAGAGAGGGGAGGTACAAAGGGACCTGGTTAGAACCAGGAAGTCAGAACAGCCCTGAGAACAGACCTGAGAGCAGCCCTGAGAACAGCGCTGAGAACAACTTCAGGAATAAGGCTGAGAGCAACTACGAGAGAAAGTCTGGGAGACAGAGAACAAATACCTGAGAGCAAGTAAGCAGGACTCTGCAGGGGAAGGTGACACTCCGATGCAGCTAGAGTTTCAGCAGCAATCAGGCAAGTCACGGAAGCAGAGTGGGTTCCAAAGCTCCAGGAGAAGTTTTAATCCCAGGGAAAGCATTGAAGGTCTGGGAGGTCCAAAAGCTCTCAGAGAAAGCTCCAGGCAATTACCAAGGAGCGTTAGAGAAGCGTACCACTGGCAAGACAGCCCCCAGGAGGATTTCCTGGAAGGCAGGAAGTGGAACACTAGCCCCGAGAGTTTTTACAAACCTCGGAGGAACTTGCTACACGAGGCTAGAACTTTGCCACGAGAGAAAAACCCCACAGCTGATGCCTGCAACCTAGATAAGGTAAAGAAGATAAAACCTTACATTGGGGAAGGAAGTGAAACTGGGTGTTTTTATAGTCCTTATTGGCAGCAAGGTTTTAACCTGGGAAAGGGTTCCAACTTCCAAGTGAGAGAGCCAAGAGAGACTGGCTATAAGAGAACTGATTACAGAAGAGGTTTTTACAATCCCGAGTTAGAGCAGTGCCTGGGAGAGGGGAAAGTTTACCCTCCCCCGACCAGGGAAGCTACCACTTGTTATATGAGTGAGCCTGGCTGCGTCAGCTGCCAGCCAAGTATAAACCAAGATACAAGCAGTAATAATTACATTGACCAGGAGCCAATGGATTGTACAATTTGTCTGAATGATGAAATAACCTCTTTGCGTTAGACCTCTCTGTGCAAGGAACAAGAGAGAAGAAAATTGCTCAAGCTGTGTTTTGTTTAAGTTCTGCATTATTGTATTCCAAGCATTGATATTCGCCGGGGAACGGGAATAAACCCCACTTTACTTTATCACCTTGACTGTCTGACTCTCTGTCTTAAAAATAAGTAGCAACAAGGTGACTCAAAACACCCTAGGTGACTGCCTAGGGCACTCACTGAGTCTCTCCCTACGAGGCTTGGTGACAGGAATGGCGTAGTTGGGGCGGATTTTTCAATCTGGAACAAGCCACCAGGACGTGCACAAGGCCCAGCTGAGGAGCAGAAGTTGCCACGCCCGGAAGGAAATCCAGAGGGAACCGGAGTGGACGACGGCGCACAAGTATCTTCTCAAAGCGAGACCCTCCACCTAGTCCAGGTAAAAGGTATATGGGCATAGGCTGGGGAGGATCCAGAGTGAGAAGGGGTGCTCTTTGAAAAAAAAAGAGAATAATAAAAGTGAAAAGGGCAGAAAAAGTCCTTTGCCCAAGGATACCGCACTTGGTGTTTCTTGTGTTTGTGTTTTGCAGCAACAGCTAAGCGATGGATGCCCAGGAGGTGCTACGCTGGATGAGCGCCCAATTCGAAAAGCAGAGGGAGCTGGCTCAGCTGAGCCAAGAACAGGCTCTGGCTGCTCTCCAGGCACAGCAAAAGCCCCTGGCAGACCTCGTGAAAACGCTACTAGAAGAACAACAAGAAAAGAAGACACCAGAAGGCTTCAGTGGGGTAGGCCCACCCCAGTGTGGGATATGGACATTTGGACATATGTCAGATGGAGACAATTTTGATGATTTTGTAGAATCATTCGAAAGAGTAGCTCTGCATGCACATTGGCCTAAGGAGCAGTGGGCGGTTAGACTCGCCGCCTCCCTAAAGGGAGAAGCTCAGGCAGCGTACCGAGCGATGCCTGCCGCATTGGCAACAGAGTACCTAGAAATTAAAAAAGCGGTACGGGATAGGCTAGGCTTAACACCAGCTGTGTACCGTAGAATGCTTAGATCCACAAGGTTACAAGTAGGCGAAACGCCAAAAGCACTGTGCCATAGGGTGCGCAGTTTAGCCCTAAAATGGCTAGAGCCTGAGGGTAAAACCGTGGATAGCTTAATTGATCAAATTGTATTGGAGCAATATTGTGAGGCAGTGCCCTCAGATGTCAAAGCCTTTTTAACACTGCAAGACTGCACAACCTCCATACAAGCGGCGCAGCTTACAGAGCGGTTTTTAGAAGCCGAGCGGAATAAAAGAATGTCTAAAAGCGCTGACTGGAAGTTGGGCTGTACTAGTCCTGCAAGGTTAAAGGAGGGTTTGCCATTTGACACATATTGTACAAAGAAATGTTTGCTTAAAAGAAGTAATTCTAATGATGGTATAACATGCTTTAAATGTGGTAAAGTAGGGCATGTAAAAAGGTTTTGCCCAAATCGCATAGCCTTGATAGCAGAGGGTAATGAGCGGGTACCACAGGGATTCCGCCTGGATGTGGAGGTGGAAGGGGAACCGGCCAAAGCCTTGCTAGACTCGGGGGCCGATCAAAGTATGGTCTCCCGGCAGTTCTGGGACGTCATACAGGCCAAAAATGATTTTCCCCCGAGTCAGCAAGATGAGCAAGCCAGCATAAAATGCGTACACGGCGCAACCACCCAGTATCCTCTATACAAGACACACATTAAGGCCTTAGGTACCCAGAAAGAGATCCGGATAGTTGTAGTCCCTAACCTACCATATGATATTGTGCTAGGTAGGGACTGGCCACTCTTTTACCAAGGTATGGGGGAGGAAATACCCATAAAGAGAGGTATGGTGTCCACCCGCTCTCAAGCAAAGGCTGAGGAGGTGCAGGGTAAATCACCCACAGATAATTCTGATCCCACAGGTACAGAACGTGAACCTTCCGGAGGAGAGGATGAGGTTCTAGAGGAGGGCCTAAGCGAGCTTCCCCATCATGAGGAATTAATGGGCACCCCCTCTAAGGAGAATAAGAAAAGTAAAGGCGATAAACGCCAAGAAAGACACCACCGGGCTCAGGTGAGGGCTGGAGGAACAGATAGGCAAGGTTTACCTTGGGTACCCAGTGACCTAGTGAGGAAGTTTCCATCATTTCCAGGAGAACAGAGGTCAGACCCAGTGCTTAAACACGCTTTTGAGTTTGCCCAGAAAGGTAGGGATGTGCTCCCAAGGTTCTTGTTAGACGAGAACATTCTATATAGGGAAAGCACTAACCCGCACACCGGGGCAATTAGAAAACAACTAGTGGTTCCCACTACCTTTAAGGCCGTAGTGTTACGACTAGCCCATGATCACCCAGTTGGGGGGCATAAGGGGATTCAAGGCACTCTAGACCAGATCCTAGAGCGGTTCTACTGGCCGGGGGTCTTCAGAGAGACAAAGCGCTTTTGTGAAGCGTGCCCCTCTTGTCAGCGGGTAAGTGCTGTCAGGCCAGCAGGAGTTCCCCTAGTACAGACCCCGATGATAACCGAGCCCATTCATCGTCTGGCAATGGACATAGTAGGTCCATTGGTGAAAACCCCCAGAGGGTATCAATATATCCTCGTGATAATGGACTGTGCTACAAAATTCCCATGGGCGGTACCTCTAAGGAACATATCGGCCAGATTTATAGCCGCAGAATTAATTAAATTGTTCTGCGAGGTAGGGTTCCCCAGGGAGATGCTGACAGATAGGGGGAGCAATTTTGTTTCCAAACATCTAGCGCAGGTATGGGATGCGTTTGGCATCCTTCATATAAAAACCTCGGCTTACCATCCGCAGACCAATGGTCTGGTCGAGCGTTTTAACCAGACTCTTAAGCAGCTCTTAAGAAGGGCACTGGACGGGCAGATGGCTGACTGGGATATTTTACTTCCCTTTACCCTATATGCCAGTAGGGAGCGTATCCAAGCTTCATTAGGAACATCTCCGTACGAGTTGATGTTCGGGCGGGCGCCACGGGGGGTCCTTGATATCCTAAGAGACCAGTGGGTTGAGCCCGAGGCAGGGGAAATAGGGGTTCCCCAGTTTCTGCGAAAACTCCGAAGCCGCCTGCAAAGGGTTTCGCGAGTTGCAGAAGAACATGGGCAGGGTAGTCAACGCAGCCAAAAGAAGCACTATGATAAGGGCAAAAAGATGAGACACTTGTCCATAGGTGACAAAGTGGTAGTAATGGTTGCCGACCCTGGGCCCAAGTTCGAGGCCCAGTGGAAGGGCCCATACACAGTAGTGCAGCAAAAAGGTCCAGTGACATACGTGGTAGAGAACGATAACGGTCGTCGCCAAACCTATCACGTCAACATATTAAAGCCTTGGCAGGAGAGAACGGCCGCAGTTAGCAACTCTTGGAGAAGTGGCAAGCGTTGGGAAATAGAAGCGGACCGGGAGAACTGCTGGCACCACAATTCAGTGCTCAACAGCAGGTCAGGCAGGGAGAGTGAGATTCCTGTGAGGATTCCGGGCTGTGAGTACAAATGTCCCCCATCCCGGAATGTCTTAAGAGGGGGGATATGTGATACAGTGGAGCCAATGGAGGTTAGTGAAAATATAGAACTCACCTCAAAATGGGCTAGGCAGAGAGATCCAGCATGGCTAAAAAGGGCTGAGCACCCGGTGCCATCAGCACAGGTAGGAAAGAAAGGGTTAGAACGGAACTTTCCTGTCTGCAACAGTGACGCAGTTAGAATCCAGGGTTCTAATTACCAGCACCTGCCCCCAGGAGCAGACGTTACGTGCAGAGAGGGGAGGTACAAAGGGACCTGGTTAGAACCAGGAAGTCAGAACAGCCCTGAGAACAGACCTGAGAGCAGCCCTGA
The DNA here is from genome assembly GCA_033557465.1 of Ichthyophis bannanicus. Lineage (NCBI taxonomy): Eukaryota > Metazoa > Chordata > Amphibia > Gymnophiona > Ichthyophiidae > Ichthyophis > Ichthyophis bannanicus. Next base: position 692,466,988 of record CM066035.1, read on the forward strand.
GAACAGCGCTGAGAACAACTTCAGGAATAAGGCTGAGAGCAACTACGAGAGAAAGTCTGGGAGACAGAACAAATACCTGAGAGCAAGTAAGCAGGACTCTGCAGGGGAAGGTGACACTCCGATGCAGCTAGAGTTTCAGCAGCAATCAGGCAAGTCACTGAAGCAGAGTGGGTTCCAAAGCTCCAGGAGAAGTTTTAATCCCAGGGAAAGCATTGAAGGTCTGGGAGGTCCAAAAGCTCTCAGAGAAAGCTCCAGGCAATTACCAAGGAGCGTTAGAGAAGCGTACCACTGGCAAGACAGCCCCCAGGAGGATTTCCTGGAAGGCAGGAAGTGGAACACTAGCCCCGAGAGTTTTTACAAACCTCGGAGGAACTTGCTACACGAGGCTAGAACTTTGCCACGAGAGAAAAACCCCACAGCTGATGCCTGCAACCTAGATAAGGTAAAGAAGATAAAACCTTACATTGGGGAAGGAAGTGAAACTGGGTGTTTTTATAGTCCTTATTGGCAGCAAGGTTTTAACCTGGGAAAGGGTTCCATCTTCCAAGTGAGAGAGCCAAGAGAGACTGGCTATAAGAGAACTGATTACAGAAGAGGTTTTTACAATCCCGAGTTAGAGCAGTGCCTGGGAGAGGGGAAAGTTTACCCTCCCCCGACCAGGGAAGCTACCACTTGTTGTATGAGTGAGCCTGGCTGCGTCAGCTGCCAGCCAAGTATAAACCAAGATACAAGCAGTAATAATTACATTGACCAGGAGCCAATGGATTGTACAATTTGTCTGAATGATGAAATAACCTCTTTGCGTTAGACCTCTCTGTGCAAGGAACAAGAGAGAAGAAAATTGCTCAAGCTGTGTTTTGTTTAAGTTCTGCATTATTGTATTCCAAGCATTGATATTCGCCGGGGAACGGGAATAAACCCCACTTTACTTTATCACCTTGACTGTCTGACTCTCTGTCTTAAAAAGAAGTAGCAACAAGGTGACTCAAAACACCCTAGGCGACTGCCTAGGGCACTCACTGAGTCTCTCCCTACGAGGCTTGGTGACAGCGTATAATACGATTAATCATATACACAGGGGTCCGATAGCCCCACATGCCATCTTCCTCCCAAGTGGCAGGTCCATAATAGGCAATAATTCTCTCAGGTGGCCAATCATCTCCATCCCATTTCTGCCAATTGCCTATCTGAAGGGCTGCTCGTTTCGGTCTCTTAGTGTATACTGGGTACCCTAATTGTTCACCATGTTCTGTGGGTAACAAGAAGAAAGAAGGTCTAATGGTTCCTAGGACACACGCCCCTCCCCAGTGTATAGGGAGCCGGGCATATGCTCGGGTTCCACAGATCCAATACAAGCCAGGTGGGGCTTGCCAGGCATGAGGCTGGGCAAGATTTGTCCATAAATCGGCAAGCTCAGGGAATTTTGCTAATGGATTAGAGGGATCAGGTGCATTAACTCCTGACCACCAGGACGTCTGTTTGGTTGTATCATTGTAAAACTTCTGGCTGAGACAGACCAGCTGTCCCACCTGCAAATTGAACTGAGGTCCAGTTCTGGCATAGCACAGACGTCCAACTATTGGGTGTGCCAATACCCATTCACTTGTGGTCTTTTGTATTTCAGTATGATTGTAAGCTATGGAATAATTCAATTCTTGGGCTTCCCAGGGCCACTGGTCACCCATTCTTGTCCCACCACAAAAGTAACAATCTGAAATGTGGAGGCTAGATACTACTGCTCCAGCTAATTCAAGGAATAGGTTCTGAGAAGGGTGAGGGATATCAAACTTATTCACATGCATGGTCTCATAGAAAGTGTTATGTATATGGTACCTGGATGATCGATGGGCTTGGGTATTTAATCTTATATATACAATGGTCCCTGGATCTGATCCGGAACCTGCAATTCGCAGGCCAAATTTATACCCTTGTTTCCATGCGCTGGGATTACGTATAAACAATTCTAATGGATTACAGGCACCTTTCTTGCAATTCTCCAAATTCTTTACATATGGCTTAGTTAAGGCAGCCATTCGATTGTCTCTGGTATTTTCTACCATACCAGTCTTCCATGTGGTGTAGAAAACACATTCCCATTTCGGGCAATAGTAATCTGCAATTGGGGCCGTACTGTATTCATTGGCTAAAACTCTTTTACCTGTACACTCTCCCCATCCAGTGGTTCCCTCTGGACACATATATTTGTCATTGTGAGCATAAGCTTTCTCCCAATTGGCACATTTGGAACGACTATCTCTATTTATGACATCACAAGCATCAAAATATAGAACAGCATACTTTGTGGGATCAGTGAGTGGGGGTGTGGCATTAAGCAAAGCTCCATCTGCATCATTCCATCGTATCTCTAAAGTATAATAGGATGGATTCTGATGCGGGTTAAAACACACTTTAGTATTGCCTTTAGTACAAACATTCAGTTCAGTGGTGTTATAAATACACCGGGTTACTGTACCAGTACAGGTATAGTAAGAATGATAGAGCAAGGTCTGTTACTTTCATCCCAGTCCGAGTGGAAGTAATGCAAGCAGTGCATGGAGGTAGGGCACAAGTCAGTTCAAGGCCCCCCATGCAAGCAACCAAGACAAAATAGAGACAAAGATGCATGTTGATTGGAGTTCTTCTGGATCCTCACTGGAAAATCTTGACCTCGACGTCCTCTTCTTGGCACAATGCCGTCCCGTTTGCTAATGAAGCAATTCAACGGGTGTTGATGTTGATTGAAGATCCTCCAATGTCCGTCGTATGCCAACTTATCAACTGTAGCTGGCTCCAAATATTGTTAATCAATCAGTTAGTGTACAAAAATCGTACACGCAGAGTTTGTGAGAACAAATCTTGCTGTATTGGAAACAGCAATCCTCTTCGAAAGACTTGTCTTCTGCAAGGCACTGTGGTTGTTGGGATAACCCCAAAAAAGGTTCTAAGTCGCTGGTTGCTGCCTCAGGGTGAGTCGCAAAGGAATATCAGGATGCTGCACTGCTGTCCACTGCTCTGGGTCTGGAACGGCTGCTGGCTTGACTCTGCTGTGATGGATCCAGGAATCGATTTCTGCTACCTTTACTGCAGTTGGTGTAGACAGGATGACGGTGTATGGTCCCTTCCAATGAGGTTCCAACGGTGTCTTCTTCCAATCTTTGATCCACACCGAGGTACCAGGCTTGTGGGGATGCAGGGGTTCCGTCAAGTTGATAGGTAACTGGTCCTGTATCCACACATGGAGAGTCTGCAGAACAAAACTAAGAGCTAGAAGTTCTTGTCTAGTTATTTCTGAACCAATCTGTGTCAAACTACCTTTAATTCCCTGTACTATTGGTGGGGGTCTGCCATACATAACTTCAAAAGGGGAAAATCCTGATGATTTCACAGGAGCTGAGCGTATCCTAAGTAAAGCTATGGGGAGAACTTGGGGCCACTTCAAGCGGGTCTCCTGACAAAGCTTAGACATCTGGGTTTTCAAAGTGCGATTCATTCGCTCAACTTTCCCTGAACTCTGAGGTCTATATGCAGTGTGTAACTTCCATTGTATCTGTAGGGCGTTTGCTAACTGCTGGGTAATCTGAGATACAAATGAGGGCCCATTGTCTGACCCTATTACTGCTGGAATTCCAAATCTGGGGATAATTTCTCTTAGCAAGGCTTTAGTGACTTCTCGGGCTTTTTCAGTCCTGGTGGGGAAGGCCTCCACCCACCCAGAGAAGGTAAAAACTAATACTAACAAGTAACGGTATCCATTGGCCTTTGGCATTTCAGTAAAGTCTACTTGCAGGTGGTGCATGGGGGTTACGCCTCCTGACTGAACTCGGGGTGGTGGCGTAGGACCCTGTTTGGCATTGTTCTTGGCACAAGTTAGACACTGGCGGGCTACTGAGGCTGACAGGGCTCCCAACAAGGCGATGCAAAAATGTGGCTTAAGTGCTTTTTCCATAGCACTTTTCCCATAATGTGTGGCTTGATGAAAGGCTTTAACAAAGGCTGGTCCCAATAGTTCAGGGATCACTATTCGTCCTGGGGGATGACTGCCTTCGGGTGGTGGCAGCTCAATCCACCCATCTTTCAGCACTCCCTCCTCCTTATTACAGTAATAGTCCAATTCTTTGGTGGTATATCGTGGTGTCCATAAATTGAGGGGTACTGGAAACAATGCTGCCTGTATTGGCATGGCTTGTGATGAAATTTGGCCTGTCATGGCTGCTTTTCGTGTTGAGGCATCAGCAAATCTGTTTCCTTGGGCAACTTCTCCTTTGCCTGCTTGGTGTCCACGGCAGTGCATGACAGCTACACGTGTAGGGGCCCATACTGCATCTAGTAACATCAATATTTCCGGGCCATATTTGATTGACTTGCCTCCTGACGTAATGAGCCCTCGTTCTTTGTAGAGAGCTCCATGTGCATGCAAAGTGGTGAAGGCATATTTCGAGTCTGTGTATACATTCAACAGAAGTTTCACACCCAATATTAATGCTCTGGTGAGTGCTATCAATTCTGCTTTCTGAGCGGATGTGCCTGATGCAAGAGCTGATGATTCAATGACTTCCTCCCGGGTGACTACTGCATACCCGGCGCAGCGTCGTCCATTGATGATGAGACTGCTTCCATCCACAAAATAAGTTTGATCAGGATTCTCTAGGGGCACATCTGTCAGATCAGGTCGACTTGAGAATACAGTATCCATGACCTCTATACAGTCATGCTCTGGGGGTTCTTCACTAACTGGTATCAATGTGGCTGGGTTCAAGGCATGGCTCACCTCTAGTTGTATTTGTGGATTTTCACATAGCATGCTTTGGTATTTCAGCATTCGGGAATTGGTGAGCCAATGATTTGCTTTCTGTTCCATAAGGGCAAGTACCGCATGTGGTACCGTAACATGTAGATTCTGTCCTAAGGTGAATTTGTCTGCTTCACTCACTAATAATGCTGTAGCTGCGACGGCTCTCAAACAGGGTGGCCATCCTTTGGCCACAGTGTCCAATTGTTTCGATAGGTATGCTACAGGTCGCTCCCACTGTCCTAATTTCTGAGTAAGCATGCCTAGAGCGTTCCCTTGCATCTCGTGCACGAATAGACGAAAAGGCTTGTGAACATCTGGCAGCCCAAGTGCTGGTGACGACATCAATTCTTCCTTCAGGGTCTTGAAAGCTGTATCTTGTTCAGGTCCCCACTCTAGTGGCGACTTTTCTTCACCTCTGGTGGCTTCATATAGTGGTTTGGCAATCTGAGCAAAGTTAGGTATCCATATCCGGCAGTACCCTGCTGCTCCCAGAAAGGCTCTGACCTGCTTTCTGGTAGTTGGGGTTGGGATACTGCACATGGCTTCTTTTCTTTCTCGTCCCAATTGTCGGCTTCCTTTAGTCAGGCGAAAGCCCAAGTATTTCACTTCTCTTTGGCATAGCTGTGCTTTTGCTCTGGACACTTTGTATCCAGCTTCATCCAATAGTTGCAAGAGGTCATTAGTGGCTTGTATGCATTCACTTTCCGACGTGGCAGCTACCAGCAGATCATCCACATATTGGAGAAGTACTCTTTTTCCAGGGGCCACTGGGTAACTTGAGAGATCTTGGTTTAGTGCAGCACTAAAAATGGTGGGTGAATTCTTAAATCCTTGGGGTAATCGTGTCCAAGTGAGTTGGCCCCGTCTCCCTGAGACAGGGTCCTGCCACTCAAAGGCAAACAGCAATTGGCTAATTGGGGCTAACCGTATGCAAAAGAATGCATCCTTCAAATCTAGAACAGTAAAGTGGGTAGCTTCAGCAGGAATCAGTCCTAGGAGTGTGTAGGGATTTGGCACAACCGGATGTATGGTCTCAACTGCTTCATTCACTCTCCTTAGGTCTTGCACCGGGCGGTAGTCACCTGTCCCAGGCTTCTTCACTGGCAAGAGTGGAGTGTTCCATAGTGACTGACATACTTTGAGTAGGCCATACTCCAGTAGTCTCAACAGGTGGCGGTGGATGCCTTCAATTGCTGCTCTAGGGAGTGGATATTGTTTGACATGTACTGGTACTGCACTGGGCTTGAGGTTCACAATTATTGGAGCTATATGTTTGGCCAGGCCTGGTGGATTGCCCTCAGCCCATACTCCAGGAGGGGCGTCAATGCTTGTCAGGGTAGGTTCAAAATAGGTATCAGCGACTGGCTCGGTGCTGCTATAGTATCTCCATTCTTCTTCTCGGGGAACAGTAAGCACCATCAGTCCAGCAGGCTTTGAATTTACTGTCATTTGCATCTCTCCTTTTTCAGTAAAGGATATCTGGGCCTGCAACTTGGCTAGCATGTCTCTTCCCAGTAATGGCACTGGGCACTCGGGCATGTAAAGGAATTGATGCGTTATTTGTTGTCCTCCTAAATTACATATGCGGTTTTGAAGAAAAGGCTTTGTGGCTTTGGCGCCAGTTGCTCCCACGATGGTGACTGCTCTTGTAGAAAAAGGGGCTATTTGCTTATCTACTACAGAATGTTCTGCTCCAGTATCAACCATAAAGTCCATGAATTGGTCTCCTATTTGTATACTGACCATAGGCTCCTGGAGACCTAAAGCGAATCTGCCTCATCCAAATCATAGGCTGTTGCGGTGGCTACTCCCTGTATGGCCTCCCCCCGTTCTCGTTGAAATTGTTCTCGATTGGTTCCTCTGCGATTCTGGGGTCGGCCTCTTTCTCTTTCCCTCCAAGGGGTGTATTCCCCTTCATCCTGGGAGGCCTCTTCGAGTCGCGGGCATGCATTTCTCCAATGTCCTTCCTCTCTATAATAAGCGCATTGGTTCGCGCCTAATGGGGGCCGGTCATCTCCTCGGCCCCGCCCTCTTCCTCTGCTCCTTCGACTAGGGACACCTCCCCTTTTCTGTTCCACTATGGCTGCAGCCAAAAAATCTGCTTTCTTCATCTTTCGATCACTTTCTCTCTGTCTTTCATTATCACGATTCACATACACTTTATGAGCGACTTCCAGTAATTGTGTTGTGACTGGTTTACAAAAGCAGAATTCACCATGCACAGGCTTCCTGGTGCATCTGGGTCATAGGGAGTATACATTCGATACACTTCAGTCAATCTTTCATAAAATACTGCTGGGCTCTCATCTATGCCCTGATTAACTTCGGTCACTTTAGAAAGGTTCATGGCTTTCTGACCCCCCTTTCGCAGACCTTGCATAAGGCCTTGGCGAAACCGTGATAAAGCTCTGGATCCTCTCTCTGTATTCGGATCCCACTGGGGGTCTTCGTTAGGGAATTCTTTTTGTGCTGCTTCGCGATTGCCTATTCCTGCTTCCTCTCTCTCTACCAGGGGATTGTCTGCCAGCCAGTCAATAGCTGCTCGCTTAATTCGTGTGCGCTCCTCAGTGGTAAATAAAGTAGACAGGAGCTGACGGCAATCTGCCCAAGTGGGTTGGTGAGTTTCCATAATGGTGTGCATTAATTCCGTTAACTCTTGGGGCTTATTAGTGTAAGAAGCATAATGCAATTTCCAGTTCAACAAATCAGCAGTGGAGAAAGGCACATATACTAAACTTAGGGGTCCCGCCACTATATGGTCCTCGTTATCTCTCACGGGTATTCCCGGGAACTGCCGTAGTGGCAGCAATTTCGGAACAGGAGTTTTCTGTAGCTTAACAGAAACTTTCTTGATGGGGGCTTTCTTTGACTCAGTAGAAACCTTCTGGATAGGGGCTCTTGTTTTCACAGTGCGCTTAGTCTGGGGCGCTTCGCTTTTTACAGATGAGCTCGCACTGACAGTCGAGATTACGCTATCAGTCTCACCTTGTGAAGACTCTCCCTCTTCCTCTGACTCAGTCTTTTCCTCAATCTCAAGCGAGCCAGCATTCTCATCAAGAGGGGGGTCATCTCTCTGCTCTCCTAGGTCGGGCTCCGGGTCCCGCTGTTGCTGCGGTGCTGCCGCAGGCCGTGGAGGTACTCTCACCGGGCGCTGGGCTCTGGGTTGTCTAGTTATAACCTCCGGGGACTCAGGATCTACCAGAATGGGTTTCTGACTAGATTTCTCAGCTGTCCCTGCCTTCGGGGTCTGATCTGTTATGCTAACAATATTCTGCACTGTTCTTCATAACAGCGCTTTGCCCAAGGGGGCGGATTCTCAAAAATACTTAACCAAGAGTCTATATAGGGATACTGATCAGGGTGCACTGCTCGCACCTTCTGATGAACTGATCGAATAATTCCTATGCTAAACGTTCCATCTCGGGGCCATATGGGGTCTATGATGGGCCACTCCCTAGTACACAAAAGCTGTAATCGTGAGGCAGTCATTTTTACTCCATAATCTCCTGAATATCCTTTATTAAAATGCTTGATCATACATTCTAACGGAGTGTGCCTAGTAGACCCCGTCCCTCCCATATCGATGTGTGCGCGCAACAACAGACAGAAGGGAAAAAGGAAGGCGGACCGTGGGTGAGGGGTCCTCACGGCCCTAGAAACATATAAGGGTAACAAATAACAGGACAAGACGACGGTCGCTTCCTCCTTTTTACGACCTGGACGCGGTCGCCCGGCCAGGAAATGCGTTACTCAGGAGTCCGCCTTCGCTTGGTCCGTGCTGCCAGACCTCTCATTCACACTCCATTCACACAATCATGCTAGCAACGTATCCCAAAAACAGCCCAATCCTGTCTCTGCTGACTAGGCTATATCAAATTTCAAAATCTAAATCAAAAAGACGATGGTTTCGCCCCGCGCATACTCATGCGGGGTTAATCGGACCGTCTTAAGAGTTGATCAAGCTCTCTTACCAAATACCAAATTCCAAAGTTCCAAAGTTCAAACAACAGTTCTGCTCTGACTCATCTGTCTTAGCCAAATCAAAACTATACTCACCGGATCCGGTCCCTGTTCCCAAGCCATTGCATGAGTTGGACCTCGGACTCCCCTCACGGGTTCGAGGTGTTGGCTCCAACCGGGTCCGGCACCCGCCGAGGCCTGGCCCAACTCCCTCCGATACAACTGGACCGGTGGCGCCTGGGAGCCGAGCCCACGTCGGGAGGGCACGATCCCGGCAGGACCAAACCTGTAGAGGCGGAAAGTCGTGGTATATTGCCCTGTATACCCTCTATTACCACACCTTCCCGGCCAACGCACCAAGAATATGTAGCAGCAGAGCACAGAGAACCCAATGATACCAGGAGTCTGTTCAGAAGGTCCAAATCATTTATTTGTGTACAAGACTCAAGCAGAATCACATTCAAAATGGCTGAGCAATGGTTTCTGGCACAACAACAACTTTTATAGGTTTCTTCTCCATTCTAGACATAGGAAAACTTTTCATTGGTCCCGGTAACCCTTCTTACACATTCTATTGGTCCCGGTACCGTTACGTAGCTATCCAATGAGGTCCCTTGACTGGGCTCAGCACCTGCTTACCCCCCTTTCTGTCCCAATTACAATGGTCAGTTCACCAACTTTGATACTTTTCTCCTCCAAGGTCGCTCACCAGCTGGAATATGTGGGAAAGCAGGGCACTGTAACTTTTCTTTCAGCAGAGTTAATTAATTTTACAGAAGCTTCACCCTCTTATCAATACTTATTAAAACTTATTTTTCTATATTTTTAAGTTTTGATTCTGCTTAGCTATACCTAATTGTGCTTAGTTATGTGGTAGGCGAAGGCCTATGATCCATGCTAATTGAATTAAACAGACAGGCCTAAGCAGCTTGACCTGTAACTGAAGCCTGTAGTTAGGCCCAGAGGAATGAAAACCCCCCTGAATGATGACACCATAGAATTGAAACTTAACTCAGCTTAACTGAACATAGCTAAGCAGAAACGAAACTTAGAAAAGACAGAAAACAGCTCTAATTGGTATTGATAAGGATGTGAGAAGCTTCTATGGAATTAATTAACTGTGCTGAAAGAAAGGTTACAGTGCCCTGCTTCCCATATGTTTTAACTAGCTTAGCGACCTTGGAGGAGAGATGTAACAAGTTAGAGACACTGACCATTGTAATTGGGACTAGAGGGGGGGGTGAGCAGGTGCTGAGCCCAGACCAGAGTCCCGATTGGGTAGCCATATCAGTACCGGGACCAATAGAAGGTGTACGAGGGGTTACCGGGACCAATGAAAAGTTTGCCTATGTCTAGAATGGGAAAGAAAGCTATAAAAGTTGTTGTTTTACTAGAAACCATTGCTCAGCCATTTTGAATTTGATTATTGCTTGAGCCTGTGCACATTAAACTGGCTTGTATCCTTGAAAAGACTCCTGGTTTTATTTATTGCATGCTTATCTGCTGCTACATTTCTTGGTGCGTTCGGCCTGGAAGTGCGAGTGGTGGATGGTGTTCAAGTGAATAAATCTACGTAATTCGCCTTGAGGTTTGGTCCAGTTGGAACCATGCCAATCCGACGCAGGAGAATTTCCCTGGGCCCACCAATCCTCTTGTATTGGAGGGGGTTCTGCCTGGCCTCGGCAGGCACTGGGTCCAGCTGGCCAACACCTCCGACCCGGGGGAGTCCAGGATCCAACTCAGAAGCTAGTGAAGTATCGGGGACCGGATCCGGTAAGTATAGTTTTGAAAACCTGTCTAGACAGATGAGTTAGAACTGCAGTTTGAAACTTGTGAAACTTTGGTAAGAATTTGAAACTTGTAACTTGTAATCTCGAGAACTTGGAACTTGGAATTTGGTAATGAGAGCACTGATCCCCTCTCAAGGACGGTCCTATTACCCTTGCATGAGTATGCGCAAGGCGAAGCCATCGTCCTTCTTGTTTGGTAAGACTTAAGTCAACCTCGCATGAGTATGCGCGAGGTCCCTACATGAGTATGCGTGGGGAAAATTTGTTTGAAAATCCTTGCATGAGTATTCGCGAGGTACAGCTGTTATAGAGAATCATGATTTAGCCTAGTCAGAACAGACAGGACTGGGTTTTTTGGGATATGTTGCTAGCATGATTGTGAAGCGTTTGATGTGTATTGTCTGCCCTACTGTGTATCTGTTTTTTTTTGTTCTCTGTTGAAACCACGAGTTTCCCTTCTGTTATAAATGTGAGATTATTCTGTTGAGTAATTTGTGACAGTTCACTGATTAAGAAATTGTATTAATAAAGCAGAAAGAAGACGCAAAACACCTAGAGACACTTTAGAAATCAAAAAGCTGGTCTCACCCAGTTCAGTTCGCTTTCCTACTGCACAGTGAAAAACTGACAGGGGGCGTGTCTGGAGGAAAGAATGTACAGTGTCTTTCTAACCCTGTGCAGGCTTAAATCTCAATGCTGTTAGTTTGTGCTTATTTCAGGACAATTGTACCTGTATTATTCAATATGTTTTTAATAGTAATGTTCCTTCTGCTATGGTTATGTATTATATATCATTTATATATCATTTAATAAGAATATTTAGTCAGGATTGTGGGTCCCGATAGTTTTTGGGCTTAGCCTGAAAAGGGTTAAGTTTGTATTAATCCCTTACGGGTTGCGGACCAAGTGAGAAGAATTTCTGTCGGCTGTATGTTCAAATTTTCAGTAAGCACTGTAATAGTTTAAATAGGAAATGATAGAGAACTGTTTTTGTTTTTCCTTTGATCTACAAAGTAATTATTAGATCACGACTTGACACTGATTTAAATTGTTTTTTCTGGCATCTCTCTGTGCGTGTGAATGAGAAGTCTCTTTTTATGAGCACAGTTCAGTTGTTTTCCAGCGAGCAGAGGGGTGTAGCTTGCAGAGAAGGAAAAAAATGTGTTTTAAGAGACAGCAACTCTCGGTTGAGAGGTCTCCCGTTTATTTAAAATAAAGGATTCATTCAATCAAAGTTTTTTAAAAAAAAAAGTTTATCTTGCGGAGTGTTTGCACCAACCTTTTTATGAACAAGTATAAGTCATTTGAATGCATGCTTCCCCAAACTGTACGATTTAAAGTAATTACTTTGAATTGTTAAACTCTGTACTAGTTACTAATGAACAAATCAGTTAGCTACACTGACCTTTACAATATTGGCTTTTAAGATAAATTCATCTGTTTTTCCGTATTTGAAAAAAGGGAAAGGTGTACTGTACTTTATGAAAAATATCCAGAATGTCTTTTGAATATTTGCTTTCTGAACTAAAAAAATAATAATTTATTTTGCAGAGACATGCTGATTACGGCTGGCAGCTAGTTGCTAAGTATTTTTATTCTAGTCATACGTAACAGATATGTCCCATCATATTAAGAGCCATATTTCTTTCTATTGGAATAGATGTTATAACATGTTGCAAAAATAATAGTTTTTTTATATTTTTAAGAACTGTATTTAAATTATGGTAATAAAAATGTCTCTGTCCCAATTAGGAATGTTATGTGAAAGGGAGTGGTTTCTGCTGTTCACCATATTTTGCCCCAGAATCTCTAGATATCCTGTCCCATCAGTTTCTCTCTCTGTAAGTAGCTCCGTTCAGAGTGCTTAAGGGGGGGATGGGGCCCAGTCCACTGATGATGTCACCCCCCCGGTGGGCGTGAACTAATGTGCCCACAGCAGAGAAGTAAATGAAAAAAAAAAAGAAGAAACCTCCCGGATAGAGCGTTGCTAGGAGAAACAGTGTGGGCCTAGGACAGAAGGGGGGGGGGGACTCCTCCCTGCAGATTCCCTAGTTTGCCAGCCACCTCCGCAGCAGGGGGATGTGCACCCCCTCTGGACCAGAAGTGAAAGCCAGCTGACCAACTTTGTTTCTGGCATTATACCTTCCACGCTGAGAAACCAATCCAAATAGCGCAGGCAGCCTTCACTATATACCCCATGCAATCTAGCAGCCCAGGAGAATTTACGTTTTTGTCAGTCAGTCCCAGAGAGATATAAAACAGAAATGAAACTGGATGGATCTGCGGGCATGATAGTTACTGAAAGAGTTGAACAGAAAGTATGTGAATTGTGGAGATAAATGTGATAGAGAAAGTAATGTAAAAAAAATGGAGAAGAGAACAGATCTTCTTGCTGATGCTTTAGTTGAATGATGTGGAGGAGGTTTTCCTAATCAAAGGAGCAGAGGAAGTGAAAACTGGGTGTGAGTGCGCCCATTACAGAGGAGAAGGACATTAGAGAAGTGAATGCCCGTATCTTGACTCCTCCCCAGGAGGGGAGGAGGGAATACTTGATTGCAGAGTCATAAAACAATAAACCAAGCACAATGTTTTAGTAGGAGAAGGAAGTAGCTATAGAGTAAGTGGCAGCTAAAGAGGGCTACAGCATGGATAAAGACTAGGCCAGATGCATCACCACTATCAGAGCTACTGGGGCTAAGTCCGCAAAGCCTTTCCTGCAGAACCGCATGTGTGAACTAGGGGGACAGAAAACAATGCACCAGTTCCTGTATATGCCTGAGTGCCTTATTCCACTTTTGGGGCCGAAATTTGCTTGCAAAGCTTCAGGCACAGATATCCTTTGCTGAAGAGGGAGAAATGCAAATGACTGTAAACCCAAAACCTGCTGGATTGATGGTGCTGACTGTTCCCCGAGAAGAGGAGTGGCGGTTCTATAGCACACCTCCAGTCAAGTCAACAAGTTCCTGTATACCTACCAACCTTATAGCCCCACCTGGATTATGGGCAGAAGATAATCCACCTGGCCTAGCAAAGAACATAGCCCCTGTCATTGTCACCCTCAAGCCAGTCAAGAAGCCTGAGACAGGTGGCTACCGCCCAGTGCAGGATCTAAGAAGAATGAATGATGCAGCTGAAACTATACAACCAGTGGTACCAAAATCCTTATATTCTCTTGGAACTGATCTCTGCTGAAGCTATATATTTCACCATTCTGGACTTAAAAGATGCCTTTTTCTGCATACGCTTAGCCCAAGACCCCACTACAGGAAGGCGGGGCCAACTCATCTGGACAAGATTACCTCAAGGATTCAAGAACTCGCCTCACTCAGCAAGGATTTGACAAGTTATCCAGTAATTCCAGGAGAAAGAATTCTTCTCCAGTATGTGGACAACTTGCTTATAGCCACCAACTCAGAAAGTGAATGTTCACAAGCCACCAGTGACCTCTTGCATCTTTTAATGAGGCTGGATACAAAGTCTCAAGAGCCAAGGCATAATTATGTCAGACAAGTTAAATACCTAGGATTCCAGTTGTCCAGCGGAATTCGACGCCTGGAACCAAAAATGCAAAGAGGCTGTATGCAGTATTCCTACTCCAACCACCAGGAGGCAAGTGAGAGCCTTCTTGGGTGCCACAGAGTATGTTGCGTAAAACCCCCCAGCTCAAATTGAAGGTCAGTCAAGCTTTGAATCCTGTTATGTTGTTACCAGTTGGTCTTGACCCCCTGATCATGACTGTTTAGAAATTATGGACACTGTATTCTCAAGTCGCCTGGATTTGACTGATGTCCCTCTGGAGAATCCTGAACAGACTTTCTTTGTGGCTGAAGGCAGTTTCATCATCAATGGACATTGTTGTGCTAGATATGCAGTGGTGACCCCTGATTTGGTAGTTGAGTCCTCAGCCCTGGCCCCAGAAACTTCACCACAGAAAGCTGAACTGATAGCCCTCACTAGAGCACTAACAATAGGAAAAGAGCCCTGTCTAAATGTGTACCCAGATTCCAAGTATGCCCTTACAACCTTGCATGCACATGGGACCCCGTACAAAGAATGAGGGTGGATAACCTTAGGAAGCAAGTCCATTAAGTATAGCCCCAAGATATTGATATTAACAGATACATACTGCCTATAGATCTCAGAATTTAGGAAAAATAGAATGTATGAATAGAACCCTGAAATCTCAGTTGTCTAAACTTTGCCAAGAGGTTTATCTGAAGTGGCCCAGGTTCTTCCTATAGCCCTTCTTAGGATATACTTAGCCCCTGCTAAGTCTTTAGGAGTTTTCCCTTTTGAAATTTTGTATGGGCGACCCTCGCCTATTGTATAGGAAATAAAGGGAGATATGAAACAGATAGTATCTGAAATTATTAGACATGAACTATTGGTTTTAAGTTCTGTTTTGCAGAGTCTTCATACCTGGGTACAAAATCGATTACTCATCAATTTGCCTGCACCCCTGCATCCTTTCAAGCCTGGAGTCTCGGTGTGGATCAAAGAGTGGAGAAAGATACTGTTAGCCCTGCATTGGAAGGGACCCTATGTCGTCATCCTGTCAACTCCAACTGCAGTAAAAGTCGCAGAATTTGAACCTTGGATCCATCATAATCAAGTGAAGCCAGCAGCTGCTCTTGAACCTGATCACTGGACTACTGTACAGCATCCTGAGACTCCATTGCACCTCACCCTACGACAACAGCCACGGACCTAAAACTTATTGGTCCCTCAGAAACTGCACTGTTTCAAGACTGTTTGTTTATCTGAAGGTAAGCCTCGCATCTGGAGAAAAACTGCAATCATCAGAAAGAGACTGTGTTGTGTTAAGAAATTGAATCTTCTAAGAGACTGTGTTTAAATACTCTGAAAAAGACTGTTTTGATCTCCTAAAGAGCGAACTGCTCTAAGAAGGCAATAATAGCCTGAGAGACTGTACTATGATATTTTAAGAACCTGAGACATCCCAGAAGACAGTGATACTTTGGAATCTACAGCCCTACTCCTGCCAAAAAGCTGGTAGGTCTACGTACGGCAGAAGCTTGAGGATCTACAATCAACCCTACATTTGTCATCTGTTGTGAAATCCGACAGTTCCTCCAATTTTCCAGAGACTATGCCCATTATGAATTCTTATTATTGCTTTATTCTGGCAACAGTTTTGGGGTGCTTTGAAATGACTTTTGCCCTACCCCCTTGTGCAGCTTGCATACCACCACCAGAACAGGACAAAAGATCACTCTTTCTATGAAGCCATGAAATCAGACTTTGACGTTCCTCCTGCCACCAGAACTTATTTCTTGAATTAGCAGGAGCAGTGGCATTCGGTCTTCATGTTTCAGATTGCTTGTTTTGTGGAGAAACAACAATGGGAGACTAATGGCCTTGGGAGGCCCAAGAACTGAATTACTCCATCCCCTACAATCAGACTGATTTACATAATACTACTAGTGAGTGGGTATTGGCCCACCCCATTGTTGACAGTTTGTGTTTTGTTCGGACCGGACCACAATTTGCTATGAAGATCGGACAGCTGGACTGTCTAAATCAGAAGTTTTACAACAGCACTGTGGTAGGCGACGGCCTATGATCCATGCTAATTGAACTAAGCAGACAGGCCTAAGCAGCTTGACCTGTAACTGAAGCCTGTAGTTAGGCCCAGAGGAATGAAAACCCCCCTGAATGATGACACCATAGAATTGAAACTTAACTCAGTTTAACTGAACATAGCTAAGCAGAAACGAAACTTAGAAAATATAGAAAAACAAGTTTAATTGGTACTGATAAGGTGTGCTATGCTTCTATGGAATTAATTAACTCTGCAAAAAGCAAGGTTACAGTGCCCTGCTTCCCATATGTTTTAACAAGCTAAGCGACCTTGGAGGAGAGATGTAACAAGTTAGAGACACTGACCATTGTAATTGGGACTAGAAGGGGGGCAACCAGGTGCTGAGCCCAGACCAGGGTCCCGATTGGGTAGCCATATCAGTACCGGGACCAATAGATGGGTGAGAGGGGTTACTGGGACCAATGAAAAGTTTGCCTATGTCTAGAATGGAGAAGAACGCTATAAAAGTTGTTGTTTTGCTAGAAACCATTGCTCAGCCATTTTGAAATTGCTTATTGCTTGAGCCATGTGCACATTAAACTGGCTTGGATCCTTGAAACGACTCCTGGTTTTATTTATTGCATGCTTATCTGCTGCTACATTTCTTGGTGCGTTTGGCCTGGAAGTGCGAGTGGTGGATGGTGTTCAAGTGAATAAATCCACGTAATTCGCCTTGAGGTTTGGTCCAGTTGGAAGCATGCCAATCCGACGCAGGGGAATTTCCCTGGGCCCACCGATCCTCTTGAATCGGAGGGAGTTCTGCCTGGCCTCGGCAGGCACTGAATCCAGCTGGCCAACACCTCCGACCCGGGGGAGTCCAGGATCCAACTCAGAAGCTTGGGAACCAGATCTGGTAAGTATAGTTTTGAAAACCTGTCTAGACAGATGAGTTAGAACTGCAGTTTGGTAAGAATTTGAATCTTGTAACTTGTAATCTCGAGAAAATTGGAAATTGGTAAGACTTAAGTCTTTGTTTGAAAATCCTTGCATGAGTATTCGCGAGGTACAGCTGTTATAGAGAATCATGATTCAGCCTGGTCAGAGCAGACAGGACTGGGTTTTTGGTATGTCTAGACAGAAATAGAAAGAGCAGTACTGCCATTGGAACTTGGAATTTGTAATCTCGAGATATTGGGAATTGGTAAGAGAGCATGATCACCTCTCAAGGAAGGGCCGAGTAACCCCTCATGGGAATTCGCCGGGTGAAACCCTCATCCTTTTTATAATTGGGAAAAAGACTAGTCAGAATAGATAGAAAGGAATGCATTCTGAGATACGTTGCTAGCATGATTGTGTGAATGAAGTGTGAATGAGAGGTCTGGCAGCACGGACCAAGCGAGAGTGGACTCTGGACTAGCGCAGTTCCTAGTCGGGTGACTGCGTCTAGGTCGCAAAACGGATGAAGCGTTTGGTGTATTGTCCGTCCTGTGTATTTGAATTTTGTTATCTGTTGAAACTGCGAGTTTCCCTTCTGTTATAAATGTGAGATTATTCTGTTGAGTAATTTGTGACAGTTCACCGATTAAGAAATTGTATTAATAGAGCAGAATGAAGACCCAAAACACCTACAGTCATTTTTAGAAATCAAAAAGCTGGTCTGACCCAGTTCGTTTTTCTACTGCAGTGTGAAAGCTGACAGGAGGCGTGTCTGAAGGAAAGAATGTACAGTGTCGTCTTTCTAAACCTGTGCAGGTTTAAATCTCAATGCTGTTAGTTTGTGCTTATTTCAGGATAATTGTACCTGTTCTGCTATGGTTATGTAATATATATATCATTTAATAAGAATGTTTAGTCAGGATTGTGGGTCCCGATAGTTTTTGGGACTTAGCCTGGAAAGAGTTAAGTTCTTATTCGAATGCCGGCATGTCTCTGTCTGTGTCTCTGTGTGTGTGTGTGTGTGTGTGAAACTGTGATTATTTCATTTCCAGTGAGCGGAGAGGTGTGGCTCACACAGCTTACGAGACAGCCATTCCCGATTGAGCGAGCAGTCTCTTTTGCTTGTTTAAAATAAAGGATTCATGTATCTAAATTGTTCCTGTTTGGAATAAGTTGCAATAAGCATAATGGATGTATGTGCTCAATCTAAGTGTTTCCTGCCTGCCCTATGTTTACAGAAATAATAAGTGTCTTTTCAAGTATGATCAAGAATTTCAGTAAGGGATTTACTGAAGACTATGAAATGTCTCTGTCCCAATCAGGAATGCTATGTGAAAGGGAGTGACTTCTGCTAGTTATATTTCCTTAGTTCACTATATTTTGCCCCAGAATCTCTAGATATCCTGTCTCTCTCTCTCTCTCTCTCTGTAAGTAGCTCCGTTTAGAGTGCTTAAGGGGGGGATGGAGCCCATTCCACCGATGATGTCACCCCCCGGTAGGAGTGAACTAATGTGCCCACAGCAGAGAAGTAGATCATTTTAAAAAACAAAACAAAACAACAACCTCCTGGATAGAGCGTTGCTAGGAGAAACCCAGGAGAGAGGGGGGGGGGGAAATCCACCCTGTAGATTCCCTAGTTTGCCAGCCACCTCCGCAGGAGGGGGATGTGCACCCCCTCTGAACCAGAAGTGAAAGTCAGCTGACCAGACTTGTTTAGAACTGAAAAAAAACTGCATTATACACTGAGAAGCCTTAGGATTTGATTGAACTAATGAACAGTATAATGCAGACCAGTAGCCCAGGAGAAGTTGTGTTTTTGTCAGTCAGTCCCAGAGAGATACAAAACAGAAATGAAACTGGATGGATTTGCGGGCATGATAGTTACTGGAAGAGTTGATTTGAAAGTGTGTGGATGTTGAAGAAGGACAGAGAATGTAAAAATTGTAAGATGGAAAAAGAGAACAGATATTTTAGTTGGATGATGTGGAGGTTTTCCTAATCGAAGGAGCAGCGGATGTGAAAACTGGGTGTGAGTGCGCCCATTATAGAAAAAGAAGGACATTAGAGAAGTGAATGCCCGTATCTTGACTCCTCCCCAGGAGGGGAGTACTTGATTGCAAAGTCATAAAACAATAAACCAAGCACAGTGTTTCAGCACGAGAGTGAAGCAGCTATAGCGTGAGTGGCAGCCGAAGAGGGCTACAGCATGGATGAAGACTAGGCCAGACCGGACTCTCCAGTTTCCCTGGGTCCCCAGGAGTCAGTCTGAAAAATAGGGGACCAATATATGGACTTTTATGGGGGATACAGGAGCAGAATACTAAAGCCAGTAGCCCCTGTGTTTTTCTAGATGCACCACCATTATCAGAGCTACTGGGGCTAAGGCCACAAAGCCTTTTTTGCAGAACCGCATGTGTGAACTAAAAAAATAATAATAATAATGTACCAGTTCCTGTATATGCCTGAATGCCCTATTCCATTTTTGGGCCAAGACCTGCTTGCAAAGCTTCAAGCACAGATATCCTTTGCTGAAGAGAGAGGAATGCAAATGACTGTGAACCCAGAGCCTGCTGGATTGATGGTGCTGACTGTTCCCCGAGAAGAAGAGTAGCAGTTCTATAGTGCATCTCCAATCAAGCCAGCTAGTTCCTGTATACCTACCAACCTCATAGCCCCACCTGGAGGATGGGCAGAAGATAATCCACCTGGCCTAGCGAAGAACATAGCCCCTGCCATTGTCACCCTCAAGGCAGTCAAGAAGCCTGGGACAGGTGATTACCGCCCAGTGCAGGATCTAAGAAGAATGAATGATGCAGCTGAAACTATACAACCAGTGGTACCAAAATCCTTATATTCTCTTGGAACTGATCTCTGCTGAAGCTATATATTTCATCATTCTGGACTCAAAAAGATGCCTTTTTCTGTATACGCTTAGCCCAAGACCCCACTACAAGGAGGTAGGGCCAACTCACCTAGACAAGATTACCTCAAGAATTCAAGAACTCGCCTTACTCAGCAAAAAGATTTGACAAGTTATCCAGTAATTCCAGGAGAAAGAATTCTACTGCAATATGTGGACAACTTGCTTATAGCCACCAACTCAGAAAGTGAATGTCCACAAGCCACCAGTGAACTCTTGCACCTTTTTAATGAGGCTGGATACAAAGTCTCAAGAGCCAAAGCATAATTATGTCAAACAAGTTAAATACCTAGGATTCCAGTTGTCCAGCGGAATTCGACGCCTGGAACCCTTACCAGAACGCAAAGCAGCTGTATGCAGTATTCCTACTCCAACCACCAGGAGGCAAGTGAGAGCCTTCTTGGGTGCCACAGGGTACTGTTGTATATGGATCCCCAATTTTGCGCTGCTAGCAAAACCATTGTATCACATTGTATCAAGCTACCAAAGGAATGAAAAAGTCTCCATTGGAATGGGGACTTGAATAGGAATGCAGTCTTTTGATCTTTGAAAACCGCTCTGATGTTATCACCAGCTCTGGGTCTACCAGATGTCCAGAAAACCTTAGAGTCTCTATGTTCATGAGTCGCAAGGAAATGTTCTAGGAGTGTTGACTCAATCTCTTGGACCTTATTTGAGAAGCTGTTACAGCTACAGCCTTCCTAGTAAGCAAAAAACTAAAAGAAAAATCCCTTTGAGACAGAATCTTCAAGTTACTGTACCACACTCTGTTCTAACCAATATGAAATACAAAGGAAATTACTAGCTAACAAATCTATGAATGTTGAAGTATTAGAGTATGTTGTGTGAAAACCCCAGATACAACTGAAGGGTCAGTCAAGCTTTCAATCCTGCTATGTTGTTATCAGTTGGTCTTGATCCCCTGATCATGACTGTTTAGAAATTATGGACACTGTATTCTCAAGCCGCCTGGATTTGACTGATGTCCCTCTGGAGAACCCTGAACAGACTTTCTTTGTGGCTGAAGGCAGTTTCATCATCAATGGACATTGTTGTGCTAGATATGCAGTGGTGACCCCTGATTTGGTAGTTGAGTCCTCAGCCCTGGCCCCAGAAACTTTACCACAGAAAGCTGAACTGATAGCCCTCACTAGAGCACCAACAATAGGAAAAGAGCCCTGTCTAAATGTGTACCCAGATTCCAAGTATGCCCTTACAACCTTGCATGTATATGGGGCCCTGTACAAAGAATGAGGGTGGATAACCTTAGGAAGCAAGTCCATTAAGTATAGCCCCAAGATATTGATATTAACAGATACATACTGCCTATAGATCTCAGAATTTAGGAAAGGTAGAATGTATGAATAGAACCCTGAAATCTCAGTTGTCCAAACTTTGCCAAGAGGTTTACCTGAAGTGGCCAGGTTCTTCCCATAGCCCTTCTTAGGATATACTTAGCCCCTGCTAAGTCTTTAGGAGTTTCCCTTTTTTGAAATTTTGTATGGGCAACCCCTGCCTATTGTATAGGAAATAAAAGGAGATATGAGACAGATAGGATCTGAAATTATTAGACATTTATTTATTTATTTATTTATTTATTTATTTATTTCAACTTCTTATATACCGCACTCTTTGACATCAGCGCGGTTTACAAATAACAGAAAGGAACCAGAACAACAGGCTGTTTGGTATTACATATAACAGGAGTATCAACTTGGATAACATGGGAGAACTATTTACATGGAGTATATAATCTATTAGCTAGATAGCATGAACTATTGGTTTTAAGTTCTGTTTTGCAGAAGTCTTCATACCTGAGTACAAAATCGATTACTCATCAATTTGCCTGCACCCCTGCATCCTTTCAAGCCTGGAGTCTCGGTGTGGATCAAAGAGTGGAGAAAGATACTGTTAGCCCTGCATTGGAGGGGACCCTATGTTGTCATCCTGTCAACTCCAACTGCAGTAAAAGTCGCAGAATTTGAACCTTGGACCCATCATAATCAAGTGAAGCCAGCAGCTGCTCTTGAACCTGATCACTGGACTACTGTACAGCATCCTGAGACTCCATTGCAACTCACCCTACGACAACAACCACGGACCTAAGACTTATTGGTCCCTCAGAAACTGCACTGTTTCAAGACTGTTTGTTTATCTGAAGGTAAGCCTCGCATCTGGAGAAAAAAAAAACTGCAATCATCAGAAAGAGACTGTGTTGTGTTAAGAAATTGAATCTTCTAAGAGACTGTGTTTAAATACTCTGAAAAAGACTGTTTTGATCTTCTAAAGAGTGAACTGCTCTAAAGAAGCCATAATAGCCTAAGAGACTATGCTATGATATTTTAAGAAATTGAGACATCCCAGAAGACAGTGATACTTTGGAATCTACAGCCCTACTCCTGCCAAAAAGCTGGTAGGTCTACGTACGGCAGAAGCTTGAGGATCTACAATCAACCCTACATCTGTTATCTGTTGTGGAAGTCGACAGTTCCACCAATTTTCCAGAGACTATGCCCATTATGAATTATTATTATTATTGCTTTATTCTGGCAACAGTTTTGGAATGCTTTGAAATGACTTTTGCCTTATCTCCCTGGGCAGCCTGTATAAGTATAACATGAACTGGACCGAAGGTCACTCAGACCTTGATTTATCATTCTCCCTATTCTTGCATTGGTATACTCTCCAATCCAAAAGTTGTTCTAGATCTTGACTTTCTACAAGGCTATGCAAGCCACCGTTGCAATTCCTCATACCACCACCAGAACTTGTTTCTTGAACTTGCTGGAGCAATAGCATCTAGTCTCCACACTTCTGACTGT
This sequence comes from Ichthyophis bannanicus, assembly GCA_033557465.1. Classification (NCBI taxonomy): domain Eukaryota; kingdom Metazoa; phylum Chordata; class Amphibia; order Gymnophiona; family Ichthyophiidae; genus Ichthyophis; species Ichthyophis bannanicus. The sequence continues at coordinate 692,489,750 of CM066035.1, forward strand.
TTCTATTGTGGAGGAACTAAGATGGGAGATCAGTGGCCCTGGGAGACGCAAGAACTGAACTATTCTATCCTATACAATCAGACTGATTTACATAATACTACTAGTGAGTGGGTATTGGCCCACCCCATTGTTGACAGTTTGTGTTTTGTTTGGACTGGTCCACAATCTACTATGAAGGATGGACAGCTGGTCTGTCTAAATCAGAAGCTTTACTGTAGCAGCAAAGCGCAGACAAACCAATGATACCAGGAGTCTGTTCAGAAGGTCCAAATCATTTATTTGTGCACAAGTCTCAAGCAAGGCAATTTCAAAATGGCTGAGCAAAGTTTTCAAGCATTACAACAACTTTTATAGACTTCTGTTCCATTCTAGGTATAGAAAAACATTTCATTGGTCCCGGTAACCTCCCATACCTCTCGTACCTCTTCTATTGGTCCCGGTACTGATAAGTTTCTCCAATTATGTCCCTTCTGTGGGCATGACACCTGCCTGCCCCCCTTCTAGTCCCAATTACAATGGTCAGTTCATCAACTTGTTACTTTCACACTTTCAAGGTTATGGGACCAATTTGTGCGTGCAGAAGAGCAAGGTTCTGTAACTCGTCTGTCAGCACTCCTCATTATTTCTCTGCAAATGTACTTTTTCTTATCAGTAACTTTTAAACATGTCTTTTCTGTATTTTTCCATTTCTTAATTCTGCAGTTCTGCTTACCTAAGCTAATTCAATATTTCTACTGAGTTCTTTCTTACAATAGCAGCATATTGGGGGATGTGCAATCCTATATGCCTCTCCACAGGCCTCATTTACAGGTCAAGCTAGCCATGCTGGCCTGCCTATGTCAGACACCGTGGGTCACAGGCCTACACCTGCCACATTCCCCCCTTTGATTAATCTCACCCTATTACTTAATAAGGTGTGAGAATTAAATCACTTTTAGAAGAATCACATCCTGATCAAAGGATTCTTACTAGTTCCACTAGGGCTAGCTTTGTATAAAGCCATTATTTTAGTTGCGGTCTTCCGCTCTACTGTACTATCAATAGCACTATGAATGGAACGCATACAACATGGGATTAAACATGGTAAGCAGAGGATAACAGCAACAAGGATTAGTACTAAGATAATGAAAGTCTTAAATCCTCCCAGCCAAGAGAAAAGGTTAGCAAACCAGTTAGGAAATTTCAATGCGTGCCAAGTCTGTACTGGCACATAAGCATGTCTCTGCATATCTTTAGCAATTTCTTCAACTACTTGACCTTTATCATCTATTTTCAAACAGCAATTAGTTAAATTCAGTTTACCACATACTCCTCCTTCAGCTGCTAGCAAATAATCAAGTGCTAAGCGATTCTGGTATATGGCAGTGCGCATCTGAGTACTTTGTCTAGCTAAGAGCGTGAGAGCATGACTAGTTTCATTGGTTATTATTTCAACTACTGCTTGTAAGCGAATAATACGATTGATCATATAGATTGGGGTACGATAACCATACATACCATCATCATTCCAAGTGGCAGGTCCATAATACTCAATAATTCTTTCTGGTGGCCAATCATCACCTTGCCACTTCTCCCACTTGCCTATCTGTAAGGCTTCTCTTTTCTGTCTTGATGCTCCTTTGTGTCTGTGGGTTGTGTATACAGGGTATCCTAATTGTTCTCCATGTTCAGTGTTTAGCAGGAAGAAAGAAGGTCTGATGGTTCCTAAGACACATGCTCCTCCCCATTGTGGCGGGAGTTGCGCATATGCTCGGTTTCCACAGATCCAATATAGGCCAGGTGGGGCTTGCCAGGCTTGGACTTTGGCAAGGTTAGTCCATAGACCTGCAAGTTCAGGAAATCTAGCTAATGGGTTAGGAGGTTCAGGATGTCTGATTCCTGACCACCATGCTGTCTTTTTAGTCGTGGCATTATAGTATTTCTGGCTAAGACAGACCAGCTGTCCTACCTTTTGGGTGAACTGGGGTCCAGTTCTGGCGAAGCAAAGACGTCCAACGATTGAGTGCGCTAACACCCATTCACTGGTAGTCTTGTGTAATTCAGTCTGGTTGTAAATCATGGAATAATTCAATTCTTGGGCTTCCCAGGGCCATTGGTCTCCCATTTGGGTTCCGCCACAGAAATAACAATCTGTGATCTTAAGACTAGATACTACTGCTCCGGCTAATTCTAGAAACAAATTCTGTGAAGGGTGAGGGATCTCAAACTTATTTATATGCATAGCTTCATAAAAGGTATTATGAATATGATATTTAGATGACTTATGGGCTTGAGTATTCAATCTAATATACACAATGGTCCCTGGATCTGTTGCTCCTCCAGCAATACGTAAACCAAACTTATATCCTTGTTTCCATGCATGGGGATTATGTATACGCAAATGTAAGGGGTTGCAAGCATCTTTCTGACATTTATCATTTGTGGTTGGCTTGGTTAGAGTAGCCATCCGTTTATCTATTTTTTCATCAGTTATACCAGTGTTCCAGGTAGCATAAAAAACACATCCCCAATATGGGCAATAGTAATCTGCCGCTGTAGCAGTACTATACCCTGATCCTGTTTTACCTGTACACTTCCACCAATTTGTGGCACCTTCTGGACACATATACTTATGGTCATTTCGATACGCTTTCTCCCATGTACCACAGGTGGAATAACTATCTCTATTAATAGCATTACATGCATCAAAATTCAAAACAGCAGGTTTAGTAATGTCCTTAAGTGGTGGTGTAGCAGCTAATATAGGTCCATCTGCATCCTTCCATCTTATTTCCAACGTGTAATAGGATGGATTCTGATGTGGATTATAGCATGCTTTGATTTTGCCATGAGTGCAAACATTTAGTTCAGTGGTGTTATAGATACACCGAGTTATTGTTCCCTTGCAGGTATAGTAAGAATGGTAAAGCAGAGTCTGAGTTACTTTCAGTCCAGTTCTAGTAGAAGTAATGCAAGCAGTGCATGGAGGCAGAGCATAAGTCTGTTCAAAACCTCCGAAGAAGGCAACCAAGGCAAAGCAGAAGCAAAGATACATGTTGATGTTGATTGGAGTTCTTCTGAATCCTCAGCTTGCTGATCTTGATCACGACGGTCTATTATTCTTCGTCCCGTTTGCTAATGAAGCAATTTAACGGGTGCTGAGTGTTGATTGAAGATCCTCAAGATGTCCAACACACATTAACCAACTTAGCAATTCAGTTGGCTTGTGAAGTCTGGCTTAGTCAATGTAGTCTCAAAGTAGTGTGTCAAATCACACACAAATTGGGTTCGTTGAAACAAAACTGTTGCTGCATGGAAAACAGCAATCCTCTTCGAAAGACTTGGCTACTGCAAAGCACTTGTGATGAAGTGTCTATGCTGCTGGTTGCCGTCTCAGAGTAACTCGCAAGGGTACATCAGGGTGCTGCTCTGCTGTCCACTGCTCTGGTTCAGGATCGGCGGCGGGCTTGACTCTGCTGTGGTGGATCCAGGCGTCGATCTCGGCTACCTTTACTGCAGTTGGGGTAGACAGGATGACGGTGTACGGTCCCTTCCAATGGGGTTCCAACGGTATCTTCTTCCAATCTTTGATCCACACCGAAGTTCCAGGCTGGTAGGGATGGAAGGGTTCCGTCAAGTTGATAGGCAACTGGTCTTGGATCCACGTATGGAGAGTCTGCAGAACAAAACTAAGAGCTAGGAGTTCTTGTCTGGTTACTTCTGAACCAATCTGGGCTAAACTTCCTTTGACTCCCTGCACTATTGGTGGGGGTTTACCATACAAAACTTCAAAAGGGGAAAATCCTGTTGACTTTACAGGGGCTGAGCGTATTCTGAGTAAAGCTATGGGGAGCACTTGGGGCCATTTCAAGTGTGTCTCCTGACAAAGCTTAGACATTTGGGCTTTCAAGGTACGATTCATTCGCTCAACTTTCCCTGAACTCTGGGGTCTGTATGCAGTGTGGAGCTTCCACTGTATCTGCAAAGCTTTTGCTAACTGCTGAGTAACTTGGGAGACAAATGAGGGTCCATTGTCTGACCCTATTACTGCGGGGATTCCAAATCTGGAGACAATCTCTCTCATTAAGACTTTGGTAACTTCTCGGGCTTTCTCAGTTCTGGTTGGGAATGCTTCTACCCACCCAGAGAAAGTACAAACTAATACTAGTAGGTAATGGTATCCATTGGCTTTTGGCATTTCGGTGAAATCAACTTGGAGGTTGTGCATGGGGGTGACACCTCCTGACTGAACTCGGGGTGCGGTAATAAGGCCTTGCTTGGCATTATTTTTGGCACAAGTTACACATTGACGTGCTACTGAGGCTGATATGGTTGTCATCAGAGGGATGTAGAAATGTGGTCTGAGTGCTTTCTCCATAGCACTCTTCCCATAGTGTGTGGCTTCGTGGAAAGCTTTGACAAAGGATGGTCCTAACAGTTCTGGAATTACTATTCGTCCTGGAGGTTGACTGCCCTCTTCTGGTGGCAGCTCAATCCATCCATCTTTCAATACTCCATTTTCTTTGTCACAATAGTAATCCAATTCTTTGGTGGTATATCGTGGGGTCCATAGATTCAAGGGTACTGGAAACAATGCTGCTTGCATTGGCATAGCTTGTGGGGCAATTTGTCCTGTCATAGCTGCTTGTCGTGCTGAGGCATCTGCAAATCTATTCCCTCGGGCAACTTCTCCTTTTCCTGCTTGATGTCCTCTACAATGCATGACAGCTACACGTGTTGGGGCCCAGACTGCATCAAGTAACATCAATATCTCGGGACCATATTTGACTGATTTTCCTCCGGATGTGATGAGTCCTCTTTCTTTATAGAGAGCTCCATGGGCATGTAAGGTAGTGAAGGCATATTTGGAATCTGTATATACATTCAGCACAAGTTTTTCTCCTAACAACAATGCTCTGGTGAGTGCTATCAATTCGGCTTTCTGGGCTGATGTGCCTGAGGCTAGAGCTGATGATTCAACTACTTCGTGTTGAGTGACGACTGCATATCCGGCACAGCGTCGTCCGTCAAGGATGAGACTGCTCCCATCAACATAATAGATCTGGTCGGGATTGTCTATGGGCACATCTGTTAAGTCAGGTCGACTAGAGAACACAGTGTCCATGACTTCGATACAGTCATGTTCTGGGAGTTCTTCACTGATGGGTATCAAGGTAGCTGGATTCAAGGCATGGCTCACTTCAAGTTGTATCTGTGGGTTTTCACATAACATGCTCTGGTACTTCAACATTCGGGAATTGGTGAGCCAATAATTTGCTTTTTGTTCCATAAGGGCAAGGACTGCATGTGGCACGGTGACTCGTATGTTCTGTCCTAGTGTGAGTTTGTCTGCTTCACTCACTAGTAGCGCTGTAGCTGCAACTGCTCTCAAGCAAGGTGGCCATCCTTTGGCCACAGGGTCCAATTGTTTCGATAGGTAGGCTACAGGTCGCTCCCAATTTCCTAATTTCTGAGTCAACATGCCTAGGGCATTTCCCTGTGCTTCATGTACAAACAAGTGGAAAGGTTTGTGGACATCTGGTAGTCCAAGTGCTGGTGATGACATCAATTCTTCTTTTAACTTCTGGAAGGCTGTATCCTGCTCAAGTCCCCACTCCAGTGGTGACTTCTCTTCTCCTTTTGTGGCTTCATACAGTGGTTTGGCAATTTGGGCAAAGTTGGGTATCCAGATTCGGCAATATCCTGCTGCTCCCAGAAAGGCTCTGACTTGCTTTCTGGTTGTTGGAGTTGGAATTCTGCATACGGCTTCCTTTCTTTCTCTGCCTAATCTTCTGCTTCCTTGGGTAATACGAAAACCCAAGTATTTCACTTCTTTTTGACATAGCTGTGCTTTGGCTCTGGAAACTTTGTATCCAGCTTCATCTAGTAACTGCAAGAGATCTTTGGTGGCTAATATACATTCTCTTTCTGATACGGCAGCTATCAACAGATCATCCACGTACTGGAGAAGCACTCTCTTCCCCGGGGCTACTGGATAGCTTGAAAGGTCTTGATTTAGTGCAGCACTAAAGATGGTAGGTGAATTCTTGAATCCTTGGGGTAATCTTGTCCAGGTGAGTTGGCCCCCTCTTCCAGAGATGGGGTCCTGCCATTCAAATGCAAACAATATTTGGCTTACAGGGGCTAAAGGTAGCTTGAAAGGTCTTGATTTAGTGCAGCACTAAAGATGGTAGGTGAATTCTTGAATCCTTGGGGTAATCTTGTCCAGGTGAGTTGGCCCCCTCTTCCAGAGATGGGGTCCTGCCATTCAAATGCAAACAATATTTGGCTTACAGGGGCTAATCTTATGCAAAAGAATGCATCTTTCAAATCCAGTACAGTGAAATGGGTAGCTTCAGCAGGTATCAGTCCTAGAAGAGTGTAAGGATTGGGCACAACTGGATGTATAGTTTCAACTGCATCATTTACTCTTCTCAAATCTTGCACTGGGCGATAATCATCTGTCCCAGGTTTCTTTACTGGCAAAAGTGGAGTGTTCCATGGGGATTGACATACTTTTAGTAGGCCATATTCGAGCAATCTTTGTAGGTGGCGATGAATGCCTTCAATTGCGGCTCTTGGGAGAGGGTACTGTTTGACGTGCACTGGTGTAGCACTAGGCTTGAGGGTTACAATCACTGGAGCTATATGCTTGGCTAGGCCTGGGGGACTGCCTTCTGCCCATACTCCAGGTGGTGCATGAATGTTCTTTAAAGTTTGTTCAAAATAGGTATCTTGAATCGAATCGTCAATGTAGTATCTCCATTCTTCTTCTCGGGGTACTGTCAGCAGCATTACTCCTGCTGGTTTGGCTTGAGAATTTACTGTCATTTGCATTTCTCCTTGTTCAGAGAAAGATATTTGTGCTTGAAGCTTGGCTAGCATATCTCGTCCCAGTAGTGGTACTGGACATTCGGGCATGTAAAGGAATTGATGAGTTACTTGCTGTCCTCCTAGACTGCATATTCGGTTTTGAAGAAAAGACTTTGTGGCTTTGGCACCAGTTGCTCCTATAATGGTGACTGCTTTTTTAGTGAATGGGGCTATCTTTTTGTCTATTACTGAATGCTCTGCTCCAGTATCAACCATAAAGTTCATAATTTGGTCTCCTATTTGTATTCCGACCATAGGCTCCTGGAGACCTAAAGCAAACTTGGAGCCCGGTCTGTCCTAATCCACGTCATCCTCATCATGGGCTTGTGTGGCCAATGCTTGAATGGCTCCTCCTCCTCTCTCTCGCTGGAATTGTTCTCGATTGGCTCCTCCCCGGCCTCGGGGACGGCCTCGTCTTTCTTCTCGCCACTGATGATCGTTGTCGTCATCTTGCTGGGCGTCTTCGAGTTGCGGGCACGTATCTCTCCAATGTCCTTCCTCTCTGCAATAGGCGCATTGGTTCACGCCTAGTCTCTGGGTCCGGCCTCCGCCTTGACCCCGCCCTCTTCCTCTGCTCCTTCGACTAGGGACACCTCCCCTTTTCTTTTCAACTATGGCCGCAGCCAAAAATCAGCTTTCTTCTTCATCTTTCTATCACATTCTCTCTGTCTTTCAGTATCACGATTCACATACACTTTATGAGCGACTTCCAATAACTGTGTTGCATTCATGCCCGCAAACCCTTCTAATTTCTGTAATTTACGTCTAATGTCTGGTTGAGACTGGTTTACAAAAGCAGAATTCACCATGCATAAACTTCCTGGTGCCTCGGGATCATAGGGAGTATACATTCTGTAGGCTTCAGTTAATCTTTCATAATAATCTGCTGGGCTCTCATCTATCCCTTGGATAACTCCTGTGACTTTGGAAAGGTTCATAGCTTTTTGGCCCCCCCTTCTCAGGCCTTGTAAAAAGCCTTGGCGAAAGTGGGCTAGGGCTGTGGATCCTTCATCTGTATTTGGATCCCATTGGGGGTCTTCATTCGGGAATTCTCTCTGAGCTGCTTCTCTACGATCTATTATATTCTGCCCCTGCGCCGGAGCTGCAGGGTTTTCTGCCATCCATTCAATAGCTGCTTTTCTAATTCTCGCTCGTTCTTCTGTAGTGAATAGGGTGGTCAGGAGCTGACGGCAATCTGGCCAAGTGGGTTGGTGAGTTTCCATAATACTAGTTACTAATTCTGTCAGCTCCTGGGGCTTACTAGTATAGGAGGCATAATGCGACCTCCAATTTAATAAATCAGTTGTAGAGAAAGGAATATACACATAAGTTAAGGGTCCCGCTACTACTTCATCATTATCATTCTTTACGGGCACTCCCGGGACTTGCCTTAAGGGAAACAGTTTGGCTGTCCCAGGCGTTGTTTGGGATCTAAGGGTTATTGTCGTTGCCTTTGCAGGAGTCGCTTTCTTTTTCTCAACTGGTTTTGCTTTGGGTTTTTCTTTCACTGGCGTGCTAGTGCTAGCGCTGGCTTTCTCGATTATTTGTACACTGTCCTCCTCCTCTTCTGGGGAATTTCCTCCTTCTCCTTCTTCTATCTCCGCTTCTGACTCACTTTTTACGTCCTCCACTTCTCTTTCCACTAATCCTTCCTCTTCTCTAGGAGGGGGACCGGGGGTTGGGTCCTGCCTCGGCTCTGGCCGTCTCTGGGGTTCTGGGGCAGGACGACGCCGGGCTACTCTTACTGGACCTGGGGTTCGGGGCTGCCTGAGGACTACTTCTGGGGAATCAGGATCTGCCAGGATGGGTTTCTTCGTGGCTTTCTTATCCTGCTCTTTCATTCTAGGCTGTTCCGTTTTCTGTCTAGAATCTGTTTTAGCTAACATTATTCTGCACTGTTCCTCATAACAGCGCTGTGCCCAGGAGGGCGGATCTTCACAAATACTTAACCAGGAATCTATATAGGGGTACTGATCGGGGTGCGCTACCCGCACTCTACGATGTATTGACTGAATAATCTCTACAGTGAACGTTCCCTCTCGGGGCCAGATGGGGTCTAGATCGGGCCACTCCCTAGTACACAAAATCTGCAAACGGGCTGCTGTCATTTTAATACCATAATCTCCTGAATATCCCTCTTTAAAATGTGCGATCATACATTCTAATGGAGTGTTTCTAGTAGACCCCGCCCCTCCCATTTCGATGTGTGCGCGCAACAACAGACAAAAGGGAAAAGGAGAGCGGACCGTGGGTAAGGGGTCCTCACGGCCCTGGAAACGTACAGGGAATACAAATAACAAGACAAGACGACAATTGCTTCCCCCTTTTCGCGACCTGAACGCGGTCGCCCGGTCAGGAAATGCGCTAATCAGGGGTCCGCCTTCACTTGGTCCGTGCTGCCAGACCTCTCATTCACACTTCGTTCACACAATCATGCTAGCAACGTATCCCAGAATGCATTCGTTTCTATCTGTTCTGACTAGTCTTTTCCCAATTACAAAAAGGATGAGGGTTTCACCTAGCGAATTCCCATGCCAGGCTACTCGGCTCTTCCTTGAGAGTTGATCATGCTCTCTTACCAATTCCCAATATCTCGAGATTACAAATTCCAAAGTTCCAATGGCAGTACTGCTCTTTCTATTTCTGTCTAGACCCAAAATCAAAACTATACTCACCGGATCCGGTCCTCAAACTTCCCAAGCAGGCGCATGAGTTGGACCTCGGACTCCCCTCACTCGGGTTCGAGGTGTTGGCTCCAACCGGGCCCGGCACCCGCCGAGGTCCGACCAGCTCCCTCCGATACAAGGGACCGGTGGCGCCAGGGAGCGGCCCTCGTCGGAAGGGCGCGATCCCGGCAGGACCAAGCCTATAGAGGCGGAAAGTCGTGGTATATTGCCCTATATACACTTTGATTCCACAACTTCCCGGCCAACGCACCAAGGAATATGTAGCAGCAAAGCGCAGACAAACCAATGATACCAGGAGTCTGTTCAGAAGGTCCAAATCATTTATTTGTGCACAAGTCTCAAGCAAGGCAATTTCAAAATGGCTGAGCAAAGTTTTCAAGCATTACAACAACTTTTATAGACTTCTGTTCCATTCTAGGTATAGAAAAACATTTCATTGGTCCCGGTAACCTCCCGTACCTCTCGTACCTCTTCTATTGGTCCCGGTACTGATAAGTTTCTCCAATTATGTCCCTTCTGTGGGCATGACACCTGCCTGCCCCCCTTCTAGTCCCAATTACAATGGTCAGTTCATCAACTTGTTACTTTCACACTTTCAAGGTTATGGGACCAATTTGTGCGTGCAGAAGAGCAAGGTTCTGTAACTCGTCTGTCAGCACTCCTCATTATTTCTCTGCAAATGTACTTTTTCTTATCAGTAACTTTTAAACATGTCTTTTCTGTATTTTTCCATTTCTTAATTCTGCAGTTCTGCTTACCTAAGCTAATTCAATATTTCTACTGAGTTCTTTCTTACAATAGCAGCATATTGGGGGATGTGCAATCCTATATGCCTCTCCACAGGCCTCATTTACAGGTCAAGCTAGCCATGCTGGCCTGCCTATGTCAGACACCGTGGGTCACAGGCCTACACCTGCCACACAGCAGCCCGTTTGCAGATTTTGTGTACTAGGGAGTGGCCCGATCTAGACCCCATCTGGCCCCGAGAGGGAACGTTCACTGTAGAGATTATTCAGTCAATACATCGTAGAGTGCGGGTAGCGCACCCCGATCAGTACCCCTATATAGATTCCTGGTTAAGTATTTGTGAAGATCCGCCCTCCTGGGCGCAGCGCTGTTATGAGGAACAGTGCAGAATAATGTTAGCTAAAACAGATTCTAGACAGAAAACGGAACAGCCTAGAATGAAAGAGCAGGATAAGAAAGCCACGAAGAAACCCATCCTGGCAGATCCTGATTCCCCAGAAGTAGTCCTCAGGCAGCCCCGAACCCCAGGTCCAGTAAGAGTAGCCCGGCGTCGTCCTGTTCTTGAACTTGCTGGAGCAATAGCATCTAGTCTCCACACTTCTGACTGTTTCTATTGTGGAGGAACTAAGATGGGAGATCAGTGGCCCTGGGAGACGCAAGAACTGAACTATTCTATCCTATACAATCAGACTGATTTACATAATACTACTAGTGAGTGGGTATTGGCCCACCCCATTGTTGACAGTTTGTGTTTTTGTTGGACTGGTCCACAATCTACTATGAAGGATGGACAGCTGGTCTGTCTAAATCAGAAGCTTTACGACAGCACAACAAAGATGCAACTGAACCTTCTAATCCTTTAGTTCTTTTTCCCACTCTTGCCAAACTATGGACTTTGACTATCTGCCTGTTGCGGCAGCTACAAAGATACTAGCTATGTGAATTTACTACCCTATACCACAGAGTGATACCTTTACCTAGTATTATGTGATTTGATTCTCACACCTTATTAACATGCGGGTGAGAATAATCAAAGGGGGGAATGTGGTAGGCGACGGCCTATGATCCATGCTAATTGAACTAAGCAGACAGGCCTAAGCAGCTTGACCTGTAACTGAAGCCTGTAGTTAGGCCCAGAGGAATGAAAACCCCCCTGAATGATGACACCATAGAATTGAAACTTAACTCAGTTTAACTGAACATAGCTAAGCAGAAACGAAACTTAGAAAATATAGAAAAACAAGTTTAATTGGTACTGATAAGGTGTGCTATGCTTCTATGGAATTAATTAACTCTGCAAAAAGCAAGGTTACAGTGCCCTGCTTCCCATATGTTTTAACAAGCTAAGCGACCTTGGAGGAGAGATGTAACAAGTTAGAGACACTGACCATTGTAATTGGGACTAGAAGGGGGGCAACCAGGTGCTGAGCCCAGACCAGGGTCCCGATTGGGTAGCCATATCAGTACCGGGACCAATAGATGGGTGAGAGGGGTTACTGGGACCAATGAAAAGTTTGCCTATGTCTAGAATGGAGAAGAACGCTATAAAAGTTGTTGTTTTGCTAGAAACCATTGCTCAGCCATTTTGAAATTGCTTATTGCTTGAGCCATGTGCACATTAAACTGGCTTGGATCCTTGAAACGACTCCTGGTTTTATTTATTGCATGCTTATCTGCTGCTACAGCACAACAAAGAAGACATCTTGGTGGTCCGGCATAAATGCTCCTGAACCTTCTAATCCTTTAGTTCTTTTACCCACTCTTGCCAAATTATGGACTATGACTATCTGCTTGTTATTCCCTTGTTTCTTGCCACTTGAGCATAAGGCAGCTATAAAGATATTAGTTATGTGAAACTACTAATGTGGCAGGTGCAGGCTTTGCTTCTGCTTTGCCTTGGTTGCCTTCTTCGGAGGTTTTGAACAGACTTATGCTCTACCTCCATGCACCGCTTGTATTACCTCTACTAGAACTGGACTGAAAGTAACTCAGACTTTGCTTTACCATTCTTATTATACCTGCAAGGGAACAATAACTCGGTGTATCTATAACACCACTGAACTAAATGTTTGCACTCATGGCAAAATTAAAGCATGCTATAATCCGCATCAGAATCCATCCTATTACACGTTGGAAATAAGATGGAAGGATGCAGATGGACCTATATTAGCTGCTACACCACCACTTAAGGACATTACTAAACCTGCTGTTTTGAATTTTGATGCATGTAATGCTATTAATAGAGATAGTCAGTCCACCTGTGGTACATGGGAGAAAGCGTATCGAAATGACCATAAGTATATGTGTCCAGAAGGAGCCACGGGATGGAGGAAGTGTACAGGTAAAAAGGAACCAGGGTATAGTACTGCTACAGCGGCAGACTATTATTGCCCGTATTGGGAATGTGTTTTCTATGCTACCTGGAACACTGGTATAACTGATGAGAAAATAGATAAGCGGATGGCTACTCTAACCAAGCCAACCACAAATGATAAATGTCAGAAAGATGCTTGCAACCCCTTACATTTGCGTGTACATAACCCCCATGCATGGAAACAAGGATATAAGTTTGGTCTACGTATTGCTGGAGGAGGAACAGATCCAGGGACCATTGTATATATTAGATTGAATACTCAAGCCCATAAGTCATCTAAATATCATATTCATAATACCTTTTATGAAGCTATGCATGTAAATAAGTTTGAGATCCCTCACCCTTCACAGAATTTGTTTCTAGAATTAGCCGGAGCAGTAGTATCTAGTCTTAAGATCACAGATTGTTATTTCTGTGGCGGAACCCAAATGGGAGATCAATGGCCCTGGGAAGTCCAAGAATTGAATTATTCCATGATTTACAATCAGACTGAATTACACAAGACTACCAGTGAATGGGTGTTAGCGCACTCAATCGTTGGACGTCTTTGCTTTGCCAGAACTGGACCCCAGTTCACCCAAAAGGTAGGACAGCTGGTCTGTCTTAGCCAGAAGTACTATAATGCCACGACTAAAAAGACAGCATGGTGGTCAGGAATCAGACATCCTGAACCTCCTAACCCATTAGCCAGATTTCCTGAACTTGCAGGTCTATGGACTAACCTTGCCAAAGTCCAAGCCTGGCAAGCCCCACCTGGCCTATATTGGATCTGTGGAAACCGAGCATATGCGCAACTCCCGCCACAATGGGGAGGAGCATGTGTCTTAGGAACCATCAGACCTTCTTTCTTCCTTTTAAACACTGAACATGGAGAACAATTAGGATACCCTGTATATACTACCCACAAACACAAAGGAGCATCTAGACAGAAAAGAGAGGCCCTACAGATAGGCAAGTGGGAGAAGTGGCGAGGTGATGATTGGCCACCAGAAAGAATTATTGAGTATTATGGACCTGCCACTTGGAATGATGATGGTATGTATGGTTATCGTACCCCAATTTATATGATCAATCGTATTATTCGCTTACAAGCAGTAGTTGAAATAATAACCAATGAAACTAGTCATGCTCTCACTCTCTTAGCTAGACAAAGTACTCAGATGCGCACTGCCATATACCAAAATCGCTTAGCACTTGATTATTTACTAGCAGCTGAAGGAGGAGTATGTGGTAAACTGAATTTAACTAATTGCTGTTTGAAAATAGATGATAAAGGTCAAGTAGTTGAAGAAATTGCTAAAGATATGCAAAGACATGCTTATGTGCCAGTACAGACTTGGCACGCCTTGAAATTTCCTAATTGGTTTGCTAACCTTTTCTCTTGGCTGGGAGGATTTAAGACTTTCGTTATCTTAGTACTAATCCTTGTTGCTGTTGTCCTCTGCTTACCATGTTTAATCCCATGTTGTATGCGTTCCCTTCATAGTGCTATTGATAGTACAGTAGAGCGGAAGACCGCAACTAGAATAATGGCTTTATACAAAGCTAGCCCTAGTGGAACTAGTAAGAATCCTTTAATCAGGATGTGAATCTTCTAGAAAGTGATTTAATTCTCACACCTTATTAAGTAATAGGGTGAGATTAATCAAAGGGGGGAATGTGGCAGGTGCAGGCCTGTGACCCACGGTGTCTGACATAGGCAGGCCGGCATGGCTAGCTTGACCTGTAAATGAGGCCTGTGGAGAGGCATATAGGATTGCACATCCCCCAATCAATGTTCCCTCTAATTTTCTGTAGGCTGTGTGTGCATAATATATCAGCTGTGCAGCTTTTGAAGGAAGGTTAAATTTTTGTGCGCTACTTAACGACACTCGGAGTTATATACTTTAAAATTTGACTACATGTCAGAATACAGTATGTACACCACATTGATTGCACTAGAAAATATTGTAGAACTTGTGAAAACCATAAATACACAACAACTTTTCAATTTTAAGAATGTCTGTGTTGTTTTCTATCAGAATCAGAACTGTATTTTTTGTGCGCTCTGTTGTAAAGTATGTGCGCTCACTTGGCGAGATGTGTGCGCGCGCACACGCGCACAGCTTAGAGGGAACAGTGCCCCCAATATGCTGCTATTGTAAGAAAGAACTCAGTAGAAATATTGAATTAGCTTAGATAAGCAGAATTGCAGAATTAAGAAATGGAAGAATACAGAAAAGATGTGTTTTAAAGTTACTGATAAGAAAGAGTACATTTGCAGAGAAATATTGAGGAGTGCTGACAGATGAGTTACAGAACCTTGCTCTTCTGCACGCACAAATGGTCCCATAGCCTTGAAAGTGTGAAAGTAACAAGTTGATGAACTGACCATTGTAATTGGAACTAGAGGGGGGGCAGGCAGGTGTCATGCTCACAGAAGCCCACAGAAGGAACATAATTGGAGAAACTTATCAGTACCGGGACCAATAGAAGGGCTACGGGAGGTACGGGAGCGTACCGGGACCAATGAAATGTTTTTCTATACCTAGAATGGAACAGAAGTCTATAAAAGTTGTTGTAATGCTTGAAAACTTTGCTCAGCCATTTTGAAATTGCCTTGCTTGAGACTTGTGCACAAATAAATGATTTGGACCTTCTGAACAGACTCCTGGTATCATTGGTTTGTCTGCGCTTTGCTGCTACACTACCCTATACCACAGAGTGATACCTTTACCTAGTATTATGTGATTTGATTCTCACCCTTTCTCACTTGCGGGTGAGAATAATCAAAGGGGGGAATGTGGTAGGCGAAGGCCTATGATCCATGCTAATTGAATTAAACAGACAGGCCTAAGCAGCTTGACCTGTAACTGAAGCCTGTAGTTAGGCCCAGAGGAATGAAAACCCCCCTGAATGATGACACCATAGAATTGAAACTTAACTCAGCTTAACTGAACATAGCTAAGCAGAAACGAAACTTAGAAAAGACAGAAAACAGCTCTAATTGGTATTGATAAGGATGTGAGAAGCTTCTATGGAATTAATTAACTGTGCTGAAAGGTTACAGTGCCCTGCTTCCCATATGTTTTAACTAGCTTAGCGACCTCGGAGGAGAGATGTAACAAGTTAGAGACACTGACCATTGTAATTGGGACTAGAGGGGGGGTGAGCAGGTGCTGAGCCCAGACCAGAGTCCCGATTGGGTAGCCATATCAGTACCGGGACCAATAGAAGGTGTACGAGGGGTTACCGGGACCAATGAAAAGTTTGCCTATGTCTAGAATGGGAAAGAAAGCTATAAAAGTTGTTTTACTAGAAACCATTGCTCAGCCATTTTGAATTTATTGCTTGAGCCTGTGCACATTAAACTGGCTTGGATCCTTGAAAAGACTCCTGGTTTTATTTATTGCATGCTTATCTGCTGCTACAGTTAAGTTTCGATTCTAAGGTAGCAGCATTTTGGGGAATGTGTAATTCCTCTGGGCCTCTCCACAGGCTTCATTTACAGGTCAAGCTATTTAGGCCTGTCTGCTTATTTCAGACACCATGGATCATAGGCCTTCGCCTACCACACTATGGCCTATAAACTAGGCCTAGACCCCAACCCCCATCTGAAAGTAGTGCTAAGAAGAACCAGAGTTTGAGGAACTGCTTTTGACTGGTTTTAAAACTGTTTTTGAAACGTTTGCATAATGCCTTTATTAAATTCTTCCATGCTGATGATAGATATGTTCGAGTGTTCTGCATTCTCACATTCTCTGAGCTAGAAATGACCTTGCAGTAGAAATGTATCTTATGTCTAAAAACTGTGCCTTTGATAGAATAGTGTGAGCAGGGGGAGCAAGGAGCCAGGCCCAGAGGGGGTCCCCGATTGGACAGGTGCAGGGGGCGTTGGGACCAATAGAAAGTTTGCCTGTATCAAACTGTGAGATAGAGGGATTCTCCTCTGAAGCAGCATGTGCACACAACCCCAGATTAAGCAGAAGCAAACACACCAATATCTAGGCTTGTGCGAGCAGTGCAGCTGCACAGGACGAAAAAAAAAAAAAAAAAAAAAAAAAAGGGTTGCTGACCGCCAGCCCCGGCTTCCCCCTTGTTGCCTGCCCTTGCCCCACCACCGCTTTTCCTGTTCCCTTGGCAGCGGCGGCAGTGGACCTCCAATTTAAAAAAAACAAATCACGGGTCTTTCCAACTCCACGCTTGCATGGCTGGTCTGGACTCTCCTCGCGGCCGGGTGAAGGCACGAATAGCGGGGATGGAGGTCATGTTGGGCTGCCCATCCCCGCTATTCGTGGCACAGAATAACCCCCGGCCTATGTGAACATTTTTTTTTCGAAACTACGCGTTGCAGTTTGAAAAAAAAATATGCAGGTCAGAAGGATGATCGGAAACTACATTTCCCAGAATTCCGTGCTATTTTTACATCAAAAGCGCATCGACGAGACTTTTTAATTTCTAATCCTAAAATCCTCCACGAGACTGTCAGAGACGGTTGAGGCCATGGGCGGACGCTTTTAGGGAGCCAATCACGAGGCAGCATTTTGAAGGCAGCAAATTAGCTTTGACTGGGCGTGGCTGTCGTGTGACGACGGTAGTGGTCCTAGAAGAAGATGGCGGCTCCTTGGACAGGGAAGGGTCCTAAGCTCCGATGGCATGGAGGGGAGTTGGGTTTTCGTGTTTGTGCGTTTTTGCTTTCGTTTCTGTTGTTTGAGGCTGGGTTGCGGGTCGTCGGGGATCAGACCGAGGAATATCTGAAGAGGGAACATTCACTGATGAAGCCTTACCAAGGTGAGAGTAGCAGGTCGTGAAATATATTGCACCTGTATATACGCACAGGTGCAATTTGGTCTGTCTCAACTAAGACACACATGTACCTTCCCAACTGTTTAGAAAGCTACTTAAAGGCACCTTTTCGGCTCCGCCGTATTTACGCTCAGAGCCACCCATACTGTTTCATAAAGCTACGCAAGATTCGGATTCCCCACTTTCCCAGCTCTGTGATATATCCGTCCAGAAACACCCATGCCCTCTGAAGTCTCTCATGAAGCCACTCGGATCTCCATGCAGAAACTCTGCCCGAAAGCCCAGTCCTAAAGCTCTAGGGCAGGGTTTCCTAGGCAAGTTTGACATGAGATGTTCTGCTCAACAATGCTATAAACAAACAGCATGCAAATAAGATGCTCTCCTTGTACAACTCTGACTTTTTGATCACAAGCCAGACACCTGCACAGGTGTTTGGCTTAGCAGCACCTATGTCTTCAACAGAAAAATAAAGTTTTGCACTTGTGTGCATGTGCTGGAATATTATGTGGCGCCTAGAGCAGTCTTATTCTGTGCAGAAGTTGTGCTCAGGATAATATTGGTGTGTATATATAAACATTGACATAAGAACATACGAAATGCCATACTGGGTGAGGCCAAGGTCCTTCAATTCCAATATTCTGTTTCCAACAGTGGCCAATCCAGGTCACAAGTATTTGACAGATTCCTAAAAAATCACACAGGTTCTACAGTGCTTGTCCCAGGGCAAGCAGTGGATTTCCCAGGTCCTCTTTAATATTTTATTGACCTTTCCTCCAGGAACTTGTCCAAACCTTTTTTAAACTTTGTTACACTAACCGCCTTCACTACATCTTCCGGTAATGAATTTCAGAGTTTGATTACATGTTGAATGAAGAAATATTTTCTGTTATTAGCTTCTTTGCATGTCCTCTAGCCTTTCTACTCTTTGATGGCATAAACAACAGATCTACATTTACCTGTTCCACTGCATTTGTTAATTTATAGACCTCTATCATATCTTCCCTCAGCCATCTCTTTTCCAAGTTGAAAAGCCCTAACCTTGTAAGCCTTTCCTCATAGAGGTATCCTTCCATCCCCTTTACTATTTTGGTGGCTCTTCTCTGTACCTTTTCTAATTCCGCTATATCCTTTCTAAGATGTGGCGACCAGAATTGCACACAATATTCAAGGTGCGATCGCGCTATGAAACATACATAGGCTTTATAATATCTTTGGTTGTATCCTGCACATCGAATTTTATGCACTGCATAGCATTCCTGTGCATGTGCATAATGTGGTTCCCTTGCACTTCCTTTCTTTCTTTTTTTACCACTCCCTTCAACAAAACCAAACAAAACTTGCGGGTGCTGTACTCTCAGGAAGAAAGCATGAATTCCTCAGCAGCTGACTGCTGACATATGAGCTGACCCTTAGTGTCTTCTCAGATCTTGTGTTAAAATCCCAGCATTGAGCTAAGCCTCACACTTCTCTGCATCTATGCTACATAGCTAATTATTTCATTACCATCCATTTAAATGTGCAGTGTGCTGCCATTAACGCAGCCATTTGCTCATTGATCATCCCTGCGTTAAATCCCTACTTATTTTCTGTGTAAATACTTTACTATTGCCTGTGCGGAAGATAGTGCGCTTAACTTCATCATGGCCTCGGAGATTCCTATACTTACTCTCCCAGCTCTACGGTATATCCACCCACAGACAAGCTTCTAATTCTCCCATAAAGCTGCCCATCTTTCCAGTTTGGATACATCCATCCAAAGACACCCATACCAGCATTCTCCCAGCTCTGCCATATATACATCCAGAAGCACCCATACAATCTCAGTTCTCCCATAAAGTCATTCAGAGCCCTCGCTCTCCCTACTCTGCCACGTATCCAATCAGAGCTGGTTATACCTGCATTCTTGTGGTCATGGGCAAGCCACTTAACCCTCCATAGCCTATGTTCCCTGTAAGTATTAGCGTATGTGTCTCATATCCCCTCTTGTTAAATGTATCCCCCAATTGTGTTGTGACCACTTTGATTGAAGGATAAGGTGGTATACAAAACTGTCTAAATAAAATAAATAAAATTCTCCAATTCTGCCATATACCTGCACCCTTTGCCATCCTACTTCTCGTGTTCCTGTGGCCCACATCTACCAGATGTTTCCTCAGTAGCAGCAGCAGCAAGGATTTTTTTGATGTAGCTCTGCCCTCTTGTACTCAATATTAGCTCAGCTGTGGTGAGTGCGTTTTCAAAAGCTTGTTTTTCATTTATTCAGAAATTTCCTCTAAATACACATGCTTATATCCATAGATGCCTGTATATGTCTTCTCACTTCTATATTTGGGTAGCCGTACACGTCACTGAAGTAAATCATTTGTATGGTGCATGCATCACATCTGGAACAAATAAGCCAACTGCTTCGCATGCACTTGCACCCAGGCCATTTCTCTTGCTCATTTGAAATTGTCTATACATGTTAATACCACCCAGGATATCATGAACATGCATGTATCCTGTACTGAGAGAGCTTTCACTTGGCAATATATACTTCCTTATCATCCCTCCAGGTCAGTCCCATTACGTGTGGGTTGTCAGCCCCTTCCAGCATCTGAGGACTGATCATGACAGAGTCTTGATGCATCAGTATAAGAGCTCCCCCTGTAGCTCTGTACTCCAGTCTATCAGTCCTCAGCAGCTGGTGAAGAGCTCCCACTTGATGGTCTCCCTGAGGGAAGCTCAGGAAGAGGTTTTGGGGAAATTGAGAGGCAATCCGTTTTTCTCCGGAAACAAGCAGGAAGTCAGTCCTCACATATGGGTGATGTTGGCACCGATGGAGTCCTCGTGGAAGCATCTCCCCCCCCCCATCTTTCAAAGAAAGTCTTTGGGAGATGCTGCCATGCGTGTGTAGTCCCTGCCCAAGGGTGCCATCTTGCTCAGTCTCCTTTTTTCCACGAAGCCCTTCAGACGTTCGTCTGGCATGTCTCCGGAAAAAGTTGATTTTTTTTTCTCTCTGCGTTTCATACTCGCCTCCGCTATCACACCGATACCTTTCCCGCCACCCGATCTCTGTGTCGAGTTTGGGTCTGTTTTGTAGTTTTTCGTTTCTTTAATTTTCTGGCGTCTTCACGCCCTTTTTTCAAACTGGCAGCCTGGCGAGTCTTCGACCTCGCAGGGGTACTTTTTTCCCCTATGGCTACCAGTGGCTTTAAGAAGTGTGATTGGTGCTCTAAAATTATGTCTTTGATTGACACACACGACTGCTGTCTCTGCTGCCTCGGGCAAGACCATGACCTGGCTGCATGCGGTCTTTGCAAGAGGATATCCAGCAAGGTCCTCAGAGTAGCCAGCAGCAGCACGATAGTTTTTTTTTTTTTTTTTTTTCCCCCCGAGACCCTGATGCCTCTGAAGGCCAGGTCCTCATCTGAAGCCTCGTCACCTCAGGTAGACTCTTCCGAGCCCCACCATGGGCCTTCAGAAGGAGGTCTCCCTCAATGGAACCCAGGAATAAGAAGAAACCCTTGAAGGAGACGTCCTTAAATGGATCCGACCGGCCAGGTGCTTCCGGGCCAGGTCACGCAGTCCGAGACACTTGTCCGAGACATTGGAGAAGGAGTGGCCTGCAAAGTTACCCTGGAAGGCCTCGGTCTCCAGACACCATCCTCGTCAAGGATTCCCCTTTGAGGGAGCCGGTGCTGGGTCCAAGTCCCTCAGTGCCCAAACCGAAGGCTGCGGAGCCTTCTGTCCTGGAGTCCAGAATGGCGGCACTGGAGTGCAGTTTGTCTGCCTTCATGGACCAGCAGCAGGCGCTGTCGTCCGGTACGACTGGTTCATCTGCTTCAACCACTGGGCCCTCGACATTGAAGACGTCCCCAGAGACTGAGGCTGAGCTGATGATCCTCGGCTGAGGTCTCGATCCAATTCCCGCTTGACGGGACCACGATCATCCCTGGGAAGTGTGCTGGGCACCGGCTGCGGAGCATCAGAAGCCCCTAGGCCCACAGAATAAGCCTCCTATGAGTCCTCAACAGACTACTCCGAGTGGGAGATGGAGGATGAGGAGTCCCCCAATACCCGTCGCCATTTCAACGTCCCATCAGACTCTCCCATCTTGGAGCCTCAATGGCAGTCCCTGCCGGAGGATATAGAAACATAGGAAAATGAGGACAGAAAAAGACCACATGGCCTGTTTAGTCTGTCCTTCCATATCAACAAATGCAACAGTCCCCTTTTTTCATTAGAGATAGTCTGTGTTTGTCCCATGTTTTTTTTTAAAATCGGATACCATCCTCATCTCTACCACCTCCATTGGGCTTTCTTGACTTTGTCAAGGATATGTCTAAGGCCCTGGCATTCCCTTCGGAGGAGGACCCTCGGGCGGATGAGTTGGAAATCCTCCAGTACGAGGCCCTTCCGAGGGAATTACGGTGCCCATCCCTCCCATCCTGGAACAGCTGTTCCTAATCGTCTCTCCAGTCCAGTCCCTCACCTCTGGGTTGTGCTCCCCTTCCAGCGGCTTGGAGACTGAGCACTTCATCTTCTTGATGACCCTGGGGTATATGTACCGCTGGCACCTCCCACCAGTTCCAGTATGCTCAGTCTCCAAGCAGCTGAGGGGAACAGGAAGCCAGGGTGATAGGCTTCCTGGAGAGACAGATAAGGAGAGTGAGGGTTTTGGTTTACTTTTACCACTATTTATTTTTCTTTGCTTTCTTTATTTGGCTGGTACCTTGTCTGGATTCCTGGCAGCTTGCTAAGCTAGTGTGTGGGGCAGTCCCTCCCCCCCCCCCCATCTCCGTTGCGTCGGGACAGGAGGAGGCTATGGGAAGAGTGCCGAACAAAGGCCCTTGTCACTGGAGTGGCTCTCGATCCCGTGTGCGGGTGAGGAGCCACTGACTGGAGGAGACAGCGTCGTCAGGGCAGTCCATCTTGTGCCATTCCGCCTCGCTGCCAAAGCTCTTAAAGGCAGCTGAGCGCGGGAGCAGGATAACAGCTAGAGAGAGGCTTTTCTGAAGTTTTTGTTTCGCCAGCGTCGGCCTGCATGGTGAGGTAAGCAAACCACGCGACTGATAACCATGTGGTTGAAGGAGGCCTGCTGGTGAGCATGGGGGTGGGGAGGGGGCCGGAGGATTAAGGCTTTTGCGCGCGCTCGCAGTTATTTCTGGCCTGGAACTGGCATTTGTCCCCTAATGTCTTATAGAAGTCCGTTGAACAGTAGGAATTGTAGGCTGTATTTAATTTTATTTAGTTTAAAAAAAGAAAAAAACAAAGGGGAGAGGGAGCAAGGCAGGATATAATTTTTGTTTAGTTTATATCTTTGCTGCTTCCTCCTGTTGTATTTTAGGTCAAAGGAGAAGCAAAACGGAGAACTATTGGGTGCCATGCTGGCGAGACCGCAATGCTTGGTCTGCAGGACCCAGTGAGGAGCAGTTTTGGACACTGGCATGTGCAGGGGATGCATTATGGAGGCTGCGTCCTTGGAATGGGGCATTCAGGCAAGTATATGCCAGGAGCCACCTCTGTCCCTCTCCCAGGAGTTGAGGGATACACAGAGGCATAGGTTGGGGCTGGGACCCCCCTCAGCCCCCTCCCAGACCCACCACTTCACAGGGGGTGGAGGAGGGAGGGGGGTGGCTGGAGAGATTTCTCTCCAGAGTTTGTCTTGGTCATTCTGATAGCCCTGGATTGGCCAAGGCGTTTGTGGTATGCTGACCTAGTGTGGCTGCTAGCGGATCGTCCGTGGAGGCTCCCTGTGCGGGAGGACCTCTTGACTCAGGGCCCGGTCCAAATGCTATAGGTGGATCGATTCTCATGTACGGCATGGCTCTTGAAAGGGCAAAGTTGTTGAAGCAAGGGTACTCTGGCTTTGTAATCTCAACCTTACTGAAGGCTCGAAAGAAGTCGACTTATCTCTCACGTTAGAATCTGGCGCATCTTTGAAGGGTGATGTGCCGACCGGGGGAGTCGCCCTACTGTGGCTTCAGTGCCGGATGTCCTAGACTTCTTGCAGGCAGGATTTAAGAAGGGCCTGGCTGCTAGTTCTTTGAGAGTCCAATTGGCAGCGATTTCCTGTTATCGGGGAAAGGTCCAAGGGAAGGCGCTGGGTGAGCATCTGGATATGGCGCCGTTTCTGAGGATGGTGGGTCGCCTTCGTCTGCCTCAAAGGTCGGTGGTCACGTCCTGGGATCTCAGTCTAGTACTGGAGTCCCTGGCAGGGGAGCCAGTAGGGCAGGCTTTCCTGAAGGACTTAGCTACCAGAAACCCCGTCTTAATGGTCATCTGCACGGCCAGGCGGATTTCAGAGCTACAGGCCCTTGCCAACCTCCATTTCTTTCCTTTTCTAAGGAGAAGGCTCCTTTTTGCCAAAAGTGGTATCAGCGTTTCATGTGAATCAGCCGATCTCTCTGCCGTCCTTGTTGGCGGTGGGTAATGAGACCGTGGATGCACGCTTGTTTGTTTGTAGAGCGCTGAAGTGCTATCTGAAGAGGACTGAGTCGTTGCGCAGATCAGGTCATCTGTGTGGTTTGTTCGGGAGACCATGCAAAGTAGAGACTGTGGCCAAGGCTTCCATTTCCAGATGGATCAGGGAAGCCATTGCTTCGGCATATATTTTGAAGGACGAGCCTGTTCCGGTGGGGTTACTGACGCATTCCACGTGAGCCCAGGCGGCCTCGTAGGCAGAGTACAGTCTAGAGTTGCCTTTGGATATCTGTAGGACGACGATGTGCATCTCTTTACACACCTTGGCTAAGCACTATCGTTTGGATGTCCAGACAGCAGGGGATGCAATTTTTGGCAGAGCAGTCCTTCGGGCTGGTCTCGCAGGTCCCTCTTGGGCTTTGAACTACTCTGCTACATCCCAGAGGTGAGGAACTGGACTGGGGGAACGATTAGGAAAGAGTAATTAGACCTTACCTGCTAATTAGCATTCCTGAAGGAACTCCAGTCCAGCCCTGCTCCCGTCCAGTTGAGACGACCGGCCCAAAGGTTGAGGTCCAGGGGCTTGAAGGTCGCATTTTGGTGCGGCACTTAGGGAGCAGAGGTAGTGCGGCAGAAAGGGCGAGCTATCTGTCCCCTTGCTCTGTGAACTTGGGGGTGAGTCGTCTCACAGGTAAGCCGCCGCCTCCTCATTGGTGGGGGGGGGGAGGGGGAATGCTGGAGTTATAGTTAGTTGTTGGTCTGCTACTTAATTGTGTCTGTTAATTCAATAGGATACTGGAGTGGGTGGGAGGTGCCAGCAGTATATATACCCCAGAGTCATCAAGAAGATAATGTGCTCAGTCTCCAAGCGGGGGCGGCGCGGGGGGGGGGGGGGGCGGTCGGGGGTGGGGAGGTGGTCCTGAAGGATCTGCAAGATAGAAAACTGGAGTCCCTCCTTAAATAGGCCTTTGATTCGAGTGCGTTAGTTCTGCAGACTTCCATATGCGGGGCCCATGTGCCAAGAGCATCCATTCGCTGGATCCAGGGATTAGCTACAGTAGACATGGATGGCCAGGCAGCCTGGGAAGGGACCAAAATGGAGTCTGCCGCCACTTATATGGCGGATGCCTTCTATGACTTAGTTCAGGTGGCATTCAAGGCGATGGCCTCCATCATTGTGGCGTACCGCTTTCTCTGGCTCTGGAACTGGGCGGCAGATGCTTCTTCCAAAGCTCGGCTCAGTAGGCTCCCATTTAAGGGGAAGTTATTCTTTGAGGAGGCCTTGGACAAGATAGTAAAGGACTTGGGCAACTCAAAAAGGGAATGTCTACCAGAGGATAGGCCCAAAGGGCTGACACCAGGGGGGGGGGGGGGTCTGCAAAGGGAACAACCTAGGGATTTCCACAGGTTTTGAGCCAGTTGCTTCATGCCCTATCAAAGGGGGCGCTACAGGTTAAGAGGGCAGCTCTTTCGATGGGCCAGAGGATTCAGCTGAGATTACTTCTCCCCTCCCTTGCCGACTGCAGTTAAGAAACCACAATGAAGCCATGGAGATCCAGGTGCAAGTGGTGATAGGAAGTCTGTTGCAACAGTTCTATTCCGTCTGGGCCGCTATGACTTCTGACCAATGGGTCTTGGAGATAATCTGCAAAGGTTATGCCCTGGAGTTTGTGAGACCTCTGTCCGATGCTTTCGTCGTCTCACCCTGCTGGGCCCCAAGGAAGAGGAAAGCAGTTCACACTATCCTTCAGTGTTTGTTACAGCTGGAAGTGGTGCAACCGGTGCCCCGAAGCCAGTACGTTACCGGTCGGTACTCTATTTACTTTGTAGCACCCAAAAAATGAATGTTCCTTTCGACCCATCCTCAGACTTAAGCATGTGAGCAAGACTTTCCGAGTGCCTCATTTTCGGATGGAGACCTTGCATTTGGTTATCTAGCGATGAGGCAGGGCAAATTCCTGTCTCCGCTGGATCCTGATAGAGGCCTTTCTACATATCCCCATCAGGCTGGATCACCAGCAATTTCTGCAGTTTGCAGTGCTCATGGTACGCTTTCAGTTCAGTGTGTTACATTTTGGCTTCACCATAGTGCCATGCACCTTCACAGAGGTCATAGTGGTGGCGGTACTGCGACAGGAAGGGATTCTGGTGTACCCCTGCTTAGACGATTGGTTCAACAGGGCCAAGTCGGAAACAGAAGCTCTCACCTTGGCGCGGAGAGTAGTGAGGTTTCTGCAGCAGCTGGGCTGGGTAGTCAATGTCATCAAGAGTCAGCTTCAGCCGGTGCAATGTCTGGTTCCTTATCGTTCCTCCAGCTTAGTCCTCTACGTATGGGTAGTGCACCTCCTCCTGCAGCATGAAGACTGGACCAATCAAATTTCAGCATCACTGGAAACAGCATACTGGCTAACCCTTCAGCTCCAGTGTGTCCAGTCTTCATGCAGCAGGAAGATGTTTGTGAGCCAGGCTGGGCTCACTAGTTTGTCTGTCAGTTTAGGGCTTAGAGTTGTAGCTAACCTTTTGATTTTTCTTTCTTTGCTCCCCATTGGGGTTCTTTTTATTTACTGTAATAGAGGACTACCTGTCCCTTTAAATTTTGTCTCGACACCGGCACTCCGGAGGAGGGGGGGCCCAGCAGAGGTCTCTCCCTCTCCTGCTCTGCCAAAGCCGCTTGTACTTTACTTGCTTTTTGTGTTGCTGGCATAGGATCTCTGTTCCCTGGACTGTTTCGGGACAGAGCTCCTGCGGCGGCTGACCAGTGCCACAGTTCCGGTTCGGTGGGGGTCTGTGTGCTTAGCAGTGCCGGCGGATTTCTCGGGCTCACACATGGTTAGTGCCTCTCTCCCTGCCTTTGCCTGTCATTTTCAGTTTTTCTAACTTTTTGTTTGTTGGGCTATTTTTTCCCGGGGTCGGCCCGTGCAGGGGTGTCCTCCTTCGTCGGGGCTTGTCTGGGCTGGCGGTTTTCGGCGCCAAACTGCATCAGCGCGCCAAAACTTTTCTGAGGAGCCGTGGCCATTTTGTCCGTCGCGGTTTCCTACTCCGTGCAACACACAAGGCAGAGTTCGGCTTCCCCGGAGTGACAGGAACCCTCTCCGGAGGCCAGATCAGCTGCAGCTGCGTGGTTTTTGTTTCTTTGTTTATTTTCCCTTTGCGGATTTCCTTTATTTCTTTATTTCCTTGGCTTTGCCGCAGCGGGACTGTTTGAGCAGCTGGCTTCGTCATTCTGCCGCTCCGGGGCCCCTACCTGCGTTTTTCTGAGTTTGTCTACCAACCCAAACGGGCCAAGACAATAAAAACATAAAAAAAAAAAATAAAAAAAAAAAGCGTGACAAAAGGCCGGCAGGGGTTTCCTCTTTAGTGGCAGCTGCTCTGTCTCTGGTGGCTGGGCTGCTTCTTTGGGGGTACAGTGTCTCTCCCTTATTAGTGTGTGGGCAAGAGATCTCTTCCTACCCCTCCTGTGAGGGAGCCGGGTGTTTTGGCTTCCATGTCATCGGGGGCACTGTGTGTGATTTGTGGATCTCGGAGGGGCGCTTCTCAAGAGACGGGCATCTGTCCGCGCTGTGCCTCCGTGTCCCTCAGTATGGAGCAGAGGCTGGAGTCTTCCCTGGCGGCTGCTTCTCAGCCTCCTCCCCCTTCGGTGGTGACGGACTCGCCCTTGGAGGGTCCCTCGGGTACGGCACCCGCTCTTCCTTTAGCCGCGGGAGCGCACTCTGATCTAGGGGGTACATCTCTTTTGGAGGATTTTTCTCCAGATTTTATTTTATTGATGCATCAGGCTTTTTGTCGTAGGCGCCAGGGGGTTGGGGTAAGTCCCCTCCCTGGTCAGGTGGGGACCGCGCAGACTGCTGCTACGGACAGTGTTCTGTCCGGGGTGAGAGCAGCCAAACGGCAGCGCATACAAGAGCCCTTGTTGTCTGATTCCGATTGTCCGGAGGGAGAAGACCCGGAATTGGACATGGAGGAGGCGGCCTTAGAGGAAGGCGAGCTCCCAGAGCCCAAAGATCAGGTGAAAATTATCCGGGTTTTTCGCCGAGAGGAGTTACCCGCGCTTCTTTCTGAAGCACTTCACACTCTGGGTCTGGTTCCAGCACCGCCGGTCGAGGAGGAAGATGGTGCGGATCCCATCATTCAGGCGGTGCGTCAGACACAGGTGGTTTTTCCCATGCACAGAGTCATTGACCAGATGATTCAAACAGAGTGGGATACTCCCGAATCGGGTCTCAAGGGTATCAAGGTCATGCATAAGCTATACCCTATGGCGGACAAGGACCTCGACCGTTTCCGTTCGCCTCGGGTGGATGCGGCGGTTTCAGCTGTGACTAAGAAGACCACGATCCCTGTCGAAGGTAGTGCGGCTTTGAAGGAGCCTCAGGACAGGAAAATGGACGGATTGTTGAAACAGTCGTTTGAAGCGAACGCAGTAGCGTTGCAGGCCTCCATTTGTGGAGCTTGGGTTGCTCGGGCCTGTCTTCGCTGGGTTCAGCGCCTTCGGCAGGCGGCGTCCGTGGAAACCGAAGAATTGAACGAACTTCAGCGCTTGGAGTCTGGTTCGGCGTATTTGGCGGATGTCCATTATGACCTTATCCGGGTGCTTTCGAATAGCATGGGGTCTTTGGTAGCTACGCGCAGAGCCCTTTGGTTAAAGAGTTGGGCGGCGGATGGCTCTTCTAAGTCTCGCCTGGGCAAGTTGCCTTTTAAGGGTAAGCTGTTGTTTGGTGAGGATCTTGATAAGTTGGTCAAGGAGTTAGGGGACTCCAAGGGCGGCCGTCTGCCGGAAGATCGCCCGAAGAGAGGGAGGTCCCTTCCTTCCCTTCGGGGTCAGTTTCGGGACTTTCGCAGGTTTCGGTCGCCCCGATTTGTGGGATCCCAAAGAAGTAGATATCTCTCGAGATCTCCCAACTTTCAAGGCTTTCAAGGGGCCACTAGAGGATTCGCAGCCGTGGCTTCTACAGCTGCTCGAAAGCCCCAATGAAGGGCTGCGGGTCCCGGCGGAGAGCACAGCGATCGGGGGCCGTCTTCGACGCTTCCTCTCCGCTTGGGCCCGTATCACGTCCGATCGTTGGGTATTGGAGATTATTCGGGATGGGTATGCCTTAGACCTGGCCAGACCCGTTCTCGATTCTTTCGTGGCATCCCCCTACCGGGGTTCTCGAAAGACCGCTCAAGTTCGACAAACGCTCGATCGCTTGCTCCGGTTGGGCGCAGTGGTTCCCGTTCCGCCGGCAGAATATGGTCTGGGCCGGTATTCCATTTATTTCGTGGTGCCAAAGAAGGATGGTGCTCTTCGCCCCATTTTGGATCTCAAGGGCGTGAATCGCTGTCTTCGGGTTCCACATTTTCGGATGGAAACCCTGCGGTCCGTAATTGTCGCCGTCCGCAAAGGGGAGTTTCTTACCTCTTTCGACCTCAGAGGCCTATCTCCATATTCCTATCCGGGAGTCCCATCAAAAGTATCTCCGGTTCGCTCTTCCGTGGGGTCACTTCCAGTTCCAAGCTTTGCCCTTCGGCCTGGCCACCGCTCCTCGGGTGTTCACCAAAATCATGGTGGTGGTGGCGGCGGCCTTGCGCCAGGGGGGAGTGCTGGTTCACCCCTATCTGGATGATTGGTTGATACGCGGAAAGTCTCATTCAGAAAGCGTGACGGCCACGGCGAGAGTCGTAGAACTTCTGCAATCTCTCGGCTGGGTAATCAATCCGAGCAAGAGTCACTTGGTTCCGACTCAAGCACTAGAGTACTTGGGAGCACTATTCGATACTTGCAGGGGTGCCGTGTTTCTCCCGGAACGGAGGGTGCTAGCTCTCCGATCTCTCGTGCGCCGTTTTCGGCGGGCCACTGCTCCGTCGGCTTGGCACTATCTGCAACTGTTGGGAACGATGGCGGCAACCTTGGAAGTGGTGCCTTGGGCTCGCTTCCACTTGCGCTCCTTGCAGAGGGCTTTGCTCCGTCGCTGGTCCAATCAGGTCGATTCGTTGAACAAGCGTCTTCCCTGTCCGCGGACGGTGTGCCAGGACCTGAAATGGTGGCTTCGACCGTCCTCGTTCCTGGCGGGGATGCCCTTGGAGCAGCCGGACTGGATTCCGCTGTTGACGGATGCCTGTCTCTCGGGCTGGGGGTCGCACTGCGGGGAGCACATGACGCAAGGTCTCTGGTCCCAGCAGGAGAGCAGTTGGTCGATCAATCGTTTAGAGCTGAGAGCTGTTCGGTTGGCGCTGCAAAGCTTCGAAGTTCAAGTGACGCACCGAGCAGTGCGGGTTCTGTCCGACAATGCCGCGACCGTTGCTTACATAAATCGGCAGGGCGGTACAGGAAGCGTGGGCTTGGAAGCGGAAGCCCAATTGCTGTTCGCGTGGATAGAGCCTCGGTTACAGACTATATCGGCGGCGCACATTGCCGGGAAGGACAATGTGACGGCGGATTTTCTCAGCCGAGTTCACGTGGATGCCGGCGAATGGGAGTTGAATCACGAGGTGTTTCAACAGTTAGTACGCCGGTGGGGTCAGCCTGTAATGGACCTCATGGCCACCTTTCGGTCGGCGAAGGCTCCTCGGTTTTTCAGTCGGCGTCGGGAGTCAATGTCAGAAGGCATCGATGCTCTGTTGCAAACCTGGCCCACGGTCGGCCTCCTTTACGTGTTTCCTCCGTGGCCACTTCTGGGACGGGTGATTCAACGGATCGAGTCTCACCAGGGACGGGTGTTGTTGATAGCGCCGGATTGGCCCCGTTATCCCTGGTATGCCGACCTGGTGCGATTGTTAGCCGACTCCCCGTGGCGGCTCCCGCATGCTCTGGATCTGTTGTGTCAGGGCCCTCTTCGCATGCCGCAAGTGGAGAGATTCTCTTACGGCCTGGCTATTGAAAGGTCGAGGCTGAGGAAGAAAGTTTATTCGAAGTCCGTTGTAGCGACGTTGCTTCAAGCACGCAAGCGGTCCACTTCGCTGGCCTATGTCCGAGTTTGGCGTATTTTTGAAGATTGGTGTTCCAGGCGCCAGTTTCGGGCGGCTACGGCCTCTCTTCTGGTCGTGTTGGATTTTTTGCAGGACGGTTTTGATAAAGGTTTGGCCGCCAGTTCCTTGCGGGTGCAGTTAGCGGCCCTTTGCTGTTACAGGGGTAAAGTTCAGGGTATCGCGCTGGGCGCCCATGCCGATGTTGGCCGTTTTCTGAAGGCGGTTTCTCGGCTGCGCCCAACGCGCCACGTTTCTGTTCCTTCGTGGGACCTTAACTTAGTCTTACGCGCGCTTAGTGTCGCTCCGTTTGAACCTCTTTCTCGGGTT
The DNA here is from genome assembly GCA_033557465.1 of Ichthyophis bannanicus. Taxonomy (NCBI): domain Eukaryota; kingdom Metazoa; phylum Chordata; class Amphibia; order Gymnophiona; family Ichthyophiidae; genus Ichthyophis; species Ichthyophis bannanicus. Next base: position 692,520,872 of record CM066035.1, read on the forward strand.
TCGGTGAAGGATTTGACCCTTAAGGCGGTGTTCCTGTGGCGATTTGTTCGGCACGGCGCATTTCAGAGCTTCAAGCTCTGTCTTGCAGAGAGCCTTTCCTCTCTTTCTCGGATCAAAAGGTGGTTCTGCGGACAGTACCTTCTTTTTTGCCTAAGGTGTCTTCTCCCTTTCACTTGAATCAGGTGGTGTCGCTCCCGGTGTTGCATGCGTCGGGGGAGCGGGCTTCTGATCGCAGTCTTAGTCATTTGGACCTTAAAAGAGTGTTGCATCGATATTTGCAGGTCACCGAATCCTTCCGCAAGTCGGATCGTTTGTTTGTCCTGTTCGGAGGTTCCAGAAAAGGTGAGGCGGCGGCGAAAGCCTCCATTTCTAGATGGATTAAGGAAGCGATTGCCTCGGTCTATCTGTTGCAGGGCCGTGTTGCACCGCTGGGGTTGCGGGCTCATTCTACCAGAGCTCAAGCGACGTCCTGGGCGGAATATAGCTTGGTTTCGCCAGTGGAGATCTGTAAAGCGGCGACGTGGTCGTCCCTACACACTTTCAGTAAGCACTATCGTCTTGATGTCTTGGCGGCAGGAGATGCCTTTTTTGGCTCCGCCGTCTTGCGTGCCGGTTGGCAGAATCCCTCCCGTTAAGGCTGCTCTGTTACATCCCATACGTAGAGGACTAAGCTGGAGGAACGATAAGGAAATAGTAATTACACTTACCTGGTAATTGTAGTTCCTTGAGTGACGACAGCTTAGTCCTCCTTCCCTCCCTTATAGCAGAGCTTTGGCTCGGCAAGCTTTTGGCTCGGAGGTCAGTATTCACAGGTGAGTGTTTCAGATGTTTCTTGTTTGCTCTTTTCTCTTCTTTCTTGCCTTTTTTGCTCTCGCTGTCTGCTTCTGATGCGGCAGGCGGGGGATCCTCTGTTTGGGTGGTGGTGTCTTACAAAAAAAATAAAAATAAAAAGAGGAGGCTAAAAAAGGGTAACATGATCTCTATATCTGTCCCGCTGAGATTCCTCATTAATCATTTCATATCTTCTAAAAGGTTAGCTATCTGTTTGAGTTTTGCTTTGACAGTAGTTCACTGGAGCTGAAGGGTTAGCCAGTATGCTGTTTCCAGTGATGCTGAAATTTGATTGGTCCAGTCTTCATGCTGCAGGAGGAGGTGCACTACCCATACATAGAGGACTAAGCAGTCGTCACTCAAGGAACTACAATTACCAGGTAAGTGTAATTACTATTTTATCTAGAGGCCCAGTTCGACATTGGGAAGGGGGTTGTTTCCCTTCCCGAGGACAGGGTGCAGAAGATTGTAGCGCAAGTGAGGGCATGCAACATGGCATTACATGCAGATACAGGGTTCAATGGCAGCGATGCTGAATCTGGTGCCATGGGCCTAGAAACATAGGCCATGTGGTCTTTTTCTATCTAGCCTGTCCTTCCATATCAACAACTACAGCAGTCTTCTTTTAGAGATCCTCTGTGTTTGTCCCATTCTTTTTTGAATTCAGATACTGTCTTCATCTCTACCACCTCCACTGGGAGACTATTCCACAGATCCACCACTCTTTCTGTAAAGAAATATTTCCGCATATCACTCCTGAATCTATCCCCTTTCATCCTCATCCCACGTCCCCTCGTAGCAGAACTTGCTTTTAATCGAAAGAGGCTCTCCTCCATGGCATTTATGCCATGGAGGTATTTTAAACGTCTCAATCGTATCACCTCTATCCCTCCTTTCCTTTAAGGTGTACATATTAAGATCCTTAAGTCTATCCTCATATGCTTTATAATGAAGACCACTAACCATTTTAGTAGCCACCCTCTGTACTGATTCTATCCTGTTTATATCCTTTTGAAGGTGCAGCCTCCAGAATTGCATGCAGTACTCCAAATGAGGTTGCACCAAAGACTTATACAGAGGCACTATCACCTCCTTTTTTCTGCTAGCCATTTATCTCCGTATGCAATCAAGCATCCTTCTAGATTTTTCTGTCACCTTTTCTATCTGTTTAAGATCATCAGACACAACCACACCGAGGTCCCGCTCTTCTTTTGTGGACAAAAGTACTTCACCCCCTATACTATATCGTTCCCTTGGATTGCTGCAGCCCAAATGCATGAACTTGCATTTTTTAACATTAAATCCCAGCTGCCAAATTCTAGACCATTCTTCAAGCTTAGCTGCATCCCTCCTCATGTTATCTACACCTTCCTGGGGTCTACTCTACTGCAGATTTTGGTATCACCCACAAAGAGGCAAACCTTACCTGATAGCCCTTCCGTTATATCACTAACAAAGATGTTAAAAAGAATCGGACCAAGGACACGTGACCTTTACAGCAGACGCTCCTGTTATGGTGGTCTCTGCAGAAGCATTCCTTTTCTCAGAGATTGCTGTTCCCGGAAGAGGCAAGGGCAAGTTTGGGATGGTGGCTGCAGACCGCTTACTTATGGGTGGGCCTACCATTGGAACTACCACAGTGGGTACTGATGACCAGTGATGCCTAGATTGTCAAAATCAGGTGGCACAGTGCGCCTGGCCAAAGCGGAAAGCGCTTGGTCGATCGATCAACCTGCTCGTGGTGAGAACAGTGTTCTTGGTGCTGCAAAGTTTCCATCCGCTAATAGCAGGCAGTCCGCGTCTTCTCTGACAATGCGACGACAGTGGCCTATACCAACTGGAAAGGGGGCAAGGGCAGTGTGTGTCTACTGAGAGAAAGTCAGTCCCTCCTCCAATGGGTGGAGGAGCATTTGCTGGCTCTGTCGGTGGTGCACGTCGCAGGGAAGGACAGTGTGCAAGTGGACTATCTCAGCTGGCACAGGTTGGATTCCAGAGGAAGGGAGCTCAACGTGGCAGTATTCCACGACATCACAGTGTGTTGGGGGTCGCTGATGATGGATCTCATGGCTACCCTGAACATTGCCAAGGCCAGCTGCTTCTTCAGCAGGCACAGAGAGAACATGTTAAAAGGGCTCGCCGCTCTCACGCAGGCATGGCCAGCAGAAGAGCTGCTATGTCTTTCTGCCATGGGCGCTCATTGGTAGTCTTCTGCAGTGGATGGAGAGACACAGTGGTCCAGTGATCCTAATAGCACCGAATTGGCCACAGAGACTATGGTATGCAGATCTCACTCTGCTTCTGATTGATTGTCCTTGGAGATTGCCCTACAGGGCCAACCTTTTGGCTGAGGGACCGGTGCTGATGCTGAAGGTGGATGGATTGTTTTTCTTACAGCTTGGCTATTGAAAGGGCACGGTTGTTTCACTGAGGCTACGTCCCAATGGTGATTGCTACCATGCTGAAGTTCAAAAAGTGGTACACTACTTTGGCCTATATCAGGGTCTGGTGAGTATTTGAATGGTGATCGACCAGGGATGTGTGTCCTTTAATTACCTCGCTTCCAAACATCTTGTTGTTTTTGCAGCGAGGGCTGGAGAAGGGTTTGGCCCTTAGCTCTCTAAAGGTATAGGTGGTGGCTGACCTACTACCGAGGGCAGGTGAAGGGTTGTTCGCTGGCAGCACATCTGGACATAGTTCAGTTTCTTGGGGCTGTTAAGCTCGTTCGTCCGCCCTTCCAACTAGTGGTCCCTTCGTGGGATCTGAATTTAGTGCTGGAGGCGCTAGCACAGTCTCCATTTGAGCCCCTTTCCAGGGCATCCATAAAGGACCTCGCCTTTAAAAGACATTGCTGGTAGCGCTCTGTTCCGCTCAATGAATTTCTGAACTACAGGCTCTCTCGTGTCGGGAACCTTTTCTGCAGTTTAGTGAGGAGAAGATGGTCTTGCGGCCTGTGCTGTCCTTTCTGCCCAAGGTGGTGTCTAAGTTTTTTATGTTAGTCAAGTCATTTCTCTGCCAGCCTTTTCAATCCTCAGACGCTCCGAGGAAGAGCATCTGCTTCACTGGTTGGATGTCTCTCGGGTCTTGAAGAGAATGGAATTTATTCGCAAGTCAGATCGGTTATTTATTCTCTTCGGGGACCCGTATATAGGGGAGGCGGCCTCGAAAGCAGTGCATGCAGATCTATCTCATGCATATTTATTGTAGCTATTCTGAAAACATGACTGGCTTGGTGGTACCTAGGTCAGTGGTTCCCAACCCAGTCCTTATTGGGTACATCGTCATTTATGACAGCATAAAGACGGAAAGTGCTCTCCATCCCTTCTCCTATGGCCAGAACAGAGGCTCTCGGGAGAGGGGACTATTAGAGATAATTATACTATGTTTTTTGGTTGCGGTTAGGTAAATTCATTAGGTGTGTTAGTGTTTTATCTGCTTTGTCAAGAGGAGACTGGAGTCTGGAGCAATAGGGGGAACTCTTATACTGATACATCAAGACTCTGTCATGATCAGACCTCAGTTGCTGAAGGGGGCTGACAACCCACACGTAATGGGACTGGCCTAAAGTGAACTCAAGGAAAGACAATTAGCAGGTAAAGTTTAATTTTTCCATATTTAGTATGTATTTACCTGCACTTATTAAACCAGAACACTCCTTAACGGTTACACACAAAATCACATTCAACTAAGCCTTTTATCTGCTAGATGGTTTAGTTTATTCATGAGTTTTCTATAGTGCCTTTAATAGTATTTATAGCATGGCATTTCACAATTCATAATCATAAAATCATATCAAGGGATATGCAGCCAAATAAGGACAGGACATTGCATAACCCATAGTCGAGACACATGGTCAGCAGCCAAAAGACACTACTTGTAATACCTTCTGTCAAGCCAACTAGAACATAATTGCATTCACCTGTCTAATATTTGGTCATATTATTCTGCCCAGCACATGCTTATCCGCACTGGCATGTCAAGAGCAAATTGTTTCTCTCACAGTCACTTAATACTATGACCAACCCTCAAAGAATTACGCCAAAATACTTTCTCAGATTTTTCTAGTGTGAGGTACAAGGGTTGCTGTACAGACACTGCCACCCTCTCCTAGGGAGAGCAGCAGTAACTTGCTTTCCACTGTAGCCGGACAAAAAAGCCAATTGCTTTGCATGCACTTGCACCCAGGCCATTTCTCTCACTCATTTGCTATTGTCTATACATGTTAATACAATCCAGGATATCACGAACATGCATGTATCCTGTACAGAGAACTTTTGCTCAGCATGTGTTTATCTGCACTTATTAAAAGTTCTGGGGTGCAGTAGCAACTTCCCACTGTGATCTGATGGCATGGAATGCCTCATGCCTTGTAGTGTTGCTGTCTTTGCTAGTGCTTAGCAGGAAGTAGAACCTGTGCAACAGCAACAGGGGCACTCTGGTTTCATGTGCAGAACTGTCGTCTGCTTCTGTTTGAATTTGTGAGCAGGATTTACCTACACAAATCATTTTGTTTCATGAATCATCTTCATGCAATCACTCACTTGTGTATGTGTTCTGAGAGGATGTGCATGTACACCTGTTCATTGAGTGCTCTTCATATTTGGAGTGGAGGAGTGGCCTAGTGGTTGGGCAAGGTACTTCAGGCCGGAAGGACTGGGGTTTCTAGTCCCACAGGTGCTCCTTGTGGTCTTGGGCAAGCCACTTAACCCTCCATAGCCCATGTTCCCTGTAAAATAGTTATCTCCAAGTTATAATGCCCTGTTCAATGTAATTTCTGATGTAAACCACACTGATGCAGAATAGCACGGTATGTAAGAGAATGTAAATAAATAAATTTGCTTACATTCATCTCCTTACATAAGATATGACATACTGGTTCAAACCAAATGTCCATTGAGCCTGGTATCCTGTTTCCCACTGTGGCCAATCCAGTTCACAAGTACCTGTAGTATTCCCAAAAGATAAGCAGCATGCAATCTGTCTATCCCAGGTGTAAGAATTGGATTTCCCCTGATTTATGCATTTAGTCTCCAGGAACTCGTCCAAATCGTCTTCTTTTTTTTTTTTGTAACAATTTTTATTGATGCAGCTTTAGCTCTAGAGTACAACCATTGATAATGAAGTCCCAATGGTAGCTACAGATTTTCCAACAATTATACAATCTATGCAGTTTTTATGTCCACTTACAGGTCACATCAACCAACCGCCCCCACCCTCCCCATCCCTCCTCCCCCCTCTTTCCCTTCCCTGTTTAAGTAAACCAGCATTTTATCCCATTCTTTGTCTGCATAGAGCAGTTAAACTTTCCATCATATAAATTTGGCGAGTTCTCTCCACACACTGTTCTATGGAAGGGGATGCTATTTGCTTTCTCCTGTAAGCTAATTCTCATCTTGTTGCACTAAGACAAGCCATAATTTGTTCCTTTCTTTACGTGGGCCCCCCTCCCTCCACCAGCCCAGCAGAAATATGCAGGGATCTACCTCCATCCCCACCCCAACTACTTGTTGAATCCACTCTTTCACTCTTACCCAGAAGGGTTATATTTGAGGGCAGGTCCACCAAATGTGAAAGAAGGAACCACCTCCTCCACAGTTCCTCCAACATTGATTTGGGGCCGAGGGAAACATCCTATTTAACCTCTCCGGGATATAATACCACCTCATCACAACCTTATACCAATGTTGTTTTGCTGCTACCAAAATAGGTAGTTGGTGACCCTGGTCTAGAATCATTTGCCATAGAAACAGAGAAAAATGATGACAGAAGAAGACTACATGGCCTTCCATATCAACAACTACAACAGCCTCCTTTTTTTCTTTAGAGATTCTCTGTGTTTTGTCCCATGCTTTTTTGAATTCAGATACTGTCCTCATCTCTACCACCTCCACTGGGAAACTATTCCATGGATCCACCACTCTTTCTGTAAAGAAATATTTCTGCATATCACATCTGAATCTATCTCCCTTCACCATCATCCCAATCGAAACATAGAAAAATGACGACAGAAAAAGACCACATGGCCTATCTAGTCTGTCCTTCTATTGCAACCCCCAGGTCCCCTTCCCATTCATGCATATATCAATGTTTACCTTTCGCTGAAATAAGACCCCTAGACCTCTTCTTCCCATACCATATTGTTTCTAGTCTTGTAAATTCCTTATCATCCTTATCCCGTTTCCTTCCCAAATAATGTATCACTTGTCTATACTGGAATATTTCAAATCCTCAGATTTAACCCAATTCTCCCCATCCACAAATTGGTGGAACCATTTTAGTCCTACTTATGCCCATTGTTTATAGAGCCCCCCCCCCTCTATCTTCCTCTTCTTCTTCATCATTATTTTTGGCTTCCTTTTGGCTCTGCTGCAGCTTTTTTAAAAAAAAAAAGCAGGCAAGGAAACAAGGGGCTGTGTTAGAGCAGAGCTCACTGGAGAAGGACCCCCTTCCGAGGTCTGGGAGGTGTTGAAGGTCTTGCCAGGGTCCTGGGGGTTCTGGTGGCTCCCGAACCCGTGATCAGGTGAGGAGCTGCCATTCAGCCATGGCTTGACGAGAGGCAGAGTGTTCCCGGCCCCCTCCCCCCTCGTGCTGATGTTGCTATTCAGACTGAGCATGAGGTTGCTGAGAGCGAGACAGGCCAGTGTGTTTCAGCAGAGCGGTCTTCTGCCAAGTAATTTGCGATGCTGTATTCTGCTCTCTACGGTGTTTTTGGGGATTTCTAAATCTGGTGGTTTGTTTCTAGGGCGGCCGGGTCTGCAGCAGAGGGCTCGAGCCGCGTTGCTGCGTCAGTTGCAACTGTGCGGGAAGGGCTGAAGGCGCAGTTTTTCTGGCAGGCGCTTCAGTGCCTTTCTCTACCCAACTCTGTGGCACTGGGTTGCTTTTCGGGGTGCTTTGGCCTGGTATCTTTCTCTCTCTCTCCTGCACGGGGACTTGTTCTTTGGGCCCTGTTGCAGAATAGGAGGAAATACATTTAACATAAAAGAAAATAAATTGATAAAATAGCAGTTAAATAGAAAAGCAAAGCTTTATTTGGAAAAAGGGGGAAGATTCTTCAGAGGAGTGTTTTTTGTACTGTCTTGGCTGGATTGTTGTTTTCTTGGCTAGTCCCCTTGCCCTGTGTGGGGCTGGTCCTGTGCAGAACAAGCTTGCACCCATACCGGCTTGTCCACAGTGTCTGGTGTGTGGGACCCAGGGGGGGGGGGCGGTTTCCGACACTGGTGTTTGCCGTGGCCGCGCACTTGAGGCCACTACCATGGATCAGGAGTTGCAGGACAAGTCAAGGCTGGAGCTGGCCCTCACCCTGTCCAGGGAGTCCCAGGCCTCAGTGGAGGACCCTCCCCCCCCCCCTTGCCTCTTGAACTTGCTTCAGCATCCTTGGTGGCTCTAGGTCCCTCCATTTCTCACGGGCTGAGTGAGGGAGGGGTTCCAGCTATGTTCTCCCCAGAGTTTGTTCTCTTGCTACATCGGTCATAGCTGCTTCAGCTCGAAGCAGTGGTTCCTGTTCCCGCAGAGCAGTGTGGCTTCGGGCAGTACTCCATCTACTTCATGGTGCCCAAGAAGGACTGTTCCTTTTGCCCAATCTTAGATCTCAAGTGGGTGAGCCGTTGTCTTCTGGTGCCTTACTTTCGCATAGAAACGTTGCATTCCGTGGTGGTTCCTGTGAGAAGCGGGGAGTTCCTGATGTCTCTAGACCTCACGGAGTCATATCTGCACATCCCCATTCAGCCAGAGCACCAGCAGTTTCTCCAGTTTTCGGTGCTGATGGGACATTTCCAGTTTTGAGCGCTGCCGTTCGGCCTCGCAACGGCTTCCCGTACCTTTACCAAGGTCATGGTGGTGGTAGCTGCCACACTCTGCAAGGAAGGGGTGCTGGTTCATCCGTACCTCAACGACTGGGAAGAGAGCATGCAGACGATGGCTCGGATTGTTCAGTTCCTGGAAAGTCTAGGTTGAGTGGTCAATTGGGCCAAGAGCCACTTGGTTTCATCCCAGGAGCTGGAATACCGGGGGGGGGGGGGGGGTGTTTGACACGTGTCTTAAGTTGAGTCTTCCTGCCGGAACAGTGAGCTCAGGGGCTGCAGTGGTTCCTGAAGTTGGCAGAGCCTATGGCCTGGCATTATCTGCAGGTTCTGGGAACCATGGTGGCCACTGGAAGTAGTGCTGTGGGCAAGGGTGCACATGTATCCTCTTTAGAGGGCCTTGCTCCATCAGTGGTTGCATCAGACTTTCCCAGAGGCTCCCCTGTCCGCAAGAGGCCGGGGGGGAGGGGTGCTCAGGTGGTGGCTCTGTTCGAACCTGTTGGTGGGCATGCCTCTCGAGCCTCCGCAATGGGTCGTGTTGATGACTGACGTCAGCTTGTCGGGATGGGGAGCCCATTGCGAGGGGCGTTTCGTTCAAGGATGCTGGAGCCCGTCGGAGACCACTTGGTCGATCAACAGGCTGGAGGGCTGGAGATGCGGGTGGTAGCTCTGGCGCTCTGCAGTTTCCTACCGTGGTTGCGGGAGAAGGCGGTCGGGGTCTTCTCGGACAATGCAACCATGGTGGCCTACATCAACCGGCAGGGAGGCACAGGCAGTGCGGCCATGGAAGATGAGGCAGAACTGCTGTTCGCTTGGGCCGAGGCCAACATCCAAACACTGCCGCTGCGCATGTGGCAGAGGTCGACAGTGTGACAGACTTTCTCAGCCAGGTATATGTGGATTCCGAGGATCTCAATCTGGAGTTCTTCAATCAGGTGGTGCGCAGGTGGGGAGCACCGGTCATGAATCTAATGGCGATTTTCGAGACTGCCAAAGCGAGGTGGTTCTTCAGCAGACAACGAGAAAGGATGACGGAGGGTCTCAATGCACTAGCGCACCCATGGCCCGTGGAGGGTCTTCTGTATGTTTTCCACCGTAGGCCTTCATAGGTCGGGTCGTGCAACAGATGGACTGGCTGCAGCGCCCATGGTATGCAGACCTGGTATGGCTCCTAGCTGATCAGCTGTGGCGTCTCCCGGTCCTGAAGGATCTTCTATTGCAAGGGCCTCTGCGCATGCCCCAGGTGGATTGATTCTCTCTTACGGCTTGGCTCTTGAAAGGACACGACTGTGAAAGAAGGGTTACTCGTGCCCTGTGATCCCAACCCTTTTGACGGCTAGGCGGAGGTTGACCTCATTAGCCTATGTGTGTGTATGGTGCATTTATGTAGGCCTGGAGTGAGGGTAGGCAGGCGCAGAGGTCAACAGCCTCCGTTCCAGACATCCTTGCCGCCTTGCCTGCAGGCCGGTTTCGATAAGGGCTTAGCGGCTAGTTCCTTGTGGGTGCAGCTGGCTGCAATTGCATGCTATCTGGGGAAGGTTCGGGGGTACTTCTGGGAACGCACCCATATGTGCTGCGTTTTCTGAGGGGTGGTATCCTGCTGCCTTCTGCCACGGAAAGTGGTGGTTCTGCTGTGCAACCTCAATCTCGTGTTGTCTGCTCTTTATCAGGGGGCCTTTCAAGCCTTTAAGTCAGCCTTCTTTGAAGGATTTGACCCTCAAGGCAGCCATATGCTCTGCATGCCGGATTTCGGAGCTTCAGGCGTTATCGTGCTGGGAGCCGTTCCTTTCTTTAAAGAGAAGGTGGTTCTGAGGCTGGTTCCTGTGTTTCTTCTGAATGTGGTGTCAGCTTTCATGTGAAGCAGCTGGTCTCGCTGCTAGTTCTGAGGGTTTCGGAGTCCGGTGTCAGCGATCCCCTGTTGCGCTTGTTGGATGTTCAAAGGGTCCTGAAGCGTTATTTGAAGGTGATAGCAGTTTTCCGCAAGTCGGAGCATTCGTTTGTGCTGTTTGGAGGTCCGCGCAAGGTTAAAGCTTCTAAGGCCTCCATTTCTCGGTGGATTCGCAAAGCTATTGCTTCAGCTTATATTCTGAAGGGTCTGCAGGTCCCTGCAGGACTTTGTGCCCATTCTACTAGGGCTCAGGCGGCCTCGTGAGCCGAGTTTAGCCTGGTGCCACTAATAGAGACTTGTAAGGTGGCAACCTGGTCTTCTCTCCATGTCTTTGCTAAGCACTATCGCTTGGATGTCCAGGTGGCACGGGATGCCTGTTTTGGGGCAGTGGTGCTCCAGGCCGGTTTGGCTGGTCTCTCCCATTACGTTTATTGATCTGTTATCCCAGAGGTCGGGACTGGACTGGAGGGATGATAAGGAAAGCAAAATAAGACTTGCTTGCTAATTGTTGTTCCTTGAGGAACTCCAGTCCAGTCCTGAATCCCACCCGGGAGCTGGTACTGGCATCATTTCTGCAGTTCTTTCTCGGTTTGGCTGCAGGGTACATTGGTCTGCAAGTTCTCGGGATTTTTCAGCGGCCAGGGGCGGTTCAGGAGTTTCTCAGTCGTCGCTAAGTGGCTGGAGGTAGACCTTCAAGGATACTTCAGGTAAGCCTTCCCTCTCAGGGGGGAGGGGCAGTTCCTCGAGTTTGGGGGGGGGGGGGGTTAAACATACTTAACCACCACTAAAACCATAGAATAACTTATTTGTTGTTCCTGTGAGTCTGCTTTGTCAATAGATTGCTGGGAGTTGGTAGGCGGTGCCAGCTGTATTAGTACTGGTGGTGTCAGAACTGGACATTCTCAATCTCCAAGTTGCTGCAAGAGGTACACTACCCAGAGGTTGGGACTGGACAAGTTACTCAAGGAACAACAATTAGCAGGTAAGTCTAATTTCTGTGTCGATTGACAGCACCATAGCTCCCTCTCGTTTCTGGTGGGCTGCCCAGATTGCCTCTAACACCCTCTTAATATTATCTGAGGCAAGTCTTCCCTCAATAAAGCAAACAAAAAAACTCTGACGTAGTAAAGAGAGACCCCTTAGTGATAACATTTTTGTCTGAGCTATCATTCAAAAGAAGCTACAATTGCTACAGGCATCTTGTTCAACCTGATACAGGGTCATGATGATTTTGACCCAAAATGTGCCACGTCGTTCATCATAGATTCTGTGGCATTTCCAAGCTTGTGAAGAAGTCTATCTGGTAGCTAAGTTTTTTCTGAAGTTAAGTGTTTTAAATCATTACATTGTTTCTGAAACTAATAAAAGGGGCTATCATGGCAAGGGGTAGGATTTGATTCCCCCTTCTTTTGAATGATAACTTTTTTGTCGGAGCTATCACTAAGGGGTCTCTTTACTACGTCTGAGTTTTTTGTTTGCTTGGTAGTTTACTCTGTATGAGGGTTTGTCTATAATTCCCTCAATAAAGCCCGTTTGATTGGGTTCCACCAGTGTAGGCATCCATCCTGCCAGTCTGTGAGCTAGCACTTTGGCAAAGATCTTTATGTCCACATTAAGCAGGGAAATCGGGCGATAAGAACTGCAGTGCAGTGGGTCTTTACCTTCTTTTGGTATGACCGTTATCTCTGCAGACAGGGCTCCTCCTTCCCCTAACCTATTCAATGTTTGTCCCAAGATCTCTACCAGATCTTCCTGAAAGGTCTTCTAGAATGCAGCAGGGAGCCCGTCCAATCCCGGTTCTTCCCATTAGGCAATTCTTTTATGACCAACTCTTCCCGCTGTATCTCTCCCTCCATTGTTGTCCTCTCTTCCTCCCCTAGCCTTGGCAATGCTATCCCCTCCAAATATTGTATTCCTCTTCTTCCCAGTTCCCCTCCCTAGGTTTTGTACAGCAACTCATAGAATTGGCAGAATCAAGCCCCAATATGTTTTTTTCTGTTCGCAAAATATCCCCCTCTCTTCCCTTAATACCTGTTATAGTGGCCACCAGCTCTTGGTTTCTAAGTCTGCGAGCTAACAAGCACCCTGCTTTATCACCCCACTCATAGTACCTCTGTTTAACTCGATCTAATTGAAACGCTACTGCCTCCAGTTGCAGTTTAATTCCATACGTAGCTGGTTCAGGTGTTTAAGCCTCTGCGTTGTACCCTTCTCCCTATGTTGTTCTGCAGCCTGCTTGATCTCTTTGCAACTGGTACTCTTTCTGTAGCCTCTGTTTCTTATATCATGTGGTTCACATTATTAGCCTCCCCCTAATTACAGCCTTCATTCCTCCCATTGTCATTCTCTTGCCAATGCCTTTTGTATGCAGTGTTCTATATTGTGTACAATCTCATCCCTCTTAAGGAGTCTCTCATTCAGCCACCAAAATCTTATTCCTCCTTCTCCCCTACTATCCCCCATTGTTACTCACGTTGGTGTGTGGTTAGACCAGGTAATGTTACCCACTTTAGTTTCCCTCACTCTCAATTCCCATAGCTTGTCCAGTAAGATATAATCTATCCTGCTATAACTAACTACTTTTGCGTAGAAGGTGTATTCCCTGAATTCTTTATGGCTCTGCCTCCATATATCCAATAGTTGGTATTTCCTCATGATACCCCATATTAACTGCCTAGGTTTTTTATGCCCATCTCCTGTGAACTGGTGATCCCACTCAGGGTGGTAGTGAGATTAAAGTCTCTCCCTAGGATCAGTTTTCCCTGAACTGTTTTTTCCAGTATATCTTTGAGCCCTTTCCAAAATTGAGTTTGTTGATCATTTGGGGCATATATGTTCACTAAAGTGACCTGTTCTCCCATAATGTTCCCCTTTAACACCAATATCCTCCCTTTCTTGTTCCGGACAATGTCCTTCACTTGGAGTGAACAATCCCTTTTCAATAAGATTGCTACGCCCCCTTTTTTTGGTCCCCCTGCTCCTCTGGAACACCCAAAATATTGATGTGGGTATGATTTACTCCTCAACAACCCTTCATCTGTACCTCCTAAGGTGTGTTTCCTGTATATTTAAAAAAAAAAAAAAATTCCCATCCCAGGTGCTCCGCTCTCGAAACATCTGCTGCCGCTTCTGAGGGGTTTTTCAACCCCTTTGCATTAATAGTACCTATATGCACCATTATTTTCAGTTTGCTGGTCTGCTGTTTTCTCTTCCTTCCTCCCTCTTCCCTATCCTCCCCTCTTCCCCCCCTCATCTCCCAGCCTTCCCCCTTAAGTATGCCACTCCTCCAGGAGTGAAGAATCTGAAGCAAGTGACATGCTCTGGTGTAAACCCACTCCCCCCGGCCCCATTTGCCCCCTTTCCCCATAGCCAGGACCCTTCAATTCTGTGGTTCTTCAAGGGCAATTGAGCCTTTAGCACCATAACCCCAATGTTGAACCTATCTCTAGTCCCGCTCTTCCCCCACACTCTTTATCATAGTTCTTTGACCTGTGCCTTCCTAAGCAGGGCATTCCTCATTAGCCATTCACACCACTTCCTTCCCACATCATCCCTTCCCCGATTTTTTCCCCCCCCCCCCAGTCTCTAGTCATACTTGCCTATCCCCCCCCTCCCTCTACCCCCTATCTCCTAAGTGGGCCCTTCCACCATCCTCTTTCCCAGTCATCACCCTCCCTGTAACAATATATCCCCCTCATATCATGCTCATCCATATATTATTCAATCTTTACTCAGTTTTCTTCTCTCTCGTATGATCGATCTTGTCCATGGATGCATTCCACTCCTTTTCCAGCATCCTCCTGCCCCTCATATGCCCCCATTGATAGGGACTTCCAATTGGTTCTTGCCCTTTTTGAGACGCATTAGTCTTCTGCTTTTATTCTCCACTTTCCTCCACTTTCAGTTATTAGGTTTTGAAGTGGTTGCTTTTGGTTCATCTGCTCTGTTTTGTATAGCCTTGGGATGTTTAGAACTCCCAGTTATTTTTAGTACCTGCCAAACCACGGCCTGGGAGTGTACCTTGTGTGATGTCCCTTAACCTAAATGAGTATAGCCACTTCTACCCTCCTCCAAAAACTCTGTTACCTCTATCATGTCTCTGTGCCGTTGCAAAGTGCCCACCGAAAGGTCTTGATAGAGCTCCACCTCACCTCCCTCCCATGCGAAGGGTCCCATCTTCCAGGATGCTGCCAGGAGTCTCTTAATTTATGTCCTCATGCATTCTATTATATCATGGGGTCTATTTGCATTCCTGAGTCTCTGAGCCCCCGATGTGCTCTTTCGATTTTGTATCTCCTTGCCTATTGTCTCCATGTCCGCCACTTTCATTAGTGCTGTGAACAACTGCACTAGCACTGCTTCGCAATCTCTGAATTTTGGCTCCTCTGGGACACCACGCGCCCTTACATTATTCTGGCGTGACCTGTCTTCCAGGTCTTCAGTTTTCACTTGCAAAGTCTCCTGTGCCCTCTTTAGTGCCTCCCAGCCACTTTATAAGTTCCCAATCATTTCCTCATGTTGCTCTAATTGTCCTTCTGCTTCCTCTACTCGTGTCCTGAGGTCACGGAGATCCTGGCATACCACACTTCCTTTTCGGTCATCCAGTTTAGTCTGATACTTCTGGGTAGTGCACCTCCTCCTGGAGACTGGGCATGTCCAAAACAAACGTGACATCACTGCATGTAGCTCCTCTGTTCTCCCAGCAATCTCCAGTGTGTCCAGTCTCCAGGCAGCAGGAGGACGTGTGAGCCTAGTGCTGGGCTCACTTTAGGGCTAGATTAGGAGCATTAGGAGTTTTGATTTACTTTCTGATTTGATTATTAATTTGGTTCTGTGGCTTTAATAAAAAAAAAAAAAAAAGAGAGAGCTGAAGAAAGACAGCAGTGAGATTTTCTTCTGCCGGTCCCTGCTGGTGTCCGTTTGTGTGAGTGTGTGAATTTCCTCACTGATTTAGATCTCTCCACCCTTGCCAGTTTGGGGGAGAGCTCTAATTCCGGCAGCGGAGCACTAATTTCACTTTCGCCGGTCTCCCTCTCCGAGCCAGCTGTAGCGGAGTCCTGTCAGCCCGGTCAATTGTTCAGCGGTTCAGCGCTAGTTCCGGTGGCAGCAAAGCCGTGGGCGCTGGAACCGCGCGATCCCTAGGCTTACTTTGAAAGCGGAAATGAGGTAAGCGGGGAAGCTGGCAGGCATGGAGAGCGGCTGAATCGCTGGCCGTTCATTTCAGTGTCAGGAGATTTTGGCGCCATTTTCTGCACTGTTCAGCGGCGGCCATTTTAATCTCGTGCAAGCCGCATGCAGGCAGTTTGCTAGGCTGCGAGAGGCGCTGAAAGCTGGGAAACCGGTTGATTAGCCAATTTTGTTAGGCAGCGTTAGATTTCTTGTTTTCTAGAGTTATTTTCTGTTCATTGGTTTGTTTTGATTACTTTATGTTTTTGTTCTTAGCTTGAGGGTTGTTTTTTTTTCTAGGAGCAATTCGATGATTCCCTTTTGAGTCAACGGCAGGGGGTTTGGGACGGTAGCTGTTTGGTTAGACTCCAGTTCCAAAAAATAAAAAAATAAAAAAAACCCACAGAAATTTTTCAAAGAGAGAACTATTTCTTTATTTGCTTTGGAGGAGGCTTTATGGCGGCACACCTTCGGTGTGTGGCAGCTGTAGAGGAGTGATCACTGAGTCCGGAATCTTCCGGGGGTGTACAGCAGTGTCCGCCTCTCTGGAGCAGCAGATGGAGGTTCAGATGTCTGAGACTCAAGCCGGGGAGCCATTGGCGGAGGGGAATCTTTCGTCTATGGTTCAGCCATCTTCCGTGCAGGGTTCCCAGGAGGGACAAAATGTGACTCCTCTGTCCGGGGGAGCGGAGCAGCAGCTCGGTGATTTTTGTCCAGATTTTGTCTTAATTATGCATGAGGCATTCTGCAGGCGGCGGCAAGGCAGAGTGCTGGACCCCTTAGCGTTGTCCTCGCCGTCTCCGCAAACCTCGACAGCGGAGGTGGACAGTGGTGGCCTGTGGCCGCCTAAAAGAGTCAAGGTTTGGGATCTTTCGCCCCCGGAGGTCGACTCTGAAGAGCGTGAGCTGGAGTTGGAAGCTGGGGTGGAGGAGTTGGAAGAAGGAGAGATTCCCGAACCAGAAGATCAGGCGAAGATTATTAGGTTGTTCCGGAGAGAGGAATTGGTGCCGCTTATAACAGAGTCTTTGCGCACACTGAGGTTAGCGGCGGAACAACCGGCGGAGGACGAAGGGGAGGAGGACCCGATTATTCAGGCGGTGAGACAGTCTCAGGTAGTTTTTCCCGTACATCGGGTAATTGACCGCATGATTCAGGATGAATGGGATCTACCGGAAGCTGGTCTCAAAGGCATTCGGACTATGTATAGATTGTATCCTTTGGCAGATGAGGACAAAGAAAAGTTTCGTTCTCCGAGAGTTGATGCGGCGGTTTTGGCGGTAATGAAAAAGACCACCATTCTGGTGGAAGGCAGTGCTGCTCTAAAGGACGCGCAGGATAGAAAAGTGGATGGCTTGTTGAAGCAGTCCTTTTGAAGCCAATGCCCTATCGTTACAAGCCTCCATCTGCTGGGCTTGGGTGGCTAGGGCTCGTCTTAAATGGACTCGGGGGTTGCGCTAGGTGGTACAACTAGAACCGGAGGGACGGCGTGAATTAGACCGTCTGGAGTCTGGAGCAGCGTACTTGTCCGATGTTCATTATGATTTAATCCGGGCCCTAGCTAGTAGCATGGTGTCTGTGGTGGCGGCTCGCAGGTCCATTTGGTTGAGGAATTGGGCTGCGGACAGGTCTTCTAAAGCGCGGCTTAGTAATCTGCCGTTTAGAGGGACTCTGTTTGGTGAGGACCTGGATAAACTGGTGAACGATTTGGGAGAGTCTAGAGGAGGTAGACTCCTGGAGGATAGGCCAAAGCTAGGATGCTCTTCGCAGTCATTCCGAGGCCAGAGCTGTGACTTCCGGAGATTTCGATCCTCGTGGTTGGGCGGTTTCCAACGGGGACGTTTTGCACCGCGGACGCAAGGCTTTCGGGGGTTTCGAGGTGTCTGCAGAGGTTTTGCAGCGGCTTCCTCAACCCCAGTCAGAAAGTCCCAATGAAGTGCGGCGGGCTCGGGTCGGCAGTCAACCTATAGGCGGGAGGCTTCGGGGGTTTCTTCCAGCTTGGGCCCAAATAACGACAGATCAATGGGTTTTAGAGATCATTCAGGACGGATATGTGTTGGAGTTCGCACGGCCGGTAAGGGATTCTTTTGTCCTCTCTCCCTGCAGAGGACAAAGGAAGGCTCTGGCGATTCGGCAGACACTGGATCGTTTGCTGCAAATTGGGGCGGTCGATCCTGTACCCTCAAGCGACTGCGGCAAGGGTTGATACTCAATCTATTTCATAGTTCCGAAGAAGGATGGTTCAGTGCGATCCATATTGGATCTAAAAGGAGTGAACCGCTGCCTCCGCGTGTCGCATTTCAGAATGGAGACCTTAAGGTCCGTCGTTGTTGCAGTACGGCAAGGGGAGTACTTAACATCTCTCGATCTGACGGAGGCTTATCTGCATATTCCAATCAGAGAGGGCCATCGCAGATACCTTTGCTTTGCTCTGCCGTGGGGGCATTACCAGTTTCGGGTCTTGCCCTTTGGCCTCGCGACGGCGCCACGAACCTTTACCAAAATTATGATGGTGGTGGCGGCGCTGCGCAAGGATGGAATCCTAGTCCATCTATATCTGGACGATTGGTTGATTCGGGCGAAGTCCGAAGTGGAGAGCATTCAGGTTACTGCCAAGGTGGTGAAATTTCTAGAGCGGCTCGGCTGGGTGGTCAATATGGCAAAGAGTCACCTAGTGCCGACACAGTATCTCGAGTATCTGGGGGTTCGGTTCGACACTCGAGCGGGAAGAGTGTTTCTACCGGCTCAATGAGTACAAGGTTTACAGGCGTTGATTTGGCGATTTCTGGCGTCTCCGGCTCCCTCAGCCTGGAGCTACCTTCGGGTGCTAGGGACCATGGCGGCGACGTTGGAGACGGTACCCTGGCCCAGGTTTCATATGCGGCCGTTGCAGGGAGCGTTGCTTCGTTGCTGGTCCCATCAGGAGAACTCGCTGAATACGAGATTCCCTTGTCCGGTCAAGGTCAAGAGGTCACTTCGTTGGTGGCTGCTTCCCGGGTCCTTGGCTGCAGGGATGAATCTGGAGCAACCGGAGTGGATTCTGCTGTTGACGGATGCAAGTCTAGCAGGCTGGGGAGCGCACTGCGGGGAGCTCTTCACGCAGGGGCTTTGGTCGGCCCAGGAAGCCGCGTGGTCAATCAACAGATTGGAGCTTCGAGCAGTGAGGCTGCCGCTTCAAGCCTTCAAATCCACCGTAGCGGGAAGAGCAATACGAGTGTTGTCAGACAACTCAGCGACAGTGGTTTATATCAATTGCCAGGGTGGCACCGGCAGTCTGTTCATGGAAGCGGAGGCGGAAGAGCTCTTCCAGTGGGTAGAAACGCGGCTGTTGGCGGTGTTGGCGGCGCATATTGCAGGGAAGGACAATGTGATGGCAGGGTCCAGATGGATGCCAGGGAGTGGGAATTGCATCCCCAGATCTTTGTGCAGATAGTCCAAAGATGGGGGTCGCCAGTTATGGCCCTCATGGCGACTTTCCGGTCAGCAAAAGCAAGTCGGTTTTTCAGCAGGCGTCGGGAACGGATGTCGGAAGGGATCGACGCGCTGATACAGCCCTGGCCGCCGTTGGGCCTGCTGTATGTATTTCCCCTGTGGGCGCTCATCGGCAGAGTGGTGCAAAGAATCAAAGCTCATCGCGGAAGTGTGTTATTGGTGGCTCCGGACTGGCCGAGACGTCCGTGGTACGCGGATCTGGTTCGCCTTCTCAGCAGGGAGCCGTGGAGGCTACCAACGTCAGAGGATCTGTTACGGCAGGGCCGCTTCGGATGCCGCAAGTGGCTCGGTTCTCGCTTACGGTCTGGCCATTGAGCGGGCGAGGTTGAAGAAGACAGGTTATTCGGCAGCGGTAATAACAACCCTGCTCAAGGCGCGGAAACGTTCTATATCTTTAATGTACGTTCGCATATGGCGGATATTTGAGTGGTGTTCCAGGGGTCAGATCTGGGCAGCGACGGCGACTGTTCTGGTGGTGCTCAGTTTTTTTGCAGGACTGTTTTGAGAAAGGACTGGCGGCTAGTTCCTTAAAAGTCCAGTTGGCGGCATTGGCATGCTATGGGGCAAGGTGCAGGGGGTGGCGCTTGGGAAGTACTGCGTTTTCTGAAAGCCGTATCCAATCCTCGTCCGGCTCGTAGGGTCATCGTGCCTTTGTGGGATCTCAACTTGGTTTTGGGGGCCTTAGCGAAGGGGCCTTTTGAGCCGTTGCATAGGGTATCGGTGAAGGATTTAATGCTGAAGACGGTGTTTTTAGTGGCCATTTGCTCAGCAAGGCGAATTTCGGAGCTCCAAGCTTTATCTTGTTGAGAGCCGTTTTTGTCCTTTTTATAAAGAAAAGGTGGTTCTGCGGACTGTTCCTTCTTTCTTACCAAAGGTAGTTTCCCCGTTCCACTTAAATCAAACAGTATCTTTGCCAGTTCTGGGTTCGTTGGGTGACAGCGCAGCGGACCGCAGTTTACGGCGCTTGGACCTAAAGCGCGTTTTACGACAGTACTTAAAGGTGTCAGAGGTTTTTCGTAAATCTGATAGGTTATTTGTCTTGTTCGGGGGTAGACGCAAAGGTGAAGCGGCGGCTAAGGCGTCTATTTCTTGCTGGATTAGAGAAGCCATTGCTTCGGCTTATCTCTTGGAGGGCAGAGTGGTGCCGGCAGGTTTGCGGGCTCATTCTACCAGGGAGCAGGCTGCGTCATGGGCAGAACACAGCTTGGTGCCTCCGGTGGAAATTTGTAGGGCGGCCACCTGGTCGTCTCTTTATACTTTCAGCAAGCATTACCGGTTGGATGTTCTTTCAGCGCAGGATGCAGTTTTCGGATCTGCAGTCTTGCACGCCGGTTGGAAAGGTCCCTCCCAATAGTTACTGGTCTGTTACGTCTCAGAAGTATCAGACTAAACTGGATGACCGAAAAGGAAGTGGAAATTACACTTACGTGGTAATTGTGGTTCCTTGAGGGAATCCAGTTTAGTCCTTATTCCCACCCGCGTTGATGTGAGGGGCTGAGGCGGTTCCAGGGGACTGCAGTTACGGGTAAGTAAAGTAAAGTTCTGTGTTGCTTTGTGTTTACTTTCCCTATTTGTGGCTTAGCTCGAACAACTGGAGGCAGGCAGAAGAAAACAAGCCTGTCTGATTAAAAAAAACAAAAGAAAAAAGAGGGGAAATTCGTAGATATGTTACAGTACTTATTTCTTACGAGTTTGGTCTGTTCAGTTGATACAGATATGGTTGAATACTTTTTTGCTTCTTTGAGTGTGCTTTGTCAATAGTTCACTGGAGATTGCTGAGAGAACAGAGGAGCTACATGCAGTGATGTCATGTTTGTTTTGGACATGCCCAGTCTCCAGGCTGCAGGAGGAGGTGCACTACCCAGAAGTATCAGACTAAACTGGATTCCCTCAAGGAACCACAATTACCAGGTAAGTGTAATTTCCATTTAAGGCTTCTTTTATTTCATTTTTAAGGCCACTTAGTTCAGTCTTTAGCTCTTCCTTTAATTCCATTAGCCAGCCCTTGAGGTCCTCTGCTGCCCTGCTTCCCATGGTACCTCCACCACCTCCTCCATCCCGTTCTGCGCTCTGTCAGTCATCTTGGGTACCACTTCTGTCCCTCGCCCCTTCTCAGCCTGCGCATACTCTGCCAACCGTTTTCTCACAGACATTGCTGCACTGTGCTCTGCCATTGGTCCGTCCCACGCTGGTAAGGGGGGGGGGGGGTATTGAATTTAGCCTCTCTTTTTAGCTTATTTGAGGCAGGGTGTCGCGGAGCTCCCCTAGCAAGTGACCATCCTGCCTGCTGATGTCACGTCCTCCCCAAATTTCTTTTAAACCCTGCTACCCTAACAACCTTTACTGCATTCTCTGGTAACGAATTCCAGAGTTCAGTTATGCATTGAGTCTTAAATGTGTTACATTGTAGCTTCATTACATGTCTCCTAGCCTTTCTACTTTTTAAAGGAGTAAACAACCGATCTATGTTTATTCATTCCACTCCACTCCTATCATTATTTTATAGACCTCTATCATATCTCATCTCCAGGAACAAGCAGGAATGTAGTCATCACATATGGGTATCGGTACCGACGGAGCCTGCGCGGGAACGCTCCCCAGCGTCCAATTAGAAAGCTTTTGGGAGCATCCCACAGCGCCTGGGTGCTGCCTTCCCGCCTTTCCCAACTGCCTCTCTCCAGTTCTTCTTTTTCCACGGAGCCAGCAGGTCGTCGTTCCTGTCACCGCAGAAGAATTCTTCTTTATTTCTTTCTTTTTTGTGGACGCGTCTGCCTTCCTCGACGCTTGTTATTTTCTGTCTTAGGAAAAATGAAGAATTTTTTTTTTTTCTTCAGATGCACGCGCCTTTTTGGACCTTAGGCCCAAAAACTTTTTCTTACAATGGAGAAACCTGCCTCAGGTTTCAAAAAGTGCACCAAGTGTGGCGGTACCATTACCATCACCGACACCCATGAATGGTGTCTAAAATGTTTTAGGTCCTGACCACTCCATCACGGATTGTATGTCCTGCGCCATGATGTCTAAAAGAGGTCGGCAGAACCGAGCTGCTAAGCTCAGTACCCTGTTTCCCTCTGATGCAGCTTTGGTGGCTTCCTCTTCCTCCCGTGGATCTCAGGTAACTAAACATAAGTCCAGCCGGTCCTCAAAGGGTAGATCTCCTTCTAAGCATCGAGATGCCTCTGGCGTTGCCCTTGAGGATTCTGCACCGGCAAAATTGCCCCCGGCGGGAGGCTTCGGCTTCCAAAGCATTATCGGAGCTCCAGGATGTTCTCGAGGCCTCCACCTCGGCAAAACTACTGCTGCCATGCTCTGGGGTACCGGCGGTCTTCTCCGGTACCGACATCCAGGCATCGGCAGCATCGATAGACCAGCGAGTCCTGGCTATTGAGTGCAGTCTGGCGGCTCTCCTTGCGGTATCGACGCTCTCGGAACCGCGACAGACAATTCGGCTTGTACCGGCCCCGGCATCGGTACCGATAGCATCGGTGTCTGCTTTGCCGGTACCCAGTCATCCGATGCCCTCCGGTACCGATACCCCGGTACCGGTTACTCCCGGTACCGACTTCGGTCGGTACGGGTATTGGGCTCTTCAAGAGCATCCGGACAGATAGTACTTCGAGTCCTCAGAAGAATCTGAGGATTCTGACAGTTCTGTCGATGCAGGAATGCTTCTCCCAGAGGAGCCCTCCTCCCCTAAGCGCAGGATGTCTCCTTCAGAGGATATTTCCTTCCAGGATTTTATCAGGGAGGTGGCTCAGGGTCTGTCCATTACTGTGGCCCCTGAAATAGAGCCAGGGGCCAAGGAGTTGGAAATTCTACAATATCCCAAAACTCCTAAGGAGGCAGCTACCTTGCACATTCATGAGATTTTATATGATCTCATGTTAAGGATGTGGGAGACACCTCTTAACACCTCTCCTCATTCTCGCAGACTAGATACTATGTATCGGGTCCCTCCTTGTCCTGATTTCCAAAAGACTCAGCTTCCTCACCACTCCATTGTAGTGGAATCAGCTATGAGAAGGATCAAGAGTGCAAAGAGGCATGCCTCTAATCCTCCAGGACGTGAGTGCAGAACCCTGGATGCTTTTGGACGTCGGGTCTTCCAAGCTTCCATGCTTTCTGCCAGGATCAGTTCCTATAGTCTCTACAGATGATTTAGAAGCTTTAAGTCCTATTCTTCCTGAGGATAGAAGACAGGATTTTCTCACTTTGGTCTAACATGCCCAAGATGTTTCTAAATTTGCCAATCGTGCAGCCTTTGACTGCTTTGAGTGCATAAGCAGGACCTCTGCTATTGCTATAGGTGCACGTAGAATCGCTTGGCTCCAGGCATCTGATCTGGAGCTCTGGGTACAAGACATATTGGGAAACATCCCTTGTACTGGTGAGAACCTGTTTGGTAGAGATTGGCAGGAAAAAGCCAATGAGATGGATGCTGAAAATTCCACCTTGGATAGATTATCCAAGTCCACAGCTGATCCTGCTAGAAAGAAATCTTTCAAGAAACCATTCTTTTCTAAGAAGAAAAGATATTATCCTGCCTATGCTCAGCAGGCACGTTCCGCAGGTCAGTTTGTCAAGAAGGGTCAGCAACCACCCAAACAGAAGAAAGCAAAGACTGCTAAGCCTCAGCCGTCACTGTAGTTTCACCCTCCACAAGGCCTTTGACTTTCAGCTAGAGAACTTAATCTTCCTGGAATGGTGGAAGGCTCTGGTCCCCCGAGAGCCAGGAAGGCTATGTCACTTTGCCCCCAAATGGGGGCAGATAACAGCAAAGCATTGGACACTCCATCATAAAGGAGGGGTACAAGCTTCATTTTTCAAGCATGCCCCCTCACACAATAGTAAGGCAGTTCAGTTCTCTGACCTCTCTCATCAACCTGTTAGGGCAGGAGGTCGCTATTCTTCTTGCCCAAGGGGCAATAGAAGTACCCATTTATCAGCAGGGTACAGGGTTCTACTCCCCTTATTTCCTTATTCCAAAGAAAACAGGGGGATACAGACCTATCTTAGACCTCAGAGAATTGAACAAATTCCTTGTCAGAGAAATTCAAAATGATTTCTCTCGGGTCTCTGCTGCCATACCTTCAGAGTCAGGATTGGCTTTGTTCTATAGATCTCAAGGATGCGTACACCCATGTCCTCATCCATCCAACCCACAGAAGGTTCCTTCGGTTCCTTTTTCAAGGAAAGCACTACCAATACAGGGTGCTTCCTTTTGGCCTGGCCTCATCACCAAGGGTGTTCACGAAATGCATGGCTGTCGTAGCAGCAGTTCTCCGCACTCTAGGGATATTCGTCTTCCCCTACTTAGACGACTGGCTCATTCGAGCCCCAACAGAGTCAGAGGCCAGGACTTCTCTATCCTGCACAATGTGTATCCTTCAGTATTTGGGTCTTGTAATAAACATCCCAAAATCCAGTCTAACTCCCACTCAGTCTCTAGAGTTCATAGGAGCTTTGCTGGACACCAGAAAGGCAAGGGCCTATCTTCGTCAGGCCCGCTGCCTTCGCATGGTGCAGTTAGCTTCTCAAGCAGTGCTAAGGCCTCATCTCACTGCTCGAGAAATGTTACAACTACTAGGCCACATGGCATCTACTGTACATGTGGTTCCCTATGCTCGCCTCCATATGAGGGCAGCCCAGTGGACTTTATCCACTCAATGGACCCAGGCATCAGGATGCCTGTCAGACAAAATAGCAAACACAAGTCGCCTTATTTTGTCCCTCCAGTGGTGGAAGTCCACTCAAAACCTGTTGCTGGGGACCCCTTTTCAACAACCCTTACCCCAAGCAACTCTCACAACAGATGCTTCTCCAATGAGTTGGGGAGCTCATCTGCAAGACCTCTCCACCCAGGGCACCTGGTCTCCATAGGAGAGTCATCTACATATCAATCTCTTGGAGCTCAGAGCAATCTTCCTTGCTCTGCAAGTGTTCCACACCCTGCTCAGCTACAAGACTGTCCGTATGAATGAGGACAATCAAGTAGCCATGTTCTACGTGAACAAGCAGGGGGTAACAGGCTCTCTGTCGCTTTGCAATGAAGCTTTGCGACTATGGGCCCTCGCCAGAGAGCATCAAATTCATCTTCTGACAGTGTATCTTTCAGGCATTCAAAACTCTTGGGCAGACAGCCTCAGTCGAGTTCTGCTTCCACACGAGTGGTCTCTGCATGCAGACCAGGTGGCCAGGATTTTTCAACTTTGGGGAACCCCGGACATAGACCTCTTTGCAAGTCTGTGGAATGCCAAACTTCCCCGGTTCTGTTCCAGAATTCCGGCTCAGGGGGCTCAGGCCAGGGATGCCTTCCTCCTTTACTGGGGTCAAGACTTCCTGTATGCCTTTCCAACCATTCCCCTAATTCCCAAAACCCTGTTCAAGCTTCAGCGAGACAGAGGCCATATGATACTCATAGCTCCACATTGGACACGGCAAGTGTGGTACCCTCTGCTCCTACATCTCTGTCAAGCTCCCTCTAGGGTCTGCTCCAGATCTCCTATCTCAGGAGGACGGAATGTTATCGTAGCAGCAGAGCGCAGACAAACCAATAATACCAGGAGTCTGTTCAGAAGGTCCAAATCATTTATTTGTGCACAAGTCTCAAGCAGAATCAAATTCAAAATGGCTGAGCAAAGTTCTCTGGCAATACAACAACTTTTATAGACTTTAGCTTCATTCTAGGTATAGAAAAACATTTAATTGGTCCCGGTAACCTCCCGTACCTCCCGTACCTCTTCTATTGGTCCCGGTACTGATATGATTATCCAATTATGTTCTTTGAGTGGGCTCAGCGCCTGCTTACCCCCCTTCTAGTCCCAATTACAATGGTCAGTTCACCAACTTGTTACTTTCCTACTTTCAAGGCTATTGGGCTAGTTAATACGTGCAGGGAAGCAGGGCTCTATAACTTCTCTGTCAGCAGTTTCAAACATTACTTTCTGTATTTTTCCATCTGTTCTGCTTGTCTAAGCTAATTCAATACTTTTACTGAGTTCTTATTCTATAGCAGCATATTGGGGGATGTGTAATTCCTATGGGCCTCTTCACAAGCTTCATTTACAGGTCAAGCTAGCTAGGCTTGCTTATGTCAGACACTGTGGATCACAGGCCTACACCTGCCACATTCCCCCCTTTGATTAATCTCACCCTATTATATAATAAGGTGTGAGAATTAAATCACTTCAAAATAATTATACTACGGTTAGAGGAGTCCGGCTATATCCAGGAGGACGAGGTTGGTATAAAGCCATTATCTTAGTTGCGGTCTTCCGCTCTACCGTACTATCAATAGCACTGTGTATGGAACGCATACAGCATGGAATTATACATGGCAATAGGAAAATAACAACAACAATCAGTAATACTAGTATTAGAAAAGTCTTCAGTCCTCCTAGCCATGAGAAAAGTTTAGCAAACCAGTTAGGTAACCTTAGTGGGTGCCAAGTCTGAACTGGCACATAAGCATGTTTGCGCATATCTTCAGCAATTTCTTCAACTACTTGACCTTTATCATCTATTTTCAAACAGCAATTGGTTAGATTCAGTTTACCACATACTCCTCCTTCAGCTGCTAACAAATAATCAAGTGCTAGACGATTCTGGTATATGGCAGTGCGCATTTGGGTGCTTTGTCTAGCTAAAAGTGTGAGAGCGTGGCTAGTTTCATTAGTTATTATTTCAACTACTGCTTGTAAGCGGATAATACGATTAATCATATAGATTGGTGTTCGATAACCATACATACCATCATCATTCCAAGTGGCAGGCCCATAATACTCAATGATTCTCTCTGGTGGCCAATCATCACCCTTCCACTTCTCCCACTTACCTACTTGGAGGGGTGATCTTTTCTGTCGCAATGCTCTTTTGTGTCTGTGAGTAGTGTATACTGGGTATCCTAATTGTTCTCCATGTTCTGTGGTTAGGAGAAAGAAAGAAGGTCTGATGGTCCCTAAGACACATGCTCCTCCCCAATGTGATGGGAGTTGAGCATACGCTCGGTTTCCACAGATCCAATACAGACCAGGTGGGGCTTGCCAAGCATGAGTTTTGGCAAGATTAGTCCATAAACCAGCAAGTTCGGGAAATCTGGCTAATGGGTTAGGAGGTTCAGGGTGTTTTACTCCTGACCACCATGACGTCTTTTTGGTAGTGGCATTATAAAACTTCTAACTATGTAAAACAAACTTCACCCATATGTTTATTAACCTCAAAATTGTTCTGTCTTCTATTCTATTGTGGCTTCAGTATGGTCTCAGATAAACGGCAAGTTGTAGCATATTTGCCAGCCACTCGCTGTTACACTTCTTATTGGGTCAATGGCTTACACCCAAACTAGTGCACGTTTAGCATCAATGACCTGAGCCAACTTTTTAAAATTCTTATAGCTTAATATTGCTTGATTCTCTTATTTTTTCATTTTTTTTAGGTCGATTAACATCGTGCCCTCTAATTTTGATAAAATGGCGTTTGCCGTTCTACTTAGCTTGTGTAGAATAGCAGCAGCCGTAGTCCCTGTTTTGATCTTGCTACGACCACAAAAATTGCTGAAACCCCGACGCCTTAATCTCCACAGCGCTTTGGCGTTTCTCCACTTGGGTTTGTCAAGGGGAATGGTGTCGTTTCTTATATGGGACATAAATCTTCAAACAACGTATCCATGTAGCTTTCTATAAAAATATATAAAGCAATATTACATTACAAATTATCAAAGTAACTATCATATATCTCGCAGTCCTTAGTTATTTCTATATAATAGATTCACTGACCAGTTCACATCTTCGGTCAGCTCTCTCTTTCACAAGAAATGATCTCAAAATATTTCAATGAAGACGCTTGCACATGCGTAGTGAACACTGTTTAAATCTCTACTTTGCTGTTAGCTGATTGGGGCTAACTCACACACGCCAACCAATCAATACTGACATTTAGACCTTCAGGTTGTACTGTGCGAAGATGATGAATCCACCATTGTTCTCTGTAAGATAGTCGCTGTTCAGGTGATTTACCTTGCAACCCACAGGATACTAGCTCAATACTCCAACATCTTAAAGATTCAAACTGATGACCCAAAGTTAGACTATGTCGAACAATTGGGGCTTCGAGTCGCTTGCAACGTAGTCTACTCTGATGTTCCTGCATACGTGTCTTCAGTGTTCGAGTCGTTTTCCCAACATATAATAGAGAACAGGGGCAGCGAATAGCGTACACCACAGATTTTGAATCACAATTAGTCTCATGTCTCAAATAATATACTCTGTTCTTATGGGTAAATTGAGAAATTTCCAAAGTGATATTACAAATGGAACAATGTCCACATTTTACATGCTTCCCTATGGGTTTTTTTTGTAGAGTTCCAAGTTAATGGTCTGAGCACCGCTGGTGAAAGATATTCTTTAAGGCTCCGATTCCGTTTCCACACACATCTTATTGATGATTCTTTTAGTGCTGGAATAGTTTCTAACACTGATACATGTTTCTTGATTATTTTTTGAATTTTTGTACTAATTGGTGAAAATGTCGTAACTAGGTTGATGTTCTGAACATCCCTTTGGGTATCATTGTTTTCTTTACTATTAAGCAACCACTCTCTATTATTATAGAGAGCCCTACTGTAAGCTCTCTGCACTATTTTCTGTGGATATCCTCTACTTTGGAAGCTTTGTTTTAAATATTTAGCTGAATGTTTATACTCTGCCAATGTAGAACAGTTTCTCCGATAGCGGAGAAACTGTGAAACAGGTAAGCTATTCTTTAGTCCCATAGGGTGAGCACTACAATAATGTAGGAGTGAATTTTTATGTGTCGGTTTTCTAAAAACTGTGGTATTCCATCCGGCTTCCTCACGAGTGATTTTGACATCAAGATAGGTAATCTGTCGCTCATGACTTTCAAAAGTAAACTTCAAGTTATTATCACAAGCATTTAACCAGAGTACAAATCCCGTCAATTCCGTCATTGATCCCTGCCACAACATAAAAACATCATCAATATATCGGTGCCAAGATTTTATATTAGTGGCAAAAGGAGATTGTGGCAGGAATTGTTTCTCAAAACTGCCTACATAAAAGTTGGCAATCGAGGGGGCGCAGGTGGCCCCCATCGCTACTCCTGTTTTCTGAAGATATATTTGTTGTTCAAAAATAAAAAAATTGTTATACAGGGTCATTGCCGCAATTTGACACAGAAACTGAATGTGTTCTGTCGAGAGATCTCCTCTTTCTTCAAGTACTTGTTGAATAATTTTATACGCAGCTACCTGTGGTATGCTGGTATAAAGTGATTGAATGTCTAACGTGACTAGAAGAATATTCGATTGTAATGCCCAAGGTGACAAAAGTTGTAAGACATTTAAAAATTGAGTCGTATCTCTCAAAAAGGATGGAATCGTTTTCAACATTGGTCTGAGAAAAGAATCCAGATAAATCGATAATGGTTCTAACAAAGAACCTTTTGTTGTTACTATTGGTCTACCCGGGGGCCGCTGCAGATTTTTGTGTACCTTAGGTACCGTGTAAAATTTGGCTATCTGAGGTGAGACTATCATCAAAAACTTAGATTCCTTTGTGGAGAGGATTTTCTTCTTCAAAGCTTCTTTCACTATGTCGTTAATTTGTCGTTGTAATACCGGTGTAGGATCTTCTTTTAATGGTTCATAGGTAGTTCTGTTTTGTAATTGGACCAAAGCCTCTTGCACATAATAATCCCGATCCAAAATTACCAAAGCTCCTCCCTTGTCCGCCCGTTTAATTACTAAATCAGTTCTTGATTGTAGCTGATGTAAAGTATTCATCTGATCTTTTGAAAAACTGCTCTTATTTTTGGGACTACCTTTTGCAACTTCATCAACCTCTTTCAGTACTAGCTCTTTAAATACTTGTATCCCGGCGGGCAAGGGAGTTGGGGGCATTCATCCCGATTTTATGGGCAACTGTATTCGATTTGAAGGGTATTCAATAATCCGAGTTTCTGTTCGTGTTGACATTGACTTTTGTATATCTAAAGAGTTGGACGAAGAAAAATAGGTCTTAAGATGGAGTTTTCTAATAAGTTCCATGAAATCTATTTGAAATTGAAAAAAATCAAACTTGATATTCGGAACAAAAGAAAGTCCTTTATTCAGTACTTCATATTCTCCTTCAATAAAACTTCTGGCTAAGACAGACCAGCTGTCCTACCTGTTGGGTGAACTGAGGTCCAGTTCTGGCATAGCAAAGACGTCCAACAATTGAGTGCGCTAACACCCATTCGCTAGTAGTCTTGTGTAATTTAGTCTGATTGTAAGTCAGAGAATAATTCAATTCTTGGGCCTCCCATGGCCACTGGTCACCCATCTGGGTTCCGCCACAGAAATAACAATCTGAAATCTTTAGGCTGGATACTACTGCTCCAGCTAATTCTAGAAACAAATTCTGGGATGGATGGGGAATTTCAAACTTATTTACATGCATAGCTTCATAGAAAGTGTTATGGATGTGGTATTTAGATGACTTGTAGGCTTGGGTATTCAATCTTATATACACAATGGTTCCTGGATCTACTGCTCCACCTGCAATACGTAAACCAAACTTGTATCCTTGTTTCCATGCATTAGGATTACGGATCCGTAATTGCAAAGGGTTACAAGCACCTTTCTTACATTTGTCATCTGTTTTTGACTTAGTCAAAGTGGCAACTCGATTATCTCTCTGTTCATCTGTAATACCAGCATTCCATGTAGCATAAAAACACACTCCCAGTTTGGGCAATAGTAATCTGCAGTTGGGGCAGTACTATATGACCCTTTCTTACCAGTACACTTTCTCCATCCCGTGGCACCTTCTGGGCACATATACTTATGATCATTGCGATAGGCTTTTTCCCAGGTACCACATTTGGAACGACTATCTCTGTTTATAACATCACATGCATCAAAATATAAAACAGCAGGTATACTAGCATCTTTAAGTGGTCGTGTAGCATTAATTAAAGGTCCGTCTGCATCATTCCATCGTATTTCCAACGTATAATAGGATGGGTTCTGATGCGGGTTATAGCATACTCTGGAGCTACCTTTAATGCAAACATTTAGTTCAGTGGTGTTATAAATACACCGAGTCACTTTACCAGTGCAGGTATAGTGAGAATGGTAAATCAAAGTCTGAGTTACTTTCAGTCCAGTTCGAGTAGAAGTAATGCAAGCAGTGCATGGAGGTAAAGCATGAGTCAGTTCAAAACCTCCAAAACAGGCAACCAGGGCCAAGCAAAGGTAAAGATACATGTTGATTGGAGTTCTTCTGAATCCTCAGCTTGCAGATCTTGACCACGACGATCTTTTCTTCGTCCCGTGCGCTAATAAAGCAATTTCAACGGGTGCTGAGTGTTGATTGAAGATCCTCAAGTCGTCCATCACACAGTAACCAACTTAGCAATTTCAGTTGGCTTTTGAAGTATGGTTAATCAATGTAGTATCAAAGTAGTGTGCAAAATCACACGCAGATTGGGTTCGTTGAAACAAAACTGTTGCTGCATGGAAAACAGCAATCCTCTTCGAAAGACTTGGCTACTGCAAGGCACTGTGACAAAGTGTCTAAGCTGCTGGTTGCCGTCTCAGAGTAACTCGCAAAGGTGCATCAAGATGCTGCTCCGCGGTCCACTGCTCAGGTTCTGGAGCTGCAGCGGGCTTGACTCTGCTGTGGTGGATCCAGGCGTCGATCTCCGCTACCTTTACTGCAGTTGGGGTAGACAGGATGACGGTGTATGGTCCCTTCCAATGGGGTTCCAGCGGTGTCGTCTTCCAATCTTTGATCCACACCGAGGTACCAGGCTGATAGGGATGCAGGGGTTCAGTCAAGTTGATAGGCAACTGGTCTTGGATCCACGCATGGAGAGTCTGCAGAACAAAACTAAGAGCTAGGAGTTCTTGCCTGGTTATTTCTGAACCAATTTGGGCTAGACTTCCTTTAATTCCTTGCACTATTGGTGGGGGTTTACCATACAGAACTTCAAAAGGGGAAAATCCTGTTGACTTCACAGGAGCTGAGCGTATTCTGAGTAAGGCTATTGGGAGCACTTGGGGCCACTTCAAGTGTGTCTCCTGGCAAAGCTTAGACATTTGGGCTTTTAAGGTACGATTCATTCGCTCAACTTTCCCTGAACTCTGGGGTCTGTATGCAGTGTGGAGTTTCCATTGTATCTGTAGGGCTTTTGCTAACTGTTGAGTAATCTGGGAAACAAATGAGGGTCCATTGTCTGACCCTATTACTGCTGGAATTCCAAATCTAGGGACAATCTCTCTCAATAAAACTTTGGTGACTTCTCTAGCTTTTTCGGTTCTGGTTGGGAAGGCTTCTACCCACCCAGAGAAAGTACAAACTAATACTAATAGGTAGTGGTATCCACTGGCTTTTGGCATTTCAGTAAAATCAATCTGCAGGTGGTGCATGGGGGTTACACCTCCTGACTGAACTCGAGGTGGTGGTGTGGGACCTTGCTTGGCATTGTTTTTGGCACAAATTAGACACTGGCGTGCTACTGAGGCTGATAGGGCTGGTAACATGGCAATGTAGAAATGTGGTCTAAGTGCTTTTTCCATAGCGGTCTTCCCATAGTGTGTGGCTTCATGGAAAGCTTTGACAAAGGCTGGTCCTAACAATTCGGGAATTACTATTTGTCCTGGGGGTTGACTGCCCTCTGCTAGTGGCAGTTCAGTCCACCCATCTTTCAGTACTCCATCTTCTCTGTCACAGTAGTAGTCTAATTCTTTGGTGGTATATCGTGGTGTCCATGAGTTCAAGGGTACTGGAAACAATGCTGCCTGCATCGGCATGGCTTGTGGCGAAATTTGTCCTGTCATAGCTGCTTGTGCTGAGGCATCTGCAAATCTGTTTCCTCGGGCAACTTCTCCTTTTCCTGCTTGATGTCCTCTGCAATGCATGACAGCTACACGAGTTGGGGCCCATACTGCATCAAGTAGCGTCAGTATCTCGGGGCCATACTTAACTGATTTTCTTCCGGATGTGATGAGTCCTCTTTCTTTGTAGAGAGCTCCATGGGCATGTAAGGTGGTGAAGGCATACTTAGAGTCTGTATATACATTCAACACAAGTCTTTTACCTAGTAGTAGTGCTCGGGTAAGTGCTATCAATTCTGCTTTCTGGGCTGATGTGCCTGAGGCTAGGGCTGATGACTCAACAACTTCATGTTGAGTGACTACTGCATATCCGGCACAGCGTCGTCCATTGATGATGAGACTGCTTCCATCAACATAATAGATTTGGTCAGGATTGTCTATGGGCACATCTGTCAGATTAGGTCGGCTTGAAAATACAGTGTCCATGACTTCTATACAGTCATGCTCTGGGAGTTCTTCACTAATAGGTATCAATGTGGCTGGATTCAAAGCATGGCTCACTTCCAGTTGTATCTGTGGGTTTTCACGTAGCATGCTCTAATATTTCAACATTCGGGAATTGGTGAGCC
Source organism: Ichthyophis bannanicus (assembly GCA_033557465.1). Lineage (NCBI taxonomy): Eukaryota > Metazoa > Chordata > Amphibia > Gymnophiona > Ichthyophiidae > Ichthyophis > Ichthyophis bannanicus. Next base: position 692,554,508 of record CM066035.1, read on the forward strand.
AATGATTTGCTTTCTGTTCCATAAGGGCAAGGACTGCATGTGGCACAGTGACTCGTATATTCTGTCCTAGTGTGAGCTTGTCTGCTTCACTCACCAACAATGCTGTAGCTGCAACTGCTATCAGGCAAGGTGGCCATCCTTTGGCCACCGTATCCAATTGTTTCGATAGGTATGCTACAGGTCGTTCCCAATTTCCCAATTTCTGAGTCAACATGCCTAAGGCATTTCCTTGTGCTTCATGTACGAACAAGTGGAAAGGCTTATGAACATCTGGTAGTCCAAGGGCTGGTGATGACATCAATTCTTCCTTCAACGTTTTGAAGGCTGTATCCTGCTCAGGTCCCCACTCCAGTGGCGACTTTTCTTCTCCTTTTGTGGTTTCATACAGTGGCTTAGCAATTTGGGCAAAGTTGGGAATCCAGATTCGGCAATATCCTGCCGCTCCCAGAAAGGCTCTGACTTGCTTTCTGGTTGTTGGGGTTGGAATTCTGCATACTGCTTCTTTTCTTTCTCTGCCTAATTTTCGGCTTCCTTGGGTTATGCGAAAGCCCAAGTATTTCACTTCTTTTTGACATAGTTGTTCTTTTGCTCTGGAAACTTTGTATCCAGCTTCATCTAGTAACTGCAAGAGGTCTTTGGTGGCTTGTATACATTCACTTTCTGATACAGCAGCTATCAGCAGATCGTCCACATATTGGAGAAGCACTCTCTTCCCCGGGGCCACTGGATAGCTGGAAAGGTCTTGATTCAGTGCAGCACTAAAGATGGTAGGCGAATTCTTGAATCCTTGGGGTAATTGTGTCCAGGTGAGTTGGCCCCCTCTTCCAGAGATGGGGTCCTGCCATTCAAATGCAAACAATATCTGACTCACGGGGGCTAATCTTATGCAAAAGAATGCATCTTTTAAATCTAGAACAGTGAAGTGGGTGGCTTCAGCAGGAATTAGTCCTAGAAGAGTGTAAGGATTGGGTACAACTGGATGTATAGTCTCAACTGCTTCATTCACTCTTCTTAGATCTTGCACTGGGCGGTTAGTCATCTGTTCCAGGCTTTTTCACTGGCAGAAGTGGGGTGTTCCATGGGGATTGACATACTTTCAGTAGGCCATGTTCTAGTAATCTTTGCAAGTGGCGGTGGATGCCTTCAATTGCAGCTCTAGGGAGAGGGTATTGTTTTACATGTACTGGTGTAGCACTAGGCTTGAGAATTACAATTACTGGAGCTATATGTTTGGCTAGGCCTGGAGGACTGCCTTCTGCCCATACTCCAGGTGGGGCATCAATACTTTTCAAGGTTTGTTCGAAATAGGTGTCTTGGACAGAATCATCACTGTAATATCTCCATTCTTTTTCTCGGGGAACTGTGAGCAGCATTATTCCTGCTGGTTTGGCTTGCGAATTTACTGTCATTTACATTTCTCCTCTTTCAGTGAAGGATATTTGGGCCTGTAGCTTGGCTAACATATCTCGTCCCAGTAGTGGCACTGGACATTAAGGCATGTAAAGGAATTGATGAGTTATTTGCTGTCCTAGACTGCATATGCGATTCTGAAGAAAAGGTTTTGTAGCTTTGGCACCAGTTGCTCCTACGATGGTGACTGCTTTTGTAGAAAATGGGGCTATCTTCTTGTCTACTACTGAATGTTCTGCTCCAGTATCAACCATAAAGTTCATAACTTGGTCTCCTATTTGTATTCCGACCATAGGTTCCTGGAGACCTAAAGCAAATTTGGAGCACGGTCTGTCCTAATCCACGTCATCTTCATCATAGGCTGTTGCCGCCAATGCTTGCACGGCTTCTCCTCTTTCACGCTGATGTTGCTCTCGATTGGCTCCTCCGCGATGTCGGGGACGGCCTCGTCTTTCTTCTCTCCATTGATGATTGTTTTCGTCATCTTCGTGGGCGTCTTCGAGTTGCGGGCATGCATCTCTCCAATGTCCTTCCTCCCTGCAGTAGGCGCATTGGTTTACGCCTAGTTGGGGCCGGCTTCCACCTCGGCCCCGCCCCCTTCCTCTGCTCCTTCGACTAGGGACACCTCCCCTTTTCTGTTCAACTATGGCCGCAGCCAAAAAATCAGCTGCTTTCTTCATCTTTCGATCACATTCTTTCTGTCTTTCATTATCACGATTCACATGCACTTTATGAGCGACTTCCAATAACTGTGTTGCATTCATGCCCGCAAACCCTTCTAATTTCTGTAATTTTCGTCTTATGTCTGGTTGAGACTGATTTACAAAAGCAGAATTCACCATGCATAAACTTCCTGGTGCATCGGGATCATAGGGAGTATACATTCTATATGCTTCAGTTAACCTCTCATTAAACACTGCTGGACTCTCATCTATGCCTTGGTTAACTTCAGTAACTTTGGAAAGGTTCATAGCTTTCTGGCCCCCCCTTTTCAGGCCTTGTAACTAGCCTTGGCGAAAACGGGCTAGGGCTCTGGATCCTCTTTCAGTATTCGGATCCCATCGGGGGTCTTCATTCGGGAATTCCCTCTGGGCTGCTTCCCGTTGGTCTATTCTTTCTCCTCCTCGTTCTGGAGCTACAGGGTTATCTGCCAGCCACGCAATAGCTGCTTTTTTAATTCGTGTCCGCTCCTCCGTAGTAAATAAAGTGGACAGGAGCTGACGGCAATCTGCCCATGTGGGTTGATGGGTTTCCATAATAGTATTCACTAATTCTGTAAGCTCTTGGGGTTTATTGGTATAGGAGGCATAATGCGTCCTCCAGTTTAACAAATCAGTTGTAGAGAAGGGGACATACACATAGCTTGGGGGTCCCGCTACCACCTCATTATCATCATTCCTTACAGGCACTCCCGGGACTTGCCGTAAAGGCATCATCTTAGCAGTGGAGGTCTTTTGGGATCTAAGCGATATTTTTGTAACTTTCCTATCAGGGCTCTTTTTCTTCTTTTCTACAGGCTTATCACGGGTTACTTTCTTTTCTATATGCTTTGTCTTGGATTTACTTTTTACTGGCAGGCTAACACTGGCGGTCGCTTCTACACTGTCAGTCTCACTCGGGGAATTCTCAGTTTCTTCCTTCTCTGTTTCTGAATCTGACTCGCCTCTCTCTGTCTCTGTCTCAGTAGAATCATCTTCTTCAACTAAAGAAAGCTCATCTTCCTGCTCTTCGGGAGGTGGCTCAGGGGTTGGGTCCCGCACCCGCTGTCTCCGGGGCTCTGGGGCCGGACGCCGGGCTACTCTTACTGGGCCTGGGTTTCTAGGCTGTCGGGGAACTATTTCTGGGGAATCAGGATCGACCTGGATTTCTCATCTTTCCCTTTCTTACTAGGCTGTTCTTTTCCTGTTTTCTGACTATGATCTGTTTTCGCTAACATTATTCTGCACTGCTCTTCATAGCAGGGCTGCGCCCAAGGGGGCGGATCTTCACAAATACTTAACCAAGAATCTATATAAGGGTACTGTTCGGGGTGCGTTAGATGCACTTTATGATGAACTAACTGAATTATTCCTACATTAAAGGTTCCCTCTCGGGGCCAGGTAGGGTCTAGATCGGGCCACTCCCTAGTACACAAAATCTGCAAACGAGCTACATCCATTTTAATACCATAACCTCTAGAATATCCTTCTTTAAAATGTGCGATCATACATTCTAATGGAGTGTTCCTAGTAGACCCCGCCCCTCCCATTTCAATGTGTGCGCGCAACAGACAGAAGGGAAAAGGAGGGCGGACCGTGGGTAAGGGGTCCTCACGGCCCTAGAAACGTATAAGGGAAACAAATAACAAGACAAGACGACAATCGCTTCCCCCTTTTTGCGACCTGAATGCGGTCGCCCGGTCAGGAAATGCGCTACTCAGGGGTCCGCCTGTGCTTGGTCCGTGCTGCCAGAAACATCAAAGAAGCCAGAAATAATACTTGACTACAACAGAACGAAAGGGGGTGTTGACACAGATCAGTTGTGCCACACATACAGTGTGAAAAGATCAACTCGTCGATGGCCACTTTGCGTGTTTTATGGACTGCTTGATATCGTGGCTGTAAATTCATTCATAATATTTATGTACAACAATCCTATGTTTCATCACAAGGAAAACTGCAAGAGAAGGTTTTTTCTGGAGGAACTCGCTTTGAATCTCATGAAGCCTCAGCTACAAAATCGTCAAAGCCATCCAGAAGGTCTGACAAGCCGTACACGTCAATCCATGGCCAATGTAGGCTATCCTTGCCTTGAAATGCCTAAGCCACCAAGTCCGTTGACCACACGGGCATCAGCAAAGAAAAGAAAAAGATGCTCCTTTTGTCCAAGTGACAGAGATCGAAAAGTATTTACTGAATGTGAAATCTGTCTGAAGCGAGTGTGTCCTGAACATTCAAGAACAACTACTAGCACATTGTGCATAAACTGTTGTTGAAAAAAACAGTCAATGTACTTCATGTATTGCTTACTAGTTTTCTGTTGTTTACAATGCACCGTTGTCAATTTGTTATAACACGGTAATTTTTTTGTCACAATTTGCATCATGCCATTACTTGACATAATGGCACCATACTTTGACTGTTGCTGTCCACCTAGCGAATAAATATAGAACTATTGTAGTTTGCAAAGCGTGCAGTGCTGCACACCATTTTTAAGCTTGCAACTGAATAGTTAACAGGTATTGACATTATGCAGCATATATCTGACCTTGTACAACTTGTCCTGCCTGATCTTGGCTAGCATTGCACATTATTCACTTGAAAGGGTGAATTAATAACAAGTATTATAAAAAAGAAATAAAAGTATGTCTTTTTCTTCACAATTTAACCATGTTTTACAAACAAAAGTAGATGTTTTACCATATTTCTACATATGGATCAGGGGTGACCCGGGGGTAGTGTATACGTGTCAGTCGATTTACCGAGTGTATCCGAGGGTTAAGATAATTATGCATTTGCCACCTAATACCTAATTGCCTTTGAATATCATTCTGATAGGGCATAGTTATTCATTCATATGGAACACTCACAGAATCACCAATAAAACTCTCCCAGCAACAGATACAGAGCAAAACTAGGGTGTTTACATCTCATCATACAAAAAGATTCTATTCAGATTTTAGTCTCGCATCGGTGATACCACTAACTCCCTCCACAGCTAGACACTGAGCGTCAAAACATAAACCCCTGCAAATGGATACTCAACACCAGCATCAAGAATTCAAATTGCACCTACCCCACCTATGGAAAATCAGCACTACAAATATTCTAGAACACCAGTAACCCCCGGCTGGAAAAGAGAACAAGCTGAACTGCTACAGATTCCTAGAGAGAACCTACACGTTAACAGAATCCCTTATCTCGGTTGCACATGGAAAACATAGATATTCACCACTCTAGGGGTGTGGTTAATTTACTGAGCAATCATTGTTTCAGCAGGTAGAAAGCAGTTGTTCCAGTATTTTCCAGAACACTTGTGGAACTTATCCTCACTGATTCAGGAGATTCTGCACAGCTAAGATATTCTAACGTTTTAATTTTTTGGCTGTTATTTTTTTATATAGACTTTCTATTGCCTACCTCTTAAAATACTGTTTAGCCATTGTGACGTGTTAGAGTAACTGCACCCACAAAACAAAAAAGACAAACTGTTTTTCTTTTCCTTTGTTCTTTCTGCAAAGGAGAAGGGTTTTTTTTGCAAATTTCTACCTGTCCACAGCCCTCTAGAAATAATCTAAATTTCCATATCGTCCTGCTAGACCAGTCCTGACAAGTGGGTTGTGATCCCCTACCAACAGATTGGTGGAGACAAAGAACCAATGAAAAGCCCAGGTTTCAAAGACATCACTCCCATGCCTCTCTTCACCTCAGTCACCAGAGATCTCTTCAATCTTTCTTCTCCAGCAGATGGTGGATGGATTTTCTCCTCTCCGAAGGAAGTTCTGAGGATTTGAGAGGAAGAGATTGACAGCTTGCAGGCTGATCTCTCACTAGAGTGCGATGTGGGAGTCTCCAATAGACTGCGGTCTTTTTGGTAGCCATAGGAGGAGGGAAAATTGGTTTAGCTCCACACTCTTATCCTGGATAAGGACCTGTTAAGCAGCCAAAAATTGGAAGAATCTGGAAGAGTACGACTATCTCACACAACCTCAACACCCACTCCCCCCTCCTCTGTCTCCCCTGCTCTCTCCCGAAGATTGCAGAAGGCTCTCAGAGGGATCTGCCTGGCAGTCACCTTACACGCAGTGCTGAAAAGCCAGCTAAACAGTTCAAGGGGAGTAGAGCTGAGCCTGGCACAGATTCTCTGCCTGGGGCTCTTGGGGGGTGAGTACCAAGGCTTGACCTCGTCATTGTCCTTGGGGGGGGGGGGGGATGCAATTTGGGGTAGACCATCGATGACCGTTGGCGCTGGGTGGGTGTGTTTGATGTTTTCTGCCTGCGTTAATAGCATTTTCTCTATTGTGCGCCTGGTGTTTGCACATCCTGCCGAAGTGACTCCAGTGCATGTTCCTACCATAGCACTTGTAACATGCACTGTAGTAAACGCACAGTTATTAACACACACCCTTCGGACTGCGACAGCTTAGCACAGGCTGTTGTGACACTTGTCTTAACTCTTATGTCTTCTTTCAAGTGACATTGTCTGGCCTGTGGCAAGCATGGTGCCTCATCTCCACCTTCCAGATTCTGCTTCTGAGTTGTCCTTGGAGGGCCTATTCCCCCTTTCTCAGGGCAGGAAGTGGCAGATGGCGCTATGGGTAAGGATATTCAGCCAGATGGAGGAGCCGGTGTCCATGCTCTGGGCCTCACCCCGTCCTTTAGGGGATCTGTGGCAACTATAGCCCCAGTGTGTGTGTGTGTGTGGGGGGGGGGGGGGTCATTTCTGTGAAGAGAGCTTCCGGAGTCTGGATTATCCTCCCCGGAAGTTTCCCTTTGCAGTAGACCTAGTCATTCTGGCATGGACATGCAGACCCTGCGACCTTTTGTTTCTCTTGTATGTAGCCTCGAGGAGGTAGGTGGAGAGTGGAAGCCTTCCTTGACAGACGCACCCCCCCTCCCCCCCCCCCAGTCCCAGGGATGGGGTCAGTTGTGGCTTGGATTGAGATTTCTGATATGGATGCCTTCAGAGGATTGTGAGGAGCCCGAGGTTATTTGCCTGTTCCAGGAGTAGGAATTGGAGGTATTAATTCCAGGGTCTTTATCTACTGCGGAGCATGGAACCCAAGAGGCATCTGCTCCTGCAAGGGCTTTGGAAATCTACTACTATCTTCCCGGAGGTGCTCAAGGGCCTGTACTGGCCGGAGTAGTAGTATCCCAACTGCCCGCCTAAGGGGCTAAGGGTGTATAAGAAGATGTGTGCTCTCCTGGAGAAGGGAGTGCATTGTGCGGTTGATATTTCCAGGTGGATATGCAGGTCACGGCAGTTACTAGACTGACCACCATTCCTGTGGAAGGCGGATTGGCCTTGATACTCTGGACCAGTGGTTCTTAACCTGGGTTCGATCGAACCCTAGAGGTTCGGTGAGTCAGTCTCAGGGGTTCGGCAGAGGTCAAGACACAAGACACGCACCCGACTCATATGATTTGTGATGACACGCCCCGCTTGGCCATCATTGGCTGCAGGTGATCACGCTACATTGCTTGGCTAATCTGTGCTGCAGGGAATTTGGTGCACTCAGTTGTCTACTTGTGACTGTCGTGATGGTATGTCGTGTGATTTCTTAATATTTTAATCCATACTAACTATGTCGAGCAAAAAAAGAAAGTGGTCGGACGAATATGTACAACATGGATTCGCATATATAACAGAACGTAATGGGAGTCGGCGTCCTATCTGCATGATTTGCAATGCCAAGTTAAGCAATTCTAGTCTAGTACCGGCAAAACTAAAGGAACACTTCCTTAACCTGCATGGAGATGGGGAATACAAGAACACAACGCTTGCTGAATTCAAGGTGAAGAGAGCCAGATTCGATGAAAAGGCTACTCTGCCTGTTCTCGGCTTTGTACCCATCAACAAACCGATCCTCACAGCATCGTACGAAGTTGCTTACCTGATCACAAAGCAGGGCAAACCACACACCATTGGTGAAACACTCATAAAACCAGCTGTGTTGAAGTGATGTTAATGCACGATTCATTTTGTGAACCAGTAAAACACATACCTATGTCCTGAATTTGAAAAAAAATCATATTTTCCTTAGCGTCCCTCCAGGCTAGTCCTGAACCTTTGGAGTCTTGTACCTCCTCCAGCAGCTTTGGAGACTGAGAACGTCACTTCTTTGATGTCACCGGTATAAGTATCCCGGATCCGCCTCCTGACATCAGTTTTCTCAGTCTCCAAGCAGCTGGAGGTCTGGTGAGCCCAGGGTTAGGGCTCACATTGAGGAGCAATTAAGCAGTGGGGGTAGAAGTTTGGGAGAGCTTGCAGGGTTTAGTGTAGCGGTGGTGCTGAGCTTCTTATTCCTGCCTTGGTTTTTTTTCTCCCTTTAAATCTTCTGTTTCTTATCTTTCCCCTCTCCCCTCCCTCTTACCTTGCTCTGCCTTGCAGTTTCGGCGTTGCACACAACGGGTGAAAAAGAGGGGGGGGGGGGGTGCTATTTCCCGGTTCCCGATCCCACCGATTTGGGTGAGGAGCCGGTGGAGAGACAGCCCAACAGAATTGAGGGGCTGACCTGCAGGTCCGAGGCCGAAGTCTGTTGCCGGCAGGACGTGATAGGCTGAGTTGGTTGCAGACAGCGTGTGTAGCCTCCGGCGCTGAAGCCGCATTCACGGCTTAGCGCTGAGCGGCTGAATTCTGCATTTGGAGTTGCCTGCTTCGAGGTAAGGGGCCGGGGTCGTCAATTTCTTGCTTCGGTAATTTTTTGAGGGCCCGGGCCGCGTGTGGAGCCCGCGTTAGGCCATGCATCGGGGGATTCGCGCGCGCGGGAAAATCGGTTAGGTGAGTTTCTCAGTTTTCCTCAGTCAGTTTTTCGGTTCAGGAGCCTCGTTTTTTGTCGGGGTTTCTGGATAGGGGGTCTAGACGGTAAGGAGCATCCTGTGCTGTTTAAAAAAAATAAAATAAATAAATAAATTACAAAAAAAAAAATTTTGATTAATCACGGAGAGAGTCCTTGCAACATTTACCTGGTGGTGAGTGTGCAGGTTTGGGGCATTTTGTTTTCTGCTTCGCGGCATGCCGTCTGAATCTCTCTGCCTGCTCTGTGGCTCCAAGAGAGGGGCGGTTTCTGACACAGGCGTTTGCAGGTCTTGTTTTAGGGAGGCTGTGTCTATGGAGCAGAGGCTTACAGAGGGTGTTGAGAGCCCAAGGGAAGGGGCGTCAGACCTTTCTGAGGCCAAGGTTTTAGGTGAGCAGGTCACGGAGCCCGTGGCGGGGCCATCCTCCCTTCAGGGAAGCCAGGTATCGCAGGGGCAAGTCCCGGGGGGCTTGGAAGCGATTTTTTTTCTCCCCAATTTGTCTATTTGATTCAGCAGGCTTTTGCGGGGGTGCCTGGTAAATCATCCCCTAGCCCGGCTGAGGGGGGTTTGGGGGATAAGTGCCCGGGGACGCCTCTAAGCTTGGGGGGTTCATGTGTTCCAGTGATAAGGACCCGTCGGTTCATTCCGTAGTTTCGGCGGGAATGGACTTAGGAGACCTCGGGCAGGATTTAGAGCTGGAGGATTTGGAAGAAGGAGAGATTGCGGAGCAGGAAAATCAGGCCCAGGTGGTCCGCCTTTTTAGACGGGATGAGTTGCCTGCGCTCATCGCCGAAACACTTAAGGCGCTCAATATGCCAACAGGGGGGCAGACAGACGAAGCGGAGCTGGAGGATCTCCTGTTGCAGGGTTTTCGGAAGTCACAGAAGGTTTTTCCTGTGCACAGTGTGTTTAAAGAGATGATACAGGGTGAGTGGGACATACCTGAGGCTGGTCTTAAAGGTTCCAGGGTCATGTCTCGGCTCTATCCTTTAGCGGAGCAAGATCGAGAGTTGTTCAAATCGCCTAAGGTGGATGCCACGGTTTCGGCGGTTACGAAGAAAACTACTATTCCGGTAGAAGGGAGCGCTGCGCTAAAGGATGCGCAGGACAGGAAGGTGGATACCTTGTTGAAACAGGACTTTGATGTGAATGCTTTGTCCCTCCAAGCGTCCATTTGTGGGGCTTGGGTAGCCAGAGCTTGCCTGCGTTGGGCTCAGGGGCTGCGGTCTGGGGAAGCGGTTGATTCGGCTGACGAGGCGGCCCGCATAGAGACGGGGGCGGCTTATCTCGCTGATATCCACTACGATCTCGTTCGCGGGTTGTCCAATAGCATGGCTTCGGCGGTAGCGGCCAGGAGGTATCTGTGGTTGCGGAACTGGGCGGCGGATACTTCTTCGAAGTCTTGGCTTAGCAAGCTTCCTTTTTGGGGGAAGCTTCTCTTTGGGGAGGACCTAGAGAAGCTCGTCAAGGATTTGGGGGAGTCCAAAGGTGGTAGGCTCCCGGAGGGTAAGCAGAAGCAAGGTTGCCCGGGGCCGTCAGCTAAAGCGCAACAGCGGGAGTTTCGGCGTTTTCGTTCCCCTCGGTTTGGCCAGGGACAAAGGGGCCGTTTTCCCTTTCGTAGCCAGGGATTTCGGGGCTTTCGAGGAGCGAGCAGGGGGTTTTCCACCTCGTGGGCCTCCAATTCCCGGAAACCACGATGAAGCCATGGGGGTCCAGGTGGGGCAGGAGCCCATAGGGGGGGCGTTTACGAAGGTTTTATCCTGCCTGGACCCAGATCACTTCAGATCAGTGGGTGCTAGAAGTTATCCACGACGGTTATGCCTTGGAGCTTCAGCGTTCGGTGCCCGATTCATTCATAATGTCCTCGTGCAAGGCGCAGTTCAAGTACGCGGCGGTAGAGGAGACTCTGAATCGTCTGCTTTCCCTCGAGGCCGTAGTTCCCGTGCCCCCAGACCAATGCATCTGCGGTCGATACTCCATTTATTTTGTGGTTCCCAAGAAAGAGGGAACGTTTCGGCCGATTCTGGATCTCAAACGCGTAAATCGTTCTCTAAGGGTGTCTCATTTTCGGATGGAGACGTTGCGGTCAATCATAGTGGCAGTTCGCGAGGGTGAGTTCCTTATGTCACTCGATTTGACGGAGGCGTATCTGCACATTCCCATTCGGCGGGAACACCAGAAGTTCTTGAGGTTCGCGGTACCGATGGGGCATTTCCGGTTTCAAGCATTGCCGTTTGGTCTGGCGACAGCGCCCCGAGCCTTCACAAAGGTGATGGTGGTAGTGGCAGCGGCGTTCATCCTTATCTGGACGATTGGTTGATTCAGGCAAAGTCCCTGGAGGAGAGCGCAGCGGCCACGAGCAAAGTGGTGGCATTCTTAGAGAGCCTCAGTTGGGTGGTCAATCGAGCCAAGAGCAGTTTGAGGCCCTCTCAGACCCTGGATTACCTGGGGGCGCGGTTCGATACAGGGATAGGGAAAGTGTTTCTCCCGCAGAACCGAGCGCACGGTTTGAGGCGTCTGATCCGCAAATTTCTCCGCAACGGCTGTCCTACAGCCTGGCGCTACCTGCAAGTGTTGGGCACCATGGCGGCATTGATCGAGGTGGTGCCCTGGGCCAGGGCGCACATGAGACCTACAGAGTGCCTTGCTCAGAAGGTGGTCCCATCAGAACGACAGTCTTTCTCAGAGGTTGCCCTGTCAGCCGCAGACGCGTCTCTCTCTGCTCTGGTGGCTGAGAGAGGGGTCGTTGGAAAAAGGGATGCCGTTGGAGGTGCCGGATTGGATTACTCTGACGACGGATGCCAGTCTGTCCGGTTGGGGGGCACATGTCCAAGGACGTTACGCGCAGGGCGTGTGGTCGGTGACGGAAAGGTCGTGGTCAATCAACCGGTTGGAGTTACGAGCCGTGATCCTAGCTCTTAGGGCTTTCCGGGACTTCCTTCACGGGAAGGCAGTGCGGGTGTTCTCCGACAATGCGACGGCGGTGGCCTATATCAACCGGCAAGGGGGCACCAGCAGTCGGTCGCTGGAAGCAGAGGCCAGTCGGTTATTCGTGTTGGCCGAAAGGCATCTAGTGGCCTTATCAGCGGCACATGTGGCAGGAGTGGACAATGTAGAGGCCGATTTCCTCAGTCGGGTGAGGGTGGATCCGGGGGAGTGGTCCCTTCATCCGCAGGTGTTCGAGATGATCATTCTGCGCTGGGGTCCTCCGGTTATGGACCTCATGGCAACTTTTCAGTCGGCGAAGGCCAGTCGGTTTTTCAGCCGAAGACGGGAAAGGATGTCAGAGGGCCTAGATGCCCTAGTTCAGCCGTGACTGGTGGATCGTCTGCTCTGTGTTCCCGCCATGGGTGTTGATAGGCCGAGTTCTCCAGCGTATCGAAGTTCACAGAGGACCGGTGGTATTGATTGCGCTGGATTGGCCGCGGAGGCCGTGGTATGCAGATCTGGTACGGCTTCTCGGGGACGAGCCTTGGAGATTACCGGATCGGAGCGATCTGTTGCTACAAGGACCACTTTGGATGCTGCAAGTGGATCGGTTCTCGCTTACGGCTTGGCTCTTGAACGGGCGCGGTTGACGGCGAGGGGTTATTCCTCGGCAGTGGTGTCCACGTTGTCGAGGTCTCGGAAGCGGTCGCCCTCGTTGGCATATGTTCGTGTTTGGCGGGTGTTTGAGGCTTGGTGTGCTGACCGCAGGATTACGGCGTTGCAAGCTTCCATTTCTCAGGTCCTGGCTTTTCTGCAGGACGGTTATGAGAAGGGTCTGGCAGCTGCTTCTTTGAAGGTGCAGTTGGCGGCTTTGTCTTGCTACCGCGGTAAGATTCGAGGCCAAACGCTGGGGTGTCACCCGGATGTCGAGCGTTTTTTGAGAGCGGTGGTTTTGCTGCGCCCGCCGTGCAGGCAGCTCGTTCCGCAGTGGGATTTGCCTTTGGTGTTGGACGTATCGGTGGGAGAGCCCTTTGAGCCTTTGGCGAGGGCGTCGTTGAAGGATTTGACCTTAAAGGTGGCATTTCTGGTAGCGATTGCGTCCGCCAGGAGGGTTTCGAAGCTACAGGCTTTGTCTTGTCGGGAACCTTTTCTGGTTTTTAGTGATTCCAAGGTGGTGTTGAGAACGATGCCGTCCTTTTTACCCAAGGTGGTTTCACCTTTTCATGTGAATCAGGTAGTGTCCCTGCCTGTGTTTGCGAAGGGCGGGGAGACTTTCGCTGATAGACGGTTGCATAGGTTGGACCTTCGGAGGGCCCTGAAGAGGTATTTGAAGGTTACCGCTCCGTTCCGTAGGTCGGATAGGTTGTTTGTGGTGTTTGCGGGTCCTTCCAAGGGTCAGGCTGCGTCGCGGGCTTCCATTGCTCGGTGGCTTAAGGAGGCGATTGCATCCGTGTACCTGCTGAAGGGTAGGCCAGTTCCGGTGGGTTTGCGAGCGCATTCGACTAGGGCGCAGGCTACTTCTTGGGCGGAGCGTAGTCTGGTTCCGGCGGTGGAGATTTGTAGAGCGGCTACTTGGTCTTCATTGCATTCCTTTATCAGGCATTACCGGCTGGATTTGCAAGCGGAGAGCGATGCCGGATTTGGTTCGACCGTACTTCAGGCGGGATTGGCCGGTCCCTCCCGTTGATTCTTTGCACTGCTCTGTTACATCCCCAAAGGTTCAGGACTAGCCTGGAGGGACGCTAAGGAAGGTGAAATTAGACTTACCTGCTAATTGTTATTCCTTTTGGAACTCCAGGCTAGTCCTGTATCCCTCCCAGTTTTTAGCATGGGCCAACGCCTGAAGCATGGAAGGTGTGACAGGTAAGCTTTTCCGTGGATCTTCCAGGATGGAGTCCGTGTTGGGAGGGCGTTTTGGCTGGGGGTGTGGATTCTCTCACTCAGTATCTTTATCTTTCTGTCAGGATATGAGGATCTCAGCTCATAAGCGGTTAGCTTTCAGGGGACACAGGGTATTCCTGCATAAGGGCGTCCCTTTTTAGGTTTGTTCTTAGTAGTTTTGGTGGGAATGGATGATGGGTACAGTTGCTACTTAATTGTTGCTCTGGTGAGTTTGCTTTGTCAATAGGTTACTGATGTCAGGAGGCGGATCCGGGATACTTATACCGGTGACATCAAAGAAGTGACGTTCTCAGTCTCCAAAGCTGCTGGAGGAGGTACAAGACTCCAAAGGTTCAGGACTAGCCTGGAGTTCCTAAAGGAACAACAATTAGCAGGTAAGTCTAATTTCACCTTATTTTTCAATAAAGAAGGGTTCGGTGAATGTGCATATGAAACTGGTGGGGTTCAGTACCTCCAACAAGGTTAAGAACCACTGCTCTGGACCAAAAGGTGAATTTGTGTTGAAGAACCAGTTCACTGCAGCTGCTCCTATCTTCAGTTGCAGCATGTGCAGGCATGACGTCTTGAGCCCTATTCTAGTGGATTCAGTCTCTTTTGCCGGATGTTTCTACCCCTTTTTTGGAGTCGACTGTGGCCTTCCTTTCTGATGCCATGTATGACCTGGTACTTTTGGCGGCTAGGGATGGTGCTCTGATGACATTGTCACGGCATTGCATTTGGCTCTGATACTGGGCAGTGGATACATCTTCCAAAACCCGGTTGGCCTATCTGGCCTTTAAGGAGAACTTCTATTGGAGCTGATTTGGAGAAGCTGTTGAAGGACTTGGGTGAGACAGAATCTTACCGCCTTCTAGAAGACAGAGCCAAGGGGCCTGTGAAGCAGGCTGCTGCCCCTCTCCCGTCAGCCTCTGCCCACCAACCAAGGGCATACCGGCTGGATCCCTGGAAGCCTCGGGACTTTTGTCATTACTGACCTGAAAAAAAAACCCCTTTCTGTTGTGGGCTTCGGGCTTGTTCTTGGTCCTTTCGTGGAATGTGTGGGCCCAGGGACTAGGTCCCACCCAGAGGAGAACCGTCCCGGGCTGCACAATTTAAGGTTTGGGGCCCCTTCCCCAGTTCCACTGGTTGGAGGCAGGCTTAGCCTTTTCTTTCAGGAATGGACCCAGGTTTCCAAGGATCGCTGGGTACAAGACTCCGTTCAGTTTGGCTATGTCCTGGAATGCAAGGAGCCGATTCTGCGTGCCTTCATCTCCCCTTGTGGGTCTGCAATCGAAAGTGCCATTGGGCAGAACACCTTGGACAAGTTGCTGTGCCTAAAGGCAGTAGTGCCCATCCCGTCAGACGAGTGATGCAAGGGCAGATACGCCATCTATTTTGTGATGCAAAAAAAAAAAAAAAGACTGTTTGTTTCTTTCAGCCCATTCTGGACCCCAAGGGGATCAACGAGCAGTTGTATGTCCTTTCAGATGGAAACCTTGTGCTCCATGATTCAAGTAGTGTGCTGAGGGGAGTCCTTGGCTTCTCTGGCTGAGCGGATCAGCAAAGTATCTGGGATTTGCCATGCTTGACTCTTACTAGGTTCTCCGCCCTCCTTGTCGAGCTATCCTCCTCCCCGAGGACGTTCTCTGAGGTCATGATGGTGGCAACTGTGGCACCAAGTGATGTGTCCATCCCTATCTGGATGACCGTCTCAGCCGGGCCTGTTCCCTTTCAGAGGCCCTCAGGTGAAGTCCCGAGTGGTGGCCTTTTTGGAAAACCTCAGCTGGGTGATCAATCAGGAAAGAGCCAGCTCTTGCCTTCCCAGTCCCTAGAGTTTCTGGGAGCACATCTTGATATTAGAGTAGGCAGAGTTTTTTCCTGCCAAAGTCAGACTATTAGATTGCCTGGCGCTGTTTGGTGCACAACAGGCTCCTGGAGTCTGGGATTATCTGCAGCTCCTTGGATTGATAGAAACATAGGCATGTGGTCTTTTTCTGCTATCATGTTTATATCTAGTCTCCCATATCAACTACAGTAGTCACCTTTTTACCTTTAGAGATCCTCTGTGTTTGTCCCATGCTTTTTTTTTTGTCCTGGTCTTTGCCACTTACACTGGGAGACTATTCCATGCATCTACCACTCTTTTCGTAAAGAAATATTTCCGCATATTACTCCTGAGTCTGTCCTCTTTCTCCAGGAACAAGCAGGAAGTCAGTCCTCACATATGGGTGACGTCGGCGCCAACGAAGCTCGCGTGGAGCATTTTCCAAGCTTTCACAGAAAACCTTTGGATGCTACCATGCATGTGTGGTCCCTGCCCAAGGGTACCATCTTGCTCAATCTCCTTTTTTCCACAGAGCCCAACGGACACTTGTCCCATTTTCCCGGAAAAATCCTCTAAAAATGATCCTTAAAAGTTTGTTTTTTTTCTTTGTTTGCGTACTGGTTTCTCTTCCTGCCTCGAGCCGGTGCCGTTCTCGGCTCTTCCCTTCCTTTAAAAAAAATAAATAAATAAAAAATGCATTTACTTGTATACATATACAAGAAAAAAGAAAGGAACAGCATCTTACAGTACAATCAAAAGAACAAGAAACTCATCCAAAAAAGAGAAAATCCACTAGAAATTAAGCCTGCTAGGATGCTAAAGTCCACATCAAGGAGAAAATCAGAGGCCTGAGTTAACCCGGAAAGTAAACCAAAAACCCCTTTAACTATCCCAACTCACTACCTAACACTTATCTAGAAGAAAAGTCTCTAACTGAGATACATCTGTAAACACATATTTCAAACCAGAATACAATATAACACATTTACAAGGAAATTTCAAAAAGAAAGTCCCTCCAATGGCCAGAACCTTAGGTTTTAATTGCAGAAAAAGCTTTCCTGCGAAGCTGAGTACATCGAGCCACATCAGGAAAAATATTTAGGGGATATCCACAAAAATGGACAGCCGCCTTAAGAAAATACAATTTCAATATGGCTGACTTATCTGCTTCTGTCTAAAAAGTGACTGACTACAAGAGTTGCCCCTTTTGTGGACCTTCTCCAGAGATGACTCTAAAAACAGAGTCAGCTCCAGATCATCCACATTTTGTTCCTCTGCCTCACTCTCCAAAGAGAGCTGAAAATAAGTTTGAGGGACATAATATAAAGAAACTATGATAGATTCTTTAAAAGCGGAAAAATTCAAGATATCTCTCATATACTTCTTCAAAAGCTCAAGGGGGGAGAGCAGGCAGACAACAGGAAAATTAAAAAAAATCTCAGATTTTTAGATTTAGCATTATTCTCCAAATATTCAATCTTATTGTGCAATTATAAACTATCTTTAACAAAAGTATTAAATACTGACAGAACACCCAGCACTGTGTTCTCCAGTTTGATTGCTTTACCTTCCAAACTGGAAAGCCGAGACTTAACTTGATGTAACGCTTGTGTAGCCCCCTGTGAGAAGGTACACAATTGAGTTAATGTCCCCTTCAAACCTTCTTCCATCCAGGATACAATTAACCCCCCCCCCCACCACTACCTCCCCAGAGGCCAATGCTGCCAAAACAGGCATGGAGACTGGAGTCAGGACGGGGGACACAAAATCCATCCAAATCCTGTTGGAGAGGAGTAGAAGCAGAAGGAGGGACGTCAGGGAACTCAGTCACCAAACAACCAGATTTATCAACATTCTGAAGAGTCTTGGAAGTGGGTTGAGGGGGAGGGGTACGCAACCCCAAACTAATAGAGGCTTCCAAGGATGAAAGACCTTCCTCAAACAAAGCAGAAGGTATACCTGTAGCAGTACTCATGACATGCTTATCCATCGATCCTTGAACAGTCACAGAATCCATTGATTTAACTTTCGCTTTACGCTTCCCCATACTAACCAAATAGGGAGGCCGAAACCCCTCTGTTCCCTCAATGCTTCTCAGTGCTCCCAAGGGGCCAAACAAGCCCCTTGGTACACGTTCCCTAGGACACATCCGTGTCGGTGTGCCGCGGAAAACAACTGGTTATCAAACCCGATCACTAGGGGGAGGAGCAGGGACGTACCGGCAGCACAGCTGATAAAACACCACTAACCAGCTCAACTCAAGGCAAGGTACACCTTCACTATCTCTTACCTTCCTTTTTGACGAGGCTTGCCTTGACTGGCGTTCGCACCCTTTTTTGCACAGTGGTAGTCGACTCCGGCTGGGTGTCTCGCAGCATTTCTCCTGGTGGGTTCAAAAAGTGTGACCGCTGCAGTCAAACCATGTCTGTTACAGACACCCACAATTGCTGCTTCCGCTGCCTCAGCCTGGACCACGACAGTACCACCTGTGACATGCGCCAGGCCATGACTTCAGAAACCAACAAGAAAAGGTTGGAGTTGCAGGAGAGGATATTCTCACGGTCCGACTCAGCCCCGGCTTCCCCTAGGCTGAGCCCCAAGCCGAGCACCTCCCACGAGGCCTGGGTGTCTTCAGACTTCTGCGGCGGTGGTTCCTCCGTAAAGACCCCGGACCCCGGGAAGAAAAAAGAAAAAATCCTCAAGACCAGTCGAGGTTCCACCAGTGAAACCCGGTAAGGTCCCGCAGCGGGACTCGGTCGACATTGAGCAGCGCCCCCTTAAGGTCTCTAAGAAGGAGTCCTCTGATGGCGGCAACCATGTGAGGCTCCTCGAGGCCGTGTTCCTCATTGAGGATGCACTTATGAGAGTGCTGACATCGGGCCCTCGGTGCCCACACCAACAGCTGCAGAGCCTTCTGGCATCAAATCCAGAATGGCAGCCCTGGAGCAGAACAACTCCGCTATCCTGGCCCTGCAGCAGGCAATCATGTCTGGTCCGCATCATTTGCACTAACAACCGGGCTCCCGACTGCACGGGAGACCCCTGGTGTCGAGCTAGGCCCCGAACGCCATCGGCCTCAAGCGAGTCCTTGGCACCAATCGAGGGTCCCGATCCTTGGATATCAGGTCCTCCCTGGCCAGTTTCTGGGAGTCTGACCCACCGTGGGGGTGGGGGGCACTTGGGGCCGTCCTCGAGGCATGGGAGTCACGAGCCTCAGAGTCCTCGACATCCTCCAGCTCTGACTGACTGGGAGACAGACGTCGGGGCCTCTCCCCTGAGACCTCTCAACACAGACACGTCCCCTCGGAACCATCTCCCCTGGAGCCCTGGCGACATTCCCCTCCTGAGGATGTGGCCTTCCACAACTTTGTTTAGGACATGGCCCAGGCTGTTGTCCCGACTGAATCAGAGGAGGACCCGTGCACCGAAGACCTGGTGATCTTCCAATATGAGTCCCCACCAAAGGAGACTCTCACGGTGCCAGTACAGCCCATTCTCAAGCGGCTGCTCCTGCAGATGTGGGAGACCCTGGCCTCAGTGCCAGTGGTCAGTCGACGCCTCAACGCCATCTATCGCTTCAAGAAGGGCCTGGGTTTCCAAAAGTCCTAACTCCCACATAACTGCATGGTCATGGAGTCCTCTGAAAAAGCTTAAAAGCTAAAAGAATTACTCTTCTGTTCCCCAGGGCAGAGAGGCCCGAGCCCTTGACGCCCTCAGGCGCTAGTGATTCCAGGGATTCATGCTGGAATGTCAGATACAGGTCTGTGAGTTGTACTTAGGCATGTACCTCAAGGGCCCTATCCAAGAACTGGCGGGCTTCTCTGCAGGCCTCGCTGGGGAACCCCTCCAGAGGTTCCAAGCCCTGAGAGCTGGGATCTGGGACTGTTCAAAGTTCCTTCCTGAGCTGATTATGACATTTTTGAATCAGCAGCCCTGGGGGGCAGCAGCAGGCATTGGGACCCGGCGCCAAGCCTGGTTGGAAACCTCCTTCCTCGAGCAATGGGTGCAAGAGAAATTGCTTGATGTCCCTTGCACCGGGGAAAAGTTTTTGGCAAGCCCATGGCCAACAAGGTGGCAGAGATAGAGGCCGAGGTAGTCACCAGTCAGAGGCGCTTGAGTAAGACCTTGACCCTTCCTGGAAGAAACCGTTAGGAAAAAAGACCACCTTTCCCAAGGGAAAAAGGGGGTCTTTTCACCAGGGCCATTACCAACCCTTCTCGGGGCAACAGCAACAGGGCCCCCAGCCCAAGAACTAGAGCCATGGGCAAAGGAAGCCAAAGGCTTAGAAGCCTCAGCCACAAGCTCCCACCCAGCCTGAGCTTTTGACTCCCCTGGCAGGGTCTCCTGTCCCCCGGGAAACCCTCCCCAGCCCACAGGGGGCCGCCTGGCACTCTTTGCCCACAGGCAGGCCAGGGTCACCACAGACCAGTGGGTCGTACAAGTGGTGAAGGAGGACTGTCTCCTCAGGTTCCAGCAAACACCTCCAGGGTTCTTTCCAGGAGAGCTGGTGTGACCTCTTTCACCAGACCTTGCTCCTCTCAGAGCTCGCAGACTTGCTCAAGGACAGGGTGATAAAACCTGTACCTAGGCATTTGTGGGGAAAGGGTTTCATCTCCACCTATTTCCTTGTCCCCAGGAGAACTGGGGGCTCAGGCCTATACTAGTTTGCAAAACCTGAACAAGTTTCTGGTGAGGGAGAAGTTCAAGATGATCTCCCTTGGAACTCTGCTACCCTACCTCCACCAGGGAGATTGGCTGAGCTCCTTAGACCTAAAGGATGCATACACCCACATCCTGATCCACCTCTCCCACAGACAGTACCTAAGGTTCGTAGTGGGAGGAGAGAACTACCATTCTCCAGGAACAAGCAGGAAGTCAATCCTCACTTATGGGTGACGGCACCAACTGAGCCCACGCGGAGCAATTCCCCAGCTTTGAAACAAAGCCTTTGGGATTGCTACCACGCATGCGTAGTCCTCTTCCCGCCCAAGGGTGCCATCTTGCTCAGTCTCCCTTTTTCCGTGGAACCCTTCAGATGTACATCCTCGTCCCTCGGAAAAGTTTTTTTCTTCTTGGCCCTTTGGCCTTTTTTCCGGTTGCACCGGTCCTCTCCCGTCCTCCCCAATGCCCCCGCTTCGGCTGCGGGCTAGGGGATCCCTATTTTTTCCCTTTTTTTTTCTGCCTGCTGGCCTCCAGGGTTTTCAGCCTCTCAGGGGCTCTTTTCGCCCCCATGGCCACTGGCTTCAAGAAATGTGACAGATGCTCCAAAAACATGTCGCTCACAGACACTCACGACTTTTATCTGCGGTGCCTGGGGGCTGACCATAACCCGGAGCTCTGCTCACTTTGCAAGAAAATGTCTGCTAAGGCCCTTCAAAGCCGTAAGCAGAAATCAGGCGACATTTTTCATAGGTCAGCACCGGAGTCCCCGGTGGTGCCCCGCTTCTCTGCTCCACCACCTCCGGGGTCCCCCGCAGTGACCCCACGTCCCAGGCATCACACTGATCAGGGTTCGCCTGAGGCGGAACGGCGTAAGTAGAAGACCTCAAAGACACTGTCTGGGCTCCGGACAAGCATGAGCGGTCTTGCGCTCGTTCCCTTAGCCCTCCCCGGCACTCCCGAGAGTCGGACAAGGAATGGCCCCGAAAGGTATCTCGTACAGACTCGGAGGCCTCTGGCATGGCACCCGGTCTTCTGAGGGACATCCCGATGAGGACCCCCTCTCCTCCTCCACGCCAGACCCGGTAATCCTGGCTTCGGCGTCCCAGGGACCCACTTCAGAGTGGGAGTCCCGTATGTTGGCACTAGAGCGCAGCATTTCTGCCTTTCTAGCTGCCCAGCAGGCGATCTTGTCCAGCAAGGGTGGCTTGCACCCCGAGACCGAGGGTCCCTCTATTGTGGTCTCCAGAACTCCCTTTTAAACCCCTGAGAGCTGTGGGTCTCGTGAAGGTCCTCGGCATCGGTCTCGCTTGCCGTCCCGTTCCTTGGGGGCGAGGTCGTCCAGAGTCAGTACCACTGGCTCCAAACAGGCCTCGGCCACCAGACGTGTGCATCAGCCCGATTAAGAGTCCTCCTCGGACCTCTCGGGTTGGGAGTCAGATGTGGACACGTCCCCTGAAACCCGCGCTCATCAGGACCTTCCTTCAGACCCTGCCCACCTCGCGAAGGTGGTCTCCCTTCGAGGATACCTCCTTTTTGGTCTTCGTGCGGGATATGGCTCGGGCCCTCAATGTGCCCACACAGACTGAGGAAGAGCCAAGGGCAGAGGAACTGGACATTTTGCAATATGAGTCCCCCCTCCAAGGGGGAGTCTCACGGTCCCTGTGCCGTCCATCCTGACCCGGCTGCTCCTCCATATATGGGAAGCACCTGCCTCTGTCCCTATCATCGGTAAAAGACTCGATGCCATGTACAGAGTCCAGCATTGACCTAAGTTTTGAAAGGTCCAGCTTCCTCATACCTCCATGGTAGTGGAGTCCGTGATGCGGAAGCAGAAGAGCCCAAAGTCGCATTCTTCGGTTCCACCCGGCAGGGAATCCTGTGCCCCTGGGCATAAGGCCTACCAGGATGTATGCTGGCATGCCGCATCCAGGCATACCAATTGTATATGGGTATGTTCCTGTGTGATCTTGCTAAAGAGCTTGGTGGCTTTGCCGGGGGCCTCACCTTCTCAGATTCCAAACCCTTCTGAGATCGGTCGCGGACTGCTCGAAATACCTTTCTCGTGCCGTGTATGATAGGTTTGAGTCTTCCGCTCAGATGGCAGCAGCTGGCATCTGAGCCCGGCGGCAAGCATGGTTCCAGTCCTCTGATCTGGAACAGTGGGTCCAGGAGAAACTCTTGGATGGTCCCCTGCCTTGTCAAACAGCTGTTCGGTAAGCCCATTGAGGATAAGGCAGCCGAAATTGAGACTGAATTTGTAACCCATACCCGTCTCTCTTGGAAGACCTCATTGCTTCCTTGGAAGAAGCAGCACAGCAAGAAGCCCATCTTTCAGAGGAAGGGGCTTCCTTACTGGGGATACCCACTCTATCCACCTACGCCAGCGACCAAGGCAAGGGTGGAACTCAGGGTCACTGTAAGCCCAAGGGGCCGAAGTCCCAGCCACCGGAGCCACCCCACCCAGTTCTGGGGTTTTAATGCCATGTGCATAGCCTCTCTTCCTCTGGTGGTGCTTCAGCCGGTTGGAGGACGTCTGTCCCTTTTCGCCTCCGAGTGGGAGGTCATCACATTGGACAGCTGGGTCCTCCAGGTTGTCCAGGATGGTTACCATCTCCATCTGGACAGACTTCCCCCTCTCTTCTCCCCAGCGGCGCCTACTCTTCTTCCCTCACACCAGGCTTGCTTAAAGCTAGAGTTGGACAACCTCCTTGGTCAATGGGCGGTCAAAAGGGTCCCGCCGCATCTCCAGGGTCGGGGGTTCTACTCCTGTTACTTCCTTGTTCCGAAGAGGACAGTGGGCCTGCGCCCCATCCTTGACCTCAGGAACCTGAACAAGTTTCTGGTGAGGGAGAAATTCAGAATGCTGTTGCTTGGTGTCCTACTGCCCTTCCTCCAGCAGGCGATTGGCTATGCTCCTTGGACCTCAGAGACGTGTATGCCCACATCCCTGTCCACCCCAAGCACAGGAAATTCCTGCATTTCAGTGTGCAGGGGGAGCACTATCAGTACAGGGTGCTCCCCTTCTAGCTCACGTCTGCCCCGTGAGTCTTCACCAAATGCCTGTCGGCAGCCGCAGCTCACCTCCAGCTGCAGGGCATATCCGTCTACCTCTACCTGGACGATTGGCTCGTCACGGACGCATCCCCTGGGGGAGGCACACCTCTGTGTCGTGCTCGGTCGTCCTCCTCAAGCGCCTTGGTTTCCTGATCAACTACTCCAAGTCCCACCTCGAACCGGTGCAGGCACTGGAGTTCATCAGGGCACAGCTCGACATGGAATCGGCGACCGCCTTCCTCCCCCGAGCACGTGCGGACTGCCTCTGCTCTGGCAGCCGAGACCCAAGGCCGAACCAGGGTCTCGGCACGGGCCATGCTGCGCCTCCTGAGGCACATAGTCTTGACCGTGCATGTCGTTCCCCACACTCGCATGCATATGCGAGCAGCTCAATGGTGCCTCAGAGTACAATGGTCCCAAGCCTCGGGCCTGCTCTGGGACTCCATCTCGGTCTCGTGCAGCCTATCCAGCTCTCTGGATTGGTGGCAGAATCCCCGATGCTTACTTAGGGGCATTCCCTTCCAGGCTCTGCAACACAAGCTCATCCTGATGACAGATGCCTTGCTGTGGGGCTGGAGAACCCACTGCGGCAACCTCCGTACACCGGGTTGGTGGTCACCTGAGGAATCGCGGCAGCAGATCAACCTGCTCGACCTCCGAGCAGTTCGATTGGCTTTGAAGGTGTTCGAGCACCACTTGCAGGGCAAGTCGGTGCTTGTGCAAACCGACAACAAGGTCACGATGTTCTACATAAACAAGGAAGGGGGTATGGGCTCACGCCTCCTCTGCCGGGAGGCAGTCGTCCTCTGCTCCTTCGCAGTGCGTCAGGGCATAACCCTAAGAGCTGTCTGCCTCCCTGGCCAAGACAATGTCCTTGCGGACCGGTTCAGCAGGCTTCTCCGCCCGC
Organism: Ichthyophis bannanicus; assembly: GCA_033557465.1. Taxonomy (NCBI): domain Eukaryota; kingdom Metazoa; phylum Chordata; class Amphibia; order Gymnophiona; family Ichthyophiidae; genus Ichthyophis; species Ichthyophis bannanicus. Next base: position 692,578,671 of record CM066035.1, read on the forward strand.
ATGAGTGGCACCTGAATCCGGAGGTTGCTCTCCATCTGTTTCGCCTCTTGGGGACTCCGTCCATGGACCTGTTCGCCAGCTCAGCGAACGCTCAGCTTTCCCGCTTTTGCGGGCTGACGCCACACCCGAGCAGGCCAGCTCTGGACATGTTCCTCCTGAACTGGGCCTCCGGGCTCCTGTATGCATTCCCCCCACCGCCCTCATAGCGAGGACCCTCTACAAAATTCAGCGGGACCGAGCATCGGTCATTCTCGTGCCTCAGCAACCTTGGTTCCCGCTTCTTCTCCGACTCTCGTCGGAATCCCTGGTCCTCTTGGGCAGTACCCCGGGGCTGCTGATGCAGGAGGAGGGGTGGGTGCTGCACCCGAATTTGGGCTCACTATCACTGACAGTCTCTTTAGCCTTCCTGCACCTCCCAGAGGTGATTGAGGAAGTTCTGCTCGCATCGAGGAAGGATTTGATGAGACAGGCCTACGCCTTCAAGTAGCGGCGCTTCTCGGCCTGGTGCTCCGAGCTCCAGATCGATCCGTTCTCCTGTTCCACCCGATAGGTTCTCCAGTACCTCCTGCACCTCTCCCGGGTGGGGCTGAAATACAATTCGGTTAGGGTTCACCTGAGTGCCATTTCAGCCAACCCCATCCCCGTCGAGGGTAAACCCCTCTCAGGCTAGCCATTGGTCTCCCGCTTCATGGGGGGCCTCTTACTTTCCAAGCCTCCCGTCCGGCCTCCACCGATGGAGTGGGACCTGAATGTCGTGCTCATGCAGCTGATGCAGCCACCCTTCGAGCTGATGGCGATGTGCTCGCTCCGGCACCTTTCCTGTAAGGTAGTCTTTCTGGTGGCACTGACCTCAGCTCGGAGAGTCAGTGAACAACAAGCCCTCATGACCGAGGGCTTTACACCAGGTTTTACGGAAACAGGATGATCCTTCACACTCACCCCAAGTTCTTACCAAAGGTGGTCTCGGATTTCCGTCTCAACCAAGAGGTAGTCTTACTGACTTTCTTCCCCGAGGCCTCACGCCGACCAGGCGTCGGCGGTCCTGCATACCCTCGAATGCAAGAAAGCTCTCTCCTATCTGCAGCGCACCCAGGGTCATCGCAAATCTGACCCATTGCCTACGATCCTAACCGTCTAGGGCTTGCAGTCACCAAGCGCATCCTCTCCATCTGGGTGGCGGACTGCATCGCCTGTACCCAGGCAAAGGCTGGGGCCCCGCTGGATCGTCGAGTCACCACACACAGCGTCCATGCCAAGGCAGCATCGGTGGCTTCGCTGCGCTCAGTGCCTCTGATGGGCATCTGCTAGGCTGTGACCTGGTCTTCAGCGAACACTTTCACTTCACACAACTTCATGGAGAGGGAGTTCAGCGGGGACAGCGCCTTCGGCCAGGCTGTACTCCATAATCCGTTCGGGGTATAAGCAACTACTGCCCTCCGACCCTTCTTTTGCGGCTACTGGAGCTTGACCCCCAAGGACTCGGGTTCCCTTCGGACCGCCCGCTTCTGCACACGGCTTGGCGGGGGCATTTTTGAATACAGGTTCGGTAGCCTGTAGCTGGGGAGTCCCATGTGAGGACTGACTTCCTGCTTGTTCCTGGAGAAAGCATAATTACTCACCGGTGACAGATGTTCTCCAGGGACAGCAGGAATCAGTCCTTACTACCCTCCCACTTCCCCTTAAGAGTTGCTATTTTTATCCTTCCCTTGCCATCTACTTAGTAGTGCTCTAGCTATGGGACCTGATGGCATCCTTGGGTGGGAAGAGAACCACGGATGCGTGGCAGCAATCCCAAAGGCTTTGTTTTAAAGCTGGGAATTGCTCCGCGTGGGCTCCATCGGTGCTGACATCACCTATAAGTGAGGACTGATTCCTGCTGTCCCTGGAGAACACCTGTTAAAGGTGACTAACTATGCTGTACAGGGTACTTCCATTCGGCCTGGCCTCCTCACCAAGAGTTTTTACAAAGTACCTGGCGGTCGTGGCCGCCTACGTGCACCTTAATCTCTTCCTATCTGGATGACTGGCTCATCAGAAATAGCACAGCCCCTGAGGCCAGCCAGGCCGTGGGGCGAACAGTCTGCCTCCTGCAGCACCTAGGGTTTGTCATCAAGTACCCCAAAACCCACATCTCTCTATCCCAAAACCCACATCTCTCCATCCCAAAACCTGGAGTTCATAGATTGCCAGCTGGACATGTTGCAGATCAAGGCCTTCCTCCCAAAGGGAAAGGGTACTTCACCTCGTACAGCTGGCGGGAGAAATGCAGAGGCACCGGTCGGTACCGGCTTGCTGCCGCCTCTGCCTTCTGAGCCATATGGCCTCAATGGTCCATAGCCTGCTTGCACATGCGGGCATCACAGTGGTGCCTCTGCTCCCAGTGGACTCAGACCACGGGCAGGTCACAGTCGGGGTCAAGGTCACCCACCAACTAGCAGACTTCCTCAACTGGTGGCAGTCCCTATGCCACCTCTGGATGCAATTCCAGGCACCTGTGCCACTGAGGGTCCTGACCACAGACACCTCATCCCTGGGTTGGCTGGGCATGGTGCGGAGTCCTCCACACTCAAGGCAGCTGGTCACAGGAGGAGTTGCTCTTACAGATCAACCTCCTGGAACTCAGAGCCATCTTCCTGGCCTTGCGGGCATTCCGCCACCTCCTGTGCACTGTCCTGTGCTGATCCAGAAGGACATCCAGGTCCCATGTTTTATGTAAACAAACGCGGGCACTGGTTCGTATTCCCTAGGCGGTGGATCTCCTCTCCTTCGCAGTGTGCCACTGAATGCTCCTACAGGCAGTATAGCTTCCAGGTCAGGACAATTGCTTAGCGGACAAATTCAGCAGAGTCTTACGCCGACACAAATGATGTCTGAACCCCATGGTAGCGCAAAGACTCTTCTGCCATCTGGGGAGAGTGGCAGCAGATGCCTTCCTGATTTCGTGGTCCGAGGACCTCCTGTAGTGGCCAAGACCCTTTTCAAGGTCCAGAGTAAGCAGGCATCAGTGATTCTGATAGCCCCCTGATGGGCCCGGCAATCCTGGTTCCCTCTGCTGCTCTCCTTGTCGGTGGCACTCCCAGTCCCACTGGGTTGGGATCCGGACTTCCTATCCCAGGAGGGAGGCTTCCCTTCTGCACCCTAACCTGGGGGTGGCTAGCGTTGATGTTATGACTGCTGAAAGGGTAGTATTGGAGACTTCCGGTGATGTCACGGAGCTAATGGCAGCCTAAAAGCCTAGCTCCGTCCAATTCCCAAGAGTGGTGATATAGTGGTGTGTCCCCCAGTGCCAAAGTGGAAGGCAAGCAAGCAGTCAGCAGTCGGATGGCCGCGAAGAAGAAATTGGAGGGTTTCCAGTCCCCGTATGTGCGTTGGGAGCTGATGGCGGCGGCGGCCGATTCGGCCTGTTCCGATGCGGGAGCAAATGGCGAGAGCTCCGGAGAGGATGGTGACACACATACAGAGGGGCTGGAGGAGGTGCCCCTTCGTAAATGGTTGCAGGAGTTTAAAATTGAGATGAGGACTGAGATTAAAGCGATGCGGAAGGAGGTGAAAGAAACCCTGCAGGCTATTCATCAGGAGATGAGTAGTCTGGGCGGCCGCGTGGAGGACTTGGAGAGCCACGTGGAGGAGTATGAGCGAGAGATGCGAGAGATGGCGGCCCTGCAAGAAAATCTCCAGGCCCAGCAGGGCGAGCTACAGGAGAAAATCGAGGAGATTGAGGATCGAGCTAGGAGAAACAACTTGCGTTTCAGGGGGGTGCCGGAGGAAGCGGCTGCTAGAGATTGTGTGGCGGTGGTCCAGAAGCTCTGTGGCCATATCCTGCAGCGAGGGGAAGTGGCTGGCATGAGTGCTGAGCAAATCGGTGTGGAGAGAGCTCATAGAAGCTTAGGCCCCTGGTGGGAAAAGCAAGCACGAGACATTATAGCATGTATGAGCAGCTTCCCACTGAAAGAACAAATTTTGAGTGTGGCCTGGAAGTTTGGGCGCATTGCATGGGAAGGCAATGAAATAGAAGTCTTTAATGATCTGTCTAAAGGAACGTTGGACAGGCGGAGGGCGATGAAAGAAGTCACTGTGTATTGGAGGGGACAGAACCTTAGATATCGTTGGATGTTTCCGTTTGGGGTCTTGCTGTCTGTGAATGGTGTGAATCGGAAGGTGAAATCCGTGGAGGAGGCGTGGGCCACCTTGCGAGAATTGGGATGCGAGGGGTTGCCTAAAGTGGGGGAGACAGAGCGGCAGCGTAAGGCCCCTGCGGAGACGAGCAAACAGCAACGTCCACCAAGTGCACAATGGCAACGAGTTGGAGAGCATGGGAAGCGTCTGAAGCGGATGTCCATGGATCGGCGGAGAGTTGCTTCGGAGACAGATACATGAGACAGGAGCCAGGACAGGCTAATTCCGGCTGCAAGTATCGAACCTGAGGAGGGGTGTTAGAGCTCAGAGCTCCTTTCTTATGGGATTCGGACACTGGACACATAGGGCTAACGGGGGGAGGGGGGGGGCGGGGAAGGAGGGGAGTGGAGTTGTATGTGGAGGGGTTTAAAGGTTAAATGGGGTGATTTGATGTATGATGAGAGGGAGGAGGTGGGAGCGGGTGGCACGGGGGAGGGGGGGTGTGGTGGGACGGGATAGGATAGGACGTCCGGGAGGGGAAGTAGAGGTGGAGGATGGTGGGGGGGGGGGGGGGTTAGGGGAGGGAGGGGGGTGGGGGGGAGAGGGGGGGATCAGAACACAAGGTGGGTGGTGGATGGAGGGGGGGGGGATAATTTTAATAGATGGTGTGTATAGGAACTATTAATGTGAAGGGGTTGAACTCTCCCACTAAGAGAGGGTTGCTCTTTTGGGAGGTGTTGAGAGATCAGTGGGATGTGGTATTGATTCAAGAGACACACTTGAGGGCCGGTGAGGTGGGGCGGATGCGACATTGGCAGTATCCTAATCAGTATTTTTCATGCAATAAGGAGGGTGGCAGGAAGGGGGGTGTGGCCATCTTGATACGGGAGGGGTGTGGGATCAGGGTGGAAGGGTCATTTAAGGATATGGAGGGAAGGGTGGTAGGGATTAAAGGGAAATTGGGGGGGGGGGAGGATATTGTGGTGGTGGTGTATGGTCCTAATGGGCAGCAAAAAGGGTTCTGGCACAAAGTAGGGCACCTCATTGAGGGGGCAGGGGATGGGAAGGTTTTGGTGGGCGGGGATTTTAATTTGGTGCTGGATCCGAGGGTCGATCGTAAGCCGAGGGGGGGAGATGGGGGGGAGAAAGAATAGGCTAGAATTATGTAAGGTGATGGGGCAATATAATTTGGTAGACATGTGGAGGGCCCTAAACCCGGGGGGAGAGGAGTATACCTTTCACTCGGCTCCACATGATAGTTGGAGCCGGATAGATATGTTGCTGCTGGATAAGTCCTGGATGAAGGAGGTGCTGGATGGGGGCATCCAGCCGGTGGGCTGGTCTGACCATGGGGCAGTGGTGGTGAATATTAAAAGTCCGGGGAAGGGTGGGGGGTGTTTTGGAAGCTGAATGATTAGCCTACTCAGGGATGGGGCAGTGGTGGAAGATGTCCGGGAGGCTATAATGGAGTATTTGAGTTTTAATGATATGGGGGAGGTGAAGGATGTAGTTGTATGGGAGGGGTTGAAGGCGGTGGTGCGGGGGAGGTTTATTATGTGGGGGGCTAGGAAGAAGCGGGAGAGGGAGAGACGCGAGGATGCACTGCGGAAGGAGTTAATGGTGGCGGAGGAGAGGTATCGGGGGTCAGGGGCACGGAAGGATAGGGGGGAGATGGAGAGAGAGAGTAGAATTGCGGGCGTTACAGACTGATAAGGTGGCTTTTCTCTTACAAAGGGGGTGCGGCAGGTGCAGTATGAGTTTGGGGAAAAGGCTAGTCGTTTGTTGGCACGGAGACTATGGCAGCAAAAAGGGATAGCGACAATCTATCAGATAGAAGGGCAGGATGGGACGATGTGTATTTTTATTTATTTATTTACATTCTCTTATATACCGCGCTATTCTGCATCAGTGCGGTTTACATTGAACAAACTGAAATTACATTGAACAGGGCATTATAACTTGGAGATAATTATTTTACAGGGAACATAGGGGAGATGAAGCCATTCAGAAGCGGTTTAAAGAATATTATCAAGAGCTTTACCGAGAGATGGATGGGGTGAGGGAGGGGGGGGGGATAGAGGAGTATTTAGAGGGTATCTCCTTACCAGAATTAACTGAGGGAGCCGTTGAGGAGATGGAGGATGAGATCTCGAGGGAAGAATTGGAGAGGGCGGTGAAGGGCTTGGTTGGAGGGAAATCGCCGGGCTTAGATGGGTTAAATGGGTCCTTTTATAAGGTATTTTGGAGGGAGGTAGGGGGTCTTTTATGAAGGGTATTTAACGGGGTCATAGCGGAGGGGGGGGGGGACTGTCAGCCGAAATGCTGACGGCGGGGATTACTGTGCTGTTAAAACCAGGGAAAGACCCGGGGAGGTGTAGTTCGTATCGACCCATCTCTTTGTTGAATGTCGACGTTAAATTGTTAGCAAAAATTCTGGCGGGAAGGTTGGCTGGGTGGATGCCGGGGATCATCCAGGTGGATCAAGCTGGCTTTATAGCCGGGCGGCAGGCAGCGGATAATATAAAGCGGGCCATCGGAGTGATTTGGGAGGCGCGGCAGGAACAGGAGGATTTCCTTTTGATGTCCATAGATGCTGAAAAGGCCTTCGATAGAGTACATTGGGGGTTTTTAATGCAGGTATTGAAGAAGGTAGGGTGTGGGCTGAATTTTTTGGCATGGGTGGGGGCTTTATACCAAGGTCCCAGAGCTCGGGTAAAGGTTAATGGGAGTTATTCCCGTGATTTTGCGTTGGGCCGTGGGACTCGTCAGGGGGTCCGCTCTCGCCACTGCTTTTTGCAATGGTGGTGGAGCCGTTGGCGGAATGTATACGGTTGAATGATCGGATCCGAGGGTTGCGTCGAGGGGAGTGTGAGCATAAGATTTCATTGTATGCTGATGACATTTTGTTATACATAGGCAATCCGCTTGTTTCGATGCCTGAGGTGCTGAGGGAGGTAGAAAGGTATGGGGCAATCTTGGGTTTTAAAATGAATGTGGATAAAACCGAGGTGCTGAAAGTAAAGTTGGATAGGGAGGTGGAGGGGAGGTTGAAGAGTATGTTTCAGCTGCGCTGGGTGCAGGGGTCCCTGGGTTACTTGGGGGTTCAGATCATGGGTAGTTATTTTCTGCTAACTACCCGAGGCTTATTTGCAGTATTAACAATGATCTGGTGGGTTGGATGAGGATGGAGATATCCTGGCTGGGGAGAATTGCGGCCATTAAAATGAATATTCTGCCCCGATTGCTTTATTTATTCCATGCCTTACTGGTGGAGGAACTGGAGGGGGTGATGCGGGTCCTCCAACGGAAGGTGTTTAGTTACATCTGGAAGAGGAAGCCGCCGAGAGTTGCGCGGGAGGTGATGTATGCTCCTAAGGAGGAGGGGGGTTTGGGGGTACCTAATTTGAAAGCTTACTATTGGGCGGCACAGCTTGCCCATGTACTGGGTTGGAGGGAGGGGGAGGAGGAGCGACCCTTGGTGAGTCTGGAGAAAGGGAGGGTTAGTGGGGGCCGCCTAGCTGCTTGGCTATGGGCGCCGAGGGTGGGGAGGGGGGAACTGGGGCAGGGGTCACCGGGGATGCGCCAGGTTGTACGGATATGGGATAAAGCTCGGGGACCGGATATAGCACGGAGGCGGACGGAGTTCTCGGTGATGACTCCATGGAGGGGGTGTAGAGCTTTTAAACCGTGCTGGGAGGGTGGACTGTTTGATCTTTGGACAAAGAAGGGCTTGGTGTGTAGCTTTCAACTGGTGGAGGAGGGAGAGCTGCGGAGTTTTGCGGAGGTGCAAGAGGAATTTAAGCTGGATGCTGGGGATAGGTATGCCTATGTGCAAATTAGGTTGTTTTTAAGGAGGGTAGTGGGGATAGAAGGGTTGGGAGAGGAGGTCTTGGGGTTGGAGGCAATGTGGTTTGGGAAGCGAGGCTCCAGGGGCATGGTGTCTGGTTTATACAAGGTGGTTTTAGGGGGAGGGGGTGGGAAGCACAGGTATATGGAGCAGTGGGAGCGGGACCTTAGTAGAACCTTATCTATGGTAGAGTGGAAAAAGGTGTGGGACCAGATTAAGAGGGGACTCGGTTCTAGTGGGGCCAGAGAGAATAGTTACAAGGTTGTGATGCGGTGGTATTATACCCCTCATCGCTTGCATAAAATATATAAGGGTTGTGGGGAGATAGGGATGTTTTGGCATGTTTGGTGAAGCTGTGAGAAGGTCCAGAGATATTGGAGGTGGCTAACGGGGTGGATTAAGGAGAAATTGGGGATAGAGGTAGCGTTGGTGCCCACTATCTTGTTGGCTTTGTGGGGGGGAGGGGGGGGAGTGGGCGGGGGGGTAGGATGGTGCTGGCCTGTTTGAGTGCGGCACGGTGTGAGATTGCAGCAGCGTGGAAACAAAGAGAGATGCCCTCGGTGGAGCAGTTTGAAAGACGCCTTAGGTTTATAGTTCTTATGGAAAAGTTAACAGCAGCACGGCGGCAGAGATTGGGTGGGTTTGAAGAACGGTGTGGTGAATTGGGACGTGTTCTGGGGTGGGGGGGGAGGGTCGGGGGTAGGGGAGGGAGGAGGGATAGGGGGGGTCTGAGGTGATTAGGGGGGGATTTGATGGAGGGGTAGGTGGAAGTGGGGGGGGGTGATGGGGCGGTGGAGGGGGGAAGGAGGGTTGCAGGGGTTGGGTGGGATGGGGGAGGTGTGGCTGGAGGGAGGGGAGGGGGGAAGGCATTAGCCTCCGGGTGGGTAGGGGGTGGGGGGAAAGATTGGGGAGGCAAACGGTATCCCAGATGGACGGGTACAGATTGTAAATATAATATAGACAATTCCGATGGTTGGGGGGGGCGATGCGTTTGAGTTTGCAAAGGTATATTTTGCATCTCGGGGAACTAGTGTCAAGGGATGTTAATTTGCTCTGGGATATATGATTGTATTGTGGTGTTCTGAATACCTTTTTGTTGGAAGCATCTGTGGGGTGGCTCTTGTAGATGTTAGTTACCACATGTCTAGAAGTTGTTTCGCTCTGATACATGTGTTTGGTTGTGTACTGGAATTGTTGACAATAAAAAGTTAAAGAAAAAAAAAGGGTAGCATTGGCTCTTTTCAGTCTTCCGGGGGAAGTTGAGGAGATCCTGCTGGCCTCCTGAAAACCCTCTACCAGACAAGCGTATACCTTCAAATGGAGAAGATCCTCCATCTGGTATGCAGAAAGAGAAGAGAACCCTTTCTCCTGCTGTGTGCAACTAGTGCTACAGTACTTGCTGCATCTCTCGCACACTGGCCTGAAGTCTAATTCTGTGAGGGCCATAGCCGCTCACTATCACCCTATAGAGAGGAAATACCTCTCAAACCAGCCCCTGGTCTCCAGGTTCCTCCAGGTCCTCTTGCTATCGATGCCCCCTCTCCACCCTCCTGCGGAAGAATGGGACCTTAATGTGCTCTCCCTACTCACCAAACTGCTGTTTGAGCCCCTGGCCACTGCCATTTGCGATACCTATCCTGGAAAGTGGTGTTTCTGGTGGCCATCGCATCTGTTCAGAGAGTATATAAACTCCAGGCCTTGGTGGCGGATCTGCCATATAGAAGGTTCTACAAGAACAGGGTAGTGCTCCGCACACATCCCAGATTCCTCCCCAAGGTGGTATCTCCCTTTCACCTTTTTCCCATGGCCCCACGCCGGAAGGGAGGAACTCGTATTGCATGCACTAGACTGTAAGTGGGCCCTGTCCTTCTACCTGCAGCAGACCGAGGCCCATCACAATACTTCTGAGCTCTTTGTCATATAACCCCAGTAGACTGGGGTTCCTGGTTATGAAATGAACTCTGTCCTCTTGGGTGGCAGACTGCATTGCCTTCACCTATGAGTGGAATGGGCCTCTCCCTTGAGCACCGTATCACTGCACATCACGTGCGGGTTATGGCCACGTCGGTGGTCAACCTCCGCTCAGTGCCGGTGATGGAAATCTGCAGGGCCGCCACATGGTCTTCAATTCATACATTTGTAGCTCATTACTGCCTGAAGATTGAGTCCCAAAGGGACAGTGCCTTTGGGCAGGCAGTACTCCGTAATATTTTCTAGGTGTGGACAACTCCTGCCCTCCGACCCTTCTGTGTTCAGGCTATCGGAGTGGTGGTGATGCCTCACGTGTGGGTCTTGCAGATCTCTCTATCGGTACTCACCTTCTGCAACTTATGGCTATCCGATTGGAAGCTGGTGGTGCTGTCATGGTTTGGTCCTCGGCCGCCTGGAGCTGTTGAGTCCCATATGTGAGGGCTGACTTCCTACTTGTTCCTGGAGAAAGCGTAGTTATTCACCTGTAACAGGTTTCTCCAGGGACAGCAGGAATCAGTCTTCACAATCTCCCCCCCTCCTTCCCTGGGAGTTGCCTCCCTACACTGTCTTAAGTCCTTTTTCGGTATGTCATCTGACTGAGCAAGATGGTACCCTTGGGGAGGAAGGGGACCACGCATGCATGGTAGCATTCCCAAAGGTTTTCTGTGAAAGCTGGGGAAATGCTGCACACAGGCTCCTTCGGCGCCGATATCACACATATGTGAGGACTGATTTCTGCTGTCCCTGGAGAGCACCTGTTACAGGTGAGTAACTACGCTTTCACGCTCATCCTATATCTCCTTGTAGCAAAGCTTACTTTTAATCAAGATACTCTTCTCCTGTGCATTTATGCCACTGAGGTATTTAAACATCTCAATCTCCGCTATCCTGCCTTTCCTCGAAGAACATAAAAAATGCCATACTGGGTTAGACAAAGGTCCATCAAGCCCAGTATCCTGTTTCCAACAGTGGCCAATCCAGGTCACAAGTACCTGACAGGTACCCCTGGGGTAAGCAGTGGATTTCCCGGGTCCTTGTTAATTAATAATGGTTTATGGACCATTCCTCCAGGAACTTGTCCAAACCTTTTTTTATACCCAGCTACTGTAACAGCTTTCACTACATCCTCTGGTAATGAATTCCAGAGTTTGATTACACGTTGAGTGAAAAAATATTTTTCTTTTATTAGTCTTAAATGGGTTACATTGTAGCTTCATTGCGAGTCCTCTAGTCTTTCTACTTTTTGATGGCATAAACAACCGATCTACGTTGACCCGTTCCACTCCATTAATTTATAGACTTGTATCATAGTTCCTCTCAGCTTTCTCTTTTCCAAGTTAAAAAGCCCTAATCTTTAAGCCTTTCCTCCATCCCCTTTACCATTTAGGTGGCTCTTTTCTGTGCCTTTTTTAATTCCGCTATATCCATTTTTAAGATACAGTGACCAGAATTGCATAAATATACAAGGTGCGGTTGAACCATGGAACGATGCAGAGGCATTATAATATCCTTGGTTTTATTCTCCATTCTCCTTATGATTCCTAGCATTCTATTTGCTTTCTTGGCAGCTGCTGCACACTGGGCGGAGGGTTTCAATGTATTATCCACTGACGCCTAAATCTTTTTCTTGGGTAGTGGTTTCTAAAGTGGTACATTGTATTGTATAACCAAAGTTTGGGTTGTTCTTTCCTAGGTGCATAACTTTGTACTTCTCCACATTAAATTTCACCTGCCATTTGGATGCCCAGTCTTCCAATTTATCAAGGTCCTCTTGCAATCTTCCACAATCCTCTTGGGTTTTTAACAGCTTTGAATAATTTTGTCTCATCTGCAGATTTGATCACCTCACTCGTTATTCCCATTTCCAGGTAATTTATGAATACGTTAAAAAGCAGCTGGCCCAGCACAGATCCCTGGGGTACTCCACTATTTACTTTTCTCCATTGAGAAAATTGGCCATTTAACCCTACTCTCTGCCTTCTACCTTTTAACCAGTTTCTGATCCACAATACTATACTGCCTCCAATCCCATGACTTTTTAATTTTGCCAAGAGTCTCTCATGAGGGTCCTTGCCAAAGGCTTTCTGAAAATCCGGATACATTATATCAACCGGATCACCTTTGTCTCCCTGTTTATTCACACCTTCAAAAAAATATAGCAGATTAGTAAGACAGTATACATATTAAGATCTTTGTCTGTCTCCATTTGCTTTATAACGAAGACCACTAACCATTTTAGTAGTCACCGTCTGCACGGACTCCAACCTGTTTATATCCTTTTGAAGGTGTGGTCTCCAGAATTGCACACAATACTCCAAATGAGATCTCACCAGAGACCTATACAGAGGCACCATGATCTCCTTTTTTCTGCTTGCCATTCCTCTCCCTATACACCCAAGCACTTTCTGGCTTTTGCCGTCACCTTTTCTACCTGTTTGTGTCTGACAATCTTAAAGTAGCCAATCACGCCCAGCTCCCACTTTTCTTTTGTGAACAGAAGTACTTCACCCCATACACTATACCACTCCCTTGAATTTTTGTAGCTTAAATGCATGACCCTGCATTTTTTTAGCAGTAAATCTTGGCTGCCATATTCTAGACCAAGCTTAGCTAGATCCCTCTTCATGTTATCTACTTCTTCCTGGGTGTCTCTTGCAGATTTTGATATTGTCTGCAAACAGGCAAATCTTACCGGACAGGCGTTCCGCGATATCACTAACAAAGATGATAAAAAGAATCAGACCAAGGACAAATCCCTGTGGCACACCACTGGTAACCACCTCCTCTGAGTGAGCTCCATTTACCTGTATCCTTTGCTGCCTCCCACTCAACCAGTTTCTAACCCAGTCAGTAACTTTAGGATCTATCCCTAGGGTGCTCAGTTTATTTAAGTCGCCTGTATGGATAGGTGTCAAAGGCTTTACTGAAATCTAAGTACACCACTTCTAGGGCTCTCCATCAGTCCACCCAGTCAAAGAAATCAATCAGATTTGGCTGGCAAGACCTACCTCCGGTAAAGCCATTCTGTCTTGGATCCTGCAATCCATTGGACTCCAGAAACCTCACTGTTCTCTCTTTTAGCAGCGTTTCCAATGATTTACTCGCCACAGAGATTAAACTAACGCCTGTAGTTTTCAACCTTATCCTTACTTCCACTTTTGTGTAAAGGGACCACATATCCTTTTCTCCAATCCTCTGGAACCACTCCCGACTGCAAAGAAGCATTGGAAAGGTCAGTCTTTGGAACCGCTAGAATATCCCCAAGTTCCTTCAGTATTCTTGGATGTATCCCATCCAGTCCCATTGCTTTGTCTACTTTTAGTTTAAAAGTTCGTTCCTCACGAACACAGTCTTCTGAAAATTATTCAAGATCCCCGTCACTACTTTTCCTATTTGTGAGTGTTTTCTGAGATCCTGTTCCTGACCCTTCATCTGTGGCCACAGAACAGAAATATTTGTTAAGCAATTCCGCTTTATCCTCATCAGCTTCTACATATTCCTAGCCTTCACCTTTGAGTCCGACAATACTACTCTTGCCCTTCCTCCTTTCACCAACATATCTGAAAAAGTCTTATCCCCCCATTTTATTGCATTGGCTATTGCTGCTTCTTTTTGTATCTTTGCTTTCCTGACTACTTTTCTAGCTTCTCTAAGTTTTTCCAAATATAGATACTTGTCATTTTCTCTCTGTGATCTTATGTTCTTATGTTATCTCTCTTATTTTGTGAAGGCCACCCTCGTTTTCCTCACTTTTTCAGCTACTTCCTTTGAGTACCATAGCAGCCTCCTTTTCCTTTTACATTTATTTATCTTTTTAACAAAAAGGTTTGTTGCCCTTAACATATCCCCATTCAGTTGTGCTCATTGCTTTTCTACATCCCCCAGCTGTTCCCATCCTGCTAATGACTTCTTGAGGTATTGTCCCGTCTTGGCAAAGTTAGTTTTCCTAAAGTCTAAGACCCTCATTTTTGAATGGATTTTATCAGCCTAATACTGAACCACACCATCTGGTGATCACTGGATGTGAGATGATCTTCCACTGTGACATCAGAAACACTTTCCCCATTGGTAAACACCAAGTCTAGTATGGCCTCTTCACATGTCTGTTTTGTTACGGGTTGCCTGAATAGCTCTCCCTGTGCAGGATCTCCTTACTTCTAGATGACATCGCAGCAGGGATGTGCCAATCAACATCCGACATACTGAAATCACCTATCAGTAGCACTTCTCCTTTCATGGCAATGCTACGTATGTCTTCTTTTAAATCTCCATCCACTTTTTCTCCCTGTGAGGGGATCTGCATATCACTCCAATGCAAATGGATTTCCTTCTCCCTCTTCCTAGTTTAACCCACAGTGCCTCCTCTCTCCCTTTTTTATGCCCTGTAATTCTGTAGCATAAATATTAGTTTTTACACAGTGCCACCCCTCCTCCCCTTCTTCCTGCCCTGTCCTTCCTGAATAAAGTATAGCCCGATATAATTACATCCTAGTCATGGTTGTCCATGAACCATGTCTCTGTGACCGCAACTAGATCCAAGTCAGCCTCTTCCATTAAAGCCTCAATGTCTTGGATCTTCTTTCTCATGCTATGGGTATTTATACACACCCCTTTCCAGATGTTGCCCCTTTTACCCATTTCTAGAGAGGTATTTAATGTTTCTCCAGGAACAAGCAGTCCTCACATACGGGTGACGTCGGCGCTGATGGAGCCCCCGCGGAGCATTTCCCCAGCTTTCAAAGAAAGCCTTTGGGAATGCTACCACACATACCTGGTCCCCTTCCCACCCAAGGGTGCTATCTTGCTCAGTGTCTTTTTTTTTTCTTTTTTTTTCCCCGCGGAACCCAACAGACCCATGTCCTGTGTCCCCCGTAAAGATTCCTTAAAAGTTATCCTCTTAGTGAATTGTTCCCAGTTTGCGTACCGGTTCCTCTTCCTGCCTCGAGTCGGTGCTGTCCCCAGCTCCTTTTCTCTTTTTTTTTTATCGAGGCTCTCCTCGACCGACCATTTTTTGCCTTGGGTTCGTCAACCCCATCCAGGTGTGATCCACCATGTCTCCCAGTGGCTTTAAAAAGTGTGATCGTTGCAGTCAAATTATGTTGGTCGCAGACACCCATGACAGCTGCTTGTACTGCCTTGGCCTGGACCATGACAGTACCTCCTGTGTCAGGCTATGACTCCTCGGACCAACAAGAAACAGTCTGAGTTGCAGGAGAAGTTGTTCCCACAGTCCAGCTCTGCTCCGGCTTCCCTGACGCTGAGCCTGAAGCTGAGCACCTCCCATTAGGCCTGGATGCCTTCGGAGTCCCACAGTGGCAAGAAGAAGAAAAAACCCTCGAAGCCAGTCGAGGTTTCACCGGGGAAACCATGATAAGGTCCTGTGGCGGGACTTGGGCGACTGAGCAGCGCCCTCCTAAGGTCTCTAGGAAGGAGTCCTCAGCCAGCGGTGATCGTGCGTGGCTCCCCAATGCTATGGTCCTTATAGAGGACACGCTCGCCAGAGCGCCGGCACCAGTCCTTAAATCCTCTGTGCCCTCGCTGAAAGATGCGGAACCTTCTGGCATCCGGCCAGAATGGCGGTCCTGGAACAGAGTATCTCTGCTATCCTGACCATGCAGCAGGCGATGATGTCAGGTTTGTTTGCATCATCTGCCCCGACAACTGGGCCTCTGACTGTGGTGGCATTCCCAGGCATCTAGCTAGGCCCTAAGCGCTGTCGGTCTTGGGCCAGCCTTTGACACCGATCGAGGTCCCGGTCCCGATCTGACCCCCGATGCAGGGGGTCTCAATTTCCCGACGCAGGTCTCGAGGCACGGGAACTCCGAGTCTCGGACTCCTCGATGTCCCCAGAGTCAGAATAGGAGACTGATGTCAAGGCCTCCCCGAGACTTCTCAACACCGAGAGTTTTACCTTAGAGCAGTCTCCCCTGGAACTCCGATGCCATTCCCCACTCAAGGACATGGTATTTCATGACTTCGTCCGGGAAATGGACCGAGCCCCTCGGTCCCCTCCGAGTGCGAGGAGGACTTGCACACCGAAGACCTGAAGATTCTCCAGTATGAGTCTCCCCTGAAGGAGGATCTGCCAGTGCAACCCATCCTCGTACAACTGCTCCTATGGATGTGGGAAACACTGGCCTCAGTGCCAGTGGTCAACCGATGCCTTTGCGCCATCTACTGTGTCAAGAGGAGCCCAGGCTTCTAGAAGGCCCAACTTCCCCACAGTTCTGTGGTGGTCAAGAGCCAGAAGACTTATTCTTCTGCACCCCCAGGTAGAGAGGCCAGGGCCCTTAGTGCCCTGGGGCATAAATTTTTCCAAGGGTCCATGCTGGGCTGCCAGATGCATCGCTATGTAGCGCTCATAGGTTTGTATCTTTAAGAGCATTATCCAGGAACTCGCTTGCTTCTCAGCGGGGCTTGCCGGGGAACCCCTGCAACGGTTCGAGACCTTGTTAGCCACAATACGAGACTGTCCCAAGTTCCTGTCCCGGGTTGTCTATGATGGGTTTGAGGTGGCAGCCTGGGTAGCAGCTGCAAGTTTTGGTGCTCTGCGCCAGGCCTGACTGCAGACCTTGGACCTCGAGCAATGGGTCAGAAAAAACTGCTGGATGTCCCCTGCACCGGGGATAATCTATTTAGAAAACCTATGGCCAACAAGGCGGCCGAGGTGGTGACCAGGCAGAGGCTTTCAAAGAAGACCCTTTACCCTTCCCCGTAAGAGAGCCTCGGGAAAAGGCCAACTTTCTTGAGGAAGAAGGGCCCTTTCCATCAGAGTCACCACTACCATGTCTTTCTGTGCCAGCAGCACCAGGGACCCCAGACCAAGGGCCAGGGACATGGACCCAGGAAGCCAAAGGCTTCCAAGCTCCAGACTCCAGTTCTGGCTCAGTCTGGTGGGAGCTTTTGACTCCCAGGTCAGGCTTCCTTTCCCCTGGGAGACCCTCACCACCCCACAGGGGGTCGCTTGGCATTCTTTGCCCACAGTGGCCTGAAGTCACGTCAGACCAGTGGGCGCTCCAGGTGGTGAAGGAAGGTTACCATCTCCACTTCCAACTACCACCTCCAGGGCATTTTCTAGGAGAGCCAATGCAACCTCTCCTTCACCAGGAACTCTTGCTTTCAGAGCTAGCAGGTCTATTAAGGGACAGGGCCTTAGACCCTGTTCCCCCAGCACCTCTGGGGCATGGGCTTCTACTCGGGTACTTTCTTGTCCCCAAGAGAACCGGGGGTCTCAGGCCCATCCTCGACCTCCAAGACCTGAACAGCTTCCTGATGAGGGAGAAGTTCAAAATGCTCTACCTTGGGACACTGCTGCCCTACCTCCACCAGGGAGACTGGCTTTGCTCCTTGGATATAAAGGATGCCTTCACCCAAATCTTGGTCCACCCATCTCACTAGCAATACTTGAGATTCATGGTAGGGGGAGGCCATTGCCAATACAGGGTACTTCCATCTGGCCTGGCCTCCTCGCCAAGAGTGTTCACAAAGTGTCTAGCAGTGGTAGCCACCCATCTGCGCCTACAAGGGGTGTTCGTCTTCCCCTACCTGGACGACTGGCTTATCAAGGGCGGCACTGCCGCAGAGGCCAGTCAAGGCCATCCTCCTCTTGCAGCACCTGGGGTTTGTCATCAGCTACTCCAAATCACATCTCTGTCCGATGCAAGACTTAGAGTTCATCAGTGCTGAGCTGGGCATGGTGTGGGCCAGAGCCCTCCTTCCTCAGAACAGGGCAGAATGCCTCAAACAGCTGGCAGGGGATGTCCAGCATGGCACAACAGTGCTGGCTCACATTCTCTTCTGCCTGCTGGGATACGTGGCTTCCACGGTCTGTCACACCCCTAGCCCATCTGCACATGCGGACAGCTCAGTGGTGCCTGCATTCTCAATGGACCCAGGCCACGGGACCACTGAGGGACAGAGTCTGAGTCTCCTGCCAGCTGGTGAGATCCCTCAACTGGTAGCAGAACCAGGGCCCCCTTCCAGGTGCCTCCACTGCAGTGTACCCTGACCACAGGTGCCTTTCTCCAGGGCTAGGGAGCTCACTGCAGAGTTCACTGCACTCAGGGTTGCTGGTCCAGGGAGGAGTCTCTACTACAGATCAACCTCCTGGAATTCTGGGCAATAGCCCTTGTCCTACGTGTGTTCCGCTCCCTCCTGCGGAACAGACCTGTGCTGGTCCAGATTGACAACCAGGTTGCAGTGTTCTATATAAACAAGCAGGGGGGCATGGTTCATACTCTCTCTGCCCTCCTCAGCTTTGCAGTGTGCAGTGGCATACTCCTGCGAGCAGTTAACCTCCCGGGCCAGGACAACTACCTGGCAGACAGACTCAGCAGAGTCCTCCACCCTCACAAGTGGCATCTCAACCCTGCAGTAGCAAAGAAGCTCTTCGGCCTTTGGGGCTAGCCCAAGATGGACCTCTTTGCCTCTCCCGATAATGCGCAGATGGCTTGCTTCTGCTCCAGGCAGCCACACCCATAGAGGGTAGCAGCGGACACGTTCCTGATCTCATGGTCCGAGGGACTGATGTATGCATTCCCACAGACTCCCCTATTTGCCAGGACTCTGTTGAAAATTCAGAACAAGAGGTCATCGGTGATTGCTCCCAGGTGGCCCAGGCAACTCTGGTTCCCACTACTGCTCTTGCTGGCGGCGACGTTCCCAATACACCTGGGCTGAGCCCCAGACCACCTGACACAGGAAGAGGGCTCCCTTCTGCACCCCAATGTGGGGTCATTGACACTAATGGCCTGGCTGCTGAAAGGGTAGCCTTGGGCCCTGCTCAGCCTACCACAAGAGGTTGAGAAAATCCCGCTAGCCTCCAGGAAGCCCTCCATGAGGAGGGCGTATGCGTTTAAATGGCGCAGGTTTGCTCTGTGGTGCGCAGATAGGAAGGTGAATCTGTTCTGCCATGTTCAGCTGGTACTCTAGTACCTAGTGCGTCTGTCGCACAGAGGGCTGAAATCGAACTCATTCTGGGTGCATCTGAGCACTGTAGATGCTCACTACCACCCAGTGGGGGGGAAAGCCCTTATCTAGCCAGACCCTGGTTTCCTATGGGACTTTCTGCTTTCCAAGCCCCTGTCCGCCCTCCGGCAGCAGAATGGGACCTCAATGTGGTGCTCTTCCAGCTCACTAGGCCACCGTTCGAGCCACTGGCCATGTGCCACCTCAGATATCTATCCTGGGGAAATGCTCCGCACGGGCTCTGTCGGCACCGATGTCATCCATATGTGAGGACTGATTCCTGCTGTTCCCAGAGAACACCTGTTACAGGTGAGTACGCTTTCACTTACCTGCGGGCTTTCTTCACCCATTCCCAACAAATCTAGTTTAAAGCCGCCTTCAGTAGGTTAGCCAGTCTGCTGCGAAAGACACTTTGACACTCTTGGCTAGATGAACACCATCTCTGCTGTGCTTTGGAGTATCATCCCATGGTTCAGGAAACCAAAACGCTCTCGATGACACCATCCACACAGCCATGCATTTATCTCCAGGATGCGAGCTTCTCTGCCTCTGCCTTCAACAGGGAGGACTGAAGAGAACACCACCTGCGCACCTGTCTGCTTCACCCTCTGTCTCAGAGCCATGAAATCAATTTTGATATGCTCAGAGAGATACCTAGCAGTATCATTTGTGCTGACATGGATGAGCAACATTAGATAATAGTAGATTTGATAAGTCTCTGCATACTCTGTAACATTTCTGATTTTGGCACCTGGCAGACAGCACACCTCTCTGGACATCTAGTCTGGTCATCAGATGGACGCCTTAGTATCCCTCAGAAGAGAGTCACCAACCATCGCTACTCTTTGCTTCTTTGTGGTCAGTGATTCTTCAACTTTGGGGTGCTTCAGCTCTGGTTCTTCCCTTTCCTGAGATGCTTTAACTTCCTCCATTTCCAGGGCTACATACTGGTTCTTCAGTTCAAGGGCTGGAGGATTTGGATTGTTGATTCTGCAGGCTCTGGTAACTCTTGTCCAACTCCCTTTATTCTATAGCCTCCCATCTTCACCTCTGGAGAGCTTGGATGTTTTTCAAAAAAGCATTTCATCAATGTCTTCGTGATCTTGATCCGGTTGTTTCGGCTTTCGGGTCTGTGCACTTTCTGTTCGAAGTTATTTTTGTTTTATCTGTTTAAAAAAAAAAAAAAAAAGGATAAAGCTTTGGAGTGATACTATGATTCAGGGACCTGAGACCATTGGGAAATTCTCGATCAGAGGTGACAGTCTGACTCCCCTTTGTGTGGAATGTTTGAGAAACGCATAGCTGTGGGCGAACTGTTTGGACTCCTTTATTTTTCCCTGCTTTGTGACGTTCATACTGGCTTAGTCGGCTAGCACAGGTTGATTTATAGCACACTTGAAGCTGTGTTCTCAGTCTCCACTTGCTGGTAGAGGAGCATAACCCACTTGACTGGAATAGAGGGACTCCAGGAAAGAAAATTAGCAGGTAAGGTCTAACTTCACCTTCTTCCCACCCTTAGATTTGGAAGGCTTGGGTGCTTTCTCTTTGTCCAGACTTTAGCAGGATAATGAGAAGGTGAAATTAAATCTTACCTTGTTAATTTCCTTTGCTTGAATCCTGTTAGACCAGTCCAGGATCCGCCTGCAACACCAGTAGTCTTGTGTGTCTTGGTTTTTTTTTTTTTCTGCTTCATTGTCTTAGTCCTACTTGCAGTTGACAGTAGAATTGCTGTCCTCTCTTCTTCCTTTTCTGTTGGGCTCGATTGTTAGATTAGGCAGTTTTGTCCTGTTCTGTTTGGGAGAATTAAGGGTTGCTGCCTGAGTTTTGGTGCTCTGGGTGGACAGCCTATTTTATTTGCCTTGTGTTTAATGGGGTTTTTGTATTTTTTACATGCTGTTTTGGTACGAATTGCTGGCACGTATCTGAGCACAGCCTCTTATTGGCAGTGTTGACGTCGCTGCAAAACTGTTCTCTGCCTCCATTTGCTGGCAGAGTGACAAACCTGTTTATCTGGACTGGTCTAGTAGGTTTCAAAGAGAGAAAATTAGCTAAGATTTAATTTCACCTTAAAGAGCTTCTATAAAGAAGAGAAGTGGTTTTTGAAAATTTTAATCTTCAAGTCTCTGCACAGTCACATCTGTGCACTCTACTTCTCCATGGTATTCGGGATTTAGTTGTGAGCTCAAGATGAGTTATAATTTAGGCACTATGTAGGTATTTTCATGCCCCAAAGAGCTTACAGTTGGCAAGGACCCTATTTTCTGAGGTTGGTTAGTGAATCCCACCGTAAATTTTTTTTGTGGACCATTGCATGTCTCCGGCTGTAGCAAGCAAAGATAACGAGTGACCATCTCATAATGGGCCAGTGGACACTGTTGCAAAAATTGGTCCCCTACCCCTGATTCTATTTTAAAAAAATGTGCTGTCTAGTTGGCCCCAAGAACCTCACCTGCCACATCTGTAGCTTCCTGGTGGCTAGTGAGTGGCAGGAACAATCCCTGGTTGCTCCTTTCCCAGCCAGCTGCCCCTCCCAGAATCTCTTTTGGCCCCTAGCAGTAGTATCCTATATTTGACAGCCTGACCCCGAAGAGTGATACAACTGCTAGGGGGTGGAAGGTTGCTATTTTGGAAGGAGAAGCTGGCAGGGCAGGAGTGACCAGGGATTGCTCTGACCCCTCTCTCCACCCTTACTTACCCCCTCCCCCCCCCGGATTATATACAGGCATGTGGTAGTGGAGGAGGGAGAGGCTTCATTAGAAACAAATTATATGCATAATTTTGAAGTATGTTGGCCATATTCTGTCACCATATGGAAGCATCAGTTCACAGTTCATTGGTTAGCTCCACTCTTAAGTAACCAACTTTGGGGAATGTTTACACAACCTTTCCAATAATGCAGCTTGAGGGGCTTAACATTTATTTTATTTTATTTATTTACATTCTCTATATACCGCGCTATTCTGCATCAGTGCTGTTTACATTGAACAAACTGAAATTACATTGAACAGGGTATTATAACTGGGAGATAACTATTTTACAGGGAACATGGGCTATGGAGGGTTAAGTGGCTTGCCCAAGACCACAAGGAGCACCTTTGGGACTAGAAACCCCAGTCCTTCTGGCCCAAGGTTGCTGTCCTCTAGTGGGATTTGAACCCACTAGAGCAGTGGTCCTCAACCCAGTCCTCTGGGGCCCACAGGCCAGTCAGGTTTTCAGGGTATCCACAATGAATATGCATGAGATAGATCTGCATGTACTGCTTCCATTGTATGCAGATCTATCTCATGCATATTCATTGTGGATACCCTGAAAACCTGACTGGCCTGTGGGCCCCAGAGGACTGGGTTGAGGACCACTGCACTAGAGGACAGCAAAAAATAAACATAAGAAATGTTGTGTTTTTTTTTTTTTAAATAATGAGCTGCTTTGCATGTATTTATAAACTTCACAGCTCATTTAATATGCATTTTGGTAGAAATTTCCTCAATCGGCTGCATTATTCGCAAATAACACATCTTAGTAAGTTAGTAACGGAGGCAGTGGAGGGTGAAGGGGCTTACCTAGGCCACAAGAAACATCAGTGGGATTTGGCTTCTCTGATTATCAGTTGCCTGTTCTAAATAATTTACTTCTCCTTCCCTAGTGTCAACATATATTAATATAGACAGAAAGTGATACATGTTTGGAAGCAATAGCTGCACAGAAACTGAATTAGAGACTTAGGCATGGGGTGAGACATCCTTCTAACAAGGTGGTGGCGAAATTGAGCATTGGTTATGGAAATTCTTGATCTCACTTTTAAACTATGAAAATCCGTCATCTAAGAAGGGTTGTGTTCTTACTGTAAAATCTGATTCCTGGATTTGACTGTTGTCTGTAGGTGTGGGTTCTTCCTCCTCCTCTTTGTGGGACCTCCTGGGAAATGCCATGGTGACCCCTCAGTATGTTCGCCTAACGCCAGACGTGCAGAGCAAGCAGGGAGCTGTGTGGAACCGTGTGGTAAGAGCACAGAGTGCTGTGTCCTGACATCTAGAAGGGCTGTTGGCTGGGTGACAGCTGCTTGTGGGAATGAGGGGCCCTCACATATGACTTTAGTACTATGCTACAATGTTGTATATGTACATGTGAGACAGATTAGTGTGTGTTGCAGTGATGGCTCTGCTCTGTGGGTACATATGTAAGGGAAATGAGTTGGTAGTGTAACTATAGCACCACTCCTGTGTGTGTAAAAGTACGGGTGCGGAAAATGTATTATTTTTGTTTTATGGTGTAGCTGTTTCTAGGGTGACAGGTGGCAATTAACTTCTGTTTCCATATTGTCCTGTTAGACCAGTCCAGACAAGTGGGTTTTGTTCCTCTACCAGTAGATTGGAGACAAAGAACCAATGAAAAGTCCAGATTTCAATAACATTACTCCTCTGCCTCTATTCACCTCAGCCACCAGAGGTCCTTACAGTATTTCTCTTATTTCAGCATATGGTGGATGGATTTTCTTCTCTCTGAAGGAAGTTCTGAGGATTTGAGAGGAAGAGATTGATTTCAAATGCTCATGGTAGATTCCACTAGACTGTGGTCTTTTTGGTAGCCATAGGAGGGAAAATTGGTTCAGCTGCACGTTTTTACCCTGGATAAGAGCCTATTGAGCAGCCAGAAAATTGGAAGGTTGGAAGAATTTAGTAGTCTCGCACAACTTCCCTCCTCCTCTGTCCCCCCACTCTCTTCTGAAGATTGCAGAAGGCTCTCAGAGGAATCTGCCTGCCAGCCACCTTAATCGCAGTGCTGCCAAGTCAGAGAAACAGTTTTAGGGGAATAGAGCTGAGCCTGGCATGGATCCTCTGCCTGGGGCTCTCGGGGGTAGGGGGGGGGGAGTACCCAGGCTTGACCTCGTCATTGTCCTTGTTTGGTGCTTCCAGTTCCTCCTTCCTAAGATGCAATTCGGGGTGGACCATTGGTGACCATTGTCATGGTGTAGGGATTTCCTGCCATTTTCTGTACGCATTTAGTAACATTTTTACCTGTTATGCGCCTGGCAGTCGCATGGTCCTAGTGTGTGTTCTGCCCAAGCGACTCCAACACGTGCCTCCCTAGCGCCTGTAATGTGTGACTTTGGGCAGCCACAGCTTTAGCGTGCACTGTTGTCTTCCAGGAAACGTGTTTGATTTGTGACAAGGGAGATGCCTCATCTCTATATTCTGGACTTTGATCGTCTTGCATGGCAGCTTCTGAATAGTCCCTGGAGGGCCTGCTTCCCTTTTCCAGCCAGGGGATGCAATTAGTCCGGCCTTACCAGCCTTAGGGCAGGAGGTGATGGATGGTGCTATGGATAAGAATATCCAGTCGGCCAGAGAATCTGGCGACTCTGCTGTGAGCTGCTCATCACTCTTTAGGGGTCTGTGGTGGCTGTGCCCCCTGGTGTTGGGGAGATCATTTCTGAGAGGAGAGCTTCCGGACTTAGGATT
This sequence comes from Ichthyophis bannanicus, assembly GCA_033557465.1. Lineage (NCBI taxonomy): Eukaryota > Metazoa > Chordata > Amphibia > Gymnophiona > Ichthyophiidae > Ichthyophis > Ichthyophis bannanicus. The sequence continues at coordinate 692,603,031 of CM066035.1, forward strand.
GTCCTCCTCAGAATCCTTTCTTTTTGCAGTAGGCCTGGTCCTTCTGGTGTGGAACTTCAGACCCTGCGTCCTCTGGGTGCCCCCGAGCGCAGTCTTGTGCGGGGCAGGCTGAGAGTGGAAGCCCTATTGATTACCCTTGGCTAAGCATCCCCGGTGAGGGGTGCCCTGTGGAGATGGAGAACAGTTGGGAGCTGTCCAAGATTTTGACTATGACTCTAATTCAGATGGCTTGGTACTGGGCTCTGCAATGGATGAAGAAATACTCTCTCCAGAAGATCTGCCTATCCCGGAAGGAGGAGCTGGCGGCGTTGATGGCCAGGGTCTCATTCGCTTTTGAACTTGACGGATGCTTCCAGCAAGGCACAGGAGCTGAAGGTACATTTTTGCTCCTTCAAGGGATTTGGAAATTCACTACTGTCCTCCCATTCCCAGATGTGATCAAGGATATGATCTGGTTGGAATGGTACTCTCCTGACTTCCCACCTAAGAAGCTAAGGGGTGTAAGAAGGTCTGCACTCTCCAGGAGAAGGAGTGCATTGAGTTATTTGGCATTTCCAATTTGGATGCACAGGTCACAGCGGTTACCAGATGGACCACCATACCTGTAGAAGCTGGATCAGCATCAAAGGATTTTCTGGACCACAAGGTGGCTTCGTTGTTGCGGAGCCAGTTTGCCATGGCGGTGGCTATTCTGCAGCTGGCAGTATGTATCAGCCTGACATCTTGAGCCCTGCACCAGTGGATTCCGTCTCTCTCGCCGGATGATACTAACCTTCTTTTGGAGTCTACTACGACCTGCCTTTCTGATGCCATGTATGGCCTGGTGCGTTTGGCAGCCAGGGATGGCTCCATGATGATGGTGTAATGGCATTGGTTTTGGCTCTGGCACTGGGCAGTGGACTCATCTTCTGAAGCTCAATTGACACAACTGGCTTTTAAGGGGAAGCTTTTGTCTGGAGCCGAATTGGAGAAGCTGGTGAAGGACCTGAGCGAAGCAAAATCTTACCGCTTATCAGAAGACTGGTCCAAAAGGCCTGTGAAGTGGGCTAGTTCCCCTTTCTCCACTGAGGGCGTACTGGCCAGATTCTTGGGAGTCTCAGGCTTCTAAGCATTGCCGAGCTAAAAAACCTACCTTCCCCTCTGCTTCTGGGGTCATTCTCAGTCCTTCTTTGGAGCACTTGGGCCTAGGGACTCTGCCCCTTCCAGAGGAGGATTCTCCCGAGCTGCACAATGAGGGTTTGCGGAACCATTCCCTGGTTCTCTCAGTTGGAAGCAGGCTTCGCCTTTTCTTTCAGGAATGGGCCTGGGTTAGCAAGCATCGCTAGCTGCTAAGACACCATTCAGTTCGGCCATGTCCTGGCATGCAAAGAGGTGATTATGGATGCCTTTCTCATCTCCCCTTGTGGGTCTGCCTCTGTGCGGGCTACCTTGGCCAAGTTGCCATGTCTAAAGGTGGTGGTGTCTGTTGCCCTGGACAAGTGGGGCAAAGGCAGATACTCCCATCTGTTTTGTGGTGCCCAAAAAAAGGATTGTTCTTTCCGGCCCATCTGGACCTCAAGGGGGTCAATGAGCACTTGCTCGTCCTGCATTTCCGAATGGAAACCTTGCGCTTCATGATTCAAGCAGTTCATCGAGGAGAGTTCTTGGCTTCTCTGGATCTGGCCGAGCCATTTTTTCATACCCCTGTCTGAGCGAATCAGCAACATTATCTGCATTTTGTCATGCTTGGCTCTCACTTTCAGTTCGCTGCCCTCCCTTCCAGGCTATTCACTGCCACAAGGACGTTCTCCAAAATCATGGTGGTGGCGGCTGCGGCGCTGTGTTACCAAGGGATCTGTGTCTATCCATATCTGGACAACTGGCTCATCTGGGCCCATTCCTTTTCAGTGGCGTCCGGAGTGGTGCCTTTTAGGAGAGCCTCGGCTGGGTGATCAATTGGGGAAAGAGCCAGCTGTTGCCTTCCCAGCCCTCGGAGTTTCTGGAGCATGTTTCGACACTCAAGTGGGCAGTTTTCCTGACAGAGTCAAGATTGTTGGATTGCCTGGTGCTGTTCTATGCCCAGCAGGCCTCCCAGAGTCGGGTTCTCTTCAGTTCCTCGGATTGATGGTGGTGACCATAGAGATGGTGCCAACGCTCCAGCAATCCCTGCTGACTTGGTGGTTCCCGAGTTCTCAGGCGTTCAAGCGCAGGCTCCTTCTCCTGTTGATGGTGAAGTCCAGCCTGCAGTGGTAGCAGCAGCATGGTCATCTGAGGAAGGGACATGCTGCGGGATGATTTCTCCTGGATCCTTCTGACGAAGGATGCTAGTCTCTCAGGCTGGAGAGCCCATTGTCAAGAGACACAGCCTAGGGCCAATGGAACCGTAGGGAAGCGGTGTGGCCCATCAACAGCCTTGATGTTGACTCTTCTGCATTTCTAACCTGTGGTCAAGGGCTGGGCAGCTCAGGTTTTTTCAGACAACATCATGGCGGTGGCTTCTGTCAGTCGGAGAGGCGGCATGAAGAGTGCTAGGATAGATCTGGAGATGGATCTTCTGTTTGTCTGGTGGAGAAGAACCACCTAGCCTTGTTGGCTCTGCAAATTGCTGGGGTGGATAATGTGGAAGCAGACTTCCTCAGCTGGCACTCTCTGGATCGTGGAGTGTAGGAGTTGTCAGGAGATGTTTCCGTTGATTCTTTGCTGCTGGTGTTGCCCCAAAATGGATCTGATGGCAACCCGCTCCACTGCCAAAGTTTACCTCCTCTTCAGTTGTCACACGGAGACGGGTCCGAGGGCATTGTGCCCTGACCAAGCCTTTGCCCCTGGTGGGGCATGTGTTTTGGCGTGTAGAATGCTTTCCAAGCAGGATTGTTCTGGTGGCACCAGATTGGCCGAGGAAAGTGTGGTTTGGAGACCTGATGTGGCTCTTTCAGGCACCTCATCTTTGGTTGCCTCCATCTCAAGGCCTATTGCGGCAGGGTCTGATCGTCCTGAAGGACCCTGCTCCCTTCTTGCTTATGACTTGGCTCTTGAAAGGAGTCGGTTAACATGTTAGGGCTACTCTCCAGTGGTGGTCTCTGCTCTGCTCGGATCCCTGAGAAAGTCTACCATGCTGGCATATGTGCGGATCTGGTGCCTCTTTGAGCAATGATGCAATGCTGACAGTTGGCTCCTGAGACGGCCAAGGAGCCATCTCTGTTGGTCTTCTACAGGATGGCCTGGAGAAGGACCTTTTCCCTTAGCTTCCTGAAAGTTCTGGTGGCAGTTTGTCTTGTGGCAAGTCTCTAGCCTTGCACCCTGACGTCTCGTGCTTTCTCCAGGGGGTTTGGCATCTGCGTCCTCCTCTTTGGTCTGTTATCCTGCCTGGGATCTGTCTCTGACGTTGGCCCCTTTGAGCTATTGATGCGTGCTATTTTAAAGGATTTGACGCTCAAGGCGGTCTTCTCAGTCACAGTTTGTTCCACAAGGCGGATCTCAGAGCTGCAAGCTCTGCCTTGCTGAGATCCTTATCTGTCTTTTTCAAAGGAGGCTGTTTCCATTCGGTCTGTGCCTTCCTTCTTGCCTAAGGTTCTTTCTCCCTTTCATGTGAACCAGGTGGTCTGCCTGCCTTCGCTCTCAAAAGAGAGGTGTCAGGGGAAGGATAAGGATCTGTATCTTGTGGATGTCTGGAGGGTGTTTCTCCAGTAATTGGAAATTACAAATTCCTTTCGTAAGTCTGGCCATCTTTTTTTTGCTTTTTGCTGGCCCGCGCATGGGTGATGTGGCGACTAAGTTGACTTTGTGGTACTGGATTAAGGAGGCCATTGCCTTGGTGTATCTCTTGCCCAACCGGCTGTTCCGCTCGTCTATTCTGCCCAAGCACAAGCATCCTCTTGGGCAGAGCTGTGCTCAGTAGCTCCTACAGACATTTGTCGGGCAGCAATGTGGGCATCACTTTCCACTTTTGTCAAGCATTACCGCTTGGATGTTGATGTATGAATGGATGTGGCCTTTAGCTCAAGGGTTTTGCGAGCTGTTGTGCCGCCTTCCCGCTCCATGGAGTTGTAGCCTTGGTGCATCCAACTTGTCTGGACTGGTCTAGCAGGGCGATATGGAAGGTGACATTTTATGTACCAGTTAATGTCCTTTCCTTTCCTGCTAGACCAATCCAGACAAGTGGGTTGTGTTCCCCTACCAGCAGATTCTTGGAGACAAAGAACCAATGAAAAACCCAGATTTCAGTGACGTCACTCCTGTGCTTCTGTTCACCTCAGCCACCAGAGGTCATTTCAGTATTTGTCCCAAAACGTGTGGGAGAAACACGGCAAACCTCACACAAACTCAATCGTGGGCAACAATGAGTATCAACAGTAAAGAACTATACAGGATAGCATAAACAGAAAGCTGTCTGAAGAAAATGAACCTACAAAGCCAAGTGAAAAAAAAATAAATCATAGCGGATCCTGCAGCAGAAGTAACCCCCAGTGTTAGTGATACAGGTGGGAGCTGCCAGCAGATGCTGATATCTTAACTTGTGTAGGTCTGAGTCCATCTGCCATTATATGGGCAGGGTGGCAACACAGGGTTGTTAATGCGAGTTTTAAAAGGCAGCATTAAAATATGAATTTGTAAATTTGTGTGTGATGCTTAAGAGCTGGTTTGGGCATGGATGCTTTAAAGAGCTGCTTCTGATTGTTCTTGGTCCCATACCCCTAGAGGCATGGGAGAGAGTAGTGCTTGGAGGCAGGGCTGGCCCCAGAGTTGGTTCAAGGTGTTGGCATCCTAGGCAGACCTTAAGCCTTACACATACCGTGTCAAAATCAATTGTTTTTAGCTTTGAATGTCCTGCTCTTTGCCGCCCCCCAGAAGTTGGCCTAGGCAACTGCCTGATTTGCCTATTAGTTGGGTCTGCCTTGCTTGGTGGTCTATTCCTGGTCTAGAAACCTGAACCCAGGTGATCATCCTGGTCATTCCAAGCATGGCTCCCTGCTACTGCATTCCATATCTCTCCTTCCTCTCCAGCTTTAGTCTTGGTGACCTTCAGTTGTGTGCTTCCAGCGAGGCCTTCAGTAATGCCACGTTTCACAGCCATTCCTGGACCATGCTTCTGTTTCTTGCTCCTAAATGTCTCCTAGAAATTCTGCCCTTTGGTAAGAGGAGTTTTTGTAAAGAAAGCCCATTTCTTCTAGCTGTCTTTGGATCCGCTCCTTGCTTCCTTTGTCCATGACTTTGCTGCTCTTGAGCCTGGTTTCTCTATTTTCACATGCATTCCACCCCCCCCCCCTCACAAAGCCCTCTTTTTGGCTGAAATGCCCTGCTATATTTGTGTCTGCTCTGTGTTTTTCTTTTGTTTTCTCTGTCCTATGATTGATTGGAGTTCCTTTCAAGTTCTTCCTACTTACTTTAAAATTATTTTGAAAACCGCTTTGTGTAATCTGAAAAAGCAGTAATGCTTTTTCTCTTGTCATGCCCACTTGCTGCAACCACTGACATTTTTACTGTCAGACTTCCTTAAGTCCCCATTTCTTCAGGTTCCCAGTTGTGTGACTACTTTCATTAAAATTGTGATCTTGCTTTTCTTCCATTAGAATGCCATCCATTCTTCATTTTCTAAGGTGCTAGCAGGATGCATCTCACTGATCTCATGGCTCTCAACCTTCTCATTGTCATCTCTCTTCTTCTAGCCTTACGGCCTTGATCTCTCTCCTCATTTCTATTCCTCATGCTCGTGCTGCATTGCCAGCCCTAATATTTTACTATGTCTCTTCTCTGCCCCAGTTCCTCCCTCCACTCCTGGCATCTTTTCATCCAGCTCCTGCCTCCTCACTGCCCATAATTGCTCTGGTCTCTATCTGCTAATGACTGTTGTTTTCTTAGTGATCTGACTTTAGCTCTAATTGTCCCTGCTTTTTATTTTCTCCCATAGCCTTGCTATCTGAGAGACTGGGAGTTGCAAGTGCATTTTAAGATCCATGGACAGGGAAAGAAGAACCTAAATGGAGATGGTTTTGCTATCTGGTATACAAAAGACAGGATGCAGAATGGTAAGTTCTGAAAGAAGTTTGTGGTCAGTGTATATCTACAGCATACAGCTCCCTATGCTGGTGCACATCCATTGTATCTGTGCCCCACACGGCACACAAGTCTACATGCTGCCCCCCCACACAGTATAACTATAGTTCATGTAAACTGACTGGGCATGTTTAGCATATCTGCATTGCATGTGGCTGACATCTCTATGCTGTCCAACTAAGAGCAAAACGTCACGTCAGAAACAGGTCACAGTAGAGAAACGTGATGTGTCCAAGGATAGAACAAAATAAATGTGTTTAAAAAGAGGCTTTTATTTACAATACCAATGGATGCTGCCCACCCGACACAGGCCGTGTTTCGTTTAATAAAACTTCATCAGGGGTAAAGGGCAACTAAAAACAAAAACATCCAATAAATACATTCAAATAATACATGACAATAAAACATGCAGTAAAAGAAAGCATATAAATAGTTAAAACCATAATAAACATATCATAAATAAAGAACTATATAAATAAACACTTATATAATTAAATAAATAAAAGTGTTGGAACGCTATATAAATAAAAGAGATTAAAAGAAGAGCAAAAAAACCCACCCATATGAGACTGGTGCAACAACCATGAACCAAAAGAAGAAGAGGAAGATCATCTGTGGGCCAATATAAAAACATATGTCATTGCCATTTAAAAATTAAAAACATAAATATATGAAGAATGCATAAAAAATAATAATCACTCAATAGATAAATAAATAAATAACATCGTTAATTGTGCTACAGCCTAACCCTAGTGCTTAAAAGTGAAAAACCATGCTCGCTATCGTGCCAGCCATGCTGATTCAATAACTGAACAAAATACTCACTAGCGAGTCTCTCATCGGCCAAAACTATAAAAGTCTCTTCTTGGCCACAAACTGTATCAAAAGCCAAAGGAGGCATTAACAATGCAACATCGAGAAGTAAAACCAAACTTGAGATCATTGTATATTCAAACTTACTCACATGGTGTGACAAGCCTAACCAGGCTGCACAAATAGCGGCACTGCAACCGTGGTTACACAAAATCACTCAGAATCGCCACAAAGGAACTAAAAACAAAACATTATTTTAAATATATGAAATGGCAAAAGAAAAACTACATTAAAGCTACCAAAGGATACCTACCACGTTCTACCAATAGTCTCAACCACGATCCAAACTTGTGCAGAAACTGTATAGCGTTGTGGAACCACTCATGATAAAAACGCCGGCGCATGTGCATTCAAGAGAATAGGAGGAGCCAAGCAGTGACGTCAGCACCAAAAAAAACCCCCATGTTGGACTGAAAAAAACGGCGATTTCCCGCTATAACAAAAAGTGCTCAAACATAGGCGCTATCGACCCAAACATAATCCAATCCACACATATGCTTTCTTTTATATGCTTTCTTTTACTGCATGTTTTATTGTCATGTATTATTTGAATGTATTTATTGGATGTTTTTGTTTTTAGTTGCCCTTTACCCCTGATGAAGTTTTATTAAACGAAACACGGCCTGTGTCGGGTGGGCAGCATCCATTGGTATTGTAAATAAAAGCCTCTTTTTAAACACATTTATTTTGTTCTATCCTTGGACACATCACGTTCCTCTACTGTGACATCTCTATGCCTTCATTTTGTTGTTGCAGCTATAGTCCTGTGCCACTTCTGAATCCCTGTGTACAGTGTACTTTAAATTCAATATAGAACTTACATTCTCTGTGGACAAGCAGGAAAAAAGCCCTTGCATATGGGTGATGTCATCTGATGGATCCCCTATGTGGGAGCATTCCCAGCTCCTCCTAGAAGCTTTTGGACACCCACCGCGCATGCAGGCGTCTTCCTGTCTGTCACCGCGGTGCCATCTTATCCTTCTCTATCTTCTGCTGCCATCACAGGAGTAAAACGTTGCCTTTCCTTATCGTCCCCTCCAGGCCAGTACAGCCACAAATGGGTTGTCAGCCCCCTCGAGTAGCTGAGGACTGATCATGACAAAGTCTTGTCTGTGTAGTATAAGAGCTCCTCCATACTGCCAGACTCCAGTCTACCCTTCTACCAAACAGAGAAACAAAACAGATAACTACCGTGGCCCACCCCCTGCACTCCAGAAGAGAGAGCCAGAAAGGAATGGAGAACATTCTTCCTTCACCCAAGAAAACGCGTTCCCCATGTGCATTATAAATTGAGGCAGATAGGCCTGGAGAACAGGTCGACCCTCCAGAGCTGGGCCCTTAACCCAGCGCATACACCATGACAGAACCAAAGAACTGAATATTACCGATTTAAGTTGGACGCGCAGTCTTATATAGCAAACGGGCGGGTCCTGTACTGGCCTGGAGGGAACTCAAGGAAAGACAATTAGCAGGTAAGACCTAATTTTGCCTTCCTTATCCCTCCAGGCCAGTACAGCCACGAATGGAATGTGCCAGAGCAGTACTTAACTGTGGGTGGGTTCCACATGTCCGGCCTAAGCACTGAACTGCCAAATTCCAATATCCCTGTCGCCTGTGCGTCAAACAGATAATGCCTCGAAAAGGTGTGTAGCGACGACCAAGATGCCGCCCTGCAAATATCTGCTGGGGAAACTAGACCACTCTCTGCCCAAGATGCCACCTGGCCTCGGGTCTAATGAGCCCTCAACCCTAAGGGTGGAGCTTTCCTACGGACTACATAGGCCACCCAAATGGAGGCCTCCGGCGAAGGCGCCCGGGCTCCTGAGGGTCGTCCCGGTGAGGACCCCTTCTCTTCGACGCACGATCAGGTGACCCCGGTATCGGCGTTGGAGGGCCCCACGCCCGCGTGGGAGTCCAGCATGCTGATACTGGAACGCAGTGTTTCTGCGTTCATTGCTTCCCAGCAGGCGCTTATGGCCAGCTTTGCTGACTCGTGTCCAGAGACCGTGGTTCCCTCGCGTGGGACACCCAAATCCATCCAGGAAACACCCGAGAGCTGCGGGCCTCGTGAGTCCTCAACGTCGGTCTCGCTCGCCATCCCGTTCCTCGGAGGCGCGATCGTCCAGGGCCTCCGGCACCAGGGCACCGGCCATTGGACAGGGCGACCTGCCCGACTCTGACTCCTCGACTGATTTCTCGGACTGGGAGTCCGATGGGGACATCTCCCCGGAAACCTGTACCCACCGGGATCTTCCGTCGGACCCCTGGCAGGCCGCATTCCAGCAGCGCTCACCACCCGAAGACACCTCCTTCCTGGTGTTCATTCGGGACATGGCATGGGCCCTTAATCTGGTCACCCAGGCTGAGGAGGATCCTCGTGCTGAAGAACTTGACATTCTTCAGTATGAGTCCCTGCCCAGAGAATCCCTCACTGTGCCTGTACCGCCTATTCTATCTCGGCTGCTGCTCCACATGTGGGAGGCTTGGGTGGCGGCCACGGGCATTGGGGCCTGCAGCCAGGCATGGCTCCAATCCTCTGATTTGGAGCAATGGGTGCAGGAGAAGCTCCTGGATGTGCCCTGCTTCTGCGAGCAGCTCTTTGGCAAGCCGATGGAGAAGGCTGCGGAAATTGAGACTGAATTTGTCACCAGGACCTGTCTCTCCCGCAATATTTCTACCCTGCCTCGGAAGAAGCAGCCAACCAAGAAGCCCTTCTTCCCTAGAAAGGGCCTCCAGTATCGGGGCTATCCACCATATCCAGCTAGCCCCATGCCGACCACTCCGGTGCAGGGAAAGTCTGGCCAGGGTCATCGTAAGCCAGAGGGACCAAAGACCCAAACGCCGGCTCCCCCGCAACCCACTCAGGTGTTTTGATGCCATCGGCATAGCCCCTCGCCTTCCAGTGATGCAGCAGCTAGTGGGGGGACGCCTGGACCGCTTCGCCCCATCTTGGACTCCCATTACGTCGGACACTTGGGTCCTCCAAGTCGTCCGGGATGACTATCGCCTTCACTTTGACAGGCTTCCACCCCCTTTCTTCCTGGCGGAGCCTCCTAGACTCCCTGCACACCAGCTTCTGCTGCAGCGGGAATTACACTCTCTCCTCGCCCAGTGGGCAGTCGAAGGTCCCTCCCCACCTTTGAGGTCGGGGCTTCTATTCCTGGTATTTCCTCATCCCAAAAAAGACGGGGGGGGGGAGGGGGGGAGGAGCAAGATGGCGGCAGTGTGACTCTACCGGTCGGAGCACACATTTTGTGGGGTCTGTTGCTGCGCCGTGTTCCGAGGCTAATATGGGCCGGAGGAAGAGAAAGCAGGTTTACCTTCCCTCAGGGGAACCTGCTTCTAGTGCTGCGGCACAGAGGACTCTCCAGATGTGTGGTTTCTCGGGTCCGGTGGAGCGAGCGGCGTCTACAGCGGGTCCGGAGGGATCTTCGGACCTGAGCACGGTATTTATTTATTTATTTATTTATTTATTTATTTATTTATTTATTTAACACTTATTTATATACCGCATCTTCCAGCGATCAGTTGCGGTGTACAATTAACAACAGTTAACAATGCAGAGCTTGTTTTACATGGAACAGAATAACTTTTTACATAGAACATCTTAACATGCACACATAGGTTTAAAAAACTAAGCAGAATAATTCTACTAACACAGATTGTGTAACAATTTAAACAAAGTACTGACTCTACCGCATAGGCAGATCATATCAGTTGCAACTATATACAAGTAGGGTATCAGTGCATAGGAGTGGAGTGTTTATTCGATTATGTTTTGTGTGTTATCCCTTGAAGAAGGGAGTATAACGCTTGATGTGCGGGGGTTCATGTTTAGCCTTTATCTAAGTTGAGTGGAATGTTTTCTATGGAATTATAGTGTTTAGTGAATAGATATGTTTTCAATTTTTTTCTGAATTCTGTTATCTCTGTTAGTGATCGTAAGTCCTGTGGTAACGAGTTCCAAGTTGTTGGAGCTATGTGGGAAAAGGCTCTATTATTTGTAATTTTGTGAGATCTTATATATTCTTTTGGAATCTTTAGTTTATTTGATTGTCCTTTTCTATGAGTAGACTTAGGTAGTTCTTTGTTTATTAAGTTACATAGTGTCTTCGGGGCCATGTCGTTTAGGGCTTTGAATGTAGTTATTATTGTTTTGTAGGTTATCCTGCTTTGTATTGGTAACCAGTGCAGGGAAGCTAGAATTGGTGTAATGTGTTGGAGTGAATTTATCTTTAATATAATTCTAGCTGTTGCATTTTGTGCGAGTTGGATTCTTTTGATATTTTGTTTTGGAATGCCTATAAGTATTAAGTTAGCGAAATCGAAGTGGGGAGTAATGGTAGCCTGTGTTATATTGATGAAATCTTGCATAAATACCAGGGGGCGCAATTGTTTGAGGATTTTAAGTTTGAAGTAGATTTTCTTTAAGGTATTTCTAATGTGGGTTTCCATAGTAAGGTGTGTATCTAAAATGACTCCTAGATATCTTATTTCATTTTTTATTTTAATTTCTTGGTTTTGTAGTGTTATATGGGTTGGGGGAGTAAATGTTTGGTTTTTTGTTACGATCAAGACTTCGGTTTTAGTATGGTTTATATGGAGGTTTTGGGTTTTTAGCCAGTATGTAATTTCATTGTAGCAGTCTGATAGAAGTTGAGTCGGTAGGTTAGGAATCGTAAAAGGTATGTACATCATAATATCATCCGCATAAAGGTGATATTGTATTCCGAATTTTTTAAAGATGTTGCAGACCGGTTTTATATAGATATTGAAGAGTAGGGCTGAAAGCGCTGAACCTTGTGGTAAACCTATTTCTTGTTTGTATGTGTTGGATGTTTGATTACCTGTTCTTACATTTTGTGTTCTGTTATTTAAATATGAGGTGAACCATTTATGTACGGTAGAGTTTATGCCTATCTGTCGTAGGTTGTTGAGCAAAATTGAGTGATGCACGCTATCAAAAGCTGCTGATATGTCAATGAAAAGTAAGATGAACGCCTGTTTATGATTGTCAATTCCTTTTAGGAGTGTATCTATTAATACTGTTAGGAGGGTTTCTACTCCATGGCGGGGCCGGAATCCATATTGTTGATCATCTAGTGGATAAGATAAGTCTATAAATTCCTGTGTCTGTAGTTGCACTACCTTTTCAATTATTTTGGACAAGAATGGTATGCTAGAGATGGGCCTATATGATGTAGGGGATGTTTTATCAAGTTTGCAGTTCTTTAAAATTGGACGTATTTGAGCATGTTTGAGCGGGGATGGAAGGTATCCTTGGGTAAGTGAAAGATTTACTATTGGGAGAATAAAGGATAGTAGAGTTGGTAGTGTGTTTTTTATCCATGATACAGGACATGGATCTAAATACGAAGTTGTGGTATTTAGGCCGGAGATGATTGTTTTTAATGACACTTTTGAAATGGGGTAAAATTCTAACCATTTATCTACAGGTTGATAAGAGATGTTGATATTTTCTAAGGGCATGGTGGGTTTCTTTGTTTTGTTTTGATAGTGATTAGCTAAGGTTTGAACTGAGATGTCTGTGATTTCATTGTTAGAAGTTTGCTCATTGTTGGTTAATTTTCTGACTATGGAAAATAGCTCTCTAGGTCTATTGTATGATTTTGCTAAGGTTGCTGCGTAATAATTTTTCTTCGTGCTGTCTATTGTTTCCTTATATTTTGTTAGATAGTTATTGTATATTTCCTTGTGTACAGACAACTTGGATTTCCTCCATTTCGTTTCAAGTTTTCTTAGTTCTTTTTTCATTAGTCTTAGAGTGCTATTAAACCAAGGTGAATTATTTGTTTTAGAGTATATGGTTTTTTTATTTGGTTGGTTATTTTTAGCTGCATTATTAATAGTATCGTTCCAGTTATTAACAGCGTCATCCAAATTTGTTGTTGATAAGAAGTAGGGGATTGTGGAGTTAAGGAAGTCTGTTTCATTAAATTTTTTGAATTTTGAAGTGGGAGTACTTCTTGTGTAATTATTGGTGCTAGGGATGGGATATGTGAGATTTATTTTGATGATAGAATGATCAGACCAAGGTGTCTCAGTGCATTCTATGGAGTTTGAGTTAAATAGTTTGAAGAGTATCTCAGGAAGAAGAACCAAATCTAATGTTCCTCCTTTGATATGTGTTGCTGTTTTAATTATTTGATGGTACTGTATGTCTGCTATGGTGTCTAGGAATAGTTTAGAGTCTAGTGTTGGTAGGGATGGAAGGTTAAAGTCGCCTAGCATGATTACAGGATTTTGATCAGTAGATGAGCTGAGGAGTTCAATAAGAGAATCCAGGCCATCTGTTTTATTGTCTGGTGGTCTATAAATTAAGCAAATTTTTATGAGGCCGATTTTTATTAATAATGTGTCCATGTTATTATTGAAATTTGAATGGATTGGCTTGGCGTTTAATGTTTTTTTAGTCATCATTAGAACTCCACCACCTTTTTTGTTGGATCTATGTTTGTAGAATGTGTCGTAGTTCTCTTTATCAAGTTGATTTAGATAGACTGTATCTGTTTCAGAAAGCCATGTCTCTGTGACACATAAGATGTCGGGTTTTAAGTCAGTTATCAGGTCATTAAATATGGGTAATTTATTTTTCATTGATCGTGCATTAATTAGGATGCATGATAGGGAGGATGAGCAGATAGAGCAGGTTTTCTTGTCCTTTTGTAGTGTATTTGTTTGTTGTATGTGTATTAGCCTATGATAATTAATTTTTGGGTGGAATTCATGAGAGTATCTCATATGGCAGTCATTTCGATTATGTGTGTGTATTATAGGTATAGTCATGTGATTTTTATAGTTTAAACATGAGTATAGATCAATTATTATTATTGCTAATAATATACAGGTGTATGATATTCGCGAGAGCATGTTGTTAGGGTGAAGCATTTTCTGTATTTGGCTCAAGGACTATTGGGTAGGGTCGTGATAATGTAGTTGTATGTCAGCAGTGGTGAATTCTGATAAGAGTTATGTGGCAGTATTGAAAGTTGTTATTCAAAGTGAGTTACTGTCAACAGTAAGGCCAGATAATTACTGACGACAGTAAATCCAATGTACAATACTGACAACAGTAAAACCAAAGTACTTCACTATCTATACTAAATCCACAGTGAGTTACTGACAACAGTAAAATCAAAGTAAGATATTAACAATAGATCAGGACAGGATATTGGTAGCAGTAAAGAGTCTGTGAAATACTAGCAACAGAAATATGAAGTGAATTACTGACAACAGTACTTCTAGGTAAAATTACTGACAACAGTAAGTTAAAGTGAGTTATTGATAATAGTTATGAATCTACAGTGCCTTAATGGCAATATGACATCTGAAATTAAGTTAGCCAACAATTAATCTAAGTTGAAATACTGACAACAGTAATGATTCAGAGGTGGATCAGGGACAACAACAAAAGATCTGGTGTGAACTTAGAGTTATTTTGGTAGCGTATACTTGCTGCGATTCGTTGGTGTGTCAGTTCAGTGGTTCAACGCGAGCTCGACCTTGAGGGAGCTCAGCATTGCGTTGAGAGAGGCTGTTGGTCTCTGCAAGGCGGAGCTGTTTCGTTTCCGTGGGAGCTTGAGGTTGAGGTTCCTTGACTGGCCTTTGCCTAAGGGCCGTGCCAAAGGGCCCTCTTGCGCGGCCCTCAGGCGCGGGCCCGCAAGGCGCGGTTGCGCCTGTTCGCGCCCCCTTTTGAACAGTAGAGCTGGGCCCGGATTGGGCAGGGGTATGCGATGACGCGGTGGAAGGCTTTGCCGCACAGGAGCTCTTTGTATATGCACGTGTGCTGAGCGGTATCCGGGGTGTTTCTTTCTCCGGAGCAGCGGGTCCCCCCTCCATGCCCCGGAAGCGTTCTGGCCATTAGCGGTGACTCTCCTGGCGTGGTGACGAGTACGCCGCGGGAGGAGAGTGTTGGGGGCTCTTCTATTGTGGCGAACGCTCCGAGTGGGGACCCTGGAACCCGAGGTCGATCTGGAGTTGGCCCAGAGGCGCTGGGTAGCTCTCTCCGGGGAAGTGAGTCCCCGCTTTTGCAGTCAGGTGCTGGAGTGTTGGTGAAGCCTGCAGTAATTACAATGGAGGTGCTATAGGAGGCTCTTGCTACAATCAATGCTTCTTTGGAGAAGTTTGTGGTTTCTGTGAGTTCTGAATCTGTATTTGTGAAGGGTCAAATTCAACAGGTCTCGTCGATACAGAAGGAACAGGAGGGGAAATTGGACCAGTTGGCTGCTGAAATGGAACATTTCCGTGACTTACACCAGGCCCACGTGAAAGATCGGAATGTGAATATGAGGAAGCTGGAGTACTTGGAGAACCAAGTCCAGAAGAACAATTTAAGACTGGTTAATTTTCCCAGGTCTCCTTTATGCTCTCCTCTGGAAATGGTTCGTAGATACTTTCAGGAGGTTTTAAAGATCCCCGAGGAGGCTCTACCACCATTAACCAGAGTTCAGTATTTACTGGTGGGTACTGGTAGTCAAGGGAATAATAATAATCTTCCCCTGGGGGCCTCTGGGGACCTTATGGGATTCCTGGAGAGCTCGTTGGAGTTAGTCACGGCCCGTACTACCCTCCTTATTACGCTTGCCCTCGAGTCTGATAAAGCATTAATTTTCCGTTTGTATTTTAGAAATTTCCAGGAACAGTTTATGGGAGCAAATGTAAGGATTTTTCCTGATCTAGCACGGGGTACCCAGCTTAAGAGGAAGGAATTTCTGGGGTATAAATCCCGGGTACTTTCTCTGGGCGGGTCATTTTTGTTAACGTTTCCTGCACGTTGTTGTGTTACATATGATGGGAAGTTATATATTTTTTTTGAGCCCTCTCAGCTCTTGGAATTTCTTGTAGCTAGGGAAGAGATTGATGTGAAAGTTTCCTCCCCTATGGCTGACGCATAAGTCTTACATTGCTTAATTTTTTTGCTTTCTACTTTTTTTTCCTGACTCCTCCCCTCTATTTTGTGGTCTAATTTATGGTATTCACAAGAACCTATTTCCTGTATATATGGTGTAATATTATTTTGCATTATTGTATTACCAATGTTTCCTGTCATTTAGCTATTTGGATGTTAAGATTTATTAAATTTTCTCATTTAAGTTAAAAAAAAAAAAAAAAAAAAAAAAGACGGGGGGGGGGGGGGGGGGGGGTCTGCAGTCCATCCTCGACCTCCGCAGGCTAAACAGGTTCCTGGTGCAGATGTTATCTCTTGGTGTGCTGCTGCCCTTCCTCAGGCAGGGGACTGACTATGCTCCAAGGATCCAAAAGACGCTTACGCCCACATCTTAATCCACCCCCAACACAGGCAGTACCTGCGTTTCAGGCTGCAGGGAGAGCACTTCCAGTACAGGGTGCTCCCCTTCGGCCTAGTGTCCGCCCCACAGGTCTTCACAAAGTGCCTCATTGTGGTTGCCGCTTGCCTTCGGCGTCAGGGCGTGCTGGTCTTTCCCTACCTCGATGACTGGCTTGTTACGGGCTCCTCGGCCCAGGAGGCTAATTGAACGATGTCATACACTCCTCCTCTTGGAGAGCTTGGGGTTCTTGGTCAACTACTGGAAGTCTCACCTTGAGGCGGTGCAGGCTCTTGAGTTCATTGGGGCGCCTCGATACTCAGCAGGCGATTGCCTTCTTGCTGGTGGATCGCTCCACCCGCCTCCGAGCTCTGGCGGTTCGCGTCCAAAGCGCTTACCAGGTCACCGCTCGGTCTATGCTATGTCTCCTGGGCCACATGGCCTCGACCATACATGTGGTTCCTCATGCCCGCCTGCACATGCGGACAGTTCAGTGGTGTCTCAGTGCCCACTGGAACCCTCAGACACCTAAGGGACCCCGTCAGGGTTCTTCCCGACCTCCGCTTGTCCCTGAGCTGGTGGCCAAACCTCTGCAACCTCCTGCAGGGATTGCTCTTTCAGGCTCCGTGGCACAATGCGGTGCAGACAACAGACGTTTCCCTGTAAGGGTGGGGAGCCCATTGTGGACCACTCTGCATGCAGGAGCAATGGTCACCCAAGGAGTCTCAGCAGCAGATAAACCTGCTCGAACTCCGGGCCATTCGGTGGGCCCTGAGGGTCTTCGAAGAACACCTCAGCGGGAAGTCAGTTCTAGTGCATACCGACAACCATGTAGCGATGTTCTACATCAACAAGGAGGGGGGCACGGGATTGCGCTACCTATGCCGGGAAGCAGTCCTCATCTGTTCTTTCACTGCCTGACGGAGGATGTCCTTCAGGGCGACGTACCTCCCGTGTCAGGAGAATGGCATGCGGACAGACGCAGAAGAATCCTTCCCCCCACGAATGGCGGCTGGATCCCAGAGTAGCAGACTGGTTGTTTCTCCGCTGGGGGACTCCGGCGATAGACCTCTTCGCCAGTACCCAGAACACGCAGTTCCCCTGCTTTTGCGGGCCGGTGCCGCTCCCGAGCAGAGATGGCTCGATGCATTTCTCCTGGACTGGTCCTCCAGTCTACTCTTTGCATTCCATCCTTTCCCCCTCATTGCAAGGACCCTGTTCAAGGCTCAGCGGGACGGGGCATTGTTGATTCTTGTGGCCCCCTCGTGGCCTCGGCAGCCTTGGTTCCCACTCCTGCTTCAGCTGTTGACAGAGCCCCCGATTCCCCTGGGCTCTGCCAGGGGTCTGCTAATGCAGGAGGAGGGTCGGGTGCTGCACCCGAACCTGACCTCCCTATCCCTCACGGCCTGGCAGTTGAACGGGTCTCCCTAGCCTCTCTGGCCCGTCCGGAGGAGGTTGAGGGAAATCCTTCTTGCCTCGAGGAAGGTCTCCATTAGGCAAGCTTATGCCTTTAAGTGGAAACGCTTCTCTGTCTGGTGCTCGAACACCAGATCGACCCCCTTCTCGTGTCCTGTTCGGTGGGTTCTCCAGTACTTCCTCCACCTCTCAAGGGAAGGGCTGAAGTCGAACTCTGTCAGAGTTCATTTGAGCGCCATCTCGGCTAATCATCTCCCAATCGAGGGAAAACCTCTCTCGGGGCAGCCGTTAGTCACCTGCTTCATGCGGGGTCTTCTGCCATCCAAGCCGCCCATCCGTCGTCCTCCGGCGGAATGGGGCTTAAATGTGATATTTGTGCAGCTCACCCGTCTACCCTTCGAGCCGATGGCGATGTGTTCGCTCTGGCACCTGTCCTGAAAGGTGGCCTTCCTGGTGGCGCTGACCTTGGCCTGCTGGCACCCCTTACACCAGGTTTTATCAGAACAGGGTGGTCCTCCGTACCCACCCTAAATTCCTGCCTAAGGTTGTTTCGGACTTCCATCTCAACCAAGAGATAGTGCTGCCGACTTTCTTCCTCAGGCCCCATGCCAACCAGGCGTCGACAGCTCTCCACACTCTTGACTGCAAACGGACCCTCTCCTTTTATTTGCAGCTTACCCAGACTCATTGCAAGTCTGACAGGCATTTTGTGACCTACAATCCCTATAGACCGGGGCAAGCAGTCACCAAGTGCACCCTCTCGGTTTGGGTGGCGGACTGCATCGCTTTCGCCCATGTGAAGGCGGGCGTCCCTCTGGATTGTCGGGTCACCGCACACGGGGTCCGAGCCAAAGCGGCCTCGGTGGCCTCACTGCACTCCATGCCCCCGATAGACATCTACCGGGCGGCGGCCTGATATTCCACGAACACCTTTGCTGCCCACTACTGCCTGGAGAGGGAGTCCTGCCGGGACAGCACCTTTGGCCAGGCTGTACTCCATAATCTGTTTGGGGTATAAGCAACTCTTGCCCTCCGACCCTTCTTAACGGCTACCGAGGGCTTCGCCCCGAGGACTTGGATTCATTTGGGCTTCGGCTTCTACTTATGGCCTCGTGGAGGCATTTTTTGGTTACAGGTTTTGTAGCCTGTAGCTAGGGAGTTCTATAAGTGAGGGCTGACTTTCTGCTTGTTCCTGGAGAAAGTGTAGTTACTCACCTGTAACAGGTGTTCTCCAGGGACAGCAGGAATCAGTCATCACTACCCTCCCGCCTCCACTGTTGAGTTGCTGAATTTTTGTCCTTCCCTTGCCATCTGCTTGGTAGGGCTCGAGCTAAGGGACCAGACTGAGCAAGATGCCACCCTTAGGCCATGTGGTCTTTTTCTGTCATCATATTTCTATGTTTCTATCTAGTCTGTCCTTCCATATCAACAACTACAACAGTCACCTTTTTACCTTTAGAGATCCTCTGTGTTTGTCCCATGCTTTTTTGAATTCAGTTACTGTCCTCATCTCTACCACCTCCACTGGGAGACTATTCCATGGATCCACTACTCTTTCCGTAAAGAAATATTTCCGCATATCACTCCTGAATCTATCTCCCTTCATCCTCATCCCATGTCCCCTCGTAACAGAACTTGCTTTCAATTGAAAGAGGCTCTCTCCCTGAACATTTATGCCACGGAGGTATTTAAACATCTCAATCATATCACCTCTATCCCGCCTTTCCTCTAAGGTGTACATATTAAGATCCTTCAGTCTGTCCTCATATGCTTTATAATGAAGACCACTAATCATTTTAGTAGCCACCCTCTGCACCGACTCCATCCTGTTCACATCCTTTTGAAGGTGCGGTCTCCAGAATTGTACACTATACTCCAAATGAGGTTGCACCAAAGACTTATAGAGAGGCATTATCACCTCCTTTTTTGTGCTAGCCATTCCTCTCTGTATGCACCCAAGCATCCTCCTAGCCTTTGCCGTCGCCTTTTCTACCTGTTTAGCTACTTTAAGATCATCCGACACAACCACGCCTAGGTCCCGCTCTTCTTTAGTGGACAAAAGTACTTCACCCCCTATACTATATTGCTCCCTTGGATTGCTGCAGCCCAAATGCATGACCTTACATTTTTTAACATTAAATCCCAGCTGCCAAATTCTAGACCATTCTTCAAGCTTAGCTAGATCCCTCCTCATGTTATCTACACCTTCCTGGGTGTCTACTCTATTGCAGATTTTGGTATCATCTGCAAAGAGGCAAACCTTACCCGACAGCCCTTCCGCTATATCACTAACAAAGATGTTAAAAAGAATCGGGCCAAGGACAGATCCCTGGGGCACACCACTGGTAATATCCTTCTCCTCAGAGTGAGCTCCATTTATTTGTACTCTTTGTCGCCTCCCACACAACCAATTTCTAACCCAAGCAGTAACTTTAGGGTCCATCCCTAGGGTGCTCAGTTTGTTTATAAGTCGCCTGTGAGGAACAGTGTCAAAGGCTGTACTGAAATCTAAATACACCGCATCTAGAGCTCTCCCTCGGTCCAACTCCCTGGTCACCCAGTCAAAGAAATCAATCAGATTTCCTTGGGTGGAAAGAGGACCACACATGCGTGGTAGCAATCCCAAAGGCTTTCTTTGAAAGCTGGGGAATTGCTCCGTGCGGGCTTCGTCTGTGCCGACATCACCCATAACTGTGGACTGATTACTGCTGTCCTTGGAGAACACCTGTTACAGGTGAGTAACTATGCTTAATGCCCCTGGTGGATTGGTTCTCGCTTAGGGCATGGCTCTTGAGAGGGCTAGGTTGAAAAAGAGAAGTTAGTCCGCCCCGTTCATCTCCACGCTGCTTAGAACCAGGAAGAGGTTCACGTCACTGTCCTACATTAGAGTGTGGAGAATTTTTGAGGCCTGGTGCACTGAGCAGGAATACAGGCTATTGTCGGCGTCCGTTCCTTCAGGCGGGGCTCAATAAAGGACTGGCATGTGACTTTCTGAGAGTGCAAGACGCAGCACTGGCCTATTAACGGGGCAGGATACAAGGTTTCTCCTTGGGAGCGCACCTGGATGTGGCTCATTTCTTGAGAGCAGTTAAGCAGCTCCGGTCGCCCTTGAAGTCAGTGGTGCCTTCTTGGGACTTCATTTTGGTGCTTTTGGCTTTGACACGGGCACCATTTGAACTGTTAGTGGTATGTACTCTGAAGGACTTAACTTTGAAGATGGTATTTTTAGTGGCAATCTGTTCCGCCTGGAGGATTTCAGAGCTCCAGGTATTGTCATGTAGAGAGCCTTTTCTATCCTTCTCCAGGGATAAAGTGGTACTGCGGCTGGTACTCTCCTTTTTTGCCGAAGGTGGTGTCACTATTCCATCTAAATCAGCCAGTCACTCTCCCAGTGTTGATGGGAGTGCTAGAGGGTTTCATGGACCCGCAGTTACGCCTCCTAGATGTCAGGTAGTCCTTAAATTAGTATCTGAAGAGGACAACTCCCTTTCGAAGATCAGATTAGCTGTTCGTCCTATTTGGAGGACAGCAAAAGGGGGAGGCAGCGGTGAAAGCCTCCATTGCTAGATGGTTTAAAGAAGCGGTTGCGTCGGCCTATATATTGCGGGGCAAAGTAGTCCCGCAGGGCCTGCGGGCTCATTCTACTAGAGTGCAGGCAGCCTCCTGGACGGAGTGGAGTTTGGTTTTGCCAGGGAATATCTATCGGGCAGTCACCTGGTCGTCACTTCATATATTTGTGAAGCATTACAGATTGGATGTGCAGGCAGCAGGGGATGCAAAGTGCCCTTGATTGGGCTTGCAGGTCCCTGCCGTGTATAAGTGGCTCTGTTACATCCATGAGGTGTGGGATTGGACTGGAGGGACGATAAGGAAGGTGAAATTAGGCCTTAACTGCTAATTGACTTTCCTTGAGGAACTCAAGTCCAGTCCCGGAACCCTCCCATCTGCAATTCTGAAGCAGTGCTTGCGACCCTGGACTTGAAGAAGCTCAACGTAGTGGGAGGCCTAGCACATTTGCAGCGGCAACGCAATGAAGAAGGATTGAGATGCTGGTTCCTGTGTCTCTTTGGTAAGAAGTCTGCCCCATCTGTAATGGGGGTGGGCACGTGGTGTGATGGACAGGTAAGCTGCCCTACGTTTGGAGAATTCCTGAGTTGGGGGTAGGGTCCATAGAGGAGGCTTCCTGTGTGTTTTTTTTCCCCTTTTGGGAACCCAAAATAGTTTTGTTTTTGTTTTTTTGTGTTTTTTTTTTTTTCAGATGTTAACTTCTTATGTTGCTCATGTGAGTCTGCTTTGTTAATAGGTTACTGGGGCTGTGGGCTGGTGGGTGGTGCCAGCTGCCTAAGTATCCTGATGTTTGTTTATTTATTACAATTTCTTATATACCGCACTATTCGGTATCAGCGCGGTTTACATTATAACACAACGACCATAACAACAAGCTGTTTGATTTTACATAGAACAGGAGTACAAACTTGGATAACGGGGGTGAACTATATACATGAGATATTTACATGGAACAAGGTTAGGTAGAAATAACAACATACAGAACGTAAGGGTCATTTCTTAAGTGGTCAAAACATGACATGCTCCGCCTCCATGCTGCTGGTGGGGGTTGACTATCCTGAGGTGCGGGACTGAACTGGAGTTCCTCAAGGAAAGCCAATTAGGTAAGGCCTAATTTCACCTTCCGCATCATGCTTTGGTCAATGAATCTGCCCTCAAAAGATCCAAAAATTCCAATATGCACTCCTCTGTGCTCTCAGGGAGGGAAGCTTGGACATGGGATTCTTTTCGGAGGAAAGTGTTTGTTTGAGTTCCATGCTCGCTACCTGCATGGCCTCTTACCAGCTGTATATGGGCATGTTCTTGAAGGACATAATGCGTAGCCTTGATGATATGTCCCAATTTCTTTCTCAAGAGTAATTGGAACAGTATCATTCCCTAGTGAAGCACGGCAAGGACTGCTCGAAATTCATGGTCCGAGCGACTTATGACATCTTCAATATGGTATTGAGATCTTCTGCAGCAGGTATTGGCATGCAGAGATTCACCTTGCTCCGGGTTTCAGACCTCCCACAGTCTGTGCAGAATAAAGCTAACTGACGTGATGTACTGTGCTGTGGAGATTAAGTCAAAGAGAAGGCTGGCTTCATCGAAAAGCAGCACATTACTTTTCGAAATCTCTCAAGGTGCACATCTGAGCTAGCCTCCTACAGGAGGTATCAAGGGAGTAACCAGAGAAAAACTGCTACTCTTGAAGACTCAGATATTTTCCTGGTTCTCATTAGTCTTAATCCAAGCAGACTCCTCGAACACAACAAAAGCGGGAGAAGTCACAAAAGGTCCAACTGGGCTCCTCTGCCAAAATCTGAGGTAGGGTTTTGACTGGTTTCTACAGAGCCATAACCACTCTTCCTGTAGCCTCAGCAGAGGACTCTCCCATAGGAGGGAGGCTCCTCCCCCCCCCAAAGGTGGCCCCCTGTAACCTCTGACACTTGAGTCTTACAAATTATCCAAAGTGGCTACAAATTGCATCTATTCGACCTTTCACCAGAATTGCTCACTGATGGTTCAATCCCTAAACCCTCAGCATCAGGAGCTACTTCTGCAAAATGTCATCGCTCTGCTTGTTTTACCAGAACAAGAAGGGTGGGGATTTTATGTGAGGTATTTCCCTAGTTGCCAAAAAAAGATGGTGGAATACAGTCCCATCCTAGACCTAAGAGATTTAAACAAATATCTGGTCAGAGAAAAGTTCAGAATTTATGCTCCCTGCTCCCTTATCTTCAAAGGAGACTGGCTGTGTTCTCTAGGTCTAAAGGATGCTTATATCCACATACAGATAACTACATCTCTGTCACAGGCGGTATCTCTGATTTTAGTGAGGGGACAGCACTTCCAATACTGCATTCTGCCTTTAGGCCTTGCATCAGTCCCATGAATCTTTAATGCCTAGCCATAGTAGTACCGTTCCTGCGCAGGCTGAAAATGCACATTGTCCCCTACTTGGATGATTGGCTGCTTGAGAGCACTACTCCAGAGTGGGCTTTGGAATCAACACAAATCACATACTGGTGCTGGAACTACTAGGGTTTTGTAGTCTATTATTCTAGATCCTCATCTCTATCCACCCAGCAATTGGAATTCGTTGGAGTTCTGCTCGACCTGACTTGGGCAAGAGCTTTTCTCCTGCATGACACTGTCCAGACTGACAGCAATAATGCGGGAGACTCACATGAGTCACCAGATGTCAGCTCGTGACATGTTGACTTTACTACGCCACACGACCTCAGCAGTATATGTAATACCCTTGGCACATCTCGATATGAAACAAGCTGAATGGACCCCGAGTACCCACTGGTTGCAAACCATAGAAAACCTTAAAAGATGTTCTGTCAATTACTGCTCCACTAATTTGGTCACTGTCCTAATAGGTCAAATTCTCGTCCCACTCTATCAGATAAACTTCTTGGAAATAAGAGCAATAGCAAATGCTGTGAGGGCTTTCAGAGATCTGTTGTCCAACCAAATTGTTCTGATTTCAGACTGATAATCAGATAGCTATGCTTGACATAAACAAGCAGGGAGGAACGCACTGGCAGACTGAGCCAAGTCCTTCAGCCTCACGAATGGACCCGGACAGGGATTGTTGTAGGGCACCCCCTCGAAAGACTTTTCACAAGTTCTCAGAATGCTCAGGTGGACCATTTCTGCTCCAGGGTAGAGTCGCACAGCAAACTAGACTGCTCCTGGATTGGAGGGGAGAGTCTTCTTTACACATATCCTCCAATACTTCTCATTGCCAAGACCCTCCTAAAGCTAAAAATAGACAAGTGTATGATGATTTTCATCGCTCCTTATTGGCCCAGACTGTCGTGGTTCCCTCTACTTCTAGAACTTTTCATTCAGAATCCAGTACGGCTCAGGCAAGCACCAAATCTGATATCACAGGAGAATGTAACAGTGTTACATCCAACATCAAATTCCTGGCCCTCACAGCTTGGATTTCCAGATCATCCTGCTAGACCAGTCCAGACAAGCAGGATCTCCAGGAACAAGCAGGAATGTAGTCTTCACATATGGAGTATCATCACCGACTGAGCCTGCGTGGGAACGCTCCCCAGCGTCCAATAGGAACGCTTTTGGGAGCATCCCTCAGCACATGTGCGCTGCCTTCCCGCCTTTCCAACTGTCCCTCTTCAGTTCTTCGTTTTCCGCGGAGTCGACAGGACACATACCCTGTCACTGCAGAAAATGTCGTCTTTAATTTTGTTTTCTTGTGATCGCGTTTGCCTCCGCACGATGCGTACCGGTACCGCCGGTTCTTTTCTTTTCTTTTCTTAAAAAAAAAAAAAGTTCTGAATTCTTAATCTTCAGAAACTTTCTTTTTCGGTGCTAGGCGCCATTTTGGGCACTAGGCCCCATTTTTCCTTAAAGATGGAAAAACCAGCTAGTAGTTTAAAAAAAAAAATGCACTAAGAGTGGCGGTACCATTTCTGTCACTGACACCCATGACTGGTGTCTTAAATGTTTAGGCCTGACCATTCTCCATCTGAGTGTCTCTCTTGTATGGGAATGACTCAGAGGAAGACAGAACGGGGCTGCAAAGCTCGGTACCCTCTTTTCTTCAGACGCCAGGTCCATTGCATCGATGTCTTCAAGAGCCTCTTCTTCCTCCCATGGATCTCAGGTAACTAAACATAAAAGCCGGTCCTCAAAGGGTAGCTCTCCTGCTAAGCATCGATAGGCCATTGGCATTGCCCTTGAGGGAACCACACCGGCAAAACAACACTGGTGGGAGGCTTTGGCCTCCAAAGCATCAACGGGGTTCCAAGATGTTCTCGAGGCCGAGGCCTCTACAGAACTACCTGTGCCATGCTCAGGGGTTTTGGCCGCCTTCACCGGTACCAACACCCAGGCATCGGCAGCGTCGATAGACCAGAGATTCCTCACTATCGAGCACAGTATTGCAGCTCTCCTTACAGCTGCGGTACCGTTGACACCGATAGTTCAGTGGGCACCGGCACCGGGTACCGATGCCGGTACTGGCACAGATACCGGTAACAGCACCAATGGAACCGCCCCCGGTGGGAATTCTTCCCATGCCGTCTTTGCCGGGCATCGAATGATCGGTACTGGATCAACTCGGTACCGACTTCAATCGATACCAGGACCGTGCCTTACATGATCATCGTGATCAGAGATCCTTCGAAGCCTCTGATAATTCTGCCGGTACCAGAGTTTTTCTCCTGGAAGACTCTTCTCCCCAATGCAAAATGTCACCTCCGGAGGACATGTCTTTTCAGGATTTTATTCGTGAAGTTGCCAAAGGCCTTTCAATCATGGTAGCTTCTGAAAAGGAACCTAGAGCAAAGGAATTGGAAATTCTCCAATATCCTAAGGCTCCAAAGGAGGCAGCCACTCTAATGTGGGAGACACCTTTGACTACATCTCCTCATTCTAGGAGGCTTGATACCATGTAACGAGTTCCACCATGTCCTGGATTTCAAAAGACTCAGCTGCCACACCATTCAATGGTAGTGGAGTCAGCCATGCGTAGGATGAAAAGTGCAAAGAGACGTGCATCCAATCCTTCAGGTCGTGAATGCAGGACTCTTGATGCTTTTGGAAGTCAAAACTTTTCAGGCTTCCATTCTTTCATCTAGGATCAGCTCATATATTTTATATAAGAGAATGTTCCTCAAAGAGGTCACAGGAGATTTGGAGCTTATGAGCCCACTTCTCCCAGATGACAGACGACAAGACTTCCTTATGCTTGTCAGGCATGCTCAAGATGTCTCCAAGTTTGTGAATCGTGCAACCTTTGACTGCTTTGAATGCATCAGCAGAACCTCTGCTATTGCCATTGGTGCACGACGGATTGCCTGGCTTCAGGCATCAGACTTGTAGATTTGGGTACAGGATAAATTAGGCAACATCCCTTGCACAGGAGAAAACCTCTGGCAAGAATTGGCAGGAAAAGGCTAATGAGAGAGATGCTGACAAATATCACCTTAGATAGATTGTCAAAATCTACAGCCACTCCAGCCAAAAAGAAACCCTATAAAAACCCCTCTTTCAGCACAAAAAGGAAGTTTTATCCATCCTATACCCAGCAAAGCCAAGCTCACGGTCAAGTTGCCCAAAGGGGACAACAACAGCAATTTCCTTTTCGTCCCTCTAGTCCAGTCCCGGAACCATTGAGTTGTGAACCTCCTCCAGCAGCTTTGGAGACTGAAAACACGTCATCACTTTGATCCTTTCATAAATAGGCAAGGACCGCCCCTCTCCTTCAGTAGTTCAGTCTCCAAGCAGCTGGAGAAGGTCCTGGGCCCGGGACTGGGCTCAGCACAAATAAGCAGAACTTTGTTTTTATTTTGGTTTCATTCTGTTTTAATTTTCCTAGATTGGGGTTTTCATTAGGATTCTTTGTGTTTGTTGCAGGAGTGCTGCTGCTGAAGGAGTTCCCCTGCTGCTGGCTGACAAGGGTTCTTTCTTTTTCACTCCCTCCTCCTCCCTCTCCCCTTCCCCTTCCTTCCCTTTGTCGTGTCTTTCCCTGGCATCTTAATGAGCATTTGGGGGACTGTCTGACTAGTTGGCCTCCCTGCTCCCGAATCCGCGTGCAAGGGTGAGGAGCAGGTGGCAGGCGGAGGAGCACGCAGCTCGGGGAAGCAGAAGGGGATCGCAGAAGCTGCCGTTGAAGCACCAGAGCTGAAGCCGCGGTCCGGCTGAGCTCCGTGGTTACTTGGCTCCCTCCCCCCCCCTCACGTCTTTGGCGGCGAAACCGGGTGAGCGGCTAGCCACACAGTGGTTTGGAGGGCAGGGGAATAGCAGGAGAGGGCCGCCGAACATGTGTGCGTTCCGGGGCCGAGCTTTTGAGCAGGGCTGCATGGCTGAGCGCGGGAAGCGCGGCGGTGGCCATTTTGAAATCGGCAAAAAAATTTTATCAGTGATTTAGAGCCTCGGGAGACTCCTAGAGACTTGGGAGCAGTTGCTTTAGAGGGCCAGAGCAAGCCTGGGTTAAGCTGCTTTGCTATTGAAAAATAAAAAAAGACGCAGGTGTGTGTCTGTTTGCTAGTGCTGAGGCAGCACAATTTTTCTTTTTGGGAGAGAGTATGCCAGCTAAGCCTCGCTGTTTGGTGTGCAGCACGAGGCGCGGAGCACTGTTGGAGGCAGGAGTCTGTAGGGCCTGCAGGGATGGAGAAGGCCGTAGATGAGCGGTCTGGGGACCTCGGGGCTGGTCTGCAGGAGGTAGGAGAATTCCCTCCGTCCGCCAGGGACCCGGCGGAGCCAGTGGCAGGTCCCTCTTCAGACGTAGTGTCGTCTCTGCCGCTGGGAATGGGTCAGTCGGAGGGAAGTACAGTGATTCCGCCGGACTTCTTTTCGCTCTTGCAACAGGCGTTTGCCTTGTTACAGCCAGCTATGGCTTCCTCTCCTCCGGTAGCGCGTGCAGCAAAGAGACGTGGTACTTCGCTCCGGTCAGAGGAGGAGGTAGCTTCTGTCAAAAGGTCGAAGGGGACAGGTTTGGAGAGTCCAGCGTCCCCGCTCTGGGAGGATCTAGGGGCTGGGGACGGAGAGCTCGAAGAGGGCTCGGAGGAGGAGTTAGAAGAGGGTGAGTTGCCTGATTCGGACCAGCAAAATAGGGTAGTCCGGGTTTTCAGACGGGAGGAACTACCAGCGCTGATTGCGGAGACTCTCAAGACACTGAATATGCCTTCAGTTGGTCCACCATCAGAGGAAGCGTTGGAGGACCCGCTGTTGCAGGCGGTACGAACAACGCAAAAGGTGTTCCCGGTACATAGGGTCTTTCGGTCTATGATTCAGGAGGAGTGGGATGTGCTGGAGTCTGCCCTAAGAGGGTCTAGGGCTATAGCTCGGCTGTATCCGCTGTCCGAACAAGATAGGGAGCTTTTTTGATCTCCTAAGGTAGATGCGGCAGTATCGGCGGTGACTAAGAAAACTACGATTCCAGTGGAAGGTGCCGCGGCGTTGAAAGACGCTCAAGACAGGAAATTGGATACCTTGTTGAAGCAGGTGTTTGATATTTCGGCGCTCTCTATGCAGGCTTCCATAGCAGGGGCATGGGTAGCGAGAGGCTGCCTCCGATGGTCCCAACGTTTGCAGGGAGAGCAGTTGGGGGACCGAGTTGAGGAGGCAGCGAGGTTGGAATCTGGGTCGGCCTATCTAGCGGATATTCATTATGATCTCATCAGAGGTCTAGCGAAGAGTATGGCGTCCGTGGTGGCGGCGCGGCGGTATCTGTGGTTGAGGAATTGGTCGGCGGACGGTTCTTCCAAGGCTCGTCTCAGTAAGCTGCCCTTTCAGGGGAAGCTGTTTGGAGATGATTTGGAAAAGTTGGTTAAGGATCTCGGAGAGTCCAAAGGGGGTCGTCTGCCTGAGGACAAGCCCAAGGTAGCCCGGTGTGCTACGGGGACCAGAGGAGTACAACGGGAGTATCGTCGGTTTCGGTCCTTTCGTTTCAGTCAGCCACAGCGCGGTAGATTCCCGGCACGGAGCCAGGGTTTTCGAGGGTTTCGGGGGGTGGGCAGGGGTTTCTCGCCCTTTCAGTCCCCAGGAGGTAAAAAGTCACAATGAGATGAGGTGGACTCGGGTGGGGGTGGTTCCCATGGGAGGCAGATTACGGGATTTTTACCCCGCCTGGGTCCAACTTACATTGGACAAGTGGGTGTTGGAGGTCATTTGGGAGGGCTATGCTCTCGAGCTCCATCGACCCGTGGTAGACTCCTTTGTCCAGTCTTCTTGCAGGGCGCCTCACAAGCTCAGAGCGGTTCAGGACACTCTGCAGCGGCTGCTGCAGCTCAAAGCTGTGGTCCCCGTCCCGGCGGACTAGTGCGGCTGCGGTCGATACGCCATTTATTTCGTGGTTCCAAAGAAGGACGGGACTTTTCGACTGATTCTCGATTTAAAAAGAGTAAACCGGTGTCTTCGAGTGACTCATTTTCGCATGGAGACCTTACGGTCGGTGATTGCGGCAGTCAGGGAAGGGGAGTTCTTGACGTCGTTGGATCTCACGGAAGCGTATCTTCATATCCCAGTTCGGCAGGAACATCAGAGGTTTTTGCGGTTTGCGGTCCCGATGGGGCATTTTCAGTTTCAGGCGATGCCCTTCGGTTTGGCAACAGCGCCTCGAATGTTTACCAAGATCATGGTGGTAGTGGCGGCAGCGCTCCGCAAAGAGGGAGTGCTAGTGCACCCATACTTAGACGATTGGTTGGTTCGGGCAAAGACAAGAGAGGAGAGCGTCGAGGCCACCGCCAGGATAGTGCACAAATTGGAGAGCCTAGGCTGGGTGGTGAACTTTGCAAAGAGCAGATTAATCCTCTCGCAGTCCCTGGAATACTTAGGAGCGCGGTTCGAGACAGAGAGGGGAGCGGTTTTTCTCCAAGTTCAGAGGGCTCTCAGCTTGCGGGCTCTCGTGAGGACGTTCTTGTCCCGGCAGGCTCCAACGGCGTGGCAGTATCTTCAGTTGCTCGGAACTATGGCGGCCACGATCGAGGTGGTGCCTTGGGCCAGGGCTCACATGCAGCCGTTGCAGAGGTTGCTGCTTCGGTGATGGTCGCATCAGACGGATGCGTTATCTCGGCGGCTCGCCTGCCCGCTGGAGGTTCGGCAGGAGCTTCTGTGGTGGTTACGGGAGGAGAATCTGGAAGCGGGGGTTCCTCTGGAGTCTCCTTCCTGGAGATTGTTGACGACGGATGCGAGTCTGGTAGGATGGGGGGGCCGATTGCGAGGGACGGTTAGTCCAGGGGCAATGGTCGTTAGTGGAGAAGCAATGGTCAATCAACAGGTTGGAGATGAGGGCGGTCTACTTGTCTCTTCTGGAGTTTCAGTCGTGGTTACGCCAGTCGGCGGTGAGAGTGCTGTCCGACAATGCAACGACAGTGGCCTACATCAATCGCCAGGGTGGAACAGGAAGTGCGGCATTGGAAACGGAGGCGAGTCAGCTGTTGCGCTGGGCAGAACAAAATCTGCAGAGTCTCGGCGCAGCACATGGCTGGAGTGGACAATGTCGAAGCCGATTTTTTGAGTCGCCAAAGAGTAGACCCAGGAGAGTGGGTGCTTCATCTGGCAGTGTTTGCGCTGCTCGTAAGGTGCTGGGGGCCTCCGCTCATGGACCTGATGGCGACCTTCGACTCAGCAAAGGCAGCGAGGTTTTTCAGCAGAAGGCGAGAGCGGATGTCGGAGGGGCTCGATGCCTTGGCACAGAGGTGGCCGGTGGACGGTCTGCTCTGTGTTTCCCCCGTGGGCTCTCATAGGTCGAGCGATCCAACGCATAGAAAGGCATCCGGACCTGGTGGTGCTGGTGGCTCCCGATTGGCCCAGGAGACCGTGGTATGCAGATTTGATGAGACTGTTAGCGGACAAGCCGTGGAAGCTTCCTCAGCGGGAGGATCTGTTGATGCAGGGGCCGTTGCGCATACCCCAAGTGAGTCGATTCTCGCTTACGGCTTGGCTCTTGAAAGGGCTAGGATGAAAGCAAAAGTGTATTCCGTGGCGGTCATTTCCACGTTGTTAAGGGCGCGGAGGCGATCCACCTCTTTGCCGTATATTCGTGTTTGGCGTATTTTTGAGGCCTGGTGTAGGGAGCGGAAGCTGCGGCCTATGGGAGCGTCCGTTCCTCAGATTCTTTCCTTCTTGCAAGATGGGGTAGAGAAAGGTCTAGTGGTTAGTTTGCTGCGGGTGCAGTTGGCAGCTTTATCCTGTTACCGGGGGAGGGTGCAGGGTCAGCCTTTAGGAGCACATGGTGATGTTCAGAGGTTTTTGCGAGCGGTTTTGCTCATGCGCCCTCCGCGTAGATGTTCCGTTCCCGCCTGGGACATGAATGTGGTGTTGGAGGCCCTGGTCCGGAGACCGTTCGAACCGTTAGGTGAAGCTTCTCTAAAGGATCTGACATTGAAGACAATTTTTCTGGTGGCAATTTGTTCTGCTCGCAGGATTTCGGAATTGCAGGCTCTGTCCTGTAAGGAGCCGTATCTTTCCTTCTTCGATCGCAAGGTGGTGGTGCGTACGGTGCCAGCGTTCCTACATAAGGTGGTGTCGGTATTTCATGTTAATCAGGCGGTGTCCCTTCCGGTGTTCTCTGAGGAGCAGAAGGGGAAGTCGGGAGGGAGGTTGCATCTTCTGGATGTTCGTCGCGCACTCAAGAAATATCTCCGCGGAACGGCTCCCTTCCGGAGGTCAGATAGGCTATTTGTGACGTTTGGAGGTCCGCGGAAAGGAGAGGCGGCGGCTAAGTCGTCTATTTCTAGATGGTTGAAGCAGACTATTGCATCGGCATATATGTTGAAGGGTGGTGCCGGAGGGTTTTCGGGCTCATTCAACTAGGGCACAAGCGGCGTCATGGACAGAGTTTAGTTTAGTGCCGGCCGGCGATATTTGTAGAGCGGCAACTTGGTCTTCATTACATTCATTTACTAAGCATTATAGGCTGGATGTGCAAGCGTCTGCAGATGTGTGTTTTGGGTCAGCAGTACTTCAGGCTGGGCTGGCAGGGCCCTCCCGTTGATCTTTACTGCTCTGTTACATCCTCAATGGTTCCGGGACTGGACTAGAGGGACGAAAAGGAAGAGGAAATTAGACTTACCTGCTAATTGTTCCTTAAGGAACTCTAGTCCAGTCCCGGATCCCACCCAGTGTCAGCCTGAAGTTGGAAGGTGTTTTCCTTATAGAGTCCAGAGTTTGTGGCCTGGTATGGGAAATCCTTTCACAGCAGTGCTATTTGTTTAAAAGAATAAGCAAATTAAAAAAAAAAAAGGGGGAATCAAAAGGAACAAAGGCCCTAAGGTGGGAGCTGTTGCTCTCATTATAGTGGGTGTTAAGGTGTTCTGGGGTTCCCTGTTAGATTGTTTTTAGATTTTTCATTCAACTACTTATTTGTTGCTCTGCTGAGTCTGCTTTGTCAATAGGTACTGAGGGAGAGGGGCGGTCCTTGCCTATTTATGGGAGGATCATCAAAGTGATGACGTGTTTTCAGTCTCCAAAGCTGCTGGAGGAGGTTCACAACTCAGTGGTTCTGGGACTGGACTAGAGTTCCTTAAGGAACAACAATTAGCAGGTAAGTCTTATTTCCTCTTAAACAGCAGAAGAAGCCAAAAGGCCCGAGAGCTCAACCAGATCCGCAGGTTCAGCCCCCTCAAGGGCTTTGACTCCTTCCTAGAGAGCTTAGCCTTCCTGCCTCTGAAGGGTCCAGAACCTGTAAATATTCCAGGCAGGCTGTGTCATTTTGCCAACAGATGGCACCAAATAACAGCAGAAAATTAGGATTCTGTCCATTGTACGAGAGGGGTACAAGCTTCATTTTCACAGCATGCCCCCTCCTACAATCCTAAGGCAGTTCAATTCCCAGACCTCTGCAGACAATCTGCTGAATCACGAGGTCTCAACACTTCTTGCCCAAGGGATAATAGAGGAAGTACCCATCCTTCAGCAGGGTACAGGGTTCTACTCCCCCTATTTTCTTATTCCAAAGAAAACGGGGGGGGGGGGGGGGGACAGACCCATTCTAGACTTCAGAGAATTGAACAAATACCTGTTCCGAGAGAAGTTCAAAATGATTTCTCTAGGAACTCTTCTGCCATACCTTCAAAGTCAGGATTGGCTTTGCTCTCTAGACTTAAAGGATGCATATATACTCACATTCTGATCCAGCCAGATCACAGGAAATTCTTACGATTCCTTTCCTTTTCAAGGGAAAAGGCTTCCAGTACAGGGTTCTTCCCTTTGGTCTGGCTTCCTTACCAAGAGTTTTCACGAAATGCATGGCAGTAGTAGCTGCATTCCTGTGAACCCTAGGGATATTCGTCTTCCCTTACTTGGACGACTGGCTCATTCGAGCTCGCACGAGTGCAGAAGCCAGCTCTGCACTGTTTTGCACAATGCGAATCCTCCAATGCTTGGGTTTGGTAATAAACTTCCCAAAATTCCAACTTGTTCCTTCCCAGTCTCTGGAGTTCATAGGAGCCTGTTTAGATACCAGACAGTCAAGGGCTTTCCTTCCACAGGCCCGGTGTCTTCGCATAGTGCAATTAGCTTCTCGAACTGCTACAATTACTGGGACACATGGCATCCACAGTTCATGTAGTTCCCTATGCTCGCCTCCACTTGCGAGCAGCCCAGTGGACCCTATCCACACAGTGGACACAGGCCACAGGACGTCTGTCAGACAAGATATCAAACTCTCATTGAATGATCTTGTCCTTTCAATGGTGGCAATCACTGGAGAATCTTCTAGTGGGGTCTCCTTTCCAGCAACCCCTATTCCAGGCCACCCTAACAGATGCATCACAGGTGGGTTGGGGAGCTCACCTGCATCATCTCTCTACCCAGGGTACCTGGATGCCACAGGAGGCTTGTCTTCACATAAACCTCCTAGAATTAAGAGCAATCTATCTAGCTCTTCGAGTATTCCATGCCCAGCTCAGCTACAAGACAGTCCTAGTCCAAACGGACAGTCAAGTAGCCATGTTCTATGTGAACAAGCAGGGCGGAACAGGCTCTGTCATTATTCAACAAAGCTTTACGACTTTGGGCCCTCGCCAGAGAGCATCAAATCCACCTTTTCGTGGTATATCTTTCAGGCATTCACAAGCTTTGGGCAGACAAACTCAGCCGAGTACTGCTGCCTCACGAATGGTCTCTCCACCTAGACCAGGTGACAAAGATATTTCACATCTGGGGGACTCCAGACATAGACCTCTTTGCAAGTCCACTGAATGCCAAACCTCCCCGGTTCTGCATCTCACGGCCTGGTTGCTGAAAGCTTAAATCTTCAGGATCTCAACCTTTCCCATCAGGTAAAGGATATCCTTCAGGCTTCTAGAAAACCTTCCACAAGACGATCTTACGCCTTCAAGTGGAAACGTTTCACTATATGGTGATCTCCAGGAACAAGCAGGAATGTAGTCTTTACATATGGCTATCGTCGGTACCGACGGAGCCTGCCCGGGAAAGCTCCCCAGCGTCAATTAGAAAGCTTTTGGGAGCATCCCACAGTGCCTGCGTGCTGCCTTCCCACCTTTCCCAACTGCCTCTCTCCAGTTCTTCGTTTTCCGCAGAGCCAGCAGGTCGTCGTTCCTGTCACCGCAGAAAATCTTTCCTTATTCTCCTTCTTTTTTGTGGTTAAGTCTGCCTTTGACGCTATACCGATACCGCCGGTTCTTTCTTTCTTCCTCTTTTAAAAAAAAAAAAATATATAATATAATCTTTTTTTTTTTCCAAACTTTTCTTCCTCAGGTGCACGTGCCATTTTGGGCTTTAGGCCCAAAACGTTTCCTCTATTATGGAAAAAGCTGCTTCGGGTTTCAAGAAGTGCACCAAGTGTGGCGGTACCATCTCTGTCACCGACACCCATGAGTGGTGTCTTAAATGTTTAGGTCCTGACCACTCCATCTCGGAGTGTATGGCTTGTGCCATGATGTCCAAGAGGGGTCGACAAAACCGAGCTGCTAAGCTCAGCACCCTTTTTTCCTCCGATGCAGCTTTTGTGGCATCGACGTCTTCCAGGGCTTCGTCTTCCTCCCATGGATCTCAGGTAATTAAACATAAGTCTGGCCGGTCCTCAAAGGGTAGATCTCCTTCCAAGCATCGAGATGCCTCTGGCGTTGCCCTTGAGGGTTCTGTACCGGCAAAATTGCCCCGGCGGGAGGCTTCGGCTTCCAAAGCATTATCGGGGCTCCAGGATGTTCTCGAGGCCTCAACCTCAGCAGAACTACTGGTGCCATGCTCTGGGGTATCGGCTGCTTTCTCCGGTACCGATACCCAGGCATCAGCAGCGTCAATAGACCAGAGGTTCCTGGCTATTGAACGCAGTCTGGTGGCTCTCCTTGCAGCATTGACACCCTCGGAACCGCGTCAGACAGTTTAATCGGTACTGGTACCAACAGCATCGGCATCGACATTGGTGTCTGCTTTGCTGGCACCCAGTCATGTGATGCCTTCTGGTACCGATACACCGGTACCG
The DNA here is from genome assembly GCA_033557465.1 of Ichthyophis bannanicus. Lineage (NCBI taxonomy): Eukaryota > Metazoa > Chordata > Amphibia > Gymnophiona > Ichthyophiidae > Ichthyophis > Ichthyophis bannanicus. The sequence goes on from CM066035.1 coordinate 692,638,638, forward strand.
ACTTCGGTCGGTACGGGTATCGGGCTCTTCAAGAGCATCAGGACAGAAGGTACTTTGAATCCTCGGAGGAGTCTGAGGATTCTGACAGCTCTGTCGGTACCGGAATACTTCTCCCGGAGGAGCCTTCCTCTTCTAAACGCAGGATGTCTCCTCCAGAAGATATCTCCTTTCAGGATTTTATCAGGGAGATGGCTACAGGTCTTTCCATTACTGTGGCTCCCGAAACAGAGCCCCGGGCAAAGGAGTTGGAGATTCTACAATATCCCAAGGCTCCTAAAGAGGCAGCTACTTTGCCTGTCCATGAGATCTTACATGATCTCATGCTAAGAATGTGGGAAACATCTCTTACCACCTCTCCTCACTTTCGTAGACTGGATACCATGTATCGAGTCCCTCCTTGTCCTGATTTCCAGAAGACTCGGCTTCCTCACCACTCTATTGTAGTGGAATCAGCTATGAGAAGGATCAGGAGTGCAAAGAGGCATGCCTCTAATCCTCCAGGATGTGAGTGTCGAACTTTGGATGCCTTTGGACGTCGTACTTTCCAGGCTTCCATGCTTTCTGCCAGGATCAGTTCCTATATTTTATATATGGGAATGTTCCTTAAGGAAGTCACAGGAGATTTAGAGGTTTTGAGCCCTCTTCTTCCTGATGATAAAAGGCAGGATTTTCTCACAATGGTTAAACATGCCCAGGATGTTTCTAAGTTTGTCAACTGTGCAGCTTTTGACTGTTTTGAGTGCATAAGCAGAACCTCTGCCATAGCCATAGGTGCACGTAGAATTGCCTGGCTCCATGCATCCGATTTGGAGCTCTGGGTGCGGGACAAACTGGCCAATATCCCTTGTACAGGTGAGAATCTATTTGGCAAAAATTGGCAAGAAAAAGCCAATGAGTTGGATGCTGACAACTCCACTTTGGATAGGTTATCCAAAGCCACAGCTGATCCTGCAAGGAAAGAAATCTTTCAAGAAGCCATTCTTCTCCAAAAAGAAGAGGTTTTATCCCTCTTATTCCCAGCAGGGACGTTCTGCAGGTCAGCCTACCCGAAAGAGTCAGCAACCATCTAAGCAAAGGAAAGCAAAGACTGCTAAGCCTCAACCATCTCAGCAGTTTCAGCCTCCACAAGGCCTTTGACTTTCATCTAGAGAACTTAGCCTTCCTGGCCCTCAATGGACCAGAGCCTTCCACCATTCCAGGAAGGTTGTGTCACTTTGCCCCCAGATGGGGGCAGATAACAGCAGAGCATTGGACTCTCTCCATTATAAAAGAGGGGTACAAGCTTCATTTTATCTGCATTCCTCCTTACACAATGGTAAGACAGTTCAATTCTCAGACCTCTCTCATCAACCTGTTAGATCAAGAGGTCACTATACTTCTTGCCCAAGGGGCAATAGAAGAGCTACCCATTCAACAACAGGGTACAGGGTTTTACTCCCCCTATTTTCCTTATCCCAAAGAAAACAGGGGGACACAGACCTATTTTAGACCTCAGAGAATTGAACAAATTCCTGTTCAAAGAGAAATTCAAGTCAGGATTGGCTTTGTTCTCTAGATCTCAAGGATGCGTATACTCATGTTCTCATCCATCCAACTCACAAAGTTCCTTCGGTTCCTTTTTCAAGGAAAGCACTACCAATACAGGGTGCTTCCTTTTGGCTTGGCCTCAGCACCAAAGGTGTTTACGAAATGCATGGCTCTGGTAGCAGCATTTCTCCGCATTCTAGGAATATTCGTCTTCCCCTACTTAGATTGGCTCATTCGAGCCCCATCAGTGTCAGAGGCCAGGATTTCTCTATCTTGCACAATGCGTATCCTTCAGTATTTGGGTCTGGTCATAAACATCCCAAAATCCAGTCTAACTCCCAGTACATAGGAGCTTTGCTGGATACCAGAAAAGCGAGGGCCTATCTTTCTCAGACCCGTTGCCTTCGCATGGTGCAGTTAGCTTCTTAAGCAGTGTCAAAGCCTCATCTCCCTGCTTGAGAAATGTTACAACTACTAGGCCACATGGCATCTACCGTGCATGTGGTTTCTTATGCTCGCCTCCATATGAGAGCAGCCCAGTGGACTTTATCCACTCAATGGACCCAGGCATCAGGGTGCCTGTCAGACAAAATAGTAAACACAAATCACCTTATTTTGTCCCTCCAATGGTGGCAGTCCACTCAAAACCTGTTGCTGGGGTCCCATTTCAACAACCTTTACCCCAGGCAACTCGCACAACAGATGCTTCACCAATAGGTTGGGGCGCTCATTGTAAGACCTCTCCACCCAAGGCACCTGGACTCCACAGGAGACTCATCTACATATCAATCTTTTAGAGCTCAGAGCAATCTTCCTTGCTCTTCGAGTGTACCACACCCTACTCAGCTACAAGACAGTCCTCATTCATACAGACAATCAAGTAGCCATGTTCTACATTAACAAACACGGGGGAACAGGCTCTCTGTCGCTTTGCAACAAAGCTTTGTGACTATGGGCCCTCGCCAGAGAGCATCAGATTCATCTCCTGACAGTGTATCTTCTAGGCGTACAAAACTCTTGGGCAGACAGACTTAGTCGAGTTCTGCTTCCACACGAATGGTCTCTACATGCAGACCAGGTGACCAAGATTTTTCAAATTTGGGGAACCCCGGACATAGACCTCTTTGCAAGTCTGTTGAATGCCAAACTTCCCCGGTTCTGTTCCAGAATTCCGGCTCAGGGCTCTCAGGCCAGGGATGCTTTCCTCCTTCACTGGGGTCAAGACTTCCTTTATGCCTTTCCACCCATTCCCCTAATTCCCAAAACCCTATTCAAGCTTCAGAGAGACAGAGGCCGTATGATTCTCATAGCTCCACATTGGCCACGGCAAATGTGGTACCCTCTGCTTCTACAACTCTCTCAAGCTCCCTCTCTGGAGTTAGGATCTGCTCCAGATCTCCTGTCTCAGGAGGACAGAATGTTATGGCATCCCAATCCCCAGTTCTCTGCATCTCTGGGCTTGGTTGCTGAAGGCCTAGATCTCCATGATCTTAACCTCCCTCAGCAAGTAAAGGATATCCTTTATGCTTCTAGGAAGCCTTCCACAA